>JAESUZ010001058.1:0-1293091 GCA_017311185.1 Proteles cristata cristata
AAATGGCACTAGAATTTTCCAAAAGTCATAAAAGTGAATCCATGGAGGTACATGGATGAGGACTATATAGAGTGTGTGCCAAGGCTTTAATGAAAGATTATTGCATCTAATAAACAAAATATAAGAAATCTTAAACCAATATTTAAACACAAGTATCAACTTAAAGCTTAATAGCATTACAGTGGTCTCTACAGAATCTTAAGCCAATAATTATATTATTTAAACTATCAGTTAAGTGACAGAGTCAGAGGTGAACACAGGGAAAATCACAAGGTTAATATCTTTGAGAATCAACTGACTGTGTGTAGACAAAACTCTGTTGCGTGGCCTCAGATTATGGTCTTTTCTACCAGAGCTAACCATCTACCAAGTATAATTTGAAATCAACAGATAATGTCTATAATCAATAATTTCACTATACACATATTTAAAAACATATACCTAAAAAAACACAAGAAATAAAGTTGCAAATGGCACACTAAGGAGTCTGAAACTGTCATTTTTCTTTAATAACCATTTTAAAAATGTTTTAATCTGTGTACATATATTGCCCCAATTAAAATATAAAATGAAAAATTAAATTATGTATTGAAAACAAACATATGCTTGCTATTGCTAGCTGAAGGAAATGAATGGGACAATTTGAAACATTTAGTATAAACAATTCCTCAGCACAATTAGATGAGAGAAACCATTCATTCTTCCTCACATTCATCAAACAATTAAGGAGCAATTACTATATACTATGTTTGGATTAGATGCTGTGAGAATACACAGATGAGTCTGTCATAGTCTTTCTTCTCAAAGACCTCACAACCAAGTTTGAAGAGAAGGATATGTAATTATAACATTAAAAAATTGAAATTTTGTGTGACAGCTTATTTTAAAAAATAGAGCGGAGAAGAAAGACTCACTGATATTTGTTGGCAAAATCAAGACAAACTTCACAAAGAAAATAATCATGTGGATTCATTCTTTAATCATAGCAACAGTATCTAATATGTTATAGTATTTCCTATGTGACAGGGCCAGAATCAAGATTACTAGAGAAGAGAGGGAGGTATTTCAAATTGGGAGAGAAGCGTGAGGAAAGGTGAGAATGTATGCAAACTCATGACACTGTGTTTGTATGGGAAGGGAAACCATGAGGCAAAAAAGTTAAGAGTAGAATCAATCGGAGAGGATTTAAAATGCCATACAATGATGCTTATTCTTTGTTTTTAATGATTTTCTGAAAAGGGAAATGATACTTGCCAACTCTGACGACCCTAGGAAGAAGGGACTGGAGAGTAAGAACCTGGAGGTAAGGAAGCTAATACAGTATAACTGGGAGCAGAGGGACATGAACCAGGACATTGACCATGGGATGAAAGAAAAATACATTAAGTGGCAGTGTGTGGCAATGGAAAAATCAATTAAATCTAGCATCCAATTAAATGGAAGAGGCAAAAATAAGGAGTCAAATATATGTTTTTCATTTGGACAGTTGAATTAATGGTGGTTTCAGTAACTGGAGCAGAAAACACAGAGATAAGGATTCATGGAAAGAGTATAATTAATTCCATTCAGGACATCTGGGCTGTAGACACTATCAAAACAAGCAATGCCAAGACTGATATTGACAAGTGCAAATATCCCTGTTTACAGGGAACAAAAACTTGAATCATGGACACTTATTAAAATCTTACTAAAAATACAAAGTATTGCAAAAGGTCCTATGGGTGGGCAAAACTACTTACAGTGTAGAATCTGATCATAGGTGCTTGATAATGTAGGCAAAAAGACAATATAAATCATGAAAATATAACTCATAATTATTCAGAGAAAATTTTATGGGAGAGAGAGAGAAAAAACTAGGCCTTGATAGATGGATAAGGTAGAGCAAAGGGGGAAAGAGGCAGGAGTCTCAAGTAAAAGCACTGAGGGGCTTCTGAGAAAGAGGTTAAGAATGGTGGAATAGTGGAAGCATGTGAAAAAGGAAAAGGAATAAGCATAGGCTGGTATGTTGGAGTTAGCTTTTAATATTTTTTTAAAATGTTTATATTTATTTTGAGAGAGGGAGGGAAAGAGAGAATCCCAAGCAGGCTCCACACTATCGGTACAGAGCCAGACGCAGGGCTCAATCTCACAAACTGTGAGATCACAACTGGAGCAGAAATTAGGAGTCAGATACTTAACCGACTATGCCACCCAGTGCCCCACTTTTGAGTATTTTTAATATCAAGCAAGTTGCCTAAATGATAGCGAAAACAAAATAGTACTGTTGGAATATGTTCTAACAATTAAGTAAAACTGTATTTTTACACAGTATTGAGGGCCTGACATTTTAAATATGCTCAATTGCTTATTCTTTTCTTCATTCTTGCAAAAGTGTTTCATGAGTGGCTATTATGTATGATCCCCTATGGATGAGTACAAAACTGGATCAGAATCAAACACTTCTTCCAGGATTTAACATTTGAATGAAACATAATGTTGAATCCTGGAAATGGAATCCTGGAAATGGAGAGTAGTCTGGAATCAGCATTTGTCTTTCCATTTAGGCTTTATCACCTAATAATTGCATGACTTTGCACAAGTCACCAATTTTCCTAAATGTTTGTACTTTTGTTATTTTATATGTTTTTGTTTTGATGTTAGGAATTCTTAATAGTATTTTTTTATGTTCTTTGCCTTTTACCTTCTCTCTCTCCTGCTTGCTTGTCACAAAGTTAGAATCTTTATTATAACAAAATTGGACCATATTTGCAGAATTTTATACAACTTGTTTTCCTCTATGGAAAATTTTTTTGAAAGATGCCCTCTTGTACAACTAACTTATATCTTAAGTCTTCTTTCCTGATACTGGATATATTTGTTATATCAATATTGTTATATCTTCATCTTTTTTCAGGTTTTCACCTTATAATAAAGCTACACAAAATATCCTTGCCCAGAAATATCTTTATTTCTTAGTGCTTCTTTCTGTGGGAAAAATCTTTACAATTAGGAATACTCATTATATGCATTTTTAATTTCATTAGGTTTTGCCAATCTGCTTTCCAAAAAGCTTGCAATAATTTATAGGTATATATAAGAGCAATGGTTCTCAAAGGTTCATGTTCATCATAATGTCCTGGAAAGTTTGTTAAAAACACAGCCATCTGGGCCTAACCTCTAGTGATATGACCACCTATATTCAGTGATAATGTTATTTTAATTGCTGGCAGTATAAGAAATATAAAATAATGTCTTATTATACTTGAGCTTACACTGTAATGACTACTAATAAGTGTGAGTATCTTTTCAAACGTTTGTTGGCCATTTGTATTTACTTTTCTGTATGTTACTTCCAATGTCCTTTGTCTGCCTTTTTTCTATTAAGTTTTGCTTATTTTTTCCTGAAGATATGTCTCACAGACCATTAGCTATTTTCCTAAACTCCTGATATGCCCTATCATTTGGAGGGCCTTAGTTGTCTTTCTCCTTTCTTGTTAACCCAACACTTGAGGGAGATGTAGATTCAAAGCTCCTTCCTATAAAAGGAATGGGGTGAGCACCACTTCAAAGTAGAAATTCAGCATTCTCATACAGTATGACTGAATATCTTTTCCCATGTGCCTTGCCTTGTCACCTCACAAAGGGAAAATAGTTAAGATCTATCTGTAGATCTTCCATCTTATACTCAAACTTAAGTGATGAAATAAAGCATTTCTCTATTACATGCAGTTAAAATATCTGTGACAGGAGAAAACCTTTTATAGGTTTCCTGATTCATGTGAAAAGAAATTCTTTATAAGGACTTAGCAATTCAAGCAGCTCCTATCACAAACTAACTTCTGTCACTTTGGAGAGTGTGCATTTTCTTACACATCTTTTCAGTCACTATAGTATGTAGGACAATATTTTGATCTTAGTAAATGCTCAATTAATGACTGTATGTTGTATTACCTGTCTTTATAACTAACTTTATATACATACATATCTTTATAACTTTATACACATACACAAAGGTTATGACTAAGCCCACAGCCTGTTAAGTCTTTGCTCTTATATAATGAGGTTTACTATATTTGTATTTTAAAGTTGGACAGTCTTTCCTTCATACCACACCATGCATAAAAGATAACTCTCCAATCTTAAGGATGTTTCCCCAAATCATCATTTCAAACTAAGAACATTCTGGGAAAAAGTCAAGGCAGGGTGTCTGGAAACAGAGTTCTAAACCTCTAAAGTGATTCAGACTATGTTTTGTCCTCAGGGATATACTAGGACACAGTTGGAGGTTTTCATTGTCTCAGTCATAATTCCCACCCCCGAGGTTGACCATCATTGAATTGTGGCTCCATATTATGACGAGGGCATAACCCAAGTTTAGGTGCTGCCAGCAGTTTGTGGCACAAATGTCTGGTCACCAAGGGCAGAAATCCCCAGCCAGCTGGGGGCTTGTGGTTCAATGGGATATGTACTTGCCAATACTGCTCTAAGTGATTTTTACTTTGAACAACTTGTTGAGCACCATCAGTATGCTACTGGTATAGAAGTAGAAGTGTTTGCTTTGGTTGTCATTTGCTTTGATTTTAGTCTGGGAATGAATTCAGGGCCACACAGTCTACAGTTTGCAAGATTAAATGCTTGCAGGTAGATTGTAATAGGTTGCAAAAATGGCCAAAAACCTTTGTAGTCTCTGCTGTCAAGATAGAGCCTATTATCTCACTGTTTGAAATGGAGTTGGTCTCTATTACTTGCTTTGGATGATAAATACAAGAAAAGTGATGTATGAATTCCAAGTCTAGGGCACAAGAGGCTTTTCAGCTTCTGTTCTTGTGCCCTTAAAACCCAGAGTCTTCCATGGGAAAAAGCTCATGTTAGCCCGCTGGATGATGAGTTGACCCAGAAATTTGTACTACCCAAATGATTGCCTGCCAACCCCAGAAACACAGTTACCTTGCTAAATGGCAATTGACCACAGATGAGAAGGTAGGACTAAGCGCATCAAATTACTGACCCTAAAGTGTTGAACTGAATAATTATACTTTTAGGCCTGTATGTTTGGGGGTTGTTACATGACAAAAGCTGACTAATACAACAGGTACATACATTCATGCATATAAACAGGGTAGTAAGGAGTGGCAAGAACTGTGGTACTGTGATAATACATGTCTGCCTAAAGGAATTCGGATACAGATTTTTAAAATCTCTGTTTGCCATAGGAAACACATCTGGAAGGTGCCTGCCAGCCAAGAGGGTTTGCCTTCTAAGTTAGCCAATTTTCTTATTCTTACAAATGAGAAAATTGGTCCAGAAAGTTACTTACTCAGATTGCTATGGCTAGTTTACACCAGAACAGAAATAAGAGTCCAGGTCTTCCGGTATCCTATGTAGCATTATAACAAAAGGCTGGCATTTTCTACCTGAAACAGGCATAACTTGAAGATAAGGAAGGACAGCATAGAACGAAGACTGTTGACTCTTTATAAAGGGGTCTTTAAATTTTCTTTTATGGATATTGTTTCAATGAGAAAGAATGGATCCTGTAATTTAATTTTAAGAAAAAATATTCTTAGAAATATTTATTGAGCTTAAAATTTTCTGTCCAATGAACACATCATCCTCACTAATTAATTATGTTTTTGTATGTTCTGGAAATCAGAATAACAAAGTTCTCAAATCTTAAAATTGAGGGAAAATGGTCCTGTTACATAACTCTTTGAGAAACTAACTCTGGTCAGGTTATGCAAGAGGATAATAAAACCCATACAGCCTGTACTCTGAACACATAATACCGCCTTTTCGTAGAAGTGCAAATTACTACCCTTCAAATGAGTTTCACCACTGATGACATAAATCATATTCTAAAGGATAAACAGATGTTTCAACAGGTATCTGGCACCTGACTATTAAAAAAGTGAGTTAGAGACAACTTTCATTCAGTTCCCTTTCTAGGAAGTTTTCATAAATCAAATTATTTCTCATACAGTATGTTTATTTGGTATTTCTTCACAAATGTTTACCCTTTACCCTTGATGTAAAGCCTCTCGTGTAGAAAGCCACCAAATAAGATGGGTTAAATTTAAACTGTCTCTTTTTCCATCTGTGTTTTGCCCCTCCTGAAAAGGTAATGTTATTCTCAATGAAGCCCAAGCGTCAACACATTTAAATTAAATTTTAAAAATCAACATGGTGTTGGCATCCTTCTGTGTGTTTAACATCTGTGCATTGTGAAGATATTTTAAAGTGCCTTTTGGAATGTGTATGTAAGCAAGTACACCTAAGTTCACAATGGAGACATGGGAAGCACTGTGAAGGAAAATGGGGTGGGAGGCGTGAAGCAGAGAAAAAGAGCACAACCCAATTCCCATTACTTAATAGAACACATTGTGAGGCCAGAGCCTTGTGGGAGCCAATCACCAGCTGACAAAATTAGATTCTGAATCATGCTTTGTAATTCTTTCTAATGCCAGCCAGAGATGAGAGCCTTCCCTGGGAACTGGTTCCTCCCAGGACCTACCCCCCACCCAGCATTCCTTATCAGCCTCTAGCCAGCTGCCAGCTCTTAAGGTTGCTAGACAGAGGATTTAATTCTCAATGTTGTACATTAATATTCAAATTCCTTCTTATCCATAGACTGTGACTTAAGTATGAACTTTTTTTTCCGTCTCCACCCTCTTTCCTGCATGAATTTCCTTTCATAGATTTTACCCAGAAACCTTTGAATTGAATGGACATAGAAAGGAGAGTCATTTACAAAATTTGTATGGAGTCTGTTCTTCAGCAGTATAGGCACATTCCCAGAGCAATACTTCTTATTTCCCAATTACAAAACTAATCTTATTAAATATCCTTTAAATTACATCTCCACCCCCAAATCTTCTTCACCCCTCTAGCAAGTGTTCAGCTGATGTCTAAAGTTGTTGGCAAGTAAATTGGAATTAGTTACAGTGGAAAATAGAGTTATCAAAATGTAGCCAGATATCTCATATTGCTTTGGATGGCCCTGCTTTTCACATGAAGGCCTTAAGAATATGTAGTTTAGGCAAAACTTCCTAAATGAACTCAACAACAAAAATATACCTGCCGGTTTATGAAGAATCACAAAACTGAAAAATATGCATTGTTAAAGATGTGAAGAGATGTATTACTTTGTGTCAGAAAGTATATTTTTTTAGTTTATTTTTTTATTATTTAAATTTTAGTTAGCATACAGTAGAATACTGGTTTCAGGAGTAGAATTCAGTGATTCATCACTTATATACAACACTGAGTGCTCATCATAACAAGTACCCTCCTTAATACCCATCACCCATCTAGCCCATCTTCTACCACTTCCCTCCATCAGCCCTCAGTTTCTCTATATTTAAGAGTCCCTTATGATCTATTTCTCTCTCTTCTCTCCACCCTCTTCCCATATGTTCATCTCTTTTGTTTCTTAAATTCCAAAAGTATGTTGGTTTCAACCATCTAACTAAAAGAAAACATGATAGGATATTAGATTATTTAATGCAGTGTTCATTATCTGTGCAAAGCACCTTAATGTTCCACTTTACTTTGCCACCACTTTAATTTGCCCAGTATGGAGAAGTCACCTTTGCTACACTGAATAAACATTTATCAGAGGCAAACTGCATAAAGTATGTTAACGGACATAGGAGGAGACCATAGATGCTGGTGAGGATATGGAGAAACGGGCACCCTCCTACACTGTTGGTGGGAATGTAAGCTGGTGCAGCCCCTCTGAAAATGGTGTGGTGGTTCCTCAAAAAATTAGCAATAGAACCCTCTATTGACCCAGCAATAGCACTGCTAGGAATTTACCCAAGGGATACAGGAGTGCTGATGCATAGGAGCATGTGTACCCCAATGTTCATAACAGCACTCTCAACAATAGCCAAAACATAAAAAGAACCTAAATGTCCATCAACTGATGAATGGATCAAGAAGATGTGGTATATTTATTCAAAGGAATGCTACATAGCAATGAGAAAGAATGAAATCTGGCCTTGTGTAGCAACATGGATGGAACTTGAGGATGTTATGCTGAGTGAAATAAGTTAGGCAGAGAAAGACAAATACCATATGCTTCCACTTATAGGGGGATTAGGAGAAACATGATGGAGGACCATGGGGGAGAAAAAGGGGAAAAATAGTTGGGAAGAGGGAGGGAATCAAACCATGAGAGACTCTTGAAGGCTGAGAACAAACTGAGGGCTGATGGTGGGGGGAGAGGGATAGGAGGTGATGTGCATGGAGGAGGACACTTGTTGGGATAAGTACTGGGTGCTATATGGAATCCAACTTGACAATAAACTATGAAAGAAAAAAAAGGATATAGGAGGATGCCTGCTTTCATGGATTTTTTATTATACAGTCAGGTAGATCTTTTCCAAATTCTCTCATAAACCATCCACTAGATATACCCCTTACCTTGTTTGAGAGTTATAATTCAGGTAACAGGCCCTCAGGTTCATGGAAATTGATGGGCATGGCCTATTGCAGAGACAAGCTTATTCTTAACTACCTACATTTTAGTAAAACTCACCTGAATGTGTGCCACAGATTCAAGGCTCCACTTCCTCTAATGTTAATATGATAATTTATATCAAGCAAAAAATAATGACTGGGACCAATGAGTTTTCTACTATCCTTTACAAGAAACAGAGGACATAAATATCCTCCAGGATGTTATGCCTCAATTCTAAGTACAGAATAATGGCAGGAAATTTAGACACCTATATGATTTTAATAGAAGAATCAAGTGCCCCTGAAACCACCCTGAAGGGTACACATCCATTCATCCATTCCACTTGTATAAAGTAGAACTAACATCTCATTTTTAAAATAGAAGCTAACACAAAAACTTAATGGTCTAAAACCAGAATGGATAGGATTATCTCACTTTTCTTAAGCATAATCCTTCCCTAACTTGGTGGGCAATAAGGACTAAAGATCACCCTATAGCTAATCAAAGCAACATTTCAGAAAATTAACTAAAGCAACAGAATCAAAGCAACATTTGAGAAAAATAACTAATTGTCCTTTGTTATCATTATATGATAAAATGTGCCTAGGGAGAGAGAAGGAGAGGGATAGAGAGAGAGAGAGAACACAAGTGAGGGAGGGCCACTCATGTGGGAAAATGACCTGAGCCAAAATTAAGGGCAGGGTGTTTAATGCTTAACCACCCAGGATCTCCTAAACCTTCTTAAATTATCCTATTTTGAATATGGCACTTGCTCCATGACTGAGAACTTGAATGACAGTAGTTAATATCAAAAGTGATTCAAAAGGTATCTGGGTGGCTCAGTCAGTGGAGCACCTGACTTTAGATCAGGTCATGATCTCTCACTTCATGAGTTTGAGCCCCTCGTTGGGCTCACTGTTGTCAGTGCAGAGACTGTTTTTGGATCCTCTGTCCCCTTCTCTTTCTGCTCCTCCCCCACTTGTATGTGCATGTTCTCTCTCCTCTCTCTCTTTGCCTTTCTCTCTCTCAAAATTAAAAATAAAACATTAAAAAGTAGGGGTGCCTGGGTGCCTCAGTCATTTAAGCATCTGTCTCTTGGTTTTGGCTCAGGTAATGATTATGGTTCACGTGTTTGAACCCCACACTGGGCTCTGTGATGACAGCACAGAGCCTACTTAGGATTGTCTCTCTCATTCTCTCTTCCCCTCCCCTGCTCACTATTTCTCTCTCAAAAATATACATACATACATACATACATACATACATACATACATACATAAAGTAACTCAAGAAACAGACTTTCGAAGTAAGGTTCTGTGATTGGATTGCACATATCCCAAAGGAAAAAATGGGACATGAGGTATCCAGAGCAATAGAAGCAAGATTTCTCCAGTTAGCGTGGTATGCAGTGCAAATGTAAGGCAACGTATAAGGACATCAAGTGGATACAACACTTTGTCATTGTGTCAACACTAGTGATTATAAAGACTATAATAAAGGAAACTTTATTCTTATTATGGCTTAAGAGGATAAACATAAGATAAAAATTATAAACTATATGTATAAAATTAAGACAACTAGGGAAATCAAATGACCTTTATGGCAGACTTGAAACCCCCTATAGTCACAGAGCAAACATGGTTGAGGGTTATAAGAGCTGAATAATTTCAGTGCCTCTTACATGTTCAACTCAACCAGGTCACTTATGGTAAGGTAAAGGTAATATTGTGGAAGGATTAGAACCATCAGGTATAGCGTGGGAATATATGGGTAAATATGGATGAGACTAAGAATGTTGAAATTCCAAATTATTCTGAGTTTCCTTACCAATAAAGGTAAAAGAGTGTACCAAAATATCCATCAGATTCCTGAGCAAATTACGGAGGTATGCTCGAGAAATGCAGAAGGGATCGTTTCTGTTATATGTCTTTTTATTCACCTTTTTGGTTTAATAAAAGAAAGAAAAGAAAACCATACCAAATGCTTCCTATAGATTGACAGTAGATTATCAAAACTTAGTCATTTGATTATGACAATCATAAATACAATTACAAAATTGTTACTCTCTACTACAACAAAACAACACAAGGTGTGGCACCTGGTATGCAGGTATTGATCTGATATTTTCCTTCCCTTTCCAATCAAGATGGTTAACCCTTGTTCCAGGGTTATGTTAACCCACCTATTCTCTATCATACTAGAGTCTCTAGAGAATGTGATCAATTTAAAATCCTATAGAACATCATGCTGGTCCAATTCACTGATGGCATTACATTAATTGTACCTTATTAGCATGAAGTGTCATGTTCCTTTGATGCCTTAGGAAGGCATAGGTATTCCAGATGGTGAGAAAGAAACTTTGCCGAAATTCAACAGTCTGCCACATTGGAGTTTATAGAGGTCCAGCAGTAGGAGTCTTGACAGGATATCCCTTCTAAAGTGAGAGACAAATTTCCGCACCTTGCACCACTTATTATAAAGAGAGAGTCACAGTACTTGGGAGACTTGTTTGGATTTTGAAGGTAATATGTAACACATCTGGGTTTGGTGCCTTGAATCATTTACTTGATAACTCACAGGACTGTCAAATTCAAATGGGGCACAAAAAAGTTCTGCAGTTAGTACAGGCTTTGGTATAAACTTCCTTACCACCTGGACCTATGACCCAATAAGAATATAATTGTCTGTGGTAGAGTTGTTGAATATATCCTCTGAGGAATCCCCAAGTAGAGAATTTTATACAGATATCTAGGGTTTTAGAGTAAAGACATGCTCTCCTTTGTTGACAACTGTTTTCTCTTTGAAAAGCTGATTTTAGATTGCTAGTGGGTCTGTACACAAAATGGAGATAGAAGCTATAAATCAACAGTATGGTTTTTCTCTCACAAAAGCTGATCTGACTATTACAATTAAGGAGTATGGCAAAAAAAAAAAAAGAGGAAAGTGCTGATAATCCAATATTGCACTATTCCCTGAAAAAACCATCAGCCTCTTGGTGGCACTTGACTGCATTGGGTGTCTTCTGTCATGGAGGGGAAAGACACAGTCTCAAAAGGATAGGCATATATTAATGATACTGATTTGCCTTCCCTGTACATAGGGTTCTACAAGCACAGGCATTTGTGGACTTATAGAATACCTTTTCATTATCAGGGTATCCTGTACAATGTTGCTTCTAACCAGGAGATTGATCTTATAGCAAAGCCCACACTCAGAATCACCACATGGCCCATCATCCATATGGGGTTGGTTTGATAGAAGCCTGGCATGTCCAGCTAGAAGAACAATAACAAAATCAGCTGGAAGTTAATATCCTGGAATATTGAGTGCTCTACTATAGATAGAATTTTGCTTTAAACATATGGCCAATACATATTGTTGTTGTTTTTTTTTTTAACACAACCTAAATGTATACATTTTGGAACCAAATAGTAAAGTTATTCCTTTCACTATTATACCAATAACACACCTGACAATTTTATTCCTTCCCATTCCCACTTCATTGTGTTTAGAGGTCCTGGTGTGAAAGAGGAATACTTCTACTGGAAAATTAGATCATGGATTAACTGATTTAAAAAATGAGAATTCTCCCTGCTCGTTTGGTTCCTGGTACATATAACCAACAGTCAGAGAAGTATCCTATCCTAGCCACAGTGATCCATCCTTACCACCTATGGGAAAATGAGTTGTTGCTACATGATGAAGACAAGAATATTGTTTTAGGAACCCATGCATTTGGTGGGTTACCTTTTCATACTTCTTTGACCAAAATTCCTTAACCAGTGGAATACTGTGGCAATCCAAAAAGAAAAGACAAGATAATCAAGGGCTCATATGTTACCTGAATGAAGTTTAGTGTCATTCTACTAGGTAAAAAACACTAACTATATAGTGCTAGCCAACAGAAAGGGGAAGTATGCAATGCTCTGTGGAAGACTGTTGTGATTACCAATTTTGTCTCAAGATCCAATACAGAAGCAAAGCCTGTAGTAGCTATGCTCTATGTCATTGAAATTTTTTCTCTCTTCTCTCTCCCTGCCACCTGATATGAATAATACAAGTGGTGCTTATTCTTACAGATGGTAGGTGGGAGGATTACTGCATAGACAACATCCACAGTGATATGGTATCCTATGGGATTCCATGGATTTCCTAGGTTGAAGACTACAAACTTTTCACACAGAAGAAATAAAAGAGAAGAACAAGAGCAGTACTCTGAGTACAAGAGTAGACTATGGTGAATAACTTCTGTTTGTCTCTCCAGATCTACTTTTCATCTGCTTTCTGCCCCAGGAGGCTGACCTTGTAAAGACACTGATGGTTCCCTTTCCCTCTAGCTCCTGACTGGGTTCACTTAAAGGATAGACTTTGACAGCATATAGGATAGATGGAAGATAGTGAGGCCATGATGTCTATTGCTCTTGCTCAGCCTGTAAGGTCCCTACTCAGAAGGACTTTGTCTACACAACTTTATCCTGTCAGGTTCTGGAACTCCTTTCTTCCCTTATCCTTTTTGGCTTAGACATGGTAAGAGTTACTCACCTTGGATTATTATATCATCTCTTTTGGTTCCCATATATGCCATCTACACTTTATATTAGTCCCTTTGTGAAATAAACAAAATTCTCTGAATTATCAAAATTAAAGTTTGCCACCTGTTTCCTGTTGGGGATTTGACCAAAACTTCTTGCTAGTCTAATCCACCATCATCACTACCAGAATCACTATAGTAACCTCCTAACTGGTCCCACTTCTTCTGTCTTTATTTGCCTCTGTTCTATTCTCAACACAGATGCCAGAATGATCTTTTTAAAGTATACATGAAAGCAAGACACTTGGCTATTAAAAATCTTCAAATGGCTTCCTGATTCACCCAGAAGAAAACTTTTTTTGTTGACCCACAAGGTACTTAATGATCTCCTCACTCCTTACTTTCTATTCCCACTTTCATTCTGCCTCACCAGTAAAAGCTCTGCCAACAGTTCCTACCATGTATCATTTACTTCTTATGGAAAGCTTATCCACCAGATATCCATATAGCTCCTTCCCTAACTTCCTTCATGCCCCCACTCAATTAGCATCATCCTAAGGTGATAAAAAGTGAAAAAGTCCTTGACCACATTATCTGAAAATTGTAACCCTCTTCCAACATGACCTATTCTCCCTTCCCACTTAATTTTTCTCCAAGGCTACCCTTAATCTTATTTATTTTATTCATCTTTTTTCTTCTTTCTCTCCTTCTAGGATATAAACACTGAGGGTGCAGGGATTGTTGCTCAGAACTATTACTCAATATCTGAAAATGTGCCTGCCACATTAATAGGTGCTCAATCAAAATTACCTGAACCAATTTACTCATTCATTTCCAGTTTACTCAGAGTAAAAGCCAAGGTGTTTTGGCTCAAATGTTGAGTTCCTAATCAATCTGAATTAAATTGTCAAGTATCTTAGCTTGTGAGCCATTGAAGAACATATAGATATTTACTTCTTTTTAAAAGAAAAGATGTGGGGGGAGGAAGGATGGGCATGGAGGAGGGCACTTGTGGGGATGAGCACTGAGTGTTATGTGGAAACTAATTTGACAATAAACTATTTGTAAAAAATAAAATAAAATAAAATGGCATATAAAAATGAAAAAAAAAGAAAAGAAAAGTAGCAGTACCCTATTTGATCACATACTTTAGGGACCAGACTTTTCACTCCATCACATATTTTCCAAAGGTCACTGCAGTTTAGGTTGATAAAGTGATTGTGCCTGATTGTAACTTCATAAAAGAAAGTCAAGATTATTTTAAGCAAAGGCAGCATTCTTTAAATTTGTCTAGAGTCCCTAAATTGATATCTTTAAATTACAATGCAAATGGAGAAATGAGATGGAAAATTAAGCCTCATTTTTCAACTATCACAGTGTTATAGATATAAAATCTTATAAGTTGACTTGAAGTGAACATCCTTAATTTATAATTGAGCTGGATTAGAAGGCTTGGAAGGGAGAGAGCAAGGCTCTCTCTTCTGTGATCATAAAGCCTGCTCTCCTATTTAAAAAAAGTGCATGAAATGTTCAAAAGTAAATGACTGTCAGAGATGTGGAACTTAAAAATGTACCAGACTAGATATTTTTATTAATTTTTATAAAGTATAGTTGACACACATTAGTTTCAGCTGTACAACACAATAATACAACAAGTTTATGTTATGCTATGTTTACCATAAATGTAGCTACCATATGTCACCATATAATGCTATTACAATACCATTGACTGCATATGCCCTATGCTGTATCTTTTATTCCTGTGACTTACTTATTTCAGGGTGAATGGATGTTTTAATTTAAAAACTTCAGCTTATAGTCTACTTAGTTTATTATTGTTGCCAAAAGACCCATAGAGATAACTCTATACACCGAGGTTTACTAATAGCAGCAAAGGATTATGCCATCAGCGTTTTTTAAATATTTGAAGTTTAATTTTGACTAGCTGCTAAAGGATCAATATACTTCTGCAGGGAGAATGAGATTGTTGAGTAATTGGCCTTGACTTCATGCAAACATCACAACTTCTATAAAGTGAAGCCTGTAACTCTACCCATAACTTTCTCCTTCTTGGACTCAGTTCACATCATTAGAAACTTTAGTAAGTTTAATTTTTACTTTAAAAAAAAAATAAAGTAAAATGTATCTGTCCACCAAACACTTCCTGAAAGTGTAATACATCAGGAATAGTGAGTATTTTAAGTACTGGCCTCAAAACATTTACTCTATTATGTGGGCCATATCCTTTTGCTGTTTAATGTTTTCCTAGCATTATAAGAGAATTATGTGTATTTTCAATGGCTTTTCTCAACTAAATAGTTTTATTTACAAGGTGACCTTTAGGATAGAAAAATGACCATACTGCACACTGAACTATTCATATGTCACAGATACTCAGTGAGCCTGGGAGAGTTGACAGTTCTCTTGGGGCTCCAACTGAGGACTTCAATATAACAAGTAAAAAATATGCTCAATTGCCAAAAACCCATTACAGCATATATCAGGAATTTCATGACTATAATATGGGAAATGCAAATGTAATACATAATACATATAATTTGATTACAACTCATGGAAGATTGCCAGTTTAAAAATGTATCAGTAGGGGCGCCTGGGTGGCTTAGTCGGTTAAGCATCCGACTTTCGCTTAGGTCATGATCTCCTGGTTCGTGGGTTCCAGCCCCGCGTCGGGCTCTGTGCTGACTGCCAGCTCAGAGCCTGGAGCCTGTTTCAGTCTGTGACTCCCTCTCTCTCTGACCCTCCCCTGCTCACGCTGTCTCTCTCTCTCTCCTAGAAATAATTAAAACATTAAAAAAAATTTTTAAATGTATCAGTAATCTATGAACTATCTGTTCATATGGATAAAATTTTGATTTTGTGATTCAGAAAAGATAAAATTATTCATCTTGAGTGTGTTGTAGAAGACCCAGATGCATTAATTAAATGTTTTGCAAACAACAACACTATAATAAAGGCATATATTTCTAATGCCTACAAAGAGAAAAGAGACAGAAAACAGTACTCCACTAATGAAGGTACACTGGATTTTCAATTAGATATAGTGGTGTGATTATCTTTGACTTTACAGTTGGTTATACATTTGCCAAATATAACTGTATGTAATCATAAGCCAGGTACTAGAACATTTTTTCAACTCCTGCTAAATCCTCTACCAGTTAAACCATACTTCACTAGTAATTATTATAGCCACTCTAGTAAGAAACTTTAGAGGCAAGCATTGGGAATCTAGTACTTCAGAAATATAAGACATTTTTCTGCTTTTTTTCATCTTATGATGTGAATGTACAGCTTTTGAATTTCCCTTTTCAGGTACTTTCTGATACCTGACTCAACGCTTTTATGTCTATCTTCTGGTGGTGAGTCAAGTGTTCAGGCTGGAAGGTTAGGAGGTGTACATGTGTGGCAAGGTGTAACTTTCCAGAAGATCCTATAGTGGAATTCACCCTAAAAAGGATTGGGTTACTGAAATTAAAATTAAAAAATTTTTGAAAAAGATGGATAAAAGAAAGAAACTTAATGTTGTCACTGGGCAGAGCTCTGTGTTAAAATATCTATTGTCTGTGCCTCATACAAAGATGAAACAATGCTTAGGCATTCTCAGGAAGCTGGATAAAGGGTTTTCCCAATTCTTCCCCATATCCTTGCCCCATGTTTTTATGTTAACAGTACCTTGGTTTCCAAACTACAGACCTGAATATTTGTGATTTATTTTATTATCAATATTTTGTACAAAGGTCTTCTTAGCTTTCTATTAAATAAATCTCTCAAAGATTTGCATGGCCATTAAACAGTTCTTTAAAATGGCCATTTTATTAATGTAGTGCAAAGAAAGAGATGGATTAATTTTCCTTTGAAATACATTTGGTTTAAAACTTCCCAAGGGAAAAAAATATATTTGGTCCAATGTATTTCAGTTTTTCTAAAAGATTTACACCTGGGAAAAATACAAAGGTGTTAGCCAATTTGAAAATCTAATGTCTTTCCATGGCAGCTAACTTCCCTCCTCCAGTTAATATTTGAAGGAAACTAGAGAGAATTTTGAACTTTACCAAAAAATATAATTTTAAATCAAATATAGTGTGCATAGGTGGTACAGTAAATACTGACACCGTTCCATGGTAAACACAGGTTTAATGAACATCCATTAAGAGATAAGCACTATACTACTCACTGAAATATTAATATAATTCAAGTCCTACTTTTAAGGCAATTTTAATTTCACAGATTTTTAAGATAGAGGACCATGTCCAAATTGTACCTATCTTCCAATGCTTAACCATGAGAAACAATTGTAAGCTACTTGCTCCAAAATGCTGATCTGATCATGACTATTAATTATTTCAGTTGGAAAAACTATTAGAATTACTCAGGGCAGCTACTGATGCCCTCTCTGGATAAGTCAGTCCAAGAACCATCTTTCTTTACAAATATCGGTGTCTCTGTGTGAGTGTGTCTAGGCCTAAAGTAATATAAATTCTGGCCACGTTACTCCACTTCTACTCAGGTGTGTATAAGGATAAATATAAATTAAAATATGAGGGCAAAGAGTGGTGGTTCTCAGACTTTGGTATGTAACAAAATCACCTGCAGAACTAATATATAACACAGAGGGGAGGCCCAGGTCCCCTAAAGTAGTGTGGGGCCTGACTCTTTGAGATTTGCTGACCTACAGTTGATCTCTATTCTTAGCCCGAAATTGAGCTCAAATATATTTATGATTAAAATATTAAATTTATATATCTATTTCATAGATTTATACTGTATCTACACTGATGTTCATACAATATAAAAGTTGACTAAGGAAGACCTCACTTCAAAGAAGTACTTGAAAACAACCCAGTGATTTAGCTGATCATAAACTTAACAGGAGGTAATAGTGTGGTGCCTCTGAGCAGAAGACATGCAGTATATACAAGAACCTAATATCTCATAAAGGAAGTGGTTCATAATATTGGGAAAGGATAGAATAGTCAATACACAAAATTGTGGAAACTGGCTTTTGGAGAGAATATATCACTTTACAGCTACTCTTCCCAGTATTCCCTGAGATAAGCTCCAGATTATCTGAATATATATATATATAAACTCTAGATTATATGAATACATAAGCTCCAGATATATATTTATATATGTCTGGAGCTTATCTCATATACATTAATATATTTTTAATATATATTTTTAATGTAAAATGAAAGAAAGAAAAAATATGTCAAAGTAACAGAAAATATGGGAATATATTTGAACAAGTTTGCAATGGAAAATAATCCCCAAACTTAAAAAGATATGACTGTTTAAAAAGGTAACACTTGATACAAGAGTGCTGATGCATAGGGGCACATGGACCCCAATGTTCATAGCAGCACTCTCAATAATAGCCAAAACATGGAAAGAGCCTAAGTGGCCATCAACGGACGAATGGATCAAGAAGATGTGGTTTATCTATACCATGGAATACTACATGGCAATGAGAAACAATGAAATCTGGCCATGGGTAGCAACATGGGTGGACCTTGAGGGTGTTATGCTGAACAAAATACGTCAGGCAGAGAAGTACAGATACCATATGTTTGCACGTATAGGAGGGTTATGAGGAACTTAACAGAGGAGAAGAAGGGGAAAAATAGTGGGGGGGAGGTAAACCATGCAAGACTTGAATGCTGAGAACAAACTGAGGGCTGATGGGGGTGGGTGGGTGGAAGGGGAGTGATGGGCATGGAGGAGGGCACTTGTGGGGATGAGCACTGGGTGTTTTATGGAAAACACCTTGACAATAAACTATTAAAAACAAAACAAAACAAAAAAAAGATAACACTTTGGTGAATAAGAAAACCACTATTTGGAAAATTAAGTGCCATAAAAGAAATATATGATGGATTGTTATGCTTCCATAACCTCACATTCTCCTCCCTCAAACTACTTGGTTTCCTTTTTTTCTGTCAAACTTCTCAAAAAGGCGATCTACTTTTTCTGCCTTTACTTCTATCAACCCCCAAGCCACAAAAATCTTTCTTTCCTAGTCAGCAGTGATTCTCAAATTTCAGGAATTGAGGGGACCCATCCCTGAATTTCTGATTTAGTAATTCTGAGTCAAGCTTGTGATTCTGCATTTCTAACAGGTTTCTAGGTAATTTGATGTTGCTGATTATGGACCACACTTTGAAAATCACTGTCTTACAGAAATTCTCTTAATACGGTAATAGAGCTTTAATCACTAGTAAGACCACTGAATTTCAACCCTTATTTTACTTAATATCTCAGCATTGTAACTTTTTAAAAGTCTGTCTTCCTGTGTTTTGATGACTTTTTTATGTTTTTAAAGAATCAATTTCTTTTATTTATATTATACCCAAATAATGCTTGATTAATAGTGAATTTTTCTAACAGTCCACAGACTACTTACAGAAAATACCAGTTGTTGAAATAGTAAATTTAATATTTTCTCTTTGAAATACTTGAAAAACTTAAAATAGATGTTGGGATTTGCTGCTTTAATTAGATTCACTTAAAATATGATCTGTTGGGGTACCTGGGTGGCTCAGTTGGTTGGGCATCTGACTTCAGCTCAGGTCATGATCTCGTGGTTCATGGGTTTGAGCCCCGTGTCGGGCTTTGTGCTGACAGCTCAGAGCCTGGATCCTGCTTCAGACTCCATGTATTCCTCTCTTTCTGCCTGTCCCCCTGCTCACACTCTAGCTCAAAACTAAGTATTTAAAAAAATTAAAAATATGATCTGTTGCCTTCGTACCTGGCATCCTAGCATATAACTGTAAGCTAAGATTAAATACTATACCCTTTCAGCTGAATTCATAAAGACTCCAATCTAATCACATTAGCATTTGTAATGCTGAGTTGTTTGTAACTTAGAATTCTCATTTATATACCTGGTATATGTCTTCTATGATGTAAGCCCTAGTTACGATGTCCCTTTAGCTCTTATTGCCTTCTCTCCCCAATCCTTGTGTGGCATCCACACTGGCTTCTCTCCAAACCTTTACAGTTAATGTGATATTATACTTATGTGCCTTTGCCTGGGTAGTTTTCTTCTTCTCTGCTTGACATATTCCCTATTTACCTTTCAAGTCTCTCTTCAAATGACCCACACTTTGAGAAAGGATTCTGCCAGATGTAATTTTGTCTCTTAGACTTTTCCCACCATTTTACATATAACTTATTATAGCACCTAACGTATTTAAGTCTATGTATTTATTTTTTTGATGTTTTTTTCTTTCATAGTTTATTGTCAAGTTGGTTTCCATATAACATCCAATGCTCATCCCAACAAATGCCCTCCTCCATGACCATCACCCCCCCTTCCTCTTAAGTCTATGTATTTATACCAAATCCATTAAAATATTAATTCATGATATAACTGCTTCATATGCAAGGACCTAGCACAGTGTTGATTCAAGGAAATTGCCAATGTTTAATGAATGAATCAGTGGCCCAAACCACCAAGAAGTAGTGGTAAACATTGCTCAGATCCAATATTAATAGCTGAATGGTCTACAGACTCATTCTATTTCTGCACTACAGACCACATTTCTATCAACTGATTATAGGATCTGATCAGGAAATGAATTTCTAACTTATTTTTCAATGTACCTGGCACCGCAATGACAACAAAAATGTATTTTATAAATATATAGAAGATGAGTATGATAAAACAGATAATATCTTCCTCTTAATTTCTTAGAGAGTACACACTACTAATTTTACATTAACATTGACTTCTAACAGACCAAAATAATAAATTAGTAGTTTAAAATTAAGAGATATTTATAACTCAGCTATAGGACACATTTTGAAAAAATGTGTTAATGTATTAATCTGTGATAATTTTTCACAAGAGTAATTCAAATAAATTTTACAAAAGGTTCAGTTTTTTCAAACATCCCAACCTTGGGATCATTTAAACATACTTCATGTTTCTACAGGAAAAAAATACACACAAACACACACACACACACACACCCTCAGCCCTCAGTTTGTTCTCAGCATTCAAGAGTCTCTCATGGTTTGCCTCCCTCCCTCTCCTGAACTATTTTCCCCCTTTTTCTTCCCCATGATCCTCCATTAACTTCCTCCTAATCCACTTATATGTGTTAACATATGGCATTTGTCCTTCTCTGCCTGACTTATTTCATTCAGCATAACACCCCCTAGTTCCATCCATGTTGCTACAAATGGCCAGATTTCATTCTTTCTCATTGCCATGTAGTGTTCCATTGTATAAATATACCACATCTTCTTGATCCATTCATCAGTTGATGCACACTTAGGTTCTTTTTATGTTTTGGCTATTGTTGAGAGTGCTGCTATGAACATTGGGGTACATGTGCCCCTGTGCATCAGCACTCCTGTATCCCTTGGGTAAATTCCTAGCAGTGCTATTGCTGGGTCATAGGGGAGTTCTAGTGTTAATTTTTTGAGGAACCTCCATACTGTTTTCCAGAGGGGTTGCACCAGCTTACATTCCCACCAACAGTGTAGGAGGGTGCCCGTTTCTCCACATCCTCGCCAGCATCTAGAGTCTCCTGATTTGTTCGTTTTAGCCACTCTAACTGTTGTGAGGTGGTATCTCAGTGTGGTTTTGATTTGTATTTCCTTGATGAGGAGGGATGCTGAGCATTATTTCATGTGTCTGTTGGCCATCTGGATGTCCTCTTTGGAGAAGTGTCTGTTCATGTCTTCTGCCCATTTCTTCACTGGATTGTTTTTTGGGTATGGAGTTTGATGAGTTCCTTATAGATATTGGATACTAGCCATTTATCTGATATGTCATTTCTAACGATCTTTTTCCATTCCATCAGTTGCCTATTAGTTTTATGGATTGTTTCCTTTACCATGCAGAATCTTTTAATCTTGATGAGGTCCCAGTAGTTCATTTTTGCTCTTGATTCCCTTGCCTTTTGGGATGTGTCAAGTAAGAAATTGCTGCAGATGAGGTCAAGGAGGTTATCTCCTGCTTTCTCCTTTTGTGTTTTGATGGTTTCCTGTCTCACATTCAGGTCCTTTACCCATTTTGAGTTTGTTTTTGTGTATGGTGTGAGGGAATGATCTAGTTTCACTCTTCTGCATGTTGTTATCCAGTTCTCCCAGCACCATCTGTTAAAGAAGCCGTCTTTTTTCCATTGGATGCTCTTCCCGCTTTGTCAAAGATTAGTTGGCCATACATTTGTGGGTCCAATTCTGAGTTCTCAATTCTATTCCATTGGTCTATGTGTCTGTTTTTGTGCCAATACCATACTGTCTTGATGATGACAGCTTTGTAGTAGAGGCTAAAGTCTGGGATGGCGATACCTCCCGTTTTGGTTTTCTTCTTCAATATTACTTTGGCTATTCGGGGTCTTTTGTGGTTCCATACAAATTTTAGGATAGTTTGTTCTAGTTTTGAAAAGAATGCTGGTGCAATTTTGATTGGGATTGCATTGAATGTGTAGACTGCTTTGTGTAGTAATGACATTTTAACAACATTTATTCTTCCGACCCATGAACCATGACTGTTTTTCCATTTCTTTGTGTCTTCTTCAATTTCCTTCACAAGTTTTTTATAATTTTCATCATACAGATCTCCTATATCTTTGGTTAGGTATATTCCTAGGGATTTTATGGCTTTTTGTGCAATTGTGAATGGAATCAGTTTCTTGATTTCTCTTTCTGTTGCTTCATCGTTGGTGTATAAAAATGCAACCGATTTCTGTACGTTGATTTTGTATCCTGTAAATTTGCTGAATTCGTGGATCAGTTCTAGGAGGCTTCTGGTGGAGTCTGTCGGGTTTTCTATGTAGAGAATCATGTCATCTGTGAAGAGTGAAAGTTTGACTTCTTCTACCAATTCTGATGCCTTTTATTTCCATTGGTTGTCTAATTGCTGATGCATGGAAAATTCTCCAAGATAGATCACATACTGGGACATAAAGCAGCCCTCAATAAATATAAAAGAATTGAGATCATACCATGCACACTTTCAGATCACAATGCTATGACACTTGAAATCAATCACAGAAAGATGTCTGGAAAACCTCCAAAAACATGGAGGTTAAAGAACACCCTACTAAAGAACAAATGGGCCAATTAGTCAATTGGAGAAGAAATTTAAAAATATATGGAAACAAATGAAAATGAAAATACAACAATCCAAGCTGTATGGGATGGGACAAAGGCAGTTCTAAGAGGAAAGTACATCACAATCTAGGCCTATTTCAAGAAATTAGAAAAAGCGCAAGTACAAAATCTAACAGTGCACCTAAAGGAACTAGAGGGAGAGCAACAGGAGCACCCCAAACCCAGTAGAAGAGAAATAATAAAACTCAAGGCAGAAATAAAAAAAGAGTTGAAGAGATCAATGAAACCAAGAGTCGGTTTTTTGAAAAAATAAACAAAATTGACAAAACTCTAGCCATGCTTCTCAAAAAGAAAAGAGAGAGCACTCACATAGACAAAATCATGAATGAAAAAGGACTTATTGCAACCAACCCCTCAGAAATACAAATAATTATCAGGGAATACTATGCAAAATTATATGCCAACAAACTAGACAACTTAGAAAAAAATGGACAAATTCCTAACCACACACTCACTACCAAACTTCACATGGGAAGAGAGAGAAAATCTGAACAGACCCATAACTAGTGAGGAAACAGAATCAGTTATCAAAAATCTCCCAACAAATAAGAACCCTGGGCCCGATGGCTTCCCTGGGGAATTCTACCAGACATTTAAAACATAATTAATATCCATTCTTCTCAAGCTATGTCAAAATATAGAAATCTAATGAAAACTTCTGGACTTATTTTATGAAGCCAGCATCACTTTGATTCCCAAGCCAGACAGAGATCCAGCAATATAAGAGAACTACAGACCAATATCTTTGATGAGTACGGATGCAAAAATCATCAAGATACTTGAAAATCGAATTCAACAGCACATGAAAAGAATGATCCACCATGGTCAAATGGGATTCATTCTTGGGTTACAGGGCTAGTTTAATATTCCCAAATCAATCAATGTGATACATCACATTAACACACATAAAAAAGATAAAAACCATATGATCCTGTCGATAGATGCAGAAAAAGCATTTGACAAGATATAGCATCTCTTCTTAATAAAGACCCTTGAGAAAGTCGGGATAGAAGGAACTTACCTAAACATCATAAAAGCCATCTAGGAGAAGCCCTCAGCTAAAATCATCCTCAATGGGGAAAAACAGAGCTTTCCCCCCTGAGATCAGGAACATGATAGGGATGTCCACTCTCACCACTGTTGTTTAACATAGTGTTGGAAGTTCTAGCATAAGCTATTCATATTTTTGCATAAGCATATTCCTGAGCGCAGAACAAGGATTTGAAAGAAACCCAGCATATAACCATTAAAGGATTCTTACACTCTGACAAAGGACATAATCGTGATGATTATTTTCCTTAGTAAGGGGACATCCTCAACTTTTAAATCAAATGTTTAAGTAGCAAATTCCACACTGACTTCTCATACTTTGTATGAAATATTTTGTTGTGTTTATTTAGATATAAATGATGAATTCTTATGTTTCCCTTCTAAATTCTTTATTTCTACTTTGACAATCATAATGAACTTAACTATTTTATTTGAGTATAGTTGACACACAATATTATATTAATTTCTGGTGTACAGCAGGGTGATTCAACTTATCTGTACATTATGCTGTGCTCACCACACTGTACCTACTATCGGTTACCATACAAAGCTATTACAGTATCATTGACTATATTCCTTATTCTGTGCCTTTTCCTCTCATTACTTATTCATTACATAACTGGAAGCCTGTATCAGTCTCAAAAAACCACTTGATCAAAACTGACCTCTCATGTTTTCTCAACTATATTCCACCATGTAGCTAACTGAAGGATATTTCCTTATTTGCCATTTTTGTGAATCTGTGAATCACTTGGACACTATAACCCCAATTTTCTCTTTGGTTCTTTAATTCTTTTGTTTGTTCACAGCATTATTGAGGTATATTGAGATATAACACTGCACTAACTTAATGTATACAATTAGATGACATACACATACACCAGTGACACCGTCACCACAATCAAGGTGGTTTAATTTTTTGTATTTAGTGTTGACTCTATTTACCTCTGTTTTCTTCTTGGTTTTTCTTCAGGTTTGTTTTTTGATTGTCTTTCTCAATGGCTCTTACCCATCTACCCTCTTTCCTACATCACTTCTGAGTACTTATTTTGTAAGCATCTCACAAAGGCCAAGCAATCAAGAAAGAAAACTGATTTCTCTTGGTTTCATTTCTTTGCCTGCTTTCTCTTATAGTACTTTCTTAGAGAAAACTCTCTCTTTCCATGGGCTCCTCCTTTCCTAAGCAAGAAACTGAATGAGGGTTCCACTGGTTCCATGAGGAATGCAGTGCCTAATTAACTTCTTGCTCTCTTCTGACTCTGCAGATCTCTGGTGCCTTTTTCCTCTCCATAACAGCTAGGAGACACTGGAGATTTATCCAATATGTTCCTTACCCAATATGACCATGTTTTACTGATCTGTGGCAGCTGTCCCAGAAACAGGGATTACCAGAGAAGGCATGAGGTTGTGTCCGTCTAGTGCCTTTACAATAACTCTGCTCAGTTTTCAGGAGTTACTCCAACTACCTCCCCTGCACAGCAGTGGCTACATGTTATCCTTCTACACTCCATAACCATCCACACTAACTTTGATCATTGAATCACTCTTTACCCTGTCTCTTGTCATTCTTAGCAAGAATTCCATGGTAAAGCTGATAAACAAATATTCCTTATCACTGTGTGTTTAATGTTATGATGCAAATTCCAGCCAGCAATAATTTTCTCCAAATAAATTTTAAATGGCCAGAACTTATAGCCTTCTTTGATCCCATCCACTAAATCTTCATTACCCACAGTGTAGTTCAAAGCCCAGCAACATCAGTGTCACCTGGGAGCTTGTGACAAATGCAGATTCTCAGGCCCCACCATAGACTTTCTGAGTCAGAATCTGAATTTTAGCAAACTAGGTGACTTTTGTGCACATTAAATTTGAGAGACATCACCCTAAACTTCTCCAAGAATGTCTTTTGGGTTAAATCTAATAATGGTTACCAGATTTTTTTCTGGAAGCACTTTTTTTAAAAAAATTTTTAATGTTTTATTTATTTCTGAGAGAGACAGCATGAGCAGGGGAGTGTCAGAGAGAGAGGGAGACACAGAATCTGAAGCAGTCTCCAGGCTCTGAGCTGTCAGCACAGAGCCCAACGCAGGACTCAAACCCACGAACCATGAGATCATGACCTCAGCCAGTGTCGGACATTTAACCGAATGAGCCACCCAGGCACCCCTGGAAGCACTTTTTAAATGTTTTTATTTATTTTTGAGAATGAGAGAGAGAAAGACTGAGTGTGAGTCAGGGAGTGGCAGAGTGGGAGGGAGACACAGAATCTGAAGCAGTCTCCAGGCTCTGAGCAGTTAGCACAGAGCCCAACACGGGGCTCAAACCCAGGAACCGCAAGATCATAACCTTAGCCGAAGTCAGATGCTTACCTGATTGGGTTACCCAGGCACCCCACTGGAAGCACTTTTAAACTTATACTTCTCAAAGCATTTTTTCACTAATTCTACTACATCTTCTTCACTTTCGAATATTCTATAATGTCTTCCCTTTCTCCTGGGGTCTTAGCAGTGCTTCTCAAACTATGGCCCCAAATTAACACATATTTAAGGTGATTGTTTAAAAGGCAGAGAAAGACAAATATCATATGTGTGCATGTATAGGAGGATTAGGAGGAGCTTAACAGAGGACCAAGGGGGAGAAGAAGGGCAGAAATGGTGGGGGAAAGGGGGAGAGGCAAACCATGAGAGACTCTTGAATGCTGACAAAAACTGAGGACTGGTGGATGTGGGGGGGAGGAGGGGTGGGCATGGAGGAGGGCACTTGTGGGGATGAGCACTGGGTGTTATGTGGAAACTAATTTGACAATAAACTATTTGTAAAAAAATAATAATAATAATAATAATAAAAAAAAATAAATTAAAAAAAAAAAGGCATAGATCTTGACCCATCCCAGTCAACTGTATGTGAAATCTCTAAAGATAAGGTTGATGAATTTGCATTTTAACAAACGGGGCAGTTGAATCTTATATACATTAATATTTGTTAAAAATTGCCTTGAGGAAATCAATAGATGGCATATCAGGATTTGGCTTTCTTGGGCAGTTGCCATTTGCTTGCTCCCCAATCTTTTTCCATCTTTTCTCTTTTCCCCTTCAGCTCACAGGGAAAAAGACCCTTATAAGTATTTTCCAAAATTAAATAAATAAAAAGTTCCATGTTTTGCTCATTTTCTTTAACGCATCACCCATCTGTTTCTACTTCTTCTCTCTTATAACTCCCATCTTTTCTTTTATCACCCTGTTCCATACATTCATATATCCACTTTCTTATCATTTCCTGTGAATATCTCTCTGATCTTCCAGGTGCACATAGTGCAATGATTTACTCAGTAAGGTCTATGGCAGCTGGTGATGATTGCTTCATTCCACAGCAAGAAAAAAATGGATTCAGGAAAATGCATTGCCCAAAACGAGGCAATTGGGCTTTTATACAAATAAAATCTGACTGCATGAATGTCCCATTTTGCTTTTTATTTTTTTGGTCAGATCCTATAAACCAGGAACATTAGCATCACCTGGGAGCTTATTAGAAATGAAGAATATCAGGACCCACCCCAGACCCCCTGAATCAGAACCTAAATTGCAGTAAGATCTCCACTTGATTTTTTTGTACATATTAAAGTTTGAAAAGGTTTATATTGCATATAGCACTATCAAAGGTAACAAAGAATTAAATCATCAATTTATGGATCCATTAACAAATTTTAAATAAAAGTAAAATACTTCTCATTTGTATAAGACTCCAATATTTGGAAGAAGATACATTTATCTTTGATGTGCTGTAGCTGTAGCTGAAACTGCTGCTTTTCAATTACACAGGTTCAAACATCCTGTAAACACGCTGAAATATTTTCACTTGAGAAACAACAGTAATCATCCCACTGAGTACTTTCTCTAGGCCTACCTCCTAGATGACTGAATCTATTATTAAAGGCAATGGTAATGTAAAGTAAGGATTATACGTTATTGGACTTGAAAAGATCTTAAAAGTCATAGAAACCCAAATCCCTCATTTTTAAAATGTAGGAACTCCCTCTTGGATTCCAAACCCCTCTATCTAACTCTCTGATAGCAGTCTCCTCCTAGATAGCCTTCTGACATATCCCACTGAAACTGTTCAAACTGGGCCCATTTTACAGCCCCACCTCCTGTCTCTTCTACTCTTCCTTGCCAGTATCAACCAAGCAACCCACATCAAAATCAGAAGATCATCCTATGTTTTGTTCTTCTGTCCTCTAACATCAAAACACCACCAGGACCTTTTTACACCTCAACACTTATATACCTCTAGGTTTTGCCCCTCTGATCCATCCCACTGTTCACTTGGATTATCACATTTTCTTAAAAGCTGTTCATGTCTTCTATCTCCTATTTCTCCAAAACACATCATACTGCTGTCCAAGAGAACTTTCTAAACACCAATTCTAAATACTTCAATGTCTCATATGTCTTCCTCAGTATGCTCTTCACCTAGAATGCTCTTCAAATATTTTTGATTGAGATTATAACTGATGCTGTTCATGCCATGCCTCACATCATTTGGCCCAACTCTGTTTCCACCTGTGACTTGGAAGCTAGTATCCAGCATGCTGACACACTTCCTACTAGGGGCACTATGGCCTCATCCCACTCCATGAGGACTTTCCCCAAGTCCCTCTATATCTGGATAGAGGAATCCTTCGTAGGAACATTTAGAGGCAGTTTGGATAAGCCAGTGATTAAATGCCTTGCATGGGTACACTTCAACAAATGAGGGACATGAATCAGTGAGAAGTATCCCCACAGTTACAGGTCTCAGTGAGCAATTCTGGGTGACTATTTAGACAGTCCCCAACAGGACTGAGCACTAGCTGTCCACCTTGCCCATACCATTTATTGACATTTCTCTCTTTCCTGTTTCACTTCCTGGCTCTCTCATGTGTTTTACCTGAAATCATCTCCCATACAAACTACCTGCCCAGTTCTTGTCTCAGAATCTGATAATGAGGGGAAAAAAAACTTCAGCAAATATCAACAATACATGCATATCTCTGTATGTATATATGTGTGTATACATGTATATACATATGTATATGCATTTTCTGATAAATCATATACATATACCATCATACCAATATATCATATGTATGGTAAAAAAAAGTCAAGAAATAGAAACATGAAATATAAAATAATACACTATTTCCAAATAGCTTGGTACCTAAAACTATTTCATATTATAGCTAAAGAAACAGTGCCCACTAAAAGTATGGCATGAGCTATATTTTTAAAAATAGTATCATTAATTCTGTACTATAAATAGCCTTTTTGACTATTTCTTATTTTTTGCTTTTTTTTTGGGGGGGGAGATCTACTTCTTGCCATTTGATTATTTCACTGTTTATAGTCTCATGTAAGGATGGATGAAGCAATCATTCTAAGAGGAGGACAGAAGTCACTGCTACTGGTACTGCTGTTTCTTATCATTGCTTAACTGGTATTATCTTGAAGGTGACAGTTCGTTTCAAGAATTCTTTTTAATGTACTTGTACATTTTATTAGGAGAAATTCAGTGAAAACCCAATAATTAGATGATTACACCTACCTCAGTGCACTTAACGAATCTATATTACAATAGACTATGAGAATAAACAAGAGAGGATGTCACTGACTACCACATTGCTCTGTGGAGCTCCCATCCTTTCTACAAGCTTCCTCCAAGATCATGTGTAGCATTTGATTTTATGTTAACCAGACTGAATTCAGGTGCTATAATACAGCCACCTATTAAAGAGTTGTCAGGTTCAATTTCTTTACTTTCTAAGATCAAAAATACATAATTCAGAAACTCCACTTTAGACACTATTCACATAGACTCTCTACTCTAGAAAAATAGAGTTGAATAGAAAAACTCCATTGAATGACCCTTGGATCTTCATGATTTGCTTTCTGCTTACTATATCCAACTTTATCTTGACTCACCACTTCTCATTCGGTGCTCCAACATCACAGACTTTCTTAAGTTTCTAAAATCAACCTTGACATTTTATATCATTGGACATTTGTAAATTCTCTTCTCTGTGTCTGTTTGCATTTTCATTCTTTTATCAACCTAAAGAATCATAATCATAGTAACTAACATCTTTTAGAGCAAATACGTCTAATGTTTCATAATATTACCTCTTGGCTTACCATCAATGGCAGGTGTATTTGTAAGAGAGACTTCCAAGTGATTTCATTCTACCTCATCCTACATGGTCCCACCTCAAGTATGCCAGAAGGCATCTTTTAGTTCTCTGCCCTGGAGACTTTGCTATTCTGGCTCCCATGAGCATGCACAGTCCCTAGAGGAAGCTCTCTACCAATGGAGACAGGAGCCAATGGTATAAGTGCTCCAGTTTCCTGTATCTCAAGTGGACCATTTTGAAAAGCATTGTGTTACTCAGGAAGTCCTAAAGGAACCAAGCCCCTCTGCCCATAGAGGAACCCTTGTTAAGCTACCGTGACAGTGGCTTCCCCCTTTGCCGTCTTGACTAACCTCACTAATGCTTCCTGAGTCCTACTCCCAAAAAACCAACTTGCACCCAAACCCTTGTTTCAGGTTCTGCTTTCAGTAGAAAAGAAACAGACACACCTTCTTCTGTAAAAGTATCCTTGGAACCCTGAATCCCTCCCTCCCCACAAGTAGACTGATGTATCTGTATTCTCTTTGCTACTCTCCAACTTTATATATATTATGGTTGTTTCACTCACCACAAACAGATGTAATTATTATCACACATACTCTAAGGTCTCTCCTCTGGCCCCTGTAAACAGGCCATCCAACCACATAGAATGTCACACATACTCAATACCTATCTGTTCACCCTGGCTCCGTTTCTCATCTGATGTGGCATTCTGGACTCCTTGATGTCACTCTACTTCTTGGGCACTGTGGTTCCCTTTACACTGACACTGGCCCAAATCTACTCATCCTGGTACAACAACTCTCACTAGACTCAGCTCTCTTTCTTGTTGTTCCACCAGGCAGAGCAACCAGACTGATACCAGGCTGATACCAGGCTGATACCCATGGTTGATCCCTCAAATACCCTTGCTCACGTCTTGGGCCTTCAGGCTGCCACAGCTCCAAGGTGCCTATGGCAGATTGCTTAAGTCTCAGAGTTTTTTCCATTCAGTGAAACAATTGTTCCATTTTAATTTTACTAAGATGCTATAATTCATTTAAAAAGTTAGGCAAGATTGGGTGGCTCAGTCGGTTGGGCATCCGACTCTGGCTCAGGTCATGATCTCATGGTTTGTGGGTTTGAGCCCTGCATCGGGCTCTGCTAACAGCCAGCTCAGAGCCTGAAGCCTATTTCGAATTCTGTGTCTCCCTCTCTCTCTGACCCTCCCCTGCTCCTGCTGTCTCTCTCTCTCTCTCTCTCTCTCTCTCTCAGAAATAAATAAAACATAAAAAAATAGTTTAAAAGTTAGGAAAGATATACATATTAAATAAATAAATAAATAGGCAGGGAAAGATAGTTTCAACCAAAAGCTACCATTCCCCATTTAAAATTACTACTCTCCTTAATCTCCCTAAATGACTAGTAGTATATCAGTAAGACAAATTCAGTTTTCTTCCCCTACTCCTATGCCCATTAACCTGCATGGCTTAATCAAGTTGTTTAACTTCTCCTGGCTTTAAAGTTTGCATTTGTAAAATGGGGGTAATGATTATTTACATACTTATATACTGAAAGAAAATATACATAACAACAATGACTCTTGAGTCTAACTCTTGAGTTTTCTTTGAACTCTAGCCTAGGGTTTATGATTACTGCCACCTAATGTATGATTTCACCTACTAGTATTATTCTAGTACTATATCAAATACACACTCTCTTACATACATGCCTGCATGTACACAGGCAATATCCTCCTCCAGCCTTTGACTGATCCTGTCATCCTTTGAAGGATATTTCAGCTATGTACCTGAAATGGATCCACAAATATAATTGCTGACATCAATTTATTCCCCAAAAAAAGCCTATTACAACGGTGTAAGTGTGTAGCACTCAATAAAGGATGTGACAATTGCGGATATAAATTCAAACTCTGGCATGCCAGTGTTATAGCATCCTCATGTTTAGACATCAAACAAGACTTCTCTGTTGTACAAAGCAAAGGAACAGGAAAACATAGACCACTCAGCATGACTGCAGTGGCTCCAGCAGGTCAGGAGGCTGCTTCTTCAGAGGATGAAAATACTCATGCTTCCTGTGTTTCAGGAAGAACCTGGGTCCATCTTGGCAACATAAACTCCTTGGTACTTAAAAACAAGCATGCCTCATATCCACATCACCAGTTCTGAAATTGGGAGTGGGGGTTAAAAGCTTTGGATTCCACTGAGACAAGGTGACATTAAGAGAATAAAACCATTAACTAGGAAAACATTAAATAGTTAGGGAGCAGGAATTAGGATGTTTTTCATTTACTCATCCTGGATCATTTACTCATGCTTATTTTGGGATCTTTCTGCTCTGAAATCATGGGGGATACGAAAGGCTTAATCTAACCTTGAACTCAGGGCAAAAATATTGATTTTGTAGAATGACTGCATATGTGAAATTTATTGTGAAGGAGGCCATTAGCACACAACTATTTCATATAAAGCACAAAGGACATAAAGAAAATAAAAAGGAGGATAGGATCGGGTGGAATGGTCATTATTTATTTAGGACATTTTTATTGTGAACAATTCAAATATGCAAAAGGAAAAAACAATATATAATGAATCATCATGTTCTGTGTCCCCATACCTTCAACAATTACCAGCCTGGGGGCATCTGGTGGCTCAGTTGGTTGTGTCCAACTCTTGATTTTGGCTCAGGTCATGATCTCACAGTTTCTGAGTTTGAGCCACATGTCGGACTCCATGCTGACAATGCAGAGCCTCCTTGGGATTGGACTCCATGCTGACAATGCAGAGCCTCCTTGGGATTCTTTCCCTCTCTCTCTACCCTTCCCCTGCTTGTTCTCTCTCAAAACAAATTTAAAAAGACTAAAAAAATTACTAGCCTGGTATGGACATTTTTAGAGTTATAGATACTTTGACTACACAAAGCTTAGCCAAGCCTGACAGCAGTGCATTTGGCACTTTTTGGCACATGATTCTTTTTTTCTCCTCCTGCCATTTGTAGCCACCATAAATGCACCAAAGGGAAAAGTGGGTGAAAGCTATGTGGGTGTGTGGGTGTTTTCCCATGCATTCTATTTGCTTATTCATATAGCCCAGTCCCCAGGGAAATTTTTTTTTAATTTAGTTTCACTCTACAAGATCCAAAGAACTCAGCATTTTATAAGTTCTGTGTCGTTAAACCTTATAGCTACCTCCTTATGACATCAGTAAGTGGGAAGTGTTATTATCCCCATTTCACAGATGTAGAAACTGAGGACTTTTATGACTATATGTCTCATCTAGAGCCAAATTGTGCTGGCAAGAGAATCAAGGACTTCCAATAAAGCTCATGTATTTAACCTTTAGATGAGCACTGTCTAACAGAAGTATAGTATGAGTGACATGTGATTTGAAAATTTCCAGTAGCCATATTACAGAAAAGTAATAACAGGTGAAATTATCTTTAATATTACTCTTTATTTAGCCTATGTCCAAAATATTATCATTCTAACAATATTTTAAAAACTATTAATGAGATCATTTAAATTATTATATTTATACTAAATCTTCAAAATAAACATATATTTGACATTTAAAGCACATCTCAGTTTGGATTCACCACATCTCAAGTGCTCCATAGTCATAGGTAACTAGTTCTCATAATGGGCAACAGAGCCCTACACCATAAGCTCTTCTCTCATAAGGCCTTGCTTCCTTCCACTAGACAGCTTAATCGAGACATACCAGTCTTTTGTTGACTGTTTGGGATGCCTTCAATTTTGCTTGAGTATCACTTTGGTTTGGGCTAATTTCACCAAATTATATATATGAATTGAAGCCTTTAGAAAGTAATGTGAAGTCCATCTCTAGGAGCCAAATGGGGGGAAACCTCACACATTTAGAAAGAAGATATAATGCATATTAAATTCCAGTTCCTATAGTTGAGAGGGTTTAATAGAATTAGGAGTAGAATAGAATTAGGAATTTGCTGTGGCAGGCAAGCAAATCATCAATGGATTGTTATAGTATAAGAGCTGTGAGGCTTTGATTCTGGGCATCAGCTCACAGGCAAATATTTAAAACATCTTTTTCTATTGCAAACTTCAATGAATTCCACAAATTATAATAGTGATATAGTTACTAAATAGTATGATTTTAGGGAGAAAATAACTTCCATTTACCTCACTCCTTAGTGGTATTCACATAGTCAGAGAGAGCTTTGCCTTTTCTAATTAGGAAGTGCTTGCATTCCCCATGGTAGGGGGTTGCCCTTTGAACACTGACCTTTATGCACCACACAAAACCACAAGCAGATTCATCTGAATCTTTCCCTCCCTTTTATTTCACTGGAGGTCCCTGAATTTGGTGGTAACATTAAACAAAACATCTGAAATCTCAAAGTATTTCACAAAGTCAAAAATATATGGCAACCTAAGGAGAACTTAGCATCTGGGTCAGAGGGAGACAAAGTAACATTTCCATAGGCAAAATGTAACTATAGCCTGTATTTCACAAGTGGTGCTACTATGATGAAGGAAAGCCTGAAGTGAAACAAATCTAGTTCACAATCATCAAAATACATGACTTACCAGCACATAAATCTAGGGTTAAGGAAACCATTACACAAGAAATTAAAGGTTTATAAGGTAATGAATGTCAATAGCAGATTTAGAACTATTTGTGATGGCTAACAGTAACCATCAAAGTATCTCAATACTAGGATATACATTGAATCTTCAGTTACTTAAAAGAATTTTTTGAGGTAGACAGTTTAGAAGAATTGCCCCTATAAGTGTTCTATAATGAAAGCCAATAAAGGAATTTCACTCTATTTTTGTGTCTATCTATCCATCTATCTTTCAATCTATGTACATATCTATATGTACATATCTATGTATGTTCATTCCTAAAGAAATTGATCATAAAACTATATCATAATGGAAATTAACATATTAGGAATATATTAATATATATGAATAATACTGAAAAAAATGCCCACCCCATTTGCTGAATAAAGATCCATTCAAGAGAAAGAATGTAGTACGTGATAGGTAATTATTCCCCAATTTAAAAAAAGGAAATCCTGCTATTTGCAACATAGGTGAACTTTGAGGGCATTATGCTAAGTGAAATACGTCCAATAAGGAAAGACAAATACTGCATAAACTCACTTCTATGTGGAAACTCAAAAAGCTAAGACGATAGAAAAGAGAGGGTGGATGGTGGTTGCCATGGGGTGGAGGAAATGTGTAGATGTTGGTCAGAGAGCATAAACTTCAGTCTGGTGATGAGTAAGTTGAAGGGATCTAATATACAGCAGGGTGACTACAGTTAACAATACTATATTGTATCCTTGAAAGTTGCTAGGAGAGTAATTACTAAATGTTATCACAAACACAACAAAAATAAATGGTAATTAGGTGTTAACTAACCTTACTATGGTAATCTTTTAGCAATATATATATGTTTCAAATCTTCACATTGTACACCTTCAACTTACACAATGTTATATGTCAATTTATCTTAATAAAGCTAGGAGCAATGGAGATCCATTCAAGAGAGAACTTTTCAAAACAGCTTTATCTTGGTCAAGGCTATTTTAAAATTCTTCAAAAACTATAAAATACCTCCAGAATTCACTTCTTTTTGAAATAACTAGTAATGAATTATATAACTACACTTACTTGAAAGTTTCCATAAAGGCTATTCAATCAACAAGTTTGCCTTTTTGCTTACAGGATTCAGTCTGATTATCGTTGCTTTAGCTCCGATTCCCTAGACTTCTCCCACAAACCTTTCCCCTTGTTAAAGACTCTCCTTTTCCAAACAAATTCATTTGACTTTACAAGAATTCTGGCATGAAGTGAAAAATGGGCACCCACAAGAAACATTCATCATGCATTTACTCACACATATTACAGAGGAACCTGGCTATATTATCAAGCCAAGTGGTGAAGCCAATGGAAACCTCAACTCTCCTAGTAGGAAGTCAGCCAATGAGATGAGGAATAAATGATTCTCCCTTATGTAATTTTTGCTTTATTTCCAGAGGATCAGATCATCCAAACTCTAAAATGGCTCCTTTGGGAATTTCCCTGACTCCCACTTGGACAAACTCTGGCCTCTCAGAAACTGTCTTAGAAGTCACTCTGATAAATAATAGCTAAATGATTACAAATTGTTCCCTCCTGGGGTGCCTGGGTGGCTCAGTCGGTTAAGCATCCGACTTCAGCTCAGGTCATGATCTCACTGGTTGTGGGTTCGAGCCCCATGTTGGGCTCTGTGCTGACAGCTAGCTCAGAGCTTGGAGCTTGTTTCAGATCCTCTGTCTCCATCTCTCTCTGACCCTCCCCTGTTCATGCTGTCTCTATCTCTCTCAGAAATGAATTTTAAAAAATTGTTCCCTCCTATATGAGCACATAATAAATAGTAAATTACTAACCACATCATCAGGCTATTTAATATTCTTTCACATTGTGCCTTGCGAAAGAAAAGAAGGGAAAGGAGAAGGGAACAGAGAAGGAAAAGGGAAGGGAATGAGAAAGGAAAAGAAAAAATGATAGGAAAGGAAGCCTTTTTCCCTGTCTCTTGGATAACACATGTAATACTTACTTCGTATTTTACCATGCTAAAGCAACTCATCATGTTCTTTGAGCACATGTATTACTATAAAGCTGGGCAAATTTTAAAGCATCACACGTTTATTAGATATATGGAGTCTGACAATGGTGAATAAAAGATCCCTGAATCCTAAAGAAATTTTTGACCAAGAAAATACTTGCTTTCATATGAGTTTCCTTTTCTCCCACAGACATTTCATAATCTGAAGATGGAAAATCAAGAGACCATTTGATGAGGTTGGATATCAAACACACAGGCTCTCCAGCCCTTAGGCAGTTTACTTGGTGGCCCCACATCACATCTGGGTTGCAAATCCCCCTTCCGTATAGCCCTTATATTCAAGGCACCAGGTTTACACAAAGAGACCGCCCAGCTGTTAGCTGGTAAAAGGCTCCCAGGGTCTCATGTAGTCCCTGAGAGCTGCGTAATTCAGTGCAGAAGCCGTCCACGCAATTACATGTCCCTGTAGATTACAGGGTAATTACATCAAGGAGATGAAAAATAATTGCTTGTAACTTGCACTGTGGCTGAGAAGGCATAAATAATCACATGTGCACTATGTAATGATGTGTGATCATTTTGCCACTACTGTGTCACAGCTACCACATGTTTAGAAGACCAGCAGTGACTAAAGATGAGAAAAAGCAATGGAGGTTATTTGTAAACTGAAATGTAAAGAACTGAAGACCTGACAGCTACACCTTGCCTTTCCAGAAGATTGCCCCAGGAAAAATTTTGTAAGACCCCCCAACCTGCATTCACAATGGGAGTAAAAAAGTGAGTAGTGTATTAAGTGTTGCTTGATTTGCACATTTCAGTTTGACTTGTGCCATCTGGCCCCTATTTCCCAGGCTCCAACATTTGATCTCTAGAAAGGCATAGATAAATGTATGCAAGTTGTTAAAAATTCTACCTAATGCAGAATTGCTTTTTGAGAGATTGTTGAGTCATCTTACATGTTTGATTCATAATATCCTAGATATTACTTACTAAGATTAAATCCTCATTCTCTTAAGCAAACAATTCCTCAGTCTTGTTCATTGTTTTAAATCAAGAAAAGAAACATTCTATGTCCAAATAACAAGGTTTTAAGCAGCTTTGCTGTATAAAGGTAATTTATGCATGGTTCATTAACAACTATACATTATTTAATGTATTTAGGAATAAAGTGGAAAAAATATGTATGTCTTTGCATGATTTCTTCCAGAGTAGTGCTGTTTGATCTCTTTGCTTAATCAGATGTTGTTTCAATAACTGATGAAGCCTGGGAGTAACTCAAGCTTAAATTAGATGCTTTAAAATCCCATATTAAAGTCCATTTTGATAAGATGTTACATTTATTCCTTAAAAATAGTGATCTTTCCATTGGAGAATACAACATTCTAATCATTTTAGAAGTGGCAATAAAAATTCCTGCAAGAAACTCAAGCTTAATCTCTTTCTAATGGGGACTGGCATAGAAAACAAATGTTAGTGAGCAAGATAGCTTGAATTAAGAAGAAAACATCCTTAAAACTAGTTTCAAAACTTTGGAAAAAAATAAAAATTAACTTCTAAACAAAATCTAAATATTTGAAAGCATTATTTACTATAGGCACTTACAATCCCTTTTGTAACACTAGTCCTTTGGCAATCTGGCAAAGTTGATGGTCTCCCCTAAAAATAATGTCTTTAAAAGTATTAAATAAAATAGGAATACAAAGGAAACCAATTATATGAATGTAATTTAAAAAACATGCTTGTGATGTAGTAAAACATAGTTTTTTTGTTAATGAATTAATATGTGACTATTAAATGGGTCTATTAGCTGCTGTATTTTCAAAGTAGTGAGGAACATATATGAGATTTTCAAATATTGTAACAACTCTCATGCAATATGACAATAATCCATATCCTAATATTGTGGTTTGTTGTTCACATTCATTACTTAAAGAAAAGCTCAATTTTGAATAGAATTTACCAATAATAAAATGTAATTTCCTCCTCCCAATCTACAGATCCCCTGAATCCTATCCACAGATGCTTTTGGGGGGTGAGGGCCTTTGGTTGCTAGGTTGAAGATCCCTGATTTTATGCCAGTTTCTAAGAAATATTAAAAACAAAACTGTTTAATATTGCCATTTTATTCTTACCATCCCTGAGATTAAAAGAAATAGCATCATGAGTTATTTGTTTGTTTTGCAAAGAAACTGAGAATAGGAAAACACTTAATAAAGTATCAATTTATAAAATACTTCTGTTATTCAAGATAAGGGTGTATCTGGTACACAAAGCCAACTTTTCACAAGTATAAATTGTGTAAATACAAGGTGATAAAATAGTACAGGGAACAAATTCATTTCCTCAACCCTTCATTACTTTATCTACAAAATAATGTAACTGGTCTGGATGATCCTCATCTGATATGCTAATACCAAATCTGTACCAATCTGCAACTGAGGCTATGATGGAACTATTTAACCCTTCTTATCTTTCCCACACCATCAGGCTGTTTATTTAACTATGTTAGTGTTCCTTTCAATTCCAGTACAATGTGGCAGTGTATAAAATAATTACAGATATTCCTATTCTCATTTCCATTACTGCAAGTATGTAACTTTAATGCCAACATTTGAACTCCTCTAACTCCCTAAAAGATGTGAAATGCTCATATAGCCCAGCCATGTTATAAATGGAGGGAAAATCCTTATTCCCATATATAAATACCCCCTCCCATGGGATGTTTTCTTCTGAAACTTCTGAGTGCCTATCTCTTGATGATTATGCCATTATTATTTATTAAGCTGTGAAAAGTGGTTCTCATTACATATAGCAGAGAGGAACAAGCTTGCAACTTTAATAAGGCCCAAAGATAATTAAGACATACAATCTCTTCTCTAATGCCAGGCCAGGAGGACTTTTCAATCTGTAATATGAATGACTAAAGGCTTTCATGTTTGAATTTATATATGGCTATAAAATATATTTTGACTTTTTTTTTTTAGTCAGTCCTTTCATTTGTCTTATTTCTCCCAGGCAAATTTTGTTCCACTAAAAGTGGGGAAGTTCAATTGGGCTGCAGCTTTATCTATTTCTTTCTTTCAAATGTATCGTGAACACTGTGTGCTTGATCACTCATCTGCAAATGAAAAATAATAATAACAATAACATCAAACTGCATCTTAGAATATCTCCATATATTTGCGCAATCCTTCCTCCAAATAAGGTAGGCCCATGCTCCTGAGAGGTAAGCAAGAGTGAGAATGACTAATTTCATTTTATAGATTCAGTCTTGAAGTCAACATATTTCTGGAGTTCCTACAGTGGTAGATTCATTGAGGGACATAAAATATGGACACCTCTTCTCTCAAGGAAGATGCATCTAGTATGGGGCATAACACACAAACATGAATGCAATGCTAGGACCTCTGTCAATTACCTCCTGTTAAAAGTCAAGAATTGATCTTAAGGAAGTACCCAAGGAAGGCATGGGAAAAGGAGACAGTTTTAGTGTTGAGAGATCAGAGAAACTCCATGGAGGTAATTAAACTTGAAAAAGGCTTTGAAAACAAGGAGAACTTCATCAGGCAGTCTGACATGAACAAGATTAAATGGCAGGGGGGGGGGCATCTGTTGACTGACCCAGAAAATACATTTGAAATCCTTGAACCAATGATTTCTGTTAATATACTCCTAGTGGGCCATTTCCCTGTACATAGAATCAAGATGACCGCAGAATGATCCAAGATGTAGATATCATTTAGAAGCTGTATTATCAACTAACTTAAATTATGGTCCACAGGAAAATCTGAACTGTTGAAGAATTAGAGTGGAAGAAAGAATAGTTAGTACAAGAGGTGAAAAAGCAAAGTTATTCAAGAGCATTGTTATATAGTAACTACTTCAGAAAATGTAAAATAAAAGTCTGAAAAACTAATGATAGGTCCAAGTAAAACTATCTAGTATTAATCATAATCAATATATAAATTTATGTTACTAACCATGGAGATACTTTGTACCAAGATAGATGGCCTCAGTTGTATCACAGTGGGCATGCTCCATGAAGAAGACAGGTGTTAATTCCAGTCTTCAAGGAGGTTAAGTGGGAGGGAGTATATTTCTCTCAATGGGAAAACAAAGACAAGCAATAACTGAAGGACAAAAAGCAGGAAAGTAATGGCACAAATATGAAATCAAACAATTTTCTTCATGAGATAACATAGTTTGGAGCACCCAAGTTAGCATAAAAAGTGGGACTATATTACCTTTTTGTGTTATAAACATTTTTCAAATAGCAATTCCAAATAAGTTTAAGACCTTGTACTAGTAGAGAAGAACTATAATCATAGCTCATTACTTAGCTCTACAATGAACAAGAATTACATTATAATCATGTGTTATTAGATTTCTCCTGTGAGACTCAACTTACATAAAATGCAGAGAAGACTTGACTACAGTTACAGAATATAAATGTTATCAAACTTAACAACTATTTCTTAGGAGATAAGAAGTAGTGATGGTAAGAGGTGGCAGAAAGAGTAAATACAAAAAAGTAGCATATCTTACATGGAGAGAAAGGTTTAAGTATATAAATTAAGAATACATGAAGTTATTCAATGGAATGAAATAAGGATTAAATATCAATCAAAATAAAAAAGAATTGGGGCAGAGAGACTTTGAGAGATATAAAGGAGCTATCCCCTCATTTTGCATATAAGAAAATAGAGAAACTAAACATAGTAATTTAGGAATTAGTGGTGGGACTACATTATTTAAAATTATGGACACAACCAGGAGCTCTTGAACAGAAATATTAAAAGAGATTGCCTCTGGAGAATAAAATAAGGATAGTAGTTATTTGGAAGAGTGGAAGCAGTTTCTTTTCATAATGAAACCTATTCTACTTGCTTGTTTTATGTAATTTCACAAAATTAATTATAAATTAATATAAATGACATTTAAAAATTACAAAATGGAGAAGGGTGAAGAAAGGTAACTCCAAAAAGAGAAAAATATCTATTCAGCTTTCAAAGCACAGAGGACCATTTGGGAAGGGAGTAGAGAAATAAATAAAAGAAAGTCAGATAATTTTCTGCCAATGCAATGACCTTTTCTGCTGAGGGAAAAAAATCAAAGTGAAGCCAAGGAGTGAGGTGGTGGAAGGGAGAAATATAATGGGAATAATCTAGTATGAGTAGAGAGAAAGCACTTCAAAATGCAAAGTTTGTAGGTCTAAATGATTTGGTCTAAGACAGAAATATATTTCTGATAATAGTGCATGGACAAAAAACTCAAAATATGATGCTTAAAGGGGTCTTAAAAGCTGGTAGATTACTACACAGATCTCCTAATAAGTATCCTATTCTTTAAAGCCTTCAGTACATATTATCTTCTAAATAGAATAAAAGACTTTCTAAATCAGGAATTTCTTCCTTTTTAAATCAAACATTATTGAAACCTAAGCAGAAAGGAGAGTCTCTTCCCAGAAGTGGATTTGGTGGGTTAAGGAAAATAGACATTTGTAATTTTGATAGCTATTGCTAAATGTTTCCCTATAGACACTGCATCAATTTACAATCCATTTTGCAAAGTAGAGAAACAAGCCAGTTTGTCAGCTTTATAAATACAGATTTTGATTTTTTGGCAACTATTCATTTCAATATTGTCATTGAGAAATATTAGAATCATCTTAAATGTCCACTAATAGGGGAATGGTTAAAATTATACCATACAATGGAATAATATGCCAGTATAAAAAAGAATGAGAAGATTTTCTATCCCTTGAGATGGAATGATCCATAAGATATAGTTAATGAAAAAATCAACATTTAGAAAGTATGCACACTATTCTATCTACTGTGTAAAAAGAGGAAGGGAGATAAAGGATCTTCATGCATGTCTATCAGTGCATGCCTGTATACTCCAGAAGGATGTACAAAAACTAAAAGCAGTGATTACTCATGGAAAGGTGGAGGGTGAGAGGTAAGAAAAAGGGTGCAAAAGGGAATGAGACTTTTACCTTATATCTTTAATTTAAAAAATTTTTGAATCTCATAAATGTATTACTATTTATTTAAAAAATAACATAAAAAGAGAAAATATAAAAAATCAATAATCAGTTTTATTAAGCTACATACACTTTATATGGTAAGCTATACAGTGTTTCTGTTCAATATTCAAACTTGCAGTTTTTATTTCTTTTTCCTAAAAAAGGACTTTGTTATAACCTAAAAAGCAATCCATCAGAGACTCTTGAGTGCTGAGAACAAACTGAGGGCTGATGAGGGTGGGGGTAGGGGAAGGGGGGTGATGGGCATGGAGGAGGGCACTTGTGGGGATGAGCACTGGGTGTTATATGGAAACCAACTTGACAATAAACTATTTTTCAAAAATAACCTAAAAAGAATGGGATCCAAAATGACTTGGTATAGACTTTTCAACAAAGACAAGTTTTCAAAAGTCAAATACTATGAAGTAAATATATATGGTTATAAAATAAGTTCAGAGTTTTAAAACTAAGTGTCCATCAACAGATGAATGGATCAAGAAGATGTGGTTTATCTATTTCAATAATAACACTGAATGTAAATGGGCTGAATGCTCCAATCAAAAGACATAGGGTAGCAGAATGGATTAAAAACAAAATCCATCTATATGCTGTCTACAAGAAACTCATTTTAGACGGGAAGATACCTTCAGATTAAAAGTAAGGGGATGGAGAAATATATATCATGCTACAGGAAATCAAAAGAAAGCCGGAGTAGCGATACTTATATCAGACAAACTGGACTTTAAATTAAAGACAATCACAAGAGATGAAGAAGGGCACTACATAATAATTACAGGGTCCATCCATCAGGAAGAACTAACAATCATAAATGTCTACGCACCGAATATGGGAGCACCTAAATATCTAAAACAATTAATCACAAACAGAAACAAGCTTCTAGATAAGAATGTACTAATAGCAGGGGACTTTAATACTCCGCTTACAGCAATGGATAGGTCAACCAGACAGAAAATCACTAAAGAAATAATGGACTTGAAAGATACATTGGACCAGATGAACCTGACGGATCTATTTAGAACTTTACATCCTGAGGCCAGGGAATTTACTTTCTTCTCAAGTGCGCATGGCACATTCTCCAAGATAGATCACATACTGGGACATAAAGCAGCCCTTAAGAAATATCAAAGAATAGAGATCATACCATGCACACTGTCAGATCACAATGCTTTGAAACTTGAAATCAATTACAGGAAGAAGTCTGAAAAACTTCCAAAAACATGGAGGTTAAAGAACACCCTTCTAAAGAATGAATGGGCCAATCAGGCAATTAGAAATGAAATTAAAAAATATATGGAAACAAATGAAAATGAAAACACAACAATTCAAAATCTATGGGATGCGGCAAAGGCAGTCCTAAGAGGAAAGTACATTGCACTCCAGGCCTATTTCAAGAAATTAGAAAAAGCGCAAGTCCAAAATCTAACAGCTACCTAAAGGAACTAGAGGCAGAGCAATAAGAACGCCCCAAACCCAGCAGAAGAAGAGAAATAGTAAAAATCAGAGCAGAAATAAACAACATAGAGACCAAAGAAACAATTGAACAGATCAATGAAACCAAGAGTTGGTTTTTGGAAAAGGTAAACAAAATTGACAAACCTCTAGCCAGACTTATCCAAAAGAAAAGAGAGAGCACACAAATAGACAAAATTATGAATGAAAATGGACTTATTACAACCAACCCCTCAGAAATACAAGCAATTATCAGGAATACTATGAAAAATTATATGCCAACAAATTGGACAACTTAGAAGAAATGGACAAATTCCTAAACACACACTCACTACCAAAATTCACACGGGAAGAAATAGAAAACCTGAACAGACCCATAACAAGTGAAGAAATTGAATCAGTGATCAAAAATCTCCCAACAAATAAGAGCCCTGGACCTGATGGCTTCCCTGGGGAATTCTACCAGACATTAAAAACAGAATTAATCCCAATTCTTCTCAAGTTATTCCAAAAAAATAGAAAGCAAAGGAAAACTCCCGGACTCATTTTATGAAGCCAGCATCACACTGATTCCCAAGCCAGACAGAGATCCAGCTAAAAAAGAGAACTACAGGCCAATATCTTTGATGAATACGGATGCAAAAATTCTCAACAAGATCCTTGCAAATCGAATCCAGCATCATATAAAAAGAATTATCCACCAAGATCAAGTGGGATTCATTCCTGGGTTACAGGGCTGGTTCAACATTCGCAAATCAATCAATGTGATACATCATATCAATAAAAGAAAAGATAAAAAACCATATGATCCTGTCAATAGATGCAGAAAAAGCATTTGACAAAATACAGCATCCTTCTTAATAAAGACTCTCGAGAAAGTTGGGATAGAAGGAACCTACTTAAACATCATCAAAGCCATCTATGAGAAGCCTTCAGCTAACATCATCCTCAACGAGGAAAAACTCAGAGCTTTCCCCCTGAGATCAGGAACACGACAGGGATGCCCACTCTCACCACTGCTGTTTAACATAGTGCTGAAAGTCCTAGCATCAGCCATCAGACACCAAAAGGAAATCAAAGGCATCAGAATTGGCAAAGAGGAAGTCAAACTTTCACTCTTCACAGATGACATGATACTCTACATAGAAAACCCGACAGACTCCACCAGAAACCTACTAGAACTGATCCAAGAATTCAGCCAAGTTGCAGGGTACAAAATCAATGTACAGAAATCGGTTGCATTTTTATACACCAACAATGAAGCAACAGAAAGAGAAATCAAGAAACTGATCCATTCACAATTGCACAAAAAACCATAAAATACCTCGGAATAAACCTAACCAAGGATACAAGAGATCTGTATGATGAAAACTATAGAAAACTTATGAAGGAAATTGAAGAAGACACAAAGAAATGGAAAAACATTCCATGCTCATGGATAGGAAGAATAAATATAGTTAAGATGTCATTACTACCTAAGGCACTCCACACATTCAATGCAATTCCAATCAAAATTGCACCAGCATACTTCTCAAAACTAGAACAAACTATCCAAAAATTTGTATGGAACCACAAAAGACCCCGAATAGCCAAAGTAATCCTGAAAATAAAACCAAAACGGGAGGTATCACTATCCCAGACTTTAGCCTCTACTACAAAGCTGTCATCATCAAGACAGTATGGTATTGGCTCAAAAACAGACACATAGACCAATGGAACAGAATTGAGAACTCAGAAGTGGACCCAAAGTATACAGCCAACTAATCTTTGATAAAGCAGGAAAGAATATCCAATGGAAAAAAGACAGCCTTTTTCACAGATGGTGTTGGGAAAACTGGACAGCAACATGCAGAAGAATGAAACTAGATCATTTTCTCACACCATGCACAAAAATAAACTCAAAATGGATAAAGGACCTGAACGTGAGACGGGAAACTATCAACACCCTAGAGGAGAAAGCAGGAAACAACCTCCTTGGCCTCCACCGCAGCAACTTCTTACTTGACACATCCCCAAAAGCAAGGGAATCAAGAACAAAAATAAACTGTTGGGACCTGATCAAGATTAAAAGCTTCTGCACAGCCAAGGAAACAACCCAGAAAATTAATAGGCAACCAACGGAATGGGAAAAGATAGTTGCAAATGACATATCAGATAAAGGGTTGATATCCAGAATCTAAAGGAACTCACCAAACTACACGCCCGAAAAGCAAACAACCCAGTGAAGAAATGGGCAGAAGATATGAACAGACACTTCTCCAAAGAGGACATCCAGATGGCCAACAGACACATGAAATGATGCTCAGCATCGCTTCTCATCAGGGAAATACAAATCAAAACCACACTGAGATACCACCTCACGCCAGTCAAGAGTGGCTAAAATGAGCAAATCAGAGAACTCTAGATGCTGGCGAGGATGTGGAGAAACGGGCACCCTCCTACACTGTTGGTGGGAATGTAAACTGGTACAGCCCCTCTGGAAAACAATGTGGAGGTTCCTAAGGAAACTAACACTAGAACTCCCCTATGACCCAGCAATAGCACTGCTAGGAATTTACCCAAGGGATCCAGAAATGTTGATGCATAGGAGCACATGGACCCCAATGTTCATAGCAGCACTCTCCACAATAGCTAAAACCTGGAAAGAGCCTAAGTGTCCATCAACAGATGAATGGATCAAGAAGATGTGGTTTATCTATACCATGGAATACTACATGGCAATGAGAAACAATGAAATCTGGCCATGTGTGGCAACATGGATGGACCTTGAGGGTGTTATGCTGAGCGAAATAAGTCAGGCAGAGAAAGACAAATATCATATGTGTGCACGTATAGGAGGATTAGGAGGAGCTTAACAGAGGACCAAGGGGGAGAAGAAGGGCAGAAATGGTGGGGGAAAGGGAGAGAGGCAAACCATGAGAGACTCTTGAATGCTGACAAAAACTGAGGACTGGTGGATGTGGGGGAGGAGGGTGGGCATGGAGGAGGGCACTTGTGGGGATGAGCACTGGGTGTTATGTGGAAACTAATTTGACAATAAACTATTTGTTAAAAAAAAAAAAAAAAAAAGAAGCTGTGGTTTATCTATACCATGGAATACTACATGGCAATGAGAAAGAATGAAATCTGGCCATGTGTAGCACCATGGATGGCCTTGAGGGTGTTATGCTGAGTGAAATAAGGTAGGCAGAGAAGGACAAATATCATATGTTTGCACGTATAGGAGGATTAGGAGGAACTTGACGGAGGAACAAGGGAGAGAAGAAGGGCGGAAATGGTGGGGGAAAGGGAGAGAGGCAAACCATGAGAGACTCTTGAATGCTGACAAAAACTGAGGACTGATGGATGTAGGGGGGAGGGGGGATGGGCATGGAGGAGGGCACTTGTGGGGATGAGCACTGGGTGTTATGTGGAAACTAATTTGACAATAAACTATTTGTAAAAAAACAAAAAAAACTAAGTCATTAATTTTAATAAACTTATAATTCATCATACATATTAATAGCTCTAAAAATGGAAAAACACTAAAAACTTACCAAAATCTCAAATCTTTTCTGATAAACATATGCAACAAAATAGCAACATATGGACATTATCCTAGGTTAATAAAGCATTTTATTACAGTCCAGAAGACAATATCATGCTTGTAATATAGGGAATCACTAGAGACCTCTCAGAAATGTTGGGAAAAATACAATAATGTCTATTACCACCACAAATGTTTAACATTCTACTCGAGGTAGTGCTGATATAATTAGAAAAGAAAAATTAGCAGCCATAAAATAGAAAACAAAAATCATCACACTTTTCAGATGATTTGACTAACATCTGAAATTTCAAGATTCAAATAAAAGGTATTTGAGTTAGGTAGTGTCATTTTACAGAAATTAATACTTTCGTATTCACAAACAATAACCATTTAAGAAATCTAATGGAAAAATCCTATGGATAAACAGTAATAGAACGGGTAAGCCAGATAAGAAAAAATACTTAATAAATGAGCAAAATCTTTTACAAAGACATGATTTCTATATCCTTTTTAACAATTCTTTAGACTTTATCATTTATTTACAAATCAGAAGAAATCATATGCAGATGAAGATAGAAAATAAAAACAAAACATAGATGAGAATTATTATATGGGCACTGATATTAATAGAATAGAAAAATCATCTAAATTGAATGACTTTATTTAAGAAAGCAAAAAAATCGTTAAAAACCAGTAGGGAGAATCACAACAAAATTCCTGAAATTTAAATGGCAGGGCTGCAAATTAGAAAGAAATAATTTTCTTTATCTATGTACCTTCAAGCTGCTGTGGTGAACTTTGCCATCTCTCTCTTTTTTTTTAATTTATTTTTAATTGATTATTTTTATTTTAGAGAAAAAGAGAGTGCATGCATATACAGGGCAGGGGAGGGGCAGAGGGAGAGAGAATCATAAGCAGGATCCACTCAGTGCAGAGCCCACAAAGGGTTGGATCCCCTGACATTGCGATCATGACCTGGGCAGAAGTCAAGAGTCAAATGCTCAACCAACTGAGACACCGAGGCACCCCTGAACTTTGCCATCTCTGTCTTGTCAACATCCTAAGGTTTGTCAACTGAGACTAAATTGATGGACATTATTACTAACTACTGTCATCTATTAAGCCATTGCTAGATACCATGGTCCTAGGCTCCTCAAGATTGTACATATTTTTCTTCACAAAATACTTACAATACTCAACATAAATACCAAGAAACCATTATTCTCATTTTACAGAAATGGTACATTAGGTTCAGAAAGATAAATCTCTTGGCGAAGTTGTATACATGATACAAAGTAGAGTCTGATTTTCAATCTGGGACACAGCCTCAAACAGCACACTTATCTTTGATACAAAGTAGAGTCTGATTTTCAATCTGGGACACAGCCTCAAACAGCACACTTATCTTATTTCCACTTTAGTGTACTAAATTGCTTTCCATTTTAGTCAAATTCCAATCACTTCTTTACACATTCACTTTTTTAACACCACAAGTTAAGAACTATAGTAAGCAGATATAAGATCCCTCCCATTGCCTTCCAGGCAATCATGTTAACACAAGTATAAGAGGTTAAAAAAAAGGTACAAAAGGCCTATAAACTCTACAGTCCTGATAATAATTCCCCTGCGATAACATTTCCTATATCTTCCAAAAGTAACAACAGAGAAAATTACACACTGACAGCTTTAATCAATTAAAAAAATAAATTAGAACCCTCAGCACATACTAGATCCATAAGCTAGTTATATCTCTGTTGACAGTCTTTTTTTTTTTTTTTTTGCATAATTATTTGCTCTTAGGGCAGTGCTATTTATACTGGAAGTATTACTGTTTATTTTAAATATAACAAGTGATCTAAAAATCACTTTATTTTTCCCCTTGTGAAAGATAGAATCCCCATCATATCAATAGCATCATATCTTAAACCAAAAGAAGCACTTTGGATTGGAGCCAAAAGCACCTTTCCAAGAAAAACTCTTTGATCAATTAGGAAATGATTATTTATGCTTTTATATTTTTCTTGTATCAAATATCTTAGATGGAGCTGAACTCTGTTAAGTATTTACAGGCTATGTTTATAGGAGTGTGTTTAATATGCAATAATATTTGATTTGTTTTTTATTCTTCTCAGCCCCTTTAACCTCTAAGACTGTAATGACTTCCATATGGCTAGCCAAGTCTATTTTTAGATTGTTAATTATTCATTCCTATTTTTAGACCTTTTCTTTCTTTTTGTTGCTGATTATTATAAGACCTAAAGTGCCTTCTCAAATTTTAACTATTTTGTTTTTCTTCCAGATTAGAGGCCAATTCTGTCACTGAATACTAGCTTCCCTCCCCAATACCAACTTCTTCCGCATTTAGTTTTTTTCCCAACAAATCAGTCAGGACAATATGACTCAACATATTTGTCAAAGAGCACTAAGTTATTTAATATTTTAGATAAATATCAAGCAAGATAGACATTTTCAAAGGGCTTTGGCCATGTGGCTACCATTAAGTTGGAGAATAGTAAAACTGCCTATTATAATTGTGAAATTTGGGTTGAAAATCAAGTTTTGCACATGTAAAACAACCTATTTAGAATTCTCATTTCTTGTCCTAAAGATATTTTTCTTATTTCAGAATACAAATGTGCATTAAGAGTTTCTTTTGAGATCAATAAGGTGCTCCAATTTCAGTCTTTAGAGACTGTGGCTCTTGTCTTTGAAAATCCCCCAGTGTAATAACATCTCAAATTGGTGAGCTTTAATCTGTTCTTTATCACATGAAATTGTCAGGTTGTTTCCTTCCCTTCTTAATGTCTGTATGAGTATATACATGTGTATTGAAAGAACAACAGAGATTAAAATACTTAGGATTTATGCAAATAGCTAAGGATGAAATCCAGAATTTCTTCTTTCAAGTGCCTAGTACATAAAATAAATTAAAAGTCACACACACACGTCACCAAAATTTTGTTCTATGATTCATTCTGTATCCTAATCAAGTAGTTTTTAGAAATTAGTCTATATACAAATAGAAAAACAGAAAGGAATGGGCTCTGCCCTAAACCCATCCTACGTTACGTTGCAACCTTAAATGTCTCTTGTCAAAGTGATTCCAGTTGTCTATCTAGAGTGCCATTTGCTCTGTTTGCCAGGGGCTGGAAGAGTGGGGGTAAGTGTTAGAAACAACTGTGTAAGTAGGGAATTAGACAACATTGTAGTTAAGAAAACACTTGTGTTGACTGTTTTTGTCTCTTCATTTGAGGTTTTTACCTAAATATCATATCCCTTGAAATGTGAAGGTAATTCACCAAACTCCTCAACAAGAATGAAGTGTATGACAATACTTCATAAATTCTAAAAGAATTCACAAATAGGAAGAATGACTTCAACACCATTTAGGGCTACAAAATTCAAAATTTCAGTATATTGACAAAGGATATTTAGACATAGGGACATTAACATGGTCAAGTTCTGAAGCAAGAAAGTTTGTTTCTGCAATTGGCTAATTCATCCTTGGCTTTTTGGAAAAATATGCCTCATAGGAAGAAAACAATCATGTGTCTATGTCCTTTTAATAAGATATTCATCCCATGGGAGGATACCTCTTTAAGTGTTTTGTGGTCACCTGACCTTATGTGTCTTATGTGGCATACTTCAGATGATGTAGACTACAATATAAATCTTAAATGTTTCTTTTAGAAACATTCCCCATGTAAGTCTTACTATGAAAGAGCATATAAAACACTCAATGCGATCACAAATTATATGTCATCTGGCAAAGCCCTCTTTTCAAGACTGATCTGAATTAAAAACTGATAAGGCAATAATACCAAAAAGAAATGAAAGAAATCAGAAGAGGAGTTGAGAAATCTCTGTTGTTTGCTATTGATATAGGAAAAACAGTCCCCATTTTATAATTTTCGGTGGAAGGGTTAGTATTGTATTCCTAATCTATCTTTTCATTAAAAAATAATAAATATGGAAACAGTGGGTTTAGATCTAAATCTAATTTGCAAGAACCAAATATAAAAACATGACTCTAAATTTTCTTAGAATCTAGCTTCTCCATCTATACCACAAAGAAAAAGTACTCATTTTCATTTTGACTGAACAGAGCATGATTTGTTGAGCTAATTAGCTTCACTGTCACTTATATATTTTCTGTCAGTGTCTCATTGTGTGAAATCCCCAGTTAGAGGAATATTAATTTATGTATCCATTCATTTAGAATACATTTAGTAATATACAATAATCCCATAATCATCACAAGTGTTTCCTTCAGCCTAGCAGGAACCACTGGAGGAATTCAAGCACATTTAGAAAAAAGATTAGGGGAACTTTTGGAGCAATATACTGCTTTATTAAGAAAGAGAAGAATACTATAGAATCATACAAATAATTCTATCAACAAACATTATTTGAGCAGCTTCTATATCCTTGATATTTTATCAAAACCTCTAATGTTCACAATAATCCTATAGATATATAGTATTATTATTATTTACTTTTTTACTGTAATAACAATAATATATAGAGCCTATCCAAAATAGGACAATGACAGGATTTGAACTTAGGACCATCTGTTCTCAAGTTTGTGCCTTTTCTATTACACAACACTATTTCTGTAAAAGTAAATGTGTTACATTTTACTGGTCATGTGCTCTATTTTACTCTACTAGGTGCTTTAACTATTTTATCTCATTTAATCCTTCCAACAACGCTGAGTTAGGGGCAACAGCATCGTGTCCATATTTATTATAAGTGATGAAACAAAAGCACAAAGGTATGGCCAAAAGTCACAAAGGAAGATGAGAAGTAAGGATTTGAATGTAGGTATCTATGAAATTCTCTGTTACATTACTGCCTTTCCAACAATGGACATAAAATTAACATAACAGCATTATGAGAACACCAATATGAGGTTGGAAATATGATTTTGGGGTGCTAAATCATCTTATAAGAAACCCTCTTTCCCATCTCCAAGACGGGCACAGTAGCATCTACTGTTTGACATAGCAAATCCCAATGCACCTATCTAGTATGCAAGATTTGCCATCATGCCACATGTCATCCCCAATCCTATTGGCTTCATTTCCCAAGATTTTCCCAAGATCCAGTCTATGGAATGTCAATGCACCTCAAGTTGATTGAACAGTGTCCTAGAGGCAAAATATTTCAGAGACACGTGCAGAAAAAGCTCAGTTCTACAAATTTGTGGGGATTTTGGGGGGAGGGTATTTTTTATAGACACTCAAGGGATCTTTAATCCAATGTGCGGTATGAATCTCTGAATTCTAGAAATAATCTGCAAATTTCTCAAATTTTATGTGAGCATAGGAAATTTATGTGATAGGAACACCTACTGAACCATCACAGGATGTTAATTTCTACAGGTAAAAGCTGTTCTCTGTGTTCACACTTACCTATTCATCCTCTGGAATCCCCAAGTTCTCCCTCTCTCTTCCCATTCTCTACTCATGGAATGCTTTTTTCTGTCACCCTAGGCCTTTCAGTTCTTACTAAATCTCACTGAAAAGATCTCCTAGAGAACACCTTTTCTGATGTGCCACATCTCCTGGATTTCTATTTGATTCCCACAGCACGCAGATTTTTTTCTGTAAAAGGTTATTTATAGTGTCCTGTAACTAACACAAGTGTAAACATCTTTAATCAAAGAAATTCTGTATGAATTTAAGAAACCTAAATAACTATGATATGAGGCAGCAAGTGATAGTAGAGGGGAGACCTAGCTCTTGCTTTGTTTTGCATTGTGTTATGTTATTTTAGACTCGGTTTCTCTAGAAAGCAGAGCTTGAATGCAAATAGGTTTTTTTTTGTTTGTTTGTTTGTTTTTTGGTGGGGGGGGGTGGGAAATGATATCAAGCTGAAGACTGGGAAATTTCAATACAGAGTGCATTGATCATCTTTTGGACTACCTGGGACTCATCGCCACTGGGAAATGCTGAAGAGCCCTGTAGAATGAACTTTAGAATTACCTGCCTTAGGAATGCACTAGCTTGTTTGCCACTGGCTAAGGGTTGCCCATGACTTGTAACCCTCTGGCATTTCCAGGCAATGCATGTTTTGAGTAGCCTGAGGTTCTTGCCCCAGGGCAAAAAGAAATATGTGATGCAACTGAGGTGAACACCATCAAATCAAACTGGCATAAAGGCAGATGCTTCTTCAGAAATTATCAAAGAAAATAATGGGTAGAGAGTTTGAGAGAAGGCCCAAGAGATAGGTGGATTTGTGTCTGGTCCACTTTCACTCAGTGAAGTATAATGCCTTTGCAAGGCCTGCCTCTGTAATGGCAAGGGCAGGAGAGTATTAACTAGACACGTGGAGGTAGAAGATTTTTCGATAAAAGCCTCTAAGAAAGAGAAACATTATTTTGGAATAACATTTGGCAAAATGTTTTGCCAAATAAGTTGGCAGATGCAAATATTTATGTTATCACTGATTCTATTTTGTGTTAACAGCCCACATACTTTTACTAAAAAAGTTCATGATCTTATAAGGACCTGCTATTTTATCCCCAAGAAAGCAAATACAGCCCTCATGGAGATCTGTATAAAATTACAGACATCAATTAATTTTAAAAAAAAGACAATAAGTTAACCTACAAAAGTACCTCACCAAATGGAGAAATTACCATGAACTCGGTTCCTTAACACAGATTCTAGTGACTTTTCTTAACAAAGAAAGAGGAGACACTCCTGTTTTAAGTTTAGATTCTCACTAGATGTCACAAAATATCTGGTATGTAGTAAGAGTCCTGGAATAGCAATTTCTTGTACTTTGAATAGGATCAAATGATAAATTGCCCCCCGCCCATCCATAGCTCCAAGAAGGAAAGACAGAGAAAAACATGAACTTTTTCCATTTAAAAGGCAAGAGAAAATGAGAGAGAAATACTCAAGGAAACATCAGAGAAACAGATCAGAGCTTGCAAGCACCCAAAAGTTAGAAAGAAAAGAAAACTTGCTGCTTATCCTTAATCACAAGTGACTTATTTAAATAGACAAAATGACAGGCTGACCTCCATCTATTTTAACTGCCTAATCCTATCAGCAGGGTGTGATTACCTCCCAAGACCACCTTCTGAGGGGGGGTTCTCAAGCCTGCCCTGAGAATCCCTGACATTCCTTCCTCCATCCAGAAATCCGGAATTCTTCTAAGGAAACATTTGTGGCCATTAAACCAATTGGAGTTGAACCCATGTCCTAGAGGTTGACAGGACAATTTATTGATGTGCTATATAACCAAGTCTGGATTTTAAAAAGATCTCACAGATTTTTTCCTTCTTTTTTTTTTTTTCTTTTAAGTTTTACAAGATGTAGTATCCTCAAGATCTATATCTGAAGGAAGCTGGCTTAGAATTTCCTGTTATTAATTTAAAGAAACTCATCTTTTATTTCAAAAATAGAATTAGAAGAAATTAAGCCCCAGGAAAAGTTGACTAAAATTATGTCTCATGAGTTAAAAGGAGATCTAGAAACTAGTATGAAGCAGCAAACATATTTATGCAACTGTATAACCAAAAAGAACTAAATGAAACTATTCTTTCCAAAAAAGCCACTGTCTTATATGCCAGATTAATGAAACGGTTTTTCCAAGTAAAATGAACCATAGTTCATGTTCATGCATGTACATGCATGCATGTGTTTTTTATCTGGGAAAACATAATTTATTATAATGCCTAATATTCCCAAAACTTAGAAATGAGAAGGTAGATATAAATGTCTATGGAGAATTAAGAAATAAATAAACCTGTAGCTTATTGAATATTCAGAATTCTGTTCTATGCATTCAACTGTAGCACTTTCAGTACAAAATACAAACCAAGACAAATGGTTTTACTTATTAATGCAAAATTTTAAGAACATATCTTTTCATACAAATCTAAGTGGTGTTTTGACTTAAATTATCAAGAAGCTTGCTCCAAAGGTCAGAAATAGTTTTCTGAATCATCTAAACATAGATGCTTCAACTCTTTCCTGTAAATGCGATTCTAGGATTCCCAGGCATTAATTGGATAATTGAAATCTCTTACATTGGTGACTCAGGCTACCCTTTATGTTTCCAGCTGTTCTCAGGAGCAAGGAAAAGTTCTTAGACTATGATAAAATGCCACTCTATTGCTTTAGTCTTGCCTAAAATATATTACCCATGGACTATCATGATTTTTCCCTTAAGCATACAATTTAGCATTCCAGGCATTAATCTCTGTTGGACTAACAAAGAAAACACTTTATATTAAAGCAATGAGAAGTTGTTTATGTTCAAAATGATGAAAAGGAAAGTCTCCAATATTTTAACTTTCCATGTCCCTGGTGAATAAAGAAAATATCCCAAGACATAATGACATTTCAATTATCTTAAGCAAAAAGAGAGGAGGGAGGGAACACACCACACACACACACACACACACACACACACACACACACACACACACTCACGGGAAACCACAATATATCCTATGTGGACCTCAGGGTGTTTTCTTTGTTCTTTTTAGTTCAAGATGAAACAGCTGTTCATTGTTTAAAATAGCATTTCACATTTAGATCTTTTTCGCGTCAAAAGGAAACCATCTTATCCTTCCAGTTTGCTAACATTAGAGAGGAGTAAACACTCATTTCCTACATATATTATTTATAATGCAGACTTGTGAACTTTCGCATCCAGCATCAGACTGACCTCTCTCCCACTAGGTTTTGAACCTTCCTTCCCCTGACCCCATCAACAACCAGAGTAACCTGAAGGTCATCTTTTCCTTTAATTCATTTTTTTAACACATGTTTCCTCATTACAATCCAGCAGCTCTGACTAATCCAAGGGTTGCTCCTATAAAAGGTGGTAATGGCAGTTATTTTATGACATTGTATCAGTGGGCTGATATGAGTGTCTCAAAAACATTTCTTAATGGCGGTTAAATCTTCACAAGAGTTTCATATTTCCACCCTTTCACTCAGAGCCTAGGTTTCTTTAAGCGCCTGCCAGTTCGATTTGAAAATCAGTTTTGTTTTTTGGGGAAAAAATTAAAAAAAAACGTTTATAATTAGCAGTTCTCAAGCTATTTAATCTGAGGTACCTTGAAACATGCTCTCAGATCCTTAAAGTAAAAAGGCACAAAGATACATCTCTCTCTAAGGGGAACTTTAAAATAAATTCTCTGCACTTAATTTAGGGAAGATTTTGAAATCTGTCACACTAAAACTGAATGGTCCACTTAGGTTCAATGCAAGCCCCACCCTGCCCAACTCCTTTATTGATAAAAAGTTAACTACTTGTTAAATTAAAATGCTAAAACATTCCTAAAATATAGTTAGCAGCTAATAAGGAGAAACCCAGGAATTTTTATTCTTACATATTCAAATGTTATTGCAGAAAGACCATAATGATACTGTTGTATTGTGTTTTTCTAGAAATACAAATAGTTTCAAGAGTTGTATCCAAATTATAAAGTCCCTTTAATGAAATATACAAGCTAGAAACACTTAACACAATTCAAAGAACAAAATTTCAAATTTGGCTAATCTCAATCCATCAATTTACAGATAAGGAAAATGAGGCCCAGAGAGATTAAAGGCCTGGTCTACTGTACATTAAGATTTTGCTATTTGTTGACTGAATTACATGATTGTTCTATCATTTTGTTGAATAGAGAGAGCCTGGGACAATGGAAATAAGCCAGCATAATCAGAATTGTCAATTTTTAAATATTAACATTGAATTTGAACCAGTGGTTATTTGTCCTAGCCCATTTAAAACCAAAACAGTTAAATGATGAGGGTTTTTGGTTTTGTTTTCCAATTTTTTTCTTCAGTTCATGGAAAATCTCCTCAAATTCATACAATTCTTCCAATATTTTAAAGGGCAAGATTTTGTCCTTTATTCCATATTTCCTGACAGCTTTTGAACATTCATTCAAATGTAGTTTTCATATCTTCTAAGTTCCTCTATAAAGCCATGTTTTTGTAATAAATGATGTGAATTTTATCTCCAGTCATTTTAGAAGTTTGTAAAATGTGAATACAGTAAGTCAAAAGAGAATGGGAAATTCATTTCAAAAAATTATTTGTAACCTTTCTCTCTTCCTGATCTCTAAATACCACTGTTCTCTTCTGGCTACTAGTGCTGGGCATTTATTCTGTATTTCTCATTTTGCCCACTAAGAAAATGTAGAAGAATCTAAAAGAATGGGCCATGTCTGAGATCCAGCTGGTTCCCACCCTATGAAGACCCTGTCTCACCCACGCAAGTGGCACTCCATAACCTTATTTCCACTGACATTTTTTTTTTTTGCATCTTAGAAAAACTGGGCATGAGGAAGTATGTGCTCCCCCAGGATCTTGAATTTATCCAATCAGGCCTTACTCAGCAGCTCAGTGTCTTAACAACCCTGGCAAAATGACATGGGTCATATTTTCACATGGATGAACTATTCCTGAACAATTTCTCTAGTGTATGAAGCACAAACAGGCTTTTCTTCAACATCAGGCATGCATGTCTTCCCCGCCTCTTGCTTTTTAACAAACATATGTATTGTGACCAGTGCAAAAGAAATTCTATTCTCCATTAATGTTTGAGTTTCTCTCCTACTCACCCCCTTTTCCTACCCCTTCAGATGTCTCTCTCTCGACCTTTCAAGATATCAAAAAAGTACAGGACCTCTGTCCAGAATTTTATTTTTTGCCAGTAGAAATGGATAAAGTTGTGTGGCCAATTTATATTCCCCTGTATTCTTTCTACGTTAGAATTTGGGGCAAGGGGTATCAATTTTCATAGACATTTTGGCACTTAAAAATGTGCATCTTGCTGGAAGAGATCATTGCTGTTAGGAGCCACTCTGCTTCACGAGATGCCAAGTTTGAGACTGGAACTAGGCCCATTATAAATTAAAATTTTAGATATAACTATACCACAACTGTTGCTAGTTCTGCTTCCAAAAAAAGAATGGCATCCCCAAATCACTGTATCTACCACTTGGTATCTAAGTAATATAGCATTCTATATTGCACTATTGCACACAGTAGACAATCTATAAATATGGTTGAATGAATGAGGAAGTGAATGAGGAACTAAACCAGCAGGAATTCCATTTTTTTCTTATTTTTTCTTTTAGTCACACCTGATTATTCCTTATAAATTTGTGTAACTGTAAAACATTCCTTCATGGGGAAAAAGGAAAGGATAGTGTAAAATATGTCCATGGATCAGGCTCTTTTTTCTTAAAAGCAATGAAAAAGAAATATTTTCCATGATGTCACACAGACAATGTGTTTCAAAATAACATCATTCAGAAGCTGAGTACATGGACTTGATGGTTCAATTTGGCTGTCATTGAGTAGCTCTGTTCACAAACTCTCATCTTGAGAGTCCTAATGTTAGCATTAATAATAGGCAATTGGGTCCACAGAATCATTTATCTGAATGGGAGAAAAAGATAGTTATCAACTGTTAGAGAAGTTTTTAATTCCTTCTCCAGAGATAATTTTTATGAAAAGATTGAAGGATCACAAAGGCTCATTTCTCAGAAAGAAATTACAAAGTATGAAATCCAACTGATGATACTAGAAAAAAGAATATCAAAAAATTGATTTCCTTCCTTTGTGGATTGGATATACTACACTCATCAGTGTGTTCTGTTTGAATTGTGTCTAGGGCTTATTTTCTGAATATGGGCATGCATCTGTTTTGAAACAATCCCCTGATAGGTTTCCCATCATCAGTTTAATGACCCAAATTTTATGACTCTTTTGGGCCCTGGAACATTGGGAGGTGCTTTAATATCAGTTGTGAAAAAGAAGAGAAGATCAAATTTCTGTTGGCTCAAAACAAAGAAATTCTTTAATGATATATCCTATTTTCTTAATACCAATCCTATCAATAACAGACTTTTGAGTTTTCCAGAAAAAAAAAAGTGTGAGTACAATCTAATCCTTCCTCAATGACAAAAACAAGATGATTGTTGGAAAGCCAAGATAATTACTGGACCATTCAATAAGCCAATGAATTCTCCCCCACATTTTTACAGAACAAAGGGGTACAGTCCTTCTGAGGGACCATGTCAAATAATGCAAGATAATTTAATGCATGCAAATAATTTAAGGTGTCTGTCCTGAAATATACAGATCAAGAAAAAAAAAGGTCCATTTCAATGTTTATGCAGTTCTAGTAGTTTATTAATGTTTCCTTTTACTAATAAAATTAATTTGAAGCTCAGCTTCAGTCATCCAAGTAGTTTTAAATTGTCAGAGGAGTTCAGAAGTTAATGTTATAGTAACAACTGCTTGTTCATATCTCTAAACTAGACATCTCTTAGTCACAATGTCCAGAAGGTTCATAGTGAACGAAAGAATGCAGCAATAGTTTTATAAGTGCAACAAAAGATCCTAATAGATGATAACACAGGTGTTTTGTTTTACCTTGCACACTACCCCTTCACACACACATTAACCAAGAAATATCTCCAGAGCACCTCCCCTTGTCAAATGACACAGAAACTGCTAACTGCCTGCAATCATCATCATTCAGATTCTCCAACACAGCCATGCAGAAACTCATATAGTCACTTTCTAGAGTTTTGCAAAATATAGCTAGCAAAATGTCCAGATCCTACAGAAGTCACTTCCAAAGAGAAGCAGAACAGGGTAAGCATGTATTTGAGCCCTTCTTACATAATATTTGCAGTTAGGCACCCACTGGAATCCCAGAATAACTAAGAAGCCCCTCGAGAAAGACACCCTGTCCTCCTGTCTCCTTATCAATAAAATGATGAATAGATCATTAGGTTATAAATTCAGAGCAGTTTACGCATAGAGTCACCAGCAACAGGGATTTGTTTACTATACAGTCAGTTTCATTTCCTCTCAAAAGTTATGAAAAGTGTCTATCAAGCACAGCCTGAATTATCAGGCTGAATTCTTAAAAACAGTAACTACTTAAACTCTTCTGCAAGCCTTATTTATTTAAATTTCCCCACCTGAAATAATCTGGCACAATATGTCTGTTGATTAAAAACAAACAACCAAGCAAACAACTTGGGCAATTCCTTTTCAGGGGTCACATATTTTTTTCAATATTCTGTATATTAATCAGTCTTCAAATATGGATTTGGACTTTGGAAGTAATCAAACATTATTAAGTATCAATTGTGTAAATAGGATGGGTGATGAAAGTGGGCAGTGCAAATTTAGATCAAAAATGAAGTGTGACTATAAATATAACAAGACTACTTTTCCTCTGCCAATCACAAGCCAAGCCTGGGGGCAATTCCAAGGTTGAAGCTATGGATGAGAGGGTGATCTGACAGGGACAGCTGTCATCAGTCATCCTGTTGACCTTCAGGGTTAATTCACCTGATCTGGCTGGCTGACTAAGGGTCATCTCCACTCGCCCTTACTACCCCATGGGCATCCCTTTTGAAACTCCTTGAATGATAATAAAAAAAAAAGGGGGGGGGGGAAGAGGCCTTCTTTCATCAGGAATGACAATTAATGCTTTCAACGAATGTTTATTGAACCTCTTCTACATATCAAACATTGTCTAATATATGCTAGTGAACAGCACAGATTAGAGGCCTGTGTTCTGGGTAAGGGCATAAAGAATTTTAAAAAATCAAAAAAATTTAAATGGCAATACATGTAATGAATAAAAATTTGGGACATCAGATAAAGACATCACATTAGAAGGTTAGAACAGGCCTCTCTCTGAGAAGGCAGCATTTCCACTAAGATCTGAATGATGAATTGTGGAGGGGTGCCTGGGTGGTTCAGTTGGTTAAGAGTCCAACTTCACCTCTGGTCATGGTCTCGCAGTCTATGAGTTCGAGCCCCATGTTGGGCTCTGTGCCGACAGCTCAGAGCCAAGAGTCTGCTTCAGATTCTGTGTCTCCTTCTCTCTCTGCCCCTCCCCCACTCACACTCTGTCTCTGTCTCTCTCTCAAAAATAAATAAAATATTAAAAAAAAACTCTATGAATGACAAATTTTGAGGAGGATTTCCAGGTTGAGGGAATGGTAAACCAAGTTCTAAGATAGGAGATAAGCCAGGTGGTTTCTTTGAATTTCATAATCAAGTACCATATGCCCAAGTATGATGAGCAAAGCCCAGTATACATCCAAGTAATTGTATTCTTCTGCCACAAGCATTAAGTCATTGGCATTCTCAAACCTTCTGACCAAAAGTAGCATCTGAGCAATAGATATAAATCTTCCAAAAGTGACCACCTAGAAAGACACTAAATCGAAATGATTTCAAGAAAATAAGATATTACCTTAGAGTCACCAATGGAAGTTTAACACATTATTTAAGAAGATGACAGTGGCCAGTATTTAATTTGGGATTTTTTTCCTGGCCTAAACATTACTTCCTGCTCAGGCAAGCTTGAGAAGATGGGATCAAGGGAGTTTTGTGGTCCAGTGAGCAAAGGATGGGAAAATCAGAAAGATTCTGAGTTATAATCCCAGTTGAGCTACCAGGTGACCTTTAGGCAAGTCATTCGACCTCCCTGTGCCTCATGCTCCCAGCTGGAAAATTGGATAAGACCAGCAGGATATCACTGAAAACCAGATGCTGTACTGAACCCAAGCTTTCCCAGCTAAATAAATTACCACCAAAGAGATGGGTGGTGGTGTGTGGGGGGGGGGAGTCCAATACATCAGCCCATGTGAAATGCCCAATTAATGACATTTGGTCCCTCTTTATATTTACAAGTTATTAATTTCTCCCATATATGTAAAATCAAATTAATAAAATGAATAATTCAAATGAGAGTACTATTTCCTGAGATACTTAGAGGTGTCACAATAGCTTACATTTACTTTCCAATAGCATACCTGCAGGTTAATAATTGTTACAATCCCAGTCATGCCTCATTACACCTTCCCATGACAAGTCACACCAGTGTCAATGACACACAGCTAGAACAACAAAGAGGAGGCCGAAACAAGAATTTATTTCTCCATTTTTCAAACAAAATAAACTTGTAGTTTCTACGTGAAACAGAACAATGATATTTTGTAAGTATTAATAAGATATTTAAATGGAGAGAAAAAATTCCATCGTTCATTAGACTGCTCTGACTCTATCAATAATGAGTAATATTGTGCTTATCAAGACCAATTCAGAAAACACAAAAATATTTAAACCTAAGGACTTTTTCAGTTTAAAGTAAAACATTTTTATTAAGTCTTATGGGAAAAATATGTATGTGTGTATATATACAGTTATATACCTATATTGTATATGTATACAATTATATATATACAGAATATAAATATATATATATTCAGTTAAGTTAAATTATTTACTGCACAGAAGAATATTGATATGGAAACTGACACTGCTTTACCTCTCTGATAAAGCTAATATTTGAGTATATTTGAGAAATAACAACATACTGATTCTGTAACCTGAAATTGGACCACAGGTGGTAAGTAACACAGGCTTCAAGCATCATCTGCATGGAAACCTGCTCAAAACAGGTGTATATGATTCCAAATATCTGCATATTCAGGAATATCTGGGTTTCTGGCTTAAACTTCCATTTTCCACTTGGATATTTTTGATGTCACTTGAACATATATAGAAAGGAAATTAAGCAAGCTAAAGACATTAAAAGCATTACTACAGATGTCAGCATTTGCCTAACATCACACCAAAGAATTACACACATAGAATATATGTGGAATTAAAAATCCCTTATTAAAACCCCATTAGGTGCCCTCTTCTCTACTTCAAAACTTAACACACAACAGCCTCTTTCCTCTGGGAGACTTGTGGGGGAGCAATGTCACCTTCTTGGATAGGACTGTCTGTAAATAAGACAGCTTTTATATGGTTGTTTTCCTTTTACCTAAGTCTAGTGATGTTCCAGACAGATGTGAATATTGCTTCAGGTTTTTATTTTTTAATTTTTTTAATGTTATATTTATTTTTGAGAGAGAGAGAGAGAGACAGAGAACGTGAGCAGGGGAAGGTCAAAGAGAGAGACACAGGATCTGAAGACAGGTTCCAGGCTCTGAGCTGTCAGCACAGGGCCCCATGCAGGGCTCAAACCCACGAACCATGAGATCATGACCTGAGTCGAAGCAGGATGCTCAACTGGCTGAGCCACCCAGGCACCCCAACTTCGGGTTTTTTTTTTTTTTAATTAAACATTGATGTCTTTTATCTTAATTCTGATAAAAGAATTTTTTCACCTAAGAACAAGTTTTCATTTCCTTAAAAACCCATGGAAAATACTCCTCTATGATGGATGAGCAGCTGAAGCTTAGGCAGATTACCTTGGTATGGTTGTGCAATACCTCAGAGACTCATTCTCACTCATCTACAAGATGGAGAAGGTAATAATAATCTTAAAGACTATGATAAAGATCATCAAAATAAGAGTGTTTGCCAATTATACCATGCTGTAGGAATGTTACTTCTCCTTGTTCCTGAGTGTTGTTTATCTTCATGAGTTTGCCTTGAGGGAGTTACCCAACTAGGCAGCTCTTTATCCCCACATTACCACCAGATCGATGCCTGACAGGACCTGAATCAGTCACTCTAGATACACCAACCAGGCATCTGCTGAGATGCCCATATCCTAGGAGAGCCGACTGAAGGACCACAGAGATCACATAGCAGGAGTCACAGCTGTCTGTGTATGTAAGCCACATCCCATCATTCCTCAATCTGTAATTATTAGCTATAAGCTTTACATTCAGGAAACCACAATAAGTAAGTAACTGCCATTATTTAATATGTATCAAATCAAGTGTTGTATATTCTTTCCCTGTTCACTTTCAGCAAAACATTATGTTTTGTTCTTAAGCATGAGTAAAGATTTGGAACAACTCTAGCCAAAAAACAAAACAAAACAAAACAAAAAACAAACCAAGATAATAATAAGTAAGTGAGAGAGAGGAAGAAAAAGGAGAAAGAGATACAGAGAGGAAGAGGAGGAGGAAGGGAGGGGGAGAATGAAGTTGAGAGCAAGAGCAAAGTATTTTGGAAGAGGAAAGGGTAGGGAAGAAGAAGAGCCAATCCCTGCAAAATCACAAGCAGGTACAAAAAGTGTATATTTGGAAGACTGTGTACAAATATATAAATCAACTATCAGTCATGTTCATAAAGCAAAGACACTGTCAGTAATTACCATACAACACTACTGATGGTACTTTAAAACAGAGAATTGTTATGAAATAACTAACAGATCTTTTAAAATGGAGGTTCTAAAGACTAACATAGCTAAGTTTTTAACAGCCAGAAATTAAGTAGGGCTTGGGAGGAAAAAACGAGTACGTTATATTTTATCATGCAGCTAGGTGATGTTTTTTTCATGCCATTTTTCTTTGCCTATTACTGAGGTGTTACCTTTTTTGAAATGTTCATAACTCTATTCTCTTAGCTCTAAACTCATTATCACCATAGCAGTTATATATGCTAGCCAACGTCTGAGTTGTGGTAAATAATACTGAATACATAATTCATTTTAAATGAATAACTGTTAACAATCAGTGAAATATGGAAATATCATTATAATAGAAATTTCTACATGACACATGGATTTTAGAACCTTGACCTGGCATCATTTAACAGTTAGACACAGCTTCAACAGAATGAAGACATGTGGATATACACTTCTTTGAAATATGCAAGTGTGGATATGGATATGCAACATACATTTTTTCATGTATTATATTTATACGCTGCCCAAACAACTGGCTTAAAACCTTATAAAACTAATTAACATTACTTAAAGGATGAAGTCAATCTTTTCTTTCTCTTTTATAACTAATAATTCTTGAAACTTAGTTTGCGTATATGGACAACCCTAGACATAGGGTTACCCATAAAAAGATATGATAGGTCCTGGGAAATTCCCATCATGCTTTGTTCAGTTAGTATCAAGAATGTTGAAGAGTTTCCCCACCCTAAAATTCCCACAGTGGTGTTGGTAAAGAATAATGTTTTCCACTTTTCTATACCTACAAAATTCTGGCATTTAGTTGAAAGTAAATCACATTTTTACTATATAAAGGTTTTGATGAAACAATATAAAGTATTTCAGTGGTGCTCAATAGAGCCTCTTAGGTTAGTAATATTCATTTTAAAGCATTCCAAAATAATAATAGACATTTTATGCAATAGATTATGATTGGGCTCTTAAAGTCGGCCTGGTCTATCAGGTTAATGTGAGGGATATTTGCAAAATAAGAGCAACTGGTTTTCTTTAGAAAGAATTTTATGTTAGCTGGTTTATATCCAATACATCCTTAATTATTAATGTAAGCCTATAATGCAAAGTTGATCATGCATTAACTCAAAATAAGTATTAAAATAAGTCACATAAAGTTGATAAATGCAAGGTACCTAAAATTAAAATGCATGGTGGAAATATATGGGAAAAGACATAGCTTTAGCCTGTAAAATTTGGTCTGCTTCAGTGGCAAAGCATCTAAAATTAGTTTCTTTCACAGGCAGGCTACAAGTAAGTAACTAGATCAGCAGCAAATATTAACTGATATGATATGATACACTAAACTCAATCCCAAATATTACCTTTGATACATTACAGCATTCATATTTTCTATTTGTGCATTTTATATTTGGAGGCTTGCCAAGTTCTCTGAACTTCACTTAGTACTTAATGTGGCTTTTAACCATGACTTACATTCCTGAATACATATTCCAAAATTTACTGTCTGCTTTATGCTCTCTGTGGTAACAACTGCTCATTTGTGCTGACTCATATTCAATACTTGGTCTATAATGGCTAATATTATCTTCTTACCTATGCAATTATTATATTTATGTGTGTGTTTTTTAGGATACTCCCCTAGTTTCTAAAACTTTGTAGCAATATGATATTCTAGACTTCCATTTTCATTCCTGGTCCCAATTGCCAAGAAAATTCAATTTGCATTTTTCTCCACCACATTCCATGGCCCCTCATTCACACTTCTTATAAATACAACTATTGCTCATGAAAGAGAATTATAATACAGGACATTGTGCTTGGCTTGGATCCTGCCACCACCAAAAGATGCATTATGTACTTCAGGTTTATGAAGATGTTAACTTTCAGCCATTTGGGAACAGCAATGAAAAACAAAGTCCACTGTGCAATCTATACCCCCAACCTTATCTGCAGACACAACCGTCTAACAATCTTACACCTCCACCTGGATGTCATAATGATCTCACGCTTCAATATCTGAAACCGATCCCCCATGTCTTTGTCATACTTGTCCCATTTTCTGTATCCTACACCTCAGTGAATGGTACCACAAGCTATCTGTTTGTTGCATTGGATGAAAAATAGGGCAGAATCACCCAAGTTTTCTGACGTTTCTGGCAGTGATTCCAACTGCTTATAACTGTATAAAATCTCTGGACTCCCTTCGTCCCTATCTCTCTTGCTACAGCTTCTCAATTCAGAAATTCCTCATCTCTGCTGAAATCCAGTCAATCTTACACAGCTGCCAGAGTGAACTAATAATATGTAAATCTGACTATCACTTCCTTTGTGGACCCTTTAGAGGCTTCCTGTTGTTATCATAAAAACCAAGCTCTTTGGCATGATATGAAGACTCAGTAAATTGGTTCTTACCTGCCTCCCTAGTCTGATCTATCAATAGTGCCATCCATACCCCCATCCAATCCTTTAAAGCCTTCATTCTAACTTTACCATCTTTAAATTGACAATCTCTCCTCACAATTATTCCCTGTCACATCTAGTGGTTTTTCTTCTTTTAATGTTTTTACATTATTTGACCTAATTAATTCTATTTATCCTTAGAAATTCACCTCAGACATCACTTCCTTCTAGAAACCTCCTTGGACTTGGACCCAGTGTGAAGGAATATGTAAAGGACCCGGATCCCTTTCCACGTACCCTCTAGCATTTTCATTCACTTTTTGCAGTTTAAAACTGTATGACAATTGTTTCACTTCTTTGAACCATATGTCCATGTGCCTATCCTCACACCTTCGCATAATCAAACTATAAATTCTTTGAGATCAGAGAAACTGGCCACCAATTCTTTACATGTAAATTAACACCTAGTGCAGTTTCTTGCAAACAGTAGATGTTCAGTAAGTGGTCGTTACATAGACAAATGAAGTTATTTGGTTAATTTTTTACTTTATACAAACTGCCCCCCTCCTTTTTGTGTGTGTCTTTTTCCACCAGAGTTTTTCAAGGGTTTTAATGACTGGTTACATTAGCAAAAATAATTTGATGTCACTTTCTACTTTATTTGGTCAATTCTTCAGAAGAACATCAAGGAACAGGGAGAAACTAAAAGAGAGAAAGAGAGTAACGGGAAGTTCAGGTAAGTCACAAACTGTCTAATAGCTTTTTATGCTAATGACTTCCAAAGGTGTTGTAAAGTTTTACAGTCATGATTTCACTTTCCAAAATCTGTGACATTGGGGTCAGATTCCAGGATAGAAGAAATTGGCAGGAAATCTACAGCATATCACATAAAGTGTTCTGTAAAAATTCCTACCTCCTGGCAAATGTCCAAGTGTTAACCACCTTCAGTTTGCCCCTCCAGATCCATATTTAGTTCTTTTCCACTCTGTATTACATGTAGCCCCTAATCCAGTAGCTTCCACTTGAGTTCACCCATGAGGAGCCCAAGGAGGAAAAGTGTAGAACAAAGGAGGTGAGGGGAGATGCTATATCTCCTATCTCCCTCTCACCATGGGCAACTAAAGGCAACTGATCCTGTCAGGGCAGCTTTCTGTCTATGGCCCACTTCTTGTAATGGTAACAGCTCTTTCTCCTCATCCCTTCAAGAGTAAGTAACAGATTACTAACCCCAGGTTACTTCCCTTTGCCTTGTGGTTATCCTCCACTTCACCTATACCTTTCTAAATAGCCCCTTTGTATAAATCTTCCTCAAATTAGTGTTCATTCAAGCATGCCTTCTATTTCCCTTTGGGACTCTGACTGATATATACCCTTCTCATTACTCTTTAAATGATTCCTTATTTTACTGACATTGTCATTTGAATTATGGTTCTGGATTAAGGCAATAATCCTTAGGTGAAGAAGACAATATGTGAAAGAAATGTGCATTAACCCATTAGGATCCACTGACTGTATTAATAAATGTGTTACATTTCCTGAGGAAAATGGGACTATTTACAATGAAGAAGGAAGCATACACATTGTTCCTGTCTTAGGATGCTAGAGTCAAAGTGGCTAGAGAAAGGTGCTGGCAATTTAGAATGGATAAGAATTAAGATGACAGGAAAACAAACCAAAAGGTAAGGGTGTGTGTGTGTGTCTGTGTGTGTGTGTCTGTGTGTGTGTGTGTGTGAGAGTCCGTGTGTGTGTGTGTGTGAGAGAGAGAGAGAGAGTGAGAGAGAGAGAGAAAGTGAGAGAGAGAGATATGCTATTGTCTGAGAGAAAATAGTTTTTGTTTGTTTGTTGTTGTTTTTTTTACAGATAGTTTATTGTCAAGTTGGTTTCCATATAACACCCGGTGCTCATCCGCACAAGTGCCCTCCTCCATGCCCATCTCCCCCCTCCCCCCCACATCCATCAGTCCTCAGTTTGTTCTCAGCAAACCATGAGAGACTCTTGAATGCTGAGAAAGTAAAGTTTTTTAAAAATATAAAGCTTTTAGCAAGAAGTTACCACTCCATACCTGACCAGACTCTCCCATATCTATATTGTGCCAGTCATCCCTGGTCCAGACTATAGCAGGTACTGCCATTTCTATGTTGCTGATGTCCTGCCCACACCAGGTAAGCCTGAAGCCTTACATGGGCCCATCTACCTTCACTGAGACAGGCCTCAGGGGGAAAGAATTTTTCAGATTGTAGAAAACTCAGTTTGTGTTGGCCCATAATAGTAGTTTAAGTATGAATTTCTTCTTCTACTTCCAAGAATAAAATGTGATCTGATCTCAGGATATAACTAAAACCTCCTGGTGGCAAGTGTCAGGCCAGGTACAGCCTTACATTTTTGACAGAATGCCTGTGGGCTAGCATCCAATGAAGTCTGGACCAAAGGAACTATGACCTAAATGGTTTAATTGTTTGGGTTTATTTTGGGGGGGAAGGATAACCTATGAAAATTTTCTTTATCTATAATTGGGGAGGAAGGAAAAATGAAGGGTGGTTTGAGGGAGAAAGTATGCTTAATATGAACATTTAAAAAACCTATTTTTGAACTAGTTCTGTATCGTATATGATATTAGTCAAATGTAATTATACTCTTGCTCTAAAACAAAATAACTCCCTTATTGACTTGTTGTGAATATTAAATGTTGATTTCTTTCTTTTCATTTCAAACATCCTTCCAATTCTAAAATTCAAAATGACCTAAAGACAGGTTAATTCTTTCTCATTGTTTTAATACTAGATTTCTGTAGTCTTGTTTGATCCACCCACCTTCAATATCTGATAGTCTATAAAAACCAAAGTATTATACAGTTGTGTAAAAGTTGAGCTCTGTCTACCATCTACTGGTACCAATTTCTATAAGGAGGCCAAGGAGTTGCTTTATAAAACATTGTAGATTTAATTAAGCTCTTCTCACACTTAACATTGTGGAAATGAGCAGTTTCATTTTTTCTGAGCAGGGACCTTAGAATTAGCTAAGAATCAAGTTTTCTTATGTGAACCCCACAAGAAATATTAGTGTAGAAGATGACCACTCAGTCATTTGGCATTAAGTCACTTTCTTTAAGATGCTGCCAAAAGGGTTTAAACTGTGGTTTTGTTGAGTTGGACCCCGGTCAACTGAGCTCTTGACTCAAACCACCAACTCATTTCACATAATTGACTGCACAGCCCTCAGTCTGCAACATTTTTCCAAGACTTACCTTGTAGAGACAGGATTTGAATCAGTGCCCTTAGGGCAAAAGGCTTCAAAGTACGCCATTAATGACTTCTGCATTCCATTCATACTAGATAAGGCCTTATGGTTGGGGGTGAAATTCACAGGTTTTATCTATTTGTGTTGGCATCACTGTTCAGCCAAGCCTTGGTTAGCCAGTTCATTTCACCCCAAGCCACAAGTCTACCTTTGGGTAAAAATCTTTCAAGAAGTAAACACGAGGGGGGATGTCACAAAAAAAGAAGTTGCCAGTATCTCAGTAAAAGTGAGACTGAATACAGCAAGAACCTATAAATTAAAAAGACTTTCATTGGTTTCATATTCAGGGTATATTGGCTCTGTTGAATCATCTTTATAATAAACATATTAGAATATTACTTCTTTATTCAAAATTGGTACAAGAATTAATCAATTTTATTTTAATATTGAAAGTTATTAGGGGAACAAGATTCCTATAAACATCTGAGTCAGTTAAATGCATTTCATTCACATAAGAATTAATCAGGCATAATTACAAAAAGAAAACATAATTGGTAAAAGAAGAGTCTTTGTTATTTTTGACAATACCAAGCCCTCAAGTAATCTACCAGTGTTAAGAAATACAATAAATCAATCTTAACTTATAGGATCTTTTACTTATTATATGATTTTCTTACATTTATATAACTTAAATTGATGAAACATCTAATATATTTTTTAAATTTTGAGTACATCTCACAGTAGTCAACACCTAAGAACATTTTTTTAAGCAGTGATTTGAGTGTTCTCTTCATAAATTTTTGGACTGCCCCCAACTTGAATTGAATTTCACATTCAGCTCTACTGTGAGCAACCACAGATATGCCAAAGGGCTTTCATGAATCTTTTTTTTTTTTCACTAAAAATGTAAAAAAGTATTACTAAACAGATTTTTACCCTTTTTGATGATTGAGGTATCTTCTCAGCAACTCTATGTTCATTAAGGCAAAACATGATTCATAATTTCTTAGTCACCCTGAGTTGTATGGAAAAACATATGAGGAGAAAAAAATCTTATTTTTAAAGATTTATCCAAATATTAACTAAAAATGAGAATATAAAAAAGATTACCAAAAATAAAGAGTAATTTTTAAAAACTGGAGTATGACCTAAATGGTTTAATTGTTTATAGGGTTTTTGGGGGGGAGGAGGGCAGTTATCATATGAAAATTATCTTTATTTTTAATTGGGGAGGAAGGAAAAGGAAAAAAGGGTGATTTGAAGGAGGAAGCATGCTTAATAGGAGCATTTTAAAAACTTAAATCTAGAACTAGTTCTGTATCTTATGTGATAAAATTTTCCAACAATCTGCTCTCTTAACCCCATTTTTTCCTTGGCTTTGGCAGCATTAGCTATTCTCTATCATCCACAACCCTTCTGATATGCAAATCTGGTATTTGTAGTTTATAAATAAAATCCTGCATAAACTGTGCATGTTTTCCACTCCTGGACTATTCAAATGGCAATAGTACTACAAAATAAATAGATTCAGTTCAATCCCCTTGCCCACCATGTGTACTTCAACCAATAACCTTTAATAGATTTGATTCATTAACTAATTTGATGATCTTATACTATAGCATCATTAGTTATATAATGAAGTTCTCAATTTAGGACTCCTTATTAGATTAATCAAATTGTGATGCCTTAAGAATAGATTAGGGAAATGTCAGCACATATTAATTTATTTAATTTTAGAATTATATATCAGAGACCAAAGCAATTTGCAGGGTCAAATTGTCTTTCCACATATCAGATTCATGATCTTTTAGGTTCACAGATCAAGTTCCCTTCTTCCCATGTGCCATGTGAAAACCATCAAATGTTGTTTAGCTTACACAATGTGTTATACACAGCAAAGTCTGCTCCTTCAGTGGGTACAAAGAAGGTAATTCAATCTTAAAGTTCTACTGCTGTCATAAGTGTTTATGACATCACCAAGACCTAGCAGATGAATTGTAGCTTTGTCTTCCTTCTGCTAACATGCTCTATTAGAGATGGACCGTAAACATCTAAGAAGTCATTTTAACCCCTCCTTTACAAAAATTGCTGCTGATGAAAATTCCCTGAATTGTCAGGATAGTAGAACAAATGACTGCTAGTCCTCTAATAACTCTACCAATGGAGTAAGGCAAAAACCTTACTGTTAACTCTCAGAGTTCACACACAATTATGCTTTTCATTCCAAGACCTCAAAAGCTTTTACAAGTTAGTGAACATTTTAAGATCATCTCCCTAAGCCCAACCCTGAAGGCTCAGTTCAAGTCTTACTTCCAGGATAAAGACTGGGCAGTCTTGAGGGAAAGAACATGGGGTTGGACATGGAGGAAAAAGATAGCTTAGAAATTGTCCTCACCACTGCCAAGGCAGATATTACTGGCTTCCTATTTCTTCCTTCTGCCATTTGTGTGAGAGCTAAGGGCTTTGAATGGGAATGGTCTTGATCATTGTTCAAGGGATGATCCATAACCATTTAAAAACAGTTAACAAAAAGATGAGGCACCTGAATAGCTCAGTTGGTTAAGTATCCAACTCTCGATTTTGGGTCAGGTCATGATCACATTAACAACATAAGGCTTGCTTGAGATTCTCTCTCTCCTGCTCTCTCCCTCTCTCTCTCTGTCTCTTCCCTGCACTCTCTCTCTCCTCTCAAAATAAATAATTAATTTTCAAAAAATAAAGCAATGTTTCAAAGGGGCACATGCCATATGTTTGCACGTATAGGAGGATTAGGAGGAACTTAATGGAGGACTATGGGTGAGAAGAAGGGGAAAAATAGTTGGGGAGAGGGAGGGAGGCAAACCATGAGAGACTCTTGAATGCTGAGAACAAACTGAGGGCTGATGGGGGGAGGGGGGAGAGGAAGGAGGGTGATGAGCATGGAGGAGGGCACTTGTGGGGATGAGCACTGGGTGTTATATGGAAACCAACTTGACAATAAACTATTAGAAAAAAGAAGAACAAAAAACAAAGGGGCACATGCATCCCAATGTTTATAGCAGCACTATCGACAATAGACAAATTATGGAAAGAGCCCAAACGTCCATCGATGGATAAATGGACAAAGAAGATGTGGTATATATATACAATGGTGTATTACCCAGCAATCAAAAAGAATGAAATCTTGCCATTTGCAACTACATGGATGGAACTAGAGGGTATTATGCTAATTGAAATTAGTCAGAGAAAGACAAATACCATATGACTTCACTTATATGAGGACTTTAAGATACAAAACAGATGAACATAAGGGAAAGGAAGCAAAGATAATATAAAAATAGGAAGGGGGACAAAGAATAAGAGACTCTTAAATATGGAGAACAAACAGAGGGTTGCAGAAGGGATTGTGGGGGGAGGGGTAGGCTAAATGGATAAGAGGCATTAAGAAATCTACTCCTGAAATCATTGTTGCACTATATCCTAACTAACTTGGATGTAAATTAAAAAATAAATAAATTAAAATATAAATAAAATAAAGCAATCAACAAAAAATGAAAATTTTTCATTTGCAACAACATAGATAGAGCTAGAATGTATTATGCTAAGCAAAATAAGTCAATCAGAGAAATATCATGATTTCACTCATATGTGGAGTTTAAGAAACAAAACATATGAGCAGGGAAGAGAAGAGAGAGAAGCAAATCACAAGAGACTCTTACAGATAGAGAACAAACTGAGGGTTGATAGAGGGAGGTGGGTGAGCAATAGGCTAGATGAGTGATGAATTTTAAGGAGGGCATTTGTGATGAGTACTGGGTGTTGAATGTAAGTGATCAATCACTGAATTCTACTCTTGAAACCAATATTCCACTCTATGTTAACTACAATTAAAAAAAAAAAAAAGCTCTCAATATAGCTCAAAAAAGCTCACTACTATTAAGTCTTTTAAGAGTAGAGATAACCCAGCCTAAGCCAATTACCACATGGTTTTCTTATAGACATAGTGATTGATTCAGAATGGACAAGTGACCTAATTTTGTTATAGCCTAGTAAAGCTTTTGAATGTTTCCTCTTCTTAAGGGTAGTGTGGTATACCATTCAGAAGCCTGGAACTGCTGCAACTACCATAAGATAAGGCACTCGGAAGACAAAGCCAATGCAAGGAGAAGGGCTGAATGTAAAGAATATTGAAGCAAAGGAGCTGAGGACCTGATCAAACCATACCTGAAGGTTACACCATTTCACCATTTATTTTTTTACAAATAGTTTATTGTCAAATTAGTTTCCACATAACACTCAGTGCTCATCCCCACAAGTGCCCTCCTCCATGCCCATCCCCCACCATTTTCAATTACATGAGCTAATCATTTGCATTGTTTAAAACACTTGGTGTTGGGGGGGCGCCTGGGTGGCTTAGTCGGTTAAGCGTCCGACTTTCACTTAGGTCATGATCTCGCGGTTCGTGGGTTCGAGCCCCGCGTCGGGCTCTGTGCTGACTGCCAGCTCAGAGCCTGGAGCCTGTTTCAGTCTGTGACTCCCTCTCTCTCTGACCCTCCCCTGCTCACGCTGTCTCTCTCTCTCTCCTAGAAAAAAAAAAAAAACATTAAAAAAAACACTTGGTGTTGGGTTTTCTTTTGCTTCCAATCAATAATCTTCAGCTTTAGTTTCCTCATTTGTAAAGTGAAGATAACCACTGAGATGGGGAAACTGAAAGGACCCCTTGAAAGACTGTTTTTTTTTTTTGCTACCTCTATTCTTGCTACAACCTACACCCCCATGCTACACATTCCTTATGGCATAATGTATATACTCTTTGTAAAGCTCAAGGAGTTAAAGATTTCTTTGACATCTTCCCCACAACAGATAACATCTAAGGGGTGACCAGGGGAGGTCATCATGTATGTTTTCCAAGACCACTGACTCCAGACACCTTGACACCAAGACCCCTGGCTCTAGGGCATAAGTAACTTATGGAGGACATCAAAACACTTGTCTTTGTTTTAACCAGTTCCTGGATGCCAGAGAGGACACCTACACCAGACCTCAATAAAAATTCCAGACCCCAAGCAAAGATGAGACTCACTCTTCTTTCATTTCCAAGTCTCTGGATGTTTTGTATGTATCTACACTCAGTCTACATCGTCAATAAAATGCTCTCACTTCTTGGCTTGTATTTGATTTCTATCTTGTGCAAAGTCAAGGGCCCTCTTGGCTGTTCCTGTGGGACTCCCCCACTGTGGGTCCTCAGACTGTCAGCTTGCATCGCCAACAAGTACCTTTTAGAGCCTTTTTTGAGGAATAAATGAATTGACACACATAAAATACTTGGCACACGGTAGCTCTTTTTCTACCAGTAGCCACAAAGAAGTACTCATTTTTTTTAATTGTTTAAAGTTTTATTTATTTCTAGGAGAGAGAGAGAGAGACAGCGTGAGCAGGGGAGGGTTAGAGAGAGAGGGAATCACAGACTCTGAAACAGGTTCCAGGCTCTGAGCTGGCAGTCAGTACAGAGCCCGACGTGGGGCTCAAACCCATGAACCGCGAGATCATGACCTAAGCAAAAGTCAGACGCTTAACCGACTAAGCCACCCAGGCACCCCAGAAGTATTCATTTTTTAAAAGCACTTATCTGCATTCTACGTATTGATCATGCTGCACAGGCACTTTGAATTTTGTTGCTAATCTTTTAGAATTATGCATTCTTAACATGAGGATGGAGACTGATTCCCTTTGATAGAGCTACAGACTCTATCAGGGAAAAGAAAACAGCAAATATGTCTCATATGCATTAATGAAAACAACAGCAGCCATCATATCAGGACAGATACCCTACAGTTAGAAAACTACCAGACTGGACAAATTAATGAAACTCTTTCACTTAATATCCATTCCCAACAAATATTATGACCCTTTGAACAAGCTATCCATCCTTTTACATAACTCTAAAGTTTCCTTACCTACTGCTTTGATCTCTTCTCTCCCATTCAGTGCTACAAGTTTTCTGCTACCTAAGTGACCCTGGTCCCCATCCTCTATGAATCACAAAACCTCCCCTCCCTTGCTGAAAAAAATAATTTTTATGAATAATATTAGTTCAATATGTATTTTTTTAATGTTTTATTTATTTCTAGGAGAGAGAGAGAGAGACAGCATGAGCAGGGGAGGGTCAGAGAGAGAGGGAGTCACAGATTGAAACAGGCTCCAGGCTCTGAGCCGGCAGTCAGCACAGAGCCTGACGCGGGGCTCGAACCCACGAACCGCGAGATCATGACCTAAGCGAAAGTCGGACACTCAACCGACTAAGCCACCCAGGCGCCCCACAATATGTACTTTTAAAAAGGATTTGATTTTGCTATGTTAACATGCCAAAGGATTTAATGCTAATTTCAGGCAGTGTATATTATTCTCTCTTCTTCCTACATGCAGTTTGTTGTTACAAACCACTATCCTGTGTTAACATTCATCAATTTAGATTAATACACTTGAATAAATTTATACTATCTGTATCACTTAGGCTTTGCTGCTTCACAAACTACCCAAAATTTGGTGACTTAGAGCAATAATAATTTATTTGCCTCATGGTTCTGATGGTCAGCAATTTGGACCAACATTCCTCATGTGCCCATGTTGTTGATGGATATTAAGGGTTGCTGATCTAGCATGGCCTCAGCTGGGACTTAGCTCTGGTATTTCATACTCCAGCAGTCTAAGTTGACCTTGTCCTCATAATGGCATTGGGGGTCCAAAAAAGAACATAGGGGTGCACACAGCTTCTGGAGGCCTGGTCTGGCACAATGTGATTTTTATCATATTCTGTTGATCCAGTCAAGGCACACAGCCAGCTCAGATACAAGGATCAGGAAATACCTTGACTTCCTGATGTACAGAGCCGTACAGGCACATTGCAAAGAGGTGTAGATACAGGAAGGGAAATAATTCTAACCATTTTTGTCATTAAGCTACAATACCCTGTCTCCCTTTCTACACTTTAAATTCTCAAGAACTGTGTCATGTTACTTGTACTCTCAGTATTTGTCACTGTACTTCCCACAGCTTTACCCCAAGTCCTCAAAAAAACATGGTGATGGTGTCCAACTTAATTCATTTGGATGGCTATAACAGACTTCCATACACTGGGAGGCTTATAAGCAATGTAAATTCATTTCTCATTCTGGAAGCTAAAAAGTCCAAGATAAAGGCACCAGCAGATTCCATGTCTGGTAGGAGCTTGCTTCAAGTTTTACAGAGGTCACCATCTCTCTGTGACCTCACATGGCAGAAGTGGCAAAGGAACACTTCAAGGTCTCTTTTTTAAGGGTGTTAATCCCATTCATGAGGGTTCTGCCCTCATGACCTAGTCACTTATAAAAGGTCCCATCTCCTAATACCATATGCTAGGGGATATGATTTCAACATATGAATTTTGAGGGGACACATTCAGTCTACAGTAACTTTGACCATCATATCCATTTATAACATATCTAGTCAACCAGAAGATGTATTCACTCATGTGGAAATAAGCCTACAGCCACTGTAAATGTTTGTGTTAAATAGTTACAAAGTAATACTTGGTCATCACACAACCCTGACTGCACTATAGAATCAGTTGTGATGCTTTGAAAACTATGGATGCCCACCAGGGACAATTAAATTAGAACATCAGAGGAGGGATGCTAAGCATCAGGGAAATACAAATCAAAACCACACTGAGATACCACTTCACATCGGTCAGAGTGGCGAAAATGAGCAAATCAGAGGACTCTAGATGCTGGTGAGGATGTGGAGAAACGGGCATCCTCCTACACTGTTGGTGGGAATGTAAACTGGTGCAGACCCTCTGGAAAACAGTGTGGAGGTTCCTCAAAAATTTAAAAATAGAACTCCCCTATCACCCAGCAATAGCACTGCTAGGAATTTATCCAGGGATACAGCAGTGCTGATGCATACGTCCACATGTACCCCAATGTTTATAGCAGCACTTTCAACAATAACCAAATCATGGAAAGAGCCTAAATGTCCATCAACTTACAAAGTAAGTTGTAAAGAAAGATAAAGAAGATGTGGTTTATCGATACAATGGAATACTACGTGGCAATGAGAAAGAATGAAATCTGGCCATTTGTACCAATGTGGATGGATCTGGAGAGATTATGCTAAGTGAAATAAGTCAAGCAGAGAAGGACAGGTACCATATGTTTTCACTCATATGTGTAACAGGAGAAACTTAACAGAGGACCATAGGGGAGGGGAAAGGGAAAAAATAGTTAAGGAGAGGGAGGGAGGCAAACCATAAGAGACTCTCAAATACTGAGAACAAACTGAGGGTTGATGGGGATGGGGGAGAGGGAAAAGTGGGTGATAGTCATTGAGGAGGGCACTTGTTGGGATGAGCACTGGGTGTTGTATGAAAACAAATTTCACAATAAATTATATTTTAAAAAATACACCATTTCAGACATGTGTTTGTCCCTATTAGTGCCAAGTTGGCAGAAGTTCCTAATTTATAGACCAATAGTAATTCTGGGAGAGGAAAAGGATGATTTCTTCTATACCTACCAATGTTTGATTAAACTGGGACCAAGGCAGTCCATAGATAAGAAGTTGTCCCAGGTGATTCTAATGTGCTGCCAGGATTAAGAACTACTTGCCCAGTCAAAGTATTGTCCCAGAATCAGCATCAACATCACCTAAGAACTTGTTAAAAATGCAAACTTTCAGATTCTACCCCATACCTACTGAATCAGAAACTCTGGGGGTGGTGCTCAACAATCTGTTCTAACAAGTCCTTCAGATGATTCTGGTAAATGTTTAAGTTTAAGAACCTCTATATTAGTGTATACTAACAGTGCAAGGAAGCCAAATTAGTGCCAAATGAGGGATACGGATTCCAAGCCCTATACATATTTCAAGAAAGTCATGTTAGGGAATTCATTGGAATTAGGCCACAGAGGAAAAAATCTGAATGAGCAGAGCAAAGATGGACTTCCAATTCTCCTAGCTAAAAGAAACACATGATTAAGTTCACATGGCCATCAGAATCCTTAGGTGGTCCTGGGGCAGTGAGTTGACCACACTAAAGGCTGCTGGGGGTTTATGCAGCAAAGTAGGGATTCCTAATTTCACACTGGAATACAGCCTGTACCAGAATTTCATTAAAAGATGGAAAGCGTCATGAAGGGACTATTCCAATTTCCAGTCCAAATCAGCAAATGACCTTCAGAATCTCTGAAGAGAATCTCCAGAGAGTTGGATGGAAACAAAATCATTGATGGAGTGGTGAATTCTCTTGTTATGGGAAAAAGGAAGAAGGAATAGCTCACTGCGAGAACATGATACTGCCCTCTTTCAGAGAAAATAGACAATGCCAGGGGCACTATTTCCTTTCCTCATTCAACAAACCTTATTGAGTGCTTCGCATATGCGGGAGATCATGTTAGTCACTGGGAATACATCTGGGAACAAAACATAATCTCTGCCCTGAAGGAACTAGCCTAGTCAGGGAGGAGAGTCAAAGGCACCCACAAAATTCACATTACTTTAAGATGTTTCATCATATCCAGGAAACCACACTTCTGCAGTGTCTTTAAAAAAGAAATGATTCTGTTCAGGTTTAGGTATCTATCCTTCATCCCTCCTCCTCTCAGAGGGTTGCCACAGAGAGGAACACACAATGAACAATTGCTAAAATGGGGGGGAAAATACATGAGAACACAGCCAACACTGCCCAGTACAGGGTTCTCTCATGAAAAATGGATTCAAGGGCCTAGATTCCTTTTCAAGCATCTAGATGAGTGTTCCTATTCTATTTCCTTTAATCTAGAAATGCTGACTTTGCAAAGAAAGAACCAGGCCAGCTAGCCAATCAGCTTTAGGACAAGGGAGCTGAAAGCCTCCACTGCCCAAGGTGGAAAGCTATAAAATAAAATAAAAATAAAAAGTCACCAGACAAGCCTAGAGTACCTTTCTGAAGCTTAAGTCAATCTCTGCAGAGGCCAGGCTGCAGATGAGAGAAGAGCATAGAGGAAGTGAATTTATGATTAGTCATCTCCAAGGAATAAGACTGTCTTTTAAAATTAACCATTTGAAAGAGACACAGTGGAATAGATTATTGAATTATGGACATATTTCTTTTAGGTTTTTTTTACAGTTTGTTTTTGAGAGAGAGACAGACAGACAGAACATGAGTGGGGGAGGGGCAGGAAGAGAGGGAAGAGACAGAATCCAAAGAAGGCTCCAGGCTCTGAGCTGTCAGCACAGAGCCCAAAGTGGGGCTAGAACTCACAAACCATAAGATCATGACCTGAGCCAAAATCAGATGCTTAATTGACTGAGCCACCCAGGTGCCCCAGGACACATTCCTTTTAAAGCACAGTAACACTTCCTCATAGTAAAAAATACTCCAATCAATATCTGGGGTTATAAAAAGAATCACCTTTACTACTCTTCCGTCCTTAAAAAGAATATAGTAAGGGGATGAAAAGAGCTGGATCTTACACAAGGAGTAACATTTAAAACTATTTAGCCTATGACACAAAGTTGCATCAATCCATCTAGGGTTATTAACCCAGAGCTCTTATCAAAGAACTTGATTTTTAAAATATCTCCTTTTTTAAAATTACTTCATCATTTACTTGATTGCATGCAACCTCTTGGTTTTAGTTGCTGTGTTCATGTTGGGTCCATTTCCAGCCCATACTTGTTCCCTGAAATCCAGACTTACATATAAATTGCCTCTTTAATACTTCAGTTGGATGTAACAGGCACTTCAAACTTACCAAGTCTAGAAGTTCAGAATCCCTCCCTCTGGAGCCAACTCTTTTGCAAATACCAACTCTAATCATTCAGTGGTTTCCCATATCACTTTACCACAAAATCCTACACAGCTCTACATGAGCTGGACCTCACATCCTCATTGACCTTAACCTCTATCCATCTCTTCCTTGCCTAGTCCAGCCCAGCCATAGTAGCAGCTCTGCTGTTCCTGGAATATGTCAACACCTCCACCTTATGTTTTTTGTTCTTCCTTTTCCCTCTTCTCCCAAAGATCCATATGACCTCCTTCTTCACTACATTAGGTCTCAGCTCAAATGTCATCTACGCAGAAAAAACACTTCCTAACCATCCTAAAATAGCTCTTCCCTCAATCTCAATCCTTTATCTTGACTTATTTTCATTATATTCTTCACTATTTATTACATGTATTTAATGACTTATAGTGTATTTCACCAAACCAAAACATAGAGTCCGTAACAATGAGGCTTTGTCTGCCTTGTTTTTCTATCTCTGGGTGCCTTGAACAGAAGTTGGCATATAGTAGATGCTCTGTAAATACTAGCTACATTATATGATCCATTCACTTCTTTACAAATTGGACCTGTGGCATTTAAGAAACAGTCTTGAATTGGAGCAGTTCTCCTGTGTGTACATAGCCTCCAGCTTTATGTAATAGGGAACACATTATAAATTAAAGAGCCCTTTGACTCTATGGCTTTTAGAAATTTTGGGTTTTTTTTTTTTCTCTTTTCTAATTTTTAATTCTTTTTAAATTTGAGTACAGTTGACACATACTGTTACATTCGTTACAGATGTAAAGTTTAGTGATTTGACAAGTTTGTACATCATGCTATTTCACCACCAGTATAGCTGCCATCTGTCCCGTTGCATCACTATTATAGTATCACTGACTGTATTCCTTATGCACTTCTTTTTATTTGCCTGACTTACTCATTCCATAACTGGAGGCCTGTATCTTCCTCTTCTCCTTCACGCATTTTGCCCATTCCTCCACTTCTGATAACCATCAGTTTGTTCTCTGTATTTGTAGTTCTGCTTTTAGAAATTTTGATCTTAACCCATCATTTGCTTGATTCTCCTCTACATACTCACCTCCTTCCTATCTCTCTGGTCAAGTGATTTAAGAATAGTACCAGTATTTCTGAGCCCCCCAAAACTCCAATGAGACTTGTGGTCTGGGAAATTGCTGCCCTGCTTTTTCCAGATGTGAGATTCAGACCCTTCCACATGTGTGAGACAGCATAAATGAAAAAATATGAGACTATCTGCTACATTTTTATTGTTGGTGGGAAAACCAGAACATAACAGTTAAATTTGGAACTACCAAGGGAATCCAGGTTGAATAATCATCATAATTCTAAGAAATAAATGTTTATTTCTACTTACAACAAACTGAATAAACTATTTGAAAACAACACTGCTAAAGAGAACTAATAAACTTAATAAATCATGAACTTAAGTAAAATTTGTAACAATGGGTTTGCTAAAGGATAACACTTTCATTCTTAATGGCTGCTTTTTGGGGTCTCTTTTTAGCTTCCCAGTGAAATAGTTGGAATATTTGTGACAAGTCTACTCAAAATTCCTTTTCAGAATTTCCAAGGATCTGGAGTGTGCTCAACTTTAATTCAACAATTTGAGTTTCTATTTAAACTGGAACATTATTTGCAACCCCACTGGAAAGAAACATCTAAACTCATGGGTCACCCATGAGAGTGAACCTCTTTGGTAATATACAAAATTAGTAAACTCAAAAGCACTTTTTTGCCAAACCCTCTCAACACATATCATCTCAGCCCCTGTAAGGTGACTCCAATCTCACTGTTAGGACTATACCCTCCATGCACTTTTGTCATTTGTTCAGTCTCCCATAAAGAATGAGTCCCAATGACGCTAATCTCTGTAGGGAAGAAAAAAATAATCCTAAAGGCCTTCATTAGGTTCCCCTTCCCTTTTGACTGTCAGATCTAATCACCTCCCCCCTTCATTACTGCCTGTCAGAACAGTAAATGATAACCAGTTTGATTTTCACCAAACATATTTAAATTTCACTCTCTGACATTTTAGTAGCAAGGGTATGGGCAGAGACCAGACCCTTGTTTTATCTTGCTACCACTTAAAATCAAAACATGAAGTCTCATCCACAGTTAGAATTGAAGACATACATGCTCTAAATGCTTTTTTCCTAATCCAGAGACGCACTCCATTTTCTCACCTGAATTTCTTTTAGTAAAGTCACGTATAGGAGGAAACTCAGGTTACCTGAGTCCCATATCTAAGTTTCATAAAGCTTTTTACCCATTATTCTTTTCTTCCAATTCCAAAATCTAAAAAGAACTTTTCCAGGGATATTTTTTCTCTAAAGTAATATGTACTTCTCTAGTATATTATCTCACATTCTACAGAACCCTTTGAATGTATAGGAGTAAAAACATCACAAAATTCTCCAAAAGTAAAAGATATCTATGGGACCAAGTTTTACACACTCTTTAACATCAAACTAAGCAATATCTATTCAGCACCTATTACAGGCAAATCTCTGATAAAGGCAGTGGTGGATAGAAGACTCTGTGAACAATCATAAGGCAGATTCTTTCTTATTGTCTTAAAGCATCGACCTCAGGCTAGCAATAAGCTAAGGTGTCTTTGCTTATTTAGGAGGCGTGATTTGAGCAATAGGCAAAAAACACCATAGGCAAAATTGACTTCCTTCCCCAGGTAACAGATTTGGGAACATCAGGAGATTAGTGAGGCCTTCAACTTGAGTTCTTCTATAATTCTCATTCAAAGGACCAGTGTCCCTGTGCAGTGGAGAAGATGGAGCTAAATCACTCTAATGTCTTTGTAAATCAGAGACATACATTTCCCTAATGAGAGAGATGACCATGAAAGTCCTAAGACCTTGGAAACAGCATGGGGGCCAACCCCTTCCTCTTATTGCCTCTCAAGGGGGAAAAAGTAAAGATAGCCATTATCTTGAGGGTTGAAGCTATGAAAATTCAGCCACATTCATATCAAATCATTACCTCTCACTATGGCTTCCTACTAGAGCCACACCCCATAAACGCATCCAGTTCAGGTGGCTTCAAATCAGTCACTGTTTGAAATTTTCTTCTTTTTTCTTTTTTTAACCTGTTTTGGGAAGAAAATTAAAACAGGACAGAAGCTGTTTCAAACTGTAACCTTCTCTAGCTACCATCCAGACAGACGAACACTATTATTTTTCAATGACTGTAAAGACTAGTTCTCAGCTGGCTCCTTTGTGTCTTGATCTTCGCAAACTTTTGATGTTCTCTCTTATCTTGAGAATAGCTCCACCTTTTCCTGGTTCAGGCAAGCTTATTGAGGTCACCCAACTTCAAAGTTCCTCTCTGCAGTTCAAATGGTGAAGTTCTCCTGTGTAAGTGTCTAGGGGATGCCTATGGAAGGAGAAATAATACTCTTCTGTAAGGTGATCTGGACCAATGACAATACTGCACTCTTTTTTCCACGAATACCAGTCGTGATTTCAGCATCACAGGCAGTCCTGATAATGTCTCTAAAAGGCATCGGTGTTCTGTGAGATGCTTCCCAGGTATCCTGTTGCAAGATCTAAAGGGTCTCCGAACTGAATACAGTTGCCCAGTTTGTCATAGGCCATGCCAGAAATGCTAATAGATTTCAAATACATTCCCTGGATAGCAAAGGGAAAACTTTGTTTCAAATCCATCCAGCAAGAAGTTAGATGAAGGAATCCCTGCCTGTTCCATACCAACTTTCCTTTCCCTTCGCATGGTTGAGATCAACACATGCAGCCTTCAGCCTTTGACTGCCTAATGTAAAGACATCTATTTGTGCTTACAAATAAATCAATTCACATACAGCCACCCCAAGCTAAGGATTTTAGCAATAATCCCTGTCCACTGTATCTCATCAAGAGGCATCTTTAAAGTGGTTCAAGGGAACTAATTTCTCTGATATTGACCCCCTCCAAACTGGACAAGTCTAAACATATAAGGCATAAAAGACAGAAGAGCCTCCAGAAAACAGACTGTAAATCTTTAAGGAGAGAAAGAGCATAGCAGAAAACAGACAACTAAGGGGCGCCTGGGTGGCTCAGTTGGTTGAGTGTCCGACTTCGGCTCAGGTCATGATATCACAGTTCATGGGTTTGAGCCCTGCATTGGACTCCATGCATATAGCTAGAGCCTGGAGCCTATTTCAGATTCTATATCTTCCTCTCTCTCTGACCCTCCCCTGCTCACTCTCTCTCTCTCTCTGTGTCTCTCTCACTGTCTCTCTCTCTCTCTCTCTCAGAAATAAATAAAACATTTTAAAAAAAAAAACAGACAACCAAAAAGTCACTGCCTCTAAGGAAAATAAAGAGTCATCTGGGCTGCCTGCAGGCCTAGCACTGTGGCAATGTCAGGCACTCTGTACAAAAAAGAACTTTTGTAAATCTTACTAAAGGTAGAAACAGAAGGAATATCCTTTTTTATTTCTCAAAATATGTGCTTCTTTGACTAAAAGGCCAAATTCTCATAATCAAACCTCACTCTAGTTAACTATTGTTTTGCTTCTCTGTTTTCTTGTGTTTTAGTCACCAACCTCAGGAGAAAGTCTGATGTAGCAGTTAAGTAGATTCAAATCCCAGATCTATCAATTCCCAGTTGTGTGACCTTGGGAATGTTACCTAACTTCCCTGTGCTTTAGTTTCTCATCTATAAAACAGGGGGAAAAGACTAGTACCTACCCAATGACATGATTTAAGGACTAAATGTGATAATCTGGGTAAAGCACTGGTGCCTGGTACACAGTAAATGCTCAATAAGTACTAGCTAATATGATTATTCCCAAGAGAAGGACAGAAGTAGTCAAAGCATAGGAGGGACAAATTATCGTAGACACTATTAATATACAGAGTTACTCGCCTTGGTCCAAAGCCTTTCAGTCTGACTCCTCTGGAGGCTAAACATGATAATGGAGGAGGCTCCATCAGAGGTAAAGGATGCCCACAAGAGGACTGAAGGACAGTGTAGGTTTTCATTGGCAGGATGCTAACTAGCCAAACCTCAGAAAAGTCACAACACCCACTTGGCAAAGTAGATGCTGTCTCCTTTATTGAAAACATCTTAGGAGTATAATTATTAAGATGTATGTTGTTTCCATAGTTTGAACTTGTAATTCTGTTGGACAGGAGTTGTCAGAGAGAGGATTAGTAAGTGCAATAATGCTTAATAAAGTTGAACTGATGAAAGAAGAGCTTCAGAAAGTAGTCCTGCTTGTGAACAGAACAAAAAATGCTTTTAATTGGAACAAAGCAAGAACTTCTCAAAAGGTCCTAGGGCCTGACAGGCATACTTCCCACAGTTTAGTACCCGAATGTTTTCCAGAGTCACCCACACACCAGAGAGACACCACAGGTCTGTTTGTTTTGTGACTATGTAAGATGGATCGACAATGGTGGAAATTCTCAAATCTGCCACGTGTAAGGCTAGCACAAACACCGCTTAGATGAAATGATGGAAAGCCTAGTATGTCCCTAGGATTAGTGCAAGATTGTGGGGCTGAGCTGCAGGGCCTTGGCCTTCTGAACTGGCAAAGGAAGGAGAGTGCCAGAAAGGAGTGGGCCTTATTAGAAAGTGATGGAGGAAATTATACATGTGGCTTAATTGAGTAAAATTTATCACTAACCTAGAAATCCTCAGGCAGCCAAAGAAGCAACAGCTTCAAGAACAAAAGGGTAGGGGTGCCTGGGTGGTTCAGTCGATTAAAGTATCTGGCCTCGGCTCAGGTCATGATCTCACGGTTCGTGGGTTCGAGCCCCATGTCAGGCTCTGTGCTGACAGCTAGCTCAGAGCCTGGAGCCTGCTTCAGATTCTGTGTCTCCCTCTCTCTGACTCTCCCCTGCTCATGCTGTTTCTCTCTCTCTCTCAGAAATAAATAAAAACATTAAAAATAAAGAACAAAAGGGCAAAACTAAATATGAGGACTGAGAGGCAAGAGCACAGAGTGGTAAGGCTGCATTTCCCATGGATTTATACACAAGGAAAGACAATGACAGAATGCATCGTATGGTCTGTATCTACACAGGGTTAAGCTAGCACACCATTATGTTGACAGAATGTTCAGAGAAAGACCACATCGGTCATTAGCCAATCATCTTACCCCATTGAGAGACAGGTAAGCAGACAAGCAGCTACGAGAGGGATTCGAGTGTATCATAACCTGTGAGTACAAGTTCACAAACACATATAAAACTGTCCGACCAACAGTAGATTTAAAGGAAGGTAATTTAAACACAGAGGTGGCAACAGATCATGGAAGTGAAAGGACTTCAGACTTGATTCTCAGGTAATATCAACTTTTAATATTTAAATGGGAAAGGGGTACCATTTGTTTACCCAATATCAACTAAATCTCTTGGTTATACCAAAGTTGCCCTAAGGTAACACCATGGCTGTCCATCTTTAAAATTCCATTTCTTAGAGTAGAATATTAACTATGTGTTCCAGCTATCTGGTTACTACAGACATTGCCATACTGCTTTGCCACATCTACCTTCTCTACTCCCACTTCTGCCTCCCCTACCACCCCCACCCCCACCATCACTGCCACTATTTCTCCCATTTCTGCCACCCCCTCCATCTTCACTGTCACCACCTCTACCCCTACCACCACCTTCACTTCCACATCTACTGTTACCAGCAGCAGCTCTAACAGTTCCACTACTCTCATTCTCAATTCATTTTTACCATAACTTCCACCATTATCATCACCACCTTCATCATCATCACTTCTACCTCCCATCCATTTCTACCAATACCACTGCCAACACCATATTTGTCTCCACCAATACCACCACCACCATCACTACTAACTCAATCAACCAGCACCACCGCTTCCTCTTTTACCACCTCCATCACCAGTCTGTCCACCTCCACTTTCATCACCACCACCTCCCCTTCACAGACTCCACCACTATTGATACCTCCTCCACTTCTCCTACTTTTACCCAAACCAATTCTACTACCTCCACCACCACCACCACCATCACCACCTCCTACTATGTCCATTACAGTTTCTACCAACTCCTGGGACACCTCAACCTCTGCTATCAATACCATCACCTCCTCCATTTCCACCACTTTTACCATCTCTGCCATAATCACTACCACTGGTAACTATGTAGCATCCACCAGCATCAAAACCACCTTCACCATACCCATCATCTCCACCACCACTGTCACAACCTCTATAATCACCAACGCCATCAAAATAACCACTGCTACCGTATTAATTCATCTATAAGCTAGGAGCTAAGCTTTTATCACCACTACTACTATTTAATTCTCACAGAAACCTTATGAGATGTATATTCTTATTTTAATTTTATAAATGAAAGTCAGAGAAGTTATGACACTTGTTCCAAATCACACAAGTAAAAAGTATATTTAAATTTTCATTCCAGGGGTGTATAATTCTGTATTCCTATGTTCTACAGAATTGTGGACTATTCTCTAAAAAGAAAGTAAGTATAAAGAGAGTAAATATACTTTCTCTACACACCTACAAGGACAAAACAAAATGCAGTAAGTGTTAAGAGCAGAAACAGAAGTATGTAACTCATGGACAGCTGCCCTCCTCCTGTATCAAGTACAGATTTAGTCTATGACCAAGATAAGCTTATCATTATGAGGTAGCCCTGAAGATGATACAAATATGCCATCTGGAGAATTGAATCTATCAAAAACATCTGGTTTTACAAAAGTTGATGTCTCCCCATTTCTTTAAGTGAAGATTTATTACAAGTAAGTTAGTGGACATTTTGAAATAGAAAGCATATTTCAGAAACAAAACATAAAAATATATGTTTGCTGTTGATACATACCTTTAAGTCTACATATTGGACACTGAAAATGAATTGCTCATCTCCTTAATATGGTGTGGTCTTAGTTAATATTGCTTTAGAGTATCTATATAAATTAGAAGAAAGGAAAGCGTCATCATTGTTTCCTTATCCCATAATATTGAACCAACTTTAGGAATTTAAAAAAAAAGTCATCATATGACTTAGCCAACAGTCTCAAGATATCTTCCAAATGATAAACTAGCCCCATAACCTTAATCCTAAAACCCAGGCAAAAATCACTGTTTGAAGTAGTAGAAAGAATCTGAACTAGAGTCAAGCAGAACTGACTTTTAATCACATATATTTACTTATTAGTTCTGCTACTCTGGATAGTTTTATTTAATCATTAATTTCTCAACTGGTAGTCTTAGGCCCACTGTCATGTCACATATTGTACAGGTGTGGCAAGATTATTAATGCCCTTAGCCATATAGGACAGCACTATATCCACTCCCATGCATTCAACTTCTTACTAAAATATGAATCATTCTCAAATTTACATCTCCATTCTTGACTTCACTTCTGAGCTCCAGAGCCAAATTTCAAATTTCCTTCTATACATAGTCAAATAGATAACATATCAACATCTCAACTTTTCCATTTACCACTAATCTCAACAAGCTTAAATTCCTCCTGTCTCTTAACAACATCATCATCCCATTAGTTGATCAGAACACTTATATCCTTACATTTCGCCACACTGTACACCACATTATTATACCATCATGGCAAATCTTGGGACTCTCCTTTTACAATACCTCAAACATTCTTTGTACCCCTACTGCCCTAGTTCAACCTAACATTAGTTTTCTTTCAAATCTTTAATATTAGCATTCTCAATAGTCAACATGCTTTGTATCCCACTTGACCCCAATTAATTCTATAGTCTGTTCAACATTTGAGTCCTTGATGAATTAATCCTAAAATGTAAAACTAGTCATGTGTTGTATGTGAATATAATCCTTCACTCTTTGTTATATCCACACCCTTTAAAATGTGACTTCACAAGAGCTACAGCTCTTCCTCAAGAGGGAAAGTCTAGCTAAAAATAAACATGTGGGACTACATCAAACTAAGAAGCTCTGCACAGCAGAAAAAAAACAATCAACAAAATGAAAAGGGAACACACAGAATGGGAGAAAATATTTGCAAACCATATATCTGATAATAATCAGGGTTAAAATTTTAAATCCAATTTAAAAATAGGCAAAAGACTTGAGTAAATACTTTTCAAGAAAGCAATACAAATGATCAACAGGTGCATGAAACAGTGCTCTATATTAGTAATCATTAGGGAACTGCAAATAAAAACCACAATGAGACTCATACCTATTAGGATAGCTTTTAGCAAAAAGATGAAATAGCAACTATTGAAGATGATGTGAAGAAAAGGGAACACTTGGGCAGTGTTGGTGAAAATGAAAACTGGTATAGCCACTATGGAAAAACAGTATGGAGGTTCCTCAAAACAACAACAACAACAACAACAACAACAACAACAACAACAAAAACACAGAACTACTATATGATCTAGCAATCCACCTCTGGGTATATATCTGGAAAGAAATGAAATCAGCATCTCAAAGAGGTATTGAAACTCTCATCTTTACTGCAGCATTATTCATAATAGGAAAGATGAAAACAACCAAAATGTCTGTAAATGGATGAATGGATAAAGAAAATGTGGTATGTATATATACGAGATGGAATATTATTCCTGCCATTTGCAAAAGCATGGATGAACCTAGTATGCTAGATACTATGCTAAGTAAAATAAGCTGGAGAAAAGCAAATATTATATGATCTACTTTAAATATGGAATCTTAAAAAAAATGTTGAACTCACAGAAACAGAGTATGACAGAGGTTATCAGAGATGGGGGGTCGATAGAATGAGGGTGAGAGAGTTGCTGGTCAAAGGACACAAGCCTTCATTTATAACATGAATTAGTTCTGAGGATCTAATATATAGCATGGTGATTATAATTAGTAACATGGTATTATATATTTCAAATTTACTAACAAAATAAAACTTAGGTGTTCTCATCACACACAAAAAATGTAAATATGTGAAGAAAGAACTGTGTTAATTAACTTTTTTGTGGTAATCATTTCACAATGTGTTATGTGTATCAAATCATCACACTATACACTTTAAGAACATATTTATCTGTAAATTACACTCCAATAAATCTGGGAGAATAAAAAGGAGGGAAAGGCTGTTTTACCGTCCCTTGAATAGTGAAGAATTGTGACTTGCTATGGAAAAAAATAAAAAATAAATACATGAGGCAAAAAATCTGTGTGTAAAATCTAAACCTGGATATTAGGAATCCTTACTTGCTTTCACTCTCTATTTATAAATCCTTTACTCTCCAGTTGAATAAAGCCACACTGCCCTGCTGGAAGATAAGGGACCAGGGAGAACAGAGGGAAACTTCCCCAGTTGATGCCATCTTAGACCTCTCTGTCCCCAGCCAAACCAAAAGATGATCACAGATAAATAAGCAAGCCCAACCAAAACCAGAAGAACCATCCAACAGACCCCACCCCAAATTACTGACCCTCAGAATCAGAAGCTGAGTAATAGCTGATTGAATTTTTAAAGACACTAAAAGTTTTTTTTGGTTTGTATCAATCAGCAAAACCTTATTGATACATTTACCCCTTTGGGTAATGAGCTTGTAATGCATCTCCACTGAGGAGGAAACCAACTAAAATCAGTCTGATATAAAAGTACTCCACGCCTACACAACATATATTCTAATTTGTCCTTTAAAATTTATCTCCTATTTTTTCATTCATATTCTCACACAGCCACTACCAGACCATTTTCCCAATTTTTGCATATATGTTTACCCTTATTAATTTAGTATTTTTTTCTAAATTTATTCACATCTAACATTGCTTCTTACATAATCTCTCTTCTAGGCAATGTTATCTAAGCAACTATACCTGATGGACTAGTCACTTTTTTGTGAATATATAAAAAAATAATTCTTAACTATTAAAATAAACATACAAACAGTAAAATAAAAAGATTTTCATCCAAGTCCTACACAACTTTTTCGCTAGAACATGATAATCATTCTACTTTCTCTCAAACTTTTTAAAAGTCTGGATTATTGTGATACAGTGTATGATAGAGAAAATTTTTAATTTGGTGTCCAATAAGTTATTAAATGGTTCTGAATTTCATGTGGAACCAGAGTTTTAAGAAGCTAGAAATAAAAACTAAGGAATTCTACTCTATGTAGACCAGAAAAAATCTACAAGGAGTTTGATGCCTATGGGAAATATTACAACAGGGGTATAAGAGACTTAACATTAAGGGAGATTGGAAACAAGGGACCAGATAGGGAACAATGTCATTAGTCTAAGAAAGAGCTAATGTGAGAAGTAAATTAGAAAAGAGGTAAAAATCACCTATACTGAACTGAACTGGCCAGGGGAGAGGAATCAGAGTTTTAATATTTTTAAAATAGATCTGAGAAGGGAACCATATGTGGAAGATAATGAAGATAATTCTATTCATTGTTGAAGGAGGTGAAGATCATTCTGAAATTTGGCTGTGATATAATTGTACTGACAAGGTTAAGGGGAACAACTGATTTAGTAGACACTGAGGTATAAAAGACAATAGTGAAGATGTTGAGTTTTATTTTAGATGTGATTTTTGCACCAGGGTTTAAGCCTAGGATTTGACAAACAAGAGGATGGAGAAAACAGTTTTTGAGAAGCATTGATAAGGCAACTCCAGAGAGATAGATATAGCTAGGATGGCATACCAAGTGGTATTGGTCTGATTTTATTTTGTCTGATTTGTTTACATGAGTCTGAATTTCTTCTTCAGTATCTTCAACTTTTGCATGAAAAACCAGTATTGTTTTTTATTTCATTTTTGTTTATATCTCCAGTCTATTCCAATCTATGAAGAGGAAATGCATGTTTGTTAGTGTGAGCTGCTGAGAAATTGAAGTTGTCTGTTATGTGGTACTACTGCAGCAAAACCTGGCTAATATACTGCTTCTTGGAAGGAATTAATAGCTCACTGAATATGGGTATAAAAAATGGAAAGAATCAAAGTTTACTTTGAAATTCAGAAACTTGGTGACTAAGAATGAAAGTGTTACTCCCATTATATATTCATGTGCTAAGTATTTATGTTTTTCTTTTTACTCTTTATATACAACTTTTTAATGCATTTACAATAGTAAATAAAACTACTATTTGGGGAAGAGTTTTGAACACTTGTGCAACAAATACCCTCTGAAAATATGAAAACAGTGGACATTTTATTGGAAAAAAAAACAACAAACAATATTTCATGGATCATCATGAATCCTAATCTCAGAAAAGCATTAAAAAGAAGATTTTTTTTAAAAAAAGGCTTTTGTTGATATTCTCCTTACTGGATGTTGGAATCTTCTTTACCTTTCTTTATATCATCTGACTGCAGCATTTAGATTGTGATCAGAGAAGGGTGGGTCTCATGTATTCTGAGCAGAGCTATAAAACGTGTCTTCATTACAGTTTGAAAGGACTGGCCAAGATCATTGTTTGGGAGAATGAATTAAGATATATAAAGCACTGCATCTGAAATCAGTAGTGTATAGATAATGGCACTCATTAATTTTCAATCATTCACTGAAAAATATGTTGGAGGATAAAGAAAACTTTAGAGTAAAAAATTGCTAAAGTTGCTTTCCTCAAAAAATGGAATATGGAAAATATTTCTAATGAAAATTTTTTGTTTGATAGAAACTTACAGAAGTTTATGTATTCCAGATTAGCAATTTTCCATTCAAGACTGTCCTCTAAAAAGGAAACAGTGTTAGTATAAAATATAAAAATATTTACCTCCTTTAACTCATAAGAAGACAACAGAGCCTTCCACAGAACTCCCTAAGTCTTCTCACACACATCCTATTGGGCACACATATTACTATTAGACACACCTGAAAGAGATAGTAAGATTGAGCCAAACCAAGGAAAGGTGGTCATCTATACCAATATCTCCTCAACTCATTCCAGGTTGACCCTATCTAACAAGTTATCACTTGTTCTTTTGACCCTGAGAATCTACATGTAATAATTTTTACTTGAAAGGAGGTGGGGGGAGGTTATATTTGAAACAATATGAGAAATTTCTCAAAGCACCAAAATAAAATTGTTCTTTGCCTCGGCCTGCCACAATTACTTCATTGCTATGACATATGACATCATAGCTAGTCCTCAGACTCGGGGGTGTTTCTAATGAGCTGGAGTTGGAAGGGTCCCAGTGGAATGCAGTGAACCAAAAGGCCCACTGTTCTTTCAAATTCCAACATGATATTAGGAGGGAAAACAAAGGGCTCTTCAAGAGCCAGAGGTCAACCTGTTAAGTGGTATCAAAAGGTGGAAATAATGAAAGGGAATGGCGAGACAGTTTCAGAGCATATCAACAGATAATTGTTACCTATCTCTACTGTTTTATTAATTTACTTCAAGAATAAAGGTAATGAATATGGTATTTTCAAAATATCCTGATAAGCTGGTGTTTTATCATAGGAGATCTTTGACACAGAACTTTTTCAAAAGAAAAATTATTACAGTTTCCAATGTGTGTGTACGTATGTATATGTATACATAATGAAAAACATTTTCAATTTTAAAAACTACACATAGGGAGTAAATGAAAACAAAGATACAAATGTTTACCCAGTCCGTGAGTTATGTCTCTTTCTGCTACTGGGCATAAAGGACCCTCAGAGAGACAGCCACCTTCCCTAGGGTCCATGTGAACTATTAACTACTTATTCCCTTCTGGGAATGTATCTAATTATTTAGCCAATTTATCACCAAGACAGCCCCAGTGGCTAACCCCAACATCAATATACCAAAGGTCACAGGAACTAACAGGAGCCTCTCCATAAGCCAAAAGTCAGAAATGGACATGGGTATCTCATTCCTAGTTCTGCCACTCACCCCTAATGCTCAGCTAGCCTAGAGAACTTAGACAAGCTTCTGGTCTTACAATAACCAAACAAAAATGACCAATTATATCCAGTTTCTAAATATACTTACAAATTTCAGGACAGATCTGTTCAACACATACCCTTCTATCTATGAAAGAGTTGGGGCAAAGGGAGGGTGGTGCTGTACATTGCCTTTAAGCTTCTAAACACGCTTCAAAACTGTTTCCTTGGGAAGCCCATGAAAGGACCAGAAGTATACTGGGAGAGTTTAATACCATATTTAAAAATGAAGGAGCTATAGAGATACATAACTAAGAATATGTAAGATTTGAATAAAACAGCTTTGGTATAATGGACCCAGATAAAGACTTTTATAGCCAACAAACATAGAATATACCTTATTTTAATTTTCTATTATGAAGGATTTCTCAAGCATACATAAAAGTATACAGAGCAATATAGTGAACTTCAATGTGTTCATTAAGCAGCTACAATAAGTCGTTAATATTAGCCAGAAAAATATTCTCTATTTCTTACCAATGACTTCTCCTATCCTTTTCACTTTTCTTCCTTTTCCTTTATTTTATGAAGTCATAGTACACACACCTTTTAAACTCCTGTGGTATATTTATTGCAAAATGTTCCCAGTTTTTCACATATCCTTGCCCTTTCCATGTTAGTTCATTGCCCTCCCAACATCAGCAGCACAGACTCTGACATGAAACTTATTTTAGCCAAAGTTATCTTAGCAGAAATAGCAGACAATTGAAATAGTGCTTCTGCCTTCTCTCTTTGTTTCCCCATCCCCATGAGAAAATGCCTGAGCTAGCTAACTGGAGGTTGAAAGTCCCAGTGATCCTATCTGAGGCTACCCTAAATTATCCAACAGCCAGCCAATTTCCAGATCATCAAATAAACCTAGCCAAAATCAGCAGAACTTTCTAGCCAACCATCCCTGGACTGTGAGCAGTAAGTGCTATAAAAATAATCAACTAAGGACTTGTAGTTGTTTCACAGCATTATTCTGACAATAGATACCTGACACAGAACCTATGGATTATTTATAATTATTATGTATTTCTGGTCAAGATGTAAAAAGAGGCACACAAAAGACAACAGCATCCCCCATACACATAGAAATTAGACAGATACATAGATAGACAATATTTTTAGTCAGTCAAAACAAATACCAGCTAACAAATTATGCATTAAAATAAAATAAGTGAAAACAGAGAGAACAAAGGCTGACAGTGCCAGCTTTTGAGCTCTGATCTGGACAGAGATGCTAGTGGCCTGAATTTATTACCCAGAGGGAAATATGGCCCAAACACACCAGAGACCAGAGCCAGGGCCACTGCGTGAGTTAGGGGACTAGCGCAAGGCTCCTGGAGTATGAACATAGGCTGAGAAAGCATTCACTACCACCACCAATATATTTATAGTCCACTGATTCCATTAAGAGTACCAAGACAATTCAGCGGAGGAAAAGAATAGTCTTTTCAATGCTGGGACAAATGAGTATCTATATGAATGAGAAAACTGGACTCCTAAAATCACATCATATATAAAAACACCCAAAACAGGTCAAAAATCTAAATGTAAGATCTAAAACTATAAAATTCTTGGAAGGTAATATTGATGTAAATCTTCACACCCTTTATAATACATTGGTTTCTTAGGTATGACACAAAAAGCACAAGCAATCAAAAAATAAACTAAATAAGTTGAATATCACCAAAATTAAAAACTTTTGTGTTTCAAAAGACCTCATCATGGTTTGCGTCTCCCCCTCTTCCCCACCATTTCCCCCCTTCTTCTCCCCCATGGTCCTCCGTTAAGTTCCTCCTAATCCTCCTATACATGCAAACATATGATATTTGTCCTTCTCTGCCTGACTTATTTCACTCAGCATAACACCCTCAAGGCAAACCATGAGAGACTCTTGAATGCTGACAAAAACTGAGGACTGATGGATGGGGGGGGATGGGCACGGAGAGGGGCACTTGTGGGGATGAGCACTGGGTGTTATATGGAAACCAACTTGACAATGAACTATTTGTAAAATATAAATAAATAAATAAAGCAAAAAAAAAAGACATCATCAATTTGTTCTCAGCATTCAAGAGTCTCTCATTGTTTGCCTCCCTCCCTCTCCCCAACTACTTTTCCCTTTCTTCTCCTGCTTCATCCTCCACTAACTTCCTCCTAATCCACCTATATGTGCAAACATATGGGCATGGAGGAGGGCAATTGTTGGGATGAGCACTGGGTGTTATATGTAAACCAACTTGATAATAAACTATAAAACAAACAAACAAACAAAAGACATCATCAAGAAAGTGAAAAGATAACCAATAGAATGGCAGAAAATATTTGCAAATCATACAGCTGATAAGGGTCTAGCATCCAAAGAATAAAGAACTTTTGCAGCTCAATAATAAAACTGAACCCAATTTAAAAATGAGCAAAAGACTTGAATGGCCATTTCTCCAATGAAGATACATAAATGATTATAAGTACATGAAAAGATATTCAACATCGTAGTCATTGGCTCAGTTGTTAAGCGTCTGACTTCAGCTCAGGTCATGATCTCATGGTTCATGATTTCTAGTCCCATACCTGGTGTGCTGGAGCCCCACTTTGAGTGAGCTCATGTCCTACTTCAGGTGAACACGAGACCTACTTCAGGTGAGCCCTGCTTCTCTCTTTCTCTCTCCCTCTCTTTTCCACTCTCCTCCTTCCTCCCTCCCTCTCCCTGCCCCTTGTGGGATTCTCTCTCTTTCTCTGCCCCTGACTGGCTTATACCCTCTCTCTCTTTAAAAAAAAAAAAAAGAAAAGAAAAGAAAAGAAAATGCAAATCAAAACTACAATGTGATATATCTTCACATCCACTAGAATGAGTGTTAATAAAAAAGATAGAAAAGAACAATTATTACTTAGGATGTGGAGAAATTGGAACCCCATGCATTGCTGGTTGGAATGTAAAATAGTGCAGCCTTTTCAGAAAACCATTTGGCAGTTTCTCAAAAAGTTAAATATGAAGATATCATATGACCCAGCAATTCTATTCCTAAATGTACATGCAAGAGAGCTAAAAGTATATGTTGGCACAAAAATTTTTACACAAATGTTTGCAGAGGTATTATTCATCATAGCCATAAAGTATACACAACCCAAATGCATGTATGAATAAACAAAATATGGTATATCCGTATAATATTATTCCACCATAAAAAGTTATTAAGTACTGGTTCAAGTATGAACCTTGTACACACTGTGCTAAGTAAAAGAAGCTAGACCAAAAAAAAAAAAAGCTACTTATTGTATGATTCTAATTACATGAGTTGTCTAGAGTAAGCAAATACATAGAGATAGAAAGTGAATTTGTGGTTTCTAGGTGTTAAGGGAGAAATGGGAAGTGACTGCTAATGAGTACATGATTTCTTTTGAAAGTGATGAAAATGTTCTAAAATGAGACAGTTGTGATAGTTGCACAACTTTGGGAATGTATTAAAAACTATTACACACCTTAATAGTGTGTGTTTTAGGATACATGAATTATATTTCATTAACAAGAATAATAGAGATACATAGGGGACAGATTCAGTAGATTTACCAATGTCTAATGGGAGTTCCAGAAGGAGAATGAAGAGGAAAAAGCAGAGCATCAATACTCAAACAGATGAGACCTTTTCAGTTTGTAGGATTACATGAAACTTCAAATTAAAATGATATACTGAGTGTGGAACTGGATTGATAAAATAAATCCGTACATGAATTTGGTGAGAATGAAGAAAAAAACCTAACTATAAATTAGAGAGACACTATAAATTACCTAGAAAAGAATGACAAAGATACTAATTGCAGCCTCTAAAAAATTCCAATAGCTATTTTAAAAAATAATGGCACATTACTATTATATTATTCAGGGGAAAGTACTTTCAATTGGAACTCTATATTCAGTAAAGCTATAACTCAAAATACGAGGTTCCAGAAAATGGCATTTCTATATTTCAAAGGAAAATCAGTGAATCCCCAAAAGTTAAAATTTATGCAGGACACATTATTTGGCTACATTACAATAAATTATATATTCACAATAAACAAAACATTTTTCAAGGAAGCTACTTTAAAACTGACTTTAAAATTTTTCTAATTTTGAGAAGAATTCTGGTGCAATTTTGATTGGGATTGCATTGAATGTGTAGATAGCTTTGGGTACGCTGAGTGAAATTAAGTCAGGCAGAGAAGAACAGATACCATATGTTTGCACATATAGGAGGATTAGGAGGAACTTAACGGAGGACCATGGGTGAGAAGAAGGGGAAAATAGTTGGGGAGAGGGAGGGAGGCAAACTATGAGAGACTCTTGAATGCTGAGAACAAATTGAGGGCTGATGGGGGTAGGAGGGGAGGGGAAGGGGGGTGATGGGCATGGAGGAGGGCACTTGGGGGGATGAGCACTGGGTGTTATATGGAAACCAACTTGACAATAAACTATTTTTTAAAAATAAAAAATAATTTTTTTCTAATTCCTCTAACAGGAAATCAGAACTAAAATTAAACGTTATTTAAAATGAATGACAGGGCACCTGGGTGGCACAGTCCGTTAAGCGTCCGACTTTGGCTCAGGTCAAGATCTCACGGTTCATGGGTTTGAGCCCCGTGTCGGGCTCTGTGCTGACAGCTAGCCCAGAGCCTGGAGCCTGTTTCAGATTCTGTAACTCCCTCTCTCTCTCTCACCCTTCCCTGCTCACATTGTCTCTATCTCTCTCTCAAAAATAAATAAAACATTAAAAACTTTTTGTTTAAAAAATAAATAAAATGAAAGACAAAAAGAGTATAAATGACCAAAAATAGCACTTTTAATTATTTATTATTCTACTTTTTCTAAATATTCCCCACATAACTCAAGATAATTTTTTTCACCTTTTAATATGTTTATTACCTTATTTTTTGGCTGCATACTCTTTTTTTTTTTTACAAATAGTTTATTGTCAAATTAGTTTTCACATAACACTCAGTGCTCATCCCCACAAGTGCCCTCCTCCATGCCCATCCCCCCCCGCCCACATCCATCAGTCCTCAGTTTTTGTCAGCATTCAAGAGTCTCTCATGGTTTGCCTCTTTCCCTTTCTCCCACCATTTCCCCCCTTCTTCTACCCCTTGTTCCTCCGTCAAGTTCCTCCTAATCCTCCTATACGTGCACACATATGATATTTGTCCTTCTCTGCCTGACTTATTTCGCTCAGCATAACACCTCAAGGTCCATCCATGTTGCTACACATGGCCAGATTTCATTGTTTCTCATTGCCATGTAGTATTCCATGGTATAGATAAACCACATCTTCTTGATCCATTCATCTGTTGATGGACACTTAGGCTCTTTCCATGTTTTGGCTATTGTGGAGAGTGCTGCTATGAACATTGGGGTACAAGTGCTCCTATGCATCAGCATTTCTGTATCCCTTGGGTAAATTCCTAGCAGTGCTATTTCTGGGCCATAGGGGAGTTCTACTGTTAGTTTCCTGAGGAACCTCCACACTGTTTTCCAGAGGGGCTGTACCAGTTTACATGCCCACCAACAGTGTAGGAGGGTGCCCGTTTCTCCACATCCTTGCCAGCATGTAGAGTTCTCTGATTTGCTCATTTTAGCCACTCTGACTGGCGTGAGGTGGTATCTCAGTGTGGTTTTGATTTGTATTTCCCTGATGAGGAGGATGCTGAGCATCGTTTCATGTGTCTGTTGGCCATCTGGATGTCCTCTTTGGAGAAGTGTCTGTTCATATCTTCTGCCCATTTCTTCACTGGGTTGTTTGTTTTTCGGGTGTGAAGTTTGGTGAGTTCCTTATAGATTCTTGATATTAACCCTTTATCTGATATGTCATTTGCAACTATCTTTTCCCATTTCGTTGGTTGCCTATTAGTTTTCTGGGTTGTTTCCTTTGCTGTGCAGAAATTTTTAATCTTGATGAGGTCCCAATCATTTATTTTTGCTTAACTCAAGATAATTTTATGCACCTTAGATCATATTGATTTCATTTCTCTATTTTTATTTTTATTATCTATTTCTACTTTTTTCATTTTTCCTCTTTCAGCATTCTATTCTACATTTCTATTTCTCTATTTCTCTTCTGTATCCTTATTTCTATTCTGCATTTCTATTTTTTTATGTGTTAGCTGTATACACCATAGACTGATGCTCAGATACAAATAAGGGAAATCTTATTTATTTATAATATCTCATTTCTCTTCTTATTCTCTTGCTAGTATTTTATATTCCTGCTGTTGTGATTTAGTTCCTCTTTTCATTTTCCTAAAGTCCCAATTCCCCTGTCCTCCTGAGGTTCTCTCTTGTCTGTAGTATCTGGGTCCATCTCAAGGCTTGTTACATTTCCACTCTTGCCCCAGCTGAGGTTCTTGCCTCAGTTTAGTCTGCTCTGGCCACCCACTTCTCCCACCCCATAGGGCCAGAACTTTGTGCACATTCAAATGCTTGAAGTTAGGCGGCTTCTCTGCCCAAAGCCCCACGTATGTTGCCCCTTGCACTGGGGCTGTCCTCACCGCTACCATATTGGCACTACCAGTGCTGGTCCCCCACTGTCACTTACTGAGTTCTCATATTCCAGAAGGGAATGTAAAAACTTGAATGGTTATGACGATTTTATGCTCCTCAACACTCTCCTTCACAGCTGTATGTACCTTGCCAGGATGGATGCATCAGGGTTGATTACCAAGACCCTTCTTTTCATTCTTAGGCCCCATTAATGGGTCTAGCTCACTTTGTCACAATTAGGAAAAAATCTCTCTACTGCAATGCTAAGAAAAGAGTCATGTAGCAAGTGGCATCTGATTCTTTTAAAAAGGTAAACCGTTGAAAAAACAGTGGATGTAATTAATGACTGTGCTTTGAGTTTATGAAAATTCATCAAACTATGTATTTGATTTGTGTACATTTCTGTATATATATTATGCTATAATAAAATAATTATATTACTAAGTAGTTTTAAAATTTGTCATAATTTTAGAATTTAAAAATAAGAAATAGAATTAAAAGAATTTTAAAAACTACATGAAAAAGTTAACATATCTACAGATAGAAAATGTTACAAGAATTTCAGATTAGAGTAGGAAGTACAAGGGCTCTATATAATTTCCTTTGTTCAATCCTTCTGAATTTTCTAGATTTTTGGTTATTAGAAGGCTCTCCTTTATGTTTATGTTATTATATTACATTATATTATTATATTAGTACTGTCTATCTCCTAAATTATCTCTAGTAACCTCTCTCTTCTCTCTGAAGAGCATTTTTGAACAGAAAAGAGATAAGAAGGATCTTGGATCAGTATCCACTGTGCGTCTTTACCTATGCCCCATATTTTCTCTTGTCCCCACTCTTATTTTTATTCCTTCTTCATCTGATTCTTCATCACTGTCTTCATCTCCCTGTATTTTTCCATTTGCCTGAAATGAACTCTTTAACTTTATCTCCCGTGCTGTTTCAAAAATTCCTTATTTTACTCAGTAAATCTTTAACATATATCAGAGAAAAAATGCTTTTAATTGTTTCTTTTATAGTTTATTGTCATGTTGGTTTCCATATAACACCCAGTGCTCATCCTAACAAGTGCTCTCCTTCATGTCCATCACCCCTTTTCCCCTCTCCCCTACCCCCATCAGCCCTCAGTTTGTTCTCAGTATTTAAGAGTCTCTTATGGTTTGCCTCCCTCCTTCTCCTTAACTATTTTTTTTAAAAATGCTTTTAAACATTTTCATAACAGCCAAATGAAGCTATTAAATAAAAGATGTCTTCAGGTTAATCACAATAATGAACTGGGACAATCTGAACAGGGAGAAGTCTCAAAACATTTTTCATTTTGATTCAGCCTTAATATTTTCTTTAATCAGATATCAACTTTGAGATAAACCTTTTAGAAGCTGTTTACAACTAACCCAGAACCGTTTTTAAACAATCCCCCCTTTATCTGATGGAGTGAAGATTGTCAGAGATGCGCCCCAGCTGGGGCCCAAATTAGAGTAATTAAGAAGCAAAAGCCAAAGTACTTTCCTATAATGTGTTTATTTTAATAGAAGATTAAACAGTATTACTGGTACAGAATTTGTCATACTTATAGAAACAGAAAGAGAGGGCATTGCTTAAGTGCTATGTGTAACAGATATTAAATTAGAGTCCTAGAACACAAGACTGGGTCATCAAACAGTAAGAGATATGCTAAAAAAGACATGTAATGTTACTTTTATGATAAGAATTAAGGCATTACCATATAAGGAAATGGCTCATTAAAACTATCACAAAATATTTCTGTCATGCTTATAAAAGTCAACTAGAAATCAAAAAATTTTTAAAAATCATACAACATTCAAACCTGCTTACATCAGTATCTCCTGACTCAAAACACATGCACTATTGTATTTAGGTACTAAAATTTAGTAAGTCCATCTTTGGATTTATTTCAAATGCTTTTCACAAATGTGGTTAATTGTAGGTTTTTTTAAGTTTTTATCTTAATTCCAGTATAGTTAACATACATTGTTATATTAGCTTCAGATGTACACACTAGTGATTCACAATTCTGTACATTACTCAGTGTTCCTCATGATAAGCATATTCTTTTTTTTTTTAATTTTTTTAAATGTTTTATTTATTTCTAGGAGAGAGAGAGACAGCGTGAGCAGGGAGGGTCAGAGAGAGAGGGAGTCACAGACTGAAACAGGCTCCAAGCTCTGAGCTGGCAGTCAGCACAGAGCCCGACACGGGGCTCGAACCCACAAACCGCGAGATCATGACCCAAGCGAAAGTCGGACGCTTAACCGACTAAGCCACCCAGGCGCCTCAGTGATAAGCATATTCTTAATCTCCTTCACCCATTTCTCTCATGTCCCCACCCACCTCCCCTCTCATAACCAACAGTTTGTTCTCTATAGTTAAGAGTGTTTCTTGGTTTGTCTCTTTTTTCCTTTGTTCACTTTTTTCTTAAATTCCACCTATGAGTGAAATCATATGTAATTTGTCTTTCTCTGATTGACTTATTTCACCTGCATTATACTCTCTAGTTCCATCCATGCCATTATAAATGGAAAGATTTAATTTTTTGATGTTTGTTTATTTTTGAGAGAGAAAGAGACAGAGAGAGAAGGAGCGTGCATACACATGAGTCAGGGAGAGGCAGAGTGAGGGAGACATAAGATCCAAAGCAGGCTCCTTGCTGACAGCAGAGAACCCAATGTGGGGATCAAAGTCATAAAACAGTGAGATCACCACCTGAGATGAAGTCAGATGCTTAACTGACTAAGCCACCCAGGCAACCTGAGATTTCATTGTATTTTTATGGCTGAATAATATTCCTCTGTGTGTGTGTGCATGTGTGTGTGTGTGTGTACACCACATCTTCTTGATCCATTCATCTGTTGAGGATACATGAGCTGCTCCATAATTTGGCTGTAAATGATGCTGCAGTAAACAGAGATCATATATCCTTTGGAATTAGTATTTTCTTATTCTTTGGGTAAAAATACCCAATAGTGTGATTGTGGATCATAGGGTAGGTCTGTTTTTAGCTTTTTGAGGAACCTCCATACTGTTTTCTACAGTGGCTCTCTAGTTTGCATTCCCACTAAAAGTGCACAAGGGCCCCTTTTTCTCCACATCCTAACTAATACTTGGTGTGTGTGTGTGTGTGTGTGTGTGTGTGTGTGTGTGTGTGTGTGTGTGTATGTGTGTGTGGTTTTGATTTTTGCCATTCTGACAGGTATGAGTTTTGATTTGTATTTCTCTGATGATGAGTGGTTTGATCATCTTTTCCTGTCTGTTGGCCATTTCTACGTCTTCTTTGAAGAAATGTCTGTTCATGTCTTTTGCATACTCCTTAAATAGATTGTTTTTTGGGTGTTGAGTTGTATCAGTTCTTTATATATTTTGGATACTAACCTTGGTCATTTTCAAATATCTTCTCCCATTCCATAGGATACCTTTTAGCTTTGTTGATTGTTTCTTTTACTGTATAGAGGCTTCGTATTTTGATATACCCCCAATAGTTTCTTTTTGTTTTTGTTTCCCTTCCTCAGGGAATTATCTAGGAAAAAAACTGCTACAGCCCATGTCAGAGAAATCACTACCTGTGCTGTTTTCTAGGATTTTTATGGTTTCAGATTTCACGTTTTAGGTTTTTAAGCCATTTGAATTTATTTTGTGTACAGTGTAAGAAAGTGATCCAGTTTCATTCTTTTACATGTTGCTGTCCAGTTTTTCCAACACCATTTGTTAAAGAAACTGTCTTTTCCCCCACTGAATATTCTTTCCTGCTTGCTGATGATCAATTGACCATATAATTGTGGGTTTATTTCTGGATTTTCTGTTCTGTTCCATTGAGCTATGTGTCTATTTTTGTTTCAGTACCATACCATTTTCATTACTAGAGCTCTGTAATATAACCTGTGATGCCACCAGCTTTGCTTTCCTTTTTCAAGATTGCTTTGGCTATTCAGGGTCTTTTGTAGTGCCATACAAATTTTGGAATAGTTTGTTCTAGTTCTTTGAAAAATGTTCTTGGTATTTTGAAAATGCAGTCAATTGCTAATGTATTATGAGCCTTTAATAACAGAAGCTCTCTCTAACCTTTCAGTATTTTTCATAACTTCCTTAATCCCTTATCATCCCAATCATTAAAGAACTTGATTTCAAAATAGATAGTGGCTAGAAAAACAGTCCACATTATTAATTTGAATGGGATTAATACAAACTTTTTCTTAATAAAATAATAAAACAGGTGAACCATACTCTAAAAATTACAAAGCTCCTTGGTATTTTTCAACTTATTGAATAAAAGCATCCCTGAGAGATAAGCAGTATTACTCTTTTTTGTTAAGTTGCCTATCTTAGATCACATGTCCTTAATAGCAAAGTAACACTTTTGGAAACAAACACATCATTAGAGAAATCACCCATTCCCCCTTTTTCACCTCCATTCTCACTCCCCAAAGGCAGCATCATAATTTCTAATTCTGATCCTTCTAAAGATTGATGGCACTGTTTGTTATGCCATCAGTTAATTCTGTGATGTAAATAATGAGAACTTGCCTCATTTATATTATCTACCATCTCTCCCTCTCATCCTAATGTTTGATACATATGTGGTTATTATTGCAGTTGATACAACTGGTGCTTTTATTTATTTCTGCTTTGGAGGGAACCCTAGACAAAAGAAGAGAAGAATAGGAGAGAAGAAAAAACATATTATAGGTAGAGAAAGGAAGAAGTGACTATTTGATGTTAAAAACATGAAGGAGGAGTGCCTCTGTTGGTAAGTGTCCAACTCTTGATCTTGGCTCAGGTCATGATCTCATCGTTGATAGGATCGAGCCCCACATTGGGCTCTATGCTGACAGCATGGCGTCTGCTTGAGATTCTCTCTCTTCATCCTCCCAAGCATAGGTGTATACCCTCCCTCTCAAAATAAATAAACATTAAAAAAGATGAAGGAATTCTTGCCTTAAATTCTCCAGGTTTCCTTTAAATTAGGAGATGCAGTCTAGATGTGTGGATGTGGTCAGTAGCTTGAGAGTTCAATGTTTATTAAGCTTCTACTCAGGGTATTGTGATAGATATTCCTAGCCTTTGTTAGGGATTTGAGGAAGACTTCCTGGAGAAAATTCCAAGCTGGTGATTGAAAAATACAGATGACTTAGGAAAGTGGAGGGATGTAAAAGGGGAAAAAGGTATTCTAAGCAAAAAAATAGCTTAAGCAAAAGCTTAAAGTATAGGGAAGGTAGGGGTAAGAAAGCTTCAGATGGTAGTTGCAACTGGAGAGGTGGTTAGGGTCAGTTTAGGGGAGCTCTTTCAAAATGTGCTATGCATCTGTAAATGTATATGTTTATGAAGTGATGCCACTGAAGAATAAGCAGAAGAGAGACATGGCCTCTTTTTCTCTTTTGCATAGTTCACTCTGGCTAGAATGAATGTAGCAGAAAGGGGAAATGGAATCAGAGAAATCAATCCAATGCTTCTGTTATGTTAATAGTAAGAAATAGTAGGAAAATAATTGAAGGAATAGAGTAAAAGGGAGAGATTTAAATAGTATTTGAAGATAGAATAAGCGTGAAGAGGACTGATTTCATACAATGGGATGGGGTAGATTTGACAGGAAAGAGAAAGATTTATGAGTAGCTCCCTGGGTTTCTGGTTCATATAACCAGACAAACAGTGATTCCATTAACTGGGAGAAGGATTATGGAAGAAAACACAGGTCTAGAAGGGGTTGAGTGAAAGGCAGAGAAGTTGAAAGATCTGTCGAACATTTAAGATGAAATGTCAAGCAATTATTGGCATATATAAATCCAAAGAGGAATCAGCTACACTCTTGAGGTGGTGGTGAACCATGAGAATGAGTTCCATTAGAAAAAGAGGGTTAAGACCAGAATTTTGAGGAGTACCAAATGATAATGACTGAGCAGCAGATGATAAGCCCATAAAGTGTCTGAGAGAAAGACCAGGTGATAGCTCTTCTTTCATGGCAGAGAGACCATAATATTAGAGAGTTACAAAGATGGAATGGTCAGTGATACAAGTGTCAGAGGGATGAAGGACACCATACAGAAATAATGACCTTTATTATGGCATGTTCAGGAGCACTGGGAAGAGGCAAAGCCAGGTCAGCTCTTAGTGTGAGGAAGAGGGGTGAGAAGTATCTCCAAAGTGAGGAAAAAGTAAATGAGGCCCTTTGGCAAGTGGCTTGGCTAGGAAGGAAAAGAGAATGATGGCCAGTGTGGCCATATCAACAGATGGTTCTATTTCTCCAGGAAAAAATAAATATAGTAGGCATGTTATTTTGCTGAGAGTCAAGGAGATGCCTAATATTAACCTATTTTGACAGTGAAGTAAGTGAGGTCACCACCTGGGAGTGAGAAGTGTCAGGTTGGGTAGAGGATTTTAAGGGAGTGGCAAAATTTTGGAAATTACTCACAGGAAACTAAGACAAAATCTAACAATTCAGAGTGGTCTTGGGGGCCCTGATAAGGCTAGGGTTGGAAGAAAAATTAGAAATTTAGCTTTTCTCTTCTCTATTTCGCCTTCCCAAATCAGCCTTTGCAATTCTAACTTCCCATTATCGACTTCTCAACTAAATAAATGCAAATAGTGGTGATACTGTCACTACCAAAATGATAAAACATTGCACATCTTCTATATTATTAGATATATATGTGGGAACAAGCCAAGATTTGGCTAATACAGCTATAAAGTGTAAGTCTATGCAAATTATTTACAACACTGTACTTTTTCCTACCTGAAAAACAGAAATAATATCACTTATCTCTTAAGACTACATGAATAGAGATGATATATGGACAGGCCTAGAATACTGCTTTGTCTATAGTATTCATAAATTTAACTTCATCCCATAAAGAGGGGAAAATAACTATAATTTGTTTAAATGGGTAGAAGAGAAGAGAATATACTAGATGATAAAGTAATATGAAATAGGGCAAAGGAATAGGAAAGAAGATTGCTTAAATAGATTATCACTGCAAGGAAAAACACATGAGAAAGCAGGACAGAGATGGAGATAGATGTTTCTAAAGAAAGATGCTCATAGTACAAAAGTGTGGAGGAGGGCAAGGGAAATACTCAAGCACCATTAATCACAATCCTTGATGTTAATCCCTCTGGGGTTCAGGAGGAAAGAAACAGGCAGAAAAAGCATGTGTCCTCGTGTATATCATTCAAAAAAGCAGCTGCTAGTCAAATCTGAAAAGTCAAGGCTCTTAAAAAAATACTGGAGCCAAACAAGATCCCAGAAATAGCATATTTGTAGAAAACCACTCTCTGCTTCTGGGAAAATAGATTTAGGGTTGAACTGAGGATAACATTGCACAATGCCGACTTGAAGAAAACGGAAACAGAACTTGACTGAGTTTATCCGAAGGTTGCTGCCATTGATTCATTCAGCAAATAATTACTGAATACCTAGTGTGTGAAGAACATTAGGACTTCTGAAAAAAAATGATTTCTCCTTTAAACATATTAGGTTTCATCGAAATACATATTGGCTTTATAGATGTGGAAAACCACACAACTTTTAGAGCAAAGAAATTGAGCCTAATGTGAAATAATACTGAACTGGAAATCCTGGAGAGATATGAAAACCATTTCATCTCTGTCACCAATTAGTCATACCACCTCAATTAAGCCTCTGTGCCTTTGAACCATCATCTCCCTGAGTCATATGTGCAGATGAGTGTCTATCAACATCTTATAACATCTATGCAGATATAACAGGCTTCTTTTTGGTCAGTGCTATTAGTGATCTATAAGGTCTTTTCTAAATGAGATTCATTATGAGAAGAGTAAAGTAAGGGAGAAATTGGTCATTGATTAAATGTACTTTCTTGGGTACACTAATTATGATTGTTCATTTCTTCCTTGCATCATCCAATATAGCACTGTTAACATAATAAATGCCCATTAATTACCTGATGAATAAAAGATCATGATTGCCATTTAAAGACAAAAGAGGTTTCTAGGAGACCAAACTTGACCAACCTTACACCTTATTTAGCATCATCTCCCTTCAGTGGGATTTCTTCTCAGGTTATTCAGAATGAAAATCATACTCAATCTTGGTTGAATTTAGGTTCCAATCATGTTTTTAAAAGAACATCGAATCAAGTGAGTAAAGCTTGCTGACGGCTCTGCTTTATTGTTCCAGACAGTGAATGAAAGGAAAATTCAAAGGAAATCCAGATGGATTTAGGCATATTAGGGGATGAAAACTGCATTGACCCACTAAGTTTGGCTTACTGGAAGATAAGGTACATTAGGCATTTAAACAGTAAGAGGATGGTGAAACCATGGAGATGACCCAAACACACTGACTGAGGATATTAGTAGCAGAACAAGAACAGTAGATAGAAGAGAAGGAAGAAAGATCAAAGGAAAGACTGTCAGTATAAGAACAAAAGTCAGAGAGACTGCAAGTCATTCTTTAACTCACTAGATAGAATATCTTGGCTAGATAAAATCCTCTCCAGCATGTCTTATGGGATTAGAACTTTTCAATTAATGTAGTTCACTCTTTGTTGACAGTTCATGTAAAAGAAAGATGTACATTGTTAAAGCAAAGGCACTCCAATTTTATGGCAGGTACAGGTAGGATTATTGGATGAAAACAGCAATAGGTTGTCTAACAAGACTCAATATAGAGATAAAATGTGAATCATTGCAAGACATACCTTGTTAAAGTTCTGATTTATCCTTGCAAGTATTTCCAGCTAATCAAACATATCAATCCACCCAGTGTATTTGTTTATTAAAGGCCAATTCATCATCTAATGCTTGGATTTGGCCAATGTGGAGCCACTCAGTCAATGACGTGAAAGAGAAGAACAGGGACGTTGTGGTGTTATTTGCCCAAGTTATTTCCCTGAGGACTGCACTGGGCTGACTGCATCCCTTGCAGCAACGCCAAAGATCACTGCTTCTCTCCAGGTGGACCTCTCTCCACATCTCTGTGCTTCCAAGACCTAGGAGTGGTAACACAACCAGGTTATTAGAAGCTCCATATCGTACAATGTCTTGTCATTATCTTCAGCCACAAAAAGTTCTGTCCACAACTTTTTGAATCATCCCTTTATTAAATCCATTGTCTGCTTACCTATAATAGCTTAACAAATCACCCTAAAAGGTAAGAGCTTAAAATAATAATCATGTCTTAGCTTTCACAGCTCCTGTTGGTCAAGAATTTGAGAAGAGTTTGGCAAGGGAGCTCCTCTTAGGGTCTCTCATGTGGTTGCATTTGGGACTAGATGGTACAATTCGATGGTGGTGGATCACTCACATGGCAAGCAAATTGATGCTGTTAGTTGAGAGCCTCAACTACTTGAGCCAGGCAGGATCTAACCAGAAAATTATAAGATAAATAAGTTAATTTGGTCCAGTGATGATGGGGAAGCTGAGAGTCAACAAAAGATACTGAAGTGAGTCAGAAATTATCACTACTGGAAGCTGCTCCCGCCCTTAGGCTAGAGGGATAAATTAAGAGGGACCATTGTGGGAGCTGGAAACCCTGTGAACCTACATGCAGAAGCAAGCGTGTAAGGAGAAAAGCAGCCATTCTTAGTTTTGTCAACTTTAAATTCACTCTCTCTTCTCCCTTAGACTTGTCCAAGCAATAATATCCATGAAATCAAAGGTTTGAAATGGGGCTTATATTTTTTTCTGATCCACTTTAACAAAAGTTCATAACTTTCAAAAATAAAATAGTTCTAAGGCATATTAAAACAGCTATGTAATTTTAATATGTAAACATTTGTCCCAACTTTGGGAAGCATTGATACATTTAACAAGTTTAGTATTGGTTTCTTATAATAAGCAATGCATCCATTAATAGGTAGTGAGATTAACTAAACCAGGTGGAATCAGAATTAGCATGTGAGCCTGACAGTACAGAGCTCAGTTCTCCAGATCAAGCCACCTCACTAGGCTTTGTCTGCCCGTGTTTAACAATATGCAACAAAAGTTTAAGTAAGGCTTGTCCTTGGCATACGTGTTAAACAAGCAAGAATGTGAGACTCAACCAATAATGATTATCAAATTCATTTCTCTTTCCACTGACTAGATATACATCCAACAAAGAAGACGTTTTAAAATAACCCTTGGGGCACCTGAGAGGCTCAGTCAGTTGAACATCTGACTCTTGATTTTGCCTGAGGTCATAATCCCAGAATTGTGGGATCAAGTCCTGAATCAGGCTATATGCTAAGCATGGAGCTTGCTTGGGATTCATTCTCTCTCTCTCTCTCAAGTAAATATTTAAACATACATGCATACATAAAATAACCCTTACATTTTTTGTGTGTTAGTTTCTATTGGAATGCCAGTGCTATCAAATCTCCAACAAACACAAACACGTTAAGGAGCTCCCATCACCTTAAATGAAGCACAAAGTAGCATCTAACTAGTTAAATATTACAGAGAAGATGATGCCTCAGAAGGGAATAAAACTCTACAAAAGTATAACAACCTGAATGTCATTGTGAGACAGGAATGCATCTGTAGGTAAAGAGACTTCAAGACTATTCATTAGAAAGGGGGGAGGGGTAAAAAAGTCAGCATTATATGGAATGAAAAGTGGCCTTTCCATGGAGACTCCTGAACCTAATTTATCTTGCTTCACTAAGACAGGAAACACACTACAATGTTCAGGATGGGAGAAAATGACAATTTAATGATTATGGAACATCTTTCACTTTCCATGGTAAGTGAACAATCTCAACATCAAAGGCAGAGCTGGTAGCCTTTTGGAAAATGGAATGCCGTTTTGCTTTCCTTTTTACTTTTTACTACATCAGTGAAATTTAGCATCTTCTCTGGCTTTATTTTTCCATTTTCATTTAGCTCTGACACAAAACAGACCTGACTTTAAGTGTACTATGCAAAGTAACAATTTATGTTGGAAACTATAAATGGATGGGACAGAACCACTTTTGTATCTGTTACATTTTAATTACTTTAAATATATCCAGCTGAACAAAGTTCAGAAGTTCACTATTACAGGTGAGAGTAGCTTGACATGATAGACATCCTATTTTACCAACCACCTCATAAAGAGAAATATACAAACTGCCATCTGTAGACACACTGTTTTCCCAACCCACTAATTCTTCTACCTAGCATGCTATTGAGCACCATCAAATTTTAGAGCTGCTTTTATATCAGCAGTTCTTTATATTTTTCCCGAACCATCATTTGCTAATTTTAGGGGGGAGGGAGAGTCCTAATACTGAACTCAGGGAAGAAATTAATTTAAGACAACTACGAATTTCTATTATCTTTGCTTTTCTAGTATTATACAACAAAAACAACAACAAATCTTGTTTAAGTAAAAATTCTCATACAATGGAATTTTAGGTTAATAAGCATTTCTCTATATTAAAAGCTTGGCTATAACTTGCTACCAGTGATCCTGATTAGAAGAGTGCATATGACACACTGGCATTAATTAATTAAGACAACGATGGGGTAGCTGGGAGGCTCAGTTGGTTACGTGTCCAACTTCAGCTCAGGGCATTATCTCATGGTTCTGTGAGATTGAGCCCTAAATTGGGTATTACTGTCAGCACAAATCCCGCTTCAGATCCTCTGTCCTCCTTTCTCTGCCTCTCCCTGGCTTGCTCACACTCTCTCTCCAAAATAAACATTTAAAAAAAAAGACACTGAAGTGAAATTTAGAGAAGGGGACACTGTTCTGTTGTTTTGTTCTTTACCAGAACAAATCTCAAACCTCCGTAGGTTTTACAAATACTTGTACGCAATGAAATTTTGCCTAAGAATGAAACTAAAGCACAACGAATATTGTGGAATTCATGAGGAAAGCATGGTAATTGCCTATTATACAGATGTTCAAGTCCCAGATATTTGAGCCCTCAACTTGTCCCATCTCCTACTCTATCTCCTTCTGTTGATCCCTGAAGTTAGCAAATATCAAACATTAGGAAGGAAAATGAATGTTTCCCCAGATTCTAGGAAAGAAGATGGTAGACTCCCTCCCCCTTCCATTGACCCTCTATATTATGAAATTGGGATCTACTTTTAAGTGAGAAAAGAGAGCTGCTTATTTTGCTCATTTTCTTTTTTAGAGTAATGAACCACTTGACACTGAGATGTTAAAGTGATGTTAATATTTTCTTTTGGGATTAGAATGCCTTTTAGTTTAGGAAATCCTTTTGACTCATTTCCTAAGGGCAGCAAGGAAAATGAAATGGAGAGTTGACTGCTTAAGTAGTCTTCTAGGATTTTAGAGAAAGGAAAGAAATGAGTACTCCAAGGTTTTCTTCTACATTGTCCAAGCTAGCATGTCAGAGTAGAGAAGTAGATGGAAATTTGAATACGGTGTATCAATCAGCTTTTGCTGTGACAATGCTACCTAACAAACATCTCAGTGCCTTACACCAAACAGCTAATTCATTTACACAAATATTCAAGTAAGGTGTGGTTTAGAAGGAGTTATTTGGGGTTCTCTGGGCCAGGCTAGACTCCCAGGTTTGGTTCAGGGTCAGGTGTGCTCCACATATCTTCCTTCAAGGATCTGGGAAGAAGGAACAACTACCATCTGAGGCAAGATCTTTTCATGGCAGAGACCAGAACTCCAAGAGGGGTAATGGAAACTTGTCAAGTCTCAAAAAGCCTCAATTTGGAACTACATACTATCACTTCTGCTTATACCCCATTGGCCAAGTCATGTGACCAAAACCAAACTCAGTAGAGGAAAAACACTCTACCCTACAGAGAATCCATGAACAGGGCCAGAGGTAAGCAAGAATTATGAACAAATAATAGTCTAGAGTGCTTGATTTTGGGGTCCATTTCTACTTATCATGGCATTTTGTTCCTGATATTCACAGATGGGGTCCAGAAGGTCATAGGAACCTGAAGGAATTGTTCATGGAGTCTGTATGCTTATGTAGTTTTTTTTTTTTTTTTATTCTCTAAGGCATCCTTTAGATGCTCTTCCTCAAAAGAGATAAGAAACCTCAGCTTTAGACACAACTATCTTTAAGTCTGAATGCATACAGTAGGCTGAAAAATCTACCTCCCACCAATATACCAGGTCCTAATCCTTGGAATTTGTAAATATTACCTTATTTGGAAAGAGAATCTTTGCAGATATAAGTTAAGGACTTTAAGATGGAGAGAGTACCACAGATTATCCAGCTGGGCCATTAATGCAATCACATGTGCTCTTGTAAGAAAGAGGCAGATACACACAGAGGAAGTAGCAATGTGAAGACAGAGGCAGAGATTGGAGTATTGTGGCCACAATCCAAGAAATGCCAGCAGCCACCAGAAACTATTCTCCCCTAAAGCCTATGGAGAAAGCACACCTTATAGACACCTTGATTTCAGTCCAAGAAAACTGATTTTGTCTGGTCTTCAGAACTATGAGAAAATAAATTTCTGTTGTTTTAAGCAACCAAGTGCATTGTAATTTATTACAGTAGTCACAGGAAACTAATACAATGCCTTCCTTCAATTTTTGCCTTCTTTAAACAAATTTCAATGTTGAAAGATGCAATATTCAGGTAAATGAAATTTCGAGGAAAGGAGGAAAACAGAAATAACACCCTAAAGTTCACAGTTTGATCACAAGCCAATGGTTAATGAGCTGTGAAAATGAGCTAGTAATCTCTGTCCATTTCAATCTGGGCAATTTTTTACATCTCTACATTACATATAAGCTGACTGATCCCTTGTTAAAATTATGAGCAAGGAAACCCAAGAAAGGATCAGAGATTTTTTTTTTTAATTAAAGATGTAGAGAAAAAGTAGCCCTTGTGTACCACTGGTGGGAATGTAAACTGGTGCAAACACTATGGAAAAGAGTATGTAGGGGCGCCTGGGTGGCTCAATTGGTTAAGCATCCAACTTCAGCTCAGGTCATGATCTCACGGTTTGTGGATTTGAGCCCCGCATAGGGCTCTGTGCTGACAGCCAGCTCAGAGCCTGGAGCCTATTTCAGATTCTGTGTCTCCCTCTCTCTCTGACCCTCCCCTGCTTGCGCACTCTCTCTTTCTCAGAAATAAAACATTAAAAAAAGAAAAGAAAAAAATTTTTTTAATTAAAAAAGAGTATGTAGGTTCCTCAGAAAATTAAAAATAGAAATATCTTAAGATCCAGTAATTCCATTCCTGGGTATTACCCAAAGAAAATGAAAACACTAATTCAAAAAGATATACATACCACTAATGTTTACTGCAACATTATTTACAATAGGCAAGATATGGAAGCAACCTAAATGTCCACTGATAGATGAATGGGTAAAGAAGGTATAATCTCTCTCTCTCTCTCTCTGACAGACAGACCACACACACACACACACACACACACACACACACACACACACACACACACACACACAATATTACTTAACCATAAAAAAGAATGAAATCTTGCCATTAATGACAACATGGAAGGACCTAGATGGTATTATGCTAAATGAGTCAGAAAAGGACAAATATCATATGATTTCACTTTTATGTGGAATCTAAAAAACAAAACAAATGAATAAACCAAGAACAGAAACAGATTCATATATATAGAGAACTGGTTATTACCAGTTAAGGGAGGTGGGTGAGGTGATAGGCAAAATAGGTGTAGGGGATTAAGAGGTACAAACTTCCAGTTATAAAATACATAAGATAGAGGGAGTACAGCATAATGACTATAGTCAATCATATTATAATAACTTTGCATGGTGAGCTTGCATAATGTATAGGATTGTTGAATCACTATGTCGTGCACCTGAAACTAATATAACATTGTGTGCGAACTATATTTCAATTTTTTTAAAAAAAGGAAAAAATTTGATCATCCCAGAATGACATGCCACTTAAACATAGAATGGTTAAAATTTAAAATACTGATAATATAAAGTATTGACAAGCATGTGGAACAATGGAAACTGTCATTGATTACCTGTGAACAACCACTCTGGAAATAAATTTGGGAGTTGTTTGAAAAGTTAAACATAACTAAGCAATTCCACCTTCTATGTATTTACTCAAGAGAAATAAAAACATATGTCTACCCAAAAAAATCTGTACATAAAAGTTCATAGAATCTTAATTTGCAATATCCCCAAAGTGGAAACAACAAATATTCATTAGCAGATTAGAATACTACACCATGGTGCAAAGGAACTAAATACTGATATGTGCAACAAAACAGAAGATTTGATTCCATTTCCTAAAGGACTCTTAAAGCTTCCAATGGTGTCACTTTCAAAGAAAATGTTAAGCTGGAGTATATAAATTTGGATATTTACACTATTTTGAGTGAAAGAAGTAAAATGTAAAAGTAAATATACTGTATGATTTCATTTGTATGAAATTCTAGGAAACATACATTTAATCTATAGAGATAAAAATCAGATCAGTGTTTGCCTAGGGCACAAGTTAGGAATGACTGAAAAGAGACAACAGAAAATTTCTAGACTGATAATAATGCTATATTTCTTAATTGACAGGACAGTTGTATATATTAGCCTAATTAATCAAACTCTACACTTATATGGAATTTTATTGTATGTAAATTATACTTCAGTAAAGTGATTTAAACTACTTTCTGAAAATACTGACACTAATATCAGTCAAATGAGTTTGAAGACAGAGTTCCCTGATCCTATCAGCTTGATTTGATTCAAGAATCCTATTCGTACTAATAAAATGCTCAATTTGACTGGCAGGGAGAGAATAAACAAACAAATAAGACAGAGATATCTCAGGGTTCCATGGCATTCTGAGTCCAAGCTGGCTCTAGAATTGGCCCCTGTAAAGACAGCTACATGTGGTGGGTATAGGAAAGAGGGTACAGCAGAGTGACTGAGGTGGGCAGGGACCTGAGGCTCCAGCTCCAGACCTCACAACCCAGCCTCCACCAGCAATGCTGTCATTAAGCTACTTCCCCTAGTGTGGAATGCTTTTGAAGACATTTCCTGCAAACCTTTCAAGTTACAAAGAGAAAAACAGTTTTAATACTGAGCCAGTGCTTGTTCTCTAATATATAATTGTATTGCCTTCTTTTCCTGATGGATTTGTGAGGTCTCCTGTGGTTTCCTCTTTCAAAGAAAAGGTTAGTCTGAGGCATAAGCTTGGATGTTTACATTTGTTTTTACAGTGTTACTTGACTATTTCAGACATAATTAATCACCTTCATCTTCATCCTGAAATACTTAAGAAATCATTTTATAACTAATTAGAGGTCTCTATGTTAGACCACTGTCTCTTTAATATAGCTCATTTGATTCCTAAAGTTTGAATTAATTTGATTATATTTTGGATACTTTACTAATGTCTAGTTCTCCAATTGGATCAACTGTTCTTTTCATCTAGTGTTATTTTGGGGGAGTTTTAATATGCTTGTTTTAAGGAAGAAAGGAAGTTCTGAAAGTTACCAGCTAACAATATAAACTACTTGATAGGTACACTGTGCATTTCAAAAACCCTTGCACGTACTTCAGGTTAGAGATACACTACTATGCATCAACTAGAACCTTAAGAGACATGGAATTGACCATTAAAAAGGCAGTCATCAAAGCTTTCCATAAATTTTGACGTGGAAATTAACACATAGGTGTTTCTTGTTTTATGCTCTCTCCTCCTCAATCAAACTAAGTCACATTTTAGGAAGTGAGCCCTCCAGTCCTTTGTTTATCACACAGTAGACAATCTGTGGAACAACAATCATGACAGTGGTAAGACAGCCTTCTTCTAAATTCTATTCTTTGCAGTTGTGACTCAGAGTCTTCTGCTGTCATATATACTCAAGAGAAGCCATAATTAAGGACCCCTAGAAGAAATTTCCAGAAAGAAATAAAAGGAAAAAAAAAAGAAAACCAAAACACTGTTTTGAAGCAACCATACAAAGGAAACATTAAAAAAACAAAAGGCAGAAACTTTATTCAGAGGGAGAGACTACTCTAGAAGGCATTCAGTTTACAAGTCTAAATTAGACACACTTTTTTCATATACACAAAGTGAAGAGATAGATATTCAGTATTCTTCACAGCAGCTCTACTATTATTTTTCCCCTGGAGAAAAGAGAGCCCAGACTAAAATTACAGCTAATATTTTATATGCATTTATTTTATATATGTCATCTTATTCCCAATAAAAATTACCACCACTGAAAACCAAAAGCAAATGGCAAAAAAAAAAAAACCCTTTAAAGATACTTCTCCCAAAGTTTATAGTGCCTTAATATTTAAGACTGGCAAAGGCAATCTTTCACAAGAGAAGTTGATCCCAGACTTAAACCTTTTTCAGTCTTGCTAAAACACAGATCGCTGGGTCCAGCAATTTCTAATTCAGTAAGTTTGCCATCTAAGAAGTTCCCAAGTGGTGATGATGCTGTACAACCAAGGACCACAACACTTTGAAAAGCACTGTGGTAGTGGTGCCTGAGTGGCTCAGTCAGTTAAGCATCAGACTCTTGGTATCAGCTCAGGTCATGATCCCAGGGTCATGGGATTGAGCCCCATGTCAGCCTCCATGCGGAGCATGGAGCCTGCTTAAGATTCTCCCCCCACCATTCACCTGCTCGTTCTCTCTCTCTCATAATAAATAAATATTTTTTAAAAAGCACTATGATAGAGCTTAATGACACTTCTTTCCTCAGTGCTAATTTTTCCATCCCTACCTCTCTACCCAGACATGGCAGTACACCCTTCTATGTAAGGATAAGAACAACCCCTAGTCTGAGACAGAGATGAATTACTGAATATAGGAATGGGGACTGCCACTTTTGGAGTCTTCCAGTTCTTTAGGAAACAATCTTGACCTCTGGAGGTTGCAGATCTGTGAAGGGGAAACCTATAAACCTCCACCAATCTCTGTACCTTCAAATGATGTAAAGCATACCGCTCAAGAAAACCCAATAAAGACAGAAAGAAAAAAAAATGGAATATGCCACTGCAGTGAGAATCTGAACATCACAAAGAAAACTGCAGGAAGATGGAGATTATCTGGGGAACTTATAGATAAATTCCCTGGATGGCTCTGTGCCAGAAAAAATAACCTGTCGCAGTGAAAAACAAGTTAAATTAAACTATCTGTGCTTAATTGAGGTGACTGAAAGTTTCTTTTCAACAAACATGGTGCTTTCAGCATGTGAGAATGAAACTGTCCAGTCTCTTGAAACTAAATGAAGTCCCCACCTCTTCTGTCCTTCAAGCAAGAGACAGTAAGGCTTCCTCTGGGTGGCATTAAGGCAGAAGGATGCTTCAAAGTAGAGAGGTGAATTCCAAGGGATTTTAAATGTCACCCAACTCATACACAAGGAAATCTCTACTTGTAGCCAACCAATTCAAATATTCTTTGGCAGTTATGAGGGCTGGTTCCATGAAAATGCTGCAGAACCAGCAACACACAGGTGATTGCAAAACCTGGTGGTGACATCCTTCTAATACATATGCACACACATTGTTAAGGAATGTCTGAGAAAGCCAACCAATTGGGAAAACTACTTCCAAGAAAATCTAAGAAGACCTGAAACATCTATGCAGATAATCAATACCTACCACTCAAAGATCTTCATTGTCCCTATTCATATTTCATTTCTCTTTAATGCTTTCAAGTCCTCCACCATTTTAATCCAATGACATCTGTGCAAAGGGGGAGAGTCAGAGACATTAAAAGATGGACAGGAGGACTGTAAAGCCCACTGATCCCTGAAATCAACTTCGAGACCACATCTCCCTCCCGGCTTCCATTCCTGCCACAGCCCCTAGCTTCTGAGCATGTGCATGAACAGGTAAACAAATATGAGGCACCATAAATAAGCTAATACAACTTTCTGGAGGAAATGGAAGGAGCTAAGAGAAAGCTATGTGTCTTCAAAATCAGAGAAGCAAACAAACACAACTCTTCTGCCAACGCTTGCTTTTCCTGCTAGCTGTCAGAAGTTGTACCTCGGGCCTGAACTTGCCTGGGCAAGGGTGGCTCTTGGTGGCTGAGCCTGTGTCCACAGGATTTGTCTATTAGTCACAAATTTGGTCTCCACGTGTGTCTCAGAAAGAGTCATGATTCATCTTGACAACTCAAGATGTACATTACCTCAAATGGGAACAGGGAGAGATGAGCAACCTGGTGCCGGAAAAGAACAAAAAAGAACTAATGTCACTTCCCACAATACTTTCAAGCTTTGGGCTAAAAGAGTTTATGTGGCAAGAACACTAGGGCAGGATCAGCCCAGCAGAAAGTAGCCATGTCAGCAGACTTTCAAAGTTCTGCCATTCAGATATAAGAACAAACAACATTAGCTCAGAAGACCTGGAATGCATTCTCACAAATGAAATGTTATGTTTCTTCATTTTATTCTTTCTTCTCCAAACAACTCTTATGTTTCAAAGAAAGTTATTTTTGTTTCATAATCAATTTCATAATTCTCCATACCCAACTCTAATATTATACTTAGAAAAATGTATACCTATGACCCACAAATACCATACTTAGGAATATTTCCAAGAGAACTGTAACTAACATAAGTTCACTAGAAGATAGACAGTAGAATGTTCAGAGCAGCATTATTCCTAATAGTCCCAAAGTGGAAATTGCCCAAACACACATCAACAGTGTAATGGATAAACGAATTGTGTATATTCATACAATGGACTACTACACAGCAGTGAGAATGATATAGATGAATCGCACAACCATAATGTTGAGTGAAAGAAGCCAGACCCTAAAAAGTAATACTGTATGATTCATTTTATGTAAAGAAGTCAGTAAAGAAGTTATACTTGGTCAAGGAGGGAGCAGAAGAAAGAGTTCCAAGGAGCTGAAAAAGGATAGTTCCTTTATCTGGGTGTCAGTTACATGTGTGTTCAGCTCGTAAAATTCATCAAGCTGTCTGAATATGATATTTTCACTTTCCCAAATGAGAATCTCACTTTAATAAAAATTGAACACCAGGGCACCTGGGTGGCTCAGTCAGTTGAATGTCTGGCTTTGGCTCAGGTCACGATTTCCTGGTTTGTGAATTCGAGCCCTGTATCAGGCCTGTTGCTGTTAGGGAAGAGCCTGCCTTGAATCTTCTGTCCTCTTCTTTCTCTGCCCCTCCCCAACTCAAGCGCTCTCTCTCTCTCTCTCTAGCTCTCTCCCTCTCTCCTCTTTTCTCTCTCCTCTCTCTCTTGCTCTCTCAAAACTAAATAAACCTTAAAATTTTTTTTAAAGTGAACACGCATAACACCAAAAATACCTACTAGATCATCACTATCAAGATTTCTAAATTTTAGGATATGAACACAGTGAACAGTGCGAATTAAAAAATACTGTAAGAATACTGTAAGAAGTCAACATCTTGGGGCACGTGGGTGGCTCAGTCGGTTAAGCGTTCGACTTCGGCTCAGGTCATGATCTCACAGTTCATGGGTTTGAGCCCTGCATAGGGTTCTGTGCTGGCAGCTCAGAACCAGGAGCCTGTTTCAGATTCTATGTCTCTCTGCCCCTCCCCTGCTCATGTTCTGTCTATGTCTCAAAAATAAACTATAAAAAAAATTTTTTTTAAAAGAATTCAACACATAAATCAGCCTGTCCCAATTGTCTTCAGTATAATAGAGAAAAATGACATGTAGGATAAAGGGTTAGTCCTCCACATCACTGTCCTTAAGTGTCTGACACCAGTGAAAGTGCATCTAATCACACAAATTTCAGGATGTGATGCACAGACACATCCATGAAATGAAGGAGGTACTATGTGGCATATAATGCCTTCCTCCCAAGCTTTCTCAAGGAAGGGAAAAAATTTCTCATCATCTCTCTTTCTTTCATCCTTAGATCCCATTCCAAAGATGAAACATAATCAGAGGAGACATCCTATCAATAGAAAACTCATTTTGCCTAGACCCATACAAATGGGTCAACTGAAACCCATAAACCATTGCTTAATCCTTAGCCAAAGTTGATCAGAAATCTTTCCCAAAAAGGAAAGCTTTCTTCCCTTAAAAGCACAGCATCATCCTCGGGATAACAATAAAGCTCTACAACTGAACATTTGAACTGGAGTATGTTTCTGAAGAGACAGCTGATGGAGTTGCTAAAAGGCTTGTAATTCCTCTGATAAGGAGTTCCAGAAACATTGAATCACATGCATTATTCTACGTACATATGAGTAAAAACCATTAAAAGACTAAAATATATCCTTTTATGCATCAAGATTTTCACTTTAAACATATTAAATGAAAAAATCTCTAAATTATTTCATAATCAACATTCAACTGTAAATATTACCTGGATATGGGCACTAAACCATTAAGGACTTTTTAGCTCATAGTGCGGTTCTTAGAAAGCTGGATGGGGAAGTTTTGTGGGGGAAACATCTTAAAGTTCTTTAGCCTAGTATTTTAGCTCTTGATCAAGGTGAAACAAATGAAAATCATGTACATAGGAGCCGTGTCAGTGAGTACAGTCTTCCAATACTGCCCAGTTACAGTCATAAGAAATAGCTACAAAGGAACTAAGAGAATGTCAGCATCAACTTTCTTGTTCTCTGAGTGAAATGGGACCTAGCGGGCTCAATAACTTACCCAAGATCACGCAGTAAAGAGTGGCAGGGCAAAACTCAAAGCCAAGTCTCCCAACCTCCAGTCAGTCTCAATTCCACTGCAGGAAACTGTCTTACCTGTGAGCCTCTGAATTATTTCAACAGACCAGTGGTCCATGGAAGGTGGTCCCCTCAGTCTCCACTCAAGGGAAAATTGAGAATAATTCTGCCAGAAATGGACAGAGAGAACCACTACACCCCTGACCCAGCAAACCAATGCACAGACCTCATTATGTACTAAAGATGGATATTTCAGGAACATAGCAAAGAACTGGTTTTTAAAAATAAAAACAGAGTATAATATTTTTTAAAATTTCTACTCCCTGGCCTTGGGATTCTAGTATTTTATGTATATACAAATGTCTTGAAGATAGAAAACAAATACAGATAGGAGTAAAGTGGCATAACCCAAAATATACAACCATACAACAGAACCCCTCAGCTAACTATAGTTGTAAGCATATTTCTCATGCCTTTTTCTCCTCTTGTCCACACGTCCAACAAGTGACTCAGCTTCCTTACTCAATGGAAAAGGCCTCGTTAGCAAATGGCACTCAAACATGGGGGCCTGAAAGAAGATCCCACACTCTGTGAGATGTGTTAAAGACATTTCATGACAAGATCAAGTGGCTTTCTCCTTCATAGTCTATCAAGACTGATAATAAAGCAAATGCAGTCTGTCTGTCTGTGTCTATCTCTCTCTTTCACACACATATAATATAAGGTGAGAGAAAGAAAAAATTACTTGTTCATGTGTCCTATTTTATGCACTTTAATTATTTATGGCCTTGGAATAAGGAGCCAGAATTCTGTGATTATTTTTTCAATGAACAAAAATCCCTGTTGGAGCCTCTTACTCCAAAATCACTGCTGCAAGTAAATAACATGTCACACAATTACAAATTCAACATATTCCTTTAATGTTCTCATTTCTACCAAGACAGATAAATCACTGCTACTTTTAAACCTCCCTGTTAATTTGATAATTATATTACAGTAAAAAAGCAGAAGCTAACAGTTTTAATAGAGAAAGTATTGTTAGTATCCATAACTTTTAGTTAGCATTGTTCTCACAAGGGTTATTGTTCAGGAGCAAATCTCCTGACTCATTTCACAAAACATGTTACAGAAAACTATTTTAAAGTTTCCTAAAGTTTATTAGGAAATAACTTAAAGGAATAACTGTTTGTTTAACTTATGATTCTGAAGGTCAGCAATTTAGGCAGATGGATCCTGCTTCTTATCTTCGCTGGACTTCATCATGGTCTGTGGTCCCTGTGGTTCATCTAGGTACCTCTGAATATGGTACTGTTGACTGGCTGTTGGGTGAGGCAATGGGAGTGATTAGGCCATGGGACTCTGATATTCTCCAGTGGATTAGCTGAATAGAATCATGCAAGACTTTTTAAGGCCAAGACTTTGAAGTGGCATTTCATCTATTCCTCTGCTTTCCATTGGTCAAAGCAAATCACAAGTCCAGCCCAGAGTTGCAAAATCTAATTTCCCAGTGTGTGGATATAGGGGACCAATTAATTCAGGGCCAAGGATACAATCTCTCACATTTTAGTCTCAATGTACTTTCTTCAACAAATTATATTGTTACTTAAATAGCCTTGGAAATAAGCGTTGAGCAGATTCACGATTCAAATATTTTCTAATTATTTTCCCATGAAATATTTTAAAATTATTTTCCACCTGAGTTGATATATAACCATAATCATGTAAACAAAAGACACTTTTCCACAGAGCCTGTGTGGCACAGTTGGTTGACTCTTAATTTCATCTCAGGTCATGATCTCAGGGTTGTGGGATCAAGACCAGCGTAGGGGCTCCAAACTGAGAGTAGAGGCTGCTTGGGATTCTCACCCTCTCTCTCTGCCCATCCCCTGCTTGCTTTCTCTTAAAAGAAAAAAAAGAGAGAGATGCTTTTTTTAGAAGCATCACCTTAGCAGACGCTGAGATTGCTGAGAGTGAAGCCTTTGCAAATCAGTTTCATCTTCAGAGCTTCTAGTAGAAAACGCTTAGTAGTGACTACATACATGTCTATTGAAAGTTTTTACATGAAATAAGTGGCAGAATCCTCTAAGCTAAACTCATATTCTATTTTCATATCCTACTCATATTGATATTCTATATGTATAATACCTACACATGTACCTTCCTAGTAGGCCTTCTAATCCAAATATATATTACTAGTTTGTAATTAGAAGCTAATCTATTTGTCAATGTGTTAAATGTATTATATTAAATGAGTGCATTATGGATAGGCAAATCTTAAGGTTTTTATGTTTTGTTATTTTTTTTTTACTGTATCAAAGTCTCTGTGTTTTGATAATGGTATCATGCTCCCTTCTCTTCCATCATCCCTAAATATTTCCTACACACACTATAATGCAGTGACTCTAAACCTGGGCTACACATTGGAATCACCTGGAAGCTTTAAAAGTACTGATGCTGTAGGGCACCTGGGTGGCTCAGTTAAGCATCTGACTTCAACTCAGGTCATGATCTCATGGTTCGTAGGTTCAAGCCCTGCATCGGGCTCTGTGCCAGTAGCTAGCTCAGAGCCTAGAGCCTGTCTTCGAATTCTGTGTGTGTCTCTCTTTCTGACCCTCCCCTACTCATACTGTCTCTATCTCTCTCTCTTAAAAATAAATAAGACATTAAAAGAAATTTTTTAAAAATACTGATGCTGAGCCCAACCGCTGACTTTCTGATTTGGTTGGTCTGTGAGGCAGCCTGAGAACTGATATCTTTAAGGGTCCCAGGTGACTGCAATGTGCAGTCAAAGTCCTACCATCTCCAACCCCTTGTCATATGCTCTAGTATCACACTTCTCCTTTCCTTCCTGGAAATTATCAGAACTGACAACTGGGATCTTGTATTTATTTACATCTTTATTGGACTGTTTTGCTCTGGAGAGCAACACCTTCAAGTATAATAGTAGCTAGCACATAGTAGGCATTCAAAAACTACTTATTGAAATATATAGAATCGCTGATTGCATTATAAGGCCCAAATCTCTAAGAGCATGCAATCTGTGAATTACAGCTTAGAATTAAAGACATAGGAGAGGGGTTCTTAAACTTTAGCCCAAACCAGGATCACCTAAAGGGCTTACTAAGACACAACTTGTTGGGCCTCACCCCCAAAGTTTCTGATTCAGTAGTTCTGGGAAGACACCTGAGAATGTGCATTTCCACCAAGTTCCCAGTTGATGCCGCTTCTATTAGTCATGTTACCATGGCGCACAGACTTTTATCAAGAGGTACAAAGCACAGTGGGAAAAAATATGGCCTACATCATGAGATTCCCTCATTCAAGCTCCAGGTTTGCTATTAACTATATGACAATGGGAAAGATGCTTAACCTCATAAGTGCCACAGCTTATTTGTCTGTAAAATGGAAAAAAAAAATATCAAAACCTACCTCTTCGATTTGTTATAAGGATTAAATGAGTTCATATTTGTAAAATGCTTGGAATAAGGGTTGACAGATAGAAGGCACCACATAATTTAAATATATACATGCATTATGCTTTTAATGGAGGCATACTGATAATATTCCTGCAAACATACTTAAAATGTTAGTTCCACATTTGAAAATTAAAACAAATCATGCACAAATGAAGAATCACTATGGCATCCAAATCTCAAACTGTGATACACCAAATTAATAATCATAATAAATGCCATTAAATGATCACCCAGCCTGTGCTAATGCTTAGAAGTATGTCTTACTCTATCTTTCCAAATATGAAGGTGTTATTGGACTCAACATATAAAGAAACTGAGGTTCAGAAAGATAGGAACACTTGAGTAACTGAGCCGCCAAATCTTAGAATTAAGGTATTAAGAATTTCTCTAGAAGTGGACAAGGAAAAAAGCTAGATGATAGACTCTCAATAACAAGAAAATCCTTAAACTGGTTAACTCATGTGTCTAAGAATTCCAAGATACAGTGTTTAAACTACAGCTGAGTCTAAGGGTTCAAATGATATATTTATTTACATGTTCTCCTTCATTTTCTATTGCTCTTACTTTCTTCCTCCTCCTCCTCTTCCTTTTCCCTACCTCTTAGGTTCTTGTTTCTTGAGTTAGCCTCATTAAGCCCTCTACAAGGTGACCCCCAATAGATAAAGGCTAACACCGTCTTCATGGTTAACAATCCCATAGAGTTTTCCAGTTCACAATTTAAGCAAAAGTTCAGGAATTGAATCTCAATGAGCTAAGCTGAATCATATGCCTTTCATAAACCAATCACTGTTGCTCAAGGTATAGAGCATGCTAATTCATCTGGCTTGTGCCACATGTCTACCCTTAGTACTGCAGAATTACCCTTCTCAACTGGACCAAAAGGATGGATAGCTGAAGTTTGACTCCCCAAAGGAAAATCAAAGAACTGTTAGCAAAAGAAGGAAAACAGATGCTGATTTCTAAATCAACTATTCCTCATAAGGGCTCTTGCTCTCCTGCAGTGGAAGTCAGACCACCTGGGTTGGAAGTCAGACCATTTGGGTCTCTTCTTCTCTGTATTACCAAGTTATATTGACTTTGTCAAGCCTATCAATCTCTCTTGGCTTTATTTTCCTCATTCCTGAAGAAGTGGGCTTGGAATTCCAGGCTTCCTCTTATCAGCAATTCAAAGATTTTCATGTGTACATATCTTGTCAATCCAACTTGAATATGACTACTAAAGCCCAATATTTTTTTAAAAAAAATTCTCATTGAAAGAATGAACCTAAATGGACCTAGGAATCATGCAACCAAAAAATTAAAATTTGATGTCCTAGATCCAAGTATATCATTTAGAAATGGTTCTTCAATTTGAGATGTTTTATGAAACCACTGCAAAGTTTTCAATATAGTCAAAGACAGAGAGTTGAAAGTGTAAATGGAATAATGGTAGTAACAATGGCATAACGTCCTTATTCAGAATGTGAATGCTAAGCAAAAACAAAGGACACCAAATTAGCAGTATAAAGAAGGGCTTAAAAAGACCAGAATAAAAATGAATCAGTTAAGAAAAAGCTTCTTGGAGTGGCACCTGGGTGGCTTAGTCAGTTAAGCATCTGACTTTGGCTCATCATATTCTCATGGTCCATGGGTTCGAGCCCCACATTGGGCTCTGTGTTGACAGCCTAGATCCTGGAGACTGTTTCAGATTCTGTGTCTCCCCCTCTCTTGCCCTCTGTCTGTCTCTCTCTCTAATAAATAAATATTTTTTAAAAAAATAAAGAAAAAGAAAAAGCTTATTGGAGAAAGTTGTGTTTGAGCTGAGTTTTAAAGGGTGGGAATTGTCATATAAGTGGAAATAGAGGGATATTTCTGGTGAGGGAATGACATGAACCATGTGGCATGGAGGTGTACGGCCTGGCCAGAATTAGATGTCTGTGGGGCTGCAGGGTTGGGGAGAGACACAACTGAAAGGTAAGCTAAGGAAAAACTGTGGAAGGCTTAGCATGTCATGTTAGGAAGCTTAGGCTGTATTCTATAATGGAGGATGATAAGACAAAATGCAGGAAGGCAAGAAAGCAGGTAGCTAGCAAGGGGATCAGGTCAATCACTAGACACAGCGTGTCCAATATAATCCTCACTACAGTCCTTCAAGCCATTATCCCTATTTTAAGGATGAGAAAACAGAGGCTTGGTTGGGGTTGAATAATATGTCTAATCACTGCTGTGTTGATTGAGCTGGAGCTTCTACCTATATTATTTGATGAGTTCAAGCTACAAATTCTTCCACTCTGCCCTTGACATCCCACCTTGCATCCTGGAAGAGTCCTGTAAGTACTAAAGTTAGCTTTCCATAAGTAGGAATTCAGATGTGATTGACTGAAATTGCTCTCTGCTTAGTGTCATCCATAATATTCCCAGTGTTTTTAGCAGTTAACTATGGCATTCTTCTCCAATCAGCCCAATAGGAATTATTTTTAACTCACGATAATGTGATGTTTGTAAAACTTGGGTAGTTACTAAGAGAGGAACATTTGGCAATTTCACAAAGTGTCTAACTGGTTACTTCTGCAAACAAGTCACTGAGTGAGGTTTCTGGAAAGAGGGAAGGCTGTCCCAGAGAACAAGTATAACTCCAAATATAGAAATACATTTAAATCAAGTAACTTTTGTAATTGGACCAATGCACATAGCCCACTGTGTAAGCATGTCACAAAATACTATTAGGGAAAAAAATTCCCAACTCTGTCAAGCTCACAATTGCTTGGATTGCTTGGGAATTAGCAGATTTAAATTCAGACTTAGAATTAAAGACAAAAAGCCTGTCAGAGCCTTGTGCATCATACTAGTTGACTATCAGTTTTGAAAATTAGCCTAACAGTCTCATTTCTACTGTTCCTTTGATTAGAAATTATAATCAAGGGAAAAAATAGGTAATTCAATTTTCCTTGCACACTGTTGTCTTGTCACCTACATTTGCACTGTCAGGCTAAGTAATATCAGGTTTCACCACAACTTTCCATCTTTCCCATTTCAAAAGACACAATCATCAGAAGCCTGTCTGAAGCTATTTAAAAAGTTTTTAATGTTTATTTTGAGAGAGAGAATGTACGAGTATGGAAGAGACAGAGAGAGAGAGGGAGACACAGAATCCAAAGCATGCTCCAGGCTCTGAGCCATCAGGATAGAGCTCAATGCAGAGCTTGAACACACAAACTGTGAGATCATGACTCTAGTTCAAGTTGGGATGCTCAATCAACTGAGCCACCCAGGTACCCCTGAAGCCATTCTTGAAAAAGAGAGGCCTCCAATTAATGTGTTGATTCTTTATTTCTCCAAAGAATCCCAATTATCACCATAGTAAAATGTGATGTCCTAGCTCCAAGGATACCATTTAGAAACTGTTCTTCAGTTTGAGACTTTTTATGAAACCACTGCAAAGTTTGCAATATAGTCAAAGTATAAGAACCTATAAAGGATTATGTAATCACTATGTCTTGTATACGAAGTGTTGGTTTTGGATTGCTAACAAATGTTCAAACTCCCTTAGGAAAAAAAGAAAAAGAAAAACAAATTGTGGAGCCAAAAGGATGAGTGGATTGAGTGTCAACGTTTATGTTCAAGCAATGTGGATTGGCTCCAGCCTGAGGTTAACTTAGAATTAAAATGGAACTGGTGGTCTTAACTTGGCAGACAAGAGGTTATAACAAATCTATGACCACATACATACAGACACCACGGTCGCCAGCTAAACCACACACATGTGGCACACTCAAAGAGCTTCAGCTCCAACAAAACTGAGATTCTTTTTCTTCCCTTTTTAGAAAACAGAGAAAACCTTATCCCTTCACATAGCAGCTACAGGAATCTATATCATAGTCAACAGATTAAATTGTCTTCTGCCCAGAATTTAAATTAACATTATTAATAGCCAAAGAAAGTTCATCCTCGGTAGAAAGCAAACTATTTCTCATCAACCAATCATTTATCTGCCTACCAAAGTAACAGGGAGTTTCCAAAAAAAAAAAAAAAAAAAAACGCAGTATCTTCCTGAATGTTCACAATGAAGATATCTCCGCTATTCTTGAATCTAATGAATGAGCATGTTTCACACCCTCTGGGTATTCATTTTGGGAAGTCAGACTTACTGGCCACCACCAAAGCAATCAAGATTCAAGACGCCACTAATTAAAGCTTCAAAGAGGCAAACCACATGTACACATTGGTGGATTGCTGAGCATCTCCCAGAAGTTAAGAGAAGGAAAAACCCCCACTATGAATGAAAGTCCAACATAAAGGGTGGAGAACAATATCTATCATATTGGGCTGCCAACATGTTCATGTGGTAGATCCCAAGTTATGATGGACCTTGAGAATTAGTCCTTGTATGCAGAGAACAAATAACTATAATAGAGAAGAAAGGTGGCTCCAACTTTAAACAAAGCTGAATCACACCCTACAAAAATGAAGATGAGGTCATTATGAGATGTTTAGAGGGTGGTCTCACCCTCACCTGTGTTCTGTCAAAATTCTATAGGGCTTAAGGGGCTCCCCTGGATCATGCAAAATATCAGTTATCTACCGCTGCATAACAAACCACCCCAAACTCAGTGCCCTAAAACATCAACCTAAATTATTACTTATAAGACTATGAGTCATGCAGGCAGCCTTGCTGATCTGGGCCAAACTCAGCTGATCTTGGCTGAATTCATTCATGGTGAGTCAGCTGGAGGCAAGCTGGCTAAAATGATAGTAGATTATGAACAGTTATAGGCTGGGCAATGAAGGTGATTAAGCCACACATCTTCCATCCTCCAGCAAGTTAGTCTTGACTAAGTCTTATGATGTTAGCAATGTTCCAAAAGAGAGAGCAGAAGCATGCAAATCCTCTTGAGGTGACTCAGGCTTTACTTTTGCCATATTTGATTGGCCAAAGCCAGTCATAAGACCAGGAGCAGAAAAATAAACTCCACCTCTTGATCAGAGTTGCTACAAAGTCTCATTCCAAAGGATGGGTTAAAGAAAAAGGAAGACTTGAAGCCATTTTTGCAATCTACTACATCCTTCTAATCAGTGGCAATGTTAGGAGAGAACATTCCTATTTCAAATTCCCAGACTTTTCTGCTACTCCACACTAAGTTACACACACTCCAGCTCATATTTGATCTAACTAGCATCAGGAAACACATGGTTGCTTTATAAATTATACTCTCTAACTTATTATAAGCTCTCACCATTTCACTGATGTATGACCCTGTGCAAATTACTTAACCAATCTGTGACCTATTGTCTCATATGTAAGATGGAGTTAAGAATAGAGCCTAGCTCACAAAGATATTGAGACTAAATAAGATACATGAAGCTTTGAAAAAGAGACTGACACTTAAAGGGATTCAAATATCATAATCATCATCAATACTGACAAAATGAAATTCTGATCCATCCTTTCTTCCCTATTCATATCCCTTTCTATTACAAGCTACAGGAGGACAGAACTTTCTCGCATCCAACATTCAGTTGACCCTTTTCTCTCGTTCTGCACCTTTCCCATAATAGTATAAGATAGGCCAGCCTTCTATGATGACAATTCTCTGTTCAGAGACACTTGTGCATTTAAATTTCCAAGTCAATCTTCAGGCCTAGGGGCTCCCTGCCAAGAGCTTCCTGCCACTTCCCGTAGCTTGAACTCTGAAGAGTCTGGGGTTTGCCTTGTTAAAATGTGGTATAGGCTGGGATTCCTCGGTCCTGGGAGCTATGTCAGGGCCAAGACATTTGTGGCCTACACTGGCTCAGAAATCTGTCCTCATTTGCTGCCATGAAGAATCTGTGTGTGTCTGTATACAAACACTTTCAAGTGGGTGGATCTTGTATAAGTACAAACTCACAAAAGTTCATGATTTGGGGAAAGCACACTATACACATACTACTATAAGAACAACAGTAATCAGGATGTCTTTTTCCCTACATAGATTTTTCCAGAATAACCTAATCTTAAAATGTAAACATGGCTTCTAATAGAGTGGGTATAGAAACAAACTTTAATTTGCCTTTTGCTCTTCTCTAGAACAATACAATTGCTATGAATAACTACCTCATAAACACTATCCATATAAATGTGTATGCTGATATAAACACTTTTACCTTTTTTCTTACTTTTCTCCTTAATATTCTTAATAATTCTAATAATTTTAATATTCTAAGAAATAATGCTGTCTCATTTTTTAGCTCAAAGGGAAATTCAGAGAGATCATTCTAGATCTCTGCTACTCAAAATGTAGTCTGTTGATCAGTAGTATTAGCCTCACCCAAGAACCTGTTAGACCTAACCCAGACCTACTGAACCAGAATCTGTATTTAAATTTTTTTGATGTTTTATTTATTTCTGAGAGAGAGAGAGAGCATGAGCAGGGGAGGGTCAGAGAGAGAGCGAGAATCTGAAACAGGCTCTGGCTCTGGGCTAGCTGTCAGCACAGAGCCCGATGTGGGGCTCGAATCCATAAACCGTGAGACCATGACCTGAGCTGAAGTCAGATGCTTAACCGACTGAGTCACCCAGGCATCCCAGAATTTTAACAAGCCCCCTGATTCTGATGTACATTAAAGTCTGAAGGGCATTAGGGTAGGCCAGCACTTCTCAAACATCAGAAAAGTATATAATCACCTAGAACACTTGTTAAAACACAGATTGCTGGGGCCTACACCTAGAGATTCTGATTCAATAGCCCTGGGGAGAGGCCCAAGATACTGCATTTTTTACAATTTCCCAGATGCTGCAGCCGCAGCTTCAGAACCATACTCTGTGTATCAGGGACCAATGCCTTTGCTTCATAGTTGTGGAAAATGGGCATGGTTGCTAACTAAATTGTCCAGTATCTCAATGATGGAGAGATCAAGACCAGATCACAGTCTCTGAGTTTCCTTCCAAGAGCACTTTCTGATGTGTTATACTGCTTTCAATTGGATTCATGGTCTTTTTTTTTCTGCTTCCACACAACTTTCGTATTCTCTGTCACCATATTACTAGTAGTATTCATTTCAATTTCTAACAGATTATTCCATCTCCTTAACCTATCTCAAATATAAATTTCATTTTATCCTCTGATATTTTCAAATCCTGACAGAGGGCTCAAACATGTTGCTCACATACCATTTTACCACATACTAAATTAAACCCTCTTTTCTAGTTTTTTCTCTTTCATAAGTTCCCCTCCTTAGCTTCCTTGGACCTTCTTATTCCAGGAAGTTATTACCATCCTCAGAATTAGCTCTACTGGCTAGATTTCTAGTATCCACCCTCCAATTTCTACCTACCTTTTCCTTTTAATACATCTTCTCTTTTTTACATCAGCCACACTAATAGCTATTTCTCCTATACTTTATCTTCATACTACTCAGTCGCTTAGTAAACATGACATGGTAAGTGGAGGGAGAGAAAGAATAACTTGACTTTGAAAAAAGCAGTTAATAAGCCTGAGGAAAGCAAACAGAAACAATAGCTGAGGCATTAAATAAATTTTTAAAAGAAATCTACATGTTTATTTTTCTTTTTCTTTCTAGTTTTTTTTCTTTCATAGTTTATTGTCAATTTGGTTTCCATATAACACCCAGTGCTCATCCCAACAAGTGCCCTCCTCCATGCCCATCACCCCCCATCCCCTCTCCACCACCACCATCAGCCCTCAGTTTGTCCTCAGTATTCAAGAGTCTCTAATGGTTTGCTTCCCTCCCTCTCCCCAATTGTTTTCTCAGTTGGACCTTTGCTAATACTGGCCACTGAATACCAAATGCATGGTTCAGAATCAAAGAGATGAAAAGTCAAAATTGAATAGACCCCCACCTATAAGAATATGTTATATGTCCAATAACAACTATTTAGGGATTTTTAATTAAAATATACAAGAGTTTAAGTTTTAAGAAAAAGGGGGAGCAATATTCCATAATCCTTTGGTGTATGTTGGATGTATTCCAAACCTGACCAAAAGGTTCTACCTAATTGGTTAACTGAGTGCCCCCTCCTCATCAGTGTTGTTTTCTCTCCTAATAACATTTGATTCCCCAAAGAAAAACTTCAGGAATAGAGTTGCCAGGTGTGGCAAATAAAGATAGAAGACAACAAGTAAAATTTGAATTTCATATCAACAATGAATAATTTTATTATAAAAATATCCCTATAGGGAAGTACTTATAAGTATGCACTATAGGGACGCCTGGGTGGCTTAGTCGGTTAAGCGTCCGACTTTCGCTTAGGTCATGATCTCACGGTTCATGGGTTCGAGCCCCGCGTCAGGCTCTGTGCTGACTGCCAGCTCGGAGCCTGGAGCCTGTTTCATTCTGTGTTCCCTCTCTCTCTGACCCTCCCCTGCTCGCGCTGTCTCTCTCTCTCCTAGAAATAAATAAAACATTAAAAAAAAATTAAGTATGCGCTATAAATATTGAGGCATACTTTTTACTAGAAAATTATCTGTTGTTTATTTGAAATTCAAATGGAACTAGCAGCCTGTATTTTTCTGGTTTGTAATTTCAGAAAATTAAATGCCATGCAAAATTTTACCAAGAGTGAAACAACCAATAGAGTAGAAGGAATTTGAAATAAATATAACTGGGAAGAGATCGATATAAAGAATACTTCCAAATCAATAAGAAAGAGGAAACACAATTTTTTAATGGGAAAAAGACTGGAATGTATATTTCTCAAAAGAGGATATGTAAGTGGCCAGGTCAAAAGGTGCTCAATTTCACAGTTCGTCAGGGAAATGAAAATTAAAACCCCAGTGAGATTCCATGTACACTACCAGAATGAACAGATTACATCAAGTGTTGGTGGGAAATTAAAGTAACTAGATCCTCATCCTCTGATAATGAGAGTATAAATCTGCAACCATGTTAGAAAACCATCTGGTAGTACAATTAAAACTGAATAGATATATATCCTATGACCCTGCCATCCTACTCCTAGGTATATACCCAGTACATACATGTACATCTGTTCACCAAAGACATGTTTGCAAATATTCATAAAGCAATAAACTTAATAGCCAAAACTGGAAGTAGTATCTACCAAATATCTACCAGGAATGGGATATGTAACAAATTATGATATATTTAAATAATTTTACTATTCAGCAATGAGAATAAACAATCTATAATAACATGCTACAATATGGATAAGTCTCCTTGAAACAAAGTTTTAAGCCAGACACAAAAAAGCACACTCTCTATTATTCATTTACATATTATATAAAGTTTCAAAAACAGGAAAAATAGTCTTTGATGCAAAATCATAATAGTGGTTATTCTTGGACAGATGAGACTGGATAGGAGCAAGGGGACTTTAAGAGCTGGCCATGTTCTGTTTCTTAATTTGAGTAATGGTTTGTAAATGCTTTGTGAGGCTCCTGGAGTTGCACACTAGTAAACTATATCCTTTTCCAAATATGTTATACTTCAATAACATGTACATTAAAACCTCTCAAAGAAGTTACCATGAGGGGCGCCTGAGTGGCTCAGTCGGTTAAGCATCCGACTTTGGCTCAGGTCATGATCTCACAGTTCGTGGGTTCGAGCCCCGCATTGGGCTCTGTGCTGACAGCTCAGAGCCTGGAGCCTGCTTCAGATTCTGTGTCTCCCTCTCTTTCTCTGACATTCCCCTGCTCACGCTTGCACTCTCTCTCTTTTTCAGAAATAAATTTTTTTTAAAATCTTAATTTTTTTTTAAAAAAGAGGTTACCGTGAAAAAGAGGTACCGTGATACCCTCTGAGCCCAATCATGTTTATGTAAGATGAATCAGTATCATTATATCAGAGCCATCATAACCATAATCATATGCCCCATTATGTGAGAATTTGCCATGGGCTAAGCTCGGTTATATATATTTTGTTCATACCACCTCATTTGACCTTTTTAATCCTCATAAGAACACTACAAGGCAGCTATTATTCTTCCACTTTTACAGATAAAGAAACAGAGGCTAACAGAGGATTAGTAGCTTATCAAGGGAAAGAGTTTTTAAGTGGCAGAGGCAAATTTTGAAACCAAGATCTGACTCTAAAGCAGGTGTCTTTTTCTCTGCAGAAGGTCATGCTGAATCTATAGGTAGATACTAGAAATTCCAAAGGGGAAGAAGTTTAAATTTCTTTCCTAAACTGACTTGTGTCCTAAGGTAACATAAACCCCCAATTTCAGTCCCCTTTTGTCCTAAGAAACACTCATCTGAATTCTAGATTTAATTCAATTACCTAGGATTAATTGATGATTCCTAAAATAAATTCCAAATTGAAGAAAGAAGGGAAAGTAAATTTCCTTTTAGTATCCCAGTTATCTCCATAACCATTCAAAGAAAAACAATAGTCAAATTATGGAAAGAGTCTAAATGTCCATCGACTGATGAATGAATAAAGAAGATGTGGTTTATATATACAATAGAACACCACTTGGCAATGAGGAAGAATAAAATCATGCCGTTTGCAGCAACGTGGATGGAACTGGAAGGTATTATGCTGAGTGAAATAAGTCAGTCAGAGAAAGACAGATATCATATGTTTTCACTCATATGTGGATCTTAAGAAACTTAACAGAAGACATGGGAGATGGGAAGGGGAAAATAGTTAGAGAGAGGGAGGGAGGCTCTTAAATACAGAGAAAAAACTAAGGGTGGATGGAGGAGGGGGTGGAGGAGAGGGAAAAATTGATGATGGGCATGGAGGAGGAAAAGAAAACAAAAACAAAAAGCAAAAAACAACAACAACAACTAAACAGACTTTAACACTCAAGCAACATATTCTCCTATACAGCCCCAACAAACACATTAACTTTACAAGGTTGCATTTATAGATCCATAACAAGTTTTTCTGGCCAATTCTTTTCAAACTTTAGTGTTTGAAAAGCAAAATAATCTGGGAAGCTTGTTTGAACAGATATCTGAGCCTCACCTCAAGATTGTGATTCAGTAAATCTGAGGCTCCCCTCAGATTTTGCATTCCATACAAGCTCCCCAGTAACACTGATGCTGTTGGTCATCAGACCACACTTGGACTAGTAATACTTTATGCCAGGATAGACAACGTGAAAGAAACATACAATTGCTTTGCTTAGGGACTGGTTCTTCTCTCTTTGCCACTTCCATTTACAGCTACTATCTCAGGCTAGCTCCATGTGATAGTTGGAGAGATCAACTGGCCTCCCTACTCCTACCCCCAAACTCTGCCTTGATCATCAGGGCCCTTTGTCTTTATCATCATTAGTGTCGCTGTCACCCATCTGTCTGTCAGAATGAGATTACTGGCCATGAAGATTCCTGAGATCCTGAATTCTGCCTGTCCTTTGCTATTCTGTGAATTGCAGCCCTCCAGTATCCAAATTTGCCACAGACCTACATATCTGCTCCATTTCAGTTTGCTTTGTTACAAATATAATAAAATAAAATTACATACCTATAGGAATTCAAGCCTTCTCTTAGAATTTTGTTGTGGCTTATTAATTTTGCTTTGCTTTTTTTTCCCTAATGTAGGTATTTTAAGAAGAGAACTCACTATACTATATTGCAGATAAAGGGCTCCAGGAGTCCTGAAGTAATTTTCAACACCTCTCTTGTTTTCCACTCCTTTTGAGAAAGCCCAAAGCAGTTTTTCTCCACGGATGCTCAGTTCAGGTCTCTCCCCAGGATTCTGAGGTATTCTTAGTAGGACATCAGCTCTATTGAGAGATGTGTCTGATCAGCTTCTTTTCATCAAGTACTCAGTCACATAATCCAGAAAGCACTGAGCTACAGGAAGCAAGACTCTGCCTCTGCCTTAATACCCCATGGCCAGTTTAAAAACTCAAAGTATTAAACAGGGTGGTGGAGGGTAAGGGGGAGGAGATGGAATCACTAGATTCCTGATTTTGCTCCTAGATGGCTGGGTCACTCTTGGTAAGACCACTAAACTTCCCTTTCCCTTTGATTGTAAAATATGAGCTGTTTTAAATGACCCGCAAGGTCCCACCTTCTCTAAGAGTCTGCAAAACCATGAACCTATAGACAAGACCAAAGAAAACACCCTCCTTTCTAACTTGGCACAAGTGGAAATTTTACTCTAGGAAAATAGACCCTCATGACTTATATATCACTGAGAAATGTCAAACAAATAATAGGACAGGAAAAAAGAAATCAAAGATGGAAAAGGCATGGCAATGCACCAATGAAGAGAAACCACTGCTTTTCTTTTTCCCTCTTTGAAGTCAATAGACAAAAAAGCAATAAAATCCAAAGTCCAGCAATATCAACAAGAAATCACTTAGTCTGTTTTCAGATTCTGTTGCTACAGTAGCAAAGGAAAGTAGCCAGCTCCTTCTCAAGGGTTCCTGGGTAGAGAGCATCCATCAAATCACAGACACGCCCTCTATTCAAACTCAATTTGGCTAAAATGACTTTTTTATGAGAACTCATGAGAAAATGGTTGACTTCCAGCCCTTATGTTATCAGAGTTGTTTGACATTGAATTACATGGGCCCAGACTATAAATCTTGACTTCAGGCTCACATACAAGGCATTTGATGTGTCTGGGAACCTGCTGAAGAAAGAAATTAGCTGTAAAACAAAGTAAAATGCCTGTTCCCATGGGAAGACTCTGCAGGACTGCTAATAGATCATGTGTTCATTTGGAAGACACTTGTTCCTTTGGTCAAACAGCAACTAATATTTTTTGCTTTCCACTGCCTTGAACAGGAAATATGGTGCTAAGGGCCGATAGACAGGGCAAGGCATCAGATTAATTACACGGTCAGTAAACATTTGCTCACCCGTGTTTCCTAACGGTCTGAACACTTCCTGGTTAGAGATCAGCGATGCCACTGGCCTCTGTTAACTGCTGTACTCTTGTTTAAAAGTCTGGGAAGATGGGAGTACATTTTCAGGAAGCCCCACAATTGGAGGATGGGGGCACAAGGGACCCAGGACTGTTGAAAGCAGCCCCTGCTTGCAACCTGTGCTGTGGCTGCCACAGTTCACTGCCCTCACAAGGACAGAGCGTCTGGAAACCTGCAGGGAGAGACTCAGTAAGGTGATCTGATGTCATTGGGAAATTCTCTTTCCACTTCAGGGAATGGATATTAAATGAAGGTTCCAATTCATTCTTAAGAAGAGAAAAAGCAGAGCATTCTGGGAAAGACAGGTGGTAATCACGTGAGAACACCTGCCGCCTACTCCACTCTTATTGGAAATCTCTTCTCTGGGGCAATGGCAAAGGATGGGCAAAAACAGTGCCCACCTGGAGCTGCTCTTTAAAGCAATGTTTCTCCAAGTGTGACTCTGGACCAACAGTCTAAGCATGCCTTGGGAACTTGTTAGAAATGCAGAATCTCAGGCCCAACAACAGACCTGCTCAAACAGAAAACCTTGCAGTGGGGGTTGCATTCTGAGTTATAACAAATTCTTCAGGTGACTCTGATACCACTAAAGTTTGAGAATCCCTGCCATAAAAGGATTGTCATATACCTGCTATGCAGATGCCATCTGGGAACAAAACTCAAGCTCAAGCTCTCTGCTGTAATGTACAAGGTCCTTATGTCTGGCTAGCTCATATGTTCTAGTCACAAATGCCAGCTTTACACACCACTGCTAGGCCTGGTTTACTCCTTCTTTGAGGACTTTCCCTGGAAACTTCCCATGCCGACCTCCTTAGTTCATTCATTCTTCCGGAAAAGTGTGACATTTTTCATAAAGTAGTCCCCTACCACAGACACTCTTTTAAGTATCTGCCAACAAACACTGACCAGTATTGCCCATTAGCAACTTTCCAAGATTGGAGATAATTTTATGAGTTTCTTTCTAAGTTTATGACCCATTCTCCCCCAATTAGAATGTAAACCTCCATAAAAACAGGCACCAATTCTGTATGCCCACTATATGCTATGTCCAATATACACACCCTACACTTCTAAAAAGTATAACATTCATGCCTTCTCCTCACACCTCTTCTCAAAATTCATTCTCATGTGTCAATTATACAGCAATAAAGCTGGTGAAAAACTCTATTCTTACACATTCTAAGTTATAAATCAACATAAATGGAAAGGAAACAAAACATTTATGTTAAAAAAAATGAAAATTCAAATTTCAGGCATTCAATAAGCAGTGTAGCCTTTTAGATGCTCAAGAGGGTCAAAAGGAGGCCATAATATAGTACCTTTTGAGCATCTAAAGGGTTTTCCCTCTGTTTTCCAAAAGAGGAGCTCTGATTTAGATGAAGTTCCTTATTCCTTTACTAAAGCAGAAGACTGTCTTTAAGAAATGTTACCTGTTATGAGGTGATAGGAAAGTCATCAAAATTCAGTGTCTAAACTAACTTACTCTCTAATTGTGTCTTTATATTTTTCTTTCTCCATATTTTATCTTCATATATCTTTCTCAAAGCTCAAGAAAAAGGCAGAAATATGAACATTAAGGTGTGCATCTAAACAAGATTTACATGACTCTGAAGATCCAGAAGCCTATTCACAATGTAGCAGGTTATTTTACTGGTCTTTAAATTTAAAAAATGCCTGAATGGCATTACTTTTGCCTCCATAATGGCTTAAATTCTTCCAAAAGGCATTAGAGTCACTCATTCCCCACAGAGATGGAAGAATAACACAGATGACAGTGCATTTAGTAAGAGGCAGACAATGCCCATGGTTGCTCCATTACTCTGTCATCAGAGATATCAGCACTAGGTTGGGCGCTGAGCATTAGCCCATGTAGCCTGATATGAGTTCATGGAGCTGGAATTCAAAACACTAACCAGCTGTGGGAACCCAGTGAGAAGCCTGTCACACTGAATGGTATCCAGATTAGAGCTGTGAGAATTTGGGAAAACCCTTCTTGCTAAGTAAGTTTATTCCTTCAGCTTTCTTTCTTACTTAAATTTTCAATGTTTGCTAGAATTTGAAAGTATAGACATACATTTGAATAATGGAAAAAGGCAACTTTAAAAAGATTTTTTGAGGCAACCATGGAAATTGTAATACTGACTGGATATTTGATGACCTTGTAATTATAATTTTTAGGTGTGATAATAACATTTGGTTTATGTAGCAAAATACCCATAACTCTTTAGAGATGTGTGCTGAGAGGAATGTAGGGGTGGAATGAAATGACGTCTGGAATTTGCTTTAAAATAATTCAGGGGAAAAAGAGGAGGGAAAGGAAAAGATTAAATAAGTATTGCAAATCCTCAGTATTTGCTGGATCTAGGCTGAGTTATGGCAGATCAACAAAATATTCTCTTTCCTTGTAAAAGTATGTTTGAAAATAAACACAATAAAAGCTTATGATAAAAAAAAGAAAAGAAATAATGCCAGAGCAAAGGCAAAGTTATTTCTTAAATAATAGAAAAATTTCTTTTCATCTAAGGATATTCTCAAGGCCAACCTCTGTCAAATAAATAATCTACAAAATCAAAAAATGAGAAAGTCATGTTCTCAGATGCTCAGGTCTTTAAAAAATCCTTCTGTGGTATATGCATTGGCAGAAGCAGGCAGAGAAGCTTAACTACATGGACCAGAAACTGGAAATGACACATTGCTTTATTTGGTACTTGACCATTCATCGCAGTGGCTATAACAGGAATAGACCAAAATGGAGATTTGGGGTCCTAGGTTCCATGGTATTTTTTCCCCATGAGTCCCTGTGTGGCTTTCAATCAACATTTCTATCCTCTGGTTTCTTCATCTATAAACCACAAGGTTGCATAATATGAGAACTAAGGCTTCTTTCAGGCCTGAAAGTGCAAATTTCAGATTATATTAGCAAGTCTTCAGTAATATGGGAGATTTAAAAAAAAAAAAGTCAAGTTCTCAATATGACTTACCAAATCAGGAGATGGCAAATTTATGAAGCCTCTATTGAATTTTCTGCAAAAGATATCCAAGGGTAGCAACCTTTTTTTAAAAAAAAATATTTTTATTTATTTCTAGGAGAGAGAGAGAGAGAGAGACAGCATGAGTAGCGGAGGGTCAGAGAGAGAGGGAGACACAGACTCCGAAACAGGCTCCAGACTCTGAGCTGGCAGTCAGCCCAGAGTCCGATGCGGGGCTCGAACCCACAAACCACGAGATCATGACCTAAGTGAAAGTCGGACACTCAACCGACTAAGCCACCCAGGCGCCCCCAAGGGTAGCAACCTTTGCTGTTTAGAAAATCTAACTGACAAAGGAAGTAATACGGAAAATAAACAGGTTCCAAAAGTGGTTTTAGCCACAGCATAATTCTATTAAGAAAGAAAACCTGTCAACTCAAATATTTCGTGCATTTGTTTTCTAACTCAGAAAAAAATGGATATAAATGACCACTTATTCATCAAGAAAGTTCTAAAATAATTGTTTCCTTCACAATGTTTGAAAACAGTATTAAAACATGTACAGATCTAGTGAAATTAAAATTTGAAGTGGGAGGGCTGACAGGGAAAAGACGAATTTATAAGGCCACTCAGACTATTCATTCACTCATATTCTTCTCTAGAAAGGTTGACAAGAGTCAGTGTGGCAAATACATCACCGATTTCAGAAAGATGCCCTACATGGAGTCAGCTCTTGATGTACAAAGCTAGAGTCCATTTTATTCTGGGATCCTGCTTTCTACAACTTGGTGTCTTCCAGATTTCTTTCGTTTCTGGTTGCTTTATTTGAAATTTGAGGTTTGTGAACCACACATCATCAAATGCACAGCAGGACTGATCTCTCTTCCACAGGGATGGTTCCTGGTAGATCTCAAGAATTAAAAAAACAAAAAATATTTATTATGTTACATTAAGATGTACATCATAAAATGCTTAGGATCCTAGGCCTTATGTTTCAGTAAATGTGTTTCATTCAGATTTACCTCTGCATTTAGAATCCTGCACTTCTTTTTCCATTCAAATCATCCTATTCTTTTCTAAGAACCAGATATGAAATACTGGGGAATGGTGTCCCAGCAAGGGGTAAAAATCATATTATTCCTCTGAAAAACTTTGAAAAGGAGAAAGAGAATTTTACTCATTCCAGGGTACTCTATTAACTGAGCTGTCATTTATTACCAAACAAAAAATTAAATGATACCATCTGTATTTGACATCTATCAAGAGTTTTGCAATGCTGTTACCAAAAAAAATGATCACTTTTTTTCTTAGAAAATTTTTAAAATAATTTTCCTGTATCTAGGGCACCTAGATGGCTCAGTTGGTTAAACATCCAACTCTTGATTTCGGCTCCCATCATGGTCTCACGATTTGTGAGTTTGAGCCCTCCATCAAATTCCATGCTGACAATGTAGAGCCTGTTTGGGATCTTCACTCTCTCTTGCTCTCTGCCCCTCCCCCACTCATGTGCACACTCTGTCTCTCTCAAGATAAATAAACTTAAAAAAAGAATTTTTCTGAATTCATAGTGCCACTTTCTGACCTTCTGAGACCAGTTCTTCAATCAGAAAACATTTCTCCAGCTTTATAATGAACATTAACAAAAGGAAAAAGCTCAACGGCTGTACATTTAAAGTAATCCTTTGAGAATGGATAAAGTTCCATGGCCACAATTATATTTACTTCCATCTAATTTCTGTATTAGAGGTATCTCATAAAAGTTTCAAGCTTCGTAAAAATTACTCGTGCCATCTGATAGGAGGTATTTCTTGATTCTTAGTAGTTTTACCATCAACTCTAAAGAAAATAGTGTTGGCTTTGGGAATTATCTAAATCAAAGGTTCTCAAAGCTGCATCAAAATCACCTTGGGAGCGTGTTAAACCACAGCCCTCACCTCCAGAATTTCCAATCCCAAAGTCCTGGGTTGGAATCCTAGAAATTGCAATTCTAGCAAGTTCCTGGATGATCCTGATGCTGATGTTGCTGGTCCAGGGATCATGCTTAGAGAACCAATGATCTAAATATATGCTCTATAGGTGCTTAAATAACAGAAAACTATTAATTACATCATTCAGTTCTGCAGAGCCTTAAGCCATTTAACATTTTGACTGGTGGGTAGGTAAGAAAGAAGCCTCTACCTACCTACTTTGCAAACCAACACTTGAACATTCATAGTCCTCAGTATAAACAAAATCATCACAGGTTTGAGCACAAGTTGTACAATCAATTCAAAATTAGGTAAGATATTGCTTAATTTTCAGTCTAAGGAACTTTCTTTGGTCACTATGTCATCCCAGCCATGCAGGTGCACAAAATATCAAGAACTTTTTGGGGAGATAGTTGTATTTTGGTGTTTTGAATTGCCCCCCTCACCGTGTCATTAGTAGTACAATAAAATATCTAAAGAAATCTGAATTTTCAGGGTGTGATCTGAAGTTCCGCCAGTGTGACCCACCGAAGTAAGGTTCACAACCTCAGCTATAGCAGTCGAACTCTGTGGATGATCAGTTCTGTCTCTATCCCTTCTGGGTCCTTAGATGTCTTTGCTGGCCTAGGCCTCTGCTTTCGTCACTGGACCCTTTGGTTGTCCCTCATACTAAGGTGATGATTACAACAAGCATAAAGAAGTCTTTCAATAGTGATTTCCTGTATCTCACTTATCCCAGCTCAGAAAAATCTTGCCATTCAAATGAACTGGCGTCAGAGTTACAGTGGGAAAAAGGAGGGATGGGGGAAGGGAATCCCTTTTAAAAGCTCTCCCTGTGAGAAGAGGAGACAAGAGCAGGAAGAGGAGGAGCCCAAGGCTGGCTATTTTTAAAATTAAATGCAAAGACCTTTGGTCCTCTCTCCTGTTTCTCTCAAGCCCCCAGAACAACTTGTCAAAGGCATAAATCGTTGGACAATTCATTCTGTCTGTATTCTTCTGTAATCTATTTAGCAATGAAGTACAGCCAAAACCACATGGACAGAAATATGGGCTTCTCCCTCAAAACCTGCAACCTTCTTTCACAAAGCTGTCTTCCATCAGGATCAAAATGTCACTTCCCAAATAATGTCACTCCTAAAGGAATCCAGGAGCGAAGAAGAAAGAAAATCCATAATGATTTGGGGTTGATTTTGAGTCTTAACACAGGGGATGACAGGGTTCTGGCTGCAGTAGGGGTACAACTTGTGCCACAGGGGAAAGCATGACGTCTCATGATGAAGTGGTCAGTTCACTGAAGATGCAGATAGCATTTTAGCAGCCCTACTGGCTCTCACCCCAGAGGTGAGAGAGGGAATCATAATAATGACTGTGCCAAGCTAACTGAAGGAAAGATAAAACTAGCCCAGGTGTTGATACAGAAAAATCTAGGACAAGACAAAGGCAACTCTCAATTTACCTTCTGGCCTACTTACTCCTGCATTAAAAGGGGTGTTATCTGTACCAGGAAAGAGAATTGAGGCCTGTGTTAACACTTGTTGCTTCTGTTTTATTTTTAGGCTCTTCACTCAGAGAAAAGGCCAGTTGGACTTCAGACCTCAGACCACACTTGGTTCTCTCAGGTTTCTCTGAACACAAAAACCCAAAATAATTTTCCATCATGACCTGGCCAGGAAGCACAGCCAGCAGTTAGAGTGGGTCTGCTGAAAATGGGCATGTGAGCTTGGTTTTCTGTCCCCAGTGGGGTCTGTATCATCACCCACTTGATTTTCCTATCCAGTTGGTGTTTTTTTCCTGAGACAATGCTTAGATAGAAGAAATATATACATATATATGTATGTGTGTATGTGTATGTGTGTGTGTGTGTGTATTATGTATGTATGTAAAATCAAGATGATGTGGCCAATCTAAGAAGAGGTGAATCGTTCCAAGACTCAAGACATTGTCGCTGGTGAAAACATTAGCACAGTGATAGGTGTTAGCAGTGAGAGGCCAGCACAGAGTACTTCCTGGAACACAGGAAGTTTTCTTCACATTTGTGGAGGAAATACAACTGTCACCTGGAACACCTGGGAAGTTGGGAATGCCTATGGCAACCAGTCTGATCTACTTCATGAAGAAGGCTCTAATCATGTTAGCCAAGGGCAAGTCTACCAGATGGCCTTGAACTCTAGGGAGTGTGATTCAGCCAAAGACATCAAACACACTGGTCCCCAAACTCCCCAGCCTGTCTTAGATCTCCTTTAGCATTGTTTGCCATAGATGAACTACTTCATATTTTCTTCACAACTTGCTTAAATCAAGTCACTGAAAAAGAAAACAAGAAGTCCTGTAGAACAACATGGAAGTAAAAACATTGAAACAGAAGCTCCAAAAAAATATAAACAGAAATGTATGCTACCCTAGACTCTGAGTCCTGAGGCCTGCTTCTCTTCCTTTAAAAGGAAGACTCATGGGAATTACAGAGCTGATGGAGATCTGTTAGTGGCAAATTGAGACTGTTAATCAGAAGAAATGAAAGACTAAAAAAAAATCTCACCATAGGATCCAAAGTTATTTGTCATTATGTCAGTGTCCCAAACAAATAATTTCAAATACCTAAGATAGTGTTTTTCAAAAATTTCAGCTATGACCCACTGAAGAAAGGGGTTATACGTCACAAACTGCATGTGTGCACACAAGCGTGCACACCTATATACAAATCCTTATCTTTATGAAGCATGATGCAGTCTGATACTTTCTGTCTATTGAATTCTTCAAAAATGCTTGCTATGACCTACAGGTGTGTTACTAGCCACAGTTATAAACACTGCTTTATACTTTGGGAAATATTGGTTACACTTCATGTCCTTAACCCATTCAACATAGAAATCTCCTCCACACTATCCACAGTTATCTAATCACAGCACACTCAATCAACTTTAATAAAATACTCTTTTTTGGCTTATTTTCTTTCCCCTAAAATGTAAAATCCTTTTTCCTGAGCCAAACTGCCAGTACCTTCAGGCAAGACAGACTATCATATGTGCCTTATATTTTATTGCAAAAGAGGCACCATAAATGATGAACAAATTTAATCTTGACACTACTGGATATTTGGAAATTTAACTTTTTTCTACTGATTTGGTTCCCACAAATAAAAAGGGTACTATAATCAATGTATATCCATAGCTTATGTTGGTGATGGACATAAAAGAAGCAATAGTCATTTCCCCCTTCCTGCTAGAGCACCTCAAAGTGCCTACAAGTGAAAGCTTGTCTGTGACAGGAAGTGTCATGACTCAAAAGTGAGGCACACAGCAGACGTGTCAGGTTGGAAGTGGCTGTTTCTGCACAGCCACTACTCTGACCATGTAGCCACATGTGGAGAAATTACATTATGCATCATTGCACCATTGGCCCTGCCGAAAGAAGGACTGAGACAGAAGCATATCCTGGAAAACAATAGCTTACATCTGATATAAAATCTTGGGATAAGATTGTATGACTTGTAGTTTTATCATTTAGAGAACAATCTTAAGGAGTTTCATCCAGGGATTCTGGTTTTATGCTTTATGTAACAAATGTAGGGAAACTTTATTTTTAGATTCCTTTGATCATACATCAGTATTCTTAATTCAAAACTCCAGGATAAAATTATATTATTTAAAGGGAAAGACAATGAAATTGATTACAATCCTGTGTCTTACCCCCAAAATAACTTCAATAATAACTTGCATTTTGAAATTTAACTACAGGCTGTGGGATTAACTAAGCACTTTCTTGGCATTTAGCTCAATTAATCGTAACAGTAACCCTATGAGGTAGATACTATTATTATTACCATATTACAGAGAAAAAACTAACACTCAGGGATATGAAGTTAATTTCCCAAGGTCATGTAACTCAGTGCTGGCAACACTGCAGGATTTAAAAGCAACACTCTTAAACCCTTTCTATAGTCCAATTTTATCACAAATAATTGAACAAAGACCATGGTATTAGGATATGGAAATAATAATACAGATCTTATATGAAGACTCAACTAGAAGTAAAATGATTTAATAAGCACAGAAGTACAACAAGTAAGTGGATGAAACAGCTTTTACAAAAATCTCCATTCTATGTATGTCACCACAGGACCCCTCCATCAGTTTCTGTTCCTTCCTCTCCATCCCCCACTAACAAAAATAAACATGACAACTTTCAAAAGTTTTAGGAAAAATGGTTCTCAAAGTGTACCCCCTGAAAACATGTGAGAGATGCAAATTCTTACACCCCACTTGTTTTTAATGTAGGCTTGATTATTTTTTAGGTATGAAAAATCCAACAGACAAGGAGATCATTGCCATTGTAAAGATACTTTTGAGGGCACCTGGGTGGCTCCTACATCTGACTCCTAATTTAAGCTCAGGTCAGAATTTCATGGTTTGTGACTTCGAGCCCCATGCCGAGCTCCATGCTGATGATGCGGAGCCTGCTTGGGATTCTCTCTCCCTCTCTCTCTTCTCTTCCTCTGTTTACAAGTACATGTGCACTCTCTCCTCACCCAAAATAAATAAGCTTTAAAAAAGAAAGAGAAAAAATACTTTGTTATACTTACAGATCAGAAGAGCAGGGGGCCGGATGGCATGAGAGGCACCAAGGGCAGTCAGGAGACAGAGTGGCAGGTAACAGGGTGGGCAAGAACTTTTATTTTGGTTTCTTCTGGGAGGAACAGGAGAGGTGAGACAAACTGGTTTAGGATTAGCTAGTTTAAATAATTTCAGCAAGCTATGGAGCACAGGAATTTTCTCCAGTTGCCTGGTACCTAACCCTGGGATGATTAGTGAAGGTAGATAAAATGATAGGGCTTGGGCTCTGGACTAAGTGGTTTGCATTTGGAAAGCATGCTCAAGGGTGAGCTGTTTACTATTTCTAGGAAGTGGCTGGCACCAGATGTAACAGTCTCTCCAGTGTCAGCAAAACCCCAGATGTCAAAACATCAGAATACAGAAAATAGAAGACATGGTTACTGTACCACTCCAGACATACTGATTAAAAAAACTGAGTTGTGGATCAGGAGTCTGTTTTCACAATCCCTCCAGGTGAGTCTGGTGCACATTATAGTTTAAGAGCCACAGTTTTAGTTTTACTGTGTTTCACATAGCACATGGAGCAGTAAGTATTTAGTACAGACCTGAAGTTTTCTTTTTCTTACAACTTAGCAACTTTAACTATGGATATCAAATGTTTATCCATAGACTATTTCAAGAAACTATCTTTAAAGCATTAAATACACACTAGCACTTCTAATAATACCATCTATTTCTTTCTTTATGTCCCACAAACAGCTGTGTGTTTAAGTTAGAATAAAGGCAAAGTGTGGGGCACCTGGGTGGCTCAGTCAGTTGGGCATCCGACTTCGGCTTGGGTCATGATCTCACCGTTGGTGGGTTCAAGCCCCGCATCAGGCTCTGTGCTGACAGCTAGCTCAGAGGCTGAAGCCTGTTTCAGATTCTGTGTCTCCCTCTCTCTTTGACCTTCCCCTGCTCACACTGTCTCTCTCTCTCTCTCTCTCAAAATAAATAAATAAAATAAACAAACAAATAATTAAACATTAAAAAAAGAATAAAGACAAAATTTTCGATAATAAATATTACAATGAGATGCTCCAGTGTACCCTTTAAGATGTTTAATCTTCAAAGTAATGTGAATGATGGATTTGGGGGCCAAGGGCATTAGATACCCTTTGGAGTTTCACCCCAGAAAGCTCCATGTAATTTGTTTTTCTAGAAATTTCCACTAACTTCTGAAGGACCTACTTCTATGTTTAATCAACAATAGAAACTGTGGTAGTTCTATGTATATTGGGAAGATTATAGAACCCAACTTGTTACTACCAAAACTTTTAAGTCCATGTTTTGAAAATAGATTGATGTTGGAGAAGGAAAAAGACAGAAGATTCATGACCCAGTCCTAGCTGCGCCTTAATTAGTCATATGATCTTGGGCAAGTGAATAAATCTCTCTGGACTTTTGTTTTTCTCATCTGTGGTGCCAGAGTGCTGGATGAGAAGCAAATGTGATTCCATCTATATTTAGAGGCAGAGAGAAACTTCTCCTGAAAAATCCCTTGAAGGAGATAATGCTTTTTACCACAGTCAAATACTTTTCTACCTGCTCTGAGCTCTAACATCTTCAGTAAAATTATTACTGGAGACAACCTAGTCTACATGTTTATCTATAAATAGGAGCTCTCATCTTGGATACACATCAGAAACATGTGGAGGAGCTTTAAAAATGCCAATGTCTGAAACTAACTCCCAGAGACTGTTCTTGAGTGTGTTTTGGGCATTGGTATTTTTTAAAGCTCCCAGGTAACTCTAATGTGCAGCCAGTGTTGAGAGGCAGAGGCCTGAAACCAGTCCTGGAGATTCTTTAAATTAGAAAAGAACACATGGTAGGTAGTTAATTCTACAACTATCTGAACATGTGGTTGGGTAAGTAGGGAAGTCTCAATAAGTTTGGCCTCACCCCTGAAAAGAAAGGGGCAGTGGTCAGAAACTAATTTCATGAATGGTTCTCTGAGACAAGGAATAAGAGTGGGTAAAATTCTCCCTTCTTCTGGTAGAAAAGAGGAGTTATTTAGCTTAAAGAGTTTTGGAGAAAGCACATTTGCTCAAATATTAGTGTTCTCATAAAGGGTGATAGCATGGGGTCATGTAAGTTCCCATCTACATGTGAATTTGCAGGCAGCAGATAGTCTAGAGGGCATGCCACAGCAGGAGAAACAACCAGAATTGTGTCTGTGAAACACCAACTGAAACACTTGGTTCTTCCTGAAATGCTGGCTTCAGGAAGAGAAGGATGAGATTTACACAGGGATGAATTTTTAAACTATGCAGATGAAAACAAGTATGGTGTCCATGGTCCCAATTCTTTACCACTTCTGTATCCATATCCTTTACCAGGTAACCTTGTAGTGACCCCCTACTCTGTCCCTGAGCCATATGACTTAGTTTGGCAAGTGGGATGCAAGCAGAGAGCTGTAAAATCACTCCCACTCTTATATATTTATCTTTGTCATGTGAACATCCCACCCTAGAACTGCTGACAGTCAACTGATCCCAAGACATGTGATCAAGGCCAGCTGAGGCAGATAGACTTTAAGGTGGCAACCAATGATTCCCACTTTCTGGTATCCATAGCTTTATGGAATTTCATCCCTTTTAGTGTGGGTGGACCTGTAACTTGCTTCTAACCAACAGAATATGGCAAAGACGACAGGATGTCATTCCTATATTTGACATACAAGACTCCATCTCAGAACATTCACTCAACCTCCTCCTGGTTTTGAGGAAAGAAATACAAATAGGTAAGATATGGAAAGTCCCATGTGGCAAGAATAAAACATGGGAGAGCTTTAGGAATTGAAGGCCTCACATCCTGCCAATAAAATGAGTGAATTTGAAGTACGTCCTCCCCAATCAAATCTCCAAATGAAGACACAGCGTAGCCAGCGCTATGATTGCAGTCTGATAAGATCATAAAGCAGAAAACACAGGTAAACCACAGTACAATCCCTAATGCACAGAAACTGTGAGATAATGTGTATTGCTTTAAGGCACTAAATTTGCTGAAGAACCACTCAACTGACACATAGCTTTGTGAACTAGGTAAGCCAACCCCCACATATGTGTGCAAGCCCAGCCAAGACCACAAGACCAAGCTAAACCAAATATGGCCACAGACACAGAAGTCCAGCAAAATCTTCCAAGTCCAGTGCAGATCATCTGAACCCTACAAACTCATAAGCTAACTATTTATTGCTATATGTGACTTGATTTTGTTATTGTTTAACAGTATTATTGTAGCAATAGGTAACAGATACAATGACAGTGAAATTTAGTTATTTCCTTAATTCTCAAAGACAAGTGATGCTTCAGGAAACTGGAAGTTACATATAATATGTGATAAAAATAAAATTAATAATAACTTGGATAAATATTACTATCAAATATCTCAATGGAGAATTCCTGAAATCTTTAGTCATCCATATATAAGAGAAATATCTCTGTCCTGAGACAGTTTGAATATTGTATTCTTTTATTATCCTTTGATTTGTTCACTCTGGTTCTCTCATATCTGTCTCACTAGAATGACCAATTCCTTATATCCAGTTTTCTTTTAAGTTTACTTATTTATTTTGATAAAGAGCAAGAGAGAGAGCAAGTGAGCAGGGGGAGGGAGGGGGCAGGAAAATAGGGCAGAGAGAGGCAGGAGGGAAAAGGGAGAGGGGGAGAGGGGAGAGAGAGAGAGAGATGAGGTGGGAAAGGGAGAGAGGGAGGGAGGGGGAGGGAGAGGAAGAGGGAGGGAATCCCAAGCAGGCTCTGTGCTACCAGCATGAAGCCCAAAGGGGGGTTTGATCTCACAAATCATGAGATCATGATCTGAGATGAAATCAAGAGTCAGGGGCGCCCAGGTGGCTCAGTCGGTTAAGCATCTGACTTCGGCTCAGGTCATGATCTCAGGGTTCATGGGTTTGAGTTCGAGCCCCGTGTTAGGCTCTGTGCTGACAGCCAACTCAGAGCCTGGAGGCTGTCTTCGGATTCTGTGTCTCCCTCTCTCTCTTACCCTCCCCTGCTCATGCTGTCTCTCTCTCTCTCAAAAATAAATAAAAACATTTAAAAAAATTTTTTTAAGAAAGAAATCAAGAGTCAGAAGCTTAACTGACTGAGCCACCCAGGTGCCCCCTATATCTAATTTTTAATATTGCAAAGAAATAGCTACAGTTCTCAAAATTTATGCTTTATGTACACATACACACACAAACACTAACTAAATATCCAGGTTTTTTGCTACTGATCTCTGTATATGCAATAAATGATATAGTTTAAGGGTTTGGTTCTTCCAATATTCGCAATAAAATTCTAGCCACTAGCACTAAGTATCAGGGACACTGGTACTGTCATCTCACACACTGCAATGTTATAACTCAGTTCTAAGGCTTCTACAAGTCTCAGGCTCTTTCTCCCTTAAAAATATATGCACATATTCTCCATTCTGGCAGCTAGAGATTTATACTATCCAGTCTTACTGGATAAAGAAGAATTTTCAGGTTGAGTCTGCCCTGAAAAGGAATTTCATTTTATAGAGCAAAAACAAACCTAGAATGTTTCCAGTAGTTAAATATTCAATATTCACCCAAATGGACCTTCCCTTAGAGTTAATATAAATTGATTCAAGTCATCTATATATAGGTTAAACTAGCCATCCTGTGGAGATTACTCCCATAAAAGAACAGAGTACAGTGAAATATCACAATTGAGACAGGGAGAATTACACTCTAATTTTAATATTTGGGGAATTTTTTGTTTTTGTTTTTGTTTTTGCACAGCAATGAAAATGGCTAAAATAAAACCACAATCAAAATTAAGTTTTGGCAAGTGTATGTAGGAACTGGAGCTCTCACTGCTGGTTGGCATGTAAATCACACAGTCACTCTGGAAAACTGTTTTGACAGTATTTGCTAAAGATGCACACACACTGGAAAACCCAATAGTTTTCAACTCCAACATGGTGCGTGCATATATTCACCACCACAGTCTTGCGCAAAAGTGCTCATAGCAGCACTATCTGTAATGACCAAAACTGACAACAACCAAAATCTCCATGACATTTTAATTAATAAATTGTGGTTAATTTGTACAATAGAATATTAAAGAATACTAAAAAACTTATTAAGAATAATTTTATTGATGAATTTTATTAATAAAATTATTAATTCTGAATAAATTTCAAAGCACATACAAGAATGTACCTCATAAACATGTTAAGTTAGTGAAACCAGACACAAAAAACTACATTCTATGTGATTCTATTTATGTCAAACACAGGTAAAATCAGTCTATAATGCTAGAAGTCAGGATAGTGGTTGTCTTGGGGGGGGAAGGATGGTAGTAACTCTGGAGTGTTGGTAATGTTTCTTAAGTTTTTTGAAGGATGACAAAACTCTGGAGTGTTGGTAATGTTTCTTAAGTTTATTTATTTTGAGAGAGAGGGAGCGAGGGAGGGATAATGCACGCATGTGAATGTGGGAGGGTCAGAGAGAAAGGCTCCATGTCAGCAGGCTCCATGCTGACATTGCAGACCCCAACACAGGGCTCCATCTCAGGAACCAACCTGAGCCAAAATCAAGAGTTGGACACTTAAGCCATTGAGGCACCTAGGCACCCCAGTAATGTTTCTTAATCTGAGTGTCAGTTAAATTAGTGTATTTAGTTTTGAAAATTCATCGAGCTGTATACTTACACTGTGTTTACTTTCCTGTATATGAGTTACACTTTAATAAAAAGTTTATATATTTTTTATTTGAGATGCAGTTAAACCCTATTACATTATTTTCAGGTGTACAACATAATGATTCCACAACCCTATGTTATGCTATGCTCACCTCAACTATAGCTACCATCTGTCACATAAAATGCTATACAGTATCACTGACTATATTCTCTATGCTGTACCATTCATTAATTCATGCTGTACCATTAATGTACTATGCTATAGCTTATCCATCCTATAACTGGAAAACTGTATCTCCCACTTACCCTTCATCCATTTTGCCCCTTGCCCCTCAGGCACCACCAGTTTGTTCTCTATAATTATAAGTATGTTTCTGGTTTTGTTTTGATTTTTAGATTCCACATATAAGTAAAATTATATGCTATTTATTTGTCTTTCTCTGACTTATTCCTCTTAGCACATTACCCTCTAGGTCCATTCATGTTGTCACAAATGGCAAGATCTCATCTTTTTCATAGCTGAGTGACATTCCATTATATGTATGTACGTATGTGTGTGTACACACACACACACACACACACACACACACACACATCTCCTTTATCCATTCATTTATTATTAGACACTTAGGTTGTTTCCATATCTTGGATACTGTAAATAATAGTAACAATAAACATAGGGTTGCATATATCTTTTCAAATTAGTGTTTTCATTTTCTTTGGGTAAATACCCAGTTGCAGAATTACTGGATCATATGATATTTCTATTTTTAACTTTTTGAGGAAAATCCACACCATTTTTCACAGTGGCTACACCAATTTACATTCCCATCAACAGTGCCTGAAGGTCTCTTTTTCTCCTTATCCTCGTCAACACTTGTTATTTCTTGTAAAAAGCTTCTACTTTATTTTTTTTTTAATTTTGAAAATGTTTTATTTATTTCTGAGAGAGAGAGAGAGAGACAGCATGAGCAGGGGCGGGTCAGAGAGAGAGGAAGACACAGAATCTGAAACAGGCTCCAGGCTCTGAGCTAGCCGTCAGCACAGAGCCCAACACAGGGCTTGAACTCACAAACTGTGAGATCATGACCTGAGCTGGTCGAATGCTTAACCGACAGAGCCACCCAGGTGCCCCAAAAAGCTTCTACTTTCAAAAAGCTGCTTTATAATACTAGAATGCATCTAATTCAGTATAATCTACTATGATTCTCCTTTGGTAACTTTAAATCCACCTAATCCAAGACTAATGAGTAAACTACTGAAGATCCTACAAAGTAGTAGAGAAAACCTGATTGCCTTTATTTCCTTTCCCCAAATCTAATTCTACACAAAAGTCAAGAGATTGCTGCTCTTGATGAGAGAGATTTTGAGAGGCCACCCACCATGTTGTCACCCTAACTTATGAAAATAACTTTGACACTGCTTCAAGGGTTTTGGGTAAATTGTCCTTATAGTATGGTAACTCCTTATCTTGCAAAGACCCCCTTCCATTCAGTGTAGTACAGCAATCTGTCACCAGCTCCAAAACTTACACCAAAAATCAACCTCCCAGGTCATATGGACACAGCAGGAAAAGAAAGCAAACTGGGACTGAATAAGAAGCTGCTCTTGTATCAATAAGCACTTGCCATATTTGGCAGCTTTAAACTCCCTGCAACTCAATGAGTCTGAGAAATGGTCATTTTCTCATTTTACAATTGAGGGACAGGATCATGGCTTTGGCCAGTCACAGAGCTGAAGAGAGGCATAAACTTGGTTCAAAGCCCATACAACAATCTTCCATCCAATTCTTATCCTCTTGCCAAATCTTCTCATATGAGCCAAAGTAAGAATAATACCTACTCTCTCGGGATCACTCTTTGGACAACAGAGAGGTATCTTGAGAGCTAACTGCAGCAGACATCAGCAGCTATGCATTGCTCCCATTTGCATTTAATTCCAGCTTTTTTGAATTTTATTGTATTTTAATCATACTTATTTACATTTCCTTCTTCCTCTTCCTAGTGAGGACTTAGACCTACCTATAGTACCTAGGCATCATTGACTCCCTTCTACCCCTGAGGTTTAAGACAATGACATTCTAAATCTGTTTTTCAGATGCCATAAGTAGGAAACTGATACCTATCTCAACCAAGCTGTAACAAATGATTTTTCTACAGCATTTTAAATAATAGCTTTAACACCGTAAGTCACTGAAAATAAAGACTACTTTCACACACAGATTCTCTTTAGAAGCTGCAGTGCCCTTTAAGGCAAGAATGCATTATTCATATTTCCAACATAAGACCAAGTACATGCAGTGCTCTCAATAAATAAATCATCATTAAATTAATATAGGTGATTCCTCCAACTACTCTATAAGGGAAGCACAGCAGCTATTCCCAATTTGAAGATGGAAAACATGGCCAGAGAGGATGCAAGTTTTAGTTCATGAGCCAAAGGAAAACTTAATCCATGCATCTGTGTTCAGGCCTGTGTTCATTACATGTGTATCGAAACACCACCAGTTTTAGCAATGAAAACCAAATCATTTACAAGGCAATTGATTTCAAATTCCTGAAAGGGCTTCCCGGGACCACTGAGCAGCATGCTCTGCAATCCAGCTGGGGAATCTATCTCACTGACCTCTTGCACCAAGGAATTCCTCTGGTTTCTATTTCTAACTTTTTCAATTATGCAACCCTGTTCCTAGGATGGGAGATTTGTTAACATGCTTGAGAATTTGTTGCCCTTCTCTTGAGTTAAACCATCAATCTTTAGACAAGAGACATTTCTCATCGGTGATCTAAGTCCTAGGCAGAACCTTTGGGTGGATATTGAACAGGCCAGTAGACTAGAACTTAAGGACAGCATCACCCATTATCCAGGGGGAAAAAGAAGTAAAGCAAAGTTTGTTCAAGGAGTGCCTGTTCCAATTTTAAATTCAAAAGGCATTATGAACACAAATCTCACAACATTGAGACAAGTAGACAAACCAGTAGATACCACAATAAGGGAAATGCACTTGTAAGATCTGGTGTGAGGACAGAAATTAGCATGTTGAACATGCACTATAGCTATTTCTAATGCAAAATCTCTACCCTTTGAGAAAAATTAGGTGAATAGTATTCTACATCTAAGTCCAGACCTAAAACCCGAGACAAAAGCCTGATATGCATGGCAAACATAAAGATGACCTTTTGACAAATCAAATTCCTCGGTGTCGTCTTATGTGACCATAGAAAAATGATTCTCTTTATTTTTCTTAGTAAAGTGCCCATCATTTCACTGTTCTTAGATCAATCTTAGCCTCATCTCCTGATTTGCTCTGTATATCATGGAGAAGAGCCCTGCAGCCTCTGTTTTTCAGGCTCCTCTATCAGCTAGATTCAGCCAGGTTCACTCAATCAGAGGCCCTGCAGGAGGCTACAGGACAGAAAAAAGGGAGACGGCGGGTTATTTCCCCCATCCTTTTCTTTCGTAGGCAGTGTCTCAGACATCAACTGTGCCTTCTCTGTGTCTTTGGTTCCAGCCAGAGAAGCCTACTTGGGCTCTAGCTTTAGCTAGGTGCCTCAGCTCCCAGTCTCAGAGACACAATCTGCTCCCTTGTATTTCTATCTCTAGGGATCGTAATGGCATCATGATTTTGCTAATCTCTTGGTGCATTTCTTCACCAGTCTCTATTTGGCATCTCAGATTTTCCATCAACTATCTGTTCAATTCTCTGCTCTAGTTTTCTCTCATTTCAAATTAGATTAGTTTCTGTTACCTGAGTGACTCCCAACTACTACCAACTGCTACTAGAGTACCGTCATGCCATCCAGCTTGGGCATCAACTGTAGGCTCCCCATTGCAGCGTCCCACAAAGAGGTGGTAGAGCCCTTACCTTTGACATCCAACACCCACTGCTCACCAGCTGATTCTGGTTGCCTAGTTGGCCAAGAAGTTCCTCTCCCTGTTTTTATCTCTCCCAGAGTGCTGGAATAAGAAACAAAACAGCACTGAGTTTTGGCCTGTCTTCTTTCACTGACTCATCCTGTTTCTCATACCTCCAAAATATGATCTCTGCTAGGGACATGTAAATGAATTAAAAGTATATAAGGGCTGAAGCTGTTACATTTTAGTAGAAGTCTTCAACATTAAACACAGAATGGGGAATAAAGGAAATGTCAACAGAGGCAAAGGGATAAACATTTTAGTACAAGTAAAACCTTTCTGAGGCACCTCAAAATTATACTTTGGAAGGAGCTGCCTATTCTAATAAGCAAAGAAGGTGACAAGTCTAGTCTGGGGCAGGGAGAGGGGGAATACTGAGGGCCAGGAAGAGAAACTATCCAGTCACTAAAGAGAACCTGACCTTAATTCAGTGCTTACTGCACAGAAGACACTGTCCTAAATGCATTCTGTGTATTATCTCATTTAATTCTGATACCATGTGATATGTATGGTTAATATATTTTTATAGGAAAACGCAGAATAAGAAGTTTAACTTATTTGCTCAAGATTATATACTTGGTGAACAGGGACAAGGATTAAGTACAAGACTATGGAAATATCATGCCCCATCACCTTCTGAATGTGAGTCAAACCATGGAGAAGTAAAGAAGTAAACAAAGCTATCATGTTATAAACAATAGAACATAGAGCAGTACCTCTCCTTTTTCTTTTTTTCTGAAGTTTTCCTGATTTTGCACTTAAATCACATACTATGTATGTTTGTTCCAGGAAAAGCCAATCACTCAGTGATGGGGACACTGCAGAGGTGAGTAGCTTTAAGGGGGTGGGGGCACACAACATAATTAGCAACATGAGAGGGATCTGTTGTGTTAACACAGCCTGGTGGTGATATTTTTCAGGCGTGATGACTTTGCAAGCCTGGAGACATGCTTCCTCAGGAAAAGGGAGAGTGACAGAAACATTTCCTTTCCCTGGAGACAGGATTCAGCTGAAGCACAGTCATGAGGGAAAGACTTCACCAACACACAATTTAACCCACAGCCCTAGCAATGACAGTGTTATAATCTAAAGTATAGCTGACAAGTTCTTCTATTCTCAGAATGAGAACAATAATGCATGGAGAGATTTATGCAGCATTTACTCTGCATGAAAATAAGAAAGAAGGATACAAAAATATGGTAGTGATAGCAGAAATAAAGCCCTCCAGGAAAGACTGTTATGATTCTAGTTTATGTTATTTTCTCAAATAAAGATGTTGGAGTGTCTTGGGGTAAGATGAATTCATCCAAACTCTGACAAACTAACAGCAAACCCAACTTAACTGGTGTAAAACAAATTAAAAATTGTACTGACTCAATACCCAAGACTGGTTTCAGGAACTATTACATCTAGGAACTCAAACAATGTCCACAGAACACTCAGGAATCCTATCTTTTCTTGGTGTACTCCTTTCAAAACAGAGTGCCCCAACCCAAGATGGCACTCAACAGCTCTAGAACCTTCTTTGTAATGCCAGCAGACAGACAAGATCTCCTGTATAGATCATATTCCTTCTAGATCTCCTTCCAGACCTCCTGCAGCAAAAGTGCTGGGATTTACTATGATTGGATGGATGTGGGTCATATGTTCATCTCTGATAAGCCTGGGTCATGTGAACACCCTGGGATATGGGGGTGGACTCAGGTTTGCCAAAACCACCTGACTATGATGGGGGAAAAAAGATCTTCAAGGAACATATGAATGCTGTTACCAGACAAGCGAAGATACTGCACAGAAAAACAAGAGCAAATGTCCATCATATGGACAAATTATATGTATAACGTATTTAAAAAACAGATGGGACAGGAGATTATACTAGTAGATAATTTTTTTAATGTTTATCTATTTTTGAGAGAGAGAGAGAGGAGAGAGGAGAGAGGAGAGAGGGAGAGGGAGAGAGAGAGAGAGAGGGAGAGAGAGAGAGAGAAAACGAGTGAGCACAAGCACATGAGCAAGGTTGGGACAGAGAGGGAGACATTGAATGTGAAGGAGGCTCCAGGTTGTCAGCACTGAACCCAACACAGGACCCAAACCCACCAACGATGAGATCATGACCCAAGCCAAAGTCAGACACTTAATCAACTGAGCCACCCAGGCCCCTCTGATATATATATAAATATAAATATATATATATATATATATATAAATATAAATATATATATATATAAATATAAATAAATATATATATATATATTTAAATAAAGGTAGGAAAAGATATTTGATAAAAAAAACAAAAAGGGTTCATTTGTTCATTCATTCATTCACTCATTCATTCATGTTATATTCACTCATGTGAGTCTCTAGCAAGACCTGAATCCTTCCTCTATGCATAAAAATGTTTTACCTTTACCACTAGTTCCAGGGGAGGCTTCCAACACAAAGTTCACATGCAATAAAATTTAATATATTAAATTGAAGTTGTGAATAACAGTAGTTAAAAAGAGTGTTTTGGTGTGATATTAAGTAGTTTAAGCCCTTCACATTTCTTCCCCCTACTTACACTTAAATTAATAGTAATACTAAGTAATATTCTTTTATTCAAGAAACATTCCCCAAATTAATTTGAATTATTTTTCTGCCAAGAACTAAAATTTCCAAATCTGCAGAATTTTAAAAATACTGCTTCATAAGGGTTATTGAAATATCTAAATTTTCTGTTTTTCAATCATTTAGAAGTTGAGATACATATTTCAAGTATGTTTTTCTTCAGTGAATCAATGAGAGTGGAATCAATGGCACAAGAAATGGGACAAAGGAAATATACATTCTTCATTCTGCATTTGTTCTGCATTTTTCTTTTGCACAGTATCATTTGTGTCTCTAAACCCTAAGCAACTCAGGGCAGGAGTGCGTCTATTTGTTTTGGCACTGCCAGAGTTATTGTATGAACCACTTTGGCTTGCTGAGTTCAAAGAACAATAAATAACAATAATGAGAAAGGCGAGTTTGATGGCATGACTCAGTGGAAGCTGGGAGGACATGTGGCAGTTGACCCCCAACTGTAAAACTCATGTTTCACATCAATTACAGAACTAGATGTAAATTAGACAAGAAGGGAGGCCCTATTTTCTTCTTTTTAATAGTCTGATGACGTTGTGATGCCTAGAAGAGAAAAGCACAGTATCCCAGTGTGTTTCTATCTATACAGACGGTGGAGAGAGCAGTGTTGCAAAGTGAGGGTGGCAGTGCCAACTTTGCCATAAATTTCTGCTGTCAGAAAACTTTGCAGCAACGATCAATCATAGGGAATTATGTTCAGCTGAAAACATTTTCCATGCCACATTACCTTGACACCTTTCTGATTCACAAACAGCTAATTTTACCAATGATATGGGATTTGGAATTACGATTTTCTGATAAAGAAAACTCTATACTGAGCCAAGTTTATTCATTTTCTTAAGCTGCTCTCAGAATGCAATCTTAGGCAGTTCCCAGTGAGAACACCACTCCTTATTTTTTTTTAATGTTTTATTTATTTCTGAGAGAGAGAGAGAGACAGTGTGAGCAGGGGAGGGTCAGAGAGAGAGGGAGATACAGAATCTGAAGCAGGCTCTACGCTCTGAGCTGTCAGCACAGAGTCCAATGTGGGGCTCAAACCCACGAACCAGGAGATCATGACCTGAGCCAAAGTCAGACTTGTAACTGACCGAGCCACCAAGGTGCCCCAGAACACCACTCCTTTAAAATGAAGCATCAAGAATTATAAAATTTCCCACTCTCCATTCAATAGATTTGCCTCACCCCTCCCTGCAATAGGTTTTTCTAATGATGCTCTCTAATGCGTAGTAAGGGTGTTCATTGCCCAAACTGCTATGGGTTTTGGCCTCTTTCAATGTGTGGTAGAAGTGACAGGTATGTCTTTACTATGTAGATGGTAGTGGGGATCTTTCACCTGAAGGAGGTACAAATTCAAAAAGACTGCATTTCTGTTCTGGCTACAGAATGCATTAGTCATGCTACCACTATGTGATCTTTTAAATAGGAGTATCCTAAAAATTCATTTTGTTCCCTGATGGTAGGATAAAGTATTTTGACTTTGGCATTTTTTCCTGGTAGATATTAGGCAAGAGAAAGGCTTCTCTCCTAGAGGCTCTCTCTCTACTGCCCTACTGATTCTGCAGTTTCACCTTAGGAATGCTTCTGATTCCTTCAGCTCTTCCAGATTATTCTATGCTGACTAGGAGTTGAAGAGTGATTTATGACTTTTTCCTGAAGATGTGGGTATACTGCTTAGGTGGAAGATTAGAAGTAATGTGTTAAAGTAAAAAATTGTCAAGACAGTGTATTCAAGGACAGGAGAGCTATCAGGGGAAATAGGAAGGGTGATACAAAGTCAACTGGAATTAAAAAGACAGGAAGTCTTCTTTCTATAAATTAGACAGAGACCTAACCTCACAGATAGCAGCTATGTACCTGAAGCATTCAACACATTAATTAATCACTTCAGAGCCAAGCTTCAGGCTTCATAGTGCCATATGATAATGTCCAAGAATCAAAACTACAACAGAAAATGCTAAGTTTCAACAAAACCATTCCCCCTACCTCTTTGGGCATACAGATAAACTACATTTCCCTGCCTCCCTTGCAGTTAGAATGATCATGTAACCAAATCCTAACCAATGGAAGGAAAGCAGAGGTGCTATGTGCCATTTCCAGCCTGGCTACAAGAACCTCCCAAGCAATTCTCCAAATTCCTTCCTCTCTCTTCTGCCATCCAAATGCAGAATCCATCCAAGAACTAAAATGATCTAGAAGAGGAGAAGCCACAATAAAAAAGCTTGAGTCCCTGAATAACCCCATGAAAGATCTGCTCATCAGAAATATCTACATTGTGCTTTTTATGAACAAAAATGAATTTGTATTGTGTGAAGCTGCTGAGATTGAGGTGCTGATGTTTGCTAGAGAAAGCTAGTGTTCCTTACTCTGACCACTGCTTTGCCTCAAAAAGATTTAGGAAATAGAAAAAAATGCCTATAAAAAGATATTTGCAAGTGCCAGTAAGCCAAATTTGGCCCATGGACACAACAAATATTTCAAAGTATTTTATGTACTACTTTCAAAATTATAAAGTGCTAAACAAATGTCAATGGTGTTTACTGTAATGCCAACCACTAATGATAGTGAAGACTACTTCCAAAATTCCAAAGTATGGTATAGGCCCATGGAATTACCTTAATAATTCCTCTGTAGTCTTCCAAAAGCAACTCTGGTTTCATGACCATCTAGAAATTATAGCCAAACATTAGAACTACACAAAATAGAATCAGTAGGTTCACAGGTGACAATAGGAATTTACCAGTTCTACTTTATGTTCCTAAGAATTTCACTCATCATTAAGAAACAATATTGCTAATGGAGTATATCACCATTTGACAACCACCATATTAATAACTGCTGCAGTCAAGAATCATCATTGGATGTTAAAACTCATGCATAAAAGTTTGTTGAGAAAGTCTATCAGACAAAATCAACATTAGGTAAAGACCACAGTAATAACTTTTGTAGGCAAAATCCACTAATAGGTGCTAAAATCAGTGGTGAAAGTTTGAGGAGAAACAATATATTTGCATAATCTCCAAATATGCCCTCCAAATACTGATCAGTTTCCAATGGGAAAAGCAGTTAACTTTATCATGGAGAAATCCAACAGACACCATCTTAACCAAATGGTCAAGGTTAACATCATCATCAATAAGACTTATCAGCATGATGTTCCTCCTGGTATTATGCATTGACAAAAACACAATGTCAGTTCTTTGGCATTCTTGCCACAAATGCGTAACCCAGTGTAATCAGGAGAATATAGCAGATAGATTCTGAGAGTATAAAAAAAAATAACAACCCTTATTTGTAGTATCAAAATCGTAAAAGAGGGCAATCTTGAAGAAAAATCATAGATTGGAGGAGACTAAAATGTCACAACAAATAAAAGCAATATGAAATCCTACATTGGATCCTGGTACAGAAAAATCATGGGGGAGGGGAACCAATAGAAATCTACTAAGATCTATATTTAAGAGTGTTGTCCTCTGTTAACTTCCTGATTTTGACAACTGCATTATATTTCTGTAAATTGCTAACATAAGGGGAAGCTGGATACAGGGTATACTGGAAATCTGTACAATTTTTGTAACTTTTCTGTAAGCCTAAAATTATTTCAAAAAACATCTCAAGTATCTCCCTATAAGATATTTAACTACAAAGGAGAAAACAGTAAGTTTACAGAGGAGATGCCTAGCAGATACCACCTTAGATAAGTGTTTATATTTCTCTTCTACAACACAGAAGAAGTAGGTAAATTCCCAGAAATATATAAACTACCAAAACTGAATCAGGAAGAAATAGAACATTCAAATAGATCAACTGTCAGCAATTTAAGTTAAATCAGTAACTTAAAAACTCCCAACAAAAACAAGTTCAGGACCAGATGGCTTCACAAGTGGATTCTACAAAACATTTAAAGAAGAGTTAATACCTGTTTTCTCAAACTATTACAAAAAAAAGAGAGAGAGAAAGGAAAACTTCCAAATTCATCATACAAGGCCTACATTATCCTGATACCAAAACCAGATAAATACATTGCAAAAGTATCTCTGGTAAACACAAGCCAATATCTCTGATGAACACAGATGCAAAAATATTCAATAAAATATTAGCAAACTGAATTAAACAATACATTTTTAAAAATTATTCACCACAATCAAGTGGGATTTATTCCCAGAATGCAAGGGTGGTTCAATATTTGCAAATCAATGTGATACATCACATCAATAAGAGAATAAAAATCATATGATCATTTCAATACATGAAGAAAAAGCATTTGACAAAATATGATATCTATTATCGCTTTAAAAAACCTCAACAAAACAGGTTTGGAGGGAACATATCTCAACATAATAAAAGCAATACATGAAAAAACCCACAGCTAACATCATACTCAATGTGGAAAATCTGAGAGCTTTTCCCCTAAGATCAGGAACAAGACAAGGATGTCCACTTGCAGCACTTTTATTCATCATGGTATTGGAAGTCCAAGCCTAGCCTAGTCCACACCAATCAGACAATAAAAAGGAATAAAAGGCATCCAAATAGGTAAGGAAGAAGTAAAACTTTCACTATTTGCAGACGACATGATACCATACATAGAAAATCCTCAAGACTCCACCAAAGAACTACTATTACTGGTAAATGAATTCAGTAAGGTCATAGGATACAGAAATCCATTACATTTCTGTACACTAAGAAATTAAGGGAGCACCTAGATGGCTCAGTCACTTAAGTGTCCAACTTTAGCTCAGGTCATGATCTCATATGTGTGAGTTCGAGCCCTGCAGCCCTGTCAGCACAGAGCCTGCTTCAGATCCTCTGTCACCCTCTTCTCTACCCACCCCACTCCTGGCTTGTGCTTCTATCTTTCTCAAAATAAATAAACTGTTAAAAAAGAAGGTAAGAAAACAATCCCATTTATTATCGCACTAAAAATAATAAAATACCTAGCAATGAACTTCATCAAGGAGGCAAAAGACCTGTACCCTGAAAACTATAATACTAAAAGAAATTGAAGATGAAGAAACAACTGGAAAGATATACCATGTTCATGGATTGAAAGGAACATATTGTTAAGGAAATTTAACATATTGTTAAAATATCCATAGTACCCAAAGCAATATACAGATTTAATGCATTCTCTATCAAAATACCAATAGCATTTTTCACAGAACTAAAACAAACAATCCTAAAATTTATATGGAACCACAAGAGACCCTGAATAGCCAAATGAATTCTGATGAAGGAAAGCAAAGCTAGACATATCACAATTAGAGATTTCAATTTATACTACAAAGCTGTAGTAATCAAAACAGTATTGTACTGGCACAAAAACAGACACATAGATCAATAAAACAGGATAGAAACCCCAGAAACGGGGGCACCTGGGTGGCTCAGTTGGTTAGGCATCTGACTTTGGCTCAGGTCATGATTACATGGTCTGTAAGTTTGAGCCCTGCACTAGGCTCTGTGCTGACAGCTCAGAACCTGGAACCTGCTTAAGATTCTGTCTTTGTCTCCTCTCTCTCTCTCTCTCTCTCTCTCTCTTTCTGTCTCTCTCTGCCCCTCCCCCACTCACACTTTGTCTCTCTCCGTCTCTCTCTCTCTAAAGCAAGTAAGTATTTTTAAAAAGCTTTTTTAGTACAGCATAATAAGAAGAGAGCCCAGAAACAAACCCACAACTATATGGTCAATTAATCTTTAACAATATAATAATATGCAATGGAAAAAAGACAGTCTCTTCAACAAACGGCATTGGGAAAACTAGACAGCTACATGCAAAAGAATTGGACCACTCTTTTAACGCCATCTACAAAAATAAATTCAAAATGAATCAGAAACCTAAATGTGAGATGTGAAACCATAAAAATCCTAGAAGAGAACACAGGCAGTAGATTCTCCAATACAGACCAGGGCAACATTTTTCTAGGCATGTCTCCTAAAGCAAGGGAAATAAAAATAAACTTGGGACTACATCAATATAAAAAGCTTCTGCACAGCGAAGAAAACAATCAACAAAACTAAAAGAAAACTACTGAAAGAAGATATCTGCAAATCACATACCTGATAAAGGGTTAGTATCCAAACAACATAAAGAACTTCTAAAACTCAACACCCAAAAGACAAATAATCCAATTGAAAAACTAGTCAGAAGACATGAACACACATTTCTCTAAAGACTATACAGATGGTCAACAGACACATTAAAAGATGCTAAACATCACCCATCACTAGAGAAACACAAGTCAAAACTAAAGCTAGGTATCATCTCATACCTGTCAGAGTGGCTAAAATAAAAAATGCAAGAAACTACAAGTGTTGACAAGGATGTGGACAAAAAGGAACCCACTGCTGGTGGGAACACGAACTGGTGCAGCCACTCTGGAAAACAGTATGGAGGTTACTCAAAAAGTCAAAAATAGTACTACCCTACAATCCAATAATCAGACTACTGGGTACTTTTATCCAAAGGATACAAAAACACTAATTCCAAATAATATATGTGCCACTATGTTTATTGCAGCATTATTTATAATAACCAAATTAGAGAAACAACTCAAGTATCCATCAACAGATGAATGGATAAAGAATATGTGACATGTAAGAACAATGGAATATTATTCCACTTAATAATGTATTATTACTAAAAATGAAATCTTGTCATTTGCAATGACATTGATGGAGATAGAAAGTATTAGGCTAAGTGAAACAAATCAGTTAGAGAAAGAAAAATACTGTATGATTTCACACATAGGTGGAATTTAAGAAACCAAGCAAATGAACAAAGGGAAAAAAGAGACAGAGACAAACCAAGAAACAGACTCTTAACTGTAGAGAACACACTGATGGTTATCAGAGGGGAGGTGGATGGGGGGATGAGGGAAACAGGTGAAGGGGATTAAAAGTACATTTCTCATGATGAGCACTGAGTTAATGTACAGAATGGGTGAATCACTATATTGTACACCTAAAACTAATATAATACTGTATGTTAACTATACTAGAATTAAAATTAAAAACTCTAAAAAAATGTCAAAGTGTGAAAAATAAGAAAGACTGAAGGACTGCTTGAGATTAAAAGAGATGTAAGAGGTATGGCAACTAAAGGCATCAAATAACCCTAGACTCAATCCTGGACCAGATTTAATTTTCTTTTGTTATATAGGAAATGAGTGGGACAGGGGCGCCTGGGTGGCTTAGTCGGTTGAGCGTCCGACTTTCGCTTAGGTCATGATCTCGCGGTTTGTGGGTTCGAGCCCCGTGTCGGGCTCTGTGCTGACTGCCAGCTCAGAGCCTGGAGCCTATTTCAGAGTCTGTGTCTCCCTCTTTCTCTCACCCTCCCCTGCTCACGCTGTCTCTCTCTGTCTCTCCTAGAAATAAATAAAACATTAAAAAAAAAAAAAAAGGAAATGAGTGGGACAATTGATGAAATTGAATAGTTTGCCAATTAGATAACAGATCTTTATCACTCTCAATGTTGATTTTGATTATTGTTCTATGGTTATGTAAGAGAAAGTCCTTGTTTTTAGGAACTACCCAGTGAAGTGCTTGAAAGTGAAACATTATATTACTTAATTTCAAATAGTTCAGGAAACATTATCCACAGTCACACATACATACATACAAGGAGATATACACATACATATATACATATATACATACACATACATTTGGATGAAGGACTTATGGGAATTTTTTCCTAATGTTTGTACAAATATTTTATAAATCTCAAAATATCCCCAAAATACAAATTTTGACAATAAGAAACCAATTTTCAAGACACATTGCCTTCCCTCAAGAACCCAATACTTTAGTTGGGAGATTTCAAAAAAAAAAAACAAACATAAAAAAAAACAAAAATTGGAAAATGGCATCGAAATATTACATATTCATTTTAGTAGAGGCTAATTTTTATTACTTACTGAGGATATACTTATAAATAATACTATTGTCAAATGAGGGAGAGGATAAGGGTGGTGGCAAATTGTCAAAGAAAGCTTCATGGAGAAAGAAGGGTCATGCCTGAACATCAGAGGATGAAGAATTATGACCAAAAAGAGGCAGGAGTTCCTAAGCAAGAACAATACCTCAGGAGAAATAGAAAGAATGCCCGTGTCCTTTCTGGACAAAGAGGGAAAGAGGTTTAGTGGGTCCATGATGTGTCTAGAAATGTCAGAAATAACATTAAGTTTATCTCCTGGAATATACCACTGTCAGAGTCATTAGGTAAACTTATGATGACTCATGAATTTTAGGTTTCTTTATCCACAGAAAAGTAAGGAATCTATCAAAGTGTTTTAAGTAGGTATGAGAGGTGCCGAGTATTTTATGGACAATAAATCTGTCAAAGATTAGAGTGGAGAAGACTGTCAAAGTAGAAAAACTACAGGCACATTTCCACTTAGGTGAAGTGGTGATGAGAACAGTATATTTCTGGAAATAGGAGGGTCAATGGAATCAGTATATGTGAGGTGGTATAATTATCTATGGAAATATGTGACCAACAGAACTATTTACTTTCTATCACTGACATGTAAAATTAGGAGTGATTGACTAACTTTATCTTCATAGTATTCTTAACTATTTTTCTAATATCATAAAGGCAGGACTAGAACATAAACACACATTCATATGAGGCTCCCCTCCTTGAACAGCTAGAACATCCACATGTATTTTAACCATTAAAATAAGCACAGGTATTTGTCCTTGGGAAATCATTAAGTTACTTCCTGGGGACCCAAAGACCATACCAGAAGGAGAAAACAAAGGAAAACCATTTGACATATTAAGTGGCATTGGCTGAGAGCTGAGGGTAGGCTTCATAACCAGAACTAGAAAGAATTAGAAATATACATTGAGGTCGAACTGATGTAGAAAACAATCAAGGTCAATGTGATGGGTTTCTTTGGCTAGGGATATGGGGGTGGAACATAAAGGAAGACAAACATGAGTGTAAAATTGAGTATAACACACAAATTGTGAAGGTGGGCCTCATACAGTTTCTACTCAAAACTGATGGACCCCATACGGTTTCTATTCAAAACTATGGAAAAAGAATGAATTTTATCAAGAAGGAAGCATATACAGAGGAACAGACTTTAAGAACTTTCTTAGGGATGTTCTTGTTGAGAGAAAGAAATAGCCTGAAAGGTCAGAGGAGATCCTAGTAGGTGTAATGCACAGAAGCCAGGAAGTACTTCAAGGAGAAGCTGATCAAACTTACCTCTAGAACAGTTTGAAGACTGTGAATAGAAAATACTTAATACCAACTTACATTTAAAGCTCTGTACGTTGCTACACAAAAATTAATGCATCATCTGTCAGTTCTATGCCTTATCAAATTGGTTCAATTTGTGTATACTTCTCTATCAAATTTTTTTCATATGTTTTACATTTTGGGAGTAGTATTTACATTTTCAATGATAGGAATGTTAGGAAATATACATATCTTAAATATAAAATTTATCTCTAAAGACACATAATTTTGCCTGAACTTTTTAAATTATTTTTTCCAGTACTGAACTCCCAATAAAATAATTTTGATAAGATTGTATCTTTTAAATTCTGGCAAGTCTCTTACTAATATGATATGTGACAGAAGTACCTGAGTGGCTCAGTCGGTTAAGCATCCAACTCTTGATTTCAGCTCAGGTCATGATCTCATAGTTCATGAGATTGAGCCCTGAGTTAGGCTCTGCACTGACAGCATGGAGGCTGCTTGGGATTCTCTCTCTCTCTCCTCCCTGCCCCTCCCCACACAGGTGTGCTACCCTCTCTCCCTTTCTCTCAAGTTAAACTTTTTTTTTCAAACAAAATACATTTATTTGTATGGCCCTTTATATTTTTGTGTTTTTTACAAATAGTTCTTTTTATTACAAATAGTTTATTGTCAAATTGGTTTCCACATAACACTCAGTGCTCATCCCCACAAGTGTCCTCCTCCATACCCGTCCTCCCCTCCCCCCACATCCATCAGTCCTCAGTTTTTGTCAGCATTCAAGAGTCTCTCATGGTTTGCCTCTCTCCCTTTCCCCCACCATTTCCCCCCTTCTTCTCCCCCTTGTTCCTCCGTCAAGTTCCTCCTAATCTTCCTATATGTGCAAACATATGATATTTGTCCTTCTCTGCCTGACTTATTTCACTCAGCATAACACCCTCAAGGTCCATCCATGTTGCTTTGTCAAGTTGGTTTCCATATAACACCTAGTGTTCATAACCACAAGTGCCCTCCTCCATGTCCATCATCCCCCTTTCCCTCCCCCCCATACCCATCAGGCCTCAGTTTGTTCTCAACATTCCAAAGTAACTCTCATGGTTTGCCTCCCTCCCTCTCCCCTATTTCCCCCCTTCTCCCCCACGATCTTCCATAAAGTTCCTTCTAATCCTCCTATATGTGCAAACATGTGGTATCTGTCCTTCTCTGTCTGACTTATTTCACTCAGCATAACACCCTCAAGGTCCATCCATGTTGCTACACATGGCCAGATTTCATTCTTTCTCATTGCCATGTAGTATTCCATGGTATAGATAAACCACATCTTCTAGATCCATTTGTCTGTTGATGAACACTTAGGCTCTTTCCATGTTTTGGCTATTGTTGAGAGTGCTGCTATGAACATTGGGGTACATGTGCCCCTATGCATCAGCACTACTGTATCCCTTGGGTAAATTCCTAGCAGTGCTATTGCTGGGTCATAGGGGAGTTCTATTGTTAATTTTTTGAGGAACCTCCACACTGCAAATGACTTATCAGATAAAGGGTTAGTATCCAAAATCTCTGAGGAACTCACCAAACTCCACACCTGAAAAGCAAACAATCCAGTGAAGAAATGGGCAAAAGATATGAACAGACACTTCTCCAAAGAGGATATCCAGATGGCCAACAGACACATGAAATTATGCTCAGCATCCCTCCTCATCAGGGAAATACAAATCAAAACCACACTGACATACCACCTCATATGGTCAGAGTGGCTAAAATGAGCAAATCAGAGGACTCTAGATGCTAGCGAGGATGTGGAAAAGTGGGCACCTTCCTACATTGTTGGTGGGAATGTAAACTGGTGCAGCCCCTCTCAAGTTAAACATTTAAAAAATATGAGATGTGACAAACATAATTATTGATCATGACTATTCAAATTGCAAATATTTAATCATCATTTGAATAAATCATGTCAAGATATTCATACCGTGAGTCGGAATATTGAAACTCAGAGTACAATGTGACTTACCTAGGATTAGATTTATACCTAAAACCAGAAACCTTCTAGCCATGGGATAAATCTAGCCCACAAGCATGTTTTGGACCTGTACAGTATGTTCTCCTTAAAACACTAAGTCTCAACATCTAAAAACTTAAGAGATTTCCTACTTCTTTAGAAAAAATGGGAGTACATCAAGGCTACACTCTTTTGATTGGGTATGAGCTTTCCATTTTAGCACAGTCCCCACCATTCCGTATTGTTTTTTCATTCATTTATGACTTATGCCTGGCTGTTGCAGGCACTTAAGTTTGTAATGCCTGTCTAGAATCTGCTAAAGAGGGTAAGGGAAAAACCACTCCTAAACATTTTGCCAACAATAAAAATTGGTGAAAAAGGCTTGAATTATTGGAATATAAAGCAAAATTATATCTTCCCACACTTTCTTTTTTTTTTTTTTCTTAAAAGGACTATCTTCTCATCTTGCTAATCTGTGATTTTGCATGAGTTGTACCAGAGGAGCAAAAAATGCCCAGAAATTATTTTGAAGTCTAGTACTTGGATAACTTGATAGACTTTCTTACCACCACCACTTACCTTCTCCAACAAGCGGGGCGGGGGGTGGGGTGGAGGGGGGATGTACTTTTTACTTCGGTAAATGAATAGATAAATAAACCATGGTATATCCAGACAATGAAATATTCACCACTAAAAAGAAATGAGCTACCAAGCCATTAAAAGACATGGAGAAAATTTAAATTCATATTACACAATGAAGAAAGACCATCTGAAAAATCTCTATACTGCAAGAATTGGCAAAACATGGAGAAAGTAAAAGGTTCAATGGTTCCTATGGGTTAGAAGGAAAAATGTATGAATAGAAGGTGCACAGAAGAGTTTTAGGGTAATGGAATAAATCTGTATATTATAATGGTGCATACACGTGACTATACATTTGTCCAAACTCATAAAATGTATATCAAGAGTGAATCCTAATGATCTTTAAGTGATAATGATGTGTCAGTGTAGGTTCATGAATTGTAACAAATGTACCACTCAGGTGGGGAATGTGTGAGTGCAGGGATTTTATGAAAAATCTCTGCACCTTCATCTCAATTTTGCCATGAACCTAAATTTTCTTTAAAAAAAATCAAGAGATGGGGCACCTGGATGGCTCAGTCGGTTAAGTGTCCAACTTCAGCTCAGGTCATGATCTCACGGTTCATGGGTTCAAGCCCTGCGTCAGGCTCTGTGTTGACAGCTCAGAGCCTGGAGCCTGCATCAGATTCTCTATCTCCGTCTCTCTCTCTGAGCCTCCCCTGCTCATGCTGTCTCACTCTCTCAGAAATTTTTTTAAAAAAATTTTTTAATAAAAACAATATATATATACCATGGAATACTACATGGCAATGAGAAACAATGAAATCTGGCCATGTGTAGCAACATGGATGGACCTTGAGGGTGTTATGCTGAGCGAAATAAGTCAGGCAGAGAAGGACAAATATCATATGTTTGCACGTATAGGAGGATTAGGAGGAACTTAACTGAGGAACAAGGGGGAGAAGAAGGGGGGAAATGGTGGGGAAAGGGAGAGAGGCAAACCATGAGAGACTCTTGAATGCTGACAAAAACTGAGAACTGATGGATGTAGGGGGGAGGGGGGATGGGCATGGAGGAGGGCACTCGTGGGGATGAGCACTGGGTGTTATGTGGAAACTAATTTGACAATAAACTATTTGTAAAAATAAATAAATAAATAAATAAACAAATAATTCAAGATTTTTTTATGACATGATACTCTATATACGAAACCTGAAAGACTCCATAAAAGATTGATAGAACTAATACATGAATTCAGCAAAGTCACAGGACATAAAATCAACATATAGAAATATGCTGCATTTCTACATACCAATAGTGAAGCAGCAGGGAAAAAAATCAAGGAATCAAGCCCATTTATAATTGCACCAAAAAGGTGTGCCTGGGTGGCTTAGTCAGTTAAGCGTCCGACTTTCGCTTAGGTCATGATCTTGCGGTTTGTGGGTTCGAGCCCCGCGTCGGGCTCTGTGCTGACTGCCAGCCCAGAGCCTGGAGCCTGTTTCATAGTCTGTCACTCCCTCTCTCTCTGACCCTCCCCTGCTCACGCTGTCTCTCTCTCTCTCTCCTAGAAATAAATAAATAAATAAAATAATAATTGCACCAAAAATAACTAGATACCTAGGAATAAACTTATAAAAGATGTAAAAGATCTGTACTCTGAAAACTATAGAATATTTATGAAAGAAATTTAAGAGGACACAAAGAAATGGAAAAGCATTCCATGCTCATGGATTAGAAAAACATTGTCAAAATGTCTATACTACCCAAAGCAATCTCCACATTTAATGCAATCTTCATTAAAATACCACCAGGAATTTTCACAGAGCTAGAACAAACAATCCTAAAATTTGTACAGAACCACAAAAGACCCTGAATAGCCAAAGCAATCTTGAAAAAGAAAAACAAAACTAGAGGCATCATGATTACAGATTGCAAGCTATATTATAAAGCTGTAGTCACTGAAGTGTCTGAGTGGCTCAGTCTGTTAAGCATCCTACTCTGGATTTCTGCTCAGGTCATGAACTAATGGTTCCTGAGATCGAGCCCAACATCAAGGCCCTGACAGTGCAGAGCTGCATGGGATTCTCTCTTTCTGCCCCTCCCTCAGTCATGTTCTCTCTCTTAAATAAGCTTAAAAAAACTCTAGTTATTAAGACAGTATGGCACTGACACAAAAACAGACACATAGATAACTGGAATAAAGGAGAAAACCCAGAAATGGACCTACAATATGATCAAGTAGTCTTTGAAAAAGCAGGAAAGAATATACAATGGAGAAAAGACAGTCTCTTCATCAATGGTGCTGGGAAAACTGGATAGTGACATGAAGAAGAATTAAACTAGATCACTTTCTTAAAACCATACACAAAAATTTAAAAAATGGATGAAAGACCTAAATGTGAGATAGAAAACTATCAGAATCTTGGAAGAGAACACAGGCAGAAACCTCTTTGACCTCAGCTGTAGCAACTTCTTTTTAGACACATCACAAAAGAAAGGGAAACCAGAGCAAATACAAACTATTGGGACTTCATTAAGACAAAAAGCTTCAAACAACAGGAAACAAAAGGAAACAAACAACAAAACTAAAAAGCAGTTTACAGAATGGGAGAAGGTATTTGTAAATGGAGTATCAGATAAAGGGTTACTATTCAAAATCTATAAAGAACTTTTCAAATTCAACACACAAAAAACAAATAATCCAGTTAAGAAATGGGCAAAAGATATTTTTCCAAAGAAGATATCTAAGTGGCTAAGAGACACATGAAAGATGCTCATCATCACTCATCATCAGGGAAATACAAATCAAAACCACAATGAGATACCACCTCACACCAGTCAGAAAGGCTAAAATGAACAACGCAAGAAACAACAGGTGTTGGTGAAGATGTAGAGAAAAGGGAACTCTCTTGCACTGTTGGTGAGAATGCAAACTGGTGCAGCCACTCTGGAGGACAGTATGAAGGTTCCTCAAAAAGTTAAAATGGAACTACCCTAGGATCCAGCAATTACACTACCAAGTACTTACCCCAATGATAGAAAAATACTGATTTTGAAGGGATACATGCACTCCAACGTTTACAGCAACATTATCAACAATAGCCAAACTAAAGAGAGAACCCAAATTTCCACCAACTGATAAATGGATAAAGAAAATATGGTGTGTGTCTACAGACACACACACACACACACACACACACACACACACGGAACATTACTCAGCCCTCAAAAAGAATGACATCTTGCCATTTGCAATGATGTGGATGGAGCTAGAGTGTATTATGCAAAACAAAATAGGTTAGTTAGAGAAAGCCAAAAACCATATGATTTCACTCACATGTGGAGGTTAAAAAACAAAACAGATGAACATGTGGGAGGGAAGGGGGATAAAGGAAACAAACCATAAGAGACTTTTAAAGATAGAGAACAAACTGAGGGTTTATGGAGGTAGTCGGTTAAAGGATGGGCTAGATGGTTGATAGGTACTCAGGAAGGTTCTTGTTATGATGAATACTGGGTGTTACAGGTAAGTGATGAATCACTGAATTCTACTCCTGAAACCAATATTGCACTATATGTTAACTAACTAGAATTTAAATAAAAATTTGAAAAGAAAAAATAAAGTCTATTTTTAAAACTGGAAGGACACTTATCCAAAAAAGAATTAAATTTCTTTTAAAAGATTTATCTTTTTATCATCAATGTATTTTTTTGAAGTTATTTAATTATTTTGGAACTTTTGCAATTGCTACATAAGCATCTAGATGATCACCTGAATTTGATGATTATTTCTGTCATTCTGAAATAAGTTTTAATTGGGAAATAGGTAGTAGTTCCATATAAGTGACATCAAAAAAACATTTTTAAGACATTCATCTTTAGAAGTACACCGCAAATCATAGCAGTAACAAAGAAAAGTTTTTACAAGAGTCAGAAGAAGCTTCAGAAATGCATTTAGCTTTGAACAGTTACAAAACCACAAGAAAAATTCTCTGGGTTCCTCCAGTGACTGAATACCAAAAAACGAGTTTGAATGATTTGTGCCTTTCATAATCTTTTGCTCATGTTAGCCTGTGGTAAACATTCCTGTTCCACAAGGACTGGAGAGGAAAAGCAGTGCGTAGTGTCTTGCTACTCTAAGTGTGGTCCATGGACAAACAGCACCCGCAACACTAAAAAGTTCAATGTAAATACAGCTTCTCAAGCCACCCCCCCAACACACACACACACCATGGGGACATGCAGCTAAGCTCCACCCCAGGTGATTCTTATGCAAACCAGAGTTCCAAAAGTGTCGCTCACAGTGGGATTCTAGGATGAAACACTTAGTGAATTTTTCTGATCCCCATTTCTTACCAGTAAAATGGAAACAAAATAAATTCAGGGCTTCACGTGGGCAGTGCTGACTCCTCACAACAGAGTGTCAGCCTAGGGCCTTGTGGCTGGACCTGAGGTGCCGCTGGGCCTCATGGCCATGCTGACTCAGTGAGGCATCTTGGCCGAGAGTCTGACTAACATCACATGGAGCCTCACCGCTGCGCGGGCTCAAGGCGGAGATACTGACTGACAAGGCTAAGCATCATGGCGGAGGGGCAGACCAACCTCATGTGGAGCCTCACAGCTGTGCGGCTTATGGTAGAAAGGCTGACTGATGTGGTCAGACATCATGGCAAAGAGCTGACTGATGGTCCAGAGAGGCATCTCCTGTAGCTTCTTCCAGTGAGGAGCCCCCACGAGGAAAGCCCGCAGAAGCTGAGTTCACTGTGCTCCTCTAGGTTCAGAGGTCAAGAATGGAATGGAAACAAGAACACCAGTGAAGCCAGAGTGAGACCACACACACCCAATGAGATTGTTTAGATTGGTTGTTATCGGTCTTCATTACACCTTGGATTGATTCACACTGTGAACTTTTAAAAAGTCTTGATGCCCAAGCCAGGCCCTCAACTAATTTCATCAGAATCTCTATAGTGGAACTAAGCATCAGTATTTTTTTAGGTGCCTCAGGGGATCTTAAAGTGCTGCCAACAAAGAACCATATAGTCAAAAATGTCAAGACTCCGAAGACATAGAAATCCCAGATTATATTATGTATAGAAAGTGGTTCTTAAACTTGAGTATACATCATAATTACCTGAAGGGCTTACTAAATTACAGATTGCTGGAACCCACCCCAGAGTTTCCAGTTCAGTAAGGCAGATGATGCTGATGTTGCAAAGCTGTAGTCCCAAAGACTACACTTTGAGAACTAATGATCTAGGTACCGGTCCTCAAACTTGCCTGCATACTGAAATGAGTGAGTGAATTTTTTTTTAAATACTGATGCATGGATTCCATTCCTACAGGTGGTGATGCAATTTATCTGGGGCATTGGCCAGATACTGGGCTTTTTAAAGTTTTCTCATGTGATTCAGGTGTGGAGCCCAGGTTGAAGACATTTATCTAGGAAAATAATGTAGACAGAAAAACAAAAAATCCAGGACCAGACCCCTTATTTTTAAGGGTTAGATGGAGGAGGAAGGAGTTGGACAACATATGGCCAGTAAGGTAGATGGAATACTAGAAGAGTGTGCTGTTGGGAAGCTAAGATAGGACTCCTCAAGATGTGAGTGGTCTGAATCATCCAATATGCTGTATTCTCATGAAAGCCAGTTTATGGCTAGAGTTAAAAATTTTTTTAAAAAATAACTTTTCAACTGCTTTTGACTTCATGTCTCTTGCTTAACTCTATTCAAGGACCCACCTGAAAGAGTGCTCTTTGATAGTACTAAAGTACTGTATACTGAATTGTATACTGTCAGCCCTTAAAGGCCCAAGAGATCATAGAGTTCAGCCTCTTCATTCTGCCAGTGATAAAATAGGAGACCTCAAAATAGAAAGTGGCTTCCCATGATCATATAGCCATGGTTGGGAGAACTCAGGGAAGACTCCAGCTTCCTGATTCTCCTGTTTATGCACTTTACACTCTGCAAAGAAAATCTTAGAAGTAAATATCTGGAACTGATGGCTTAAGATCAAAATACCTTCTCTGTTTTCAAGTTTTGCTCCATTGTTTGCCAGTTGGTATATGTCAATAATTCTCAAAGGCAGAGCCAGGCCAGGGTTGGGGTTTCCCTGCTGACTCCCCCAGGTGGAATGTGTTAAGCTAACAAGTCAACACTCGTGTCAGGCAGGTAAAGGCCCACATCTGATGGATCAGCGACCTGGAATCTCTCATTAAGTAATTTGTTTCCTTTGTACCAAGCCCAACTCTCAGGCTAGAGCCCTGGGCTCCTCACCAGGCCCCTGCTTTTTAGTGATCTTGCTGTTCATAAGGTCACATCATTAATAGTTGAGCCCAACCCAGTGTGCTCTATAATAGACTTTGATGAGCAGAATGAGTCTGATGTATATCCCTCACATGGCCTTTATTCCACAGGTGGGGTACAGAAGGTGATGGCCTCTTCACTAAGATCCTCCTTGCAGTGAGAGAATGGAGGGGTAGCAGCCTGGCTTATAGGATTACAGAAGTGTACATAGCAGGTACCTTCATCTTTTTGGTAGCTTTCACCTCTAGTAGGGTGCCAGGTTTGCTAAATCCTAAAGAATAAACTACTTAAATTAAAAACCCTAGAGCCTCTCATTTATTGTACTGTAAGATAAAAATTCATCTACCTTTTTAGAAACCTGAAGATAAATAAAAGTCTATGGGCACAAAATGACATTAGAAATAATTTGGGCTACTGTCTTTTCAAGGCCCAACTAGTTTTCTTTAAACCAGCCCAAAACATAGAGGCTTAAAACAACAGCCTTTTTTTTAAACTAAGGTAAAATTGATATATAACATTATGTAAGCTTCAGGTGTACAACATTATAATTTGACATCTATATTTACTACAGAATGATCACCACTAAAAGTCTAGTTACTATCTATCACCTTTCCCATCCCTGCTGGTAACCAACAACAACCATTTGTTTTGTTCATCACCTGGTAGTCTGGTCTAGGCCAGCTTAGCTGATGTTTCTAGGCTCTCCTGTGCTTGTTCCTGTGGTCAGCTGATACATAGATGTTTGATCTGGGATAGCCTCATTCACATATCTGGTGGTTAGCTGCTTGTTGGTTGGGGCAAAAGGGATGATTGAGCCAAGTGTCTCTCTTCCTCCAACAGACAAGCGCAGGGCTTTTCACTCAGGGGTTTCAACATTGCAGAGAACAGCAAGAAAAAGCCAGCTCCAATGTTCAAGCACTTTTCAAGTCTCTTCTTGCATCGCACTTGCTACTGTACCATTGACCAGAGCATGTGACATACATAGCTTATTAGAGCCAGAAGTGGCCCTAGAAGGCCATAGCCCTGTCCTCTACATCCTTGTTCTCTAGATTTGAGTGGCATGGGTTGTTCAGTACTGTTAACAAAGTAGTTACCACTTTTTTTTTTTTAATACTTTTTTATTTATTTCTAGGAGAGAGAGAGACAGTGTGAGCAGGGGAGGGTCAGAGAGAGAGGGAGACACAGACTCCAAAACAGACTCCAGGCTCTGAGCTGGCAGTCAGCACAGAGCCCGACATAGGGCTCGAACCCATGAACTGCAAGATCATGACCTAAGTGAAAGTCGGACGCTTAACCGACTAAGCCACCCAGGCACCCCAGTAGTTACCACTTCTAATTGCATGATGGTGGAGAGGGCATTCTGGAATGGGGGCAACAATAAATAAATCACACCTTACTTATGTTTCTGATTTTTAAAAAATGAACATATCAAAAACATCCCACATACCCATGCCCTAAACAGGAATAGAATTAAAAATGGAATATGTATCATATTTGTAATCAGGTTACAAATATTTTATTCAATGTTTCTATATTTAAAACACTATAAAAATGCAAATTTATAACATAAAAAATATCTCATCCCCCAAAAATGGAACACATAACAAAATCAAAAGTTTAAGCTTATTAAAAATATACAATAAAAGATTTAAATAACTTCAGTAAATTAAGAAATCCATAACAGAGGAAGTAAAGGTAGGATGTTAATGTAACTGCTGTATAAATTTTACATTGCTTTACCAAGTTCTGTGGCTTCTATATCTCCTGTTGACTTATTTTTCAGGTAGGCTTATGACAGAACTTTCTAATATACCTGAAAAATTGTTTTGAATCTTTCTCTACACTATTGCTCAAATGTTCTTTTTTATAATTGTGTGTTTTCCCCAGATGACTAATTTAAGAAAATTTCTCTGGGAGTAAAACATAGTTCCAAGGAATAGAAAATTAGATGCCTGTTTTCTTTTCTTGAATTTACTTCTGGAGTTAAACAAAATACAACCTGTTAGATAAATTTGGCTTTTTCCTCTTTAAAAATCTCCACAATTATTTCATTGTGTTAGATGTACATTGAAATGGGGGCAGGGTGAGGAGAACTGTACTGACTTTACTGTGGGATGCAATATTTATATTTTACCAGTTTAGTTTATCCATTCCATGAAGCTTGTCATGCTCATTGGAAATGGTATAGCTATAGCTAATTCACCTCCATCTGATGAACAAATATAACAGTAGCTGACAAAAAACTGCAAGGACATAGGCAAGTTGGTCAATATAAGGGGAAATACCTCATTCTTTGAGCAACAGAACTTGAAATTATGGCAAACTGGAAACATGGGATCCCATTTACATTGGCCTTGTTCATCATCACATACCGAAATATAGGTTGCTAGGACTCCTGGGAGTGAAACTCTCAAAACTCATCAAGCGGAAAAGGTGGAATGGATCCAAGTTGCCTGCAACCTGAGCCCACCTTACCAAGTAAAAGAAAAACTAGAGAAAGGATTCTCCATCTCTTTCCATTAATTCTGACCAAGTCAGTGGAGGGTCCTCCACTTCTACAGTCAGCCTCCAAAGATTCAATGCAAACCTTCTCTCCCCACCACCACTGCACTCCAGAGACAGCCATTGCTGTCAGCTTATTTTGCAGAATGAAGGTGAAGCAAAATCCTATGGATTAAATAATAAAATTTACATAACTATGGCACATGCTGACCCAAGGTATATAGTTTTGTACAGGGTAGGAATTTGATACTCTTGACAGATCCCAGTACTTTAATAAATCTTTTCACAGGAATCGGACTCAAAATATCTACATATAAAAAAGATGTAATTGTATTTGCAACACATATTTGTGATTCCTAGAAACATGATTATGTTACATAATCCCAATGTATTCACATACATTCACACATACATAATCCCATATCACAATGCCTCTGGTGAGCACTCCCCATCCCAATTTCCTTTAAATAGACTGGTGTACCCATCTACCAAATGTTCTGGATATTTTTTAAATTATTTTAATTTTTTAAATCTATTTCTGAGAGAGAGAGAGAGAGAGAGAGAGAGAGAGACAGTGTGAGCAGAGGAAGGCCAGAGAGAGAGGGAGACACAGAATTTGAAGCAGGCTCCAGGCTCTGAGCTAGCTGTCAGTATAGAGCCCGATGTGGGGCTCAAACCCACAAATCGTGAGATCATGACCTGAGCCGAATACGGATGCTTAACTGACTGAGCCACCCAAGCACCCCTACTCTGGATATTTAAAATTGTTCCCTTATTTGGATAATTACGCCTGGTCAAACCAGATCCACCTTGCTTGGAAACTTACACTCCCTGCTCCTGAGGACTATGGGGAGATAGCCAGTGATTGACAGTGAGTTTTAAGACAAGACAAGACAAGACAAGACAAGACAAGACAAGACAAGACAAGACAAGACAAGACAAGAAATACCAGTATCCTTACCTCAAGGTAGGACCAAGTATAGTGCAATTCATACTTTAGAGTTCCCCCATGGGATGAGTTTCAAACTCAGCTGAAGATGGGACTGTCCACTTGCTCAGTGCATTCCCTGGTTGGACTCCTTTTCTCTTAAGAGGACTTCTTCAGTAAGTCATGTACAGTGAATCCTTGTCTCAGGCTCTGCTTCTAGGGAACCCAACATGAGATAACACTTCATTACTGATCTTGAAAGTTTTCAGCAACTAGGACCCTGAAGTGTATGCTTGTTCTAACCCTACTTCTAACTTTCAAAGTAATTTAACACTGCATGTTTTCACTATGAAAGCATTTGCTATTGACTATGTGCTTGATGAGATTTCCTTACCTTTCTTCATTCCACCCTCTGTCACTCACATAAGTAAAAATTCTTTTGTTTGAGGTACCTGACACACTAGTACAGAAGCTCAAAGCCCATTTGCCCTCTTTACAACAATGTACAGATAGATCACCTACTCTCTGCCAGGAATTAAGTCTTTAAAAATGATGCTTACAGGGGGCACCTGAGTGGCTTAGTGAGTTCACTATCCATCTTGATTTTAGTGCAGGTCATGATCTTACTATTCATGGGTTTGAGCCCTGCACAGGGTGCTGTGGTGACAGTGTGGAGCCTGCTTGGGATTCTCTGTTTCTCCTCTCTCTGTGCCTCCCCTTCTCTCTTTCCCTCTCTCTCTCAAAATAAAAAAGTAAACATATTTTACGGGCGCCTGGGTGGCTTAGTCGGTTAAGCGTCTGACTTTCGCTTAGGTCATGATCTCACGGTTCGCGGTTCGAGCCCCGCGTCGGGCTCTGTGCTGACTGCCAGCTCGGAGCTTGGAGCCTATTTCAGAGTCTGTGTCTCCCTTTCTCTCTGACCTTCCCCTGCTCACGCTGTCTCTCTCTCTCCTAGAAATAAATAAAATAAAATAAAAAATAAAAATAAAAAAAATAATAATAATAAATAAATGGTGCTTTAGAGATAATAGTCTCTCCTGAACTTGAAACCCACAGACAACTGTCATAGGATTCACTAGCCCTGGAAAACTTCTCCATAACCATTTTGTGAAACCAATAAAGTTAACCCAATCTTTGATAAGCTAATGCAAAAGGGCATATCAAATATTTTCTTATCATTTTCCCCTATATGGTTTCAGAGCACATTCAATACTCTTTTCTTCTCCCTCACACAACTTATTTTCTGCCTTTGTATAGAGGTGCAGGCCTCTTGAATACACTGGGGTTGGAAAAACTTTAAATAAAATGAAAAACCTAAGTAATCATGCCCATACTGCATAACCACAGCTACATTTCTATGCAGAAGAATGTCTGTTTCTTGGGATTCAATTACAACCATGACCCAATTTCTGTTAACCTTTTTCTCTCTTTTCATCAGATGCAGAAGTGGACAAATTAGATATTATGAATGTTGGCTCATTTTTTACTATAATGATCATACTTCTCTTAAAGTTCATTGAACACTTGCTATGTGCCAAAACTGCTCTCAATGCTTTCATGATCTCATGCAAATGGCACAACTACCTTATGAGTCAGGTACTGTTTTCATAAGCTTTTTGCAGATGAGAAAACTTTATATCCTAGGATTTCATATAGGAATCCTATGCCATACTGATCTTCTCTCATATATCTAATCTTTGAAGGAAAATCTTCTTTAAAACCTCTCTCTGATACTACTAGTATCAGCATTTCTGTAGTAAATTTGTGCTTTAAAAACAAATTATAGTGCTAAAATAGCAACTTTTAATATATGCATGATCTTTCATCTTAAGAGGAATGGTATCACTATTGTGAGTCCCCTTACATGGTGAGGGATACTGAAGCTTGGAGAGGTTTTGTAACTTTCCCACTTTAGATCCAGACTTGCTCCAAATATCTGTGGCGCAAGGGCAAGAACACAAATGAGGCCTGTCACCTTCTCTGTACAGCATAGATGCTGCCCATTCTCACAAGGAGCTAAGCATGCAACATGTAGCAAAACCCAGACTACTTACCCAAGTTTCATCCACAGTCTACTATGCTACAAAAATCAGCCCCTTGGCCACTCCGCAGGCCTAAAATTGCATGTACCAGCAGTCATTCACTATCAGGAGGGTATATTGTGACAAGAGGACTATACAGGCCCTGGAAAGGACTTCCTCAGGGCAATTTGGCAGGGATTCTAATCCTGATTACTTAGAGCATGACCTAAAAGGGAAAGTATGGGTTCCCCGTGGGTGTTTATCTGAGAATTGTGGACTTATTGCTCCATGGAGAGAAAATGCAATCAGGAAGAACCAGGGGCATGGCTTGCAGGGTACAGGGCCTAGTGCAGGGGCTCCAGGGGCACCACTCTGAGAACAGAATATTTGCTCCACACCTAACAAATGATTGGTGCAGGAGCACCTGGGTGCCTCAGTCAGTTAAAAGTCTGACTTTAGCTCAGGTCATGATCTCATGATTCATGGGTTCAAGCCCCACATCAGTCTCTGTGCTGACAGCATGGAGCCTGGAGCCTGGTTTGGATTCTGTCTCCCTCTCTTTCTGGCCCTCCCCTGCTCATGCTTTATGCTTTCTCTCTCTCTCTCTCTCTCTCTCTCTCTCTCAAAAATGAAAATGATTAAAAAACTGATTGGGGCAGAGTTTGTCTTCAGATCCCTAGGAGCCACCATTCTGCTAGAACTGAACCTTCTTTCTTTTAAGATTTACTTCAGTACAAAAAAATGAATCACAGAGGCATCCCACTGCTTTTCAGACTTTATATGAGACTATATCTATATTTTTTGCAGGATTACATGGGCAAAGAAAGCTGACCTTTTAAAATTTTTCAAGAGTAGATGATCAATAGGCAATTCTCAGCAGAATTCCTTCCATATTTAGAATGCTTCTCTTAAGAGTTCAAGGCCCAAGCAAATGATTAACAAGAGTATACATGCCCGCCCACCTGGAGGCAAAGAAAAGAGAAAGGAGGAAGCAGCTGTTCAAGACCTTCACCTTAAGGTAAACTGAAAGAGTAGGAATAGCTATTGAGAACTAACACCTAGCATTGTGCTTGAAGCATACTAGGTACACAATGAATATTTCATAAAGAAAATTATTCAGCATGAATTTGTGAGTGTTCGACTCTCCTCTTTCTGGGACCAGAATTTGTCTGTTCTTGGTAAGATGGACTTGATATAGCTTATCAATGTAGCCAATACCAACGTGGTTACTTTCTGTCCAACAGAACAAAAATTTCTCGTTTATAGGTCTAAAAAGAGGCTTGAGTTGAGAATAAAGCCTCAGTATTCCTTGAAAATTTGTGATGTAAAATCTTCTACCTCTAAACTTCTTCAGCTACTTAAAGACTAGCTACCTCCCCATCTTTACTATATGAAATACTATCACAAGTTCCCTTCACCCCTTTATTTTGCTGGGTTGTTGTTTGCCCCATCAAACATATAATTAGCAACTTAGATACGGATCCCAGGATCTGAGGACCCACTACTTTCCTCTCTAAAATGCCAAATTTGTATTAGGATGAGAAGAAATCTGGTGATATATTCTTAATTTCTGGGAAAAATCATGTTCAATCATGTGGTATGGTGTAGAGTATGCGTGTGTGTATGTGTATAGAGAGAGAAAGAGAAAAATATACCAGTGAATGAAATTTAAATAAGTATCACCAATTCACTTCTAAAACTAAATAGAAAAATAAAGTTTTTTTGTGGGGGGAGGATAATGGTACATACAGGCATATAACATTGAGAGATATATGCTTATAGATATGAAAATATATAAGATGATAACATAACCCAAATTATTTCCAGATATTCATAACAGAAAACCCCACTGATATAATAAAAAAACACCCAAAACCCCAAAATTTCAAAATTCTGTGCTTCGTTCCTATACTTTGAATCCAGGATGCTTAAAATATGTTCAGTTGAAAGAGCTACATAGAAATTGTAAGAAAGTGGAAAACACAAATAAAGTCCATGAAAATGACCAAAAAATTGGGGCGCCTGGGTGGCTTAGTTGGTTAAGCGTCCGACTTTCACTTAGGTCATGATCTCTCGGTTCGTGGGTTCGAGCCCTATGTCGGGCTCTGTGCTGACTGCCAGCTCAGAGCCTGGAGCCTGTTCAGAGTCTGTGTATCCCTCTCTCTCTGACCCTCCCCTGCTCACGCTGTCTCTCTCTCTCTCTCTCTCTCCTAGAAATAAATAAAACATTTAAAAAAATTTAGGAAATGACCAAAAAATTATTAAATTGGGAAGTCTCAAATTTCCACTAGAGAGGTCATTTCCCATCCAAGTGGACAATGTCTGCTTACAACAATTAGAGAAGCATCATTAGAACTTCCAGCATTTTTAAGAAGTCAAAAACCCAAACACTTATATAAAACCTTCTGATTACTACATGTTAACTAGTTCAAATTTTTGAAATACATAACTAGGGACACCTGGATGGCTCAATCAGCTAAGCGTCTGACTTCAGTTCAGGTCATGATCTCACGGTTTGTGGGTTAAGGCCCCACATCAAGCTCTGTGATGACAGCTCAGAGCCTGGAGCCTGCTTCAGATTCTGTCTCCCTTTTTCTCTGCCCCTCCCCTATTCATGCTGTGTCTCTCTGTCTCACTAATAAATAAACATCAAAAAATTGAAATATATAACGAAAACCAGCACATACATAATTACAGGCTTCATTTCTTTGTTAGCAATCAGGCATGGCCTCTGGCCTTTAGAAATGAAGGCATCAAGAGATTTGGGCTACTTTAAGGCCAGCCTTGGTCATAACTTACTAACTGGAATATTGTAAAAACTAGACCATATGCCAACACAGAATAATCTAGGCCTCCCTCATAGACCAGAACAGCCGAGCTCTATAAAAGTTTGGCCCCCATGAAGGCTCATCTGGTGATATCCCTTGAACAAACTGGCCCTTCAAAGATGTCCTAATAATTTTCTTGATAGCAGCATTGCCCCACTGAACAAAAGTATGCATAGACTATCAATATACCAGTTGCAGATGATCCATTTGGGGGTCATCTGTGTTTATTCCAAGGAAGTGTGAATGGCATCACCTACCACAAACAGAGCATATCATCGTGCTGCTTGGTAAAAGCAAACATCCTTTCCATGAATATTTAACTAAAAGCATTGCTTATCAGTATTGGCACAACTAGACTGATCCTCTTTCTGTGTTCTGGAACATGCCATACAAAGAAGATGGTCAGAATGTTTCTAACTTTGTCTTCATAACCTAAAAACTTCTATTAAGCAGTTTTGAATTCAGATGATTCCGTCAAGTCTCCTTTCCTGAGAACTAAATTCAAAGTATCCTTACCTGTAAAGATTTGACAGGTTTATCTGATATATCTTATGAGATAGAATATTGGTGACAAAAGTTTTTTTAATAGACATTCAGTATTAAGTAAAGCAGTTCGTCTTGCCTAGATGTTGAAGTGCAGTGTTAATACTGGGAAGAGTCTTTGGGAGTTGAAATTAAGGTCTAATGGTGGTGAATGTAAAGACTATTTTTAAAAAAGCAAAAGCAAAAAGAAAGACAACATCCAATCGAACCTACATGCCAAATGCCTAGTTTTATTCACACATTAAGGAATGTTCATCAGAAGTTTTCCTGGCCCCAAATAATTCATTTTCTTTCTTTTTTTTTTTTTTTTTTTATAATTGTGATTTTATTTTTTATTATTATTTTTTTTAAGATACAAATAACTTATTTATTTCTAGGAGAGAGAGAGAGACAGCGTGAACAGGGGAGGGTCAGAGAGAGAGGGAGTCACAGACTGAAACAGGCTCCAGGCTCTGAGCTGGCAGTCAGCACAGAGCCCGACGCGGGGCTCGAACCCACGAACCGCGAGATCATGACCTAAGCGAAAGTCGGACGCTTAACCGACTAAGCCACCCAGGCGCCCCCAAATAATTCATTTTGTAACGTAGTAAAAGGTGCCTGGAAGGATCATCTTTAATCACTTGCCTAAGGTGTGTGTTTGTGTGTGTGTGTGTGTGTGTGTGTGTGTGTGTGTGTGTGTGTGTGTTTAGTTGGTGGTTAACATAGTTGGTAGTTGAGTGGTTAAGAGCTTGTTTGCACAGATGGCCTAGAGTATGCCTATTGCCCTGGTGTCATAGATGATAGTGACCCACTTCACTGTCTAAAATATCCTAGTTTGGTATTTTTCCAAATAAAAAGAAAATACTAACTTGAAAAGATATATGCATCCCCCTATTCACTGCAGCATTATTTATAATAACCAAGTCATGGAAACAATGTGTCTAACAACAAATAAATGAATAAAGAAATGAGACATACACACACAAACACACACATAATTATGGATATATACATATATATAATAAAATATTATTCAATCATAAAAAATGAAACCTTGCCATTTACAACAACATTGATGGACCTTGAAGGATTATGCTAAGTGAAATAAGTGAAACAGAGAAGGACAAATACCATCTGATCTCACTTAAATGTGAAATCTGAACAAAACAACAAAATAAGCTCAAGATACAGAGGACAGATTAGTGGTTGCCAGGAGTGAAGGGTTGGGGTGAGTGAAATATGTGAAGGAACTCAAAAGGCACAAATTGCCAAACCAGTAAATCAAGGGGATGTAATGTACAGCATGGTGACCATAGTTAATAATACTTTAATACATGTTTGATAGTTCCTAAGAAGGTACATCTTAAAAGTTCTTGTCATGAAAAGAAGTTATAACTATGTATGGTGATGGACATTAATTAGACTTATTGTTAGGATCACTTTGCAATATATATATATATGTGTGTGTATATATACACACACATATATATAAAATCATTATACTGTACACCTGAAGCTACTACAATATGTCAATTTTACCCCAATTTAAAGAAAGAAAGTTGAAGAAGGGGAGGAAATGTCCCTTTATTGGAGAACAACTTCTATGGTTGCTCTAGGTGTAAATCATTCTAGGTCTAAGTATGACTTTGCTCTTTTCTAACTCTGAGACTTAGATGAAACTCCCTCTACACCCTAAATCTAGTCCGTAAAATGAAAACAACAGCAACAACTACCTCTCAAGGCTCCTGTGAAGATAAAGTTTGATAATACATTTCAAGTTTTTAGCCTGATACATGGTAAACACTGGATATATTTTAGATAGTATTATTTAAAATCTGTCATTTGAGAAGAAATTTATCGTATGGTGTTGAACCATCATCACTGCAAATCACTCCATCCATCTGAAGATATTTTCGATAAATACCATTTAATAAATACCCAGAAATAACTTCATCACAACTCCCACAATACAACATAGGAACACTCAGCAACAAACATGATACGTATGATGGTGTCCCTCAAAGACTGGGCCACCAAAAGCTCAGGAGAGAGGACAAATTTGTGTCAGTTCCCATAGAATAGAAAACAGGGAGATACTGCTCTCCCAAATGTGCTCTGATTTTTAAAGAATCAAAGCTGGGGGTCTGCAAGACTTTCGTGCTTCTCTTCCACCCCATCTCTTGCAGCTATAAGGAATCAGCCTGCCTGTGTCTGACCAGCATCAGCTGTGCACTATGCATCAGCCACATGACTGTGGAGTTCTGGTCCTGCCCCCCACCCGCAATTCACCTTCTGGAGGATTTTCCCAGCTCCACATTTTCAAAATGAAGCCCCACATTTCTCCTCCAGCGGTGGAGAACAAGGCCCAAATGTCATTTCAGTTACAACAATAACAAATTCATTCTTGTGAATGGCCCTTGCCATCTGTCTGAGGACTTTGTCAGGCCCTTTATTGGTCGTGATGAATACCATTTCACCAACCACCTAAACAAATGAGACCGAACCCATGGGTTTTCTGCAAAAGACAGAAGATCAAATGTAGAGTGGAACTGTCTGAATCCCCAGCACCCTGGCAGAAGTAAAATTTATCACTTGGCATTTGCATAATTCAGTGAGATGCCTCATTTAAAAGCTGACAAGGGGAACTGAAACAGTGTTGATTGGAAACTAGATGGCAAATTTTTAAATTTTAAATTATCAATCCATCTCCAAAAAGTAACCACCTCTCCATAGTGTAGGGACTTTGGTATTAGTTGGTGACTATGTGTTTTGTGTGGATAGATATATAAGTGGAATAGCAAACACATATTAAAGACTTTCCATGTACCAGAAATTATGCCAAACACTTTGTTACATTTAATGTTCTTAATCACTTTATGAATTGTACCCATTTTATAGGTGAGAATTTGAGGCTCACAGTGAGGCAATAATTTGTCTGAGGTCATACAGCTAAATTGCCCTAGTTATTAACTATAAGCCTGATCCATCTGACTTCAGAATCTATGGTCTAATCACTGCCCTAACCATAGCCCCATGCACATATGCAAATGCACATTTCCATTTTCTATCCTAATGAGAACTTGTTTGTGGCATATCACCCTATCTCCCAAAGAGGCAATGGGAGTCCTAGCTGGACATTGGGCAAGAAGCCCCAAAGTTTGGAGCTGAGGGAAAGGTGGAACAAACCAGAGTCAGACAAACAATAATCTACCAAAAGGCCAACCCACCAGATAAGTACAAGGATTAAGCTGTGGGGCAGATAGAGGGCAGAAATGAAGAAACTAACCCCATGGTCAATTTTAAATCTTTATAATATGGGGTGCCTGGGTGGCTCTGTTGGTTAAGTGTCTGACTTCTGCTCAGGTCATGATCTCACAATTTGTGAGTTCAATCCCTGCATCAGGCTCTGCACTGACAGCTCAGAGCCTAGATCCTACTTCAGATTTTTTTTTTCTCTCTCTCCCCACTTGTACTCTCTCTCTCTCAAAAGTAAATAAACATTTAAATTTTTTTAAATAAAATAAAATCTTTATAATAATAACTGCTAACATTTATTGAGTGCTTAATGTTGCCAGAAACTATTCTAAGCATTTTTGCATGAAATTATTTATTTGACTCTCAACATTATCTCATGCTCATATACGTGTTTCATGCCCTCATTTTATAGATGAGGAAATCAAGTCACAGGGGTATTAAGGACCTGGCCTAAGAGCATAGAAATTATAGCTAACAGAGTTGGTATTTGAACCTAAGAAGTCTAGCTTAGGAACACACTCTTATAATCCTTTTGTACAGTTATGCTCTATGCTCTTATTTTCTTGGGGGATTCATAGTTTTTGCTGACATTTTTTATGAAATGGAAAAACTCAGAATTCAGTTTATGAGCTCTCTTGATAAATAAGGACTATTTTTCTCTTTAGGATACAAGAAATTGTCTGCAAGACTGGGTAAGAACAAATTTTGCAGCCCACAGTAGACAAACCATGATTTCAGAGATTATGAAAGTTATACTGACTACCACCAATATGGATGGCAATGAATCCTATTCCCAATCTATTTCTTTCCAGGGGAAAACTGGAGCTCAAGTGAAGTCACAGTAGGTGCCATCTCATCATTACATACCGATATAGTTCTTCTCAAAAAACTGGGAACACTACCCAAAACATAATAACCCTTATAAATAATCTATCAGCTTGAGGACATTAAATGTAAAGAAAGGGTGACCTCTGACCTTCCATTCCCTTTAATGGTGCTTCATTAGTCTTACAAATGGAGGCAAATTCATAATGGGGGGAATCAATTCTGCCACTTAGAAATAATTAAGACACATACATCAAACAACAGCTTTTCTTATTCTTTCTAATTAAGTGATCCATCCCAGAGGAGTGCTAAATTGGCCAGGGCAAATATAAATTACACTAAGCATGAGCATTTTAAAATCAATGTAGAGGTCTTGATGTTTCCCCTGTGCTTTTCTTATACTTTTCCAAACATTGAACTACTCTTCTGACTATGCATCAAGAAACTAAAAACCTAGATTAAGTGGTTAAGAAGACACTCAGTCCCCCGCTGGTGGCCCCACAGGTGGCCAGACCGTCTGCCTGTCTTATTGAGGAAACAATCACAATGACAAAGCTGATATCATAGGAAAATGCCTTAGCATTCCATCCGCAACTCCAACCTGCCCTTGGACTTCAAAAAACTAGCAAATATGGTGTCTGGCTTAGGGGATTAGTGGATCAGAACTTAAGATTTTTTTCAAGTTTATTTATTTATTTTGAGAGAAAGGGGGGGGGGGCAGAGAGATTGAGAGCAAGAGAGTCCCAAGTAGGCTCCACACTATGAGCACAGAGCCCCACACAGGGCTCAGAACCATGAACCATGAGATCATAACCTGAACTGAAACCAAGAGTTGGATGCTTAACCAACTGAGCTACCCAGGCATCCCAGTGGAGCAAATTTTAAGACATGTCATATCTTTTGTTAGGCTGCCTTACCCTCCCTGACATATCATCTTTGATGTCAAAGGTTTATCACAAAGTCCATGGACAGGTTTGTGCCATTGTCTAAGGCCTCACCTACCAATAGAATGAAACTTCTGGCTGCTAGAAGGCCATGTTTGGCTCTTCTAAAACCTTTGTCTAACTTCTGAATAAATTCAGGGATTACATGCAATTTTGACTGATGAAACTCACCACGTTTCTCCCAGAAAACTGAAGCAGGGCTGAAAAGCAAACTAAATGTATACAACTTTTTTAATGCATATTTGCTTATAAGATATAAAAACTAATATTATTTTGTTTTAGTATGATTGGAAGATCCTTACAATTCACAAATGACCTATACCTTCAAAAACCCATCAGGGAAGTATACAAGAGCATCTTGCAACCATGGACAGAAAGCAAAGAACACTAGATCCAGAGGCAAGATACTCTATTCAAACCCTAGCTATGTCACAGTTTCATTGTGTTCCTGTATATCCACAAAGGGAGGGACCTCCACCATTCAGTTGAGGTTCAATGCCTAGGACAGTGCCTGCCATGAAAATAGATGCTCAATGAGTATATGAACATAAATATGTGCCTGCATGAATGAGTTGACCAATATTATTCTCTGGAAATCACGTATATGAACAAGTTTTGAATACTGGTGTTAGGTTGAATCCTCCAGAACAAATCTGAGGAGAAGATATTCATAAGTGATTTTTAAGAAAATTCTTAAACTCTTAAAGTTCAAAGACCAACCGTTAAGTGAGTGAGAGAAGCAAGCACAGAAGAGGACACACCAAGAAAGAGTGTGATGTCAGGTGACATCCAGCCTCAGCCTGATCCTGTGCAAAACTCAAGCATAGATCAGGGAAAGGAACTGAGCTTTCAACCTCCCTTCCCCATCAGTTATATGGTACAAGCTGCACTGAGAGATGAAAAAGGATAAGACTCTGAATATCAAGGAGCAAATACAAAAGACATGGAAGATGGGGATGGCAGATAAAACCATCAAAAGTGATCCAAGTGAATCTACTCAAGGCCTTGGCAAAGTCTACTAATAATCTGCAAGTTTTTGTGCTTCTATGAACCAACACCGAGGAATAAAACATCTAGCATTTTAACTTTGCAAAGGATGTTCTCTCACACGTTTAGCGTTTGATTCTCAAAACACCACTGTGTGATGGATGCAACATAAGTGTTATCCATTTATGACAAATGAGGGATCTTGGCCCAGAGAAGAAAAATGACTTGGTTCTCATTAAACTAGATTAGCACAAATAAGATTAGCTATTATAGAATAGTAGCTAAGGAAGAGCTGAATTTATTTGTCCAAGGTTATAGGCGCTAGGAGACACTAGAGATTTTGATGCTTCTATAGACCTTGGAGAATGAGTATGATAGAAGTTGTGGCAGGCAGATGAGAAAAAATTCTAGATGAAGGAAAAACATAGGAGGGAAATACATAGGATAAGCATCAGGGTAGCAAAGAGAGGAGCCTCATAGAAATGGAGTGAGTAGAGGCGATGAGCTAATATTATGGTGGCCTTAAAAATACCAGTCATAGTAAATGAGATTTGATAGACTACTACCAGAAAAAAAAATCTCGTAGGAAAACCAAATAAATTGCTAAGAATAAAGCCCAAAGATGATGAAAGTCTTCAGTAGTCTGAAGAGGGCTAGGTCAATTGTCAGTTTCCCTGTGTGAGTTGATGAACTTGCTGTCTGTCTTAAAGTGGTAACAATGAGGAAGAGGATGCAGACATGACAGACAGGGGGAGAGACCATCAGTACTGACCCAGTAGATGGATGTGAAAGTTGAAGCAGAAGGAAGAGTTACAAAGCAATCCAGCCTTTTGGAATGGGGAATGTAATCTCTAGATTCCTAAATTGAATAGTGTTAGATTCACTTTCAATGGACTTAGACTATCTTTTTACCTCCTTTTCTGTCCCGATTTACCACAGACTCAGAATGGCTTGTGTGGCAAGTGGCAGAGCACCTCAGAGCCAGAACTAGAATGAGAAGCAAGGTAATCTGACAACTGGTCCTGCAAATGCCCCCAGTCCTCACCAAAGAGCTAGACATGAACTCATATATCACTGTGAAGAGACATCTGACAGGAGCTATAATAAACAGTGGGCAAATCTATAAAGTTATGTAAGGTAGCATATGTGGCACCTTGCAATGTTTCAATGAACAAATTAAATGGGAAACATAGGTGAACATTATAATGTTGTACATTATAATGGGAAAGTTACTTGTTATTATTGTTTGTGTTTTAGGTGGTAATATCTCACCTATATAATTTACAAAGCACTTTAAAATTTCTCATTTTATTTTTAACATATCTGTTTTTATATCCTCTCTTTGATGGCTAATGTTTCATCTTGTGCACCTTCCCATACCATTATATTGTGTTTAAGCACTGCATGAACATGCATTATATGGATACACAATAATTTAACCATCTTCCTTCTGTTGGACATTTATGTTTGTTCCAGTATATTCTTATGAATAGTATAATAATATTAATATCTCTATCCTATAAATAATATTATTGATTTATAAAATATGGTACCAACAAACCAAAACTGAATCCTTAATATAACCTAAAGACCTGAGAGATTATTGAAAGAGGAAAACTGTTTCAAAGTGTGTTATTTATTGTGTTGTCTTTGAATCACCTGCAGCCATTTCCCAAAGCACCAGTCATAGATATATTTACTCAAACTTTACACTCAATAAATAAATAATGGTCATTATTCTGATTAGGAAGACAAATCCTTCAAAGAGAAGCTGTTGATACAAGCCTAGACTGCTTTGTATTTATATATAAAGGACCTTATTATCATCTGGTCACACTATTTCACTTACTTACATATATAGAGAACAATGGTCATTGAATTTTCTGGTTGAAATGTCCTTGTTAACTGTCTTTAAGCCTACTCTGGCTGAAGAAAATTTGAGTCACCAAAAGGAGAGTGAGCTCCTCCTTCAAGTAAGGATGTATCAGAATCATACATGATCAGCTTAGTGTTATTCCTTTTAAAGAAAAACTCCTGTCTTTTCATGTTCAAATTCAGGTTCATCCTACCTAATGATAGAATATCAATTCAGGTTCATCCTACCTAATGATAGAATGATGGAATATGATAATTGTTCAATTTAAAAAACTTTCAATTCCTATCCTGTTTGAAATTGAAACCACTGAATTCTAGGACAATTAGCATCTAGTCTCCTTTCTCTTTCCTTTATGAGACACTCAGCCTCCTGTCTAAGGCTTAAACCCACTACTTTGATCCTTTTCATAGATAAAATTGAGAAAATTCAATGGGTTTACATATCTCATTTCAACTCCAGTCTTTATAATAATAAGGGGAAGGAGTCATTGTACAGTATCCCCAAGTTTAAAAGCACTTCTGTCATTTTGAGATTAAAAATAGATCAGACTTGACTGTACTTTAGCAGAGAAAATCTATTACTTACACCTTCAGAAAACAGCTTTTATTAAAATGAGAAAAAACGAATTACCATTTCCAAGTATCTTTTTATACACAGGTACGTGGTATAGAGGGGGGACTCAAGTGAGGTTACTAGATGTGTGTAGCCTTTAAGGAGAGTACTATATACATCTAGCTTCACAATCCAATGTAGAAAAAGTGAGTATTAGCAGGAAATCATTTCCTTATAGGTGCAGAATATTCCAAAACATATATTAGTTAAATTTACTGATGGTATGTGGATCAGTAGACTCTGGAAGGGAAAACAGCACACACACAAACTGAGGTGAATATAGGGAAGGGGTTATTTATATTAAGTGGTTGATATCTAGAAGACGCAATAAGAAATAGCCAGAGAAGTAGCCTGTTTTTGACTCCTAAACCAGGAAGGGCAAGAGTTGAAGGCAATTACTGGAATGCTGAAGGATTTTTATAAGAGAGAGCTGCCTGACAAGGGCATGACCTTCCATAGCAGGATCAACCGATCCATGGTTAAAGGACAAGGAAGTCAGGAGAAAAAATACCCCATTATTATTCTCCAGCTCTCCCCTTCCTCCTCATTCCTTCCACTGACCAACCCAAATGAAAGTCAGAGCAGGTCCTCAGGAGTCAGAATAAGGTGGATAACATAACATTGGACCTATAAGGCAAGAGGAAGACACCTGTATTCTGTGGAATGACAGGTTCTGCCATAAGCAGACATAAGGTTTGTCCCGGATACCTCCTACACCTTTGATAATCATTTCTTCCTAGTCTGTGCCTGGTCATCTGCCACCACCAGAAGTTTACCATCAGATGACATATCCATATGTCCCCTACACAGGCTCATCTTTCTTGAGTCAGAGTTCATATTACAGACGGACACAGTCCTTATATTTCCATCTTTCCATCCTAATCCTGCAAAGAAAGCTACTCCTTGCTAGGTGGCAAGCCAGCCAGTCTAATAAGTAATTCCATGAAAATGTATAATATCACTAATTGGATAAAATCATAGGTCCTATAGCTAAAAGACTTCACAGAAATTATTTCTGGCACTGCTAGAATATTGACATAATAACATAAAAATTTTGTAACAGGAGGCAACAAAGGCCTAACAATGTAAGGTAAACACAAAGCTTACATGCAATCCCACGTAGGGCAAAAGACATTTTCAATAAAGACCCTCAGAAAACCCAACAAATCCTGAAGTGTGGCACTCACCTTAGATAGCATTCATACAGCATTAAGAATATTGAATCACACAGTGAGAAAGTGATTGTTTTTATACTCATCTCAAAAATTGTTGGGGCACCTGGGTGGCACAGTTGGTTAGGCATCTGACTTTGGCTTAGGTAATGATCTCACAGTCTGTGAGTTTGAATCCCACATCAGGCTCTCTGCTAACACCTCAGAGCTGGAAGCCTGCTTCGGATTCTGTGTCTCCTTCTCTCTCTGTCCCTCCACCCACTTGTGCTCTGTCTCTCTCAAAAAAATAAACATTAAAAAATGTTTTGATTGATTATATCACAGAGAAAGAATTAATTTGGAGTTAGAAATCAATCCTTCTTTAAACACAGGCTACACTCCCCTTTTAACAAAGAGAAGCAGGCATCAGATACAGACTTCATGTTAAGGCAATTGTTCATAGACTTAATTTGATGTTTTATTTCCCTTGAATTTTTTTATGTGTCACCTTCCATTTCATAATGAATAATAATGACCTTCAATTTCTTTTAATGACATTAAAGTCTTTTTCCCACAATTTTAAGTTTAAAAAGTAATTGATTTAATGAAAAATGTATGTAAACAACAGTCTGATTTTTTTCAGGGTCATAATTCTTAAAAGTGTTAAGTAAAGCAATGCAGTTTTGGAAAAATGACTTTATTCCAAATAGTTTTTTATCAGTAATCCTATAATTTACACATATATGAATCACAGGTAATGCATGTGTGCACATGTACTTACAATAACAGGCAGAATTCTAACATGGGTCCAGTATTCCCGGGTTATACATGCTTTGTATAAGTCCTTCCTCTGGAGTACAGGCAAAACCTGGGAATGTAATGAGATATCACTTCCATGATTACGTTACGTTATGTAGCAGAAGAAATTTTGCAGATTATAATTAATATCCCTATCGGTTGACTTTTAGTTAATCAGAAGGGAGATTTTCTCAGGGGAACCTGACCCAATCAGGTGAGCCCAAGAAACAGCAACGGATGTTTTTCTGCTGGCCTAGAAGCAAACAGCCATGCTATGAAAGCAGAGAGCCATGTGACAGACCTAAAAGCAGCATCTAGGCACTGAGAGTGGTCTACAGCCAAGAGCTAGCAAGAAACATAGACTTAAGTCCCATAGCCACAGAAAGACTACACTGACAATCAGTGAGCTTGGAAGAGGCACTTGGGTTTCAGATGAGATTCCAGTCCCAGCTGACACCTTCATTTCAGGCTGATAAGATCCTGACCAGACTTCTGACCCATGGACACGGGAAATAATAAATTTGTGTTGTTTTAAGCTGTTAAATTTATTATAATGTGTTATACAGCAGTAGGGGAGATGCACACACACACACACTCAAATCCTTACATTGTAAAAGAATTTGGAAGAATTAATTAGAGGAAAGCCTTATGGGAGTGTTCAGATTATACAGAAACTATAGCACTGCCTATGCTATGTTGGTAGTACTATATAACTACCTACGAAAACTATTCATCATTCATGCCAAGTGGGAATCATTGAACATTCAAAGAACTCTCAGAAGTTTTGCAGACCAGTGTTTGTCACACTTCACTCTGCACACAAATCCGTTAAAATATCATCTGAAAACACAGGCTCTCGTTCAGTAGGTTTGGTTTGGGGTCTGAGATTCTGCATTTCTACCAAGCTCTCATGTGATGCAACACTGTTACTGTGAGTAACAGCTGTCCAGATTCATCCACTTTTTCCTAACAAAGCTTTATCTAAGTCACAGAAAATGGTTTCCTAACAGGTTTTAGAGATTATCAAAGTGATACAATCTCCTTCCTAGTACACAATACAGCCAAAGCCTTTCCCTTCAAAAAGTCAAAGGGTATTGATTGGGATTTGTGCATTTCAGAATTTAGATAACCAAGACTGAAGTTAGCAGTTACTTCTCTGACACACGGAAGGTCACCATGAGACCAGAAATCTTGTTGAAATGTATGCCCAAGACTTGCAGCCTAGTATAACCTCTATTCAAACTTCTGAGACTGTGAAATTAGGCTGGAAGTCTCCACGCTTATTATAAGATTCCTGGTATTTCCTGTTTCCAGTCAGACTGGCAATATCCTAAGCACACTTTTTCTCGTGGTTTTTGGTACTTCCACTTACCATCCCAGCTAGAATCAAGAAGAGTACAGTAGCACACAAAAGATGTAATCCCCGAAAAACCATTGTGAGAAATTTGATTTATGTAACCTCCAAAGAGGTTTCATTGGTCTTTATAGAAAACAGGTAAGTTCTTCAATTACATAAAATACTGTGCCTGGTTTTCCTACCCATCCTCTGTCACTTTCTGATATATTTCATTTCATAAGATTAAGTTGAATTCTAAATTTTGAGACTAGAAGTTTTAAGAGATTACCTATCTTATCTATTTGTAGTAAATCAACCAGCATTGTATGAAAACCTGCTCACTGATTTCTCTGAAATTTGAGATAAATTGATAGTATCTCCAAAAGAGACTGGATAGTCTTCTTGATTAGTGAGAAAGTGTTCTTGCTCTTGCTGTCTGAGAAGAAGCAGAAAAGAGCTTTTTTGGAGGAGGAGGGATCTGGCCAAACTCAGGAAAGAAGGAAACTGTGGTTAATAAAAAAGTTGAAGATACAGACTACAAAGATAATAGACTGCTCAGACAGCCAGACAAATCTTTGAATCAGGTTACCAATTCAAGTGGTAGACATTTGTCCGGACAAAAAGATGGAAAATAGTAAACATGATCTTCAGAGAAGTACAAAGCCACACCGTCTTCTGAAAATTACCAAATATTTCATTGTTGAGACCTAAATTACCCATATTGCTTATTACCCATATCACAGTAGCACCAGCTAAATGCTGGTGAAGCATTTAGCATCGTGCTTACAGAGACTGGCCTTACTGAATGTGTGGATTTTGTGAGAAGGGAGAGCTAAGAGATGAAAAGGAACTGCTTTGGGGATCTGGTGACAGATGCAGAGTTCCCATGACACTGACCAATGCTGGATGGCAGCAGCCTGGGAATTGGGTATCTTCTACCTGATGTACCTCTCTTAAGCACATCTTCCAGATTTGAGGACAGGTTAGGTAGCTTAAAGGCAAGACAGCGTTAATGCTTAGTGCGGCTTTTGGAAAGGGTTCTTCTTCTGTTCTTGCAGCAACTGTGGCACTATGCACCAAAGCCACTCTCACTGCCCAGTTTCCAGGCTTTGCCTATGTCAACAGACTTAATGGCCTTAATGCTGAGGAATGTGTGGCAGGTGGGATTAATTCTCTCTTTAAGTCTCCACACTGCACTTTGTAATAATATCAATTGCACTACAGGAGTAGAAATAAATGCACACAGAAAAATATACACACACACATACACACATGCACACACGCACACGAATATTCATGCATTTATGAATGTATGTTCACTTAGGTAAGCATAGACATGGCTGAAGGCTGAAATGGTCTGAGGAAATGGTCACAGTACTAGCAAGTACAAGGCATTGAGAAAGAGGACTCAAGAGTACAGAGAAGATGGGTAGATGGCCCTAAACAGCTCTTGGAGTGATAGAACTCCTACACTAGTTGGAAGGTCTGACATTTGAGATCCATAATCCAAAAAGTTGACTACAAATTTCCCACATAACAATGATACTCAGTTACAAAAATTAACATTCCATTGACAAGTCTATCTCAATGTTCCCTGAAGTGGCTGCCTCTTATCCATCCATATACCAATATGCCTAGGTTACACTGTGCCCTATCCTGCTTCCAGGGGAGGAAATTTCCCTCTGTGAATATCACTGACACTAACTAGACTCCCCAAGTCTCCATGCTTACCTCTGCTTTAACAATGTCAGTGAAGAAGGGAGGAGAAGTAAAACCACTTAGAGCAGCTACAAGTCTCTGCCTCTAATTACTTTTGCTACTATAGCTCTGATTAATCTCAGTGTAAAACCAAAAAGCAGTTGCAATGAAATGTTAGGGTATATTGGTTAGCAATTTGAAACTCCATACAAGATGGTCATACAGGATCAATAGGAAGGGAGGAAGGGAGGAAGGGGGGGAGGGAGGGAGGGAGGAAAAAAGGGAGAGAGGAAGGAAAAAAGGGAGAGAGGGAGGGAGGAGAGGAGAGGAGGGAAGGGAAGGGAAGGGAAGAGAAGAAGAGAAGAGAAGAGAAGAGAAGAGAAGAGAAGAGAAGAGAAGAGAAGAGAAGAGAAGAGACAAGAAGAGACAAGAAAAGAAAAAGAAATTGTGCCTGACTCTGGGTCAGACAATGATAAACAGACCTCATGACTTCAGGGCTTCTCCATGCCTTTCATCTGTGTGCCTGTCTACTTCTTTATTGACACTTAGATCTGGTACTCTTACCCTGCTTCCTTTTGTATACAGGGCTGGTTTGTGTAGGGTAAATATCTCAGATTCCCTGACCATTTGGTTTCTAATTAGATTATGGCAATAGAAAGTACTGGATTTAGGGAATGGGGCAGGAGAAAGGAAGGAGCTAGAATAATTCTCCTCTTCTCTCTGCTTTGAGTTGTTTCTTGGACAGAGGTTGCATATCCTCCATGACTCTATCTCCTGCCAGATGGACTTTCCTCTTCATGATCTCTGTTAATACTGACTCTCTGCTCTGTTCTCCATCCCTGGGTATGATAGTGGCTTCCTGCATTGTTCATTTTTAGATTGCTTCATCTTGTCTACTTTCAGTTCTTCCAACACCACTCTATTTAAGTTCCTATATTAAACCACCTTGTGTGGGTTTGATTATTTTGACAAACCATAATAGATAACACATAGTTACTTCTCTAAGAAGAATGAAAAATCCCAAGACTTATTTCACCATATTCTCTTCATTTTTATAACTATGTATTGACATCCTGCAGAAGACTTGGCAAATCCTATTAAGATATAGTTGCCTATTTTCCCAATGCCTACCTTCAAAACCCACAGTATATTCACATGAAATGAAGGACACCTTCTAGGACATTGCATAGCCTCTGAAATCCAAAGATGACACAGTGAATCTCATAACTAAACCTCCAAAAAGAAAGCTTGACAGCAGGCATCCCAGTACTGAAGGCCAGTTTCTAGAACCCACATGGCTCCCACAAAGAATTGAGGTCATCCATATAAGCCAATGACTTTTCTCCTCAAAGGTCAATTTGGAGAAGTGTATAGTCTACTGACCCCTAGAATCAGGCCCTCCAGGACTGGCTCAGCTCTCAATACTACTTAGAATTTACACAAGATTTTCTATCTTGAAAGAACTATTCAGACATTAACCAATTATTCTGTTCTTGGCCCCACGCCGGGTTACACTATCAAGATTTGACAAACTCTTTGTACTCTCTGCAGTTATGTAGGAATGTAGGTTTGTCTATTTCAATCAAAACTGAAGCCAAGCTCAGACCTTTGGCTGAAGGAAACCTTGGCGATTTAATATTTAATACAAACATCCTGTCCTCATAAACTGATCCTCTTTAACAGAAAAAAAAATTGTCATTAGAACACAGTTGAGCAAAGAAGGGAAAGGTTATAAACTTTGAAAAGAACAAAATAGTTAATGTTTGGAGCTTTTAAAGTGTTTTCAAAAGACAGTTGTGCAGCTGTGGTAAGTTGGGAGGGGGGATTTCACTTCATATCCTTTCATCTGCGTACGGGTGCCTACTATTAAAAGTTTACATTTTGTTTATACTCTCCATGATGTGCAGATATTTTCTTTACGTTTTGATTTCCTTCTTCTTGCTTTCCCTTTAAGACTCTTTGACCTTCAGGCACTGAGGTGAAGAGCAAGAGAGAAATTAGTCCTACAAAATAAAACTGCTGAAAATGAGATCAAGTACTATGGAGGAAGTTGCAGTCTGATCCTGACCACCCTGCACTTTCTCTAGCCTGATGGTTGAACTGAGAGGACCACCTTCCTCCTCTAGGCCTTCCTCACTGCCTCTTCTAGAAGTCATGCTTCAGAAATCGCTCTCTGTGATGGAAATCAAGGCAACTGGCTACCAATGCCAGAAATTCACTGTGGCAAAAATATCTCCACTTTTTGTCAGACTTCTGAGCATTAGACATCTGGAGTATAACCAAGACCCACCAAATACTGCTTGCCATCTGTTCTTAATTTAAAAGCCAACCACATGGCATTTGCACTTCTCATTGACTGACAACCTCAATTGCAAACCAACCTTGGCTTCCCCATCCTACTTGTCCGTGGGACTTTAGATAAGCAATTTTGGCACTGAATACACTCATAAATATCCTACTAGGGAATGGAGCTATTTGATCAGCTCTAAAATATAAGGGGTCAATCCTAATAAAATTATGCCACAATCAAAGATAGAAAAAAATGGAGGCAACTTGGGTTTCAAATAGCATTAGCAGTCAACAAGTTGCTATTTCATGGTAGGCACTTGGTGATTAAAGTTTCCATTGGATACTCAAGCACTGTTAATGGCTGACATTTACTAAAGCAAAGAAAAACAGAGCTTTATAAGAATCCCTGAAAAATTCCCTCCCACAGACTCCCATGCCCAGGATTCCATTTAACAATGTATTGAAATCATATTCTCACTTCAAGCCTTGACTCCAGTGATCCCAGTGTTCAGCAATTTCTTCTTGTTTCATATAACCCTTGTAGCATCTATCCTCTAACTGTCTGTCTCTCTGTCTCTCATGATATTCCATGTCATACTGTCTTATGGTATTGTATCACTACATTATTTATGATTTTTGTCTAAGCTTTGCAAATTTTTGTCTAAGCAATGTCTTTTTGTCTAAGCTTAGGAAAAGCGCAGAACCTGAACAAAGATGTAAGTATCTCCTAGAACTGTCTGACTTCAAGGTGGGAAGCTGGAGCATTTACCACCAGATCCTGACTCCACTGGTTGAATGTAGCCTCCAGGGTATTGATTCCCCACCTCTTCTGAGTGGCACTTACAAGCTCAAGCTCCAAGGGTTTGGCAGGGGGCTCTGGGGCAGAGCAGAGAATGACATGAAAAACACACTCTTGAAGTGAGATGCTGACAGCTAAAGTTGAATCTTTAGTTTGTGAATTGTCTCCAACATGTGTGCTGAAATCAGAGGTGAGACATGGCTCTATGATGCCAATACAAGATGCATTTGCTCTGTGTCTATCATGCCAACTTGCAAGTTTCTCAGGACAGAGTCTGTCTTCCCTGACTTGGTGTCATGCTGTGTGCCTAGCATAACACCAGATACTTGGAAGCATGATAAATATTTCTGATAGGGTCAAATTCAGAATAAATTAATCATATATTCCCCAATGCCTCTTATTCCTAATGTCATTTTTCCATCCTTCTAATTTTTTACTAACAAGATGATAGTTGAGCTGTAGTAGAAAGAGCATTGAAACTTATAATGTAGATGCCTGGGTTTGGCTCTTAGGTCAGCCTTAAACTGTGTGACACTGGACAGATCAAAATCTTCTCCAAGTTTTGCCTCCTAAATCTGGAATATGCCTTCCCCCTGAGGTTAATGTCAAAATGAATGCATGTCTGTGAATAGCACTTGGAAACTATGGAAATGTGTGTGTATATAAGGGACATCTCTTGTCATCTCCATGGCAAGCTGCTTCCTAAATATCCACTCTTCAGTTAAAAAAAACTCAAGAGCATTTAGGGGCACCTGGGTGGGTCAGTCAGGTAAGTGTCTGACTCTTAATTTTGACTCAGGTCTTGATCTCATGGTTCACGGGATCAAGCCCCATGTCAGACTCAGCGCTGAGCATAGAGCCTGCTTGGGATTCTCTTTCTCCCTCTCTCTCTGCCCCTCCCCTACTCATGCATTCTCTTTTGCTCTATCTCCCTCTCAAAAATATATAAACATTTTTTTTTAAAGTTCTGAGCATTTCTGTCAGGGATATGTGAAAGTGATATAGTCTGACCATGGTACCCTGTTTGCTGATGGACTCAGCCATTTCACAATTTTTGGTCAATATACATCTTCCTAGAAGAGTGGATCTCACTAATTCCCTTGAGTAAGAAAACACTGTCACATTAAGAACTCTAAATCAACCACTTTTCTGAGATCCCCTGCTTACTTTTCTATTTAAACCTTCCTTTTATATGATGTCCACTGTGTCAGTAGTCACCTACTACCACAAATAATGTCTATATAACAAACCGTCTCAAAATGTAATGCCTAAAAACAACGATCATTATGAAAAAAGGATATGTAATGATGTATAAATAGAAAAATAGGTAGATGGATGCTTAGGTGATAAACCAAATATAACAAAGGGACACCTAGGTGGCTCAGTCGGCTCAGCTTCCGACTTTGGGTTGGGTCAGGATCTCACAGTTTGTAGGTTTGAGCTGTTCAGTGGGGTCTGTGCTGACAGTTCAGAGCCTGCTTTGGATTCTCTACTTCGTCTTTTTCTGCTGCTCCCCGCTCATTTTCTCTCTCTTTCTCTCTCAAAACAAACCAACAAACATAAAAAATTAAAAAAACAAATACAGTAAAATACTAGGTTGTGGGTATATGATTGTTCACTAAAAATCACTTTTTCTTATGTTTGAAAATTTTCATTAAAGGTGGAAAAAACTAAGCATTTATTTAGTTCACAAATACATGGGTCCCTGTGCTCTGGGAAGGCCTGGTTTTGACTGGGCTTGCTCATGAATCTGCCCTATTACCTGGTGGATCATTGGGGACTGTTTGGTCTATAATGGCCTTTTCTGGGATGGCTCTCCTCTGTGTTTCATTCTCCAGCAGGCTAGCTATGGTTTGTTCACCTAATGGTCCACAGGAATCCAGAGAACAAGCAGAAATGTGCAAGACTTCTTAAGTTCTTGGCTTAGAAATATCACTATTACTTTTACTGCAAACAATTGGCCAAAACAATTCACAAGGTGAGCCTATATTCAAGGGGTGGAGAAACAAAAGTGATGTTAAGAATTGAGGTCATTTTTGTAATCTACTGTATCCTACTTGCTAGTTGCTAATCATTATTACCACAAAGCAAAGGGACCATTACAGTGAAACTTACCTACTCACCCAATTTTGATCACCAGTTACATGCATAGAACATTCAGAGTCTAGGAGTCCTCAAACCCCAGAAGAGAGGTATGATACTCTAAAATCTGATTGTTAGTCAGGTGAGGTTTCAGTTCAGGAAAAATCAGTAATTGCCTTCTTGAAGAAGTAATCAGGAAGTGAAGGTACTACCATTCACATGCAGGTTTGAGGTTCAGCTATCCCCAGCTATCTCCATCATTCAATACTATGGCTTGTCCTAAATCCATAGGTCTCCCTATGCAACCCCTTTCTTGGTACTTCTTAAGAAACATATTGCTTTTCTGTTTCCCTTCACTTATTGTTTGTGGACTATCCTTTGTAAATTAAGATGAAGTCAGGTCATTGACCCATCTTTCCCAGAACTTGAGCTTTCCCTCTGCTCAGCAGACATGTCTGGGTTCATGGAGCCAGCCTTCTGCTATCTCCTGGTCCTCCTCATATTCAGAGGAATTAGGCCAACATGAGCAGTATAGTCTTAAGTTAGAGAATGAACTGTTTCTATTTGTTGAATCCTACAAACAAGCTTGGCATGAAAACTCCAACATCATTAACATCATATTAACCCACCACTGGTCAGACTGCTAATAACAAGAACAATGGCAAACACAAGACTTTAAAGGCTGGGAAACCTAGTAAGCATTGCCTTCTTCAAAGCCCAGCCATGTATAGGGTCTTTCAAGAACCTTGTGTTACCAGTTTCAGTGAAGAGAAGCAAACAATGAGAATTACTTCCTAATAAGGACCACTGAGTTATTAGTAAGCAAGCTATGGAATCAAGTCTTTCTTGTTAGCCAAACTCAAACCAGCCAAACTCAGACTATGAGATTTATTAGTTTTTAATTAGCCTTTTCATTACATCATTAGTAACTTCTCCACCACTACAGTGCAGAAAGAGCAGAAAGGTATGATTTTATGGTGTTTACTGATCATGCTACTTGATTAAAGATGACAACTAGGCCTGCCTAGCATTCTTAAGAGCTGAGGAGAGAGTGAGTTAGAATAAGAAATTAGGCCGGGCAAAAGGCTGGACCTCAGGAAAAAGCAAACTCTTTTAGCTCAACGTGAGTGAAGTCACATACTCCTTCCTCCATTGTGCTTGAAATAAAAGATATTAGCATGGTCTGTAATGGTACCTCCTTAGTTTATTAAAAATAATAATGAGGAAAAGAGAGAACTGGGAAGTGAAATATTTACAACAATGACTCATTTTATATCAGATCATAGGTCAGTCAGATGATGTCAGAGATGTAAGCCACACCCACCCTAAATACAGATGAGACACCTCAAAGAGAAAATGCTGGCGTAGTGACTTCCTAAGCCCAAAAAGAGTGACTACCTTACATGTGCCTCCATTTCTCCATCTGTAACATAGGGGATTAAAACTGGGTCCTTCCTCAGATGTCTTCCATCACTAACATTCAAGGACCCCAAGCCAACATATAATACTTGTCTTTCCAGTGCTCTTACTAGTGCTGAGTCCTGATAATAATCCTGGAAGGTTGGCCTGTCTGCTTTATTACAAAGCCAAAAAAGACATTTGTTCTAAGATTTGTGGGATTCCCTGCTACTCACAGCTGGCGCGAAAAGAGCAACAGAGGCATCCAAGGCCCCACCTACACCTAAATCTGCATTTTAACAAAACCCCCAGGAGATTCACACCCAAGTTACAGTTTGAGAAACAGTGCCCCGAGATCACAAAGACACTAAATGCCAAAGCCAGAGACAAATTCAAACCCTCTGATATTATATCCTGTGCTTTTTCCTTCCATACCACACCCATGATTCCTCTGTCCAGAAGAAACTGGCCCCAGTTAAGCTTTTCTTATCAGCTATGGTTAGGATGCCAACCAAATCTCTGGATACCCTTGATAATCTCTCTCTGAGGTGCTCTTTAGACCCATTACACATCATGGGAATTGTTCCCTGGATGGCTTGTACCCTACCCCAACCCCCACATAATTAGGTTAATCTTGGTCCAAAATGATAGTATTGTAATGACCTTGAAATCAAAAAGAAAAGCAAAGAGGATTTTTTTCTGTCTAGGAAAAGATAAAAACAAATACAAAAACAATAATAAAAAAAAACTCTTTTGCTGATGATTGGGTAGCAAAGGGCCACAACAGGCACCAGAAGGATTTTCTTTAAGGGAAGTTGGCCTTGGCTTCTCTTTTGATGCTTTGGCTTAGAAGATAGCAGAGGGGACCTCCACTTAGCTGTGAATAGTGATGGTCTGGGGACCCCCAGGGAGACCAGCCTCCCATTAGTAGGGTTACTCTGGAGTTGTAAACACGGTACTCTCCCACTCTGTTTTCCAAGATGAACTGTATATAAAGCATGTGTGTGGCAGGAGATGATAGCTCGCTTGAGGCTTTCAGCAATCGATGTTTACAGACTATAATGGAAACCACAAGTTTCTTCTTTAACTCAAGTCAGTATACATTCCTTCAACCCACAGGCAAATTGGATCAGGGAGGGGGGTTGGGAGGGGTTCACAGTGAGTCATCATTTCACATTTTTTTAACAGCTTAATGAGCATCTAGAAATGCCTTATTAGCCAGCAAAAATACAGAGGTTTTTTTTTCCCCCACTAAATTCAGCAATGACCCTATTTGGACGTGGAATTCCTAGAGCATCTACTTTAAGTGACGCCCCTCATGGAAGGTGAGTGACTAATGTCTCTACCACAGAGTTACAAACAAAAGCATATGAAAGGCTCCACAACTGATTTCAAGTTAATAACTTTCTCTCATTTTGTCCCAAGTTGGGGGATAAGTTATTTCTTGTAGGTTCCATTAATCCTCTCGAAAGCCCGGCCCAGGGTGCTTGGAAGAAACAACAGAATTCTTAGATCTGCAAAGCAGCTCTCCCAGCCAAGATTTGCAGTGGTAACAGACAGATGGTAAATATTGCTGGGGTTCTAAAGCCACAGCTGTGTGCCTCTGGATCTCTCAGATCTATGTGTGTGATCATTAAAATATTTCAGATCATCTAAAATAGGAGTCTTTGTGATCTTGGCAACTTCAGTATTCCTGACCCTCTTTTATATTTTTCTTTCAGGGGCCACATGCATAATCTGAGTAAAATAATGGGGAAAAGTACAGAAATTCCCAGAGCTACTTATCATCTTGAATGTATGTATGTTAGTGCATAGATATTTTAATGCTATATTAAATAAGTCATTAGTATTTCAATATCGTTTTGATAACTGAAAGGGAGAAAATGATTTTTTTTCCCAAGTTTTGTCCTGAGTCCCAAATAAATAAATTATCTTTTGTCTCTTCAGTCTTCTTTCTCCTGTCCTCTTAATACTATAGGTCAAATTCTGGTTCCCAAGGCTTCCATTTTTCCTTTAGACCAAATTTGCATCTTTTAGATCATCTGTGCTGATTCTGCATGATCCTAAAAGAAGATTTTAAGAGTCACCCAGTTTCATGAGAGGAATTCTGTGAGATTTTATTTTTGAATTTACAAAAAATAAAATCCAAATAGAGCATTTCTAGAATGATGCCAGAGTACCCAACCTAAGATCTTATGGACATTTCTTCACGTCCTTACAGATTACCTTTAAAGCTACCTCTGTTTCAGAGCAAGCATTCATTTAAAGACTGAATTGTATCAGCATCTCGGTGGCTCAGTCAGTTAGGTGTCCAGCTCTTGGTTTTGGCTCGTGATGATCTCACATATCCTGAGTTCGAGCTCCATATTAGGCTCTGCACTGACAGTGTGGAGCCTGCTTGGGATTCTCTCTCTCTCTCTCTGTCTCTCCCCTGCTCACTGTTTCTGTCTCTCTCAAAATAAATAAATAAATTTTAAAAATTTTACAAAAAGATTGAATTGTAACTCCAGTACAATTTGTGGCAATTGGGAAAAATATTCCTGTTATATAATTCTATGTGAATGAAATTGAGATCCATCTCAAGAGAATCTGGAATTCTTATAATAGATTCTGATAAAATAAAAGATTAAAGAAGTAAAATCATTTTTAATTCCCTCCTAATTATGTGTCTTTTTACTGGGGAAATTCCTCTGAATATAGCTAATTCCCCTTTTAAAAAGGTCAGCTCTATACATTTATCATTCAAGCTTGTCTTAACGTGTTACAATTTAGTATAGTTCTGAAGACTCCCTCAGGATAATTTTATGACTTTTAGCTCAGTCTCCAGTCTTTTTCTTTTCCTTTTCTGAAGCAAGAGGGAGAGAAGAATCAAGTCATGGGTTCTGTGGGCTGTGGATCCCATAAAGAAAGTTGTCAGTGGGGCACCTGGGTGGCTCAATCAGTTGAGCGTCCAACTTCAGCTCAGGTCATGATCTCACAGTTGGTGGGTTCGAGCCCCGTGTTTGGCTCTGTGCTGATAGCTAGCTAAGAGTCTGAAGCCTGTTTCAGATTCTATGTCTCCCTCTCTCTCAGCCCCTCCCCTGCAAGTGCTCTGTCTCTCTCAGTCTCAAAGTTAATTAACTATAAAAATTTTTTAGGGGCGCCTAAGTGGTTCAGTCAGTTAGGCACCTTACTTCGGCTCAGGTCATGATCTCATGGTTCATGGGTTAGAGCCCCGCGTCAGGCTCTGCGCTGACAGCCGGCTCAGAGCCTGGAGGCTGTTTCAGATTCTGTATTTCCCTCTCTCTCTGATCCTCCCCTGCTCACACTGTCTGTCTGTCTGTCTCTCTCGCAGAAATAAATAAAAACATTTTTTAAAAAGGTGGTTGTCAGTATACGCAAGTCGATGTGCAGACAGAGCAATGTCCACACTTGTCCTTTCATTTATTCATTAGTTCTTCCAGCAGATATATGAGAATCTAGGATGTATGCTAGGCTAGGTGCTGGAGCGACTCAGTTTTATGAAACTGACAGAGTCCATGCATTCAAATAGCTTCCATTTTTATCAGTTTTAAAGAGTGGATGAAGATGATTAACTCAAAATAATAAACAAGTTAAGTAGCAGAAAAAAATACCAAATGGTATTAAGTGATATGTAGAAAATGCAAGATATATTGGATTTTACTTGGATTCTGATTGGAAAACATTGTAAAACACATCTTTTGATCAATTGAGGAAAACTGAACACAAAATATGCAGGTAATAATATTAAAGACTTAATGTTTGTTTAATGATAGTGTTTTTGTGCTGATGTTTATAAAAGAGACATCATAAAAGTCCTTATCTATTAGACATTTACTGAAGTGCTTACAAGTGAATTTGCTAGTATTTTCTTAAAACTTTCTCAAAATAAAAAAAAGTGGTATAGAGGAAATAGTGTTAGAAAGACGGTGGTTAGAGTTGGGTGATGGACACAAAGGATTTGCTGTACTATTTTCTCTACATTCATGTATTTTAAAAATATCCTTAGAAGATGAGGATGAGGACAATATATTGCATGGATGTGGAAGCTTAACATTTCCCGAGCATATATGATATGAAAGCTGCTCTACATCCATCATAGTTGTGGCTATTCCATGGGAACAGGATGGAACCTCACCCAAAATTTGGTTCAGAGATCTAGAATGATAATGTTTTGCCACACATACACAGCAAGAGAATATGAAAAGATTTAATACTTAATTATGAGTCTTTTGAAGGAGAGCAAGGCAGATGCACTAAGCTGGACTGAAAGTGGTTTGTGTTGGAGGTACAGGAGGGCAAGTGTTCCTATGTACAGACAAGGGCTTATGTGGCTGGACTCTCCCACCAGCTCCAAAGGAAGGACCATTGGGCTTTCTTATCAGTGTTTCACGATGTGTGGCACAAGGAAAAGAGGGATAGATGAAGCTCAAAATCTTTCTACAATCAAACATCCAAAAAATGTTGTCATAATATTACAATTTCCTAATTTAGTTTGCACTATGACCCTCTCAGTTAGAATAGTAGTTCACAGAGAAGAACACCAAGGTTTAGCAAGGTTAAGATACTTGCTAAGATCACCAAGGCAACAACATTACAACCACAGCCTACTGTCTTAGGCATGCACTCTGCTTTACTACATCCTTTTACGTGTGGCATAAGGCACTTCCACATGCAAAGATCATAGGTAAACCATTCTCCAACACAGGGAAGGCAACAGGGCATATTATGCTGGGATCCAATGGAAGAAGTTAAGGTGCAGGGCAGATAGAATAGAATCAATAACGATGGCATATTTAAGAAACACACAGATTTTTCTGCTGAAAAATTACCTTTCTACTAAATCAATTAGGATGCTTTTGACTGCAAGTAGCAAAATGGCCTAAATAATAAGGAAATGTATCATAAGCCCAAAAAAAGGAGTACAGACATGGGGCAGGGTCCAGGGTGAGTGGATTCAACGGTTCACAATGAGGCCCCTAGGGTTTCATGTTCTCTTCATATTTCCACTCTGCCACTCTGGTTTTATTCACAGGCTGAAACCAAGATGGGTAGAGATGTCACATTCACACACAACAACATCAAGAGGAAAAAGGGAAATACTTTAAGAAGCCGAGAGAGAGAGAGACTTTTCCTAGAAGCCCTCCAGCAGGTTTTCCCTTGTGTTTTGTTGGCCAATAGGCTGGCTCCTGAACTACTCACCAAAGACCTTAAAGCAATGCTAAACCACAAAAAACATCTGACCTCAGGCTGAAAAGAACATAGAACATTGGGAATTGCACACAAACCGAAAAGGACAGGTCCTACTCTGCTCCAACAGATTGTGCCACACAGGAGTGTAAGCCCAGTAACACCAGACCTTTGGTTTTGTCATGACAAGCCAGAAATTTAGATTTCTTATGTCCGAATTTGTAAATGTTGGCCACCTATTTAATTTTTAAAAATACATTGCAGGTCAATGCTCTATAGCTCAAAAATAACAGATCTGTTGTTTAAAAGTGGTCTTTGGGGGCACCTGGGTGGCTTAGTCGGTTAAGCGTCCGACTTTCGCTTAGGTCATGATCTCGCGGTTCGTCGGTTCGAGCCCTGCGTCGGGCTCTGTGCTGACTGCCAGCTCAGAGCCTGGAGCCTGTTTCAGTCTGTGACTCCCTCTCTCTCTGACCCTCCCCTGCTCACACTGTCTCTTTCTCTCTCTCTCTCTCCTAGAAATAAAAAATAAATAAATAAAAAAAAATAAAAGTGGTCTTTGGCTTCCCAGTGTGCAACCTCTGAGCAAAGGAATCACAGACATTCCAATCCAGAAGGTCTGATGTGACAACTGAGAACTTGTATTTCTTTTTTTAAAAATTTTTTAAATGTTTATTTATATTTGAGAGAGAAAGAGAGGGGGAAGAGGGGCAGAGAGAGATGGAGACAGAATCTGGAAACAGGCTCCAGTCTCTGAGCTATCAGAACAGAACCCAACACGGAGTTCGAAACCACAAGCCATGACATTATGACCTGAGCTGAAGTTGGATGCTTAACCAACTGAGCCACCCAGGGGCCCTGAGAATTCATATTTCTAATACACTCCAGGGTAATGTTGATGCATCAGGTTCATAGGCCACACTGGGAGTAGCACTGTTCTGTGTTCCTACTCCATTTTGCTTTTCTCCACCCTATGGAATGAGGGTATGGGGTCCATGTTTCATAATTTTGGTTAGAGCAGCTTACACTTTCTCCTTCCTCATTTTATCAAGCATCTTAAGTGCCTACTGACACTTCTTCCTCTTCTGGCCTTCAGTAAATTTTAGGAAATTAACTGAATTCTCAGACTGCCCATCAGTGCCCTTTTCCTACCCCTCTCTCCAAATGAAATGAAATGAAACACACCATGATATAGAAAGGCAGAAATAACTTCAAACAAGCTGGCTCATTATTTCCTTTTACAAACTAGAAAAGGGCACAAACAAATAAACACAATATTGCTGAGGGAAGCCAACACTGGCTGAGCCTGGTTTTCACCAAGCAGTGACCTCCTCCAGTAAATTAAATGCCCAGAGCCCCACAGTCTCATCTGGTCCTGATTTTCAATCGGCAGTAAACTGATACGTTTTTTTTTTTTTTTCACTTTCATTATAGCTTGTTTTCATCTAGTTTATATTTCCAAATGTACTGGTTTTCAAGCCTGAACTGTCATATTAAAAAAATACAACTTTAAAAAATGTAGGCTAGCCGACCCAATGGCACCAGGGAGGGGGCTTATGGAAACTCCTTGGAGATTTTCTTTTCTCTGACCTAATCCCATTGGGAGTCACCAAGTTGACGGGTGGTGGAAAGTTATGATGTAGGGGCCCAAACCGCCTATCTTACCCTGTGTGAGGAAGCATGCTGAGCAGAGAGAAGAGAGAATGAAGGAATCCCAAGAAGTTTCTATGCACTGCACATGCCAACTAATCCCACAAGGGCACAGAAGAACTTTGAGGGAGTAGGGTCATCAATCTGACAGCAGAGATTTGTGAACTTGCCAGATGATGGAGAGAAAAAGGCTAACTCTCCCAACCAGGGAAAGTGGAGGTCCACACTCACAGAAAGGAATAGCCAAACCCTCTAAGTCTCAAAAGAATTAGTCAGCAAATGGAATGAACACAATTGGGAATGAGCTATGAACATTCCCAGCATCCACCCTGAAGTGCATGGACAACACACTGCTCTGCAAGATGTAAACCGCCCAGGCTGACCCTCACAGATGCCTGCAGCCCTCCAGCTCCACCATGACCAGAGGGTCTGAGCTCATTCCTTTGGGCAGGTGCCTCCCTCTCCAAGCTTGCTGCAGCTGGGTCAAGGCAGTCTCTCCTCCCCACTGCAGGACGTATGATTTTGAGTATGTGGGGGGAGTGTGGTAAACAGACTTCCAAGCTCTCCAGAGTGGTGCTCAACACCTAATAGTACTACAAGACTTCAGGCTGCCTTTAAGTCTGGATGAAGATGTGGTGATGAATTGGGATTCACCACAAGACAGTCTCCATTTTCTGTAGCTCCTCTGCACAGTTCAAACATGGGCTTTTTCCTCTACAGAAATGACTCTGAATATAAACCCAAACACACTTTTCTTCCAAGTTTAACTTTTCATGTAGCAGCATAAGAAAATAAATAATTGGAGTGTTGGCCCTCACAGTCTTCCTATGAAGTCTTTCCTCCTGGCTGATTCCAAAACTCATTCTTTCTGCTTCTCTCCACCTCTTTTGCCAAAGTTCTTGTCATCCCTGGGTAGCAGCCCTCTCCCTATGAGGATGCTTTACGTCTTTGCTCTCTGATCTCTTTTTGAAGCTTCTATTTCTATCTGGTGTCAAGTTCAAGAAGTTGAAAAACCTTCCCCAATTGTCATCTTTTAGTAAATGGTTTTTGGTGGTCTTATCATTCTTTTTTTGTTCTATTTTCTCCATTTTCACACACATGCACACACACACATATGCACACATGCACATACACATGCCTCCCATCATCATTATGTCTTTCTCTCCTTTCTTCCCTCCTTTCTTTCTTTAAACTTCAGAAACCCAGGGTGTGTATGCCACACATAGTAGATCTATATACTGTGTTAAATAAAGGTGTCTCATCATAAAATGAGGGAAAAAATTAGGGGCATCTGGGTGGTTCAGTTGGTTAAGCATCTGACTCCTAGTTTTGGCTCAGGTTATGATCTCATGGTTTGTGTATTCGAGCCCCACACATCATTCTATGTGCTAATGGTGTGGAGCCTGCTTGGGATTCTCTCTCTCTCTCTCTCTCTCTCTCTCTCTCTCTCTCTCTCTCTCTCCCACTCTCTTTCTGCCCCTCACCTGCTTGCTCTCTCTCTCTCAAAATAAATAAATCATTTAAAAATGTTTTAAAAATTAAAAAGAATACCAAACATTAAGTATACAACTTCTTTATAGTCAGTAGTAAAACTGACTAAGGTTTTACTCTGTGCTGTATATTGTGTTCTAGAGGAATTATCTCATCCTTTCCTCAAATAATTCTGTAAATGAGGAATCATGTCATTCCCATTTGGGAATTCAGAGAGGTTAAACAATTAGGCTGAAGTTGCACAGCTAGTAAGTGATATGGCAGCTATTCCAATCCTGACAACCAGACTCCAGGGGCTCTGCTTTAAACACATGTGATGTTACCTCCTCCCCACCCCCCTCAAAAGGTCAGGAAAGAATCCCATAAACTTTCCTCTAGAGCTGAATACAAAATGCCTAAGCCTACAATTTGACTCAGGTACTTGGTATCCGAGAACCATTCAGAATTCTGCTACACAGGGATACCCTGTTCCATCAATATATCATATCTCATAATAGAACAGTCATTCTCAATTTTGGCTACATTGATATCTAGAGCTTTTAAGAATCTCGACTCCCTAGCCTTACCCCAGGGTCTGATTACATCAGAATACCTGGGGGATGGAATCCAGGAATCATTATTTTAAAAATCTCTGCTGGTGATTTTAATGTATTGTCAAGACTGAGAATCAGTGAAATAGTGAAATGCCAGGCAACATCAAGCAAATTAAGGAGCTCCTTTTCATGACTGGCAGAGCTATCCCACCATCTCTGAAGCCAAGATATTGACTGATCACATTTGTGTTTCTCCTCTAAACCAAGATAGCTTGTGAGATACCTGCCCAACAATATCCAAAATGGCAGATGGCCATAGAGGAAAGCGTTCTGAACTTGGGAGAAATGAGACCTGGGCTTAGGTTCTATCAATCTTCTGTGTGCTAGCTGTGTGACTCTATTTTTAAATTATAGCAAATGTACACAACAAAATTTACCATCTTAACCATTTTAAGTGTACAGTTCAATAGTATTAATTATGTTCACTTTGTTGTGCAACTACTATCACCATCCATCTTCAGAACTCTTTCCTTTGTGCAAACTAAAACTCTACACCCATTAAATGACAACTCCTCATTTCTCCCTCCCTCTAGCTTCTTGCAACCACCATTCCAGTTTTTATTTGTCTGGGTTTGACAACTCCAGGCATTTAAGTAGAATAATGCAGTAATTAATCTTTTCTGATGGGCTTACTTCACTTAGCACAATGTCTTCACATTTTATCCATATTGTAGCATATGTCAGAATTTCTTTCCTTTTGAAAGCTGAATAGTATTGTATATACTACAATTTGTTTACCCACTCATCTGTTGATTGGCATTTGGGTTGATGGACACTTTTGGCTATTATGAACAATGCTACTATAAACTTGACTGTACAAATATCTTTTCCAGACCCTGTTTTCAATTCTTTTGGATATATACCCAGAAGTGGAATTGCTGGATCATTAACTGTGTGGCATTAAACAACTCATTTCAATCTTCCTGAGTACTTCCTCGCTGACAAAATACATGTTTATCTTTTTCATGTCTATTTATTTATTTTGAGAGAGAGAAAGAGAGAGAGTGGGGGAGGGGCAGAGAGAGAGGGAAGGAAAGAATCACAAGTATGCTCTGTGCTGTTAGCGCAGAGTTCAATGTGGGGCTCAGTCCCACAAAACCTGAAATTATGACCTGAGCTGAAATCAAGAGTTGGGTGCTTAACCAACTGAAGCATGCAGGTAACCCTAAAATTCATGTGTTTTTTTTGTTTTTTTTTTTTTATTTTTAGGAGAGAGAGAGACAGCGTGAGCAGGGGAGGGTCAGAGAGAGAGGGAGTCACAGGTTGAAACAGGCTCCAGGCTCTGAGCTGGCAGTCAGCACAGAGCCCGACGCGGGGCTCGAACCCACGAACCGCGAGATCATGACCTAAGCGAAAGTCGGACGCTTAACCGACTAAGCCACCCAGGCGCCCCAAAAAATTCATGTTTATTAAACATGGTTCTTGATGCTAGGGATATTGCAGTAAACAGGACAGTAAGGGTCTATGAGAAGAAATAATTCTTACCACCAGATACCTCAAAATGAATGAGATAAAGGAGAGTTTGTAGCTTTCATTAACAAATTAACCTAGAAATTTTTTGGCCTTCTCACTGGGTATTAAGAACTCTTGTAACATGAAACAAAAAAGGTTTATATGGAAGTCTGAAAATAATGAATGCAAAAGGAGGGAGCTCCCATGTTTGATGAAAGAAAACTGAGTCTTGGAATTTTAGCTGAATGAGGAAATTGTCAATTCCAGCCATGTTTCCCCTTGGGTGTGGCATTAGTGAGAATTCATGTCAGGGCCTAATCAAATATTTCAAATAACCTCTCTCAAAGAAGAGGTGGGGAAAAAAACTTATTCCAAAGCTCACACACACACACACACACACACACACACACACACACACAAATACCCTGAATTTTTACATGTATTTCAGGAAAACTTCTAAGACAACCTAAAACTATATAAATCCATCAACTCTACAAGTCAAAAATCACCACATAATCAAAAAATAATGAGTCCCAAATTATAAAGAAATATGATACATCCAAATACAATGGCAGTTAATGATTTAAATAGTTGTCTAGAATTCCTGATGAAGAATGAGTTTATATTAACTTCTCTTAATTAAGGTTATGGTTTCTTAAAGAAACAGGAATGGAGGTGGAATATAAGTGATAAGAGATGTGCATGGCTGTAGACTAGGAATTCTACATTCAGGCACCTTTTAGGAGAAATATTGTTCTTTTCAGAAATATAAAAATAATACAAGAGACAATATAACAAATACCTATGATTCAGTCTTTCATTGTTGTTATTGTTTTTTTAATTTAAAAAAATGTTTAATGTTTATTTAGTTTTGAGAGAGAGAGACACACAGAGTGTGAGCAGAGGAAGGCCAGAGAGAAAGGGAGACACGGAATCTGAAGCAGGCTTCAGGCTCTGAGCTGTCAGCACAGAGCCTGACATGGGGCTTGAACTCATGAGCTGTGTAATCATGACCTGAGCTGAAGTCGGACGCTCAATCAACTGAGCCACCCAGGTGCCCCAATTGTTATTGTTTATTCAACCCTAGTGAGGTATAATTTACATACAATAAAATACACATACCTTACATCTGGAGCTCAATGAATTTTGATAAATGTCTATACCTGATTAACAACCCATCCCAATCAAGCTATTTCCATCACCTCAGAAAGTTCATTCATGCCCCTTTGTACTCAGTGCACTTCTGGCCCCGGACAAACACTTATCTGATTTCTATCAATCACTATAGATTAATTGTCTAGGCTAGAAGCTCGATTAAATAGAATCTATCATATGTATCATTATCTGTCTGGCTTCTTTTACTCAGTATTTACCCATGTTGGTTCACGTATCAGAAGTTCATTCTGTTTTATTGCTGAGTTGTATTCCTTTGTATACAGGTAAGCCAAAATTTGTTTATCCATTCTTCTGGCTTGTTCCCAGTGCTTGACTATTATGAATAAAGCTGCCATAAACATGTAAAAATTCTTCTGTGGACACAAGTTTTTATTTCTCTTGGGGAAAATCCAAGAGACAAATTGCAGGTTCATAGAGTAGATGTTCAACTTTACAATAAACTATTAACTGTTTTCCTAAGTGGATGTAAAATTTTACACTCACACCAATTATGTGTGAGATAACCCAGTTGCTCTATATCCTTGTCAACACTTGGTATTGTCAACTTTTAAAAATTCATCACTGTGGAGGGTATATAGTGATACCTCACTGTGTTTTTAATTTGCATTTCCCTCATGATTAATAACGTTGAACATCTTCTCATGGGCTTTGTGGCTGTATTAGTTAGTTTGAGCTGCCATAGCAAAACTGTAGACTGGATGGTTACAGAAATTTATTTTCTCACAGTTCTGGAAGCTGGAATTCTGAAATCAGGGTGCGAGCATAGTGGGGCACTCTTCTGGCTTGCAGACAGCCATCTTTGCTGTGTCCTCACAGCAGGGGTGGGAGTAAGGAGGTAAGAGGGAAGGGAAGTGAACAGGAGAAGGAGAAGGAGATGGAGAAGGAGAAGAAGGGACGGAGGGAGAGAAAGAGAGAGAGAGAAAGAGACCTTGTGTCTTTTCTTATAAGGATGCTATTCTCATCAGATGAGGATCCTACACTTATGACTTCACCAATCCTTTTTTCCCTCCAACAACCCCTGCTTCCAAATACCATCACACTGGGCATTTGGACTTTAACATGTAAGTTCTGGAGAGATACAAACATTTACACAATAACAAAGTCCCCTTCTATAAGTTCTATTTTGAAGTCTCTATTCAGGTCTTTTGCCGATTTTTGTATTGAATTATCTTGTTATTGAATTGTAAGAGCTATTTATATATTTTACATAAAAGTCCTTCATCGTGGGATGCCTGGGTGGCTCAGTCAGTTGAGCATCCGACTTCGACTCAGGTCATGATCTCATGGTTCATGGGTTTTAGCCCTGCATCAGGCTCTGTGCTGACAGCCAGCTCAGAGCCTGGAGCCTGCTTCAGATTCTGTATCTTCCTCTCTCTCTTTCTGACCCTCCTCTACTCATGTTGTATCTCTCGCTCAGAAATAAATAAAAACATTTTTTAAATGTTTAAAGTCCTTCATCATCTATTTATTAAAAATACTTTCTGTTGGTCAGCAGATACCTAGACATTTTATCAACAATACCATTTGAAGAGCAGAGGATTTAAATTCGACCATGTACACTTAATTATTTTTCCTTTTAAAAGTAATGCTTTTGAGTCATAGATAAGAAATCATTTTCCATCCCAATGTCTTGTATCTTCTTCTTCTAGAAGTTTTAAATTTTTAACTTCTATTTTTAGTTTTACATTTTCAGCTTTTATGTTCAGGTCTATAACCCAAGTTGAATTAATTTGTATGTATGCCATGAGGTAAGAGATGAATTAAATAGGTTAATGAATGCATTTGACTCATGGTGGACACACAATAAATAAGTTCTAGAATTATTACTTTTATTAGCAATTAAGGACACAAAGGCTATAGTTATCCATTTACTGCAAAGGACTAGGAAGACTTACATTAAGGAAAAATTAAAAACAGAATGAGGCACTATCAAAACTAAGAGCTTTAACTTTGCAAGAGATCTGCCTTATCTGGTAGATTTGGTGACTTGAGCTGATGCTCCCAGGTTCACACCAAAATCCATCTGATCTATCCACAAGGGAGCTTATAGAGTTCTCACATAGATGGACCCAGTTTCCTGATCTTTCTCTGCCCAAGGACATTCTCCAGCTGTGGGTGCATCAACATAGTCAGGCTGCAAAGTCTCAGATGGGGGGTAAAAATTCAAGAGCAATCCTTGATATAGGAGGGACCAGAGTTAGAAGATAGATGCCCACACTGCCTCATCCCTCCAAGTGACAATTTTTAGTTGTGTTTTACACAGTGACCCAGAGGGTCCCCAGTAGGACTGGGCCCTGTAGAGATGTTCTGTTCTTTCACATTCTTTGTTGGCTTTCTCCCCTTTGTCACTTTCCCCACTCCCTCAGTGGGGAGGATCCCTTCCTGGGATCCACTCCCAAATAATCTACTTACACCAAAATTCTTATTTCAGGGTCTGTGTCTGAGGGAACCTAAACTAAAGCAGAGGCTGGCCACAGAAGTGCAATGCTTTGGACACATGAGTACTTCCAATGAAAGGTGACCCTATCTGGAGAAAGAAGTAGAGGAAGGTGATAGGAAATTTATTTCAAATCAAGAGTACAGATTAGAAATAAAGTAGAGAGAATCAGTCACTCAACGTGGTTTTTGTTCCCAAATTCTCCATGGTATCCACACATGGAGTTCAAAAGTCTTTGTTCTGGAAACTTCTTAGCCAAGTATTTCAAGGCCCTTGGCAGAAACACCTTGTTCAAGGTAGCAATCAAATGAAATAGTGGAGTAATGTCTGGGTTGTGCCTGCTTCTTCTATGAGAAAAAAGCCACATGCCATTAGCCAAAGCAGGGAGAACATCATCCCAAACACAACAATTTTGCAATACAGACAGTTTTCTTTGAAAGCTCTCTACAAATATATTTCTCTCACTTGGGAACTTCAATAGAAGATAATTATTCTTTTCTGCCTCATAATATATATTAAAAATGTTCAAATGTGGCTTTCCAGGGATTTCTGCCAAATATTTTTAGGCACCAGATCCAGCTTACTTAATTTTATATGGCCTGCCTAGTCTATTGTAAAATACCCTTTCATGCAGTATGAATTTGCTAAAGAGGCTAAGATATATTCCTTTATATTAAAAACCTAATTTAAAAAGCCTTCAAGGTTAGGAACTTTCACCCTCGACCTATCTCATGAGGAGATGGCCACTGAAAAGGAATTGAAGCCCTCCTGAAATGCTGCACACTTCTCCAGGCTCTCACTACCACCATGAGACAAAGCAAGACTGTCACCTTCCATGAAAGGAACTATACATGACAAGAAGGTTGTTTTCAGATAAACAGTATACTTTATTACCACCAGGGCATACAATATCTCAACCACAATGTTTCATGGCCTTTTCTGTTTTTATGAGTGTATGCCAACAACGAGTAATGAGCACAAAAGCCTGTGTGAAACATTGCATTTGATGGGGTGTTTGTGTTGGCTTCCTTAAAATCGGCTGATTTCCAAATCTCATTCTCCACCCCACCTTGGTTATATTTATACTGTTGTGCAGAACAAACTTGGATCTGTATTTAAATACGAAATGCTTTGTGGCCATTCCTGCAAACCTCTTTATCGGGGTCTCGCACATTAACGCCCTTCACAATTGACCCACAGGCCAATTGTTTAACATAACGTTTCCACGAGGCTGCTTTCACGCACTCACAGCTCTGTTTTTACTTTTCTTAGCCTTCCTGGACAATCAAAAGGAAGTGGAACAGAGCCGGCTTGCTGAAAGCTGGAGCTGCCCCAGTGTCTCCTCCTACCTTCTGTCTCGGGTTTTGTTTTTCTACTTCTTTTTCTTTCCTATTTTTTTTTTCCTGTCATTTTGGTGGTATAGAAGGCAGAGCCAGACTCTGTAGTTACAGTCTCTCAGTGCTGTGTCTGCTGCATTTTCCCTCCTGGCTCAGAGTCAATGCGAAGACTCACTGTGACCAGTCTCATAAAGCCAATTTCATGAAATTGTGTTGGCTGCTGATTTGCAAAAGCAATGCAAAGGGGTCCATGTATGCGTGCATGTGTGTGGGTCTGGTGGTAATGTTGAGGGACAGGTGTACAAAACTCCTCTTTCTTAAAGTAACAGGAACATCCAACTTAGAAAATGTAAATTTCCTCATTTCCTCATACTTTTTTAATTGAGAGTTTGCTTTAACTTAGAGGATCACAGGGTTCTACCCTACATTTCCCTCTTCTCTTACCATTTTTAGCTTTGAAGAGAAGGGCTGCAACCTGTGCAAATTAAATCAGAAAGATTTCAAGTGGCCAAGACACTTTCTTGGAAAGAATGCTCCTCCAAGCTGCTATGACAAATGACAGTCAAAGCTGTAGTTTTCTCTTGTGTAAGAAAAAAGAATGATTTCTATTTGAGCACTACTGAAGTTACCAGGTACACTAGGTATACAAACATAACAAAGAGTAATAATATCTGTCTCATATGATGGTTGCAAAGATTTAATAAACTATTGCACATAAAACACAGAGCACAGGGTCTGACAAGTAGTGAGTGTGTGAAATGTCAATCATCATCATCATCATGAATCATTCATCAGGATGAGAGTCAAAAGGTCTCCACTATGGTTGATATGATGATTGAGAGCCCAGGTTTTGGAGTCAATTACACCTGCCTGCAAATCTCCACTCCACTATTTCTACATATGTGACCTTCGTCAAGTTAGTGAGGTTCTTTAAGGCTCAGTGTCCCCATTTGTAACATGGAGCTAATAAATTATGTACCCTAAAGGGATACTATAAGAATTGTGCTTATATATGTACTTATTAGCACAGTGATTTGCATATCAATATATGCTTTACATTATCAATACATAGTGTGTATTATTAATATTACTTGTTTATCTAATATAGTTTTATTATAAGGACACAATATAAAAGTAGCCCAAAGGACAAATGTATACCTATTCCTCCATATATCTTAAAGATACAATTTATTTCCATAATCAAATCATAATCATAATCATAATTAGTTTGATTGTAAGCATATTCTTTAGTCCTAGGAAATCTTTCAAACCCAGGTATTAACTATATCACATGGGAGCTGAGCTGCAGAGCCAGTCACCCACAGAAACTAATCCTGAGCTGAATTTTCCTAGGACAAAACTGAATGGAACATTAATGAAGTAAGCAATCCTGGAGTTATAACAAACAACCTCCACATTATAGTGACTTAATGCAAAATGACTATTACTGTTCATCTTATACTTCAATGCAACTCTACAGGGAGGATCTGCATGCAATCATTGAGAAGCCTGGGTCCATCAGTAATTTGGCTCTACCATCTTCCAGACCCTCTAAGTCTTCAGTTGGATTATTCCTATCCATCCAGTTGAAAGGGAATGAGAGACTATTGGAGGATCATATAAGATATTTTAGGGACCAGTCCTGGATATGGAATACATCACTTCTGCCTATATTCTACTGGCTAGAATCCAGTTATATGTTGCCATCTATTTCAAGAGATACTGAGAATTGTAGTGTTCCTGGGTATCCAGAGATTTGATATTGTATGGTACTGTCAGCCTCAGATGGGTAGGAGGAGTTCACTTTATATATATCAACCCAATTTAAACTAGTTAAGGGACAACATGCTATCCTAGGAAGGGAGATGTTTATTTTGATGCATCTGGAAATAATTAGGTAAATAAAAATGTGTCATGTCTGTTCATTTTCTAATTTGACTGCTTGTTGAAATGAGAGTCCTCTTTACCCTACAATGTGTGCATCTCACACATTGTGATGAGAGGACATGGGAGAAGTGAAGGCATAATGTGGAGGTCATCCAAGCCTACCCTAGATTATTCTAATACGAATACTGATAATAATTCTTCATTTAAGGAAAAACATCAAGAAAAAATGTTAACCTGGAAGGATGGCAGAACAGATATAAACCAGTTATATGTACATTCCAGTAGACACAGTCACCCTAACTTTGTGTCTATTGACAGTGATCAGTTCTGTGGAGCATTCTCCATGAAGATAACTAATGTATCCATTGTTCAGGTGCTTCAAATGGGATCTGCTTGGCAAAGAGAATCCACTCTGTCTTGATGAAATCTCATTGCTCTGGCCTGAGAAGGGGCTTTCCTGACCATTCTCTGCTCTCTCCCAGGGCTGGCTTTCCCCCAAATTCCAAGTGAAGAGGAGAAGACACACAGACAGGTTAAAATCCACCACAGTGCTCTAGTCTGGAAAAATGAGACAGAATGTACTTTCAACATTCATAAAGCATGAGGGTATAGGGTGTCCATGAGTGCAGCCACATCATTTTAATCCCTACTTATGTTTCACTTTCAGTTTGGGATTCTAACGTGGGCAAAACCAGCAAACACCTGTTTACCAAATAGTAGTTTAAAAAAATTAGGAAGTACGCTCCCTGCACACAATCCCAAAACTTCAGAACAGTTAGTTTTAGGACAGACTAATGGAATTCAACTTTAACCCCAGGTAGCAAATCATGGTATTATTTATTTCAAAAGCTAGTTTAGATTGAAGAGTGAAACAGTTTTGAGAAAAAGATATGAAGCAAGCATGCAATTTTGTTGTAATTTACAACTAGAGTTCTGTATCTAAAATATCTCTTCTAGTGGCTTTCAGAGCTAAATCATAGCCTGCATTTAATTAAAATATTTCTCATTTAAAAATTTTTTTAAATGTTTAATTACTTTTGAGAGAGAGACAGAAAGAGAAAATGAGGGGCAGGTAGGGGCAGAGAGAGGGACACGTAGAATTCAAAGCAGGCTCCCGGCTATGAGCTATTAGTATAGAGCCTAACACAGGGCTCGAAATCATGAACTGTGAGATCATGACCTGAGCCAAAGTTGTATGCTTAACCAACTGAGCCACCCAGTCACACCAGATATTTAAAAATCTGGTAAGAGCTTTAAAACTAGAAGATTTCACTAAATCTTCCATTTCCCTATAGATTCACTCAAATATTCATTCAACGCCCAGTGTCAAACACCTTTGGAGACAAATGGCACTTCAGGCCCTCTAAGGCCACAATACTTCCCCAAAGAGAATCCTGTTAAGACTGTGGGATGTTTCTTAGATATAGTCAAGTAGGTATTCACAATATTTAGCAGTGTAGAGCATGAGCATCAGCCAATTAGAATGGCATCTTTCTATAGACTGAATGTTTGTGTCCTCCCAAATCTATATATTGAAACACAGCCCCCAGTATAAAGACGTTTGGAGGTGGGACCTCTGATAGGTGATTAGGTCATGAGCATGGACCCCTTATGAATCGAATTAGTGCCCAAAGAGCTTCTCCACCCCTTTCATCAATGTGATGACACAGCGAGAAGACAGCTGTCTTTGAATCCGGATGTGGGCCCTCCCCAGACACTGAATCTGCAGACATTTCAATCATGAACTCCCATCTTTCAGAATTCTGAGAAATAAATATTAACTGTTGAAGACCTAATCTATGGTATGTTTGTTATAGCAGTCAGAACAGATTAAGACATACCTTCACTACTTAACCAATAAGAAAAGGGAAAGCTAAAGAATACAATGTGGTCACCTCAATACTTACCAGCTGAAAATAGCCCTGGAACAACTTTAATTCCTGAGAATGGTAAAGACAGATATTTTTAATGATTCATGCTTCTGAATGCTGTGGTAAAAGCAACAGTAAGCAGTATAAAAAGTTCTCTGGCATTACTTTCTGAAGAATCTAAAGGAAACTGTCTAAAATATGTGGAGCTATATTTCATTCCACTGTCGACTCAAGAGAAAAACTAGAGAAGTTACTGTGTGCATACTGTATATAAACATAGTACCCACACATCCTTTTATAATCTCTAATTCCTACAACAATGTTGTAAGTACAAGTAACTCACTTTACAGATGAGAAAGAGGTTTCTGAGAGATTCTGTGTTTTGTTAAGGTCACATATTTAGCTTATGGTGGTAGATTCAAAAGCAGGTCTGTCAAGCTCAGGTCATCTTCCCTTTGCTCTAATTTCCTTTTGGAAACTAACCTCTCCCATGTTGTGTTCACTCTTAAATGTTTGAAACTGGCCAGCCCTCTCCTGCCTAAGGAATAGAGATGATCCAAGCAAGGTTTGGTGAATTGAAGAAACAGTCACAGTCATTTCCCACTACTACCCCCATATCCATACCACTTTGCAATATGAATTTTGCAACTCCTCTAATCAGGATCTGAAGTCTATTTCCCCATTCCTTGAATCTTGACTGGCCTTATGACTTGCTTTGGCTAACAAAATGTGGCAAAAGTGACACCGTGAAAGTTTTGAGCATGGACATACTTCTATACCATTCTTGGATCCCTGCTCACCTGCCATGTGAAAAAATTCTTGCTAGCCTGCTGGAGGATGACAGGCCACATGGAGTAGAAATAAACCATCCCAGTTGAGCCATCTTAAGTGAACCAGGTCTCAATCAACATGGTAGTAAATGGAAGGTGCATAAATGAGCCAGGCTAAGATCAGCTGAGCTTGCCCTACATCTGCATAAAAATGCAGCTGAGCTCAGCTCATACTGTCAACCTGAGAAAAAACAAGCTGCCCAAATGTTGTTTTAAGTCACAAAATGTTGAAGTAATTTGTTACCCAGCAACACCTAACCAATACACAAGGATGGAAAAGACCTATGATAAATCCCAAAAGGATTTTTAACAAGATTTTTAACTACTTCTTGCTACTTAGGTCACTAGGTCTTCCCTGATTCCTGCTGTTTTCCAGCCTCGCTCTCTAACATCATAATTGATACTGTGAGGCTTATAAGTTCCTGTATCCTTTTTTTTTTTAACAAATAGTTTATTGTCAAATTAGTTTCCACATAACACCCAGTGCTCATCCCCATGAGTCCCATCCTCCATGCCCATCCCCCATCCCCCCAACATCCATCAGTCCTCAGTTTTCGTCAGCATTCAAGAGTCTCTCATGGTTTGCCTCTCTCCCTTTCCCTCACAATTTCCCCTCTTCTTCTCCCCCTTGTTCCTCCGTCAAGTTCCTCCTAATCCTCCTATACGTGCAAACATATGATATTTGTCCTCCTCTGCCTGACTTATTTCACTCAGCATAACACCCTCAAGGTCCATCCATGTTGCTACACATGGCCAGATTTCATTGTTTCTTATCACCATGTAGTATTCCATGGTATAGATAAACCACATCTTCTTGATCCATTCATCTGTTGATGGACACTTAGGCTCTTTCCAGGTTTTAGCTACTGTGGAGATGCTGCTATGAACATTGGGGAACATGTGCTCCTATGAATCAGCATTTCTGTATCCCTTGAGTAAATTCCTAGCAGTACTATTGCTGGGTCATAGGGGAGTTCTACTTTTAGTTTCCTGAGGAACCTCCAAACTGTTTTCCAGAGGGTCTGCACCAGTTTACATTCCCACCAACAATGCAGGAGGCTGTCCGTTTCTCCACATCCTCACCAGCAACTAGAGTGCTCTGATTTGCTCATTTTAACCACTCTGACTGGCGTGAGGTGGTATCTCTGTGTGGTTTTGATTTGTAGTTCCCTGATGAGGAGCGATGCTGAGCATCGTTTCATGTGTCTGTTGGCCATCTGGATGTCGTCTTTGGAGAAGTGTCTGTTCATATCTTCTGCCCATTTCTTCACTGGATTATTTGTTTTTCGGGTGTGGAGTTTGGTGAGTTCCTTTTAGATTTTGGATATTAACCCTTTATCTGATATGTCATTTGCAACTATCTTTTCCCATTCCGTTGGTTGCCTATTAATTTCCTGGGTTGTTTCCTTTGCTGTGCAGAAGCTTTTTATCTTGAGGAGGTCCCAACAGTTTAATTTTGCTCTTGATTCCCTTGCTTTTGGGGATGTGTCAAGTAAGAAGTTGCTGCAGTGGAGGTCAAGGAGGTTGTTTCCTGATTTATCCCCTAGGGTGTTGATAGTTTCCTGTCTCACGTTCAAGTCCTTGATCCATTTTGAGTTTATTTTTGTTTATGGTGTGAGAAAATGATCTAGTTTCATTTTCTGCATGTTGCTGTCCAGTTCTCCCAACACCATCTGTTAAAAAGGCTGTCTTTTTTCCATTGGATATTCTTTCCTGCTTTGTCAAAGATTAGTTGGCTGTATACTTTTGGGTCCACTTCTGAGTTCTCAATTCTGTTCCATTGGTCTATGTGTCTGTTTTTGTGCCAATACCATACTGTCTTGATGATGACAGCTTTGTAGTAGAGGCTAAAGTCTGGGATGGTGATCCCTCCCGTTTTGGTTTTATTTTTCAGGATTACTTTGGCTATTCGGGGTCTTTTGTGGTTCCATACAAATTTTTGGATAGTTTGTTCTAGTTTTGAGAAGTATGCTGGTGCAATTTTGATTGGAATTGCATTGAATGTGTAGAGTGCTTTGGGTAGTAATGGCATCTTAACTATATTTATTCTTCCTATCCATGAGCATGGAATGTTTTTCCATTTCTTTGTGTCTTCTTCAATTTCCTTCATAAGTTTTCTATAGTTTTCATCATACAGATCTCTTGTATCCTTGGTTAGGTTTATTCCGAGGTATTTTATGGTTTTTTGTGCAATTGTGAATGGGATCAGTTTCTTGATTTCTCTTTCTGTTGCTTCATTGTTGGTGTATAAAAATGCAACCGATTTCTGTACGTTGATTTTGTACCCTGCAACTTGGCTGAATTCTTGGATCAGTTCTAGTAGGCTTCTGGTGGAGTCTGTCGGGTTTTCTATGTAGAGTATCATGTCATCTGCGAAGAGTGAAAGTTTGACTTCCTCTTTGCCAATTCTGATGCCTTTGATTTCCTTTTGTTGTCTGATGGCTGATTCTAGGACTTCCAGCACTATGTTATGCAACAGTGGTGAGAATGGACGTCCCTGTCGTGTTCCTGATCTCAGGGGGAAAGCTCTGAGTTTTTCCGCATTGAGGATGATGTTAGCTGAAGGCTTCTCGTAGATGGCTTTGATGATGTTTAAGTAGGTTCCTTCTATCCTGACTTTCTCTAGAGTCTTTATTAAGAAGACATGCTGTATTTTGTCAAATGCTTTTTCTGCATCTATTGACAGGATCATATGGTTTTTATCTTTTCTTTTATTGATATGATGTATCACATTGATTGATTTGCGAATGCTGAACCAGCCCTGTAACCCAGGAATGAATCCCGCTTGATCTTGGTGGATGATTCTTTTTATGTGCTGCTGGATTCGATTTGCAAGGATCTTGTTGAGGATTTTTGCATCCGTATTCATCAAGGATATTGGCCTGTAGTTCTCTATTTTTGCTGGATCTCTGTCTGGCTTGGGAATCAGAGCGATGCTGGCTTCATAAAATGAGTCCGGGAGTTTTCCCTCAATTTCTATTTTTAGGAATAGCTTGAGAAGAATTGGGATTAATTCTCTTTTAAATGTCTGGTAGAATTCCCCAGGGAAGCCGTCAGGTCCAGGGCTCTTATTTATTGGGAGATTTTTGATAACTGATTCGATTTCTTCACTCGTTATGGGTCTGTTCAGATTTTCTATTTCTTCCCGTGTGAATTTTGGTAGTGAGTGTGTGTTTAGGAATTTGTCCATGTCTTCTAAATTGTCCAATTTGTTGGCCTATAATTTTTCATAGTATTCCCTGATAATTGCTTGTATTTCTGAGGGGTTGGTTGTAATAAGTCCATTTTCATTCATGATTGTGTCTATTTGGGTGCTCTCTCTTTCCTTTTTGATAAGTCTGGCTAGAGGTTGTCAATTTTGTTTATTTTTTCAAAAAACCGACTCTTGGTTTCATTGATCTGTTCAATTGTTTCTTTGGTCTCTACGTTGTTTCTTTCTGCTCTAATTTTTACTATTTCTCTTCTTCTACTGGGTTTAGGGCATTCTTGTTGCTCTGCCTCTAGTTCCTTTAGGTAAGCTGTTAGATTTTGGACTTGCGCTTTTTCTAATCTCTTGAAATAGGCCTGGAGAGCAATGTGCTTTCCTCCTAGGACTGCCTTTGCCGCATCCCATAGATTTTGGATTGTTGTGTTTTCATTTTCATTTCTTTCCATATATTTTTTAATTTCATCTCTAAATGCCAATTGGCCCATTCATTCTTTAGTAGGGTGTTCTTTAACCTCCATGTTTTTGGAGGTATTCCAGACTTCTTCCTGTATTGATTTCAAGTATCAAAGCATTATGATCTGAGAGTGTGCGTGGCATGATCTCAATTCTTTCATATTTATTGAGGGCTGCTTTATGTCCCAGTATGTGATCTATCTTGGAGAATGTGCCATGCGCACTTGAGAAGAAAGTCAATTCCCTGGCCTCAGGATGTAAAGTTCTAAATATATCCGTCAGGTCCATCTGGTCCAATGTTTCTTTCAAGTCCATTATTTTTTTAGTGATTTTCTGTCTGGTTGACCTATCCATTGCTGTAAGTGGAGTATTAAAGTCCCCTGCTATTAGCACATTCTTATCTATAAGCTTGTTTCTGTTTGTGATTAATTGTTTTAGATATTTAGGTGCTCCCATATTCGGTGCGTAGACATTTATGATAGTTAGTTTTTCCTGATGGATGGACCCTGTAATTATTATGTAGTGCCCTTCTTCATCTCTAGTTATTGTCTTTAATTTAAAGTCCAGTTTGTCTGATATAAGTATAGCTACTCTGGCTTTTTATTTTTTTTGATTCCTGTAGCATGATATATATTTCTCCATCCCCTGACTTTTAATCTGAAGGTATCTTCCAGTCTAAAATGAGTTTCTTGTAGACAGCATATAGATGGATTTTGTTTTTTAATCCATTCTGCTACCCTATGTCTTTTGATTGGAGCATTCAGCCCATTTACATTCAGTGTTATTATTGAAATATGTGGGTTTAGAGTCTTTGTATCTTTTGTAGGGTTCATGTTTGTGGTGGTGTCTCTGGTATCTTTGTTCCTTGCAACCTTTCCTTCAGAGCATCCCCCTCAGGATTTCTTGTAGGGCTGGCTTCGTGATGACAAATTCTTTCAATTTCTGTTTATTTGGAAAGGTTTTTATCTCTCCTTGTATTTTGAAGGACAGGCTTGCTGGATAGAGGATTCTTGGCTGCATATTTTTACTGTTAATCACATTGAAGATCTCCTGCCATTCTCTTCTGGCCTGCCAAGTTTCAGTAGCTAGGTCTGTCACCACTCTGATGGGTTTCCCTTTGTATGTGAGGGCCCTTTTCTCCCTAGCTGCTTTCAAAATTCTCTATTTGTCTTTTGCCATTTTTACTGTGATATGCTGTGCAGAAGATCGATTCAAATTACATCTGAGGGGAGTCCTCTGAGCCTCTTGTATTTCCACATTTACTTCCTTCCCCAGGTCGGGGAAGTTCTCTGCTATAATTTGTTCCAGGACTCTTTCAGAACCTTTCCCTCTCTCTTCCTCTTCTGGGATTCCTATGATACGGATATTGTTGTGTTCGACCGTATCGCTGAGCTCTCGAATTCTTCTTTCCTGTTCCTGGAGCAGTTTGTCTCTTTTTTCTGTCAGCTTCTTGTTTTTCTATCATGGTGTCTTCTAAAACAATTATTCTCCTTTCTGCTTCTTCAATCCTTGCATTGGAGGCCTCTAATTTATTATGTATCTCATTTATCGCATTTTTAAATTCTTCATGCCTATTTTTATTTTCCATTCTGTCTGTAGCCATAGTTTCTTTGATGTCCCCTATGTTTTTTTTCAAGCCCAGCTATTAATTTTACCATTATTATTCTAAAATCTTGTTCAGTTATGCTGTTTATATCTATTTTGAGCAGTTCATTAGCTGTCATTTCTTCTTGGAGTTTCTTTGGAGGAGAGCTCTTTCGTTTCGTCATTTTAGTTAGCTTTCCAGCTCTTGTTGGTTTTAAGGACCTGTTATCCTCTCTGTATCTATGAGCGCTGCTGTATCCAAGAAGACTCTTTGTCCAGGGCCTATCCTTTCAGAGAGTGTTTTTTGAATGGTATCTCTTGGTCTCTCTTGTTGGAACCTTAGTTATTTTTATTTTCCTATTCGTAGTGATATTTGTGACTCTCCACCTTGTGTACTCTGGCTTGTTTCTTGAGGTAGCCGTTAGAAGGCTTTCTCAGTTGATTCTGCGTCCTTTTTCTCCCAATCTCTCAGGTTTTGTAAGGTTTCCAATGGCTTCAGATCTTTTCCGTGTGATGTATGGGTGCGAGTGCAAGTACGGAGCTCCTTACTTCTCCGCCATCTTGCCTCTCCCTCAGTTCCTGTATCCTTATAAGTTCCTCTTGCTTAAGTTTGTCAGAGTTTTTGTCAACCAAAAAATCTCTAACTTATTTTATAGGCTTTGATCAAAACTCTTCATTTTGCTGCTGAAAAACTGAAGCCAGAGAGTATGGTTAGTTATCTGTCTAGAATTGTGCATCTACTATCAGGCAGACACCAGGACCTGAATTTAGACAACTTAATATAGATAGGAGGACCATTATCACCACACAAGGCCATCACCCTTGTCATTACATAAACCAACTCAGTATCACCAAAGTAAGTAAAGCCATCTGCTCTAAAAAACAGTCACTTGATACAATAACATTTTATTCTCCTGCTTCTCACTATTGGTTGTGAATTTTTCTGGTGGAATAGTCTTTCTATGTGCTCATTCATGAACTCGGGCTCCTTCTGTACTGTGATTCTACCCTCCTCTAAGTCCTAAGGATTCCTGCCATTCATCCCGCACATGAGATAAAAAGAAAAGAGATGGTTCATAAGAGGGTTTTGTGAGCCAGGTCTGGAAGCTGCACCTATCACTGCTCTCCGATTCCACTGGACAGAGTTCAGGCATATGACTTTCATCAAGCTGTAAAGGAAACATAGTCCAGCTATGTCACAAAGATGAAGTGAGAGCATAGATATGGGGAAATCTTTGCCACAGACTCTTCGCTGGTTTTATACAGACAGAATCACTTAATCACTGAGATTAAACCCTTTCTGTTTCATAATAAATCATTCCAAAATGTGACCAATAAAAGACACATCCAGTTTTTATTTGTTGTTGAATAAAAGATAATGAAAAATGTAGCTCATTCATCAGAAAACCAAGTAATTGAGATCCTTATGTTTGCTGCAGCTTGCTAGAAAGAAATCTCTAAAAGAGACTGGGAACCCAGTTCAAAATATACTACTGTTCCACCACAATATTTTGTACTATTTCCATTCTTTCCACAAAATAACCCTGGAATTGGGGAAGAGGGATTCTACAAGTAATCATTTGCCTTCCTTTGTCTGATGAATGGCAAGTGTAGCCATTTGCCAACCATTAAATTATTCTAAATATTTTGGCGTCACACTTGGATCACTCAGATACATTAAGGGAAAAATTATTTCTCTGCTTACCACCTCCCTAGCGGATTTCTCTTCCCCTTCCAATTTCATAAGAAAGTCCTCAAGAAAAATAGACTTATAAAAGTATCAAATTAACAGATGAGTTGAGCCTACATTTTTTCTTTTCCCATGATGTATTATAAATACGAGGGAAAAAAGTGAGAGAGAGAGCGAGTGAGAGAGAGAGAATCTAGGCAGAAAATGAGACCCATCCATCCACATTCCAAGACATGCTCCAGTTACCCAATCACTGCAGAGCATTGCCAGGACACAGAGACCGTGATTGGGACAGGAATGCACTTATTTCCAATATATTCTAGTTACTCAGTCGATACTGAAGACTCTGACCAGCCATTAAGTAGCCAATGGACTTTGCCAAGGAACCTGCATGGAAGGTACTGTGGCATCTTATTTGCTGTAAATTACAGCACTTTGAACCACAGAGCATGCCTCTGAACAGCTGAGATTACAAAACAAAGTTCTGGAATGACTATACTCTCATTTACTGTTTTCACATTTCTCTGTTTCCAAAATAGTTGGCTACCTTTGCTTCCTCCCCAAACTCCAGCTCTTTTTTAAGGACAGAAAAGAAGCCAAACTCTCAGAACACAATTGGTTTTCAAAATATGCCAAGCATTTAGAGATTTATTAGAAACAGTTGTAGTTCCTCATTAATCTAAAGCAAATTATTATTGATTTATAGCAGACAGCTCATCTGATATCCTTCAGGCAGTCATAAAAAAAATGGTCTGAGCATTAAAAATGGTTAATGTCTTTCTGGAAATAGCAGCTAAATTCAGTCAATGACAGCCCCTTCCAACTGGATGAAAAATAGGCCATTCTCACCCTGTGTTCTGCTCACTTTTGCATAAGTGTTCCAAATAACCTGTGTTCATATGCATTTATTTTCACATCGGATTCATTTAACAGAGAGCTGTGGATGCTCCATTCACCCTAGAATGATTTTCAAAGTGGGAAAGAATCCTTGATAACAATTATCGTGTGTTTAAACTGGACATGTTTTGTTATAGTGAGTTTTTTTTTTTTTTACTAAAACTTGTGATTGTTTTTACTGCCTATAAGCAATCTCAATAAGCACAGGTAGAAGGGGCTGCCTTGCACTTACTGGCTAGGAGCATCAGGCCTTGAGTCAAACTGCCAAGTTTAATTCCTGGTGCCACCACTTGAGCAACTTACCTACTTTTGGTAAACCTCAGTTCCCTCCTCTGCAAAATGGGAATTTCATGAGCACCTACAACAGGCATGAAATTTAGATGAGGTTTCTAGTTCTATCATAGCACCAGGAGTAGAGATTTTCTATTAATATAAGCTATTGGCACAGGACCAATATTATCAATAGGTGGGTATTAGCAGCCTTGCCCACTTCTTGCTTGCTAGCAAGGACTACATTTTGCCAGCTTAGTTGTTTCCTCTTCCTTAGTCCTCCAGAGGGTCCATCCTTGCCAGACTAGAGCAAAGAGGGAAAGGAGGAAGATGCAGGCCAACAGTTTCAGGAGTTTTAAATAATAGAAAGGCACTGGTATGGCATGTGAGGAAATCTGTTGAAAGGTAAAAGGACATTTGGAGTGTTTATGGTATGTTTTTATATTCCTGGTATTCAAGAAATGCAAGTAAAATATTTTATTATTTCTAAATTTCTTTTTGGATGCTGGACTGCTGGACTCTGTGTGTGTGTGTGTGTGTGTGTGTGTGTGTGTGTGTGTGTGTGTGTGTAACTATTATCCTGATTGGACTGGACCACTTGGATTATGGAATTGAACATATTCACTACTTCCACCATTCTTACTTAGTGCTATTCTTACTTAGTGTCATTACTTACTGAATGTTATTGTATGTTCTAGTTTAAGCTGGCAGTTCTGCCCATAATCATTAATAGCACCTTGCTTTCATTTTTAAAAATATCGTATTTTATATAATAAAATTTATGATTACCCTTCTACTGTTGCTGCTGTCACTGCTATTATTTTTTAAATATGTAACTGAAATAATCAACGCAAATTACAAAAATTTACATCATCTACTTACACTTGAAAAAAATATTTTTTCATAGATTTTTAAGCAAACAAACTCGTTCTTTAGACAACCAGAGCACCTCAAAGCTCACTTTTCCCATAAATGCCAACTTCTAGGTAAAAGTGAAATTTCAGATCCCACCTGACCCTAATTTATCCATTCATATCCCCAAATGACATCTCCAAATAATCTTTCCACCTAAAAGTCCGTTCCTCTTTAGATCCTAAAAAGACAAGTACCAAAGTTAGGCCACTGTAGGTTCTTACATGGACACTTTGTCCATAAGAATATGGAAATCTAATTTATATGGCAAAGCCATTTACACCTCCAGATCTTCAGAAACAGCAACTATCATAGAAGCAGGAGTAGAAATCTTCTCTAAGCTTAGTTACCCATCTCATATTATTCATTTTAATAATGAGTAATTGCTTGCTCTTTAAATATTAATCAAGACTTACACTAGCAGAAACTAGTCAGCAAGTCCACTAGGAAGGAAGCAAAAAGAATAGTCTAAGTCACAATCAGCTTACTTGTGAATATGATGCCCTAAATGTTAATTTTTTCTTCCTGAAAAGATAAGGTTTAGAAGACTCCAAGTGGCAGTATTTCCATTTTGTAGTGAGTACCTTAGGATGCCACTTTCACATTGCTTATTGTCAGGCCATTGAATTTAATAATCTTGCTAAGACATATATGAAGCATATGAAAATGACATTATAGGATTAAATTTACAGGAGAGAGAGAATCCATGATGAATCTCTGAAGGCAATTATAGTGAAATATTCATTGTTTTCTACTTGGAAATTGTTATAAAAACATTGTTTTAAAATATTCCTTACAAAGGAAATAGTTTAAGATGTAATATGGACATGTTTTCAAGCCAAATGGACACACCTGCATCTGGAAGAAGACAGTGAGAATAAACATGGAAATAGAAAAAAAAAAAAAGTATGCATTTGCTTAACGAGTTACCCCCAGGTTCAGGCTGGTGGCTGTGAATATTTACAGCTCTTTCCACTTTTCAAGATTTTCTCCATTTTCCTTGGATATGTGAACCAAATTTCTCTTTCTCTGGCTACATTTCCAAAATTTTGTCCTTGGCTTTGGTCTCTAACACCACGAAATAAATGTGTTCACTACCTTGGGAGTATCTGTGGTCATATAATTCCATAATCATATTCCTAGATGATATGTTGCAATTCATTTAGGCTGGACTTAGCACTCAGCATGAGCTCACAAAGATGTCCATGACAGTGGTCAATGATGACTTCATTGTCTAAGGATGAACTCATCAGCTGTTCAACATCTGCAGAGGGGAGGCCTATTTCAATGACAAACAGAACCTCAAGGTCAAAAGAAATAAAGTACCTCTAAAATCTGAAAGTAACTAATTTCAAAAATCACTATGGAGCAAGAGACAAAAAATGCTTCCTTGGCTGGTACTGAAATACCACTTTCTTGTTCTTATGATGAAATCCTAGAGGCAAAACACCAAACTGAAAGCAATGTATACAAAACTGTGTGTGAGTAGCTGAAAGAAAGTTCCAAGTTTTGATCTGTCATGTTCTATTAAATATGATCAGATCTATTAAAAATACAAATCTACATACATATATATATCCAATTCTATGCCCACTTTTATTTCTTAAACTATGCCCATCTCCTCTATTTTTGTGTCATTTCTGGAAAGTTTTGTTAATTGATTTTGTTCTCAGATGCTATCATTTTATTGTTCACTACATACACTTTATTTTTCTTTATTGTCATTGATGTGTCATGACAATATTTGGAGGATAATTTCACTTTGTAAGCTGCATTTTTGGGGTGCCTGGGTGGCTCAGTCGGTTAAGCGTCTGACTTCGGCTCAGGTCATAATCTTACAGTTTGTGAGTTCAAGCCCCGTGTCGGGCTCTGTGCTGACAGCTAGCTCAGAGCCTGGAGCCTATCTTCCGATTCTGTATCTCCCTCTTTCTCTGACCCTCCCCTGCTCATGCTGTCTCTATTTCTCTCTCAAAAATAAATAAAACATTAAAAAATTAAGCTGCCTTCATCATTGAAGGGATTTTCTCTCTGTAGTTTGTCTTCTAAAAACTTTCAAAATCAATTTTGGGCAATTGTCATAAAATCACATTGTTTACCTATTAATCTTTGATATTATTGCATTTCCTCCAATCTAGGAAAACGTTGCAGAATCAAACTTTTAAGAAATTTGTTCTGGAAAAATATCTAGTAGCCTTCAAAAAAAGTATCTTGTAGTCTTCAGGCTAGCCGTCAAAGGGAATTAACTGCACATTTGGTTCAGTCTTTTTATTCTGCTTCCTGAAAGCATACCTGGCAAGTTAAATATTAAAGAAGGAAAACTTTAAAACATAATAAAAAGACAGCACCCAAGAGAAAAACACAGAAGTGATATGGGAATATAGTTGCCTCATATGGGAATTAACATAAAATTCTAGGCACAAAGAAAACTCATCTTTGGGATGGGTAGAGGAAAACAAATTTCAAGAAAAAAAATATTGTCAAAAGAGAAAAACTGTGGTACCACAGGGAGTAGGGCACTAGGAAAATTGCTTGAGGGTGGGACCACAAATGGCAGATGAACAAAATTAGGAGGGTCCCAGAAATAAAGCAAAGCCTTTATTAGCAGACCTGCTGATATAGCGATCTCATTGTTATATAAGACCCAAGGAATTTCTCCCATGACCCACACCATTCCTACCATCAACCTGCTACTAGGGTAAGATGCATTTCTTTTCACGTTCTTTGGACTTACAAATAAGTCCATGGTAGAAATACTGGAAGCTTAGCCAATAACTTCTAGCTCCTGACACCTTCTCTGAAGTGGAAATTAAAACAGAATAAATATTCTTTTCATTAAATATTTTGATGGGGAAACTGGGCACTAGACCATGAAACTTTGCTGAGGTTCCCAAAGGTCAGATGTAAAACCAACACCCTGTCCTCAGTGAACTTTCTCTAAGCGGTGCCTCTTCTGGAAGTAGCAGGAAAATTCTGAGACCAAATCAGAAGATTCCAAATAGAGAGACTGAAAGTGAACATATGTTTTTAACTCATCAGCTTTTAAGAAACTAGCAGGTCTTGCTATATTTATCATTTATTACTTTCTTTACTAACCCGTGTGGTTGCTCTCTGGTTTAAAATGTGTCATTTACGTAGAATCCAAGGACAACCATTACAAAGATCCCAATTTTTCACTTGTAGAATCAGACAAATGATTCCACACAAATAATCTCTGTAATAAAAATATATTTAAAAGCAAAAAGAAATAAAAAATGAGTATCAGTGGGATCTACATGGCTGGCCCCAGGTTGAGCTAAAATATAACCATATGTATAATATTAAGATTGTCAGAAAGTTTTTTTTAAATTTAGGAACAACACTATGAGATTAGAACAGAGCTGTGTTCTCCTTTGTATCCCAAGGCTCCAGGAGGGTGGGATTACATGGATTATGAAAGCTGCAAATCAAAGATCTTGACTTTCCCAAGAAAATTCAGAAATGCACATAGCAATAGATATTTGTTCAGCAAAGAATGAGAAACAGAATTTCAAGCAAGCCCTCAGGAATTCAGAGAAAATAGACAGACCTGGCCCAAGCAGAGCAGGGAGGTAGCAGAGACTTTACCTGCTTTTTACTTCAGCTACCATTCCTAGAAAGCAATGGGCACTCCGTGATTCCTTTCAAGGATCTTAAGTGAGAATGGGTCATTGCCTTTGAGCTACACAGGAATGTGTCTGTGGGTGTCGAAGGTCAGTTCCCAGGAAGCAGAGCCTCAGATGGGGGTTCTTATGTGACTCATATATAGAGGGAGAGCTCTCAGGAGAAACCTTTGAAGAAGGAATGGAAGCGAGATGGGGCAAGGGGATGAGTTAAGCAAAGACATGTTTTTAGGAGTCCCACCTGAGCCTGTTCCCTCAGGGAACTCTATAGGGTGAATGGCACCACATCTTTGGTGCAGCTTATTGAATGAGAAGCCAACAACACCTGCACTAGCTCATCAGCCCAGTGAAAAGGATTTGGGTGGGCCCCCTATAGCATCTGCTATAGTAGTGATGTATAGCCGCTGTATAAACCTGGAACATCTTCCAAAACAACTAATATCTCTTAATATTTGAGAGGCCATGGTTTGATTGTTTCTTTTCCCTGTTGGAAAAAAAAATGCCTTTATGTTACGGCAAAATGATGTGTATTTTAAAGATAAAACAAAAGGTTTTCAGCACCAAACTATCATGTCACATCTTTAATCCAGATTTTCCAAGGCTTTCTCCTGGAAATATTTGTGGTTTGTCCAGAAACTCTTTGGGGAAGTGACCATGGGATGTAAGTAGGTCCCACTCCCCAGCCCCAGGGGTAACAATATGACCTGTCAATGTTGACATCCTCTTGCTTCCAGTGACTGATTCACACAAAGGAACATGATCCAAGTAGAGCCATTGAGAATTCTGCTGTGACTTTTAATGGAAATATTATGAAAACATCAGCATTAGCTTGTTTTTGCAAGGACTGCTAGATGTAAGCCTAGATCTTTAGGTGCCATATTTGCCTGAGAATGAAGCTGACCCACAAGAATCAGAGTTGAGAAACAACTGAATATAGCTGTGCCTGAAGTCAGATACACCCTTTGACGTCCTGGTTGCCTATAAATTACCTTGAAGTTACTTTTAGCTGGAAGAATACTGATCCTTAGTGTTACCCATCAACTGCAAGATACGATCTTAACTCTTTTGTAGGAAAAATATGACCCTTTACTGACCCACACAAATTCTTCCCCTAGCAATCTTCTTCTCATCCCAATTCATGTCCTAAAAACAGTGAACAGCTCACCATTCTCCAGCCTCACAATGGCTTCATTTCATGCGATCAGACATTTGAAAACGCCATTGCCATTGACTGGAGTGTGTGTGTGTGTGTGTGTGTGTGTGTAATTTATCCTTAGACTTCGGCTAACTCACTTACCCCTCTATCCAATCTTTTCTGATAGTCTCAGCTCCTCCAAGGCACTTTCCCTCCATGTTCTGCCCTTGATAGGTTGTGTGGCAATGATGGGCTATCCTGTCTCCTCACCAGACTCTTAAGTAATCTTCCAAATGGGACACACTTTTTCTTTTTGTATCCTCACCCTTAGACAAAATGCCACATACTAGGCAGGAACTTAGGTGTTATGGAAGGGAAGAGAAGGGAAGGGAAGGGAAGGGAAGGGAAGGGAAGGGAAGGAAGAAGGTAAGAAGGAAGGGAGGGAGGAAGGAAGAAGGAAGGAAGGAGAAAGAAAGAGAGAGAGAGAGAGAGAAAGAAAGAGAAAGAAAAAGAGAGAGAGAAGTAGGGAAGAAAAGAACCAAGATTCTAGAAAATTCCAAAATATTTTTGTGCTCCAATAAAAGTATCTTCACTTGTGGAAATTCACATACCTACCCCAAGCTATCAGAGAGGTATTTTTAGGTAGGGGTTCCCTTCCTACTTCACACATTCTTCAAAAACTTGCCTTATTTATGAATTAGACTACAACTTCCTAACAAAATACTTTTGCATTAACTACTTCTGTCACATAAAAAAAAATGTCTATAAGGCAAGGACTTGAAACTCAGTAGCACTCCTACAAAAGCTCAGAATATATTACATTCCACTGAAGTTAACAAAACTGTCTATCATAAAGGATACAGTCATGAACTGCTTAGCTTGGCACTTAAGTTTCTTGATACTTAATTTATCTAATCTTCAGCTTTTCATCTATGAAATTAAAATAACATAAATTCCCTTACTGTTGTTAAGAAGAAAAAAATGAGATGGTGACATATAAGTAAGGACATACTAAATGTCAACATTATCTTCGTCTTCATTACTAGTGCCTCTCCTTGTGTTACCAGAAATCTGGTGCATCTATTCCTGCTTTATTCCCCCTGTTCCACTTACCTGGAATTTCTGTCCCAGTTTTTACTCTCCTAATCTCCTCTCCATCTCTCCTAACCAATCCTAAAACTCATCTCCTTAAAGTATCTTCATGACAATGAGCATGGCTTTAAATCTTTTAATTCTTGGACACTTGAAGGACTACTAGCTGTAAGTGCTCTTTCAACTGCAAGTAAGTGGTATCTTTTCAATGGAGAATTGGAGACCAAATGATTGCCACACACCCAAAGGTGGGTACCTTCTTTCCCCAAGTCTTATCTGCCAGTGTTCTATAAGATTTTCACTGCTGATATTTAATTCAGTATGATAGATCCTTTTTGTTCAAAAGCCAAAGCACCAAAGAATTAAAAAAGCTAAATTTCCTCTCATCTACTCTCCTCAATTATAATGGTTTCCCAAAGGCTACAGAGGCCTTGGGAAAGGTCAGGGAACTTAGTATGCTAAAATCACCTCTGTACTTTCTAAGTCTTTAAACTGGGAAATCCAGATGTGGTAATATGATGAGTCCTGGTTAACCAAGCGATTAACAATTTAGCACATTTCTCCTGTTCCTCAGCCCTCCTTAAATGGAATTTTCCTGTAAATCCTTACCTACTTTTCCCCTGGTTTAGTGAGAAAGTCATGATGTTCAAGTCATTGTGTGACAAATCCCTTCCGTTCACACCAGGAAATGTTAATTATCAGCCAGGTTTCTGTAATCCTTCTCCACACTCCTGGGAGAGGAGAATTTCAAAGTGACAAGTGACTGTGTGGTGTGTCCCACACTGTCCCCAAGAGAAAGGGGCCTTTTTCATTCACGTGGCTTCCTCTCACTCTTGGGGTAATAGGAGTGTCAGGGAGCTGTAGAGGATATATTCCAGACCTGGAAACTTTAAGTCAAGTCCCACTGGGAGGAATTTGCTGAAACCTTCCAATTCCTTCTTGCTGTTATTAAACTCCACCCGCCCCCCCCGGAAATAATTGAACACCAAATAGGACATCCATATGGAAATCCTTTGTACAATCCAAAGGTTCTAATGGCATTGCTTTTTGGAGACTATAAAATTTGGCTTATAAGAGTAAACTGGTTGGTTCTTCCAATTCCAATCTTGGCTACTTCTTTCACTGATTCCAAGACAATACTTTATCAGTTGCTTTGGAAATTCCAAATAGCTGCTTTGTCCTCCAACACTATCAAATGTAAATTGGTAGGAAATATTTAAGAATTATGTTATTCCCGGACTTTACATTATTAGTAGACAACAATGATCATGATGATCCTTACTTCATTTATTAAGCACTTATTTTTTTGTCCATCATTTTATTTTATTTTTTACTTTTTTTATGCTCTGGCATGAACTTTATTTTTTTTCTTTCATAGTTTATTGTCAAGTTGGTTTTCATATAACACCCAGTGCTCATCCCCACAAGTGCACTCCTCCATGCTTATCACCCCCTTCCCCTCCCCCCCATCTGCCCTCAGTTTGTTCTCAGTATTCAAAGTCCCTCATGGTTTGCCTCCCTCCCTCTACCTAACTATTTTTTCCCTTCTCCTCCTCCATGGTCCTCCGTTAAGATTCTCCTAATCCACCTATACGTGAAAACATAAGGTATCTGTCCTTCTCTGCCTGACTTATTTTGCTCAGCATAACACCCTCAAGTTCCATCCACGTTGCTACACATGGCCAGATTTCATTCTTTCTCATTGCCCTGTAGTATTCCATTGTATAGTAGATAAACCACATCTTCTTGATCCATTCGTCAGTTAATGGACACTTAGGCTCTTTCCATAATTTGGCTATTGTTGAGAGTGCTGCTATGAACATTGGGGTCCATGTGCCCCTATGCATCAGCACTCCTGTTTCCCTTGGGTAAATTCCTAGCAGTGCTATTGCTGAGTCATAGCAGGGTGCAGCCCCTCTGGAAAACAGTGTAGAGGTTCCTCCCAGTCACTTTTTACTATATCGCTCTGTTTTATTTTGTATTGCTTTCTGAACCACTGGAAACTGTCTTGCTTATTTGTTTACAGGTTTACTGATTGCTATCATGGATGGACACTTTTCCAATCTTATTCCACCCACATCCTTAACACCTCGAATGGTACCTGGAACAGAGAAGACCCTTAATATATATTTTTTAAAAAGGAATTAATGAATACATTTATATCCATTCAATCTGGACAAAATCCAGTGTATTGTTATTTATATTTATTTCTCTTTCCTTTCCTCCTTTTCTTTGATAGATATTTGTTACTCATTAAACATATGCCAGGTACTGGGGCGCCTGGGTGGCTTAGTCGGTTAAGTGTCCGACTTTCGCTTAGGTCATGATCTCGGGGTTCATGGGTTCAAGTCCCGCGTCGGGCTCTGTGCTGACTGCCAGCTCAGAGCCTGGAGCCTGTTTCAGTCTGTGACTCCTCTCTCTCTGACCCTCCCCTGCTCACGCTGTCTCTCTCTCTCTCCTAGAAATAAATTTTAAAAAAAATTAAAAAAAAACATATGCCAGGTACTAAAGGGAATGGGGAACATCTTCTCTATGGAGTATAGAGGGAAGTGGAAGAGACAGATATTAACCAAAATCACAGTTATGTCCTCCTGTGCAGCATATAAGGGTTCCCTAACTTAGTTAAGCTGGACAGCTATAAGCTGATGGCTGAAGGATGAACATGTTAACTAAGACAGGTGAGTGTGAGAGGAGGGAGAGCATTTGTGCCTTTTCCAAAGGCAGCAGAGCATGTTGAAGGAACAGAAAGAGGAGCAGTAGGATGGGGGTCCAGGGAATGAAGTTCTGTCGGTGGTGAGGCTGGCAAGACAGGCAGCAGCCAGACCAGTAGGACCCTATAGGTAGTTATGGTTTGCCTGGGTAAGTTCTGCTTTATATCTGCCACCTGGCGTAATTATTCATAAACATTTTAGTCACTGTTATAGGCCATATTACAGGCTTTTATCTTCCAAAGCCCATCACAAATCCTCGTGGTTAAGAATGAGGACTCTGGACCCAGATTTTCTGTTTTAGGAAGTAGTTTGTTGTTACTTGTGCTGTGCATCCTTGGGCAAATTGCTAAGCTTCTTGAAACCTTGGCTCCCTTATCAGTGAAATCGGTGATTAGTAACTCTACTATTCAATGTATAGGCTTTTAATAAGGATTAAATGAGTTAATGCACATCAGTCTTATAGCATAGTGTCTGCTACATATAGTAGTAGGTAGGTACCCACTAACTGTTAGTTATATAATTCTTACTATTAATATTTTAAGATATATATAATAATTGGGAGACTGTGAAATATATTAGAAGGGGATGATGTGGTCAGAATTATGTTTTTCTAAGATCATTTAGACTTTCCTATGGAATAATATTTGGGGGAAGGGATTGAAAAGGGGAAATAGATACTGAGTTCTTCTAAAATGACTGACACAAAAGGAAGGGAGGCAAGATGGCAGAGAAGTAGGGAGCTCTGTACATTTCTCTTGCCTCCATCTCTCAAGCAGAGAAGTCCTGAAGCCAAGGACACTGAACCAAAAGAGTTTGGGAGAAAAAAAGACCAAGTCCACTAAGAAGAGAACCTCATGGGTGCATGAGTGCGAACTGGTGAAGATAAAAAGAAGCCACACCTGGAGATGGAGAGGGAGCGGAGGAAACCCCCTTCATGAGGAGCCACCAAGAGTCAGGGGAAGAGAAAAACTGGCTGAAACTGCTCCATGGATCTGTCCCTAGAGAAGAAAAAAACCTCAGCTTGGGACAGAGAGTGATCCTACTTCTAGCCGTGGTGCTGAATTTGGGCTGGGTGCCCCGGTCCCAGGTGGCACCAGGAGAAACTGCTTTGCTGCTCTCCTGGCTCGATCCCTAGCTGGGAAGTGGCCTGGCCTGTTTCAGGTGGTATCAATAAAATGTGCAGACTAAGTCCTGGAAATGAGCTGGGGCTTGGGACATAAAACACAGCCCACCGTGGCTACGCCCATGGCACAGGGAGATCAGACCCAAAAGAGTGATTTGCAACACTTGGTTAGAGAAGGGACTGGAGTGCCGCCATTTTTCTGCCCACAACCACCAAGGTGGGATCTCAGGGAGCGCCCCAAGGGACTGCAGTGGAGGCTAAGACCTGCCTACACCAAACCACGCCCATCCCTGCTAGAGAGCTGCTCTTTTTTTTTTGTAACGGAGACCGGGGCAAGACCAACATGGATGCACTGCCGTGATTAATTCTAGATCAATTCTTTCTATTCAGATATATTTTCCCTTGTCCCATTCCTATCCCTCCCCTCCGCTGGACTGGGCATTCTGGTCATTGGTTTGCTTAAACAGTCACATTTAATCCATTCTCTAGATGTATATTCTACACCTCCACTGCTATCTTTCTAGCTCTCTCTCTCTCTCTCTCTCTCTCTGGAGTAATTAGACTATATACTTTCTCTGAGTAATATTATCTTCTTTTCTTTCTCCTTGCCTTCTACCATATTCTCCTCTTTCTCTCTCTGAATTAAGCCTCTTAGTCTCTCTGCCTGGTTATTGTCCAGTTTTGCTTTCTCCCTGCCCTGTCATTTCTCTCTTTGTATATGTTCTTCCATCAGCACTGCATACACCCTGCTCTTTATATGTAGTGGGAATTCTGGTTTTATTCTTTTAGACTGTCCTTTGTCTATTGGTTTTTAGGTTTTTTTCTTTTTACTTTTCTTTTTAATTTTTTTCTTTTTCTTTTTCTCTTTCAGTTTGCTTGTTTGTTGGATTTGTCTGTGCGTTTGTGTGCCTTTGTTCCCTGTGTGTTTGTCTGTCTGTTTTCCTTTCTAGGGCTACCTCAAGAAATAAGCCAAAGTACACATGGTGGAGAGTCCCAAATACCAGTATGAGTAGGGAAATAAAATAACCAATGTCTCAACAAGAGAGACCAAGAAACACTATTCAAAGAACACTTCTTAAGCGGAGAGGCCCTGGACAGTCAATGAGCCTTCTTTAATATAGCAGTATTCGCAGGTGCAGAGTGCATAACAAGCTTTTAAAACTAACAGGAAACAGAAAGCTAGCCAAAATGATGAAATGGAAGAACTCTCCTTCAAAGAAATTCCAGGAAGAAATGACAGCTAAATAACTGTTCAAAACAGATATAAGCAACATAACTGAACAAGAATTTAGAACATAGTCATAAAATTAATCATTGGGCTTGAAAAAGGCATGGAGGACATCAGAGAAGCTATTGTTACAAAGACTATGGAGCTTAAAAATAGTTGTGATGAATTACAACATGCTATAAATGAGGTGCATAATAAAATGGAGATGTCCAATGCATGGACTGAAGAGGCAGAGGGGAGAATAGGTGAATTAGAAGACCCACTTATAGAAAAAGAGAAAGCTGAGAAAAAGAGAGATAAACTGATCCAGGAGCATGAGAGGAGAGTTTGAGAACTGAGTGATACAATCAAACGGAGTAATATCCTTATCATAGGAATTCCAGAAGAGGAAGAGAGGGAAAGGCGCTGAAGAAGTACTTGAACAGATTATAGCTGAGAACTTCCCCAATTTGGGGAAGGAAACAGACATTGAAATCCAAGAGGCAAAGAGAACACAACTCAGATGTAACTTGAATCAATCTTCTGCACAACATATCAAAGTGAAACTGGCAAAATATAAGGATAAAGAGAATTCTGAAAGCAGCTAGGGATAAAAGGGCGCTAACATACAAAGGGAGACGTATCAGAGTAGTTACAGACCTATCTACTGAAATTTGGCAGGCCAGAAAGGAATGGCCAGAAATCTTCAATGCGATGAATAGAAAAAATATGCAGCCAAGAATCTTCTACCCAACAAGCTTCTCATTCAGAATTGGAGAAGTAAATGTCTTCCCAATAAACAAAAACTGAAAGAATTCAGTACCACTAAACCAGCCCTACAAGAAATCCTGAGGGGGACTCTATGAGGGAAATGTTGCAAGGAATACAAGGTACCAGGGACACCACTACAAGCATGAATCCTACAAAGAACACAATGACTCTAAACTCATATTTTCAGTAATAACACAGAATGTAAATGGACTAAATGCTCCAATCAAAAGACATAGGGTAGCAGAATGGATAAAAAAACAAAATCTATCTATTTGCTATTTGTTGTCTACAAGAGACTCATTTTAGACCTGAGGACACCTTCAGGTTGAAAGTAAGGGGACAGATTAATATCTATCATGCTACTGGAAGTCCAAAGAAAGTTGGAGTAGCTATACTTATATCAGAGAAACTGAACTTTAAAGTAAAGGCAGTAACAAGGGAAGGAGAAAGGCATTATATAATAATTATAGGGTCTATCCATCAGGAAGAGCTAACAATTATAAATGACTACGCATCAAATAAGGGAGAACCCAAATATGTAAAAACAATTAATCACAAAAAGAAACAATCTTATGGATAAGAATGTGTTAATAGCAGGGGACTTTCATACTCCACTTACAGCAATGGATAGATCAACTAGACAGAAAATCACTAAAGACACAATGGACTTGAATGACACATTGGACCAGACGGATTTGACAGATATATTTAGAACTCTACATCCTGAGGCTATGGAATTCACTTTCTTCTCAAGTGCACATGGCACATTCTCCAAGATAGATCACATACTGGATCATAAAGCCGCCCTCAATAAATATAAAAGAACTGAGATCATACCATGCACACTTTCAGATCACAATGCTATGAAGCTGGAAATCAATCAAGAAAACAGTGTGGAAAACCTCCAAAAACATGGAGGTTAAAGAACACCCTACTATAGAATGAATGGGCCAATCAGGCATGAGAGAAGAAATTAAAAAACATATGGAAACAAATGAAAATACAACAATCCAAACTCTATGGGATGCAGCAAAGGCAGTCCTAAGAGGAAAATACATTGCACTCCAGGCCTATTTCAAGAAATTAGAAAAAGTGCAAGTGCAAAATTTAACAGCACGCCTAAAGAACCTAGAAGGAGAGCAACAAAAGAATCCCAAACCCAGTAGAAGAAGAGAAACAATAAAAACCAGGGCAGAAGTAAATAATATAGAATCCAAAAAACAAAAAACAAAAAAAACAGTTGAACAGATCAATGAAACCAACACTTGTTTTTTTTTTTTCAGGGATTTATTGTTTTATTTTTTTTTTATTTTTTTTATTTTATTTATTTATTTTTTTTTACAAATAGTTTATTGTCAAATTAGTTTCCACATAACACCCAGTGCTCACCCCCACAAGTGTCCTCCTCCATGCCCATCCCTCCTCCCCCCCACATCCATCAGTCCTCAGTTTTTGTCAGCATTCAAGAGTCTCTCATGGTTTGCCTCTCTCCCTTTCCCCCACCATTTCCACCCTTCTTCTCCCCCTTGGTCCTCTGTTAAGTTCCTCCTAATCCTCCTGTACGTGCACACATATGATATTTGTCCTTCTCTGCCTGACTTATTTCGCTCAGCATAACACCCTCAAGGTCCATCCATGTTGCTACACATGGCCAGATTTCATTGTTTCTCATTGCCATGTAGTATTCCATGGTATAGATAAACCACATCTTCTTGATCCATTCATCTGTTGATGGACACTTAGGTTCTTTCCATGTTTTAGCTATTGTGGAGAGTGCTGCTATGAACATTGGGGTACATGTGCTCCTATGCATCAACATTTCTGTATCCCTTGGGTAAATTCCTAGCAGTGCTATTGCTGGGTCATAGGGGAGTTCTATTGTTAGATTCCTTAGGAACCTCCACACTGTTTTCCAGAGGGGCTGCACCAGTTTACATTCCCACCAACAGTGTAGGAGGGTGCCCGTTTCTCCACATCCTCGCCAGCATCTAGAGTTCTCTGATTGGCTCATTTTAGCCACTCTGACTGGCGTGAGGTGGTATCTCAGTGTGGTTTTGATTTGTATTTCCCTGATGAGGAGGGATGCTGAGCATCGTTTCATGTGTCTGTTGGCCACCTGGATGTCCTCTTTGGAGAAGTGTCTGTTCATATCTTCTGCCCATTTCTTCACTGGGTTGCTTGTTTTTCGGGCGTGTAGTTTGGTGAGTTCCTTGTAGATTCTGGATATCAACCCTTTATCTGATATGTCATTTGCAACTATCTTTTCCCATTCCGTTGGTTGCCTATTAATTTCCTGGGTTGTTTCCTTTGCTGTGCAGAAGCTTTTTATCTTGAGGAGGTCCCAACAGTTTAATTTTGCTCTTGATTCCCTTGCTTTTGGGGATGTGTCAAGTAAGAAGTTGCCGCGGTGGAGGTCAAGGAGGTTGTTTCCTGCTTTCTCCTCTAGGGTGTTGATAGTTTCCTGTCTCACGTTCAGGTCCTTTATCCATTTTGAGTTTATTTTTGTGCATGGTGTGAGAAAATGATCTAGTTTCATTCTTCTGCATGTTGCTGTCCAGTTCTCCCAACACCATCTGTTAAAAAGGCTGTCTTTTTTCCATCGGATATTCTTTCCTGCTTTGTCAAAGATTAGTTGGCTGTATACTTTTGGGTCCACTTCTGAGTTCTCAATTCTGTTCCATTGGTCTATGTGTCTGTTTTTGTGCCAATACCATACTGTCTTGATGATGACAGCTTTGTAGTAGAGGCTAAAGTCTGGGATGGTGATCCCTCCCGTTTTGATTTTATTTTTCAGGATTACTTTGTCTATTCGGGGTCTTTTGTGGTTCCATACAAATTTTTGGATAGTTTGTTCTAGTTTTGAGAAGTATGCTGGTGCAATTTTGATTGGAATTGCATTGAATGTGTAGAGTGCCTTAGGCAGTAATGACATCTTAACTATATTTATTCTTCCTATCCATGAGCATGGAATGTTTTTCCGTTTCTTTGTGTCTTCTTCAATTTCCTTCATAAGTTTTCTATAGTTTTCATCATACAGATCTCTTGTATCCTTGGTTAGGTTTATTCCGAGGTATTTTATGGGTTTTTGTGCAATTGTGAATGGGATCAGTTTCTTGATTTCTCTTTCTGTTGCTTCATTGTTGGTGTATAAAAATGCAACCGATTTCTGTACGTTGATTTTGTACCCTGCAACTTGGCTGAATTCTTGGATCAGTTCTAGTAGGCTTCTGGTGGAGTCTGTCGGGTTTTCTATGTAGAGTATCATGTCATCTGGGAAGAGTGAAAGTTTGACTTCCTCTTTGCCAATTCTGATGCCTTTGATTTCCTTTTGGTGTCTGATGGCTGATGCTAGGACTTCCAGCACTATGTTAAACAGCAGTGGTGAGAGTGGGCATCCCTGTCGTGTTCCTGATCTCAGGGGGAAAGCTCTGAGTTTTTCCCCGTTGAGGATGATGTTAGTTGAAGGCTTCTCATAGATGGCTTTGATGATGTTTAAGTAGGTTCCTTCTATCCCAACTTTCTCGAGAGTCTTTATTAAGAAGGGATGCTGTATTTTGTCAAATGCTTTTTCTGCATCTATTGACAGGATCATATGGTTTTTATCTTTTCTTTTATTGATATGATGTATCACATTGATTTGCGAATGTTTTTTGAAAAAATGAACAAAATTGATAAACCTCTATCCATGCTTCTCAAAAAGAAAAGAGAGGGCACCCAAATAGACAAAATAACAAATGAAAATGGATTTATTATAGCCAATCCCTCAGAAATACAAGCAATTATCAGGGAATACAATGAAAAGTTATATGCCAACAAACTGGACAACTTAGTAGAAATGAACAGATTCCTAAACACACATGTACTACCAAAATTCACACAGGAAGAGATAGAAAACCTGAACAGACTCATAACTGGTGGAGAAATTGAATCAGTTATCAAAAATCTCCCAACAAATAAAAGCCCTGGGTCAGATGGCTTCCCTGGGGAATTTTTATCAGACATTTAAATCAGAGTTAATACCTATTCTTCTCAAGCTATTCCAAAAAATAGAAACCGAAGGAAAACCTCCAGACTCATTCTATGAAGCCGGCATCACTTTGATTCCCAACCCAGACGGAGACCCAGCAAAAAAAGAGAACTAAAGGCCAATACCTTTGATGAATGCAGATGCAAAAATCCTCCACAAGTACCTGCAAATCGAATTCAGCAGCACATAAAAAGAATTATCCCACTTGGTCAAGTGGGATTCATTCCTGGGTTACAGGGCTGGTTCAATATTCACAAATCAATCAATGTGATACATCACATTAACAAAAGAAAAGATAAAAATTATATGATCCTGTTGATAGATGCAGGAAAAGCATGTGACAAAATACAGCATCCCTTCTTAATAAAGACCCTTGAGAAAGTCGAGATAGAAGGAACTTACTTAAACATCATAAAAGCCATTTATGAGAAGCCCTCAGCTAACATCATTCTCAATAGGGAAGAAGTGAGAGCTTTCCTCCTGAGATCAGAAACATGACAGGGATGTCTACTCTTACCACTGTTGTTCAACATAGGGCTGGAAGTCCTAGGATCAGCAATCAGACAACAAAAGGAAATAAAAGGCATCAAATTTGGCAAAGACGAAGTCAGACTTTTACTTTTCACAGACGACATGACACTGTACATAGAAAACCGAACAGACTCCACCAGAAGCCTGCTAGAACTGATCCATGAATTCAGCAAAGTCGCAGGGTACAAAATCAATGTAAAGAAATTAGTTGCATTTGTATACAGCAATAATGAAGCAACAGAAAAAGAAATCAAGAAACTGATCCCATTCCCAATTGCACAGAAAACATAAAATACCTAGGAATAAACCTAACCAAAGACACAAGAGATCTGTATAATGAAAACTATAGACAGTTTATGAAGGAAATTGAAGAAGACACAAAGAAGTGGAAAAACATTCCATGCTCATGGATCGGAAGAATAAATATTGTTAAAATGTCATTACTACCCAAAGCAATCTATACATCAATGCAATCCCAATCAAAATTGCAGTGGCATTCTTCTCAAAGCTAGAACAAAGTGTCCTAAAATTTGTATGGAACCACAAAAGACCCCGAATAGCCAAAGTAATACTGAAGAAGAAAACCAAAAGGGAGGTATCACAATCCCAGAGTTCAGCCTCTACTACAAAGCTGTCATCATCAAGACAGTATGGTATTGGCACAAAAACAGACACATAGACCAACAGAATAGAATAGAGAACTCAGAATTGAACCCACAAATGTATAGCCAACTAGCCTTTGACAAAGCAGGAAAGAATATCCAGTGGAAAAAAGACAGCCTCTTTAACAGATGGTGCTTGGAGACCTGGACAGCAACATGCAGAAGAATGAAACTAGATCACTTTCTTACACCATACACAAAAATAAACTCAAAATGGATAAAGGACTTAAGTGTGAGACAGGAAACTATCAAAATCCTAGATGAGAAAGCAGGAAACAACCTCCTTGACCTCAACTGCAGTAGTTTCTTACTTGACACATCCCAAAAGGCAAGGGAATCAAGAGCAAAAATGAACTACTGCGACCTCTTCAAGAAGCTTCTGCATGGCAAAGGAAACAATCAATAAAATAAATAGGCAAGTGATGGAATGGGAAAGGAAAGTTGCAAATGACATATCAGATAAAGGGCCAGTATCCAAAATCTATAAGGAACTCACCAAACTCCACACCCAAAAAAACAAATAATCCAGTGAAGAAATGGGCAGAAGACATGAACAGACACTTCTCCAAGGAGGACATGCAGATGGCCAACAGACACATGAAACGATGTTCAGCATCCCTCATCATCAGGGAAATGCAGACCAAAACTACACTGAGATATCACCTCATGCCTGTCAGAGTGGCGAAAATGAACAAATCAGGAGACTCTAGATGCTGGCTAAGACGTAGAGAAATGGGCACCCTCCTACACTGTTGGTGGGAATGTAAACTGGTGCATCCCCTCCAGAAAACAGTGTGGAGGTTTCTCAAAAAATTAACAGTATTACTCCCCTATGACCCAGCAATAGCACTGCTAGGAATTTACCCAAGGGATACAGGAGTGCTGATGCATAGGGGCACATGGACCCCAATGTTCATGGGTACTCTCAACAATAGCCAAAACATGGAAAGAGCCTAAGTGTCCATCAACTGATGAATGGATCAAGAAGATGTGGTTTATCTATACAATGGAATACTACAGGGCAATGAGAAAGAATGAAATCTGGCCAGTGTAGCAACATGGATGAACCTTGAGGGTGTTATGCTGAGCGAAATAAGTCAGGCAGAGAAAGACAGATACCTTATGTTTTCACGTATAGGATGGATTAGGAGAAACTTAACAGAGGACCACAGGGGAGGAAAAGGGGAAAAATGCGTATGACCAGGAAAAAATGGTTGAGAAGGAGACTAAGGAGATGCAGAGGCCACTTTATATAGGACACTTAATAAATCGCAATGGATTCATACTTTATTTCATGTGCAGTGGGAAGTGTTGGATTTTAAAGAGTAGAATGGATCGATTTGATTAACTTTTTCTCCTCCTCCTCCTCCTCCTCCTCCTTCTGCTTCTGCTTCTGCTTCTTCTTTGTTAGACCACTCTGGTGAGTGAATTGAGAATAGATTGGAGGAAAAGGGCAAAAGCTGAGGAAGAGTTGCAGTAATCCAGTCAAGAGATAGACAGTGAATGAAGAAGTACTTTATGGAGGTGTGGTCTAGCAGTGGTTCTCAAGCTTTGCATTGCACATGAATGACTGGAGAGCTTGCTGAAGAGGAGATTCTCAATTTGCAGGTTTGGGGTGGGGCCTGAGATTCTAAAGTTCTAACAAACTTTCAGGTGATACTAATATTGCTGATCCAAAGCCACAGATAAATTGCAAGGGTCTACAGAACTTGATAGATGGCATTTGGAAGCCTCAAAAAGAGAAGAAATGAGGGTTATTTCTGCTTTTTGTATGTTTGGTTTCTCTGAGAAATTATAAACATGGTAATGGCATTTACTGAGATGGGGAGGTTTATCACCATTCCTGTTTTCCAAGTTACCTTATTGCTGTCTGGTGGGGTGGAAAACTTCTTAGGAGGATTGAATAGCAACCCTCTTTGGCAAAGGAGCCAAATTTGGTATTACAATAGTGTAAAATCACATTTATGTTCCAGTAGAAAACTGACATGTGAACTATGATGAAACCAAGCTCTTAGTAGTAAAATGGCCATTTTCTGATGAGTCTGCATGCACTGCCAAGTAGTTGGTTAAAAAGAGTAGTTTATGGATCATGTTTTTCCCCAGAGACATCAGGTGTCTTTAAAGGGTGGTTAAAAAAAAAAATTGGGTCATAGCACAGCTGAAGTAAATGGGACAAAGGAAATGATTCTTCTACTTTTGCACATACTGTCCAGCAGTTGTTCACTTGTCCCTAACAAGCTCACCATCTTTATATTCCTGGCAGAGCTCATTTAACTCCAGTCAACAATTCACCATCTTTCGACTTCATCATGCTTTGCAAAACATGAAGCCCAGCCATTGAATTGCTAAGCAACTGCTAAGTGTGCTCACAAATGAAGGCTTTTTATACTTACAAATCTGAAAGCTGTTCTAGAATTCTCTGCCCTTGCTCAAAGATGCCGGGCAAAGCCAATTGGAAATTATCTGGCTCCAGATGTGCATCATAAATGGAATCTGACTTTATAAGTTTCAGGACTTCACTGGCTGTTCCTAGAAATGGAAAAACATGGCGGGTCCAAGACTCTCCATACTATTCAAGTTCTTTTCATGTCTCTTCTCCTTTGCTTCTCCTGTCTGTCATGGGCTGGTCAAGTGAATCTTGTTACACAGCTCTCAACTGGAGTTGTATTTTGCCCAAGTTTAAAGCCTCTCAAAGTAGGATTTCCAATAGGCCCAGAGTATTTCTGATTTGGAAGGGCAATTTGAGCTGGATATGATTTTCTGGCTTGAAGAAAAGTTTTAAAAGATTTATAAAAATTCCCAGAAGATTCTTTGGACACCAACTAGCTCTAAGAATATTGTGCAAATGAATCAGAAACATATGAATTAAATTCCCCCTGAACTAAACATGGGTTTCACAAGTGAAGGAGGAGGGAACAGCAGCTGGTATAGGGAAGAGCATTAACAAAAAGATTTAAAATCCATATTAAAACCATTTGAAAAATCCATTTTATAAATGAATAAAATTTCATTTTATTAAATGTTACTGATATTTCAGTTCATCCTGTTTTGAAATGTTAAGTTTGTTCTAGTTTGGAGAGCTGTTCCTTAACATCGATCTTCAACAATAACCTGATAAATCAGACAGAAAACACGGTTTTCCTAGGCTTCCTTTATATAATTTTATTAGGTTCAATGCATCAGTTTTGATGGAGGTAAGTGGTCTATAAGCATTATCTCTCCTCAGGAATAAAATTGGGGAAATATTTTCCATGATCACAATCTAGTGGTATTTACTACCATGGTGCCTTCTCTAGGGGACTATGAGAAGATTAAGGAAAATGTATCATTATTTGGCAATTGGGAAATAGATCTGCACTTAAGTATCATGATCTCAGCATGAAGCAGAATGCTGAGCAAAAAAGAGATGGTCTTTACTTATTCCTTGGTCCATTTTAATAGCAATCACAGCACAAACAAATGAAAAAAAGTGACCTTGATAACTTTCCCTGCATATAACCAAGGTCAAGTCCAACTTAACATTCTTTTCTAAAAATGCTGCTTTGTCACACTGCCAAGGCCAAAGGAAATTTGAGTCCAACTATATATCTTTAAAAATCTTGGGAATGTTTTAACAAGGAAAGAAAATTTTCTCATAATTACCATATAAGATGTCTGAATTCAATGCCTCCTATGCTCCTAGACTTTTAAAACAGTGAGCTGTCCTTTAATCCTAAAATTTTTGTTACTTATTCCATGAATCTGCATAGCAAATCCTTTTTCTAATAAACAATGTCAAGGCAAATATAAGTCAAAGTCTGACAAATTGTCACTTTCACCATCTTAAAGCAGGCCAAGGAACTCATTTCTACAACTGGAATCCAAAATCACCAAACTCCTTACAAGGCAGGCTTCTTCCATCTATTATGCTCACCTCTCCATCTTTCTCTTACAACTCCCCCAAATCCACCACAGGTCCTAAAGCCTTCATTCTGTTCTTAAAAACACATTGAGCTTCTGCCTATCTTGGAGCCTTTACAATGGCCATTCCCTCTGCCTAGACATTAGACCGTCACATCCTTATATAGCTTATTCCTTCCCATCATTCTGATCTATGTTCATGCGCCCACCCCTAGCTCCAGTCATTGCACATTCTATGAAACTGTTTATTTTCTCTCTCAGAAAATTATCACTCCCAGAAGTGATTGTGTTGCTACACTTACCTACTAGTTTATTTCTGTCTCCTCACAAAGTATAGGCTTCATGAAAGGAAGGGTCATATCTGGCTTGTTTATTACTCTGTCCTCAGCTCCTAGAACAGGAACTTGCAAAGACTAGACAACAAACATTTGTTAAAAGGATGAATTAATTAATAAGCCTTAATTAATTAATTAAGTTGCTATTAGTGCCCTATCTAGATCTCTTTACTAGTTCTATTCATCCCCAACTATTGTATGGTACATACTGCTAAGGGCTCATGTCTGCATCATTCTCTGGAGGACTACCCTTGGACAACCTATGTACATTACCTATGGAGTTTACAATTCCATTATTGCATTCCATAGACACTTATTGATTGGTACGCAGATGACAAAACTCAGCTGTCAGGTAAAACAAACTCATGTGGTATTATTCACACTTCAGAAGTTATTGCAGGATCAAACTGAAGTTAAACATTACCTGAAAGCTTGTTTTTGCTATATGTCTTCCAATTTCTGTCCTGATTCTCTGACTCCACTTCACCCTCAATAAATACATTTTCCCAAAATCCCTGTTTCATGCTCTGCTCCTAGGGAGCCCAACCTAAAATAAGCCATAAATAAAAGCTCATGAAATCAGCAACCACCCAGTGACAATTGTAGGCAGTGTCCATTTAACATTCAATTTGCATTTATAAACAATCGCCAGTTTGTGTTCTGAACACCAGTGTGGAGAGACAAAGTATGGTTCTTACAACAGTGGTCCAAGAGTCATTGCAGTTATTGGCAAAAACCTACGGATTCATTTGTATACTAAACTTCATTTGTAGACTACATGAATGACACACTTCACAAAAATATATACCAAAAATAATAAGTGGAGATGAATTATGTAATACCAAAATTTATTTTATTATAGGGTTGCCTCTGTGGCTCAGTCAGTTAAGTGTCCGACTCTTGATTTTGGTTCAAGTCATGATCTCACAGTTGGTGAGTTTGAGCCCCATATCAGGATCTGTGCTGACGGTGCAAAGCCTGCTTTGGATTCTCTCTCCCTCTCTCTCTACTCCTTCCCTTCTCTCTCTCTCAAAAATAAACATTTATAAATATTATTATAAAACATCAATTGGGGTTAATTCTTGGTCATTTTATTTTTCATCAATTTTAATACTCTTGGTTATGTAAATTTTTATATATTAAATAGAGATTCTCATACTCTAAATAGATGGGTATTGTTGATTTACAAAATGAATTCCCAAAGTAAAAGAATGGAAGAACACTGTGTCTAAAAATCAACCTAAGGACCCAGAACAAAGTCTAAGAAAAAGTTGCCTTCTCTGCTTCACAATCTCTTTCCCCATCCACTTTCCTAAACACTTTTATCTATTCTTATTACTTGAAATTCCTAAGTTTGAAATTCATTTGAGTTAATGAGCATACCATTTAAAAACTACTAATATCTCTCAGAAGATGCGAAGGTCAGCAACCACCCCTATTTTAGTAAGTAATTGCCAAGCCATTGACTCAAGAAATATTTCTTGAGAACCCACTACATATAAGGCACTAAGCTTATCTAGCAAGGATACAAAGTTCCATAAAGAACTGGCTTTAGAAAGAAAGAAAGACCAAAGAGGACATCCATATGGCCAACAGACACATGAAACGATGCTCGGCATCCCTACTCATCAGGGAAATACAAATCAAAGCCACACTGAGATATCACCCCACTCCAGTCAGAGTGGTTAAAATGAGCAAATCAGAGGACTTTAGATGCTGGCGAGGATGTGGAGAAACGGACACCCTTCTACACTCTTGGTGGGAATGTAAACTGGTGCAGACCCTCTGGAAAATAGTGTGGAGGTTCTTCAAAAAATTAACAATAGAACTCCCCTATGACCCAGCAATAGCACTGCTAGGAATGTATCCAAGGTATATGGAAATGCTGGTGCTTAGGAGTACGTGTACCCCAATGTTCATAGCAGCACTCTCAACAATAGCCAAAACATGGAAAGAGCCTAAGTGTCCATCAGCGGACGAATGGATCAAGAAGATGTGGTTTATCTATACGATGGAATACTCCATGGCAATGAGAAAGAATGAAATCTGGCCATGTGTAGCAACATGGATGGACCTTGAGGGTGTTCTGCTGAGTGAAATAAGTCAGGCAGAGAAGGACAAATATCATATGTTTGCACATATAGGAGAATTAGGAGGAACATAACGGAGGACCATGGGGGGAGAAAAAGGGAGGAAATAGTGGGGGAGAGGGAGAGAGGCAAACCATGAGAGACTCTTGCATGCTGAGAACAAACTGAGGACTGATGGGTGTGGAGGGGGAGGGGAGAGATGGGCATGGAGGAGGGCACTCGTGGGGATGAGCACTGGGTGTTATATGGAAACCAACTTACAATAAACTATTTGAGAAAAGAAGTTAAAAATAATAAAGTATTTCACCAAGTGTACTGAAAAAATGAAAGGAAGAAAGAAAGAAGGGAAGAAAGAAAGAAAGAATGAAGGGAGGGAGGAAGGGAGGGGGAGAAAAGGGAAGAGAAGGAAAGGAAAGGAAATAGAAAAGAAAAAAAGAAAAGAAAAGAAAAGAGAAAAAATAAGAGCTTTCTTATCATCTTGCCAACGTAAGTTAGAGCCTGAAAAATTTTGGTGAGTTGGAGGCATGAAATACTGAAGGATTGGGGAAGTTGAAACCCTATAAAAGCATGAGCAGGTGAGAAAGAGAGGTTCCAAAAAATGAAAATGACAAAAGAAAACTGGTATAGTCAGAAATGTTGCCTGAATCATGTTACCTCTCTTCCCTCTCTCCAGTATTAGATTCAGCTCTTTACCTCTAAATTCAGGTTAATACTATTGTTGATCTCTTTTATGTATAATGTAATTAATGCTATTGACTTACAGCAGGACTCCAATCCCTCGCTTCAGTTACCATTGCAGAAGGCAATGCTGTTTTTCAGACCTACTTATTAATATGTATCTTAACATGCAATTCAGTCTATAGAGCACTAGGTCTTTGTCCACAGGCTTGTGATGATACTATTCATTAAAGATGAGCTATGATTTGGGAAATAGGCCAGCATTTTTCCCTATGAAGTAACCTCTGTATTGGCTAATAAACACTCCCATGTTCAACACAGAACAGCTTTGTTACCACATATACCTCACTGGTTTTAGATCCTATCTGGAGTTTTAAGGGGGAAAGTTAGACATTCATCCCAAACAGTATGTATCAATCGTCTATTATGCACCAAGTGCAATGCTGTGCACTGGGAATGCAAAGATATTAGTTAAACACCTCACTTCCAGGAAATAAAATTTTGGAATCCAAAGAAGTAATATTAATTCTGCCTAGTGGAGTCAGGGGAGATGTTGGGATGAAGCTGATGTTATCTATCTGGTCCTTCAAAGAAAAGGAGGTGGAAAAGGAAGTGAAGGCACCCCACCCAGCCAGAAAAGCCTGTGTGAATATACTGTAATAGGAAAGTGTGTGGTCTAACAGGGAGAGGTGAAGAGGTTAGTAAAGCTAAAACATAATGTCTGCACACCTCTTCATGTATTTAGGGCCACTGACAATTTGTGTATGCCCTTTTGTAAAGTGACTTTTCAAGCCTTTTTCCTATTGTACTATTAGGTCACTTGGCTTTTCCTTATTAAGAAATAGGAGCTCTGTATATATTGAAGATATATGTCCTTCTGTCAGGCGTATATATAATGCAAATATATTCTGATCCATGGTTTTCCTTTTCTCTCTCAGTAATGTCATTTGAAAGACAGGGGATCTTAACATATATAATTTATCAACTTTTCCCTTTATGCTTAGCACTTTTTGGATCTTGTTTAGGAAAACTTTTCATAATCATACTATTCATAATTGTCAAAAGCTGTAAGCAACCCAAATGTCCATTAAAAGTAAAATGGGTAGGGAGCACTGGATGGCTCAGTCAGTTAAGCATCTGACTTCAGCTCACGTCATGATCTGTTTGTGGGTTCGAGCCCTACATTGGGCTATGTGCTGACCACTCAGATTCTGGAGCTTGCTTCAGACTCTGTCTCCTGCTCTTTCTGCCCCTCTTCTTCTTGTGCTCTGTCTCTATCTCAAAAAATAAACACACATTAAAATTTTTAAATAAATGAATAAATAAATAAAAGTAAAATGTGTAAATAAATAATCCCTTCAGTGGAATATTATACAGTGATGAACATGGATCAACTGCAACCACATGCACTATATGGATGAAACAAAAATAATGTTACTGACACTGTAAAATACATACTCTGCGATTCTATATATGTAAAATTTCAAAAATGGAAAAACTAATCTATGGAATTAGGAGTCAACACAATGGCTAGCCCTGGCAGATGGTGATTGGGAAGGACCTTGAGAGGATTTTAGGGTGCTAATTGTATTCTGACTCATGATCTGGTTGTCAAGTTCATAGGCATGCAACTTTTATAAGAATTCATCAAGCAGCACACATTTTTAACATTTTTATTTCCATAAAAATTTTTACATTTAAAAATATAAGGCCACTTGAGGGAGAACAGTGGCAGAATATTTAAAAACTAGGCTATAGAAAACAAAAGATCTAGAATTTGTAAATCTCTACTAAGAGGCTTTGCAAATGTTAATTAGTTTTTAAGTTCTGGGTTTTAGAAAGACTAATTTGCCATGCAGAAGACTGAGGCAAGTGTGGATGTGATGGGAGGGAAGGGGACCCATTTAGAAGCTCTACAACATTCCAAGTGAAAGATGAAGAGGCCTAATTGGAAGAAAAAGTCAGTTGCAATGAAGAGAGATGAACTTGGGTTTTCCCACTGAATGTTTCTTTAAAATCTACTCACCAGTGTCATAAGACCATAAGCACCTGCCCAAAGTGTGGGGGGCAAAGGCCTACAAGTCTTCGACAGATGTTGAGTTTTCAAACAATGAAAGACCTTGATAAACATACCTCTCTCTTGGATTTATGAAGTCCAAGCATTTTTGTCTGGCTCTTGTCTTGGATTGTAAGACATGAGTGCTGATACAAATCCACATATGGATTAGTGGAAAGTTCCAGAACTGACACAATATTGTTTGGACACATTTTTCCTTTCCTCCTTTCTTCCACTCTCCCTTGCACACTGCTCAAGTCATCTTGCTGGGTGGTTTCTACTTGTCTTGTTAATTCCCTCCTCTGTCTCCATGCTTATTAGAAGAAAGAGTGATTCCTTTTCTTGGAAATGAAGAGCTCTGGAAGGCAGCAACTACACAGGGAACTCAGGTATGCAGCATGGTGCATGATGGAGCATGACCAGGGCTGCTAGGCACAGAGAGTGCCATGAAATCCTCCAGAGGCACAGGGTCAGGACCACATTGGTGCCACCTTAGAGACGGAAAGGGTAGGATACAAATACCTTGCTGCCATCGGTGTCTGCACCATTATGTTCACAAGCAAAAATTTATTGGACCTCTCTGGCTAAGCTACCCACCCAATTACATGCTTCATGGGAAAGGGTGGGAAGGGAGAATGATGTGAAATCATGATCCAAAGACCCAGGGTGCAACCCACGCAATCTTGCCTCAGGCCCTGTGAGAGTAGACTCTGCCCACCCAAGATTCCCTAAGATAAAAAGAGGTGGCATGTAGAAAACAAAGCCTCTCTAAAAGCAGACCATAAACTGAGAGGAGAAAGAGATTTTCCAGTTAAATCCTGTTACATCTTTTATGGCATGTTCTCTTCTCCAGATTTCTCTGTGGAGCTGATATCATCACATAATGTTCAAGATTTTATATGTGATGGTCTCTCTTTGTATATTTCTTGGACTCTTGCCTATGTTTTCTATCTTGCCACCTATGTGTTCCAAAACTAACTCCAAATTTTACCTCCCTAAGTTGCTATATGGCTCTTTCTTGGAAAGCCAAGATATCAGAATAAAATTCATGCTGCCCAGAACAAAAACAGCAATGGGGGGGGGGGGCGGTTTCCACTTGTCTTTTCTGAAGGAGCACAGTCTATACAGAGCATTGCTCAGTCTCAAGGGACTCCCACCCTGCAGGACAAATGCACCACTACTTTTTTACATGAAGAAATAAGGCCTCCCCTGCTGAACTGGGATGATTTCTGAGTCTAACTCAGGTCATATGGAAAGTGGTAGCAATACTGTAGTGATTTAGAACCCATGAGAAGGAAGGCTTCTCTCAGGGCAGATCAAGCCTGCTTAGTCCTCAAGGCTGAATGGATTCATTCATGAAATGACATAACTCTCTTATTTCCTGGCCAAACTGTCATAAGGACCACCATTCCTATATTGTGACCACCTTTTATCACTGTTGAGAAGCAAGCTTTAAGTGGCCATATATCCTATCTCCCACCAGTAGGATCAGCCAGGCCTATCTCCCATGAGATATACCAAATCAAAACCATGTCTCACTGAAGTAAATTCTTCATTTTCCAGAGAATGTGTATTTTCAGCCAGCTAGTCATTTACATTTGGAAAATTATTGGCATTTCCCTTCTAGGGTTAAAAATAGTTTTCCCATTTTTCCTTCCTCCTGTTGCACAGCTACTTTGAAACCTTGCTCACAGTATCTTCTGACTTCATACAAGTCATACCTAGAAGTGTTTCTCAGATACTTCCAGTTGTTCATTTAGCATAAGAGAATATTGTACTATACCAGCAATCTGAGCAGTAAACACATTATAAACCACCATTGCAACTTTTTTTCTTAAAAGCTCATGTATATCTTCAAAGTTCATGTGCTATTTATATACCCCTTTAAATTATCTGTGCCCACTTTCAATATGAAACTAGTACTAGTACATAACATCATCTTCAGTTGATATCCTAGAACTTGCACCAGGTTCTATTTTGCACAAGTTTCTATTCTGTAGATAGGCTTGCATGACTATAGGAAGCAATGGACAAATTTCATAAGATCATTTGAAAAAGGGGCGTAATAATTCATTTTAGTAAATATTAGTTTGTTGAATTGAGTTTACACAGAAATGCTTATGTCATATATAGTTTGGAGTAAAAGAAAATAAAACAAAAGAATGAAAGGAAGGAAGGAAAGAAAGAAGGGAAGGAAGGAAAGAAAGAAAGGAAGAAGGAAAGAATGAAGGAAGAAGAAAGATAACCCCTTGTCCCCTTCTTTGGGCAAAAAAGATAATTCTGGGAAGATTCTATATTTCACTTCTTGTTGAAACATTAGGATAGAAGTAGGACTTTGAATTCAAGTGGATGGCTGGTTCTTCAGCACATTTAAGCATATTTAAGCCCAAGCCTAAATCTGCAGATGACTTTTATCTCTTCTCTCTTCCTGGGACAAATTACCATTACCCTGTCATGGAGAATCTTCTCTATGCTCCAGCCCAGCCAGCACTTCATAAGTTGGCAACTTCATTCTTCCCATCTTAATTCATAAGGCCCTTCAGACAATCTTCTCTGGTAAATATTGAAAAAGTAACTGTCATAACACAAAAGTGAACTTGCATATAGTCAAAAGAAGTCAGCATGGATGAGGAGAATGAAGGTTATCTTGGGTCCTGGAAGACTCTGTGTCTAGTTGGTATGCATCATGATAGTAACATGGTTCATTAAAATCTATGTGTATATTCATATGAGCCATCAAAATCTATGCACAGTCCTCAATAATGCAGAGCCCATTACTGCTGGTTCATATATTCCTGAGGTCCTGTTGTTATCCCAACTTCTATCAGTCCCTCCACACTCTTCCCCCGAACAAAGGCTAGGAGAGAATAAAAATTGTATCTACCTGTGATGTTTGCCCTACCAGAAAGTCTAATTGTAATGTATCAAAATCTCTGTGGTTGCTCATGGTTCATTTCCTCCTTCCTTCCTATATTAAGTTGAGGTCTAAAAACAGAGCCCAAGATGGAGATTCACATGGAAAGAATTTATTGAGAAAAGAGAGAGTGAGGGAAGCAGGACAGGGAACAGAAGGCAGCATTAGGGTGTGGTTCAGCTGGAGTCTATCCTCAGTCTGATTCCATAGGGAGCTCTGCAGCATGGATTGCTCCACAGAGTTGCCCCCTGCCCTTTTAGAGGCAAAGGGTCCTTTAGTGCCCCTACATCAGTCAGTCATTGGCTATGGGACACACCCAGGGGCAAAAGAGTTGCTTAACTTCCCAGGCAATTCCAGGCTAGGCAACTCCCATTTTGGCCAAGGGCAATTCTCCAGAGAAAGAGACAGCTGTAAGCCATTAACAGCCAATGCTCATAGCACGTGGGATATGGGAACACCAGGCTGGCAAAGGAGATCTGGGTGGGTCAGCAACAGCATCCCTATACTTACCATCCTAATTCATCTCAAAAGATATTCCTCTGGACAATGTTTGGACTCACAGTGCTTGCTTTCAAACAATCAAAATGGAGCAGAATATAATAATACACTAATCCATAGTATTTACAAAGAGACTATCATATGCCAGGCACTTTTCTAAATGTATCAGGTTTACATAATATTCCTATGAGGTGGGCACTTTTATGACTCACATATTACATATGAGAAAATGGTGGGACAGTAATGAAAGAACTAATCAAGCTATTAAGTGGCAGAGCTAGAATTAGCACCCCATCCTCTTAATTCTACATTAGAGAACAACTATTACTTATTGCCAAAGGGTAGCAGTAAAACGGAGAGAAAAATAAGCTCAGAGTTAAAGGGGTAAATTTCACTTGTATAAGACACCACACCCAACTAGGTGAGAGAAAAACCTTTTGAATGATGGAAAGCCTAAGGACAGTTAAGACTCTGTGTGTGTCTGAATTTCCAAAACGTGGCAGTTTTATCTACTGGGTTGATGTTCACCATTTGAACTTTCATCATTTAAATCCCATGAAAGTGCAGTTGCATAAGACATGACTCTCTGCCAAATGAAATAATAGCTAACATTTGTTAAGCACTTTCTGTGTGCCAGGCACTGTTCTCAGCAGTTTACATGGATTATACATGTAATCTTCAGAACCGCACCAAGAAGCAGCCTCATTTTCAAATAAGGAAACTGAGGCACAGAGATAATAAGTAATATACCCAAGGGCACATAGCTAGAAAGCATCAGGCCAGATTTCGGAGTGCAGGGGTCTATGTTACTAACTTTACTATGCTGCTGCCAGAAGAGTCATGGATGACTGGAGCTAGAAGTGATATTGAAGAAGCTAACTTTCACAGTTTAAAGGTGAAAAGGCTGGTAAGTTGCACAAGGTGACATAAACCCAGGACTCAGTTTTCCAGAGTGTTTTCCATGGTTTGACAAGTTTTATCTACAGGAAAAAATATATATGTTAACCAGAAACAGTATCATTTACTTGCCAGTAATTCAGGGGTATGGTTGTGTGTGTGTGTGTGTGCGCGCACACACACACATGCAAAAAAAGTGATTTTTTTATTAAAGCACAGAGGCAGGACCCATGGGCAGAAAGAGCTGCACTGGGGTTGTGAAGAGTGGCTTATTATATACTATGAAGTTGGGGGAGGAAAATTCAAAAGGGAGGCCTCCACAGGGTCTTTGATATGCTAAAGAGGACTCCTAAAATACCATAGGGGTATGTTTTTAAAATGTTTGTAGGCTCTCTTTCTTCTTTTCTCCAAGGAAGCAGATGACATCAAGGGTTGCTATTTATGAAGATAAGAAAGAAATACTAGTATCTAGATAGCCTAGGAAGAAACCACTGTCTCCACAGAATGTTGCAAAATATGGTAACTCATGTATAACTGTGTGACATGACTTACAAGTTGCTATTCTGTCTTTTGGCTGGAACCTGCAAACTCTGACCTGGGAGTACATCTCTTTAGAGAAAGGAAAGGAAGACAAGAACTGATATTTCAGTTCTATCTACTAGAAGCCAAATCCATTGCTCTATGCATTTAAATTATCAAAAAAATATCTTTAAAATCAGAATATATACCAGTTAGCAATTGGTGCATAACACACCAGCCCAAAATTTAGTGGCTTAAAACACAATTTATTATTGTTGATGAGTAGCTTGGTGGTTCTGTGGATTCAAGCCAAGCTTAACTGATTGTATCTGAGTTTGCTCATGTTCTTGAGAGTAGCTGCTGGATTGGCCAAGAACTGGCTGGTCTAGGATACCCTCAGCCAAGATAACTTATTTCTGTTCCACATCCTATCAAAAGATATTCCGGATTTATTCATGTGGCAGTGGCAGAATAGAGCAAGCAAAAGCATACAAGTCTTCTGACCTAGGCTGATAAAGGGCACACCTTCCCTTCTGCTCCTTTCTGTTAACTACAACAAGTCACAAGCCTGGCCCAGATTCTAGAGAAAGAGAAATAGATTTCACTGCTGATGGAATGTGCTGCAGGATCACATTGTCAATGGCATAGGTATAGAAAGTGATAGAAAATTGGAGAGTTTCTTACAATCAATCTACCACAAATATCCTAGAATATTCCAGATCATTTAACTGGTATGTTTTCCCCCAAAAACATGTCTTCATTACATATCTAGTCTACTTATGAAGATATTGTGTTCTCTTTGTTGCCTTATAGAAAATTCAGGAAAGGTGCCACTGGGTTTTAAGGTGGCATATAGAATTTTCAATTAACCCAAATAAAACAAATGACCATCTAATCCCACCAAAAGTCTTTGCGATCTCATTCTAAATAATAGCAGGATAAAGCTAAATCCATCTCCCCTTTCCCTACACATGATATCACTTACTGGTTGAAAGAAGAAGCAATTGGACAGAAAGCTATCTGCTTCTGGGTTTCCAGCTGGGTTTGGTAAGAGATCAGCCCAACAACTAAAGATCATGCTGAAGGCCTCAACTAAATGGAAGTACATCTTTCCCTAGGGTTTTGTTTTACAAATAGAAAAGATAGATATATTGGGGAGGGGGGAATATAAATCAGGGATTACAGATAGTTTTTATCCCAATGCCAATTCCAGTTGGTTATTGGAAGCTGCCAGAATTTCTATGTTGAAAAGTAATGTCAGGTCTTAGACAGTTTTAATAAAGTCAGTAAATTACAAGAGTTCCCTAGGTGATGGAAGCAGATCTTTTTTTTAAATTTTTAAACATTTATTTATTTTTGAGAGACAGAGAGTGAGTAGGGGAGGGGCAGAGAGAGACACACGGACTCCAAAGCAGGCACCAGGCTCTGAGCTGTCAGCATAGAGCCTGACAGGGGGCTCAAACCCACAAACCATGAGATTATGAGCTGAGCCGAAGTCGGCTGTTTAACCAGCTGAGCCATCCAGGCACCCCTGATGAAAGTAGATCTTAATGAAGTGGTGCCTTTAACCCAATATGCACTAAGATAAAATATAGTCAAGCACTGATGGATTTCCATCATTAGTTTAAACTCACAGGGTAAAAAGACTCTCATCCCCTTGCCCTTTCTCCCAATACTTGCTTCTTTCAAGTTCTAGGAGGGCTGTTTTTGAGTAAGACATGTATAACAGTGTTTCAATCAGCCATTGGTTTTATCCTGGGTAATCCAAAGGTAAACACATGGGAAATTATTAAATCCAAAGTGCAGGAGGAATAATCAATAATACAAAATTAATTCAAGGGCATCACACCAGAATGAACCCCCTCTTTGCTCACACCAGATCTCCGTTTGCATGTTTCTCAACACAACATCATTTACCTACTGAGTCAAAAAGGGTTTGAGGCTAGTCCTAGATAGTAAGGGTCTACTTTAATTTAGGAAGAACCACCTCAGATCCAAAACAAGGTTTGTCAACAATGGAGCAATCTATAACATAGTATAGTGAAAAAGACCCAAAAACAAGGTCAAGTTTTGATTTGGGCCTTGTCATTATGCGAGTTCTAACATCCTTCCCACAGTCTCAAAAGAAACATAATATGTCCATCTCAGAGGTTGTGGTGGGAATTAAATAGGCTGATATGCAAAGCTTTCAGATGAATAACTAGCACATAGTCGAGAATTCTAAATGTAGCTATTGTTAACAATAGCAGTTTCTATGATATGCTGGGAACTGTGTTCCATGGTGTGTGTAAACAACAGAGAAAAGAATCAAAACATGAAGATCTGCTCTTTACCTTTGGGAAATACAGAGTCTATTTGGGAAACAAAATGAACATGCATAAAATAAATAAGAACTGTATGTAGAGAACAATATAGAAAATGCTCAAGTAGACTCTGAGAATACTGAGAATATGGGATCATAGTCTTTATTTCTTGCCAGAACAATAAATTAGTTTCCCAAACATGTTGACAGTTCCATTTTCTTAAGACAGTTATTGGAGGTGACTTAAGCATCTAAACTTGTTTCATCTGAGTTTTAAATGCTTTTATTTGTACTTTGAGTGCCACCAAATAATTTTATATGACAGATATAAAGGATAGTCAGTCCATCATAAGCTAAGGAGAATCAGGCCACCACCTATCACTCGTGCCCCATTTTTTACTTTCCATATCATCATCCACCCATCATTTATTTGGCCTATCATGAGGCCTCGATGAGGTAGAATAAAAGTGACAACAGGCCAAGTCTGATGCTTTCCAAATTTCCCCCTAGATGCCAATGCCTCTGAATAATCATCTTTTATTTCCATTACTGAGATGTCATTATGCAGGCAAAGCATGTTCTCAGTTGCCCACAGTAGGCTAGAGGCAGGGTACATTGTTCAAAGATAACTCATGTCTTATTAAATGTCAAAACTTAACCCACGTGATTCAGCCACTGCCTCACCCAGTTGCAGGCTGGAAAATTCATCTCAGCTAATACCTCTGTGAACAGTGAAGCAGGAAGGTGATCACTGAGCCCCACCAAAGAACAGGAAACAATGACTGAACCAAAGAGATGAAGGCCTTTGTCAGGTCATAAAGCAGCAGTGATTGCAATTAATTGCTGATAAAATATGAAAGAGTCTCTTGTTGCTGGAGGTCAGGTACTAGGGCAAAGTACTGCTCTTTCTGGGAAGCTTGGGAAAGGCGTGCTCTGAATTGTCTTATGGAAAGATTATTGGATCCATGTTGTAGGCACTGCAGGGGAAACAACAGTGTAGAGCCATAGATGATTGAGAGAAACCCCAAAACGTGGGCACCCTTCCCCAGATGGATATGCAGCTTCCTTGACTAACACGACCTCTCCAGCATATGGCTGTTTTTGAGTGATTTCTCCAAATAGACTGCAAAAGGGATGTTGACCGTGAGAGAGCAAATCCCACAGTTATTTAGTTGTCACCAGAGTCAATAAATAAATATGTAAATAAAATGATGAAAAGGGAGAAAAATCTACCCAGAATTAGCATGAGTTAACATTCTCAATATATGTTGTTGGAATAAAGCCTAGGTATTCTTCACTCTATGATGATACTTAGGATTTGTTAAGCCAAATACACAGAGAAAGAAGATGGTAGTAAATGCATTTCTAGAAAAGGTTTTCCAGGTGTCTTTGAAGTCCAAAATATATCATCCCTAATAGCTCACCCTCAGGCTCAGGTTGTATACATTTGCCTACTGAGGATTGGCAGTCATAAATGAACATGATTTTTCTTCAGTACGTTGATCTTCTCCATGGTTAAGCAAGTGATACAAAATATGCAGGGAATCAATATGCACTAACAAAATAACAAAGTTTAACACTCAGATGGTATCAGATAAAATTTAACATTCCTAAATTATTTAGACGATAGTTTCCAAAAGTTGGTCGTGAGCTGAATAAATCAAAATAATCAGGAAACCTATTAAAATACGAATTCCCAGACTTTGGCCTGTATTTTCCAAATGGCCATTCTTAGAGAGTTACCTAGATACCCTAAATTTGAAAAGTTGTCCCAAGTGATTCTGACACAAAACTTCTCATATAAGTGATAGCTTTGGGTCTTACAGCAACTAAGTTAACAATTATGCCTTCTGTAGGAAACAGCACTGGACAATGAATGAGGGAAATTGGGCCAAAGTCAGCCTCTGTCTCTGAGAAGCTCTGTGTCTTGCACCCTTGGTCCCCAAAGTACACTGTGCAACGTAGAAGGTGAAATGGCAGCATTGGTATTTCTTGGGAGCTTGTTAGAAATGCAGAATCTCAGGCTCACCTCTCACCTATGGAAATAATATCTGCAATTTAGTAAGATCTTCAGGTAGTTCCTATGTGCCTTAAAGTTGGAGAAAAACTAATTAGATCAAGTCATTCAGCTTTCTCTGGTTTCGTTTGGAAACAGGTGCACTTGAACCAGATAGTTTCTCAATCCTTCTCCAGCCTTGACATTGCATCATGATCATCAGACTGAAGATGAATAGGGAGAAATACCAAAGAAAGTTCTGGATAGGATGCCAGAAAAAAAAAAAAAAGACAGAGATTAAAAAGACACACACACACACTTACTTTTATAGAGACTATTTGTCTAAGAAAAATCCAAATCCCATGATATATACACCCTCGTCTGAAATCATTAGAATTTGGTCAAGCAGAAGCAGCCTCTTGCTGGGAATGGGAAACTGAGGAAGTGGGAAAGGTTGTGGACAACCTAAAGCTCCAGGGCATGTCCAGAGGAGAGGAAGGACTAGAATCCAGGTGTCTCCACTCCCATTCCTGGACCACCCTGTCTTGTTGTCTCAGCTGTATCAGGGAAAAATAAGAAAACAAGAACAGGACATAATAACAAAGACAGCAGGTGTTTATAGGGGGTGGTATATGGACATGGCTTCTCAGCCCCATCCCAGAGCCACTTCAGTCCTTGGATTATTATTTTAACATTATTAAAATTCACATGATTGAAATTTAACTTTAGGGATCTCATATTCTGAAAACCATTCCTCTCTCCCCCCATCTCCAACTGTATATGGTTTCTCTTTCAGAAACCAATGTCAAATGAATATACTCTTCCAGTTCCAAAGAGTCAGATTTCATGAATCCTGATTGGAACCCTTCCTTTCCACATGTCAGACTATAGTTGCCCATCATTTACCCTTTCCTGAGCTCTGTATGCAAGTTGTGTATATTCTTTATTATAAGATTCCCATGTCAGGAACTCAGATATTTGTACACAGAGCTATATACAAATGTAGATCCACTTATTCTTCCTAATTTCATAAATAAGAAATTATGAACAATAACATTCAAGTATTATATAAATATTCAAGATAAAAAGAGAAATTCCCTTTGGCCCTCCAGAAACAACCACTGTCAACCACATATCATATATTCTCCCTTGTTTTTAATTTTTCTTATGCATAATATTTTTAAAAAACAGAATCATATTACATATATTATTTTATAACTTGCTTTCTTCACTTTATATCTCTTAGTCATCTTTTCAAGCCAACTTATGATTTTCTCCCATCTTCATCATATCTGCACAGTATTCCAACTTTTCCCAACCATGGACGTGTCAACAGATACGTGGACTAGTTCTGATTTTTTATATTATAAGCTATGCTGCACATCTGTATATGTTAACACCAGAAACTATACGTGAAATGGCAAGATCTTCAGTTTATTTTTGTTTCCTGATTTCTGGTTTTGCTCCTATTGCATCTTTGGTCTTCAGTTGTGATCATGGTGGCAATAAAAGGCTGTATTTGTTGGAAGGCTCGAAGATTATGGAATTATGATTTCCACTGAGAACCCTGCATGGGCTCTGAGGGCAGTCCATCTTTGCTACAGGAGCCCTTTGTCCATACCACATTCCATCTACCCCACACTGCCTTCCCACTCAACCCATGGGAAGTTGGATACTTCATCTACCACAGCTCCAGGTGCTGACACCAGGACAGTAAGCAATACAGACACAGTCACTGCTCTCAAAGGTTCTACAGTCTAGGAAGGATATTAGTGAAGTAAACAAAGGATCAAAAATTTCAGATAGAGATATATAACATAAAGAAAATATCAGGTATTAAGATGGAAAATAACTGGATGGGGTAAAGGAAGGTAACTTTTCAAACAATTCTTTTTTTAGATAGATACCTAACCACATTGATAAAAATTCTAAAAGTATTTTAAAAAACGTAAAAGTTCATGAAAATTGACCTTCTGCCATTGGGTCTCAATTATCCAGTCACCTTTCCTTCTGAAAACCAACATGTCCTAGAGATAGGTTGTATATATGTGAGAAAATGTATGTAGACATACACAAATATATGTGTAGATGTAAAATTATTTATCCATGTCAAAATATTTTTTTAAAAAAACATATGACCTTAGATTACAAAGGGGAAATAGAAATTATCTAGAAGAAAAATTGCTAAATTAGATACCCAGACACAAACCCTCATCAGAAAGAGATGATATAAATAACCTAACTCACACTAATTCTTATAATACATTGAGATTTTTCTTCCTCATTTACTGAAAAGCAACCAGCACAGATTGCACTTGACATAAAAGAACTTCCTAATGGTAAGAAGACAATGAATGTGTGGATGGATAGATGGATGGATGGATGGATGGATGGATGGATGGATCAATGGATCAATGGATCGATGGATCATTTGAGAGGAAAATACCAGATTATTGAATTAAATCCCTTTGCATATTTTCTGTATAATTCTCATATTGAATACAGTTTTAATCAACTTCACAAATATTGATGGAAAGTCAAAACCATCAGAATGGCCTTTCAAGATTTCTTCTAATTCTAAGATTCCACAGACATATGGGAAAACAAAATGTCGTTTGGTTTTCCTTTATATCTTTTCTGCTCTTTATTAACTGAACAAAACCCAAAGCAAATTTTACAAATTAAAATTTAGTAAGAAAGAAAGAATGTTGTTTTTAAATGCTTTCTGTACTGTGGTTTCTCTTTAATTGATCTCTCTCCCACTGGATCATAATCCAACTGGCATAGAGTGTTGCTGCAGATGGAGAGAAAAAATAAATTATTAAGTTAAACCCCTGACTGAATTTATATTTCCTACCTAGCTTGTGGAAATGCTATGTGTTATGGAGCGTAGAGGAAGGGATGTGTGTGGTGATAGTGGGGGGATGCATATTTTGTTTGTTTGCTAAATTTTAATAAGGCCACCTTGGCTTCCCTGTGAAACTGAAACTTGATCTCAGCCCATAGAAAACCCAGGACCCAATCCAGAATCACTACTCTGGCTCCTTCAGATTTGAGTCATTATCATATTTATTAATCTCCCTTACAGCCTGTGTTGGAAAGTCATTGGACTAGAAGTAAACCGGCCCAGTTGGGAGTCCTATTATAACTAACACTCTCTCTCACGCTTCCATTCACAAACCAAACTACACAGTTGTCCTTGCCAGTTTGCTGTGCAAGAGCAGATCATAGAGAAAGAAACAGGAAAAGGTAAAGAACGGCTAGTCAAGGACTTTTTCAATGTCCCAGGGTAGCTTGTCCTTCATTAGAGATCAGTAGTACGGTACAATGGGCTGAATTTGTGCTGAGGTTTGTGACCTCCCAAAATTTATATATTAAAACCTTAATCCCAATGTGATGGTATTTGGAGGTGGGGCCTTTGGGAGGTATTAGGTCATCAAGGTGGAACCATAATGAATGGGATTAGTGTCCTTATAAAGGGAACTTCAGAGAACTCTTCTGCTTTCTACTCTGTGAGGATACCTTGAGAAGTAAGCAGTCTGAAAACTGGGAAAGGGCTTTCATCAAAACATAGCTATACTAGCACTCTGATCTCAGACCTCTAACCCTCAGAACAGTGAGAAATAAATTATCCTATTTTTGTAGGCCACCTAGCAGCCCAAGCTAACACACAGGGGCTCTAACCTCTAATCTAACCGCCATATTAGGACCAAGATTGCCTATTGCAAACATCTGCAACCTCTACTTGTGGACTTTTCTCCTAGAATAAAAGTGTGAAGGACCTAGTGCCCTCAAAGCAGCCCTCAGCCAATGACTGAAGGAAATTGGTGGATAAATACCCCCAACTCCCTCATCCCTCAAGGTGACAAATAGTGTATACTGAGTTCCAGAGTTCCACAGCAGGATTAAGCTCCAGTTGCCCACATTGGTAAATATACTGACCTTATTGCCTTCCTTTACCTCCCTGTCTCACTGTCTATACCCCTACTACAGATTTCTAGGATCACCTCCCAATTAACAACTCACCCTGGATTTCTTGTATCAGTGTTTGTCTCTAGATAAGCCTAAACTAAAATCATGTCATCTAATACAGTGTTATGAACACAAATTACTCCTGAAACAAAATGACAATGAACAAATGGACAGAACAGAATGATCTAGTGTAGATATATAGCAGAGGTGAGAGGGGAATACATAATTCTGGAACACATAAATCCTGTCTCCCACCTTGATACTGTTCTCTCTCATCTTCTTGCTCACCCTTCATTTGCCCAAACACTCCCATTTAGCAGGCTGCTCTATTTTAGGTTTCACAGACATACATGTGCATTGTCATCTCTGTGATTTTGTGCATGCCATTTTTCTAATCTAGAATGACCTCTCCACAACTTCTCATCCTGTTCATATTGTGCCAGTCCCTCCAGACCTGTCTCAAGCTTTGCCACCTTCCATGATACTTGTTGTGTCACGAATAAGAGAATCACAACACTTGCAGCCTGTATTTCATAGCTCACTGTTTAATCACTTGCTTTTGTGTAGTTTTCAACCATTGCACACATGATAGTCTTGCCTCCCTAATTAACTTGAACTTTCTTTGGGAATAATAATCATATCTTGTACCTCTCTAGTACTCCCAGGGTCTAAATTAGTGTTCACATACAACTACCTGTCAATGTATGATTTATGCATTTCAGTAATAAAACACAACATGTTTATGACCAAAAGTACTGAATCATCTTTAATGGACTTAAGATAGGCCTCTTTCCTCTAGTGCAAACTGCTTGCAGACAGTGTTATCTAGAGCATCCTTCTTGGTGATCCTTTCCAGGGATTCAAAAAAGACAACAGGCCACAGCAACACCTTGGTTTATACACAACTTCCCCTCACTGGCTTAAAGACATAATAAATGATAATGGTTCTTGCTCATAAATAAAAAGTACTTAAATGTAATTTTGACAAAATGTGTCTCAGGGGTGATTGAAGTCTTTTTTTCCTCTGTTGTGATTGTTGCTGTTATAAATAGACAGTCATAAAAGAATCAAAAGGGAAAACCTTTTAAAGGTTTACTCCAGGGCCTAATACCCTCCCCCACTTTATTATTTTTTTTTAGTCCTAATGCCGAAGGAAAACAAACACTTATCAATGTGCTAATGGTGTTTATTTCCCCATCTGCCTTGGATGGGTGGCAGTGTGCCAAGTCTGGAGACAGTTAACTAAAGCACCAAGTGAACCAAAGTCAACTCCATCACTGTTTGTACCCATGAATTATTTACTGAGAGCTGTGGAAAGTTTCAGGATCCTGAATTTATTTTCCCCATCTCTGTGCCTTTGCAACACCTACACAGTTTTCCTAGGCCTTCTATTTTGTCTACCACATCATGACCACCTCTATGCCCCTCTAGAAACTGCCTACTTGAAGACAGTCAAGAAGAAACCGAATGTCTTTTGTTTCTGTTTTGCTCAGGGTTCTCAACTACTCATGCCAGAGCTGCCCTAGCAGTGAAGCTTTCAGCCATAAGCTGCAGCCACACCTGTTCCCAGACCTTCTCTATCCCTTCACCCCACACACTGAACTCAGCAGCTACTCAAGAGCTGTACAAAACTGGACTTGTATGTCATTGCAAGACTTTTTAACAGCAAGTCATCCTTTACCAAAGCAAAGCTTAACCATCCTGTTCAGATGGGAGGTCCTTAAAAGATCCCAAGAGAAGAAATGAGCATTTCCTGCTGTTTTTCTGTCTCCCTTCTAACCCAGCAAAGCATACAGAGGAAGTGGCTCTACTTTCTCCTCTTTTTTTCTCCAACGCTTAGCATTTTTGGCACCTAAATTGGAACACACACCCAAAGCAATCTTGCCTGCAGAGAGATTATCCTTCAGTGGTATAGAATTTTTAATGGTACCTCAGTGTATCAGCTGCTCCAGTGCTCTTACAATCCATTGCAATGAAACCTCCTTAATGTTGACAATAGACTTCTTCATGATGATGCTGTAAAAAAAAAACCAAACAAACAAACAGTAATTATGAAATGGAATCTAATATTCTTTTAGACTGAGTTCATCAAGCCCCTTCATTTGTAAGCAGCTTTCAGTGACTGGTGTCAATGTGGAGCTAGCCTCTACTTTTGCTAAAAATCCTCTCAACATGCAGGAGTTGTAAAAAGATAAGGTTAGGAAGGTTTTAGTTACAATTATCCTTTTCACTTATATAGAATTCTTTTCTTTATTTTTTAGCAACCCTCATGTCCATTATTTTATTTAGTTCTCAAAGGATTAGGTAGGATGGCTTTAGCAGTTAGGAATGCTAGTTGCGAATGCCTGAGTTTGAATCCCAGCTGGAAAACTTACTGGCTTTGTGACAGCTGAGCAAATCACCTGCTCCTTCCCATGCTTCTACTTTCTTATCTGTAAAATATGAATAGTCATGATACATATATCATAGAGTTAAGTTTTATACACACACACATTTTATATTCATATATACATATATGTGTATGTATTTAGAACTATGCCTGGTATGTAGTGAGTGCTAAATAATTATAATTATCATCATCATCATCATCATTAAACTATTATAACTGAAGAAATAAAGGCTTGGCAGATTTCATGCCTATTCAAACTAATTCCTTAAATGAGGAGGTCAGATATTGTCTTAGTTTGGATTTCCTCAGAAGCAGACCTTGAGACAAATATTTGGGTACAAGTAGTTTACATAGGAGATGAAGTATCAGTAGAGGCAGGGAAAGAAAGGAAACTATTAAGGGTGTGTTCTCAAACAGGTTACTGCTGTAGGCAACTAGTAAAATCCCACTGGGGACCCTCTAAGTTATTTCAAAGAACACACCACATACTGTAGAATTGTCTCTCTGAGGGCTGAGGCAGCTGGGGAATTTATCCACCAATACCATCCCTCATTGTTGAGGGCAATTCTGGGGCAGTGATCACATAGCAAAGACTTCCAGCCATTCCCATGTATAGGAGGGGCAGCCTTGCAGGAACAGATGCATTCAGGCTTAAAGATGTAGGAAGACATCAGCATGTACTAATTCAGGCTTAAAGATGTAGGAAGACATCAGCATGTACTAAAGCCATCTGTAAGTGACCTCCTGGTGTGGCCAAAGGAATATGAGAGGGCAAAACATCAGTGGCTAAGGGATACAAGTGTTCTAGTTCTTTGACTATTTTGTGCATTCAGACAGAACCAAAAAGCCCAGACAAGGAGAACATTCTGAATTACCTTCTAGAGAAGGATACTGTCTGATCTTTCCAAGTCTTTCCAAAGCTTATCAAACTTTATGAAATTCCTACATAGCATCAAAATCCCTATTCGTGAGCTCTTTTCTTATACATTGGTTTCCAATAGGAAGAAAGAATAAGGCTGACAACATATTTTAATTACTAAAATAAAAGGCATTTTAAAACACCATGACATTTGCTTTAGATCTTGCTAGGTATGTGGGGGGGAAAAGCATACTCTGAGCTGAAATGCTCTGCTCTGAAAATCTAAAAACCTATTTGAAAATGTTTATCTTCAAATGGGGTGACCCCTCTCCATAGGAGTAACTTCACATATATGCTTTCTGGGTCATATTTTTAGTAAAAGTAAAGTTTGGAGCAACTATTGTCAAGTTGACAAGCTAACACTTGAAAGACATAATGCACACCTGAGCCCCTCAAGGCAGGACTCAAACCAAGTTCCTTTTGTCAAATACCTGCCCTTTATTCCCCTTTTGTCCCTCCAGGGAGAGGTTGTATTTCATCTTATTCCCATCTTTTCAAAGGAAAAAAATCCGAAATCAATTTGTTAAATCAAGAACTTTCATCCACCAACCATTTCTAAAGAAGGAAGGAATATCAAAACAAAACAACCAAACTTATCACAACTACTCTCTTTGATTTCCAGCCAAACTGTCTGAACAAGAACAAAATACAATTAGTGATGAGGAGATGGTAGAATAGAGCTTCTATTTAAATACCAGTTTAGGGGTGCTTGGCTGGCTCAGTCAGTTGAGTATCTGACTTCAGCTCAAGTCATGATCTCACATGTTGTGGGTTCTAGCTCCATGTCAGGCTGTGTACTGACAGCTCAGAACCTAGAGCCTGTTTCATATTCTGTATCTCCCTCTTTGCCCATCACCTGCTCACACTCTGTCTCTGTCAAAAATGAATAAACATTAAAAAAAATTAGAACACCAGTTTATCGCATTTGTGAATAGGCATCTTTGCATCTTTATATATGAAGAACTTACTTTCTCTATATTTGGGCAGAGGCCATTGGAGTAACTGAAAACTACCACCTCTGAGAATGAATGGTGATGTAGACCAGAGAAAGTCTTAGTGGAGGTAACTGAGGCCAGAGATCCACAATGAAACTGCACTGTATTATTTCATTTTTCAAACTTACACATTCTCCTACACCCCTTTCCTTGGGTGATTTATGTTCAGTTGATTTTGCTACAGGCCTGGAATGTTTACACAAAGGCTTAATAGACATTTACTTTGGAAGTTACATTGTGAGATAGAATCAAGAAATTGGCCCATTGCCGGAGTCAGAATGGGAGGCCACCTGGAAGTTAACAATCACTTTGTGAAGACCAGAGGCATGTAAAAGAAGGTTCCAGAAAAGTGGAGACTTCATGTAATAACTACATTGCACCCAGACACACACTATTAGAATGACTGAGTAAAACCCATGTATAAACAGAGACATCCACAGATAGAGATGTCCAAGATTACAATTACTCAATACCTTAATACTTTAAAATCATACTTTGTACTACATCTTACAGTTTATATATGCTTTTATGTAACATCTAAATTAATGTTCTCCAAGAAGGTGCCTATAACTCCAAATGCCAGATAGTCCATTTAAGTTTTTGATTCATGCGGAATTCATCTTTGAGGAAAATATTTAAAAATTATGCCCCTTACTTTACAGATGTGGAAATTGAGACTCAGAAAGGGTCAGCAACCCACTTGCCCAGATTATTTGACATGTATATGGTTAAAAAAAATCCCTTTAGTAACTTCACCAACTTTCCACAGCTGTTTTGATTAAAGTATTAGTTTTTTCTATGATTCAACAAAACCCACAAATTCAATCAAAAAGCATTAATATCAATAGACTGAGCATCGTGGTGGATAAAATTAAGAGTAATTTCCTTAAAATTACAACCTAATTTGAGAGAAAAGTATGTTTCTTTAAATTATTTGTTTTTACAGATAAAGGGTAACTCTTTCTAAGGAACTCTTTAGAAAAGGCATGATATAAACAAATAAACAAGTCAACATACATCTTTCCAATATGGCATGGAGTGAAGAGGAGTTACTGCTTTAAAGAAGGTGATCAGAGGAATCTTCCATAATAAAATGATATTTGATAGACTCTGTAGGAGGGAAAGGAGTCATCTATGCAAGTATCTGGGGTAATATCATTCAGGGAGAGCAAAGAGCAAGGGCAAAGTTCTTAAGGTGGAAATTTGCTTGGCTTGTTAACAGAATGGGAAGGGAACCAGTATAGCAGGAGCAGAGTGGGCAAGGGGGAAAGTTTGGGAAGAGAAAGCATAAAGGAGAGTCAGAAACAGGTAGGACCTTAAAAGCCTTTGACTTTCACTATGGGTAAGATGAGATGCCTTTGAAGGATTCCAAGTAGATAAATGACATGGTCTGGCTTCTGCTTTAAAAAGGATCATCCTGGCTTCTTTGAGAAGAAAAGACTATAATGGGACAAAGTCTGAAGCAAGGTATCAGTCTTGGGAGATGGCAGTGGATGTGGTGAAATGGTTAGATTTGAGGTATAATTTGAGGGTAGCTTCCATGGAATTTTCTGATGAATTGGATGTAAGGTGGGAGAAAAACAGAAGAATCAATGATTGCTCCCATATTTTAACTTCAGCCCCTAGGAGAATAGATTTGCCACAACTGAGATGAGGAAGACCAGGAATAGAACAGATCATGAGGGAAGCCAGTTTTTGTCCTATAATGTTTGAGATGCCCATTAAATATACAAGTAGAAATACTAAAAAAATAAAAACAAAAACAAAAAAACATTTGAATAATTCAGTATGGAGTTTAAGTTAGAGATCTCAGATTAAAGATATATATTTGGACATTATGAGGACATAGGTGGTAGTTAAAGACATAAGACTGAAGGAGACTTGCCAGTATGTGGTCTAGATGAAGAGGGCTAAGACCTGAACTGGTAGGGTTCAGTTAGAAGTTGAGGAAGTAAGGAGAAAACAGCAGAGGACATCAGAAGAATTCCATGAAATAGGAAGAGGATAAAGACAGAACTGTACTCTGGATTCCAATTTTAAAAAAGTGTTTAAAAAAGAGGGCATCAAGGGGTGCCTGGGTGGCTCAATCAGTTAAGCATCTGACTCTTGATTTCAGCTCAAGTCATAGATCTTACAATTTGTGAGATTGAGTCCTGTATCAGGTTCTGTGCTGTCAGCATGGACTTTGCTTATAATTCTCTCTCCCCCTCTCTCTTCCTTCCCCCACCTCTCCCAAAATAAATATATAAACTTAAAAAAAGGAGGGCATCAAGAGTCATGACAACACACACACACACACACTCACACACACATAAAAGAAAATTCTTACTGATTTTATTCATATACTCTTAAAATGTAAAGAACACAAATGCCCATCAACAGGAGAACAAATAGAGAAATCTTGGAAAAGTCATACAGGGAATATTACTCAGCAATGCAAAAGAATGAACTACTGCTAGCTGCAATAACACAGATGAATTTCCAGACATAATGATAAACAGAATAAGTCAGGCACAAAAGAGGACATACTCTCTGAGTCCATCTAAATGAAGTTCAAGGAAATCAAAGCTATTCATAGGGATGGGGGACAGAACAGGGACTCCCTCTAATTTTTTTGAGAAGAGTAGGTATTGATAAGGAATGGGGTTCTGATGAACTTTCTGGAGGAATAGAAATGTTCTCTACCTTGATCCACATGGTGGTTATACAAGTACATACACATAGAAATTCATCAAGCTTAGTCTTCAAATTTGTGTATTTTACTGTATCCAAATTATGCCTCCATAATAAAATAAGGAGGGGAGAAGGAGGGCATGACAATGCTTTAATATGCTATAGAATAAAAGGACAAAAATAGAAGAAGTGGTCTTTGCCCTTGAAGAGTGTTTTTATCAGGCCCAAAATAGAAAATGAAAAAAGATTTCCTCTTAAAAGCAAGAGGACTACATATGTGTTTTTATGCTCTTTTCTACAGAACCTCCTCTCTCTCTGCCTCCCACCATTCCCATTTCAGCCAACAGTTACCACTTCTGCTTGGCAACTGGACTCCACATACTTTAGAAGAAATATAAGGAAATGTTGAACAAGTTGCCTTGGTAATCAAAGCATTTACAGGGTAGCCCTTTCCTTCTGTTCTCCCCCAAGTCCTACCTTTCCAGTTCCTATCACACTCCCCAGATGCTATTTGCCTGAACCTTCCAGCATCTTTCTGTGATGCCCTCCAGGGATTGAGTTGCCCTTCCCTTCCAATTCTCTTTTCTTTCTTTGGCTTCTGACCTACTGATTCTGAACTTGCATAGTTGTTTCCATCTAATTTTTAGCAGGTTTCACAGTTTCTAACCCATGGTCTAACTTGAATCTCAAATCTATGCCACTTCATTATCACTCTGATGGGACACCCCTGGTATATTTCCTAGGGCAACTACAAAAATTCCCATGGATTGAGAGTTCTTCCCCCACTCCAAACCTCTTATGTTGGATGAGATTTATCAGGCTGTTCATCATTGAAGTCAAAACTTTATAGTCAGCGCTTAGATTGGTCTCCATCAGAAAGAAGAGAAGTGCAAGGGATTTCTACTGTGAAAAAGATCACATGTTGGACATATACTTACTCTCAGTTGGAACTGTATGCTGAATGGCAGAATGGGTTCTTTTTCTCTGGCAAGACTATCCTAACTTAAACAGCCTGCTTTGGCTGACAAATTTTTGTTGTCAGAGAAACAGGAGGATAATACTTCATAGGCAATTCTGAAAAAAAAAATCACTTCTGGAAAAAAATGAAAATTACTTAGGAGCCAACATGTGATCCCATACTGGAATATGCCTCCCAAGTTGACCTGCGCCCAACTCTGTACACCACACTATCCTATTCTCAGCTCCCTATCCAGGTCCCCACAGTGGTCACAGGGCAGCAGATCCTAATAGTTATGTGTTGGCTTCATCCAATTTTTACACAAAGAGAGTTAAAGGAGAACATAGCTCAGGATTTATACCAAATATCCAAAACTAAAGCTCAGCAGTGAGTGGCATGAGATGGGGAAAGTTGGTGAGGTATCTGCAACTTTTGTTACTGTTTTTGGATTGTCTCCAGAACAAGCATCATGGGCATGTGATTCATGCACTGACAAAGGGCCCTATGCTTACAAGGACCCCATACTTGTAAGTTTAATGCTCCACTGTGGCCATCTTGAAATTTTCAATAATTTTTTAAAAGGATCCCACATTTTCATTTTGCACTTGGACTTGAAATTTATATAACCAGTTCCAATATTTCAGCTTAGTTATCAGCAAATTAAACATCACTAGTTATTTTTGAATACTCTACCTTGAGACTTCTCTGCAGCAGATTCAAGTTAACAAACTAAGAGGCACAGAATCACACTCATATATCTATGAAGACCACTGTTTTCAGTGTGTAATTTGAGGAACGTATGTCCATTGGATTTCCAGACTGAGACATTCTCCACTAAAACTGGAAAAAAAAATAAGGAAGTCTATAAACTGAAGGTCAGGATCATGGATAAGAATGTATTTAAAAGACTTTAAATAAAACTTTTACCCCTGGCTTGGAGACAATATTAAAGTATTCTTATTGCTATGAAAATATTCCATCAATCATAACGCTGATGGTTGAAAAACACACATAACCTGAAAAATCCCTAATCCATCATTTATCAGAGGTAAGATGTGGTAATGTGGCTAAAATGGGTTACAAACCAACTTCTGGCAGTGAAACTATGAAGGAACAAGAGGAACTTGGGTAATCCACTGAGAAATAATTGCTTCTCCCCCTTTCTCCCCAGAAATCCAAAGGATATGTTTCCAGAAAGGGCCATCTGATCCCTTATTATTCCTCCAACTTTCTCTATGTTCTCAGATCAAACCCTTGTAAATGCTCTCCTCGTCCATAAAGTCTTCCTGGCTATTTTAAAGCAATTCAAAGTTTTTCGCCTTTACTATCTCACCCAATTCAATAAATCCCTGAGCAAATGAAGCCTCTCCTGGCCCTTGTCAGCATCAGAGCAAAGGGGGCTGAAACAGAGTTAGCAGAGAAGGCAAAACTTGGTAGCTGGGCTTGGTGCCTGGCTACAACCCTTTTTATTACCCACGGTGTTCTCCCTGTCATGGAATTCACCACCACAGTCTTCCCCACTGTCTTCATTCTCCTCCAGGACTATTTCCTCCCCTGCCCCTTTACTCTTAAAGATGACCTCTCCACCTACTTCCCTGGGAAAATTGAGAACATCTGATGAGAACTCCCACAAGTTTCCTCCCAAACTCCTTAAGTTTTCTTTGGATCATCACCCAAACTTTTTCCTTCCCGCCCATCTTGGAGGAACTTTCCCTGCCACATAGACAGGTTAACCCCTTAACCTGCCTCCTATCAGGCTGGGGCCTCCTTCCCATGACTATGATCTGTTTTAGCCTCTCCAATGGCTATTTGTCCAATTCCTCAGCACATGTTCAAACCTTCTCGCGCACAAAGAAATAAGCACACAAACACCAAAAACAACCACTCTGGATCCACATTCCAGTCTCTAGCCTTACCATTTTCTACCAGTCTCCCTCCTAGTCTTCTGCTTCCTCTTTTTATTCCTCAGTAAAACATGATATTGTCTGAATAACATCAAGCACAAAAGTCGGAAGGCACCAAATAAAAGGGAGGCCTGTTCCTCAGTCTCACTCATCTTAGTTCTTCCCCTCTTCTGTATTTTGAAATTATATATCTCAAATATCCAACCAAATCCAAGGCCTCAGTTCACTGCCCATATGCCTGTGTTCCCAGTAGCACTCTTGCCTCTCAAGATGAACTTTTCTCTACTTTGGTTTCTGTAATGTTATTTTGCCTCCAACTTTTCCTGCCACTAATTTAAAGTGTTCTTGTATTTTTGCAGTATTCTTTGCCCATCACTTAATGGATATTACTCTCAAAAATACCAGTGTTGGTCTATTCTCTGCTCCCTGCACTGTCTATATTTATCCTATAATGATTCTCATTGGCTTCCATCCTCACTATGTATTTCCCAAAGGCATGCCCCTATTTCTGCCTCACTCCTAAATTCCAGGCCACATCTCCACACCTGCTGAACACCTCTAGCCACTTGCATGACATCCGTCTAAGTGTGGTCCACTGGCTCCTCAAGGTCTGGTTAACTAAAACAGAATCAATGTGACAGAAGGAACCATTGTACATAACTCTGATAAAGATTTTTATATGATTCTTGCTAGGAATAGGAACTCGTGGCAGACTGAGACTCAGCAGGCCTGCAGGTAGAAGCAAAAGGTGATTTTACCTGGCTGGATGAAGAGTATGAGATAGGGAACAAGGCCAACAAGGCTAGATCTGGACTCAAAGCAGGAAAGTTGTACCTACTTCTGTGCTTAGGACTGAATGTTGCCTCTTAGTCCTCCTGAAGTTTACACTGTGCAAGACACTCATAACAGACAGAGACACCACCAAAAAATTAGGCAAATATTGCTTGCACACCTAGATAGAAAATTAAGTACTTATTTTGGCTACAAGTCAAGGTGCATTGGCATTGCATGAAGCAGGAAGTTATGGGGGTGTGTAATTTGGACACAGTGAATCAGGAAAAGCTGTGACCTCTTTTCCACTTATTGTTCATACTGTAAATGCTTTACTTCCATCAATTAAAAGATCCATGTGGACTCTGTCCCTCCAATTATTTATGGGTCTGTTAAGTACCTCTCTGTGATTAAGACTCACTTTTTTTTTTAATGTGAGTACATAGATCTGCATTCCTAATTATGGCATCCTCAAATACCAAGGAACTTTGTGAATGATACTTTCCTGGAAGACACTGATACTAACATTTCTCTCCCTGGGTTAAGAAAGTTAAAAAGAGTTAATACATTTTTGGCTATGCATGTGCCTCACTCTCCTACTAGAGGGGGAAGAAAACAGGCTCTCTTTTGAACAAAGGAGAATGAAGAAAAGTTCCTTTCCTCCACCAGGAGCCTAGACTCCTCATCAAGGGCCTCCTGCTAATTCCAGGCCTCTCCCTGAAATCAGGGAGGCCTGGGCCCTTGGGATGCTCACCACCCCTCTGGGCATGATCTGTAGCATTCACAGCTTCCGAGTATCCTAATCTATTCCATATTCCAAGAGGCTCTCTGAAGGGAAAGGTAATCATTCTCACACAAACAGTCACTCTACACTTTCTTTCCCACTCATATCCGCTTGGAACTAAGAGCAAGCAGGGAATGGAGTTTTGCCCTCCCTGGTGCTGTGTGGCTCCTTGGCCTTTGCTTAATCAAGGTCATTGCTGTGGCAGTAAGCCATGAAGAAAGTGGGCTTCCCAGAAGAAATCAGGGAGCTATGGAATTGATTCTCCCATCTTAAAAGAAGTATCTGATCAAAACCACACCATAATGGCTAAAGAAATAGGAGGAGCAAGGAGTAAACACCCTTAGTTAGGAACAATTAAAAGGAAGTCTTCATGGAGAAAAATATAATTGAATGATTCCATTACTTTCCCTAATTACCATTGTGTATCATTTAAATTTAAAAATGTGTCTGCTTTCAGATTCATCCACCAGTGAGGAAGCTGAAATTAAGAATAGACAACCCATTGTAAAATTTCCAGGGCTTAAGATAAAGCAAGTACTATTCTCATCACACTTAGCCATTTGCCTGACTGCTAAACCTAGAAACCTAGATTTCTTAACTCTGCTATACCCAATTAAACAGGAGGTTCTAACTCTACTTCTGGAATATATCCGAAATCCAGTCCCTACTCACCTCCTTCACCATGACCTTTTAAATTCAAGACACTGTCCAAGAGTCTTGAATGCTGAGAACAAACTGAGGGCTGAGGAGGGGTGGGGAAGAGGGGAAGGGGGGTGAAGGGCATGGAGAAAGGCACTTGTTGGGATGAGCACTGGGTGTTATATGTAAACCAACTTGACAATAAACTGTAAAAAAATAAAATAAAATAAAATTCAAGACACTGTCATTTCTTGGCTAGAATCATTACAAGTGATGGCCAGCCAGGCCCCCTGCCAGATCTCAACCCCAGGATTCATTCTCTGAACTGCAACTAAAGAGAGCATTTAAGCACCCAACTTACCTTCCAAAGGCTTCCCATTGCCCTTTGAATGAAATCTATGCTTTTTATCAAGGCTGCCTAGTTTTCCTTCAGTTGTTCCTTTTTCCCCTGTATATTCTTGTCCTAACGCTCTCTCCCTTGGTCACTATGCTTCCACCATACTGGTCTCTTTTGCTGTCTTTCTGTGACACCAGACTCTTTCCCATTTTCTTAGGTTGTGATTCCTAGCAACGTAGTCTGTGATGGGGATTCTTATGCATGTGGTTTATTGAGGGAAGGATCTCAGGATAAAACTGCAAGAGAGTGAAGAAAGCAGAACGTGGAATGGGATGAAGCCAATCAAACATGTAATCTCCACTAAAGGCTCCACTAGTCTCAGCCTGATGATCTCATAGCCCCACTTGAGGCAAGAGGCCAGCATCTTGTACTAGGCTACCGATCAGCCATTGGTTGTGGCCCAATCCAAAGTAAGGACATAATCTCAGGCATTTTCTTTCACCTGAGAGTAACTGCAGTTGTGAGTAAATAGCAGCTAATGCTCGCAGCAGCTAGGCGATGGTCCCTTAGCCCAGGGAAGGGGACTGAGGCAGGGCATCAACAGTTTTACTAAAAGCGCAATAAGAACTTGTTTTAGCTATTTCTTCTGACTGAAACACTCTCCTTACAGATCTTTAGGTATCTAGCTCCCCATCATCATTTGCATGCTGCCTCAAATGTCTTTTGTGAGTGACCATGCCTGCCCATCTAGCTTAAGTGGTCACACTGCCCTCCCAGTTAATCTCACCAAGCTACCCCTCTTCATTATCTGAGTTACAATTTCCTGTTTAATTTTTACTTACATGTTCATTGGTTGTCTCAACTACTAGAATGTAAAATCCCTGAGAACAGGAACCCAGTCTTATACACCAATCTATCTAGTGGTAAAGTCAAAACCTATCTAGTGGTAAAATTAAAAAGATACTGGAATCAGACATTCTGGTTCCCTCATTTTACTAACTATACAAGCTTCAGCAATTTAACTTCTTACATTGCCAGATTAATAGGGTTATTTGGAGGATTAAATGAGTTGATGCAAGTAAAGTGCTTATAATAGTACCTGATACATATCAATCACTCAATAAATACTAATCTAGAATTGCCTGTTGCATGAATGAGTGAATGGATGAATAAATGAATGAAGAAAATAATTTTTTGGCAACTTAAACTGCCACATTGCTTTGCATATAGGATGACATCATAGGCCACTGGCATTTCTCTGCTTTTTACCCTTTAAAGGTACACAAATTTGGGGTGTGCCTGGGTGGCTCAGTCAGTTAAGCATCTGATTTCAGCTCAGGTCATGACCTCACAGTTCATGGGTTCAAGCTCCGCATTGGGCTCTGTGCTAACAGTTCAAAGCCTGGAGGCTGCATCGGATCCTGTGTCTCCCTCTGTCTCTGTCTTTCTCCCATTTGTGCTCTGTCTGTGTCTCTCAAAAATAAATAAAAGTTTAAAAAAATAAAGATATATAAATTTTTATTCTCTTTCTCAGTCTTCAGTATGCATCCTAAATAATCAAATTGTTTGTTTCCTGATGATACTCAAAATCAGCCAGTACTCCCAACTTGACCACATTCATTGCAAGACTGTAGGCTTGAAAATTCAATTTCCTGGACCACAGCATGCTAAATCCTAAAGGCAAGGCCCTTATTCCCCAATGGTAAGCAATCACTGTTCCAACAACGCTTGCTACCCTCAAGCCAACACTGCCATGTGATTAAATAAACTGGCTGCATCAAGAGGAAAGGAAGCTTTCAGTAAGCTTCAGCCACCAAATGAGCTGTGGTTTTGTCTGTGGCCTGGATGAAATGGGCAAAGGAGAAATTAGTTCAACTTCCCCCTGGAAGAGAGGTTTTATGGGAAGTAGGAAACAAGGGCAGTTATTAAACAAATATAAACTGACCACTTTCTGTGAGCAGGCACTGGAGGGAACATAAAGATGAGCCATGATACAGGATGAGATGAAGAATAAAGGGCCCAGTTCAGAAAACAACTGTAATGAGGGGGAGATCATTTGATTCACCTAAATTCTTTTTAAGAGAGCTATCGTTATGGTTTTTTTTTTTTTTTTTGGATGAAAAAGTCTGATAAGACATTTAGGATTTAGAGAAAGACACTGAGAACCAATTTAAGCTACTAAACTGTTACAGGAAAACCAGGCAATGTGTTTGTCCCTGAGCAAGGAAGAAGAGAGCAATGCAAAAGAAAGGAAGGGTTAGGGGACAGAGAGAAACCAAATTAATCATTAACAGCTGTCTACTTTGTCATTGACACCAGCCATCACTAAGGTGCCCAAATTCAACAATACTTGGTATGAGAGGAGTTTTTGTAGAAAGTAGTGTAAGATGTGGATTTCCAGATCAGATGACTTGAAGTGATTCAGAGACCACACCCATGCTGTAGACTAAAGGAGATAGTGTACCTAAAGGAATCTCAAGAGAGCACTGGCCTTTGCAGACCAAGAAATGGAGTTTATGCCAAGTCAACCAAAATCTCCAAGGAATCAGGAGGGCTCAGCAAGTATGTACCTACTCTTGTATTCAAGCAAAAGGATAACTACCTCTCAATGACAATCTCAGTAGCCGCATTTGCAAACATGGCCTAGGATCTTCATCACATGCCCAAATCTAAGACAATGAACCATTATAAGCCATGGCTGAAGTCTCAGAAGTAGAATAACCCAGAATCTATCTCTTTTCCTTCTGCATACTCTTCCTTAGTGATATCCCTTATTCTTGTGGTGTTAAATTCCATCTGTAGTCTGAAGAACCTTCAGCCTATATCCCTCTCTTAAGCAACAGAACTGCACTGTTGCATACAGTAGCTACTAGTCATATATGGCTATTGAGTACTTGAAATGCAGATAGTACAATTCGGTTACTAATTTTTTAATATCCAAATTAAGATGTGTTGAAGATATAAAATATACACTTGATTTAGAATATTTAATATGAAGAAAATGTCAATTTTTCATTAATATTTTTTCAGTTTCATTGAGGTATAATTGAAATTGTAAAATATTTAAAGTGTATGTATGTCTTGTGATTTGATACATGTATACATTGTGAGAGGATTCCCATCATCTAGCTAATTAAGATATCCACCAGTTTACATATTTTTTTGTGTGTGTGTATGAGAACAGTCAAGTTCTACTCTCTTAGCAAATTTTTTTTTCTTTAAGTTTTATTCATTTAAGTAATCTCTACATCCATCGTGGGATCAAACCCACAACCCCAAATTCAAGAGTCATATGTTCTACCAACTCAGCCAGCCAGCTGCTTCTCTTTTAGCAGATTTCAATTATACAGTAGTCACCATATTTCACATTGGATCTTCAGACCTTATTCGTCTTACAGCTGAAAGTTGATACCCTCTTACCAACCTGTCTCTATTTGCCCCACCTGTCCCCAGCCCCTGACAACCACTTTTCTACTCTTTGTTTCTATGAGTTTGACTTTTTTTTTTTTTAAGATTCCACATATAAGTAATATCATGCAGTATTTGTCTTTCTCTTTCTGGCTTATTCCACTTAGGATAATGCCCTCAAAGTCCATCCTTTTTGTCACAAATGGTAGAATTTCCTACATGCTGAAATGGAATTTTGGATATATTTGGTTAAATAAAAATAGTATTAAAGTTAATTTATTTGATTTGCCACCTCACCCTCAACGTCTTTCTCCTCTAGAATTACCTTTTTTCCCCATCAGATTGCATTGGAAAACAATCTGGGAGTTAAACTTGACAATAAGAAGTCAGTACCATCTTCAATACCATATACCCTACTCACTATGTGAGGGCAGGGCCAATGTCTGTCTAGTTCATGACTGCATTCCATTACCTGCAAAGTGTAGCATGTGGTAGGTTTTCAGTAAAGACTTTCTGAGTGAATGAATAATTGAGCAAATGAATGAATGGATGACTCACCTCAGGAATGGTTGAGAACACAAAGCACATATAACACAGTTAAGCAGAGAAGAGACATTCCACTGTGCTCCCCTGGAGCTGCCAGCCTTAAGGAATAGAGGGAAGTCAGAGTCCCACCTACAAGGCCATGGAGTGGAGACATGAAAATGAGGCTCCAGCAGCCCATGCAGGAGGGGCTGGGGATAACCAAAGCAGTCAGGAACTGCCCTATGGATTAGGGAGATTTTGAGGTTTTATAGCTGCCTCATTGAATCACGCCCTATTCAGCTTTGCAATGTGGCCTCTTTGCTGTCAAAAGCTGGAAGAGGAATTATAGAGACAGCAAATCTAGGTCAACGGGAGCCATGGGTGGATTAAGTAGGGAGTGAACAGCCTCTCTGAGCATCGATTGAACCAAAGCAATGATCAGTTAACAGATGCAGGTTTTTCAACTATAAATGGAAATTTAGCATCTAAATTGAGATATATTGTAAGTATAAAGTATACATTGAATTTAGAAGATTTAGATCCAAACACACTACCTATAACAGAAACAACAATAGCAGTGGCAGTAGCTAACATTTATGTAGATATATATGGGATATACTATGTGCCAGGACTACTTTAAGTATTCTGTGTGTGTGTGTGTGTGTGTATGTGTGTGTCTCATTCTCTTTCTGTATGTATACATATATGTATGATTGACATATTTGTGCGTACACATATCTCTATGTGTAGATTATCTCTAATCCTCACAGCAGCCCTATAGTTGTAATCACTCACAAATGAGGAAAATAAGACATGGACCTGGGATTCAAATCCAGGCTGTCAGTTGGCAGAGTCTTCATTTTTAACCATCATGCTATTCTATCAATCTTAAGTCAGTGAGGGAAGAGATAGAATCCTAATTTCAGGCACACTGGGTCAGACATAGGGTCCATCTGCCCAGTGTTCTGTGTCTGAAGGTTTATCCAAGGAGCATATGTGGGGCAAGGAGAAGAAGCAGGTATCCTTCTCTTCCCTGATTCTAACCACATTCATTCACTCCTTGCGCTGGACATGTGGAATTTTTTTAAGCTCCCTATTAACCTGTATTTCTATGCAATCTAGTTTTCTACATGAGAAGAAGACTTTTCTACTCTTTGCTATGTTTGCAAAATTAGAAGTTATTAAGGGAAATTGTTATTTTTGGAGTGCATAGATTCTGAGTCAATTGAGGGTAGGGGTTGGGTCCTCCATTTCTGCCTCCCTGTGCCTTCAACTGAGGAATGAATCCAGCTAAGAACAAATTTGTAAAAGAACATGGAAGGCCTTCAATCAAGAGGTTGGAGGAAGGAGGAGAGTGGGAGCATGGCTGAGCTGACATTTGTAATTCTTACAATTTTGCCCAAAATTAGACCTGCAACAAGTAAATAAACAGATCCTTTGTCCCATCTCCTGATCAAGTCACTCTCAATTTGGGAAGGCATATTTTTTCAGTGTCTTTTTCTTCCTATTACATAACAAAGATAATGTTTGCAGTCATTTTAGAAAAACTAAATAAACACAATAAAGGGGAAGACACAAAATTAAACCTGTGGTAATGTCCCATCCCTAAAGTAACATTTTTTGGGAAAAAAGACTTAGGAAGGACATGATGTCCATCTTCAAATATGTGAAGGAAGAGTGTGTGGCAGAGAAATTTCCTCCATTTTGCTCATTACACCAGAACAAGAATCAGTGGGAGATCATTTAAGGAAAATTTCAAGTCAATAAAATAAGAACTTTTTCTAGTCATTAAATCTGGTCCAAAACTGAATCATCTCCCTTGAATGGCTCTAAGCTCCAGTTTAGAAGTAAATACCTCAACCAAAGATCTGGGACCATTCATATTAGATTGCATTTGAAATTTATGACTTCTAAAGTCCCTCCCAGGTCTAAGATTCTATGTTCTTAATATCACTAGTATATTTTATTGACATATAATTTAAATACCACAAAATTCAGCATTTTGAAATATACACATACAGTTCAATTATTTCTAGCATAAATGTGCAACTATCACCATTATCCAATTCCAGAACATTTCCATCACTTTAAGAAGAAACTGCATAGCCATTAGCAGTCACCCCCAGTTCTTCCTCCATCAACCTCTGGCAACCACTAATTTACTTTCCATCTCTGTGGATTTGCCTATTCTGAATATTTGATATAAGTAGAATCATGCAATATGTGGCCTTTACTGTCTTGCTTCTTTAATCTAGCATAAGGCCTTCAAGGTTCATCCATTTTGTAGCATGTATCAGTACTTCATTTTTATGGCTAAATAATATTCCATTATATGAACATAACACATTTTGTTTATCCATTCATCTGTTGATGGACATTTATGTTGATTCCATTTTATTTTACTGTTATGAATACTGCTATAAATTCTGCTATAATACTGCTATAAACATTGTATGCATTTTTTACATATGTTTTCAATTATCTTGGGTGCATATCTGGTGTGGAATTGCTGGATCATATGATAATTCAATTTGTAACTTTTTGAGGAACTAAGCAACCGTTTCCAAAAAACTGTATTGTTTTAACCTTCTCACTAGAAATATGTATGAAGGTTCCCAGTTTTCTACATCTAAGCTAATATATGTTATTGTCTTTTTTTATAGCCATTCTAATGGATGTAAGTATCTCTTTGTGGTTTTGATTTGTATTTCCCTAATGTATAATGATTTTGAGCATTTTTCCAAATGTTTGTCAGGTATTTGTATGTATTCTTTGCATAAATTTTCAGATCCTTCACTTATTTTTTAATTAAGTTACCTTTTTATTATTGAGATATAATAGACTTTTATACCTTCTGGGAGATCACTAAGATACCAGACTTTCATCATAAGTAAATTAATTTGAAACCTGAGAAAATAGCTAAATTTCTAGGGTCAAAAATTAGCAATTTTGAAATAATTTGAAGTAGAAAAATCTGAGATAAATAACTAAGGAAGAAACCATGAATATTTAAAAAGAGTTAGTGTCCATATCTTCCCCAAGCCCTCCCAACCTACCCTATGTAAAATCCTATAAGGCACCAGGACCAGCTGGTTTCAACGGTGAATTTTTCAAAAGGTATTTCTGAAAACAAAGAGATCTTTTCCTATACTACACAACATATCCCAGATTCTAAAGAAAGGATATTTGTTAATATATTATGAAGAGAACATAAAACTAATACCAAAAACTGAGAAAAAATATAAGAAAAAGTATGGAACAAACTCATTTATAAATATTGATATGAAAAACTCATAAGTATTAATAATTGCAACTTAGCAGTGCATTAAACAAATAACAAATCATGATCTATAGGAATCATAAGATTCAATATAAAAAGTCAGTAAACATAATTTAAAATGCAAATCACTGGGGCGCCTGGGTGGCTTAGTCGGTTAAGCGTCCGACTTTCACTTAGGTCATGATCTCGCGGTTCGTGGGGTCGAGTCCCGCGTCGGGCTCTGTGCTGACTGCCAGCTCAGAGCCTGGAGCCTGTTTCAGAGTCTGTCACTCCCTCTCTCTCTGACCCTCCCCTGCTCACGCTCTCTCTCTCTCTCTCCTAGAAATAAATAAAACATTAAAAAAAATAAAATGCAAATCACTAAAAAATTCTATTCAGAAAAGGCATTGAGTAGAAATAACATTAAAAATTTTTTTAATGTTTATTTATTTTTTTGTTTTTTTTTAAATGTTTTATTTATTTCTGAGAGAGAGAGAGAGAGAGACAGCGTGAGCAGGAGAGGGTCAGAGAGAAAAGGAGATACAGAATCAGAAGCAGGCTCCAGGCTCTGAGCTAGCTGTCAGCACAGATCCCGATGTGGGGCTCAAACCCAGGAACCGTGTGATCATGACCTGAGCCGGAGTATGTTTATTTATTTTTGAGAGACAGACCACAAGTGGTGGAGGGGCAAAGAGAGAGGAAGACACAGAAACCAAAGCAAGCTCCAGGATCTGAACTGTCAGCACAGAGCCCAATGCAGGGCTCAAAATCCATGAACTGTGAGATCATGACCTGAACTGAATTCTGGCACTTAACCGATTGAGCCACCCAGGTGCACCTATTTCCATTTCTAGAAAACTTCTTAGGACCCATAAATTGAACAGTACAATATCACCTCACATCCTCATATTGGCTAACATCTGCAACTATAAAAAAGGATGACAAGGATATAGGGAAACAACTTTAATATCCTTAAAGGAGTTTAAATGAGTCAAATCACTTTGAAGAAAAATTTGGCACTATTTTGTAAAATTGAAAATCTACATACTGTGACTGAGAAATTCTACTTCTGAGTATATTGTCTAAAATATTCTTGCATATGTTTATAAACAAATTTGTCAAGTTATTTCCATTGCAAAGCTCTTTAAAATAGGGCAGAAAGCCCTCAATATTACATCAACAGGACAATGAATAACTGAGATGATATATTCACACACTAGAATACAATTGTTAAAATAAAATAACATATTCCTCTATTCAGCCATATAATTAGAACTCCACACAAAATGTTGAGTAGAAAAAAAAGCAGCCTTCCTATAATACATACCTTGACATTTATGTCCAATTTACAAACATGAAAATATAAACATTATTCATTGAGATATACATATGTATATTATTAAAGAAGAGTGAAAAATATATGTGCTTAGTTCATGTTTTCCTCTGTGTTTGGAGCATGAGGAACAAACTGAAGTCAGAAAACAAAGAAAATGCCAACTCTCTGTGTAATGCTTTATTTCTTTCATTTAAATTAGGATAAAGCAAAGAGAACAAAACATTTCCAATCCTCAATTCTGATTGGAAGGTACATTAATATTGTCATTATTGATTTTACTCTGGGATATTTTTCAAATTTCTCAGAACAAAAAAAAATCCATAGTAAATCAAGAACAAAAATAAAGTCCCTTAACATGATTTAAAAATATATATATATTTCAAAACAAATATGAACACCATTCTTTATGGTGAAACACTAAAAGCATCTACATCAAAATAATTTTTGAAATAAGAATATACAATTATTAATGAAGATCTAGGGGCTCTAGCCATTAAATTGACTAATAAATTTTTTAAAAATGTATGTGTATTTGTGTGTGTATATGTGTAGGAGTGTGTATATGTGTGTTTGAATGTATATGTGCAGGTGCATGTATACATATGTATGAATGTGTATACATGAATGTAAGTTGGTATATGTACTTGACAGTATATATGTGTATATGTGTATATATGTGTGTAAGCATATGTGAATAGTTGTATGGGTCTGTATGTATGTAGGTGTATGTAAACAGATGAATGTACATATGCATACATGTTTATCTATACATAATTATGTGTACATGTCTGTATATGTGTTATACAGCATGTTCATATGTGTGTGTGAAAACATGGATATCTATTACATGGATACATGTATGGGTATTATGCATGCACATGTGCATACACACACTCCAAACAGGAGCAAATATATATCAGGTATTCCATATATATTTGTTCTGCCTTTTCAAGTAGATTTTATGCTTATTAAGATCTGAAGCTATGACTCGTATTTCTTTTGGAATTCACATATAGTGAGTTCTCAACAATACTTGCAGAGTTGAATTTGGCATCAGTACCCCTCAATTTCCATGGACCAGCAAGAATTCACAGACCAAATTTAAGGGCTGTTTTTTGTTCAGTATAAGATCGTTTGTACTCAGAATAAAAAGTAGAAAATAAAACCCTAGCGATGAGTTTATCTTAAATTTTATATAAATATAGATATAATTATTCCATTTTCTAGAATCCATAGAAAATATCAGATACCAAGAGCCTATAATGACCTGTATATATTTCACAATTTCTCAAAAGTCACTAAAATTAGTTAAGGAAAGACAGAGAAGATGCTATCCTGTAGATGACCCATTTTATTAGCCAGAAGAACAAAAGAGAATCCATCAGATGGACCTTGCCTTCAGTCTGGGCCAGTTGGTAACTCACTCATTTAGGTGAAGGTGGCATCAAGAAGCCAGTGAAGGTGGGGGATCTCCTTCATGGACCTTTTATAGCAGGAAAGGGAGATGGTGGTGGCAGTGATGGACGTGGCCTTCTGGTCCTGTGTGGGAAAGCTGTAAACTACAAGTTCAGCCCCCAGGATAGGAGGGTGGATCTGCAGAGAAGCGTCATAGCCCAGGCCTGAGCAGACAGGCTTAGTGATGCATCCCACTGACAAGAAGGAAACACAGCCATGGCGTTTGTTCTGTAGGCCAGTAAAGGCAGCCAGAGCAGGAGAGGCATCCAAAAGCAAGAGAGACCATTTCCTCACAAAAGGAGAGGTTATTCTCTTATTTTCTTTTCTCCTGCAGTCTGAGTCAGGCAGGAAAGGAACACCCTAAGGTCAGATCTAAGTTTAAGAGGTGAGAGCTCCATTCGGGTTCAATTCAACAGGCTACAAGACATGCACAGCCCAAATGGGCAATAAACCAAAAGATCCACAGCGGCAGAAGGAATGCCTTATTCCAAAACATCACTTGGAGCCCAAGAACAGACTCTTACATTTGAGTTAAGACTCCCCACCCAGCAAACCAAATTGTGTTCTTTCTGGGTGGCTGGCTTAAAGAATAGTACATTACAGTGGAAACTCCCATTTACTTCATTTACTGCCGCTTATAATATTTTCCACTATTTGGAGATAATGAATTCATCCTTTTCTTTTCTCTTTTTTCTTTTCTTTCCTTTTTCTTTCTTTCTTTCTTTCTTTCTTTTTTTTTTTTTGCCAACATTATGCAGGCCACTACAAGAGCCAAATGTTCCAGAAAACTTCTCAAATGTGTTACCCTTAATTTTCTATGATAGCTTTAGTGGTTTCTTTGGAAAGGCCTCAAAATAAACCAAATTAACAATGCTGAGAATAAACCCAACTGTCACCTTCATCCCCTTTGAACAGCCTGGGGGAAAATGCCACCTTCAAGAGCCTTTCCAGTATGCAGGCTTAAAGAAGACAAGTTAATTAAAGTCACCCCCAGAAAAACAACTTCTCCCCAACCCAACTCTGTATCACTGCTATAGACCATCTCCACTCTATCTGAAATTCACTTAACATGCAGGCCTGAAACCATGGATTTTGTCAATGGAATTATACCCTTACTGTAATTGTCCAGCTGAGGTGCCTTCTGGAAGGATGTTAACCAGGAGTTTTAGCAGGAGATCAGAGGGAGAGAAGGAATATTGCAGGACTCATTTTCCTTCACAGAAGCCTGGCAGTTTTCTCAGCTTGGTAAGAGCCAGGCATGCACTGCATATGTGCTTCATGTGTAGAAAAGATCTTGCCACTCAGAAAACTTACTCTTACGAAATAACAGGCTCACAGCAAAGTATGATGAACAAAGCTGCAAGAGCATCTCTTTCATTTTTATACCTTTTATTCCACTAGCAAAAATTGGAGCAATAAATTTGCCAACTGCTCATTCCTCTTTCTTATATTCTGTTATTGTTTGCTTTGGCAGAAGCCACTGTCATGGGGCCAGCAGGAAAAGAGCACATACTGAACCAGAAAAAAAGATGGCAGTCAGCTAAATCCATCACCAAACTTCAACTGGTGAAGGAAGTTAGTACCCAAGTCAGTCATGGTCATGTGACTTGTTACTGCTCATAGCCTAGATGCTATATGATACTGAAAAGCTATCCACAAGGAGGTGGCAGAAAAATCAACATTTTTTGCCCCATTGAAAGTGGCTACTTTGGGCAGTTTTCTACAAAACAGAAATGGAAAGACATTATTCTATTGTTTGCTAAACTTACTGGATGGGGAAATGTTTTCAGCATCTATCAGCATTTGGCATTTCCTTACTCCAAAAATTTATTCTTCTAATGCCTCCTTCTCTGTTAAGACTTTGTACATCTGTAGGTACCCTATATTTCCTGCTTCAGATGATGTAGAGACCTCAATTTAGTAGTTCAGTTCTTCTGAAGGTATGCCTTTTATCATCCCATCTTTTAACCTCTCTGTGTCTTTATATTGAAAATAAAACATAGGTAGACTTTATTTCTTTCACCCAGTTTGACAATCTCTTTCTTTTAATCTGAGTGTTTGGTCCATTAACATTTAATGTAATTATTGATATGGTTAAGTTTAACTCTACACTCTTGCTATTTATTCTATATTTGGTCCACTTTTCTTTGTTCGTTTGTTCCTGCTTTCCTCACTTTATTTGGATTGGCCAAGCATCTTTTAGTATTCTATCTATTCTCTTTCTAATTCTATCTCTTTGGTTGTTTTTATTAGATATCATTCTAAGAATTATAATATGTATTCACAAATCATCACAATCTACCTTGAATTAATAGTAGACCACATCACATCTAATGTATGAATCCTATAACAGAAGTTTTTTACTTCCTTCCCATACTTATGGGATTATTATCATATATGCTATAAATCCCAGAATATAATGCTCACTTTGCTTGCAATAGTAATAGTCTTTTAAATAATAATAATAATAATAATAGTAAAATAAGCTCATTGTATATTTACCCATGTATTCATTGTTTCTGGAGCTCTTCATTCTTTACTGTACAACACTGAACTTCTATTTCCATTTAGTCCTTGTGAACTTTTCTTCTTTGACAACAAACCTAAGGCTATGCATAATAGAAAACTAATGCAACTGGTGCCTAGGTGAAAAACTCAAGCCATGACCAGCAAGGACATGCAGCAACCTTCTTAAGATCAAGAATATACATACTACATGAGTGATTTACAGCAGGGATTTTTAGGGCCTATTTATTCTAAAGGAGAGAAAATCCAGGGATAATGGAGTAAGCTTCAAAACGTTGTCAAAATTGAAATAATCTTTTTTGAAAGTTAGAACTAGGACCAAATGGTTTAAGAAATCAGCTTAGAAGCTGATTTACATTCAAAATAAAGAACTAAGATTATTCAACATGAAACAAAATACATTGAAAACCATCTATTCTCCATGACAAGGATACTCAATCTGGGAAGTAACATGGCACCAAGGTTAAAAGTGTGGACTCTGGCATCTGACCTCCTGAGTTTCACTCTTCCTTCACTACTCACTGGCAACATCACCTTGGCCAAGTTAATGAGCTTATCTGGCCTTTTTTCCTTACTTGTAAGGTGGGCATGGTGATAATAGAATTCCCTTCAGAAGGATGTTGTGGAAGTAGCATCTCTAAAGCACTTGGAACACTGCCTGGAACATCCTCAGTATCTGATAAACATTAGCTATTACTATCACTGTTACTTGGTTGGCCCTTTGTGTTATTTCCAACTCTAAGATTCTGTTTTGCTTTGAGTCTTATTTATTCTTGAGGTTCAAAGTAGAAAAAAAACATGTTTTCACATCACCATCATCCTCTTTCACCAAACCTCAATATATACGTATAAAACATTTTGTAGTGCTTGCTTAAATTTCTAATCAGTACCACTAAAAAAATTATTTGTTTTATTAAAATAATCTATCAAGACAGTAACTATAACACAACTATATCATGTTACTTTCCTAGGTCAATGACAAATCGAACACCATAAACAAAAAGAGACTGACTTTTTGATATGTGCTCCTGAAAAGTGGCCAGCCATGAAAGAGATAAGATTTTCAAAGTGATCAAACAATGAGAAACAAGAGAACCAATTTATGCTGGTGACCTATACTGTTCACTAAACACCCATATGAATCTTAAAGTTCAAAACCATCTTCACGATAGGACCCACTAACCTTATTTTATGTATATCATAACTGAAGTTGGAGAAGTCTGTATGACTTCTCCAGCTTTACAAAGATATGGCTCCCACTGCCATTAGCTATCCAACATAGCAAATGCTAAATCATGTTCATGGACAGCAGGAGAGCAGGACACTTACAATGTCAGGACTAAAAGAGCTAGATAGAAGTTTGAGTAGACTCAGTTAATTGAGAATAAAACACATGGATGTCAGGAATGCAGGCTACCAAAAAAGAGAGTTAGGAGAAATTAGGAATATGTCAGACTTAGTGTGGGTTCCCCCAAGAGTAGACACAGAGTTAAGGACTGATTTAAAATAACCGATATGGGAATTAAAGAGGCCAGCAAGAGAGTAGAAAAATCAAACAGGGAGGGGAAGGCTACCAACAAAGTTTGCATTACTGAGCAAGTTATACTGTAGGCAACTGGAGCTTAAATGTACTGGGGAGATCTGAGAGTCAGTGTAGAGCCATGAACCTCAGAATTATCTCACCGAGAGGTAAGGAAGATGGGTGCTTATACATTAATTCAATCTATTTCTTCTGTCAGTCCGTTTTTGAAGGCTGTTCCTGGTGATGTTAATTTCATGGCACTCCAACTTGCCATGTACATAAGCAGACTGGCCTTTGATGGCAAGAGGACCTTTTCAAATGAAAAGAAAATGCTGGCAGTTGAGAATTGGGCCAGGGTACATTGAAATGGTAAAGGCCAAAGTCGGTAGTTTTATTTGGCTTGAAAAATATCAGAAATGATGGTGTGTTGATGGCTCAAAATTTTGTAAGCAGCTAAGGCTAAAAAACCAGAAATCATCAATTCAACTTTACAGACACTATACATGTTGTCTAGATCAGCACTTTTTTGTTTTTTGGTTTGTTGTTTTTTTTTTGAGGTCTCATCAGGGGTCAAGAAAAAATCTGTCCATAATCCTCAGTGCACTAACAACAAATTGATGTTCCAATTTCAGGCACTAGAACTCCAATATTCTCATGTATTGCACCATGCAGAGAATGGTGATGTACTTCATTCCAAAACAGATCTGATCCAGGCAAGAGCCTCTTTTAACCTACAAGGGAAGGCAAAAATATAAAATGAATCTGAGGAGATAGATGGGGTCTGAATTTACAAATTCTTATAAGAAAGTAATTGGCAGAGAGGAAAATAGATACATAAAAGGTCACAGAAAGAACTCTTATACACTGTTGGTAGGAAGGCAAAATGTCGCAGCCACCTTAGAAAAAAATTTGGCTGTTTCTTTTTTTTGTTTTTCTTTTTTATTTTTTGTTTCACAAATAGTTTATTGTCAAGTTGGTTTCCATATAACACCCAGTGCTCATCCCCACAAGTGCCCTCCTCCATGCCCATCTCCCCCCTCTCCCCCAACACCCATCAGTCCTCAGTTTGTTCTCAGTATTCAAGAGTCTTTCATGGTTTGCCTCTCTCCCTCTCCCCCACTATTTCCCCCCTTCTGCTTGGCTGTTTCTTAAAAGGTTGGTTTGGATTCCAATATTCCAATAGGGAGTTGACATATTAAAACATAGACTTCCATACAATCCAGAAATTCCATGTATAAGTATTTATCCAAGAGAAACAAAAACTTATATTCACACAAAAGCCTGTATGCTATTATTTATAGCAGCTTTTTAATAACTATCAAAACCTGGGGGTGGGGTAGGGGGTGGGAGGTGCCTGAGTAGTTAAGTTGGTTGAGCATCCAACTCTTGATTTCAGCTTATGTCATGATCTCACAATTGTGAGATCAAGCTCTGTGTTAGGCTTCACACTGGGAGTAGAGCTTGCTTAAGATTCTCTCTCTCCCTCTGCCACTCTTCCTTGCTCACATGCTCTCTCTTTCTCTAAAATTAAAAAAATAAAAAATTTAAAACTGGAAACAAACTTCCAAATACTCTCCAACCACAGAATGTGCCATACATTCAGACAATGAAATACTACTGAGAAACAAAAAGGAATGAACTACTGATACACACAACATGGGTAAGCCTCAAATGCATCATGCTAACTGAAAGAAGCTAGACTCAAAAGGTACACTGTATGATTCCATTTATATGGAATTCTATTTTAAAGCCTCGACATGTGGAGAAAGATGGACTACAAAGGGAAGTACAAGGGAATTTTGTGTTGGATATATCTTGGTTGTGTTTGTAGTTACATGACTGTGTACATTTGTCAAAATTCACAGAATTATATGCCAAAAAGAGAATGCGGCTGTATGTATTTTTTAAAGTGAACCATTTTTTAAAGGAGGAAATGGTAGGTTCTGACAGCAGCAAGGAACTTCAGTCAAAGTTGAAAACCAAACCCAGGGCACTGGGACTGAAAGTTCCACTCTCTTGTGCTTTAGCCATTGGCAGCAGTATCCCGGGCCCTTAGTAAGTGAGACGATCCCTGATTAAAGCAAAAATATTTGCAGACTAACAGATTCTTTGAACCTCCATGAGACTACACCTCCAACTCTATGACAGAGCCAAATCATGTGGATTGATTGCAGTCCAGTACCACAAAAATGACAATCATTCAATGAGATAAATAACAAAAATTTTTAAAGCAGAATATCATATTTTTTAAAGGATGGAAACAGAACATCCACCCTGGAGACTTGGAGTCACAGGGATGGTAAGATTGTCTTTGATTGAACATGGAGCATTTGGACAGAGGAAGAAACACAGACTATGGAGCTGGACAAAATTGGATATGAACTCCAAGTCTGACCCTGGCCTGCCTCATGACTATAGCAGATCAAATTTTGGGTCTCAGTTCACCCCTCCCTGAACCATATTCTTTCCATGTAACTTTATAGTTTTCCCTTTTGCATGTTGGCATAGAGTACTTCCCCAACCTTCAACTTTGGGCTTAGTGAGGAGACACGCTGTGGCCAAGGGAATGTGGATGAAAGTGATAATAGGACTGTTCTGAGGACCCACCTAAGAACTAAGTTTCTACTTGCCCTCTTGTGCTTTTGCCATCTCCATGAAAATAACTTCCCTTGTGCCCCTAAATGAATTCACATGACACAGCCCATCCCAGCTACTTTCCTGACTTGTGTGCCAGAATAAATGAATTCTATCTTATGTCGCAGAGTTTTGAGGAAATTTGTTATGTGGCATTACTATGGCAATAGGTAAATGATACAATGATCTCAGGTGGATACTTTTATATACCAATTAGCCATTCATTCATCTCAAACAAATATTAATTGACACATACAAATGTGCTAAAACTAGAACAGGTGCTGAGTACCTTGCAGAGGAATAGGCCTAACTGTCCCTTCTAAGTGTAACCCAAAGCTCATAGCCATGTAGGTCTTTCAAGAACATACTGTTCCCACTCTAAACATCCCCTGCTTATATAAAAAGTCCATTACATAAGCCTATTCCTATCAGACTCTAAATTGGCTTGGACTGTATTCACTTTGACATCTCTCACTTCATGTTCTGCTGCAGCCTGCCCATACTGATTTCCACTTCCCTAACTTGGCTTTACTGAGCTTTGTTCAAATTGTGGGGATCCCAAAGTACTGGAGATACTGAAGCATTTAGGTGTGGCAGACACTACATGTAACTATTTAAGTAAAATTCAGTTCCTCAGTCACATTAGCCTCTTTTCAAGTGCTCATTCAAGCCCCATGTGTCCAGGGAATATTGGACAGCACACACAGAACATTTTCATCATCACAGCCAAGTTCTGCTAGACAGTATGAACTAGAGCTCTAGTTTAAAAATATTACCACTTTTTCTCCCAGTGGCTCATATATACTGTCAGAATGGCATGTGCCTGGGGTGTCTGGATGGCTGAGTCGGTTACGCCCCTGACTTCGGCTCAGGTCATGATCTCACAGTTTGTGGGTTTGAGCCCCTCATCGGGTTCTGTGCTGACAGCTCAGAGCCTGGAGCCTGCTTTGGACCCTGTGTTTCCCTCTCTCTCTACCCCTCCTCTGCTCATGCTGTCTCTCACTGTCTCTCAAAACTGAATAAACATTAGAAAAAAAAATAAGAAAAAAAGAATGGCATGTGCCAATATCAGTGTTAAGCTCAGGATGAAGATCAGTGTAGGCCCCATTGCAGAATCTGCCTCATCATGCTATTTCCTTCTATTGGAACAAATACTCATTGGGGTCTCCAGACTCCCTACCTGAAGATTGGCTTCTGTTGTAACCCTTCCCCCAAGTCTACTCCAATTCAAGATATTTTCCTCCTGCAAGAAATTTCTAAAATGTTGTGGAAATCAGAAAATACATATAGTGACCCAGAGGAAGAGATGTCACCCAACTTCCCCTCAGATCTAGCTAGACAGGACTGCAGTCACATGGAAATTAAAATACTCAGGTGTTTAGGTGAGGAATTAATACAATAATAAAGCTTAACATATCCACTGTAGGATGAAGAGTATAGTAGATATCAAGAAATAATGCATTTCTGTAGAGTCATCTCAACTGTACTGGAACTAGGCATAATTTCCTGATGTAAGGGATTGGCTAATTCTATTATGGTTTCAAATTAAAGCCACCCAGAAAAGTTCATGGGTGACTGGGAATTTAGTATAATCGAAACTCTCAAATATGACCTACAGTTATCTCCCTTCAACTGCACCAAGCTCTTATCCTTTTGCCACTGGAGGAGTAGGAGACGAGAGAAATTCCTGACTGGAGGGTCCCAACTCCAACTTGGTAGGCACTAAAGAATTTCAAGTCTCTGAAAGAATACCCAATCCTTCACTTGGCTCCCTGGAAGTTACTTTCAGGTAACTAACACGGCCATGAAAAATATCTCAACCACCTCTGCATTAGTCTTCCTTCTTTAACCTCTAGGGTTCTTAAAAGATTAAAAATAGAAAGAGGCCTAATTAGGAAGAATAAGATCTGCATTGAAGGATGTAGAGTTAACCAGGAACAAAGCTCCAGGAGGGTTTCTGTTTTGTTTTCTTTTAAGCTCTTCGGAATTTTTGGTCTTGGACAGACAGATCAGCACAGCACATTGCTCCCAAGTTTCCAACCCCAGAATATTTTTCTTAATTTTAAATCTTTGAAAAAGAAATGCTACATTTGTTTCATGATTTTTTTTTACTACTGAATATGATGGAAAGAGAATGGTAGCTCCTGCCTCTTGTCCCCCAAAAAAGAAGTTGGGCCAATGGAAAAAGCTGAGACTTAGCTTTTTTTTTTCTACCCATCTATTGAGATTTTCAAAGTACACCACTCAGAAAATATCCCTATTTGAAAAGAACTTCATCCCTGGTACTTATGGCTTTGATAGCTAGATTTGAAGAAGAAAAAAAAATGGAAAAAAATACAATAATTCTAAAGTAAGTAAACCCTCAGACCTACCAAAATTCCAGAACCTAAATACCCCCAGATGCTTCCTCTTACAGAAACAAGAAGAATAAATTTGCATTTGCCATTCTTTGAAAATGCTGATTACCACACCAAATTCCTTTGAACAGGCCTTTCAAAGTTCAATGTATCTTATAATATTATGCATCACATTTTCCAGCTAATTGTATGAAACTCTGTTTACTCTATTTTCTTCTAATTTTATATCTTTTTCATTTTATTTTGTACATAGTGGCAATATTCCTTTTCTTTTATGTTCTTTTTGCTTTGTGTGATATACAAGATCTTCTCCCCTGGTCTTTGCCATCTCAGTAAATAGCTAAACCATCTGCCCTAGAAGCTCAAGCCATAAATGTAGGAAACATCCTTGATTTCTCCTTTTCTCTCATGGCCCGCATCCAATCTGTCAATATGGCCTACTGAATTTGCCTCTAAAACATTTCCTGAATCCATTTACATCTATTTCCTCTGTTCTACTACCTTGCTCCAAGACAACATTATCTTTGCAATGACCTACTAATTGGCCTCTCTGCTTCCATTTTGGTTCTTCTACAATCCATTCTTCACCAGCAGTTGGAATGATTTTTTAAAATATACATGAGTTCATTTCACTCTCCTGTGTAAACTCACCAATGGCTTCCCTTGAGATTTATGATGAAATCAAAATATCTTAAAACACTTTACTGTGGGGAGTGCCTGGGTGGCTCAATCAGTTAAGCATCTGACTCTTGATTTTACCTCAGGTCATGATCTCACAGTTCGTGAACTCGAGCCCCTCATGTGCTGATAGTGTGGAGCCTTCTTGGGATAGTCTCTATCTCTCTCTATCAAAATACATTGAAACTTAAAAAGAAAAGAACAACTTATTGTGGCTCCAAGGGACCTAGCCTACACCTACTTTTCAACCTTATCTTCTAGGCCCGTTTCCTATCATCATCCCCTGTTCTCTACACTCCAGAACACTGGCTTTTCCTCCTCACTTAGTACTTGCCAATATTCTTCTTGCTTTAGGACACTTGCATTAGCTGTTCTCTCTGCCTGAAATAGGCTTCTCCCATAACTTTGAATAGCCAATTCATTCCTGACCTTCAAGTGAATGTCATTTTAGAGAGGACTTCGTTGACTATTGAACCTAATGTAGCCCCTCAATCATTTTGAATTCCATCCCCCCAACAGGTATTTTTATAGTACTTATCACTAGCTAATATTTGCCAATTTCTCTGCTTATTGTCTAGCCCTCTACAGTAGAATGTTAGCCCCGTTAGACTGTCTATTTTGTCTGTCTTATTTACAATGATATTCCCAACACTTAAAACTGTAACTAGCACACAGTAGATGCTAAATATATTTTTTGAGTGATTGCAAATGACATATCAGATAAAGGGTTGATATCCAGAGTCTACAAGGAATTCACCAAACTACACGCCCGAAAAACAAACAACCCAGTGAAGAAATGGGCAGAAGATATGAACAGACACTTCTCCAAAGAGGACATCCAGATGGCCAACAGACACATGAAACGATGCTCAGCATCGCTCCTCATCAGGGAAATACAAATCAAAACCACACTGAGATACCACCTCACGCCAGTCAGAGTGGCTAAAATGAGCAAATCATAGAACTCTAGATGCTGGCGAGGATGTGGAGAAACGGGCACCCTCCTACACTGTTGGTGGGAATGTAAACTGGTACAGCCCCTCTGGAAAACAGTGTGGAGGTTCCTCAGGAAACTAACAATAGAACTCCCCTATGACCCAGCAATAGCACTGCTAGGAATTTACCCAAGGGATACAGAAATGCTGATGCATAGGAGCACATGTACCCCAATGTTCATAGCAGCACTCTCCACAGTAGCTAAAACCTGGAAAGAGCCTAAGTGTCCATCAACAGATGAATGGATCCAGAAGATGTGATTTATCTATACCATGGAATACTACATGGCAATGAGAAACAATGAAATCTGGCCATGTGTAGCAACATGGATGGACCTTGAGGGTGTTATGCTGAGCGAAATAAGTCAGGCAGAGAAGGACAAATATCATATGTGTGCACCTATAGGAGGATTAGGAGCAACTTAACAGAGGACCAAGGGGGAGACGAAGGGGGGAAATGGTGGGGGAAAGGGAGAGAGGCAAACCATGAGAGACTCTTGAAGGCTGACAAAAACTTAGGACTGATGGATGTGGGGGGGAGGAGGGATGGGCATGGAGGAGGACACTTGTGGGGATGAGCACTGGGTGTTATGTGGAAACTAATTTGACAATAAACTATTTGTAAAAAAAACAAATATATATTTTTTGAGTGAAAAAGTAAATAAGCTCCCCTAATATTTTCTTTTTTAAAGTTGTTTTAATGTTATTTATTTATTTATTTATTTATTTATTTATTTATTTTTGCAAATAGTTTATTGTCAAATTAGTTTCCACATAACACTCAGTGCTCATCCCCACAGTGTCCTCCTCCATGCCCACCCCCCTCCCCCCCACATCCATCAGTCCTCAGTTTTTGTCAGCATTCAAGAGTCTCTCATGGTTTGCCTCTCTCCCTTTCCCCCACCATTTCTGCTGTGAGCAGGGGTAGGGCAGAGAGAGAGACACACACACAGAATTTGAACCAGGCTCCAGGCTTCAGGCTCTGAGCTGTCAGCACAGAGCCTGATGCAGGGCTCAAACCCACAAACTGAGATCATGACCTGAGCCTAAGTTAGATGCTTAACCGACTCAGCCACCCACACACCTCCCCTAATATTTTCTTATAATCTGAAGAGTAAAGGGGGAACAGGGAATAGGCTGATTCCTTTGAGAAGATATCCTTCACCTCGACCAGAGAAGTGAAGTGACTCTATTTTAACAGGAACAAAGGAAAACAAAGTTAGCATTGATTTAGTGTTTTCTGTGTGCCTAGCATTGTGCTTAATCCTTAGAATGTATTATATCACTTAACCCTTACAAGACCTCCACTGAGGGGGCATTAGTATCTGCATTTTAAAAATAAAAATCTGATGGGCACCTGGATGGCTCAGTCGAATGAGCATCTGACCTTTGATTTCAGCTCAAGTCATGATCCCAGGGTCATGGGATCAAGCCCTGTGTCAGGCTCCATGCTGAGGGAGCCTGCTTAGGATTCTCTCTCTCTCTTCTCTCTCTGCCTCTCCCCCACTCCACCCCTCACACACATGTGCACTCATAAATGAATAAATAAACAAATAAATACAAAAATACAAATAAAAATCTGAGAATGACTACAGTAGGAGCTATATTGTCCTATCCAGATCCCATTTAGACCTAGCTACTGTGAATAATGGCTACTAAAGCTCAGAGCTTCCCCCCATCTCTTGATAATTGCCCTCTTATGATAGACCTGACAGGAAAATTGCACCCTCTAAGGCAGCCCTTAGACAAAAATTGAAAACTAACAATGGGATTTTAAAAAAATTACTCCTTTGGGACCAACTCTGGTACAATTTACACTTCAGTGCTACCTGTGGGGTCAGGATGAAGCTAGCTAGATTCCAGTGAAGCCAGATTCTACATTCTTGCTCAGCATCTGTCCCTCTCCTGTTTCCTTCATTCTATTTCAGATTTCTTCTGAGACTGCTCACTTAATAAGTCATTTGCACAAAAATCTCCATCTCAGGCTCTACCTCTAAGGAATTTGACCCAAGACTCTTAAAGAAAAAAAAAATCATATACCCAAGGTTACAGAGTTAATAAGTAGTAAGGACAGAATTCAACCACAGGTGTGCAGAACCCCATGCTCTCACCATTTCACAGCACTACCTCCCTTGGAAGTTCATCTCTGTGCCTAGAGAAGACTGCCGTGAACCATTTTGGTGTGAGAATTTGTGAAATATACCAAACGACAAAAAAAAAAAAAAAAAAAGCCTGCAACAGGAGTTAATGGTCCTTCTATGCCCAAGATCTGTATCACCAACAAAGCCTGAAATGTAAAAAGAAGATGTAAAAAGGAAAACAGAACAATAGTAGTTAGGAGACTGGCTCTGTGTCTTTCTTACATCCAAGACACCAACTGTCTATTCTGTGACCTTGCACATATTCCTGGAGCTCTCATTTTTTCATTTATAAAACAGAGATAGTACCTGTGGTGAGAAGTCATGTTGCAATGTCTGGTAGGTAGTAGGTGCTCAACAACAACAAAAAGCTAATGTTTCCCAAGACCACAAGTGTTACTTTCTAATTCCAAGGCTTTTCTGAGACTAATTCTCTAATATGTTCCCCACATCTCTCACTATCCTTTTCTTCATGGAAGCTGGGTTTTGGTGTGCATAAAACAAGTTTGTTTAATCAGTTAAAGCTATGGGCTGCCAATGGGCTGGACACTAAAGAGAAATCACTTCTCTGGTTTTACTGTGAGGCATCTAGCTCTACATAAGCATGCTATAGGGAAATAGTGCTGGTTATTCACCTCTCCCAAATGATGCTACAACCGTTAAGATAATTACACATGGGGAATGCCTGGGGTATCAGTCAGTTGAGTGTCTGACTCTTGTTTTCAACTCAGGTCATAATCCCAGGGTCATGAGATAGAGTCCCATATCAGGTTCTGTGCTGAGCATGGAACCTGCTTAAGATTCTCTCTCTTTTACAGACCCTGGGTGGCTCAGTTGGTTAAGTGTCTGACTTCAGCTCAGGTCATGGTATCTGGCAGTTTGTGAGTTCAAGTCCCACGTTGGGCTCTGTGGTGACAGCTGAGCCTGCAGCCTGCTTTGGATTCTGTGACTCCCTCTCTATGCCCCTCCCCACTTGCACTCTGTCTCTCTATCAAAAAATAAGTAAACGTTTTTTAAAAAATTTAAAGATTCTCTCCCTTTCCCTCTGCCTCTTCCCCCCATTTGTGTGCTCACTCGCTCTCACTCTTTCTCTCATAAATACATACATACATACATACATACATACATACATACATACATACATAAATGAAATTACACCTGGTCCAACTGTACAGAAAGTTATGGATGTATCTACTAGCATATCTCTTGCTCTTCTAAGATAAGAAAAGAAATTGAACATACCTCAAACTCATTTAATGCCTCTTGAATGGTTGGATGAGCCACAGAAAATATCATCATCATCATCACAGTTTATATCCCCTATGCCAAGTACTTCATAATCATTATTCTGTTTACCCCTGTACCTGTATTTGTCAATATTCTTGTATTCAGTATTCAGGCTTAAAGCAATGGTGTTCAAATTCTGGCATATACCAGAATCACCTGGAGGGCTTTTTAAACTGTAGATTGCTGGGCTCCATCCCCAGAGTCCCTGATTCAATAGGTTTGGAGGCAGAGACCCAAGAATTTGCATGGGCCACAACTTGAGAATCACTTGCTAAAATAATTACAAAATATTTCTACGACTTTAGCCCTATAAAGAGTCTGTTTACATTCAGAAGCCTCTGCTTTTAACTACAGACAGGAAATTCTTGCCTAATCATAACCAGGGATGTGCTGAACCTGGCACTTCTCACAAGAGCCAATTGTTACCATCTCTTTCCAAATTCACATTCAGAGATGTCACATTAGTAGCTTGAAATCAGTTATAGTAGGAGTATTTACACCATGGAGATTGGCAAGCACTACAAATTTCCCAAGACACCAATTATAAAACTTTTACTATGTATCACTGGTCAAGGCCATGCCTGTAGAATTCTCTTCTCACTCACCATTCACTCAGAAGGAATTTATCAGTGACCAAAGACCATGATTGTGGCTAGCACAGTGGCTCCACCAATATAGTCTTACAAGTTCTTAATACCATATTCTCAAGTAAGTCCACTTCTTTTTTTCAGTATTTCTTTAAAAAGGAAAGTGATAAATTTCAATATAAAATTACTCCACTGGGCATCATAATGGGCAAAAATATCCAGCCCTACTATAGATACTTGAGAGTGACAAGCCTTTGTGAAAAGTCACTTCACTCACCCCAAGCCTTCATTTATATTTCTAACAAACATTTTTGAGTCTCTACTGTCTGCTAAGCACTAGATTAGAAAAAGAAGAGAAGATAGCAAATAGTCTCTCAGATGGGCTTGAGGAAGAACAATTCTAAATTTTTAGATAGAAAAAATTGAAAAGAAACATTTATCTGGAAATTCTGGTAAGGACTCAGATTTTTAATGGGCAATATACATTCATACATGGTACAAAATTGTAGGGGTACAAAAGGATATATGGTAAAATATAAGTCTCTTCCCTTCCTATCTTCCAATCACCCAGTATCCCCCTTCTGGAAGAAAATGCTACTTCCATTTTTTTGTGTATGTATCCAAAGATATTTTATGTACATACCAACATATTCTTTTTTTACAATGATGATAACTCACAACACAAATTTTTCTGCACTCTGCATTTTTCCCATAATAATATATCTTGGATATTGTTCCATAACAGTTCAAAAAGGAATCTCTTCCTCACTCTTTTTAACCATAGCATAATATTATGTGGCATATGATAATATATGTGTCCAGTCCCCTATTGATAGGCATTTAGAATTATTTCCACCCTTTTGCAGTTAAATAACGACACCGTGTATAATACTGTGCATTCATTATTTAACCTATGTGTGGTTATTTATGTAGGATACATTGCTAGAAGTAGAATTAAAATTCCTAGAAAGTAGAATTAGAAGTAGAAGTAGATCCTCCTAATCCTCCTATACGTGCACACATATGATATTTGTCTTTCTCTGCCTGACTTATTTCGCTCAGCATAACACCCTCAGGGTCCATCCATGTTGCTACACATGGCCAGATTTCATTGTTTCTCATTGCCATGTAGTATTCCATGGTATAGATAAACCACATCTTCTTGATCCATTCATCTGTTGATGGACACTTAGGCTCTTTCCAGGTTTTAGCTATTGTGGAGAGTGCTGCTATGAACATTGGGGTACATGTGCTCCTATGCATCAACATTTCTGTATCCCTTGGGTAAATTCCTAGCAGTGCTATTGCTGGGTCATAGGGGAGTTCTATTGTTAGTTTCCTGAGGAACCTCCACACTGTTTTCCAGAGGGCTGTACCAGTTTACATTCCCACCAACAGTGTAGGAGGGTGCCCATTTCTCCACATCCTCACCAGCATCTAGAGTTCTCTGATTGGCTCATTTTAGCCACTCTGACTGGCGTGAGGTGGTATCTCTTGAATGCTGACAAAAACTGAGGACTGGTGGATGTGGGGGGGAGGAGGGGTGGGCATGGAGGAGGGCACTTGTGGGGATGAGCACTGGGTGTTATGTGGAAACTAATTTGACAATAAACTATTTGTAAAAAAAAAATAAAAAAAATAAAAAAAAAAAGAAGTAGAAGTAGAATAGGTCAAAGGACATTTGCAATTATAGTAGCTATTACCAAACTGCCCTCCAAATTGTTTATATCAATTTACATGGCCACTAATAATGTATGAGAGTTCCAATTTCTTCACATCTTTTCAACCAAGTATATTATTAAACATTTAGATGTTTGCTAATCTGGGAAGTGGAAACTATCTTATTACAGTTTTAACATGCATATTTATTACTATGGATGAGATTGAGTGGGCTTTTTATATATACAAAAAATTTTTATTTCATAAATTTTCTTTTTAAAAAACAATCTGATCAGATATTTTGTCTGTTTTTCTATTGGGCTTTTGGCTTATTCTTATTAATATGTAGGTGCTCTTTGTATATTATAGAAGTGTCTCCTTTATCTAACATGAATTGTAATTTTTTTTCTGAATGATTGTTATAAATTTTTTAAAAAGTTAATTACAGGAACTTTCTCTTTTAGCCTATGAACTACCCTGTACACTGAAATACATTTGAAATGAGTGGGGGTCTCTGGATCCAGAAGTCACAGATGATATTAAAAGTATGTATCTCCAGGGGCGCCTGGGTGGCTTAGTCAGTTAAGCGTCCGACTTTCACTTAGGTCATGATCTCGCGGTTTGTGGGTTCGAGCCCCGCGTCGGGCTCTGTGCTGACTGCCAGCTTGGAGCCTGGAGCCTGTTTCAGTCTGTGACTCCCTCTCTCTCTGACCGTCCCCTGCTCACGCTGTCTCTCTCTCTCTCCTAGAAATAAATAAAACCATTAAAAAAAATTAAAAAAAAAAGTATGTATCTCCATTCAAACAATATTTCTCTAAAATTGTGGCAAAAGGCAAAAATCTCTGACCAGAGCACTTGACAGTAACATGTAGAATTTTACTCTTGAACTAAAAAGGAAAAGAATCTCAGAGTTGTAGACCATGAGAAATCACAGAGAGGGGCCAGCCTTGGCCCATTGTCACAGCAAGTATCAGAGTGGATTGCTAGGACGGTCTTGGGAAACTCTCCCTCTTGTTTATTTTCAAATGCCTTTGAGAGCTCATGAGGAAAGGCTAGATAAGAGCAGGCAGGGTTAGAGATGGTGACACCACTAGCCATGGAGCTCATATAGGTCTTTAAAAAGACTCGATGACCCCACCCCCCAACCCTGTTGTCCTAAACACATTTGCAAACTGGAAAATGAGACAGTGTTAATAATGTCCATACATGTCCCTGGATGTCTGGGCTTAGTTTTGATGGCAGCTTTCTTTTATGATTCAACAAATAAATCTCTCACAAATAAGCAACTTTCTGCTTCAGCATAGGTTTGCCAGCTCTGAGCTCATGCCAGAGCTCATGTCCTTCATTTCAAATTAAGGTTTTCTAAGCACTATTTTCAGAAGGCGGGGGGTGCTTTTGTTTATTTCTGATAATCAAGTTTTACAAAGTCTTCTGGTTAAGAAAACACCATATAAGCCTCTAAATCCCAAGCAGGCTCAGTAGAAACCTTCAGGAGAGAAGATAAAGCTCTCAACAGACGCCAATGTCCTGGGGCTCTGATCTTCAGCTCGGCATGAAATCCACACTTCAGGGGGCTAAGAAATGGAACACCCCAGTCTCTTTGAAAAGCAGTCAGGAAACAGTATCTCCTGGAAAAACTGACAACCAAATCCTGAGCTGCTATGAAGAACATCTAAAATTGTACTCATTGATCTAGTTTCATGGCTCTCTCTGCTCCCTCCCACAAAGTAATATCCATCCCCAACAATGCAGATGGAAATTAATGATAAGCTGAGCTTATGTTATGCAAAAGTCAAGATGTTAAAAAAAAAAAAAAAAGGAGCTTCGCACCCCAAAGGCAAGCATAACGTTCAACTTCATGAAGATGTAGTGTTTCCTGCTTCTCCATGGCACCTCCCATAGGGTTTAGCACACAGTAAGTGTTCAGTGAGTAGAAATGACCACATAGGCTCTCCCACAAAATACCCCAAATAATTTCAGGAACATTTTTCTCACTCTTGTACTCCCAGTCTTGTACTACCCATTCTTTAAGTCCCGTCTAGTTCACTTATCTCCATAGTCTTCCTGGCTGTATATTTCAGTCATTATTGATCTTTCCCTGTGCTCTTCCCACTTCCTGCACCAGAGTCTGAACTCAGCAGTACCTAAAGTTCACTGTATGTAATAATTGGCCTCTTTGTGAATCTTGACATCAGATCTACATAAGACGCTCCTTGAGGAGAAGAATATTTCTATGCATATGTCCCTTATAGCATGCAGGAAAAAAGGAGTTTCGCTCACTAAGGTCCAGGTTTCTCATGCTATACTTCTGCCTGAAAATCTCCTTCCTTCTTTATCTTCCAGGCTTCAACTTAGCAGTGTCTTCCATTAACATGCCTCCTCTGAGGCCCTGTATTTCTCTTTAAGATTATACAGTGATTGTTGACACATTGATTGGACTATTTCTGTATGAGGAGTGACTGCTGCACATAAATCCCTCCTAACACTCAGTGGTTTCAAACACCAGCCCATGGGCTGTGCTCAGCAGTGCTTGCTCTTGTATCTGTGGTCTGTTGTGCAGATACTAGCTGGTCTAGGATGGTCTCAATTGGGCAAACTTGGCTCTGCTCCACATGCATGTGGTCTCTATTCCCCAGCAGGCCAACGTGAACTTGCTCACAAAGCAGCTGGGCCAGGTTCTGAGAGAAAGAGAAAGGGTGTAGAGAAAGAATTTGTACAAGATCCCTTGGAGTCTAGGCTGAGAACTGACATGATGTCACTTTTGCCACATTCTATTAGTCAAATCAAATCACAAGACCATCCTGGATTTAAGAGTGAGAAAAGAACTCTTCTTGATAAGAGGTGCTGCAGCATAACATAATGGGGGGGTGGGCAAGACACAGAGAGGGGCAAAGAGCTGGGGCCATGTTTATATTCCATCTTCAGCAGTCTCCCTCACCTGAATATAAACTCTTTGAGGATGGGTACAATGTTCTATTCATTGTTTTATCTTCAGGCCCCCAGACAGGAGTGGCACAAAACAGTCTTATTTGTTAGTTTGATTTAATTAGTGAATAATGCCTAAAGGAAATGAAGATTGAAAACTCCTGTGATTGAACACCTATGAAAAGTTGAACATTTTACTTAATCTTCCCAATTTTATGTCATTGGTTCCAAGAGCAGAATCTTGGGCCAATTATGCCATTGGTGTTGGCTACTTTTAACTCTGTCTATATGCTAGGCACTATCCCAAGTGTTTTTCAGTAATTAGTCAATAAATTGTTATACAAACACTTTGAGGTAGATATTATTATTATCATCTCCTAATTTACAGATGAGGTAACTAAGGCACAGAGGCATTAAGTAACCACCACAACTTCATGATCCAAAAAAGTTGAGGTTGAATTTGAACCCATGTTGTCTGACTCTAAATTATACTGTATCTCAAGATATGTGGTTCGTACTACCTTTCCCCATTCCAGCTCCCAGACACTTCTCTACTTCACTGGATTTGTCCAATACAGTGGCCACTAGCCACATGAAGCTATTTAGATTTAAATTAATTAAAATGTAATAGCATTAAAGATGTAGTCCCTGAGTCACACCAGCCATACTTGAAGTGTCCATAAATTCCAAGTGGCTAGTGTCTACCGACAGGACAGTGCAGGGAGTATCTCCATCATCAGAGAAAGCTCTATGGGACAGCACTACTCTAGAATATTCCACCCTCAGAGAATTATCCTGCAGTCAAAAAGAGAAATGAACCAGACAGGATACAGGGTGGATCAAGATAGGATATGCCATCATGTGGCCATGTACCAGCCCTGAGGCAAAATAGCATCTTCAGTTCTGGGGGACTTGAAAATAAATATGAACTCATGGGAGCCATTGAAATGCCACAGACTGTTTCTCTAATGACTATCACTTGGATGTGCTGTTTTGTAAAAATGCATAATTTATGAAAGCACGAAAATAACCAGTTTTCCTGAACTTATGCAATTCAATGTCATAAGAACTCTCTGCCCTGGCCCCCTATCCTCAATTTTCACAAATGAAAACCCATATATGCCCAAGGTAGAGGGGTACATATTTTCTGAATAGAACAAAGTGTTATATAATGGGCAGGGGAGGCAGAACATAGAAAAGACCAGTGAGAAACCTGCAGATAAGAAGTGGAAGGAGCTTGAAGGCAGGACCAAACCAGACTTTCAGAACATCTGACTTCATAGAACTAATGACCTGGCTAACCCTCCTGGCTTCTCTGAATTTCATTTTGAATTTGATGTTTAAATAATTCCAAACAGCTGAGGAAATTTCAGCTATGCTATATAAATATGCTGTTTTTTTTTTCACTTGTCTGCTATACACCCCTTTATTTAAATCTTCTGGTCTGCTTTGAAAATTTGATTAGAGTTTTCTTAAAAGTCTACTTGGCATTGAAAGTTTATAACAACAGTTGAAACTCAGGAGTCTGCCTTTCGTTGCAGGTCTATTTGCAATTCCCACCAATATTCTGAGAGTGAGCACCAGCTAGCCAGTGACTTCTGCATTCAGGCAGTTCCAAGTCTCCTAAACTATTAAGGAATTATAATGAGAGAGAGCCCTTGAGGTCATCCTTGCAGAGAATACTTTTGGTGTCTCAAAAATCAATCCTTCATGTTTTGAAAAGTAAAAAATCAGTACAAAGGACATGTGATAGTACATGGATTGACTTCAATGTCACCCTATTTTATTATAAAGTCTGCTAAAAAGTGCCCTATTTTTTTATGGTTTGCAAAACATGATGAGCTTCCAAAAACTAAACCTCAACCCACTAATAGTAGATAGTTTAATAATCTGATATATTCCTTTACTGCAATTCAGCCTCTTGTCTTTCCTCTTAGAAGAATATAATTAGACCTGAACTCAGATAGCAAGAATGTAAAATCTCTTTAGAAAAAAGAATGCAATCTGTGCAGGAAGATGTACTCCTAATTTTAGGACACTGCTCAAATGCACTTGAACAGGTTTAGAATGTCTTTGTGGTTAGATGCTCCACCTTTCCCATCAAGATGGTCATTTAATGCCAGTCATATTTTCACTTAATACTATAAGCCCCATACACCCAGACACATCTACAATCTCAGCTTTATCAGCAAAACTTGAAAGGAATATGATCAGTGGCAAAGATTAAGGGGGCTTTACAACAGAGGAAGGCATGTTCCTTGTTAATTGCTAATCGGTTTCAGCCAATATGGCACCGTGACAAGGCAGCAGACCTTATCTAACAAGAAGAGGAGAGGCCTATTTTTCTGGGATACAATATGTCTAAACAGAAGAATCACCCAACAACCCCAGGTGACTAATTTCTCTATAAATATATTATTGACATAATAGAGGCCTTTTTAATGGGATTATAACTATCCAGACAGCTGCTCTGCTAGTCGAGGAGAACATGGTTGACAAGAAGATTTAAAGGAAAGAATAGAGGAAAACTCCAAACCTCCAGCCAGGCACACTTAAATGACCTCATTGCTTCAAAATAATAGGATCACACTGCAAATATGAAAGGAAAAGCCAATACACTTAAAGCAATCGGTTTTTGCACGCTCTTTACCATTTCTCTCCCACTGCTTGAATGAGAAGCCCCACTTCCCTTCTGCCAGAAGTAGGCCTTCCAAAGCAATGGCCATATTGTCTGGTGTAGTGTTCTTTAAAGGAATTATGTTCAGATTTAAAAGGTCTCTAAAGTGGATATATTCTTTGCTTCTACAGCCAGGCTAACTTTTACAATTTATATGAAATTCTTTCCAAGTTTTACTAAAAAATTTAAAAAAGACTCAGATGCCCGCTCTTCCAAAAATGTTTTTAAAAAGCACATAAAGAACTAATTGAGGAAAAGGAAAATTATCTTAAAAATCACTTCTACAATTAAATCTCACTTGGATTTTAAAATAAGGGCATTAAACAAAATGGTATTATCACTTTATTGTTGCACATTAAGAAAAAAGATGAGAAACCGATTATATGATATTGTCTACTTTCTTTTATCTAAACAAAAGCTTTAGATAAGACTTGATAGAACATAGTCAAATCCATGACTTACATTTCCTTAGATTTATCCAGGGTCTGGTTACTTTCACATATGAAGAATTTATACATTCATTCATTGGACAACTATAAATTCAGTAGAGAATGAAACAAAGTACATTCCTCCCCTTTGAAGCTTTTATTCTAGTGGGGTTGGGGGGAAGCCTTAGATTGGAACCCGTGGACAGAGCCTGAGATGGGGATTCTTGTTCAGGTGCTTTATAAGGGAGGACTCTCAGGAGAAATCTGTAAGACTGAGGGACATAGCACAGAGCAGAGGAAGGAGATGCCACGGAGACCTCTGATGTGAGAGGAACCCTCTCATTAAACTACCAATGCTTTCTATTCCAACAAAGTTAGTTTTAAAGGGAAAGCAAGCAAACTTTAAAATCCCAAAGGTTTAACAAAATAACAGAGGCTTGATTTTTTCCCCTTGCTTATATAATTTTCAGTGCAAGTTTTCTTGATCAGATAGCTTGTCTTCAAACTCTGATCAGACCTAGGCTCTATCTTGTTGCTTCACTGTCTTCAAGTACATGACTTCCATGGTGGAAACAACAGATATAGAAAGCTCTCAGGGGATGCCCCTGGGAGATTTCAAGGGCCTAGAAGCAGCACACATCACTTCCACCCACATTCTATTGTCCAGAACTCAGTTAATGGCCAAAATTAATTGCAAGGGAGGCTAGAGAATGTCATTTAGTACATTTGGGAAACATCTAGGCAGTCTCTACTCTGACTCTGTGCTCAGAGAAGTAGATAAGAACACACATGCAAATACCAACACAATAGAGAAGTCTTTCGCCTTCTGTGACTACTCAGCTGCACTTATGAAAGGGAGTCTATTGCTCACAGGCATCCCACTAGCTGGAGAGTGAGGGAGAAGGCAGAGAATGGGACTGAGGAGGTGGAAGGAATAACTGTATCTGCACAGAGCTGGTCCTCTTAATACCATTTATTTCAGCTGTAACTGCACACCTTCCAGCCCTCTGGATAATCTGCTAGTGTAAGGCAGTAGTACCTACATTGGGCTAAGAACCTGAGCCATGGGTGCCTGACTTTGATGAATCCCAAACTTTGGCATACAGTTTGATGATTCATTTTGCCACTCTAGGCCTCAGTTTCTCCATCTGACAAGCAGGTCAAGGACCCAGTGATATACCTAGACATCACAGTGGGATTCTTTAAAAGGACCAAGTAAGGAAACACTCTTAGAGCATTTAGGAGCTATGGCCAAAGTCGCAATAACAAATTAGTGATATAAGTAAAACTGAAACTTGAGTATTTCAAGTCCTAACTTGGGACAGTTCAGTATACTGCAATACCTCTCATATCTAAGGTGAAAGGTTGTTGAAAGTATAAATCACTGCCTACTTGTAAGGTGAAATTGTTCTTGTTGCACACATCTGGGTAATATGTTTCAGGAGGAAATTGGGGGTCCATGAAGGACAATTTCCCAATCAGCCTAAAAGTCTAATGATTTTTAAGGCACTGGCAGCTCCCAGGACATCATGATAAAGGCATTAGTTTATTCACCAGAGATGCTGGTTTCCTATTAAGAAAACAAACATCTCTCCCAAAAGGAAGGTTTGCAGGCTGGAGCAACCAAATGATAAGAAGCAGGATCATAATAAAAGTAGAAAGAACTAGAAATTTTGCTTAAAAGCCCTGAAATAACTTGGCCCAGTAGTTTTCACTCTAGCTAAACATTAGAATCACATGGAGGACTTCTTTAAAAATTTTTAGTGTTTATTTATTTTTGAGACAGAGAGAGACAGAGCATGATCAGGGGAGGGGCAGAGAGAGAGACACACACACAGAATCTGAAGCAGGCTCATCTCTGAGCTGTTAGCACAGAGCCCTATGCGGGGATCGAACTTACAAACCACGAGATCATGACTGAGTCAAAGTCAGACACCCAACCAACTGAGCCACCCAGGTGCCCCAGAGGACTTCTTTAAAAAAACTGATGTCTGAGCCCCACTCTAGATAAAGTAAATAAGGATCTTTGGGGGTAGCGCCCAGGCATTAGTACTTTTTCAGGCTTCCTAAGTAATTCCATCGTGCAGCCAAATTTGAGAAACACTTGTCTGCACATCTGGATCTTCAAACATCCTTTTGGAGAGTGAGAACCCCTTGAAAAGAGATGGGGTGCCAGAAGCAGGAAAATAAGAGGTCTGAGATAGGAGAAGATCAGCTGGATAATGACAGGAATAGACACATGAAACCCCATGAAAATCAGGACAAAGCTTTGCCACCATGTGCTTCCTCCTGCCATGTCCCACCTGCTGGGGTCTTTCCTAGAACCATCCCAGTCCTATGGCTGACGTCAAAGACACTGTTGATGGCAGTGACGGGAGATAAGGTTACAAGGTAAGCATAGTCCCTACTTGCTAAACTACTTTTTTAAGTCCATTGGGCAAAGAGCTTTACATACGTCATCTCAATTAACCCCTATGACAACACTGCAAAGCAGATATTGTGACACTCATTTTACAGAAGGGAAGGCCAAGGCTAAAAACAATACATTAACCTGCTTCAAGCAATCCAACTAATAAGTAGTCAAGCATAGTTTTAAATCTAGACTACCCACTTGCAATTAACCAAAAAATAGTAGCTAGATTTATAGGCCTACTCATTGTCTTGACCCCAGTCACCCTTCAGAGTTGGGATTCTATAAATCACAGAGAGCAAAAAGTTTGGGACTTATTTTTTTAATGTTTATTTATTTTTGAGAGACAGAGAGAGACAGAGCACGAGCTAGGGAGGGACAGAGAGAGAGGGAGACACAGAATCAGAAGCAGGCTCCAGGCTCCCAGCTGTAGGCACTAGAGCCTGACATGGGGCTTGAGCCCACCAACAGTGAGATCATGACCTGAGCTGAAGTCGGATGCTTAACTGACTGAGCCACACAAGCACTCCATTGAGACTTGTTTTAAATAAAACTTTCTGGGATTGTAAAGGCCAAAAATTATAAAAATGCAGAACATCAGAAAACTAAAAGTAAAGTTATAATAGTCTTTAAAAAGCCAATTGCAATAATTCTTCTGGTCCACTCATACCCAAAGCAATCAGCCCTTTTAGAAATCTACATAAAATATGGAAGAAGGATATAGTATAGTGCCTTAGGAATTTTGCTGGGTTTTTTTTCTTTCTTTCAAGACAGTGGAAACCATAGGCCCAGAGTTGACCTTGGCAAAAAAAAATACATACACAGCTTCCAGCTTAGGAAATTTAAGCTTCATAAAGGAAAGCAGGACATTCTAAGATGCATTTTTTTTTTATGAAAAAAGAAGACTCAAAATACTGGATTCTTTCTATGGAGAAAAGGAAAAGTCCCATGTGCTTGGAGGAAAGCTGACTTGACCAAGACTCTTCTGCAGAGAGCTTTATTATTTAGAGATCTCGGGGACTAAATGGTCTACATTCCAATAAACCAAACTAATTATATGAATATTTATTTGAATGATATATATATATAATTCAACCCAATGTGATAGACAGATTGCAAAAATGGCCTCCATTCTTCGCCTCCCCCTAGATCTCTGCCCTTGGTTACACAATAGGGCAATGCCCACCTCTTTTCCCCCAGACTCAGCCATGTGATTTATTTTGGTCAATTAAATACCAGCAGGGGTGATTTGGACAGAGTCTTAAAGCATATTTGCATGTTTCCACTTAGTGTCTTCCTCCTCTGTTTTACATGTAAGCACACCCTAGTTAGATGGCTCAAGGGACAGACCTGTAGAGCAGAACCCACTTGTTCCAGTCAAGGCCTCCGACATGTGAGGTAGTCCAGCCAAGATCAGCAAAGCTACCCAGCCAAACTGAAACTGATAACAGGCACAGGAGTAAGCCCTACTGAGTCTAGCTCAGACCCACAAAACCACCCAGCCAAACCACTGATTTGTGAACAAAAATACTTACTGTCATATGCATCTCAGGCTTTACGGCTACTTGTTATGTTGAATTATTGTGGCAATAGATAATTGATACAACAAATAATAAAAATTTTATTTGATGACCATTTCTAGATACTCCATAAATACTACTATCATTATAAATCTTCAATAAAATGTATCCCCCCAACACACAGGCACACATACCATTTCCCATAGGCCTGATTCTCTGCCACCTCTTAGGATATTTTGATATTCATAAAGTTTCCTCTGTGTCTCTTGGCACTTCAGTTATCATTGATAGCCATACTTACCTGAAGGTAGTATATTCTGTATTCCAGGAAGTACATCAGACCTGAACTTTCTTCTCCACACAACTGGAAACTGAACTTGTTCATAGTGCCAGGTACAGAATATGTACTCAATAAATATCACTTGAATAAATAAATGAAGGAAGTTAAAAAGATTTATATAAAATGGGGTATTTATTGGTCTCTTTTGGGGGTAAGTGACAAAAATCCTAAGTCAACTGGCCTCAGCAAAAAACAGTTTTTTCACTGGTTTATGTAACTGAAAATTTCCATAGATAGCTGAATCTAAGCATTCCAATACCATCCCATCAGGACCAGGTTTCTTCTTGGATCTTGAACCTGTTTTCCACCTTATTTTTTTTCTCAACCTCTGAGCAGTACTCCATAAGCAACAGTCTTAACATCTTTCCAAGAAAAAAGAGAGGATGTATTTTCCAACAGTCCCAGAAAAGTCTTGATGGGTCTGCTTAACTCTCATTGTATCACATGTCCCTCCTTGAACTAATCACTTTGGTTGAGGAAATTCAGTATCCCAATTGGTGAGGCCTTCAAGACACAGGAGGTGAAAGAAGTGAATGATAAATAACTGCACTGAGAGAAAGTGAGGGTATGAATTCAAAAAGAACACATCCAGTGGGGTACCTGAGTGGCTCAGTTGGTTAAGCCTCCAACTTCAGCTCCGGTCTTGATCTCGCTATTTGTGAGTTGGTGCCCTGCGTCAGGCTCTGTGCTGAGAGCTCTGAGCCTGAAACCTGCCTCAGATTCCGTGTCCCCCTCTCTTTCTACCCCTCTACCACTTGTGCTCTCTCTCACTCTCTCTCTCTCAAAAATAAACATTAATAATTTTTAAAAAAGAAGACATCCAGGTTAGATTAAACTGATGCTGCATCTACTCATGTGCCAAGTCAACCAAACGAAAAAAGGAAAAGCATGTATGAAGTTAGGATATGCACATGCTATGCCTGACCCTCTTGTGCCTTACCTACAGTCTCTCCACCTTTCCACAGCAGCGTTGGTGTGGCAACTGGATGCAAGTGACATAACCTGACACCTCACCTCAGCTGCACTATGTACCTCTCACTTTCTGTCTACGGCTTTCTCTGCCATGGCCGTGAAAAATGCCAGTAGGGACCCAACCAGCCATTCTGATACATGTGCAAGCTTGCAGCTATGAGAGAATTAAAAATGGAACACCCTGGACAATCAGGGACAGAAACTAGTGCATAAGTACTCCTTTATTCTCAGAAGACAATTCTACATGGCTCCTGGCGGGTCTGGACTGAGCCCTAATTGCCCAGAGCAAGAACCAGCTCAATAATGCATCCTGATGTTGTCTTCCCTCCCTTGTTAGTTCACCTTCCTCAGTTTCCTATTTCTACTTCCTGAGACAATTTCCCAAAATAATCTACTGGACATATATCCTTGCCTCAGGCTCTACTTTTCGGTAGAATCTAGGCCAATGCACATGCACACATATGCGTGCTCACACAAACACAGACATACTCTTAACTATCTGCAGGAGGCTAAGAAAACAACAAACTATTCCTTTTACTCTTATTTTAGCTGAGAAACCCAACCACATTTTTTCTGACCATTTTCAAATGAACCTCAATTTTACTAGTTGATTCTATAAGAAAATAGAACTCCCTTGAAAATTCCTTTCCATATAATTCTCTTCTGCATCCTGAGAAGGGTTCTCTCTCAAATCAAGCATGGAGCTTCAGGGTTATTAAACAGGAAGCAGCAATAGAAGAAGACCAGAAAATGGGAAGAGATGGTTATATTTCAATTGAGCATTAAAGGATAAATAGGAGTTCCATATATGAAGTGGTGTGGATATGACCTGGGCTGACACCTGATATACGGAAAATATCACTTGTATCAGAGCTGGGGAGCATGTCTGTTTCTTTGGAAAGCAGAGATAATGTCATCTCATGAAATCACACTCTCCTTCCAGAATGCCCAGAGTTAACACAAAATAAGCAGAGGGGTGTATGGGTAGCTCAGTTGGTTAATTGTCCAATTCTTGATTTCAGTTCAGGTCACTATCTCATGGTTCATGAGTTCAAGCCCTATGTCAAGCTCTCACTGGCTTTGTGGACCCTGCTTGGGATTCTCTCTCACTCTCTCTGCCCTTCCTCACTATCTCTCTCTCTCTCTCAAAATATATAAATAAAAACTCAAAATATATATATATATATAAACGAAATATAAAAATAAAAACTATGTGGAAATGGTATCTATGCTCACATTGCCTAATGCACAAAGCAAACAAAACACTATTCTTCAAAAATTGCAAAGATCAAGACATACTTAACATCTATGACGTATATATAACACAGATCAGTGTTTCTAAAGCACAAAGATTTGATCACTATGTGAGCAAAGAATGAGAACAAGTGATTTGCTTAAGGAAAAAATTGAGTTGGTAACAAAGGGAGAGCTGGACATCCCCATTAGTCACAGATATGCAAATTAAACAAGAAATCATTTTTCTTTTTCAATTTTTATAAATATGTATTTATTTTTGAGAGAGAGAGACGAACACCAGCAGAGGAGGAGCAAAGAGAGAGGGAGACACAGAATCCAAAGCAGGCTCCAGGTTCCGAGATGTCAGCATAGAGCTCGATGCAGGGCTCAAACTCATTAACTGCTAGATCATGACTTAAGTTGAAGTAGGACCCTTAACCATCTGAGCCACTCAGGTGCCCCTGGTGGGCTCAGGCTTTTCAACTATAAGAATCTATTATACTGACAGGACACTCAAGAACCAAAACCAAGGGGGGAAAATTCCCAGTGCATAGAAACACATCCACGTGCATAAACTCATGAGTTCTCAGATAATGGTGTCAAATGGGTTCAGCCACACCAAAGACATGATCATCTTAGAAAGGGCCCAGCTTCCTACCTTTGGACACAGCTGCAGAGCAGTAGCGACTTTGAATTTCTGGGTAACAAAGTTCAAACACTATACTCCAAAGTGAAGGGCTCTGGAGAAGGAGGGAGCTTGAGTTAGGCCAAACTGCCGTTCAATTTACTGAAAGCTTCAAAATATTACCAAGTCTCTGTTTGAAATGCGTCAGCAACGGTTCATTTTTTTTCTTTTTATCAAAACACATTTAGACTGTGGTGAATGACAGCATAAATCTTAAATAGAAAAGATACAGGAAAAAAGACCACCCGGGTAGAGCATAACTGTAAATGTGTCCATAAAACTATATTTGAATTCTGATCTTATACACAGAAATGCATTTAACCTTCCCAGCAAGACGCTTTCACCAACTTCCAAAGAAAGTGTTACCAATTAAGCTAAAGAAACTTTAAGAGTCAATTTTAATTACAGCAAGAGATGCTCCAATCACTTCCCAGCTCCAGCTGAAGTTTTTACTAGAGATGGCTGGAACCAATTTACATGCTTTTATGTTGCGTCTAGACTTTAATAAGCGGTTCAAGCACGAAGCAAGCCGATGCCAGCATCAAGCAGGCTGCACTATACCCTGCATGTAGAAATACAATAGCCCTCAGGTTCCCTCCCAGGCCCTTCTTGCTGCTATCAGAGAATATCTCTCTGCCATGTGGTTTCAAAAGCAACAGGATCCAGCCTTTGTGATAAGATTTATGACCTTTTTCTTTAACCTAGTTCAAGTTTGCCTCCTCATTACCAAATGCCTCATAAGATCATTGACTCTAGCCTTTCCCTTATTCTGGGGAAAAAAAAAAAAACTGGGGAAATGGAGATAAATGGCTTGGGGACAAGTGCCAGTCACTCAGGACAGAGCAACTGGAGGCAGGAGTCCAGGTGCTATTATCAAACAAGTGAGCTCTGGGGAGTCATGTGACCTCCTGAGCCTCCATTCCCTTATCTGCAAAATGGGATTCCTACCTCGAAAGTTTGGTGTGGATGAAATACAATACTCTCCACAGCTGGTCAGGTTTCATGAGGCAAGGAGTCATGTACCAGTTCTCTCCATAAGGAAGTAGTGTCTTCCGGAGAAAATGGGTATGGGGTCACTGGGCAGGAAAGCGGAAGAAGTTCAGCAAGGGCTGACATTTCCCACAAATTTCCAACCTCTGCCTGATCCTTCTGGAGGCTCTAGGGCCTAAATTCCACCTCAGTCTGTCCTGAATTAAGGCAAAGGAGCTGGACTGTGTAGGTGCTTGGCTACAAATGGTCAAGCTGGAGCTGGCAAGAAATATAAACTCCCAGGTCCTCAGAGTTCTCAGGTGGTGAGTCAGCCCCCAAGTGCCCAGAAACAACCTTCTGAAACTCACAGGTTCAAGCTGTTGGCAGAAGGTGCCACAGGTGCACCCAGTAAGTAAGAGCCATCTGGGAAGAGCACAACATACACTTCGCTTTACAAAGTGTTTTGGGGAAGTATCACACCAATAACAACAACCAACATTTTTCAGTATTAGATATTTACTCACAAAGCACTTCCCCTGCATTAGCCAATAGCTTATGAAATATGTTCATTTACTGTCACCATTGTAGGTGAGAAAACTTAGGGGTTTACACATACCCCTAGAAGTAGTAAAGCTGGGCTGAGAACCCTATTTCTGGTAAGCCCAGAGGCCAGAGCCCAAGTTCCTAACTATGGTCTTATTCCTATCTCTGAAACCTCTAAATTAAGAGCCAGATGGCAGCTGTCTTCACAGGGTTCAAACGCATCATAGCAATGCACACAACCGGCAGGTATTAGACAACTAGGTGAAATAAAACTCTAAACAAAACCCTTTAACTAGGGTTCCATAGCCCATCGGGAGACAGTCTGAGACTCCTGAGTCTTCCTCATATCTGTCTTATTTTTCTCTTTAATATCAGAGACTATGTATATAGGGAATCTAGCCGACATTTACTTAGGTTAAAGATGTAAGTCTTTGGGGCTCATATTTCCAATATTTACTGTATATGGTGGTAACTTAAAGCAAGAAGAAGATGCTCTCTTGGTTCCATGATCATTACACACATTAATGTGAAAGTGGTGAAATTTGCTCCCTGGAGTTGTTGAGTGCATCTGCTCTGCTTGGGTCTTACAGTGATTGAGCAGCATGAACCAAATCGCTGAGCTTGATGGGTTGGCTTCTCTTGATCCAACATTGACCTACCAACAACGATATCTTTCGTTATTACTGTATGTCACACAATTGCTCTCAGACAAAAACAGTCTTGTTAACTACTAAATTCTACCATTTGTGGACTTATACTTTCAGGGATTTCTATATAAGAATGCTAAAATGTAAGTGATCTATTTTCGATAGAACCATATGAAATCGCTATTTTGTAGTTTAAAAATAGTTGAGTCTCAATGAGTTCACGTGGTTCGACCTCACCAGTCGCTGAAAGCAGAAGAAAAATCTTCATGGTCCTTTTAAATGCCTGAATGATGTGCAACATGAGTAAATGAACACAGTTGTTAGTTAAAAACCAATGTTGTCTTTCACCAGAATGACAGGTAAATGACAATGAATAACTAAAACTAGAAGCAAATAGTCTAGAAACTTTGAGCCTACCAAACATTTTAGCCAAACAAGGAGAAAAAGAGATTGATTTACATTTCCTCTAATTGGCCTTATCAATGTGGTCTTAATCAGTAGGTAAACAGACCAAAGGAACGTGGACAAAGAAGAAAAAGGAATCATAAGTCTGGGTAACTTTCAGACAAATGCTAAATGAACAGGTAGGCATCCAACCCCCTTTTCTCTCACGTCTGCTGCTGCAGCTTATTAATTATTATTATTATTATTATGAATTAGGGCAGTTCTTTCTTAATAGTGGGGATGCCTAAAACTGCAGTAAATACTAAATCCAAGATATACTATGTTTGTTCCCATACACCACATGTCTATGATAAGTTTATCAATTAGGCACAGTAAAAGATTAGCAACAATAATAAAATAGAACAGTTATAATAATATACTGTAATAAAAGCTAGGTAAATGTGGTCTTTCTCAAAATATCTTACTATACTGCACTCATCCTTCTTGTGATTACATGAGATGATAAAGTGCGTTTGTGATGAGATGAGGTGAGGTGAGTGACACAGGCATTGTGACATATTTAGGCTACTATTGATCTTCTGACAATACATCAGAAAGAGGATCATCTATTTCCAAACTGCAGTTGACTGTGGGTAACTGAAACTGTGGAAACTGATGCTGTGGATAAGGGGACACAATGGTACCTGTATCCTTAAAAAAAAAAAAACACACCTATATTTCAGCTAATCTGTATAATTGTGAGACTTTAAAACTCAAGATTCAAAAGGCAAAATCAGAACTGGTGCTCTCTATCACTCATGAGCATTATAATCACTAAACCCTAGGTTCCAGAATGACAGACTACTTCTATTCCAGGGGATGACAACTAGATTTCTAGGTGGTGCCTGCCTATCTTAATTTAGAGGTTTCAGAGAGAACACTTCAGTCAAAGTAATTTCAGGTCTTGTTTGGGCTACATGGGAACCAATGCCATGTGCAATTGATTACACCTATCAAAGATATGGGAGAACTAGTGGTCACACATGTACCACACATTTGTCATCCCTGACCTAGACATTGAGGCTTCTAGGCCTCAGTTTACTTACCTGTACAAGAAGACTCAAACTATACTATTTCTGAGGACCCCTTCATGTATGACACTTCAGATTTTTTCTAATTAGCTACAAATGTGATCTCTTACCTGATATTGTGTCACAGACTCTTGGTTGCCCAGGCCTTTTTATTGCAAAGGGATAGCATCAGCAATCCAACAAGAGCCACCACATTCCTTATTCCTTTCATGGCTCCTGCCTTCCTCATCCCTCAGCTCAGACTCTGTCATTTTGGTAATGTAATAACAACAGGTGCCTTATATCATGCCCTTAAATAATACACCACAAAGCCTTGTCATATTCCCATCTCTCCAAATTTGCTACAGAAAATTCAACATTGTGCCAGTGGGAGTCTATTTGCATCACTCCCATCATCTTAGAAATGATGACTTTTAGGTTATTAAAAAAGCTGGATGAAAATACTAGAAGAAACTAGGTGCGACATGTTCAAGGACTTTATGTCTCCTAACCACATAGTATTGACTAACTTCTTCACACAAACAGGGCAAAAGTAATAATCACAGGAGCTTCAAGTCATTGAGTCTTATGATGCACTAGGCTCTTAGGAACATCAACCCGCTTAATTCTTACAACTGTCCCTGAAGTTGAGTGGTTGTCCTGGTCACCATGTGATATGTTTAGATTTACCATCATCTAATTTTCTGTATCAGTCAAGAATCCACCAAGGAAGACCTGACCCACTCAAAGGGTTTATTGATAAAGACTGAATGAAGGGACTATTTAAAACTGTGGTCAAAATTAAGGGAAGAAACTAGGATCCAGAATAAGTAGGAAACCATTACCCTGTACACCTGGAGAAGGCTATTGCCAAAAAATGCAAGAGAGTTATAGCCATGGTAGAAGGACACTGGGCACTATCAAAACCACAGCCAGGTGGGAGATGAAGAATAAATTCCCCCACTTCTCTCTCCTCCATCTTCTGATGTCCTTCCAATGGTTCCCATTAACTAAACCTAATAGGAAATAAGACAACCAAAAAAAAAAAAGGAAATACAACCATGGAGCACAGGCAATGTTTACATAGGTCAGCCCCCAGGGCACATAGCCAGGCAGAGAAGAATGGAGAATGGATCTGGAGGGGCAAATGGAGATTATCAAGTACAGTCCTCTGTTGAATAAAGTAACCATGTTTGATGTCATGTGACTCTGTTGGCCCGCCTACTGCAGATTGTTCCAGGGATTAGATCCTGAGCCAAAGGAAACCATCCTTAGGCTAAGCCAACTCTGAAGAAGCCTGGCATGACAACTCTGACCAACAGGTGGCTTCCTCTTGGGTAGAACCCAGATTCCATATCTTCTCTTTTGGTGAGGTTTGAATGCAAGACAAGGACAGAGAGAGAAAGAGCAATAGAAGAGAAGTAAAAGCCATGAAAGCAGAGGGGAGAGAGACATACAGGGAGATGAGAAGAAACTGTGTCATGAATATGGCAGGGCCTCTTATGACGGGGCTGCTATATCCTGCATGGTGAGCCTTTGCCACATTTCCTTAACTGCTTGTGTTTCTTTTAGTAAGCCCTAATCTCCAGTGTAACCTGAGCCTAGCTTTGATCCTTACAACCTAAATTGCTCCAACCAGCAAAATGCAATTACTCTGATTTTACAGTTGAGCTAATTGAGCAAGAATTAAGAATATACCTGAGGTGACACAGAAAATAAGCACCCACAAAGGAATTCAAACCTGGTTCCATCTGTCATGAGCCCATAGGCTCTCCACTGAGACACATCACCAGTTGAAACCCAAAAGAGGGCTGTCCCAATAATAGAATTAAAGGAGAGTTTTCTGATTTTCCTAAGAAACTCCCCCAATGATTGTAGATTTTCTGCCACTACCAACTGATAAATGCCCATGCCTTTTTTGGTCTGTAGCTCACAGCCTTTTAATAACTATTCATGATGGTCTCCATAATTCAAGGATTTTAAAAGCACCATCTCAAGGATGCTAGCAGATGTTTCTTGGATAAAAAGTCTTTCTAGAATATAAGAGAAAGATACTTTACAACCATTTTCCTTTCCTTTTCTAGACCTGGATATGACCAAGACACACTCAGAACAATGTAGAACACTTCTTCCATGGCAAACAACACTTGGACTTCAGAAGGACAGAAACTATTTCCATTATATGCATAATTAAAAACCGCATCTTCCATTGCTTCAGCTAGTAGAAGTAATAGAAGTAATGGAACCATACATACTTGGTGATGTAAGTAATGGAACTATAACAGAGCAGTCAGAATACTGGAAGGCGAGGATTGGGAAATGTGTGAAGATGTCAAGATCTGTGGAAGGCTTCTAAGACCTCCTGTCTCAGGGAGGCTTATATTCTAAAACAGTGTAAGCATGTGTTCTGTGATTCCCAAATGGCTCCCTTTATGGTCTTGTCATTAATTTGAAAGGAAAGTTCATTTCCACAGGTTAAGCTTTGCAACGAATGTTAAGAACCCAGTTCAACAGTGGAAAAAGCTCTAGAATGTTTTTCCACATTCAAACCCGGGCTTCCTTATCAAGTTCATCAAAGCATTTTTTAAAAATATAAATGTCTTACCACTTTGCCCAGGAAGAATAAATCTGCACAGCCACCTCAAAGGCTTGACAACTTTATTTTCATTGTGTAGAGCTGGGTGGGTCCCCCTGAACTGAGCTTCCTAAAGAGACCCAGCCCTTCTCCGCACAGTCTCCAAGCCTGCCAATCCAGTGAATGTGATCAAAGAAAGGAAAGCCGAGCCGCTGAGCCTCGAGAAATAAAGCTAAAACAACAGATTTGTTTCTTGGCTTCTCTCTTAAATACATTCAGAGTGTTTAAAGCCCTGTAAGGAAACGCTCTGGGGCCCTGGATGTGAGAGAGGCATAGCTAAACCCTTTCCCAAGAGGAAATCTCTCACCTCAGTGGGGTAAATTAGCTCATTAAGAGAAGCCAGAAGCAGGCAGGAAACCTGGGAAGTAGGAGCCTTAATTCAAAGCACAGAAAATTATAGATTTCTTTACACATTAAAAAAGCATTTATCTTGGCTAAAAATGAAACGACTTTTCAATGATCAACACATGGTTTAAATCTGCTTTGCTAATTTATATCTATTCACCAGTCTGTCTAGTTGTTCAGCTACCAGGAAATTCAATTATATTCAGTAAATCTTTGTTGAACACCTACTACGTGCCTGTGGCACATCTGTGAGTTGCATAAACACAAACAACAAAAATAGAAGGCAGATGTCTACCTTTTTCTCCAGGAGATGAGATTCATATCTATTAAAGATTAGAAGACCTTTGTATTTCACTTTTCAACAGCTCTTATAGAGTATTTTTGATACACTAGGAATTGAGCTTAGATGTGAATAATAAAAAAATAGAACGTTAAAAAGTACTGCATTCAGTGGAATCAAGTGCTAAGATGTGCAGAGAGAATAACATTTCAAGGGAGGCAGGAGATTGAACGAGAGAGGGTGAAGTTTCTCTGAAAGTTTCTAAGGCCAAACAGTACCTGAACTGACCCTGAAGGAGGTCAGTGAAAAAAGTAGCATGAGTGGCCTCTAGAAAAACAGGCTTTACTCTCTGGACCTAAGACTATTTTCATTCTCTCGGCCTTAATTTCCCCCTTTAAAATAAATACATTGACTCTAATTATTCATTCATTCATTTGTTCATTCACTATTCAAGACTAACTCTCCATACCATATGGTCTTGACTTTTTAGGATGAAGGCAAAAGTCTGCAGGTCTGCTTTGATCCGAGGTATTAAAGAAAGGCATCTGCTCTCCAGGAGGGGCTCCAATATGGATGATGCCATGACAACCCCTGTTACTATCTTCTTTTCACTTCTCAAGTCATGGTGGTTGGCTCTGGGGAAATGGAACAAAGGACAAGTAACTTTGCTGGGAGAAGAGGTCAAGAAAAGTGTGAAATATGGGGAATTGCAGAAGAAATGTCACAGTGGCAATTACTTGGCATCTAATGGGTTTATGCATGGTAACAGGATGAATAGGGTAGGAATAAACCTAAATGGGTGATGATAAGACTTAAAGTGGTTCAGAGGAGACCTGCCATTTTGCTCAGAGTAAAAAGATTTGACAGTCCACTTGAGGCTGGCATGGTGCTCCAAATAGCGTGGCTATCTGACAAAAGGCCAGGCACAAGAATTGGGAAAGTCAGGACCTAGTCCCAGTTCTGCTACTGGATGACTTAATCTACACTGCTTGAGTCTGTTGAACTTCAGGTTCTACATTAGTAAAACTGGGTTAATAAAATGTATGTATGTTTCTTCGCCTCACATCTCAAAAAGAATTTGGAGAAATGAATAAAAAATAATCATAATCATAATCATAATCATATCCAACACACTCAGTATGCTAATTTTATATCAGTTTTTATTTATTAGCTCTGGGAAGAGTCCACTTAGCTAATTTTATGTGAATATAGTACTAGCTTCTGAAAATGGTACTACCTGCAATTAGGAGTTCAAACTTAACTTGTGTGATGAAACTTGAGAAAAATGTCTCCATTTGAGAAATTCCACAGCAGCCCTTTGGTATAAGACCAGTACACCTAAGGCTGCTTGGGAAAACACAATAGAATAAGCACATTTAAATTGACATGCTTCATATGTGTGCACGTATAGGAGGATTAGGAGGAACTTAACAGAGGACCAAGGGGGGAGAAGAAGGGCGGAAATGTGGGGGAAAGGGAGAGAGGCAAACCATGAGAGACTCTTGAATGCTGACAAAAGCTGAGGACTGATGGATGTGGGGGGGAGGAGGGATGGACATGGAGGAGGACACTTGTGGGGATGAGCACTGGGTGTTATGTGGAAACTAATTTGACAATAAACTATTTGTAAAATTAAATAAATAAATAAATAAATAAATAAATTGACATGCTTCACTTGAATGATTTAAACCATAATTAAACATTTCACATCATTTGCCATGCTTCTGATTAACAAAATAAGGAATGTGAACATTTGACGAGTTTAAGGCACAAGCGCCTCCTATTTGACACTTCTCTGCAGTCTGTTGATGTCATTCCTGGTTATAAAAGGAATGCTAATCAAAGACATGCCCATTACACTTTGAGACAAACATCATGGTGGTTTATAGAAAACTTCCTTTCTGCGTTGACCCACAACCTAAACAAAAGGTCAAAATCACTTAAGTTGCTTCAAAATGGAGAGTTGTGATACAAACCAGCAATGTGGTGTGGATGGAAGCCCATGCAATTCCTTTGTAAGCTGCAAAGCTAAGTAAACACTATGAAAGCCTGCTATTGTTTACTCTGATACCATAGTCAACACTTTGGAATCATTAGCTTTGAGCCCTTGGGCAAAGCTGGTTTTTAAACTCTCTTTTTCACAGTCAAGGTCGACTTCTTCTATAGCCAGTAGATCCATAACCCCCAAGGCCAGATACTCCCCCTCATATTCACATGTTCCACTCTCACAGGGCATCAACAAGAGGGTCTCCTGAAACCCAGAGCAAGGATGGGAGTTACCCACCTCTCTCCTCTTTTACCTGAAGATTAAATGCTAAAGAATTAGAGTTTGGATTTATGAAATACAGAAGGCCAAAAGCAAATAATAATATATTTGAACTGAACTACAAATGATTCCCAAATTTCTTGGCCACAGAAATTTTGTTATTGTCAAACAGTATAACTAACGGGAGACATGTTAAAATATCTTTTCAACAAGTCACCCAACTCTGCTTTAATCATCACCCATTTATGAAGAATGTAGAGGATACATATTATCAGTGGGACTTCGTAAGTCACTTAATGTAATACACAGATATCCTGGCATCCATATTTGCACAAATTTTAAATAAATTTTGGTCTAGAAGGCAGGAGTCTTCCCCTTCAGCCAGCTAGCCACTGACAATAACTAGTGGGGTGACTTTCATGAATCCATGATGCTCTCTGGCATGTATTTTCATTTCTTCTATTAAAAAATAAACTAAAAGAGCATTCAATGCTCTAAAATTCTGTGATGTCTAAGAACCAAATGAGAGAATGTAACTGCACAAGTCCATAAGCATTGCTTCAGGGAATTATAAACTTAAAACCTCAGGGGCAATATTGTTATCTTCAATTATGAAGCATAGGGCATTAATAATTAACAAAGTACCACCAGCAAAGGTAGTAAAATTAAGTACATACTAAGGTGACCTTCTGGGCTGTGCCTAAGGTCTAGCCCTAAGCAGCTAGACTGATACAACACCTAAGAATTAACTGAATGTGTGACCAAGACCAGCCAAACCTAAGCTGCTTGGGATTAGGGGAGAGACAGAGCACAAATGTACAGCATGTCTAGAAAATTCTCCAAGGCCAGGACTTCCACTTGGGGCCCTTTGACAGGACAAAGAAAACCAGAGTCAAGGCATCCCTTCATCTTCAACAAGCTAAGTTCATTTGCAAGTCATATAGGTGCTACAATCTGCACAAAGGATAGGTGTCTTTGCCTGCCTGCAGGAGCCTCAACAAACACCCCTTGAAGTATAGTAATTATAGAACTGTTTCAATGAGACCTAAGACTATAAGTTAAAAAGCTTCCAGGAAAAAGTACCTTCCAAGTACTAGAAAGAAAGCAGTGCATCCCACCCTCAGCCCCTGCACACACATACTAGGTAGGCAGTTTCTTTTATCCTCAGGTACTTGTTCAAAGTAGGAACTACTTAATTATTAGTTTAATTATCCCAGATAAAAGTAGTATCCCATGAACCCTGATGGCAATGACCCTTTTCACAGGACTATGAATTCTGTGGATTACATCATCTGCCCAACCACGGCAGTCATCTATAGATGGATCAGTCTCAAAAACAGTATGTTGAATAAAGGAAGTCAGACACAAAAGAATATATACTGCATGATCCTAACAGTATGAAGTTCTAAAACAAGCAAAATGAATCTACATGAGTAGAAATCAAAATAGTTGGTTTTGGCAAGGAGAGGAGGACTATCTGATAAGTCCAAAGGAACTTTCTGGAGTGGAAATGTTCTGTGGGTTACGTGGATATGAACTTGTCAAAAAAAAAATTGAACTCATACTAAAGATCGGTGCATTTCACTGTAAGTAATTTATGTATCAATTAAAATATATGAAAAAAGAAGAGGTGATCCTGGAAAAGGAGATGATGAGACAGTGATAAAAATGGCAATATTCCAATCTTCAAGGACTTTCCATTGATGGGGGAGATACCACCTACCTAACAAGCCCAAAACTTTTTTAAAAGAAAAACTGGAGATGCTAAACACATTTTATAGCACACATGGCCCCCACCCCCTTTTTTTTTAAAAGCCCTAGTGACTAAGATTTTTAAATTTTAATCAGCTGAAATATGTAATCCTCAGTCTAAATTAACTGGGATGGGGGAAGGAGGGCAAAATTGCTTGTCACCAGACAGTGAACATCCAGATTACAAACTCTTACATCACTATTTTGGTGACCACTTATAGATCACGTCCCAAGGGCTTCAAGTTTTAAGATTATCCATTGCACTGAAGTCACGAAGCTCTATTAATCTTCTCTTTAAGGCACAATATTAGGGGCCCAAGAACCATGAAAATATCTCCCCCATTGCCTGCCCCAATACCCAAAATGTTTAGATTACAAATTCCTTTGTGTTAAATCAGAGATGGGACCTTTAAGGACCCAACACCCCAAATCTTTCCCACAGCCCACTTCTATCCCATGGCATTTGAAAACCTGGTCTTTGCAGATTCTCTCTCAGGAGATAACCCCCTTATCTTCCCACAAGCTCTCCAGCTTTATTTCCTACATCCTTAAGAACACACCTCAAATCATCCCTTCCCAGAGACTAACTCTAGAATATAAGACAACCCAAACTCCTAGAGCTGAAGAAGGGAGGTCAGAGCACTATTAACACCTGGGAATTAGGCAGGAGAAACCAAAAGGCTGACAAAGATGCCTAGAACATTCCAATTCTTTTTTTAAAATAAGTTTTTATAATTTTTTTTTCATTTATTTAGAGAGAGACAGAGACGGTGTGAGCAGGGGAAGGCCAGAGACAATGGGAGAGAAAGAAAATCCCAAGCAGGCTCTGCACTGTCAGTACAGAACCCAGTGCAGGGCTCAAACTCATGAAATCGTGAGATCATGACCTGAGTAGAAACTGAAAGCCTGATGCTTAACTGACTGAACCACCCAGGCAGCCCAAACATTCCAATTCTTAAACCTCTAGAGGACTCTTCTGCAGCCTGCCGTTGTCTGTTGACCATGAAAACAACATGGAGCACCCTGTTTGAACCGTTCAGAGCCACTGAGCACCCAGTGAAGCCACTCCTTTTTTTTACCGAGACAGGTCACCCAGTCTTGATGCATACATAGCAACAAACCAGCCTGACTGACGCAAACAAACTCATTTCAACCCAACAGAAGATCTGAAAACTTTTTAACAATAAGAAATCACAAGCACTTAAGGACAGAATTGTGTGTTTACCCTTTTTCTGAAAAAAAGGAAAAGGAAAAAAATCAAACCTGAGAACAAATCCACCTGTGAGTTCCTATCTCTGTTGAGGTCACCAAAAACCCCCCTCTTTATTTGCAAACAGTTCAGAAGCTACTGAAGGAAGTCAGCCAATAAACGTTTTTCAAACCAAGATTAATGGCTGATTTGTCATCTGGGAAAGGAAAGGTGAGCTTGCATGCCTTCGCTAAGGAAGCAAACCAAAGGAGGAGGGGCAGCTGATTTATGGGGTTGTGAGGAGGCTAATTAGAGCCTCATGAAGGGAGATAAGAGGGACCAAAGGCATTTGGGAAAAGCAAAGTGAAAGGTAGGGAACAGCAGAGCCCAGAGAGCAAACAATGAGCTGGAGAAGGAAGGGGGCTACAGAAATAAGCTCCAGAAGCAAAGCAGACAATGTATAGATTCCGAGGAAATCTCATGTTTGGAAAGCTTCTAGAAAGCACGAAGAAAAGGCTTATGTTCCTGCACCTCAGACAAGATCTGAAAGCACAGCCCTTGCAGCTTAATTTTGAACAGCTGTCCTCTTAACCCCCGACCCCATGACAGCGCACAAGTGGCCAGCACGCCCAAGGTCACCCAGCATGCAGTCCCTCTCCTTCCTTTCCCAGTGCCTCCGTGAAACGGCCTGCTCAAGGGTCTGCAAGTTGGTTTGTTGAGCAGACCGTCATCCAAGACAATTCCTTGTTTTACCACCTATGAGGTTTGCCCTCGCACCAGCTACATTTGCATCTCTCAGATGTCCTAAAGCAGGAAAGAGCCATCAGAGACACAGGACAAGTGAATCCAGGACGGAGAACAAGCAAATCAAGTTGGAAAGTTGCTACGTGCAACCCGGTACTGAGAGAAGCCCAGGCTGGACGGTGCTGGGGCGGTCTCTTCAGAAGACAGACACTGCCTCAGGGGAAGGGTTCAGGAGGTCAGGACCATTGCAGTGTCTGGAGAGGAGGGGGTGATGAGAAGGGAAAGACAACCTGCCTCCTGTTCGGAGTGGAACTTCTCTTTTCAGAACAGCGGCACATAATTTGCACTCACGTGGGAACTTGGGCGCTTTGCGCATGTCTGCACGCGCGTGTGCGCATGCCCATGCATGGACATGCACGACTGCAAGTGTCCATCACCTCTTGTATATTTAATGTGATAAACGTATGCACCGGGCTATCTTTATTGGAGTGTGACGTTTAGATGTAGGAAGCAAGCAGAGAGGTCCCTGAAAGCATCTGCCCAAAACGCGGCCATCATTTTACTTCTCTTGTTTTTAAAAATGAAAACAAAAAGAAGGCAGAGAGAGAGAGTGGCAAGGAGGGAGCGGAAGGATAGACAGAAAGTGTGGAAAAAAAAAAACTAGAGAAGAAGGAAGGACGTGGGAAGGAGGAAAAGAGGGAAGAAGAAATAGGAGGCTGAGAGAGGAATAGACACAGGGAATGGAAGAAAGACAGCAGGCAGCTGGTGCAAGAAAAAAGTAAGCGTCTTTTCTCCCATTTTCCTGTCTTTTAATAAATCACTGTAGCGGCCTGTGACAGCTCTCTGTTATCCCTAAATGCTCAAGCAAACAGCTTTTCTTTGAGACCATTCAAGTGGCTGCCAGGGCGGCTGGAGCTGGGCAAGCAATGCGGGCCCTCAAACTGTCCCCCTGTAATTCAGTTAGAAAAGCAAGCATGAAGTCAATATTCATTGCACGGTAAGAATTGCCACAACACAATGAAATGGTAATGAGCCTGCTCACAAAGGAGACAGGCTGGATAATCAGTTTTTAAGGAGGTTCTGGGCACATGAGGCTGCCAGGGCCTGAGTGGGCGACAGAGGCATATGGGCCCCCACCTGAAGGCCTGCCCTCAGCCCCCACCATCTGCGGACACTGGCAGGAGGCCGGCTGGAAACCGATGGAATCTCGCCAGGCCCTCTTCCCCCAGCCACCCCTCTCTGTTTTGCAATTTGGGGTCCTCAACGAACCTAGAACGAAAAGTCATTTCACAGCCATGGTCCCTATGCTGGCTTTCAGATGAGTCAGGGCAAAGGCCAGCAGATGGGAAAATTGAACAACCTCCAGTGTACCTGGCACATGTGCTCAATGCACTCAGGGATCATTACCAGACTAGATCAGGACACCTGAGTAGGAAATCACCAAAATAACAAGAATTGGGGGTGTGGGGAGGGGGGGAGCAGGTCTAGTCAGACACGGTATTTGTATAGGTCACTAGTTTCAAATATAAAAAAAGAATTTGTATGTCTTACAAGATTTCATTTAATACCCCTTTCTTAGATTTTTTAAATCTCAGTAAAGCTAGAGTCAAAGTGTCCAAGTAAGATAAAGCCATTAGATCAACCACATGTGAACTGCATTTAGATGGCCGTGGTCACAGACTTGTTCTAGGGTGATTACTGTCCCTGGACTTCAAGAGAATTTTTCTTCAAGACTTCAAATTTGATTTCATCCTGTGTTTTTTAATACCCCTATCTAATTTGAGATCAGACCATACTTAGGCAGCTGTTTCTGGTTAATCTAGATAAATCTGTCATTGTCATCATCATCATCATCATCATCATCATCATCATCATCATCATCTATGTATGCAACTCTAATGATTGCAAAATTAATTCAGGTGGCCTACAAAAATGTAAACCAAAAAGCAATGTACGTACAATTTAAAATGAAAGGTGAAGGAAAAGTAAGTATAAGAGACAAAATGAAGTCCAAGTTCCTGGATCCTTGCAGAGCTGTGCTAGTACTTGGTTCCTGACCTTCTACTAACCAGCTAAGAAAGAGAAACATAATCCTCTAAGTCAGTGAATCTCAACACAACCCCAAACATTCTGATATACATGGCCTGGGGGTGTGGGGCAGGCATCTGTATTTTTTAAAGATCCCATGAGATTAAAAAAAAGCCCAGTTATTCAGGAGCTAATCATTCATGATGCTCATAGGAAGGATGTATTGTATGAGGAAAAAAATCTCTTTCAACAACTCCTTTACAATGACAGCAATAAAGATTGTTTTATTAGTACATGAATAGAACCCATGGGAACACAGGGGACTTGGGAGTTGGGAAGGGTACTCTAGGGAAAAGAAACAGCCTGAGGAAAGAAAATGAAGCACACAGCATGTCATGGTATGTTTAGTGGTCAGCAAGAACATAGATGTGTGTGGAAGGAATTCAGCATGTTGGTAGAAAGGGAGTTATGAAGAATCCTAAATGCCCAGCTCAAGGCATGAGGTTAATAGCCCAAGGGGTCCAACTGCCTCAGTTTGAATCCCACCTTCCCTATTTACTAGCATGTGGGAACTTGGGCACATTGCCAACTTTCTTTGAGTTTCAGTTATACCATCTATGAAATAGGAGCATGAAGAGTACCCACCTTGTAAGAATAAATGAGACATTCTATGTAAAGTATTGAATATCGCATCTGATAGATTAGCTACTGTGATTACCATTGTAATTGCTGGTACTATTTTTGATGTAAGGAAAACAAAATAATAAAATTATTTTTAGGGAATACCTTCTGGATATACTGATCTTTTCATATATTATCTTATTTAATTTTGTGACAACCCAGTTGAATAGGTATTATTATTATCCCCAATAAGCCAATTGAATCTCAATGTAGTTAAGTACCATGCCCACGTTCATACAGCAAGAAAGTGGCAAAACTAAGATCCAAACCTTAAAACTGTAAAATATTCTAATAATAAAATGAGGCATTTTATATTATAATAAAGTGAATGGTGCTTAAGTTTCAGGGACACCCTCCCTCACCTGCATAGGCTCTTCCAAAGCCCTGAATCTAACTGTGCATTCACACTTTTGTATTCTTTTTCCTAAAGAGGGCCCCTAAATTTGTATAACTTTAGGATCCATCTGAATGATAACATATGAATGCATGCTGTGAGCACAGTGTTTTCTAAAAAGTGAACCAAAGTGACCAAGGATAAAGTGATAGAAGGAAGAAGGGGAGAAAATGTGTATTGTGGGTAAAGAGTTAAACATTAACCACATGGTGTTTGAGGAGACCACAGAGCAACCAGGTCAAGATGTTGTAGATCTTTGTAAATATGGGTCAGGAGAAAAGGAAGTGCAAGAGATTCCAACTGGGATTAATGGAGGTAGATGAGATTGACACTAAGGGAGAAATTATTAACCATAAAGACTTTTCTAGCACTATGCTCTCCTGTGTGGCAACCACCAGCCACACGTGGCTATTTAACTTTATATTAAATAAAATGTGAAATTCAGCGTCTCAGGCCCACTAGCCCCATTGACCTCATGCAATGAGCAACTTCGGTACTGGGCAGCATAGATGGTTAAGGACAGGCTCACAGGGAAATATCTGAGGGACAAACAGAGGTAGACAATATTGAATAAAGAGTGGGGAGAGTAGACTGCAGAATTAGGAGAACCAGGACACAGAAATAGCAGCAAAGAGGGTTTCAAAGGAAGAATTTATTCACTAGCTCAGGAATTAGCAAAAGAGACAACAAAAAACTTCCAGCACAGAACTAAGACACCTCCAAAGGAGCTGCCTCAAGCCCTCTCTCTTTGTCTGATAGGCTTTATAACAAAACACTACAGATTGTGTGGCCTGTCAACAACAGAAATTCATTTCTCACAGTTCTGGAAACCAGAAGTCTGAGATCAGGGGGTGCCAGCACAGTCAGGTAAGCACCCTCTTCCCAGTCACAGATTTTTTGTTGTGTCCTCACTTGGCAGAAGGGGCTAGGGAGCTCAGTGGGGACTTTTGTTAAGAGTATTAATCCCATTTAAGAGGGCTTCACCCTTGACACCTAATCACCTCCAAAAGGCCCCACCTTCTAAGGCCATCACACTGGGTGTTTAGGATCACAACATGTGAGTTTCAGAAGGATATAAACCTTCAGACCATAGCACCCCTGCATTGCTCTCCTGTGAAGCCCTTGAAATAGTACTGTTTTCTTACAGCCACAAACATGCCCTGAACTTGGCCTAGCCCAGAGAGGAAACCTTGAGAAGGACAAACTGCAGCTGTAGTTAGAGAAGCAGATGCCCAGAGGCCTGCTTTCCCTCCTTTCCCTCAGCAGAAGTCTTTAAAATCTGTACTCAAATGGACAAGGCACACGCCTGCCCGTGCCAACACACACCTCTCCAACGGGCGGCTGCCTGCATACCTACGCAACTTCCTGTTTGCTTGTGCAATTACCTGAAGTTCACATAAGAATGCATGTTCTAAGTGCAGCCTTTTCTGGCCCACACATGTATGTGCATATTTTGAAGGTGCAAATGAGGCACTGAGCATAGTTTTTTAATGTAGCCCTAAGGGGTACATTATTCTGATCAGCACTAACATAGCCATCCTACATTAAGGCATCAACTTTAGTCCCCACTAGAGGCAACAATGTTAAATAAGCAAACAAACCCAGTTTCCACATGTGGCTCAAAGCTTTTCCTTTGCCCTTCACTCCTGTCTCCTCCTATTAAAGTTCCAATGACTCCAAAGTGCCCACCTCATCCTAAAATCTCTCCAAATCCTTCCCCAGACTTGTTGCCTCCTATCCCAGCTATTTACATAGGTGTTTGGGCCTGTTTCCCCTTCCTAATTATGGTCTTGTCTTTCTAAACTTTGTCTACCCCACAGAGTCATGCATCAGCATTTTGAAATGCACCCCAGTGAACCTTCTCCTGGAATGAGTTTCTTGGTCACAGAATCTAAAACCATAGCAGAGTCTAGCTAAGTGTTCAACAAAACATTTTCCCTTTTCCTCCTAACAAAGCTGGACCACATTTCCCAACCTCTCTTGTCATTCTATTCAGCCATGTGACCAAGTCCTAGCCATCAGAAAGTGGGAAGAAGTGATATAGAAGTCACCTGTTAGGTTGAGATGATTAAGTGATGTTCCTTTTACATATATGCTTCCTTCTTTCATCTACTGGCTGGAAACAGAAGGCTTCGTGGAAGGCTTTAAATGGCCTGAATGACACAGTAACTAGACAGAGGGAGCCTGGATTCCTGAAGGACTGTGGAACACAGCCCCTCGCCCACTCTCCTGCCCATTCTTATTGGACTGTAATAAAGGCAAGAAATAAACCTTTATTATGTTAAAATCCTGAGATTTGGGCTTTATTTACTATAGCAATCAGCCTACCCTGGTGTGATAAATGGGTTGCAAAATTTCTCTCAATTATTTCCTTCTAATTCTCTCAACAATGTTAGTAGCTTCTTGCATCAAGGGTTGGGGTCTATTTTCCATCCCTTAAACGTAGGACTGGTCGCATGACTTGCTTTTGGCGAATGAAACATAGCAGGAGTCACAGTATACCATTTCTGAGGTTAACTCTAAAGACATATTGCATAGTTTTGCATGGATATAAAAATGATTTGTAATTAATCTGTTAAACCCTGCCTATGAAAGGATGCTTGTCAATCGTTAAAGCTGCTTTTAAAAGTTTGTTCTCTTTAGAAATTTAAACACTTCTCCCAACAAAGTGTATTTAGTTGAGATTTGTTTTGTAAATGATTCTTTCAGTGATCTTTGAAAAAGTAAAGAAGAAAAAGCCAACTTTAATCGAACCCTTTAAAATGTTTCATAGTCCCTACTAATAAAAAGGCTGAGAATGTTTCAGAACTAAGAATGGCTATTACCTCTGTGGGCTCAAAGATGAGGAGGGAGTTTGATGGTTTGGATATTTCTACTTCATGGATAGTCTGAAGATACTGAGTGGGAATCATAACACACCTTGGACAGTGTCTGGTGTTTTTCTCTGCAATAATAACTTATGCTTAACAGGAACACATCTTTATCCTTTGTGGGATGAACTAAGGTATAACTATAAATAACATCTTACTGTACATTCACATCTAAAGAAACGAAAGCAGGTTTTTCCTAAAAGCTATGTGTTTGATTTAGCATTGTTTCAATATTAGCTCACAACAACACTAAGCATTACACCATCTATTGGTTATTTGAATTACATTCAGTTTTTCCACTTGTTTGCAAGGTCTCCTTGAGCAGTCTATTTTTGGCTGAGAGATTTTTCAGTGGTTCCACTCAAGGAAGTACCCACTTGTTTTGAGTAGCACTTCTTGTCTGTAACAATGCTTCTCAAACTTCAACATGCTGCATACCCCCCTGAGATCTTGTTAAAATGCAGATTCTGATGCAGTAGATCTGGGGTCTGTACTGAGACTCTGCATTTCTAACAAATTCCCAAGTGATATTGATGACACTGGTCCATGGAACACACAAGAATCAAGAATGGACTTTTTACTATGCTGGATTTTCCAATATGTAAAATTTTATTCAGATAGAACATGGTATAGCACACAAAGATATGGCCAGAAAATAGGCAGTGGTTTGCATAACACCTTTAAGTCACGCTGTGATCATAACCCCAAACTCAGTCCTGTGATGTCAAAAGTATCACCACCTACTGAGCTGTTTGCTAAATTAAATCAAGATACTCATTTGTGTTGACATAGAAAGCAGCAGTTTGGGGACATCCTGACATTCTAAATTCACATCAAGTCACTTTCACATTCGAAAGTAGCTAGATTCCCTAGTTCTTTCCTCAGTTCTGTTTCCTTGCCTTGCCTTCCCTATTATCATCCTGCCATCTTGAATATGTATCAACACAGGTTAAATAACAGTAGTGGTATCTAATGATCCAAGCACTCATGGTAAAGTATATACAACTTGGATTTTTTTAATTCGGTTACTAGGCTTACCTTTCCACCTAGGAGCAATCCCTACAGAAGGGGCTGGGAATTTTATTGGGCAGCAGATAGAACCAATTCAGCAGAAGAGCACTTCTAAAGAGCTGTAGCCTCTGAGATTTGGTTTGAGCCCTTAAATAAGAATGTCTTTTAGTTTCACAATCACAGTATTTGCATCAAGTAGGTTTCTTTAGCCATTAGTCTGGCGTCTCAGAATGCTTATTCCTTATAGCTTGCTACAAAAAGTGTGATTCATAGATTAATAGAAATATCCATCAATTAAATAACAGGAAACTAGGTTCTGGCTCTAATTCTTCCCCCTAATTAGCTGGGTGAGCTTGCACAACACATGTTGTTTTCCTAAGCTTCACTGCTATTAATTATAAAAATAAGTGTCCAGATTTAATTTTTCTTACAACTCAGATATCCCTTGACCTGAAATGCCCCCAGACCAGAGGCTGCTCATAGTAAATGACCCACACAGCACAAAGAGCCCTATGACCACACTCACTTCTGCACATGGGTCCTTGGCTACTGCATTTGAGGTAGGAGAGGCCCCCAAAACATCTTACACCAGCTACTTCATTTAGCACCAGAGGAAACCAAGGTCCTGGGAGACAAGATAACTCTTCCAAGGTCACATGGCTGGTCAAAGGCAGAAAAAAAGTAGAACAGAAATTTCCTAATTCTCAGTCCAATGGTCTGCATGATAACCTATGAACTCAAGAAGCCAGGCTTTGAGAAGTCACATCAGGATTAAAAGTTGCCTCTCTGTGCTAGCCACCATTGAGCTACTTACAGAAGAAAAGTGTTCACACACTGGCAAGGTCACCAAAAGCAACACAAACTCAACCTTCTCCACATTTCTCTGCAATACTGGCACATAAGAAGGGCTTTATAATGAACGAGAGAATGAATATTCCTTTGCATTTTCTCTTACTTCAGGTACATATTTGTATGTTTTTAGAATCTTGGTTCGTGTAGCAGGGTCTTAGAGGTCCTTCCCAAATTCCCTCAGCATTTACCTCTATCTCCAAAGGCTGCTTACTGTAAATTGAGACTCTCCTTCTGAGGTCTTCTTTTCTGGCTGCAAGTTCATGATTGGCCCAAACGCACATCATGCCAGAAGTGCTGGAAAGAATCTCTAGAGTTGTGTTCCAACAGTGATGGATGAGGGTTTAACAGATCAATACCCCAGCTTCCTCACACCTTGGGTAGGATAATGCCGAGGCATGTTCTACAATGCTCCAGAGAGCCTCAGCAGGATTGGGCCCCAGCTGCCTAGGCAATTGGCTTGATAGCACTCCTTTTATTTCTTTCATCCCTTCTCTATCTCACTTCCCTACTCTCCTGCCAGCATTTCCTGGAATCACATCCCAAAGAAAATATTTGTGGTAGAATCCTCAAGATTTGCTTCTGGAAAATCCAAACCAAGGCATGGGGGTGGGGATGAATTTGGTGGAAATAGAGCTTTCAAGAGGTCCTTTAGATTCTTTTTGATATGACAACTGAATTTGTATCTAACTCTGGTGTAGTTTGGGTTCCCCAAAAGGAGATCCCAAGAAAAGGACGTGTGTGCAGGTAGTGCACGTGAGGGAGTACAGTAAGGAGAAAGGAAGGGAAAGAAAGCCACTACAAAGTGTGTCCATGAGTGAGTTTCTATGCAAAACTGTAGGCACAGCCCCAACAGGGCTCCCTAGAGAGGCTTGTATGGAACATACCTTGGCATTGTACACTGGGATGCAAGAAACTGAGTGCTGATTCACTAATACCTATCCTGGGGACATTAGCGTGCAGGTGTCCCGGCATGCCCTGCAAACAGGCCAAGCACACCCTTGTGGTCACAGAACACCCTTAGACAGAGACACCAGAATTTCTCAGTGTTTGGCTGAACTGCCTACCAGGGACTGCTGGGAAAGCAACAGTGTTTGCCAGACTCTGTTGGCAGGACTTTTACTATATCAAAATGCTCTTCTACTCAACAAATGATCATCTTGGTATCCTGAGACTACTTCGAGTCTCCTTAGTTCTCAGCTTGCCTTGTTTTGGCTTCCTTGAAAGGCACCCCTGCATACCATCAGGCCCAAAGCAAAACTTCTAGATAAAGTGGAAAGTAGGTAGGATGAGAGATGGAAGCAGTAGAAGAGAAATGAGCCTGAAACCTGACTCCCCCAGTCATACAACTAACTGAACTAAAAATGCTCAGTGGCCACATCAGTTCCATGCCTGCGCTGTCTTCAACACACTCTCCTGGAGGCCCAGTGGCTATCAGGCTCACGGGACCTCACAGCCCCTTTCTTTGATGCCTCCCTGTTCAGTGTCACTGAGACCGCCTGATCAGGGGGGCCCCAAGGTCAAGGCACTATCAGGAGTAAGGTTTCTTAAGTGCCATGTGTGAGACACCATCTGACACTGTTTATAGATCGATTTAGCCCCTTACTGACCACAGGACAGAAGTTAAAAGCATTGCTTTGGAGCTCAAATGTGTTAGCTTCTAAAGTGATGTTTGAATTAGGGTTAAGAAGGCCCTGAAGTTTTGATCTGGCTGATTGGAGACAGAAAAAAAAAAAAGGAAAAGAAAGGAAGTGGACTAAAAATTTTTTTCAGAAAGGAAATCAGATTATTTTGACTAAAACCAAGAGCCCAGGTTGTAATAAATCTATCAACTCTGGGGTTGACATGAGATGGCGACAGAAAGTGTCTGAATTCTGCAGCTGCCAAAATGCAACTGCTTCTTCTTGAAGTGGCTCACTGAAAGAAGTTAACTTCTCCCTTCAATAGATCAAGGCCAGAAAGGGGAGCATCCACTGCAGTTAGTCCCAAAACAACCACATGAAAGTCAAATAAAGTAATATCTCATGCCTAAAAGTTGCCCATTGGTGGTGGAATAGTTGCAAAGTCAAAAATCACAAAGACTCTACAACTTGCATTGTTGGAATTCAGCATCATTCCCTGAAATATCTTTGTATACATAACACAAATATTAGCAATAAGTTTCTGACACTTTAGTTGACCATGAGATAAAATGCCTGTAATGTATGCACTATGCAGTGTGGCTGACAATTTCTAGTTGATGTATTTCTTATCTACTTACGTGGCATAATAGGAAGCAGTGGCAATTAAGATAATTAGATATGAATAGGAAAAAGCTCTTCTGGTTAGTCCTAAAGACTGGGCCTGCTGAATATTCAACTCATAGAAATCAGTATGTGTGGCTTGTTATGAGCTGGAACAGCCATACTTCTACAATGCAATAATGCTTATTATTCAATAAGCATAATAAGTTCAATAAACTCTACTATGTTCTAATTCCTTCAAAATTAAAAAAGTGAATTAAATATGAGTTAATTATCTATTGAGCTATATATCTAAGGAAGTAAAGGCTCACCAGAACCTTTACTTACAAGCACTATGGACATTATCAGGCCAGTAATAAATAGCCCAGAACCTTAAGAAAATTAATGAAATGTCTGTATATAAAATATCCAGGGGCACCAGGGTGGCTCAGTCAGTTACGTGTCTGACTCTTTATTTCAGCTCAAGTCATGATCTCTGGGTTTGTGAGTTCAAGCCCCACATCAAACTCTACACTGGTGGTGCAGAGCCCGCTTGGGATTATCTCTCTCTCTCTCTGTCTCCTCTCTCTCTCAAAATAAATACATAAACTGTAAAAAAATAATAATAAAATAAAATATCTAGAAGGAAAAGATACTGTGTTATAATGAACTAGAAAATTCAAAGGACATTTTAAAACCATTTTGGAATCTATTCAAACTATTAAGAAGCAATAAAGACCTAAATCTTTTAGTAGCCCCTGTATTAAATGCAATGTGAGCACAGATATTTCACAGGATCAAGCTATTTGCTAAAGATGGACTTATACACTCCTATGTCTCTTACAAATCATGTCATGTAAAATTTTAATTCTTTTTGAACTCCAGAATTAAAAATTGAAGCTTTCATCATTCTTGTAATTTTTTGATAAATATTTGTTGGACATCAACAACGGTGCCATATATATCCATATCTATATCTATATCTATAGATAGATATCTATCTATATCTATATCTATATCTAGGTATACCTAGATATATATCTGGAGAAGTCCAAATGGCCCTACTCTACCCAAGCAGTAGGGACACCTTCCTAATTATCAGGTAAGAAAACATGCCCAGATGATCTAAGCATATTTAAGTATAAGCAAGCGTGCGTGTGTGTGTGTGTGTGTGTGTGTGTGTGTGTGTCTAGGGATGATTATATATGATAGTAGGAGGGGCTAGAATTGATCATCTTTCAGGTCCTAGAACAATAATTGTGGTTTAGTAGGATGAAAATCTACTTTTCTGTCAGAACCACATACTCTGAGAGCCACTAAAAAACTATTTGCTTTGCTTTTTTTAGTCAATAATTATTTACTGAGCACATACTAAGTGACAGGAAATATTCTAGGTGCTAGGATTACATTAGAGAACAAAGATAAGCTTCCTACTACCTGGTATTACAATCAAAGTTAAGTCTGAAAAGTTTTTAGAAACAAGTAGAGTTTCTGATCCACTTTTTTCCATAGCATATTTATAAGATGCAAGGACCTGATACTGAATAAAATCCATATATAACAATCTGATTTGAACTAGGCTGAATTCTCTTCCTGAGGAAATCATATGGATTGAGAACTGAAAATGAACTACCTCACATGTAATAAGAAACATTGTTCCTACGAGTGAGGCTTTGATAACTCTTCTCTGGTGCTTTAAATGATTTCTTCCAAAAGTTGAGGTTAAAATTCCTTGTATTAGAGTTTCAGAATCAACATTTTGTGGTGAGCTGTCAGGTATGGGATAAAATTATGAGCACCAAGAGTAATTACTGAACCTACCAGCCAAACACAGAAATTTGGTTGTTTCCTGAATTTAAAGCCCACTTCCTAGCCTTAGGAAGCACTGAAACATTCTGCCCATACTACTTTTTCTCTCTGTGAAGGAATGAATCCTAAGTCCTTCATATTTGTAAAGGGCTACTATACAAAAATGTAAGACTCTGCAGATATGCAGAGCCTCCTCGGGAAGCCAAACACACATAAGAATGTTGGAGTAGGTGACATCTAAGGATTCTGTCTTGGGATTAAAAAAAATCTGCCATTCAATGAAATTATTAATCACCTATTTTTATCAGACTTTAGATATTGTGGCCAGGTACACAGATATATAAGACTCTGCCCTTAACAGCCTCATAAAGAAATCTAAAAACATAAGGTGGTGCATGAAAGGCAGAAAAGAGAATGTAAGATATACTGTAAAAGAAAGGGGAAAGAAAAGGGAAGAAAAATTATCTACAGAAATAGTTCTATCATACCAGAAAAACAAGTAGTTTATACCCAACTCTGCCATTTATTTACTTTTCTTGTGAAAATTAGCTCTTAAGTCACTGGGCGTAGCAGGTGCAGTTTCCCCAGCTCACCTGCACCTACGTTTGCAGGGGCCAGTGCTCCTGCAGGCTGGCTGCCTCCGGGTCAAGCTCCTACATCTCTCTGCCTCTCAGCCTGATGGCTTTCTCTACCCTGAGCATTTTCTCCAGCATGGTGATCATCTGCTCAGCCCACGCACGGGACAGCCCAGAAGTGCCAGGGGTCAACACCACATGCAGTTCTGAACCAGTGATGATAAATACCCAAGATTCCCTGGCATTATAAAGCATGTTCCACATGACTCCCAAGAGAGTCCCCAGCAAGACGGAGCCCCGGTAGCCAGCAGCAGTCCCTGGCTCATCAATACAGCCTGCACTGGTTTCCCCTCTTCCATGTCACACTCTCCCCACTCCCTCACTGAGCTTTCTGGGGTCACTTTCCAAATCAACTACCTGCCTCCATCTCTGCTTTTGGGAGAACCCAGACCGAGACAAAGGAGAGCAGTAATTTTTTTTTAAATTTTTTTTTTATTTATTTCTAGGAGAGAGAGAGAGAGAGACAGCGTGAGCAGGGGAGGGTCAGAGAGAGAGGGAGTCACAGACTGAAACAGGCTCCAGGCTCTGAGCTGGCAGTCAGCACAGAGCCCGACGCGGGGCCGAACCCACGAACCGCGAGATCATGACCTAAGCGAAAGTCGGACGCTCAACCGACTAAGCCACCCAGGCGCCCCAGGAGAGCAGTAATTTAACAATGGTAATTACTAACAAGGTTTCCATTCATCTTCCCCTAATATTCCCTCCTATAAAAGTCATTTTTTCCCCTTAGTAAGTCCTTGCTGATATGCTTATCCAAAATTCAGAATTCTTTACTAACTCGGACCTCCCCTGAAATTCCTTTAGCTTTTCTGCAGGCCTTCCTTTCCTACCGATCATCTCTTATTCTCTGCTACCAGTTCCCTTCTTCCCAGGGCATCTCAGTACTTTAATATAAAGTGCAATCACAACTGCTGTGTAGAAAATGGAAAAGCTTAGAACGGTTTATGCTAAAACATTTTTTCCCAAAATGGACAAGGTTTCCAATGATACCAAAGAGTAAAGACAACAGAAAGCAACGTGGTTTCTTCTCATGCTAGAAACATCTTTCCTTTCAAACTCATCATGGGGTTCCTTTCTCCTGTTTCAATATTTCATGTTGATGTGAATATGTTGCTTGAGTCAACTTCTCAGTAGAATCACTGATACATTAGCTAATGTTAATAGACAACTTAATAGGGCTCATGTCCACTCACCAAATGTTCACAACAGCCCTATTGTCATCATACTATTTGACAAATAAGGAACCTGAAAGCAAATGCCTTGTCCAAGAATACCCAGCTGTCGAGTGGGAGAACTGCACTGTAAACTGAGACATTCCTTCCCTGTTGAGCAGCCTCCCCTTAGGTAACGCTCTCGCTAAACTAACAGAGACCCCTAGACCTTTGTAGTATAGCTTTATTGTCTCAGAGGATTTTTTAAAAAAGAGAAAACTGGGGGTCATCTGGGAGGCTGAGCCCCACAGCAGGCTCTTCATTGACAGTGTAAAGCCTGCTTGGGATACTGTCTCTCCCTCTCTCTCTGCCCCTCCTCTCTCTCTCTCTCTCTCTCTCTCTCTCTCTCTCTCTCTCGTTCAAATATAAATAAATAAACTTCAGAAAAAGAGAGAGGGGCACCTGGGTGGCTCAGTTGGTTAAATGTCCGACTTCGGCTCAGGTCATGATCTCATGGTTCGTGGGTTCGAGCCCCGCATCGGGCTCTGTGCTGACAGCTAACTCGGAGCCTGGAGCCTGCTTCAGATTCTGTTTCTCCCTCTCTCTCTGACCCTCCCCTGCTCACACTGTTTCTCTCTCTCTCAGAAATAAACTAAAAAACAAATTAAAAAGAAAAAGAAAGAGAAAACTGAATTGAGAGAAAACAGGTCAGACCAGGATGGAGAGGGAAAAGCTGGTTTGGACTGAGGTACCATCTGTAACTTACACTGTACAAAGGCTGCAGAGCCCATTCTGCTGTCTTTGGTGCCTTTAGGAAACCTGGTGAATATCGGCAATGGCACCCCAACCTCGCTCACACTGGCATCTTTAGCTAGAAGTCATTAATAGACAAAGCATGGCCCAGCTTAAGCTCCTCCAGTGACATCCAAAATAGTGATGCTAACTCAAGCTTTCTGCTTTGGTTGCAAAGCTATTTCAGGGAGGAGGGGGAAGTGCAGGATTCTGAAGAACTAAAAGAACAGAGGCAGCTCTCAAGCACAATGCCCTTGACCACACCTCAATGTTTAGTTCCTATGTCTCTAGTCAAGCCAAACTGCCAAATCCTGTTTTAAAATATATACATACATATTTGATGCCAAATTGCCTCTATGGAACCCACAATCTACTTAGACACACAAGAAAACTGGCATTTGCCAACTTAAAAATGTAAGAAAAAACCCTTAATTACCATCTTGCTGGCATCAAATGGTGCGACTAGGGAATTTTCCCGTCCTGACTTGCTTTGGGGTTAGCTAGTAAAGATATTAATTCACTTCTCATTTGCTCAATGAACCACTTCCAAAACACTGTTAGCACAATACTGATTGCTTGCTTCTCTAGAAGAGATGAAAGGGTGTGGCTGTGACTAGCATAGGTTTGGTTGAGAGTTTTTTGCAGATCTGCTTCTATTTCTGCGTCATTATTTGAAAACAAAAATGCAGGGCTCTGCATGTAAACATGTAATCACAGTAATGAGCAAAGAAGGGGAAAGAGAATGGTGGAAGACTAGGCCATATTTACAATGTTTTACTCTTTAAGGAAAAGCAAAGAGTGTCCACAAAGGGCCTAGATACATGTCCCATGCATGGAACATCGGTGGCAATGGCTGGAATATTTTTAAGGAATAAAGGTATTCAAAGTACAATCCTATACTCAGGAAAGCCTACTGATTCTCTCATGGTAGGTGGCCAAAACCTAGGTCATTGAATATTTATTTTTGCCAGTCCTCTATAATTCTCTTTATGTGCATGGGTTTCATCTGAATAGTTGGATATAAAGAAAAAGCTAACAGCATTTTAACTTAGCAAAGAAAAAAAATACAAACCCCTACACTTCAGTTTTCCCATTCAAATGCCACTTTTCCATCTCTCTACAAATACAAACTTTGTACAGTCTCTCTACAAATACAAACAATTTTACATTAAGGAAAGTGAAGTGAAGTTTCCTAATTCATTGCTCATATGTGGTACCATATACCTGTTTACATATAAACCGCAGAACATTTTACAAGGACGGGGTAAGCCATTTTGTCAATGGGAATGTTAAATTGCTTCTCCTGTGTACTTACAAGAATAGGGTGGCTCCATAAACAAGACTGGCTGAGAACACATGCAAATTTCCAATCAACACCCATCTTTGAAAATTCACAGGGTCTCTTGTCAGCCGTCCAATTTCTAGGGTATGAGGTTCCCGCTTACCTTTTCTAACACCTAGTAATTAGCCAGAAAGACAATCCATCAGGGTTCTGACCACTGTGTAGCAGAGGAAGCATGAAGTGCAGGTAGCTCTTAACTTTGCTCTTAAAGGCCATTGAGAATATTCCCTTTACACCCTCCAAAACATCTCTGAGGTGATGACAGTTCTCCTGGAAAACAAAACTAAAAAAAGGCTTTTTTCATTTCTCCTTCTGCTTTTGAGCTATAATAGAAAATAGGTTTTCCTGGTGTCATGCCTATTATCAAAGATTAATGAAAATCCTTACATAGTATAAATACACCTTATATCTATATGATGTCTCTGCCTTCCAAAATCCCAAGTACTTTCATGAAGCAATAGCTCTGTCCTTCACTTCCAACTTCACTGAGGTAGATTGAGGCATATATGCAATCCTCGTGTAAAGGACAGGAAAACAGAGACACTCAGAGCTTGCATAATCTGATTAATGATGAAGCTGGAACTCTCTGCACTCATTTAGGGGGCTGCTTTCTCTTCTAAGATTCCAAAATACATAATAAATTAATCTGACATTTCTCTGAAATGAAGAATAATAATGGTTATTTAAGGCAGAAAAATATTTCACTGTATTCGTATCTCACAACACAGCATTCTAAGACCTTTTTTAAAATGTCCAGATCCTTTATTTCCTGATGCACAGCAAGTATAACTTGGGAGCTCACTACCAATAGCTACATAGGTAAGGGTTGCCTCCAGCCTCACTAAAAAAAGAACACTAAAGTGTAGAATACCAATTAGAATTCAGGCAACACACCAGGAACTCTTTGCATGATTTCTCATTTAATCCTACATCAATCTGTAAGGAAAGTAATAACATCCCAATTTTAGGGATCAGGAAAGTGAGACTTGGAACTTTCTTTGTACGAATTCAAAGTGCTCTCACAAAGGAGATGATCTGCTCTGTCTAGACATCCTTAGAAAATAATCTGCCTTCCCTTGTGACTATGACAGAAGGATGGATCCCAGAGAAGCAGCCTGGACTGAATATATTAAAATGAATCATAAGAAATTGTTGATATTTACCTGTTTTTAACCTGAATGGAAATTTTGTATGATTCATATTATTACTGGAGGTCCCTGATGTGTACTTGGGAAAAAGAATTACAAAAGTATTAATACCAAGGGTAAATTTAGATGCTGCCTTTGAAAGCACAACCAAGGGCTTTAGATGAAAGAGGCAAGCTAGATAGAGTATTTTAATTCAAAAATGCACCAGTTCATAATAAGCTTAGTGAGAAAGGGTGTGTTCCCACCACTGGAGCAGAAACTTCCTTTCCCAAGCCCTTCTAGGATTTTGCCCTTCCCATTCATCCTTTCCGATCAAATTTATCCTTTTGGTAAACACAGGAGGGATTAGAGACCTTTAATTGGCTTTGAGGAAGAAATGGTAATCTGAGATGCCTGGGCAGGAACTATCTTGTGTCTTGTGGGAGAGAAGCAGGGACAGAAAGAGGAAAGGAAATATCTGCAGCTTGACAAGCTGTTTCCAAAAGAGGAGAGCAAGCATTCAAGAACAGACAAGGTTGTTAAGCGATTCACCCAAATTTGGCTGAGAGGTATGAGCATGCCATCTTGGATTTCTTCCTCCACTCCAGCTTCCTGTGTGAAGTAGGGAAGTTCACTGGCATCTCAGCATCTAGATCAGTGTTTTCACAGTTCAGTTTGCCTCAGTATCACCTGGGGCCTTGAGAAGTTAGGTAGAGGAGCTCCAACTCCCAACCATTTTAATTGATTAGGTCTGCAGTGGATCCTAACCAGTTCCTAGGTGCTACTGCTGCTGCTGGTCCAAGAGGCACACTTCAAAAACCACTAGCCTGGGGTACCTGGGTGGCTCAAATGGTTAAGTGGTTAAGTGTCTGACTTCTGATTTCAGCTCAAGTCATGATCTTACATTTCATGGGTTTGAGCCCCTTGTGCGACTCTGTGCTGACAGCATGGAACCTACTTGGGATTCTTTCTCTGCCCCTCCTCTGTCTATGACCACGAACTCTCTTGCTCTCTCTCTCTCAAAATAAATAAATAGTTTTTAAAAACCCACTAGCCTAACTTCCAGTTATGTGCAATTGCACTGCATCTTCCTACCATGCAATGCAATTACCTGGGCCATGTCTGCACATATACAAGTCATACCTGTACCAAGGAGGATAAACCAAAGAGACGATGCTACCCAAGGGATTGTGATGATAGGTATTACAATTCTGGCTTGGGTGCAAACCAAGCTGCAATACAACTGTCTCTGGGATTCATATTAATAATAATAACTAACAGTTATTGATGAGTTCATATGTGCCAGGCAGTATGTCAAGTCTCTACCCATGTGGTCTTTGAGATAAATGTACTCTTATTACCTCTGTTTTATAGTGTAGACTCAGCCTTATTGGGTTAAGTCCATAGTCACTCACCTAGAGGATGGAGAAGTTGGATCTACAACCTATGACTCTCTGATTTAACCACAGTAACCTGTATTTCCTGAACTCCAGAAACACTAGATCTTCCAGTGTCCCATTTCCAGTGTTCCTTGATAAAAGAATAAACACAGGTGAATGGGAAGTCATAGCTCTTCCTCTGCTTTACATTCTTATGTCTTCTCTGTGAAGTGCAAACATTCTCCTCCAGGGCCATTTCTCCTAGACCTCCCCTGCTAACCCAAAGGGAAATGCTTCATGTGTTAAAGTGCAGGAGATTGAAGGGGGTTGACTGCCAGAGGAGGTGGTGTCTTAGAGTTACTTATCTTTTTCTGTTGAAACACCTAATGCCTTGTGGGAACATCACCTGGTGTTTGGGGACTCTGGACCTGGAAATGTTATTATGGTTTGGGGTTCCAATGGAGAGTTGATTGCAAGGGGTGGGACACCTTGAACAGAAAAGCTTCTTGATTTTATGACACCCAATTCTGGCATTGTCTAACCCATCTCTTTGATGTTTGGGGGAAGAAGGTGGGAAAATGTTTTGCAAAGATACCAAGCTCTTATCTGAATAGGGAATTGCTTTTATTGTTACTGCTCCATCTTTAATATGCTACTTAACTAGTCTCATAACTTGCCCCTTCACCCTGAAGTTCCCACTTTATAGCTTAATCCAAGACCTGGCTTCCAGAAGCCACTTGCCTGAGACTACAAACTTCTAAGTAGAAGTCAATGGACCCTCCCCTCTCAAAGGGAAGACTTTGAGCTTTTCCCAGGAGTTGGGCATCTCACATACAAAGTGTAGGTACAACCTTATGGACCATATCAGTGGCTAGGAACAGATTTTCAGGAACATTAGCCAAACAATGGCCAATTGCCTTAGGGTAACTAGATCTAAAAGAGTGCAGTTGTAAACTACTTCTGTCCTGACTTACCCCTTAGTTTTCCTGGATTAAAGTACACAGATGTGCAGCCACATATCTGATTCCAGTGACATACATACTACTTTCCCTAGTGATACATTAGGTCCAAATCAGTTGCCTTTCATGCTATTTCCAAACTGTTCAAATATTTACACATTAAAATTTCACATACCCTTTGATCTAAAAATAGCATTTTTAGATGCTGTTTGCACATGTGCAAAGTGAGGCATAACAGAATGGCCTGTGATAGCAAAGTATTGGAAACAATCTAATCCATCTGACCAGTAAGGTCACCAGCTGAATAAATTACAGTTAATCTATATAGTGGAATAATATATAATCATTAAGAATACTGAAGTAATCTACCTGTACAGATAGGGAACAAATTTCCAAAATGTGCTGTTGACTGGAAAGGAGGAAAATACAGAATTTTGTAGATCGTATGATACCATTTGAGTAGAAAAAAAAAAGTATATATGTATACCCAAATACACACACACACACACACACACACACACACACACACACGGCTATATATATGTTATAAAAATAGAATGCTTCCGGAATAAATCCAAAGTAGTAATAAAAAAAAAAAAAAGCCATGTTGCTAGTTGCTTCAAGGCAGATTTTGCATAATAGACCTAAGCATAGCTGACATTTACTCATTCTTCCTGAGAGGCCTTGATTGATTTTGGACATTATTCGATGCAGCCTGAAATAGATTCAAAATGGAAAAGTGATGATATGGAATAAATCTCATGTTTTATCCTTTCCTCTTCCCTGCCACAATTGGAAAGCCCCCACCCCCAATGGTGCACACATGCCAGAGACATTACTGACATGCACACCATACACTCCAGTTTATTTTTCTTTTTAATTTTTTAAAATGTTCATTTATTTTTGAGAGAGAGAGAGAGAGAAGCATGAGTGGAGGAGGGGCAGAAAGGGAGGGAGACACAGAACCTGAAACAGGTTCCAGGCTCTGAGCTGTCAGCACAGAGCCTGATGCAGGGCTCAAACTCATGAACCATTAGATAATGACCTGAGCTGAAGCTTAACCGACTGAGCCACCCAGGTGCCTCATGTCCACTCCAGTTTCTAATAAGCACCTTCTCCACTACCCAAAAGCAGAATTTTCCTACAGAAACTGCTGGCTTTTAAAAAGAAAAAGAAATGTAGACACGGTGGGATGAAACTACAAAATCCCTGAGGACTTTGGGACATGCCTATGATAAGAGGCAAGTCCCTTGCATGAATGCAGTTGGATGGAATGAAGATCCAAGGGCTATATTTTCTAAAATCAAGAGTTTCTGCAGACCTGGAACTTCTATGAGCAAAATCTTCAGAAAAATATAAAAAATCTATGATATGTTCTCTAAATAAAGTAATGTTTCTCAAAATGTGCTTCTTAAATTGCATACACTACTCATAGAATCACAACTTTTAAAACCAAAAGGGAAATTGGAGATTGTAGTTTAGGAAGGCAAGAGATTTTCCCAGAGTCCTGCAGCAGCATTATTAAATGCAGAATCTTCTAATTTTTCTCTCCAGAACTTCTCCTAGTCTCTTTCACTTCAGCATACAAACTCATACTTTCCTCTCCTCCCCATCTATAACCTTCTTTTAAAGTGCTGTCTTCTCTGTCTTCTTCCCAACAAGCTTCTAGATTGTCTCACCTTACACTCATTGTCTCCTCTTCCTCTCCCAATCTTATCTTTGTTGCTAGATTTCCACTCCCTCCCCAAACCCACACAAAGTTCTCTCCCTGTCATTGGAAAACCTAATAATAAAGTCATTTGTGTCTTTATTTTAAGAATCTCTCGTGCATACGTGACACCCTTAGCACTTGCTCCTTCACCATCTTTCATGAGTGCCCTCTCCCCTGGGCTTCCTCCTACCTCCCTCATTGCCCCCTCTCAGTCTCTCATTGCCAGAACCCTTTTCCTCTTCTCACTCTTGAAATGCTTCTTCTCTGGGGCACCTTGGTGGCTCAGTTGGTTAAGCATCCAACTTTGGCTTAGGTCATGATCTCGAAGTTCCTGAGTTCAAGCCTGCTTTGGGTTCACTGCTGTCAGTGCAGAGCCCACTTCAGATGGATACTCTATCTCCCTCTCTCTCTGCCCTTACTGCATTCTCTCTCCTCTCTCTCTCTCTCTCATTCTCCCTTTCCCTCTTCCTCTCCCTCTCTCTCTCAAAAATGAATATAAATAAATAAACATTAAAAAAACATTTAAAAAGAAAAAGAAATGCTTGGTCTCTGTTGCCTTTCTGTCTCTACACATTTTCCTAGGCTCATCTCTTCCTACCCATTTTATTACCACCTGTGTACCAATGGCTTCCAAACATCTTATCTTCAATTTTAGTTCTTTCAATGATCTGGAATCCGGTCTCCAACTTCCTACAGAATATCATTAGAGGAATGTCATTCCTCAAGATTATGAAGTGCCATATACAAAAATCTGGACATATCAACCTTTCTTCTCCAAGGCAACTAGTAGATTCCCCATTTTAATGAACAGTAACATTACCTTCCTCATCACTGAAGGCTGCAATCTTAGTCATCTTTAACTGGTGCTTCCTCCATATTTCACGTCCCACCAGTCACCAAATCTTAATACTTCTATCACTGATACACTTTTCTAATCTGTGCCATTTTCTCCATTCCCAGGGCCATTACCTCAGTTTAGGTCATTATTGCTGCTCAATATTAGATAATAGCAGTGCTCTAGCTGCTGTGCCTGCCTCCAATCTCTGCCAATATTCCTTCCAACCCCTGCCATTCGATAGCTGTGCCTTTTTGTTAAGTCCCTTTGATGACTCAGCTCCATACATGATCTACAGAATTCTCCATGATCTTCTCTTTCCTACTTTTCCAGTTTCATCTGCTTCTCCCCCATCTCCACCTCTATTGAATAACTTACAGTCCCCAAAGTCCCAGACTACAGCCTGCCATGTGCTAAATATGTTATTGTTTCTGCCTGTGATGCCCTCATCTGTCTCATCTACCTGGCTAATATCTATCCATCCTGTGAACTCAGCTCAAATATAACTTCCTCTGGGAGCACTCCCAGAGTCTTCCTCCCACCAATTCCACCTGAGTTAGCCACTGTCCACCTCTACCTCTATGATCCTCTGAACTTCCATTTTTAATGCTTTGTGCTGCGCTAAAAGTTAGAGGATACTTTTTCAATTTAGTTTTTCCTACAGTTGTAGCTTCTCACGTATATGGACTATTTTTCACTTCTCTTTTTGTCCCTAGGGGCTATGTGATCTCTATCACACAGTTAGTACCCAGTTTCTGATAAATTAATAAATATTAAGATATGTTTATTCAGGCTTCTTGAGCAATGTTCTTTACACTTTCCCTAAAATAATAATTGGCTGATTGATTTAAGAGGGAGGTATATCAACAATTGCAGTGATCTGTAAAACATGAGATTATTTTCCATGTTGTACAGAAATGAAATTTTATAAATCTCCTATGATTCTAAAGACCTGGTAACTGGAACTATGTTCTAAGAACGGATTTAATTCTTATTTTATTGTGTCCTAAGAATTAAGTTATTCATTCATGTATACATATATATTGACCTCTTGTTATTGGTTAAAGCTAGAGATGCCCTTTCCACATAAATGAAATTGCTAAGATTGATTTCAGGGATGACATCTTTAATAGTTTCAGATTCAACTACAGTTTGTAACAGTAAATGTGTTTCTTTTTTAAAGTTTATTTATTTATTTTGAGAGACAGTGTGTGCACAAGCAAGACAGAGACGGGGGGAGGGGGGGACTGTGGGGGAAGAGAAAGAATCCCAAGCAGACTCACACTGTCAGCACAGAACCCAAAATGGGACTCGAATCCACAAACTGTGAGATCATGACCTGAGTTCACATCAAGAGCTGGATGTTTAACTGACTGAGTCACCCCGCTGCCCCAATGAGTGCATTTCTAGTGCCATGGTCCTCATCAGAATTACTTAGTTGGCTGACAGATTTGTCCAGAAATGTTCCAATCTTTGAGGATACCCTCATTGTCTGTCAAGACACAGATGAAACACTTTGATTAGTTCTCTCATTTCAGCATCCCATTTTCTTCTACCTTCCACCCATTTGACGACAAAATGTGGGGTAATGAGCCTGATAAATCACAGTTAGATCCACTGTTAGTTTGTAACATTTTCATTTCCACATTTCATTCCACAGGACCAACTAATAGGGAGACTGCCTTAGAGTAAAGATATTTGGGGGCCTAAATAGTAAGGCCTATCCAATTAGAGACCACAATGGACTCATATGATAGCAAACTTAATTACAAAACAAGTAGAAATCACCAGCAAGGAGTCAGCCAAACTCCAAAAATTAATTTGTAGATAAATTTCTTCAGAAATCAAAGTTTATTTTTTCAAAAAATCTAACCTATACATCACAAATACTTTCTCTGGCCTGTTTTCAGTGGGCATTTAAGGATTCTGCCATTTAACTGTGATAGAATTGAGGGATCCATCTGCCAATCCAACACTATGCATGTAGGCAACAACATAAGTCCAACTTTCAATGAGCAAAATATCTTATTTTCCCACGACCCTTGCAGAATGAGAAACTATATTTGAGGAGTATGGGGTGGAAACCCCTCAAGATGGGGCAAAACAGAATTTGCATGAGTTCAAGATTCTGGGCTGGAGAAACTGCTTCCTGCAGCCAGTCTCATCCCAACTGGGCATTAGTACTTCAGCAGGCAGTGCATAAAGCTATAAGGAAATTCCACAGCATCAGACAGACCCAAATTGAGGGACATTCCACAAAATAACTGGCCTTTATTCATCAAAAATATCATGAAAGACAAAGAAATACTGAGAAACTCTTCCAGATTAAAAAAGACTAAAGACGTGTTAAATGAATGCAGTTCAGATCCAGAATTTTCTTTTGCTGTAAAGAACATTATTGGGACAAATGGGGAAGTAAATCAGATCTTTAAATTGGATAATAGTACTATGTCAGTGTTAATTCCTTATTTTGATAATAGTACTATCATTATATGAGCATGTCCTTGTTTCTAGAAAATATACATTAAATATTGAAAGGTAAAAAGATATCTTTTCAAGTCATTCTCAGAACTCTGGGGGAAATACACACACACACAGAGTAAGAGAGAGAGGTAAAGAGGGATGAAGGAAAGGAGGGAGGGAGGGAAGAAGGAAGGAAGAAAACAGAAAGGAAGAAAGAAACGAGGGGATATTAGTAAAACACTGAATGTGAATGTGAAGGGCACACAGTACTTTCTACAATTCTGCAACTTTTCCATTAAAAATTTAAAAATTTTATTTGTTTTAAAATTGTGTCAAACATTTTTAAATTTTTAATGGTTTTTATTTATTTCTGAGAGAGAGAGAGAGAGTGTGAGCAGGGGAGGGTCAGAGAGAGAGGGAGGCACAGAATCTGAAGCAACCTCCAGGCCCTGAGCTGGCTGTCAGCACAGAGCCCGATGCAGGGCTTGAACCCACGAACCGTGAGATCACGACCTGAGCCAAAGTCAGACGCTTAACAGACTGAGCCATCCAGGCGTCCCTCAAATTTTTTTAATTTACGGAGATTCCATATTTTATGATTTTTCAGTCATGTGGTATAATTCTCAGTCATGTGGTCTTAAGAAGCTAACATGCTTTCTTAAAATTTTGTCACTCGAGTAACAACGGAGCAATGCTACAAGTACTCCAAGGTGTGAGGCCACCTCTCTGAAAGTGTCTTTGCCCCTGGTTCCTTGTAGAGCTGGCTCCTAGTGGGACGTAGATCCAGACTATGAACCCATAGCTGTCTCCAAAGTCCCCACTGTTGTGAGTATTCTGAACAGAGCTTCCCATTCTGAAGGCATGAGCAACATTTATTGTTTTCACCCGAAACTTTGGTTAAGCCTGTTTAAGTTGGCTTTCCCTTGGTTTTATTCTGCTATGCTTGGATAACTATACAGATCTATTTACAGCTTTCCCTATTGTCTGAGAATGTGGCTTTGAGATAGTGTCATTAGCCATTTCCAACTAAGGTATTAATGATTTCTCTATGATACCTAGGTGCACTCCTGGCCTCTCCCCTCTGCTTCCCCTGCAGGGGTGTCTGTACTATGGGACTTGAGCTGGTCCTCTCATTCCAAGCATCTCACCCAGACTGCCTCTCTTGGCCCTTCTTTCCAACAGCTATCATGGTGAAATGCTTGACACGGCCATGCTCAGTCTTGTCCATGTGCCAAAATCAACATTTGATATGTACTTCTGGGATTTTTAGAGCTGACCCCAAAATATCTATTTACCCAGACGTTGACATTCTCATGAGTAATGGGCAAAGCTCCGAGGACACGCTGTTGGTGGCAGAGCAGGATTCAGAATCCCACTCAGAATTTTAGAGTTGGACAGGGACTGGGAGATCGTCAAATCCAAACATCTCATTTTAGGATAAGGAAAATGGGGCTGCAAGCAGTGAATCAAATCCAGCATCAGAACTCAGGTACTCTGGCTCCTAGTTTAGTTCCTTCAGATTCTCTCAAAGGAATGAATACACTTGGGTGAAATGGGCCCTGGAGCCTGAGTTATTAGGTGGGTAACGGTGAAGGCAGCCTCCCAAATACATACTTTGGGATTAGAAACAACATTTCCAAATCCTTTTTTCAGAATCCTACATGAAGAAACCTCAAACCCAGGATTCCAGCCAAAAACAATGATTCTCCAGTCCCTATGAAATCCTGGATGGGTGTTTAATTGGGCAACATATTAGCTGACTCCTGTGGCAGAGGCAGGCCTCAACTGAGTTCCAGGGCTACCACTTCAAAAGGAGTAGATGTGTGTGTGTGATTCCGAATCATAAACAGTAGGCCATTCGCTCTTATCAATTAGATGAGTGGATGCAAGAGAATATGAGGGAAATTTCTGAGAAGTAGTGCAATACAGTATGCCCCCTATGAACTCAATTCACTTGTTTCTCACAGCTTACAGAAAAGCTAACTGAGGAGTGCCTGGGTGGCTCAGTTCAGTATCCAACTCTTTTTTTTTTTTTTAAATATTTTATTTATTTTTAGGAAAGAGAGAGAGAGACAGCGTGAGCAGGGGAGGGTCAGAGAGAGAGGGAGTCACAGACTCTGAAACAGGCTCCAGGCTCTGAGCTGGCAGTCAGCACAGAGCCCGACGCGGGGCTCGAACCCACGATCCGTGAGATCATGACCTAAGTGAAAGTCGGACGCCTAACCGACCAAGCCACCCAGGCGCCCCAGTATCCAACTCTTGATTGTGGCTCAGGCCATGATCTCATGGTCGGTTGTAAGATTGAGCCCCATTTTGGGCTTCATGCTCAGTGCAGAGCCTACTTGGGATTGTCTCTTTCTCCCTATGCCTCTCTCCCCCACTCACAGTCTCTCTCCCTGCCCTTCCCAGGTTCTCTCTCTTTCTCAAAAATAAACTGGAAAGAAAGAAATAGAGAGAAAGAAAGGAAGGAAGGAAGGAAGGAAGGAAGGAAGGAAGGAAGGAAGGAAGGAAGGAAGGAAGGAAAGCTAACTGAGAAACTTTACAGAGAAAGTTCAAGAGGGGCACCTGGGTAGCTTAGTTGGTCAAGCATCTGGCTTCAGCTCAGGTCATGATCTAGTGGTTCATGAGTTTGAGCCCACATCAGGCTCTCTGCTTACGGCTCAGAATCTGGAGCTTGTTTGGATTCTGTGTCTCCCTCTCTCTCTGCCCCTCCCCTACTCATGTGTGCACGTGATCTCCCACAAAATTAAATGAACATTTTTTAAAAATTAAAAAAAGTTTCCAGGAAAACATACTGGAAAAGGGACATTTCATTCTCTATCAAGTCCTAGTACTAAACAAGACAAACACAATTATTAACTTATTCATTCATTCTCATTCTCTCATTCACTTATTTATTTATTCACATAAGAAATAATTTTTCATTTCTGCTTTGTAATAAGTGTCATGATGGATCACAGTGAGGTCCCCATCCCTAAGAAGCACACAGTTCTGGGGTGTCTGGGTGGCTCACTGGGTTGAGCATCCAGTTCTTGATTTTGGCTCAGGCCATGATCCCAGGATCCAGCTCCACATTGGGCTGTGCACTGAGCATGGAGCCTGCTTGAGATTCTCTCTCTCCCCCTCTGCTCCTCCCCCACTCACATGCATGCACATGTGCACACTTTCTCTTTCTCTTAAAAAAAAAAAAACACACAGTTCTGATCTCATTAATATATAAACACCTAACATAAATAATTAAAAAAGAACAACCCAAATGAATTATGACCAGGGATTAGGGTAATGAGAGCAGTGAGATACTGTTTTTAGCTATCAGGTCACCTAAATTTTAAAATACTGATAATATTCAGTGTCTAAAGATTATGGAGAGAGAGGCCTTTTCAATTTCTGTTGTCATTGGGAATATAAATTGAGATACAATTTCAAGAGATCAATTTGTTGGTAGCTACCAAATTTTTTTTTTTTTAATTCACACAACGTTTAACCCTGTATGTCAGTTTGCAAAAACCCATCTTGCTTCCTTCTCTTGCAGTAAAATGTTCCTTTCCTCTCCAGTAACAGGAGCAAGAGTAACTCTGGGGAATCTTTTTTTTTTTTTCTCCATTTTTACTCCATGTCACAAGGGGGCATGTGCCCACGGCTAACAAAAGTATTACATTCCTCTAGCCACAATAATTGGCTCAGGGATGGGCACGTAAATCAATGTTACACAATTTAGGGACATTTTCTGGAGTTACTGAAAGAAAATTGGCCTCTGTTTTCCAATGAAATTCAAGTTTTGAGAATCAAAGCCTGGACACACTGGCAGCCATTTTGCCACTAGAAAGGAAGGCCTTAAGAATGGACAGTATAGAGGTGGGAAGGGGAACAGTCCAGTGATATCTCTTGAAAGTCCTTGATATCTGATTCTAAAGTTAGATTCACTCTCTCAGACAATAAAGTTGCTTTTGGCCTAAACTAGTTTGGGTTAGGCTTTCTATTACTTACAACTAAAAACTCTAGGCAGAAGCACTCACCTGTGGGATGACTAACACATGTGAACAAAGATACATGTACACAGATAGTCATTGCAGCATTTTTATCACAATGGAGAAAGTGTCAGCAACTGAAGTGTTCACCAATAGGATAAATGTTTAAATAATTAGAGTACACTCAAACTACATTGTGGAATATTATGGTATCATACCATTGGGGGGAAAGCAAATTACAGTACAATATGTATACTGTGTGTAATGTGATTACATTCAGGTGAAAAGGCCTATATAGGTATGCATTCAATGCATTAATCATTATATACATATATCGGCATATGCATTTACATTACAAATACAAAATACATATACAAAATAAAGGGGACTTTAACATTTTATTGTATTTTTTCCTGCATCAATTTAAATGTTTATAAAAAGAAGGAAAGGGGAATCCAGACACAACTCATAGCATATGCAAAGGTAAGACCACACTGAAAGAGAACACTATAATGTCTTGAGTTAGATTTCTCCAAATGCCAACCCTTAGATAAGGATTTCAGGTCAAGTAGTTTATTTGGGAGGTGATTCCAGAAAATTCTGGTAGAGAAGTGGAGAAGTGAGGCAGGAAATAAACGAACCATATAAAGGACACATCGAGCCCAAGTTACCATTGAGGATAACTGGAACTTAATTCTGTAAGGGGAACTCTGTAGAACATGTGACTCAGATTGCCTCATCCACCTGAGAAAGAGGGAGCTAAGGTATTTATACACCATTATTGAAAGCTGTTGGTGAGAGATGCTTCCAGGGGCCATGAGCTTCCTGGCACTTCAAGCCTTCCCCATGCATGGGCAGAGTGGGTTCTGGTGGTTAGAGAGGCCTTGAGAAGAGAGTGTCAGGTGCTTGCAGTTAGAATTTAGGTCAGCCTGCATAACAACACTAAACATCAAGGGAAGATGCATTGGCACAGAGATCATCTGCTTTAAGTGTATCTTCCAGGACTGATAAGGAGCCTAATGAAGATGAGGAACAAATGGTGTTGGGAGAGGTGGCTGAGGATACCTGTGAGGTCAGGGGGAGAGTGGGAGGTTGGGTTGGTGAAGAGAACTTTCCACCATATTAAGAACTTCTTGGCAATGGTAAGCCGCCAGAGTATAAATAGTAGAGTGATAAGATCAGATTCATAGAAATTCATTTTAGAACAGTAGATCTAATTATGAATGTGTAGTTATATTTGAAATATTGATGTGTAAAGATCCACTATTGTGTGTGTGTCACAGATAACACTCATCCTTTCAACAAATATCTATGAAGAACCCACTATAAATATCTGTTAGGCCCCAGGAATCTGTTTCCAATAATTGTAAACGGAGTTTGCAAGTGATTTTTCTTAACAAAATACAGATAATTCCATAATCATTGGGTGTTATCAGTCCTATTTGCAATTCTATGTGTTCTCTTGAGTGAGAGCATATAAGAAAGGAGCCACAGCCCATAGAGTACTGTGCTAGCTGTAGGAGCCCTCCCCAGATATATCTTAAACATGAATACTATCTGTTAGCATTAAAATTATTAAGAAATGTTGGAGTTTTAAAATTTTTTTATTTAAATTCAAGTTTATTAACATACAGTGTAGTCTTGGCTTCAGGAGTAAGATGTAGTGATTCATCTCTTACATATGACACCAGTGCTCGTCCCAAAAAGTACCCTCCGCAATGCCCATCATCCATTTAACCCATCCCCCACCCATTTGTCCTCCAGCAACCCTCAACTTGTTCTCTGTTTTCAGGAATTTACCCAAGGGATACAGGAGTGCTGATGCATAGGGGCACATGGACCCCAATGTTCATGGCAGCACTCTAAACAATAGACAAAACATGGAAAGAACCTAAGTGTCCATCAACTGATGAAGGATCAAGAAGATGTGGCATATTTATACAATGGAATACTACATGGCAATGAGAAAAAAATGAAATCTGGCCATTTATAGTAACATGGATGGAACTAGAGGGTGTTATGCTGAACGAAGTGAGTCAGGCAGAGGACAAATACCATATATTTGCACATATAGGTAGATTAGGAAGAAGTTAATGGAGGATGAAGCAGGAGATGAAGGGGAAAAATAGTTGGGGAGAGGGAGGGAGGCAAACCGTGAGAGACTCTTGAATGCTGAGAACAAACTGAGGGCTGAGGGGGGAAGGAGAGAGGGGAAAGGGGGTAATGGGCATGGAGGAGGGTACTTGTTGGGATGAGCACTGGGTGTTATATGTAAACAAACTTGACAATAAACTATTTTTAAAAAACCTATCCATGAAAAAAATGAATCTCTTATGATTTGCCCTCCTCTCTGTTTTTATCTTATTCTTCCTTCCCTTCCCTTATGTTCATCTGTTGTGTTTCTCAAATTCCACACATGAGTGAAATCATATGAAAATCTCCTTCTCTAACTGAAAGACTTATTTTGCTTAGCATAAGCTCCACCCACGTTATTACAAATGGCAAGATTTCATTCTTTTTCATTGCCATGTAGTATTCGTGTGTGTGTGTGTGTGTGTGTGTGTGTGTGTGTGTGTGTGGTGTATATACATATACATCACATCTTTATCCATTCATCAGTCTATGGACATTTGTGTCTTTCCAAAATTTGGCTATTGTTGATAGCACTGCTATAAACATTGGGGGCATGTGTCTCTTTGGATCAACATTTTTGTGTCCTTTGGATAAATACCTGGTAGTAAAATTGCTGGGTCAGAGGTTAGTTATATTTTTAATTTTTTGAGGAACCTCCATACTGTTGGTTTTTTAATTAAATTAGATCACAAACTGGAGACAACTAGGAGAATTGGAAAGAATTTTTCCAGCTATCCAGGAAAGAGATAGTAGGCTTGAACTATGGCTGAATTTTCAAGTATTGAAAGGAGACAATGAATCTGGGTTGGTTATTGTCCATTTATTGCCTACCCTACCATGTCCCTTCTGTTCCCATCTCAGCCCTTTCTGTGCTCCAAGAGTCTGACCCCTATGGCCCACAGTACTAAACTCCTGTACCCTATGATTTTTGACTGGTCTTTGGCCATAAGAACCATGGGTAGAAGATCAGAGGATGGAATGAGGGAGAGTGGTCAGAGTGATTATTTCCCCTGCTCCTCTACTGCTGTCCACCACAGTTCTCGCAATGGCTGCATTGTCATTTTCAGCTCCTGTTGGGTGGCCCTACTTCTATGGTTTCAGGCTCACATATAAAGTACTTTTGATAATTCCACGGCCACCTTGCCTCTTATTTCCTAAGATGTTAAGAGCATCCTGTAGTTAAACCTGTGTCTTTCATTATTCTTTCCTAGCTTCCTCATCTCTACTTTGTGGGGGGGTGGGGGGGTAGGTAAAGGAGGGACTTTTAATTAAACTCTCTACCATTCAGCTTATAGAAACTGTAATTTTTACAGAGAAGAAAAGATTGTTTCCAAGTTTACTTGGTTAGACTTCATGATTAGTGGGATGTGTCCATGGGAAGTTGGGGAGAAGGAAAAAAATAAAGACACCTCAGGCTCTGCTTGGAACAGTGAGGCAGATAGTCAATGGTGTGAAGGATGAAGCCAGAAAGGTGCATAGGAAACATCAAGTTGTGGTGCAGCAGGAGCAAGAAATAGGTAGGGTTGCTCACAGGTGAGTTAGCAGACCAGATATGTTGACTTGAGTCTTTAGGCACTGATGCTACCATTGGAATACGGGAATTGGAGTTGGGTTGGAGGAATGGAATTGAGGTTGGGGATAGATTTAGAAATGTGTAAAGCCATTAAGAAAACCTCAGGCAAAACTTGCCACTTACAACTCCAACCTTTCTTTTTTTGTCTGCTTCTTCCTCAGCACCACTATACTTCTCCTCCTCCAACCCAGATTCCTTGTATCTTCTCTCAAGGTTACCTTCCAGGATAACATTGTATATTTTCAAGACTCACCCTTCCCAACACCAAAGATTTTCTAGTTTCTAAGTACTGTTTTCCACAGTGACAATGAACCCTTCTGACAAATGACCTCCTCCTAATGTAAAAATGAACTCACACATCGCTGTTCTAAGAAAAAATTTGTGTATTTCAAAGGATGGTGGCTGGACCACCAACTGGGCAATGACTGAAATCCTAACTTTACAAAATAGGATCTATCTGCTTCCTTTTTTTTTTTTTAATTTTTTTAATTTTTTTTTACAAATAGTTTATTGTCAAATTAGTTTCCACATAACACTCAGTGCTCATCCCCACAAGTGCCCTCCTCCATGCCCATCCCCCTCCCCCCCACATCCATCAGTCCTCAGTTTTTGTCAGCATTCAAGAGTCTCTCATGGTTTGCCTCTCTCCCTTTCCCCCACCATTTCCCCCTTCTTCTCCCCCTTGTTCCTCCGTCAAGTTCCTCCTAATCCTCCTATATGTGCAAACATATGATATTTGTCCTTCTCTGCCTGACTAGGGATCTACCTGCTTCCAAGGAGACAAGACAGTGTTCCACAGGAGTATTCAGGGATGCAAGATAAACATGGTCCATCCTCCCAGAATATCAGCTTTACTCAAATATTTGAGAATGGGTGACATTTTTAAATTAAATAAAACAGGAGTATACTATGGAGAAGATGCAAAATTCCTAGCAATTTTTAAGATAAAGCATAATCCCCCAAAGCATTCCCTGCCAAAAGGTTCACATTGAATGTGACCTGCTTGTGGAGTACTTAGTGGGGAAGTTGAGCTAAATTAGTGTTTCTCTGAGGACTATGCCAAAGATGGGAATTTCTGAACATTGGAGAGAAAATATTTTAGGGCCAGCAAGACTTATGATACCCCCATAAATCATGCCTCTTTGGCCCACCCAGACACCATTTACCACAAGCCTGTGCCTTAAGTGACAGTTCCTTGTTTAGCTGCCTACCCTAACTTTGGAGCTTGGTGCATAAAATACCTTTCAGATGATGTAAACCCATCCACTACAAGCCTTCTTTAGGTTTTTCTGTTGTACACTGCTTTAAGTGTAACACATTTGCTTTCTTCCTGCAGAGAACATATCCTGGTTCCAGAAAAGTCTTCCAAGGGAGAAGGGAAAAAATGCACACACCAACTTCTTGAAACATTTGGCACCTGCTACAATCACCAATAAATCTAAACTGGACAGCTTGACATTTCCTCAAACAAGACCCCACCTCTCAAAGAACATTTGTCCTAACATGAAGAACAATAAAAGCCCAGATGATAGAATGCAAAACATTTTCCCTTGTCTAACTGCAGAAGCAGAAACAAAACAATTGCTTGCTTAGGCAGTGATCTGAACCACTCTACAGTCCATGACTGTTACAATCCTGTTCAGATGGCATCAGCAATAACCCTCAATAATCTTCAAATTGAAAGGATTTTACCTGTCAACAGAAAACTGCACTCTGATCTTCTTAAGTATTGTATATGCCTGCACAAAGGCTACAGAACTCAGTGGATCCTTTTTTACTTTGTAAAAACACAGTTGTCAGTTCCGGCCTTAGAAACAATTCAAGTTATAAACAATTTAATGGAGGTTTCCTGTCTCCTCCTTTCCCCTTTAACATGGAGCCTTCCTCCGTTGTTTCCAAAGGAGACCCTAGCTTCCCCACCAAACCCTCACTCCCACAGACACTCCTCCCTTACTACTCAAGGGCTGCCAAGTTCTCCCAAAAGAAGGAGGACAGGATATGGCAGAGCCTCTACCAGTTTCCCAATCCATCGGTCTCTTGAAGGGTTAGAAGTTTGGGTCTCAGCAGGCTCCAAGCATTTTCATTCCAGATCAGCCACTTGGGGAATCCAATAGGCTTTTATGATGGCTTGGGAAGATAACCATCCCTTGGAACATAGTTCTGTAAGAAAAATGTGTCCAAAGTTCCAAGGAACTTTTGGAACAGAACATTTTCACATGATAGGACTTCTGTGATCTACATAATATGTTGAAGACTTATATATAGTTTCCATGGACCCACAAGATTTCATGGGAGTTCCCTAGCAATGTCACCAAAAATTAATCTAGAGGCTTTGGGGAAAGGCTGAGAAGATCATCCACTTGCTTAAAGCACTAGCAAAATAGAAGCAAAATGTTCATTCTCTGAAGTTGACTTGCATTATTTTGTAAAGAATCAGACATAGTCATACTGAGGGAAACTAAAACTCTTTTGAACTTCATTTATTTCAGAACTAGTATTGTTATCTCGAATTCTTTGTGGGGAAACTAAGCTTAAAGCATTTTAATAATTTTAAACAGGACTCAATTACTAGATAAAGAGGGGAAAACTCAATATTTACACAAATACCAGCCTTGGCTTCAGCACTAAATGGTTAACATCTAGGTGTCCATTTTCTTATGAGTTGGATTTGCCTAAGGATTCCTTCCAGTTTAACAATTCATGGTGTCGATCATTTCTCTCCTGTCTTCACATATAGGTCTGCAACAAGACCTTCCTTCCCTAGGTGAATCTGTGCCAAAATTCCTCCTGGTTCAGCTAGAAACACAGCTGTGCCTCCTGATCCATGAATTGGCATCCCCAGAAACTAGTGAAGCAGCAGATAACATGGAGAACCTCAGCAGCTGCCATCTATAAACCTCAGGAGACAAAATCTGAAAACCTTCCTATGACCACTCAAAACCCCATGTCAACATTTACAATATTCCAGGTTAGACAACCATTGGAGTCCATCTACCAGAAGCCAAACACTTGGCAAGTTCTCCTGACTCATCACAACAAACTAATTCCCTTCTATTTTAAAAAATAGGTAGCAAGAATTCTAGGTTTTGAAAATGGAAAAGTCAATATCTGCCAGTTGGTATAAGAGAACACATTTAGTTAATGCTTCTTGCATTAATGTCTGTTCATTGTACCTCCCCTCTCTTGCTGTCTGTCTCTACACACACACACACACACACACACATACACACACACGTTCACCATCCCTCCACCATTTGCCAAATGTTTTAATAGTCAAAGCATTTTGAGCATAAAGCCAAGTCTTGCTTGGCAGGGAGGTCTTGATTCCAAGGAACTTTAGATAAAACAATCTGCTAACTCAAAACAGCTTGCCTGAGCTTTGGAATCAGATAAAACAGGGGTCAGTTACCTGTGGCCTCTAGGCCAAATCTGGCTCACCACCTGTTTCTGTACATCTGCAGGCTAAAAAATGGTCTTTATATTATTAAATCATTGAAAAAATGCAGAAAAGGTCTAATAGTTTGAGACACATGAAAATTTTATGTAATTCAAATGTCAGTGTCTATAAATAAAGTTTTGTTGGAATACACACACTTGCTTATATATTGTCTGTCACTGCCTTCACAGTACAACAGAAGAGGTGAGCAGTTATAGCAAACAGTGTATGGCCCACAAAGCTGAGAAATTGGCTATCTGGCCATTTACAGAAAAATGTTTGCCAGTCCATGAAATAGACCTACATTTTGTTTTTGCCACTTAACATTTCTGTAGCATTAAGCAAGTTTCTTGACCTCTGTGACCTCAGTTCCTCTTTCTAAATTATTAGTAGTGGTATCTAATCTGCAAGTGTCTAGAATAATGCTTGGTACCACATATATTGGACCTTTTGCCACGTCTTCTTCATATGCCTTTCTTGATGTAGCTGTCAGAGGCATTAGGCCAAGAGACAAAGTTCTAATTTACAAAGAGAGCAGACCACATCATACCTTGGTTGCAGGGACCAGAGCTGGGCTTTTTGGCCTATTTTAGTAAGTTATTTTTGGCCAGTACCTGGACTTTTTATTATTTTTCTTTCAGTAGAGGTGAAAGTAGATATTAACAAATTTGCATCTACCACTTTTTCTATTATAATCCTGGGAAATTCTTGACCAAGAGGAAAGTGTGTTTTAGTTGTTAAAATGATAAACCATATAAAATAAGTCAATAAGTATTAAAAGTTGGAGGGGTTCAGACATCCCACTCCATGGAAATTGGAATTATTTATTCAATATGCAATTACTACAAAGCATAACAACTCCCACAGTGAGAGCCCAAAATCACAACATCCTCTGAGACTTCCCTGCTATTCTCTGGATCCCTCTGCCCACTTCATTCAAAAGTATTTTACCGCTAAGTCAACTCTACAAGGAAAATGGTACTCTGAAACCAGCTGAGCGGATGATTCCTACCTCAGTAGGAAACCGCTATGTTTAGAGAAATTAAACTACAACTTGGGTTGTTTTCTACCTAATTGGGAGGCAGTGTGCTCTCATGGAATAAACTTTGGAAGTAAGCAGGCCCAGATTCCAACATCAGTGTGTTACCTTCTGCTCTATAATGTTGTCCTACTGGCTCCCTCAACCTTCTCTGGACAATGAGGGAAATCAATTTTATCCCACAGGGTTGTTATGGGATTAAGCAAAATGACTTAGATAGCAGTTTATGAACGTCTGAGCAATGCCTGGCACTTAACAGTTGTTCAGCAGTTATTTGTTTCCAACCCCCATCTCCCCTGATTCCAAATTGAATCAGGGTTTCAGGACTTGCCACCCTTCTGAATCCCTGCCAATGCCTGGAACTGTGAATACATGCAAGATCTCAGCTACTATTCACATAGCTTTAGGTGAGTGATGTTTGTAGCTTCAGCTTTTAGATGAAGATATTGACTCTACCCTCCAGAAAGTGCTCTTTTCTGTGTAAGAAGTATAAATGTAAGGACTGGAGGAATTGTGTGTAGAAGGTTGGCTCAGATGGCCAGCTTTGCTATGCAAAAAACTGCTAACGGTATCTAGGGCTGTGAAGGTGGTAGAAATAATAATCTTTCCAACCTTTAAACACTCTATTGAAATGTGATATACTGAAAATACACTTATGCATACAGTCCAATGAATATTCACAAACTCAACACACTCTTGCTTCTAGCACCCAGACTAAGAAACAGAATAGGACATCCCCAAGAAGCTCCCAGCCATGCTTTCTTTTGGTCACTTGTCTTCCAAGGGTAACCACTATCCTGACTTCTAAAACTTTTTTAATGTTTATTTGTTTTTGAGAGAGAGAGAGAGAGACAGAGACAGAGAGAGACAGAGTGCAAGCAGGGGAGGGGCAGAGAGAGAGGGAGATACAGAATCTGAAGTAGGCTCCAGGCTCTGAGCTGTCAGCACAGAGCCCAACGTGGGGCTTGAACTCACGAACTGTGAGATCATGACCTGAGCTGAAGTCAGACGCTCAACCAACTGAACCATCCAGGTGCCCCTATCCTGACTTCTAACAGCACCAATGAATGCTGCCTGTTTTTATACCTAAAATCATACACTCGTGTCTCTCATATCTGTCTTCCTTGTCCAATACTTATGTTTATAAGATTTGCCTCTACTGTATGATGGGTATAATTTAAGATTGGGTCATTTGCTCTCAATGAGCACCCCATTTTGTGATCACACCACAGCTTATTCGTCCATTCTATTGCTAATGGGCAATTGGGGAATTCCAGTTTGAAGCTATGTGAATGTTCTGCTACATATCTTTTGGTGACTATCTTATGCATTTCTATTGAGTACATAATGAAAAATAGACTTGCTGAGCTCCAGGGTGGCTTACGTTCAGCTTTAGTAGGTATGATGAAGCATTTTTCCAAAGGTTTGTATCCTTTTATACCCCCACCATCCGTGTTCCACATCCTTGCCAACAGTAGAAATCTTCCCTCTTTTCCATTTTTACCATCTGGTAATACCTCTTCACATTTCTACCTCTGTCTCATATACACAAAGTATTCAATTCCAGGAATGAAAGATAAGAAATGAATGCAAAGAGAACAAATTGAGGGAGCATCACAAAGTCTCCAGGAAAAACATGACAGCCATGGAAATGTAATGAGCCACTGGACAGCATCCTTGTTATCAAACGCACATAGAACTCACTTTTGTGCCTGATGATTTGGCCCCCTCCCTGATGGTTCATTTAAGTTGAATTTCTGTAATAGGATCCTGTTTTTCCATCATCCCACATTTTGACTTCAGAAATGTATTTTTTCCCACCATTGCTTGAGTCTCCCAGGAGAGCCTTTAATGAAATTGAGATTTTGGCAAAGAACAAACAGAAGAAGTAGCAAAAGACTGGGCTCCAGATCCAGGAACAGTCAGTAAACATAAATATGTGCTTCAAAATGGGAAGAAACAGGGAGGGAGGAACCTGGGTTGTGCCCAATATGTCCCGTTTACAGGGACCACTTCACCAGTTGATACATGAAAATAGTAATACCTTAATTTATATAGCATTTCCCAATTTATAAAATGTTCTAGGGAATCTTTGGAACACCTGGAAAGACAGAAGCCCTCTGAAAGCAACAAGCTGAAGGGCTACTGCTTACTGGGTTCACACCAGAACGTTCTGCAGTAGTCAGGTAGAGGCTGCTGTAAATAAACGTGAACTTGGGATAATAACAGGAATGGTCACAAACTGTCTTTCTAGCCTGGTCCTTGTGTTCTGTGTCATGTCCTCTGACCTTGGGGACAAGCTGAAAATAGGCTGCCCTAGTGCCCCCATGACACTGATTGTACAATACATCCCCTCCCCCCCTCAACGCCCAGCAACCCAAGGCAGCTGCAGTTTTACCACTGAGAGTCCTTTAACACATGGCCTGTACTCCATAGCTCATAATAATAGCCGATATGTACTGCCTGCCATTACCTGCAGGGCAGTGTGCTAAACACATTACACGCGTTATTTGTTTTGATTTGACTTAATCCTCACAAAGCTCAAAGTCACACAGTACATAATTCATAAGGTCCAGCATGAATCCCAATATGCTTCCACTGACATCCAGTACTCCTTCTATTTGGGCCATATGATCTGAGGAGGGCCTTCCCTTTCCCAAAACACACCCATGCCTCCTGGTGCTTGAGATTCCACAGTTCTAACTTCTACCCTGTGTCAGAAAGGGTGTTTGTGCTTGTTTGCTGCATTAATGGGTAGTGAGCATTTTATCAAATGTTTGCTCCTTAAGGGAAATGTGTTGAGAAGGAAAATGACCCTTTGTAACGTGGGGGCCTTGATAATGGGCTTCTGAAATGTCAAGGAACATGAATTGCGAGATGATTTTTCATGCCCTCCGTATGGCCAAATTCACACATACTTTTGTGGATTTCCTTTGAGACAACCCTCTCAGACTCTGAGGCAAAGACTATCCCTGAAGGTAAGGATAAGGTAGACACCAAATTATTCCCCCAACCCCAGCATTAACAGAACAAGTGAGCCCCTTTTCATTCCTTACTTGGAGCTAAATCTAATTATTTACCCAACAATGTACTAATCTCCAAATAGGTACAATTTAAAGAAACAAAATAAAAAATAAAATAAATAAAATAAAATAAAGTAAAATAAAATAAACAAAATAGACACTTGAAAAGGTCATGATATCATAGTTGTTAGTACCATAATGGGTTCATGCAGCCCATTGGGATATCATGGGGCATATATTGACAGTTAAAATCAGGGCAAGTAGAGGTTCCTCCACCACTAGCCCTGCAAAAAACACTGAGGTAAGAAGAACACCTTTGCCTCTTGCTCTTGGGATAAGATTCCAAACCCCTAATGCCACCAGAAATGATCTGAGGAGTCTGGCTTCTGATGACTTCCTGTGACTCATTCCTCCCTGGTCCATGTACTAATCATGCCAACTTTCTCTTAGCTCTTTATGCACTCTGAGTGCTTATCCATACCCAGGCCTTCATCCACATGCCCCTTTGCCTGGAAAGCACTCTCCTGCCCCTTGCCACCTGATAAGTTTCCTCTGTCTGATTCCCTAGGTATCAGTTTGAATTTCTGCAGGAAAGCTTTGTTGAGCCCCACATGATAATAAGATCCTAGTCCTCTTAATGGCTTGTCTTGCTTTAACCCCATATCCATTTTTTTCATGTTGACCATAATTGCCTTTTTGTGCTTCTATATCTTTGAATATACTGTTCAGCAGGTACCCCTACCCTAGCACGAAGCCTGGCCCACAGTGAGCACTAAACTAGCTTTTTGCTTTGAATTAGTTGAATAATTTGTTCATTAAACTAAGATCATGTCTTCTAATCAAACAATAGTAGATCCCTCAGCTGCCTTCAACCATCTGAGATAAGCCTGCCATTCTTTCTGGGAAAGAGGGAGAAGAGAAACTTAACAGAGAGAAGAAAGACTACGCTCTGTAAGACCACATAAATTAATTCTACTTAGCCAACAAGTAAATACAGGATTAGGAGTCAAAGGGCTACAAAACTCCATTCCCTGGCATGTGCAGAATGTGTGGCCAGCTCTGAAATATCTTCTATTTTCCCAGACTGCTTTTGTTGCTTAATTGTTCAGCAAAAAAAAAAAAAAAGAAAAAAGAAAAAAGGAAATTCGGACACTCCCAAGTCTCCCTCCCACGGAAACCTGTTTTACTAGCTGTATTTTATATGACTGCAGAAGGCCGAAGAAGGAACTTACAGAAAAGCACAGAGGTAACAACCATGCATCCTTGCAGCTCCAGAACACACAGCTAGGCCTCCTAAGAGACTCCAGTCTGGGTGTTTTCTTCGTGTTCCTCTTAGAGCTGCTGTACCATTAATTGAACTTGTATTTTGGTACTTGTATAAAGCATTCCCTTTGTGGTTCATTCCCAGTCTTAAACCTTGCATGTGACCACATGTAAATGTGTATTTTTATGGTCCTATAATCTCAGGACTTTTAAATCTCTGTTGCTTAAAGGCACACAGTGAGCTGAAGCGGAAAACTCAGGAGGTTTGTGATCATTTAGAAGCAGTTTATGTGCTGGTTCTAAGTGGCTTCACAGCTTCAGTTGCTGCAGAGACTGGGCCATAGCAAAGACAAAGTTTTGGCATGTATCTAACTTTTCAGAGCCTTCCAAACAAAAATCGAAATCACGAATCTAACTCTTCAGAGCCTTCCAAACAAAAATCGAAATCATGAAAAGCTAGAAAACCTTTTTCCATTTAAACACCTCATTTACAGATAGTTGTTTCTGCTTACTTGCTGGAAGGCCTCCTTTGTAAGAGTTTCTCCTCTGTTGTCTATTATATTGTCAGTACATCTTCAGAATGGATTGTCTTCCTAAGCTTGCATGGGTTTCTTTGGAAGTCCTTAAGGAAAGGTAGGGTATTGACAATGAAATAAAATAGAGCATTGTTCTTAGGGTCCAGGGAAATGTCCTTGCTTCACGTTCTGCAGAAAATCTTCCTAATAAACTTCTCCACTTATATGTCTTTCACTTATTTCTTGTTCTTCTGTAGTTAATATTTTGTGGATCTGGGTCAAGAGTAAAAATAGCAAAAACAAAGAAACAAAGAAAGCCCATAAATTAATTTTATAGTTAGATTCTGTTTTTCTCAAAAACAGGCACCATTTCTTTGGCACTGACAATAGATTAGGATTTGAACAATATTTACAAGAGTTAATTTAATGGAAAATACTGTATGTACCTCTCTGATGAGTGGCATTCAGTTAAATTTCCTATATCCAAAACCCCTGAGATGTTTTTTCCATAATACATGTGTAATTTCCACATACATAAACTATTTGTCCTTTAGACTGAACTTCTGTTTGTCTTATCTTTTTTTCTACTTGTTTTTGTCCTGTTATCATGTTACCTTAAAATTTGTTTCTGAAAATTTGTCATAAGGAAAAAATAGGCAACAGGTTTTGAGATTTAGTAAAAAGTCATACTTAATACACAGTCACACAATTCTACTGACCAAGAAAGCATCTGCCCAGTGGATTTGCTCAGGAATTCAGATGCTGACAGCCTCCTCACTTGACCACTATGTATTGTGCCCAACGGCCCCCAACATTTGATCAAGATCTTCATTTCTCGGCCTCCAGGTTCTACGTTCAAGGACTCCACAAGGAATAGGTGAGAAAAGTCACATTTCTAGCCACTCCACATTCCTAGCATAGGATTATTTGCAGTGAAAACTCCCAACCAGAGTTTGGTTTTATTTTGGTTTTGTCCATTTTCTTCCTCTTTGGTCTGTCTCTATGCTAGCTGATCATTTCTGATCCAAGTGAACAATCATATGTATATACTCTCTTAATTTCAACTTGTTAGATTTGGCCCAAACTCAGTTGTCATGACCTTTTGGATGCTAAGCTAATGGTAGAATCAGAATAAGTCTGTCTCTGAGAAATTGTGTTCTCTCTCAGCATTGTGTCCACAACACATTTAATAACCATACTTAAAGATCTTGATCCAAAGTTGTACTATAGTGTTGGTAAGGATGGGTCAAGAAATGAGCTTTGGCATCTACTGTTACAGTGGGATTTTAAAAGCTTGGGCTTGTATTGATGCAGGTACTCAGGCAGACAACAGGAAGGAATTTGACAGTAAAAACTGATGAGAGATTATAGAGGTGTTGCATTTCCAGCACTTGGGTTTCCTAAGAATGGAAGGACTTGTAAATGGAGATGGCTTTTGATGAAGTAAGGGTGAAATGAAATAACCTCATTAGGTTTATGAAATTGTTTTGTGTGGTATCTTGGAAAAGAAAAATGACCCTTCCTATACCAACATTTTTATTCTGTAGATCCATATTTTTAAAAAAAGTTTGCCCTGTATCCCTTGTGTAAATTCCTAGCAGTGCTATTGCTGGGTCATAGGTGAGTTCTATTGTTATTTTCCTGAGGAACCTCCACACTGTTTTCCAGAGGGACTGCAGCAGTTTGCATTCCCACCAACAGTGTAGGAGGGTGCCCGTTTCTCCACATGTACCCCAATGTTCATAGCAGCACTCTCAACAATATCTAAAACATGGAAAGAGCGTAAGTGTCCATCAACGGGTGAATGGATCAAGAAGATGTGGTTTATCTATACCATGGAATACTACACGGCAATGAGAAAGAATGAAATCTGGCCATGTGTAGCAACATGGATGGACCTTGAGGGTGTTATGCTGAGCGAAATAAGTCAGGCAGAGAAGGACAAATATCATATGTTTGCACGTATAGGAGGATTAGGAGGAACTTAACTGAGGACCATGGGGGAGAAGAAGGGGGGAAATGGTGGGGGAAAGGGAGAGAGGCAAACCATGAGAGACTCTTGAATACTGAGAAACAAACTGAGGACTGATGGATGTGGGGGGCAGGGGGGAGATGGGCATGGAGGAGGGCACTTGTGGGGATAAGCACTGAGTGTTATATGGAAACCAACTTGACAATAAACTATTTGTAAAAAAAAAAAAAAAGTTGGCCCTGAAAAAAAAAATCAGTCTTGTGGGAAGCTGATGCTGATTCACATTTTTTTAGGATTACCCTGTTGTGGAGTCTTTTTGCCAGCTGGCCTTGCATTCCACGAACAAGTAGGCAAGTCCCTTCTCTCTTTGGTGGAGACCCAAATATATCTCAGAGTCTTATATCTCATTCCAAAGAAGTGAGTGAAATTCTGAGGCAGCTTTTATTTATCTGCTTACTTCTATAGACCGAGATTTATGCTATAAAGATAATTGAAGTGAATGGCCAAATGTTAACCAAAGAAATTTCCCAGTCACAATATCCCCTCTTTATTCTACAGGCTCCAGCACACTTTGGTGGGCATGAAGCTTATGTTTTTCATACTTATATAACAGGGAAGGTTTCTTTCAATATTGTGGGTACTTAATAGGTGTCTGTGGCCTTGAAGGTATAAATGATTATGCTATGCTATACTCATGGCACGTGATCAAATTACACTTGTGCACAAAAGAATCCAGATTGCACTTTTTCTGTGTTTTTAAATACTTGAAATCCAGTAAGAATCTTTAAGAATTAACACACCTGTCTTTCAAGTACATTTACATTGTGTGGACATTCATAACTGTCACATTCTCATGGCATTTATAAGTTTGGGTAAACAGCAAGAGAAAGGAATTCAACAGGCAGTGAGTAATTACGAAAAACAATCTATATCTCAAGAAAAGGATATTTTGAACTTCATGTTTAAACTGAATCTTCCCTAGAATGAACTTGCTCCTTTCTCCTATAAACCTAATAGCTCTTCTAGGAAGAATCATGAATTAAAATCCAGAGATGAAAGTATGATGAGAAACAGGAGTTTTTCCTGACCTTGAAGTAACTCCCCACAGAGGAGTTATCAATTACAATTAAAAAAATTTGGCGTGTTTAGAGTGAAGAAACCTAACAGACGCCAGTCAAACCAAGTGATCAAAATTAACAACATCAGTACTGAGATAGCAACAACATGTGCCTCCTAATAGTGTGCACTGAGAAGGACATGTCACCTCTGTGATATTCCTACTAAAAGTGCATAAACTGAAAAGAATCACAAGAAAACATCAGACAAACCCAAACTGGTGAAACTTTTACAAAATAACTGGCCAAACCTCTTTAACTTTCAAGGCCGCTGAAAGCAAAGAAACATGAATGTAATGTTTCAGAGAACAAGCGAGGATGAAACTAAAAACAACAAAAAAATCTTACATTGGATTCTGGACCAGAAGAAGGACATTAGTGAGATAATTGGTAAAATTTGAATAAGGTCTACAGTTTAGGCAATAAATTGATTGAAACTCTAAAGGTTTGAGAATTATTGAATTTGATAATATATATATATATTATGCTAAAGTTTTATAATTCCACAAATTATGAAATTTAGAAAACCAGTATGTGTCAGGGTCAATTGCTTAAAGAAAACCTGCCTCTGATTGAACTGTGAGAGAAAGTGAGAATTCATTTGAATTTCTTACAACTTCTTGTTCACACCTGGGATGTGGGATCAGCTAACACTTCTATGAGAGACATTGGTTGCTTGAAATGAACGTGTTTCATATCTTTCCTACTAGTGAGGACATACACACATATGTGTATCGTTAATGCATCTCATTCTAGATAATATATGAAGATGATAATCCAAATTATCCATACTCATTCTACCCTACATTGGCCTGACACCTTGTTTTTCATTGTTCACAGTTGGAGTGTTCACAGATTAAAAATTTTCATTTCTGTGCTCTGGAAATCTTCAGGAGATAAAACTGCTGCTAGGAATGAGAAAATAACATTTACTGTGTTCTGTGAGACTGTTCAAATATAACCTACATCAACGTCCTTGTTAATCTTTTCAAATAATGACATGTACCTTACTTGGCAATGTCCCAACTTTAAAATAAAAGTAGAAAAGTATGTTTCAATTTGAAAACAAATTCTATGGCTAAGATTAGTCTCAGAAATTATTTATCATCCTTGATTCCTGTGCTTAAAAACATGGTTTTAAGGAAGTATTCATGTTTGTTTTCTTTTTTTAGCAGCGGTACTTTCTTCTCCTGCAGACTTATAATGGTAGGAACAGAAAAGACCAGCCCTGTGGGTTCTGGCTCTCTCTCTGCCATTCACCAAATTGCCTCCATTTTTTTTCAGTTGTAAGGAGAAGGGATTGGGTAAGGAAGCGTTCTTAAATCTTGTACTGTGGACCTTTTTAACAGTCCAATGAAGCCTATGACCTCTTCTTAAAATAATATTTTTAAATGGATAAAATAAATATATATAATTATAAGATACTAAATTACGTAAAATACAGTATTCAAAAGAATTTAAACATAAATATGGTAATATATGTATTTTAATAACATTAAATATCTAGCAGTAAATCTAATAATTACCATAATTTCAAAAATGTGATGAGCATAAATCATACCTGTAACATTTGCAATGTGATATGAAGACATCTTTGGTGGGCATGAAGTTTATGTTTTTCATACTTATGTAACAGGGAAGGTTTCTTTCAATACTGCATGTACTTAATGGGTACAGGTGATGCCCCTGTGGTTTGTTGCTCACAGTTGAAATGGAAAGAAATAGTACATTTCAATTAGAGATTAGTTAAAACAAAAATGTAGTTGTTTCCACATCCAAGTTCTCAGATCCTCCGTATGCTTTCCAAGGATTCCTCAGCTATGAACCTCTGGACCAGATGACCTCCAGGTTCTCTTCTGGCCTCATAAGTCTGTCATTTCTATAATCTTCTACAGCCAGCTACCTTGAGGGGGACCCTAGTCAACCATATGTATATGTGTGTGTGCCTCTCTGGGGACTCAAGTTTAACGAGATATCAAAATATTTCATTTGCAAGTCTTGGCTGCTGTACAGCACTTAGCAAAGCAGAGCCAGTTTTCCTAGTTGAGATTGGTCAACATCAGGTTCATTTGTCTAGCATTTCACAAAATATTTTCCCACATTTGTCCAACTGCAGTTTGAAGGCTGTAACTGACAATATAAATGTGCCCTAAGGTAGAAAGTCCGACCCCATTTCCCTGAGTGATCTCCAGGGTTGGCCATTACCATGCAGATGCCCAGAGTCAGGGGATCTCCACGGATCTGCTAATTATTCCCCAGACTTTTCCACCAGCAATAAAAATCCCATTTGTTGCAGCTTATTTGCAGAACAACCCCCATTTCCACAGTGGTGGCATTAATTAGCAAAAACCTGTGAAAATTGGGACTAGAGTTTATAGGTTTGAAGAGGAAAAAAAGAAAGGACCCTGACTCACTTCTAAATATTCTTATAAATTCCCCTATAGCAACCAGGATCTAACAGCCCACTTGTCTTAGATGCTGTGATTTTTCATGTTAGTAGCTGTAAGTGGGAATTAACAGAGGCCTCATGTTCTCCATTAAAGTAGTGATTTTGCTGAGTCCTGAATGCAGAAAGATGGTGAATTTCTCAGATAATCAATCACCATTTCCTAATGGTCTAGTGGCACCTCACACTGGGGCTGGAAGGATCCTGGATACTCCGTTGGCAAAGGGAAGACCCCTCCTCAGTGGGGTGCTCTAGAAACAAACCATTTCTCCAGGGCTCCAGGATATATTCCAGATGATGATGTTGGGTTTGAGGACTGAAGAGTGATGAGAGGTGTCACTGCCCTTCAGCCTGGAATAATACACTATCTTTGACCTCAGTGACATCTGATACACTCATACACCAAGACTGAGGATTATAGAGGAGGAAGAATAAAATTGGGAATGTTTTCATCAATGGTTTTTATCGACTTTTTGTTTTGGAGTTTTGTTTTCCTTTGTTTTTGTTTTTAAGTTAAGTATCCTTATTTTCTATTTAACAGCTCATCCCCAAGGAGAAAATGGTGTGTCCTGCTCTAAAAAACCCAGTCACTTTCTAAGCAAGCGTGACTCTAGATTTACTTCTGAAGGGTTAAACAAATGGATAAAGGGTAATAAATCTTCCCTCTTCACTTTCAATGAGTTTCAGAATGTTTTCCTCCCTAATTCCTACCCTGAGCCAACAATCACTGCTGACTTTAGCTAAGAATTCTGTTTTTTAATTTTTTTATAGCTGCAATGTGAGTTTCCCATGCAGTTTTTATTAACTTTGTTTCATTGCAAGCCCTTGCGAGCAAAAATGGCCCTTATTTTTATTTGGAGAAATCTATTTCAGTGACAATCTAGCCTCAGGGCAGCTATATGTCAATCTCTTTGCTTTTTTTTTCCCTACTGAAACCAGCATGGGAAAGTTGCAAGACAAATGCCACACAAGGCAGGGCTGAAGGAAGCAGCATATCAGCCTTCATCTTTGGCCAGCTGAAGACCAGAAAGCAAAAGGAAAATGAATGAAGGGAAGGTCCAATGGTATAAGGTAGAAGAAAACTCCTGTATGTCTACTAGCTCTTATTCCCCAACAGATGGAAGGTCTTAAGTTCTCACCACTTACCAATTTTTTTCCCAGAGATGACATTATGTGGGATTATGCTGGGAGTCTGAAGTATAATATTTACAATAAGAAGCATGTCTTCTTAAAAAGGCAATGGGAGCTAAGTGCCTGATTTTTCTAGGCTGCCACCCCAGGGCTTCCTGAACTCTTTCTTAGCTGTGACCTCTGAGATAAAGCCAATTCCTTCAAAGACAGGCACCTGGATAGGCACCTTCCTACTGGAAGTCTACAGGAGGAATTACAGGAGATCAAACCCCACTACAAAATGGTGGTATAGTAGCAGGGCCAGTCAGTAGGTGTGAACACACTGATACTAGCTTCCCCAGACACACACAAGCTTGTCATCTGAGCCTCAGTTGCTTGACTGAAAACAGCATTTGAAATTCCAAATCCTAAAGCTAAGTTCTAAAAACAAATGAGAAAATATTGTAATGAGACGTAGGGAGTATTAATGTCTTAGAATGAGTCTGGCACTGTCCCAGATCTTCACATCTTTACATTATTTCATTTAATCTTCCCATCAACACTACCAAGTAGGCTTTATTTTCACCATCTTATATATGAAGATGATGTTGAGAAGAGAATTAGTAGTCAAATAAACAGCAATATAAGTTATTATGTCCTTTCTTTATCTGACATATTTAGAAAAAGAAACCTTTTTTTTTTTTTTTCCCAAGAGTAAGTTGGAAGGAACCCTAGAGACCATCTGGTCTTACTTCTCACTTTATAGCTGTTGGCTGATAGAAAAGGGACAAATCTGATCTATAATATGTTTTTGTAAATAAAGCTTTATTGAAACACGGCCATACTTGTTCATTTACATAATGTCTACGATTTTGTATTACAAAGGCAGAGTTGAGTAGCTTAAATGAAGATCATATGGCCCACAAAAAGGCCATGTGGGCCAACCCCTACCAGAGATGAATTTGAAAAGAATTGACATCTTTATATAGAGTTTTCCAATTCATGTATATATTTCTTCATTTATTTAGGTCTTTTTTTCCTGCAATGTTTTGTATTTTTTAGTGTACATGTCTTACTGCATTTTTTTTTTTGTTAGAAATAAATTTGTGTGTTTTCCTTTTTGATGTTATCATAAAGGGCATTTTTAATTATATTTGTAATTGTTTGCAGTTGGGTATACAAATGCAATTTTATCAGCCTTGAGTACTGAAACCTTGCTGAACTTACATATTAGCTCTAGCATTGTTTTTGTAGATTCCTTAGGATTTTCTACATAGATAACAATGCCATCTGTGAGTAAGGACTTGTATTTTCCTTCAATCTTTATGCCTATTTTTCTCTTTCTTCCTTTATTGCATTGATATGACCTTCAGTTCAATGGCAATGGAAGTGAGAAGAGCAGCTACCCTTGTCTTTTTCATGATTGTAGGGGGAAATACACAAAGTAGCCACCTCTAAGTATAGTGTTAGCTATTGTTTATTGTTTGGAATTGAAAGTCCTTCACTTTCCATCTCTTTTTACATTTTGAAAGAATGATTTTTTTGACAGGATGAATGAGTGAATAAAAAGTAATCTAAAATCGGAATATTCACTAATTGAGTCTCGCCCCATGTTCAGACTGGCTAGCTGGCCTGCCTGATAGGGAAAGAGGGAATAGGGGTCTGACAGAAAGTAGTACAAAAATCCCATTCTAGAGCTGGTGATCTTTTGAGAGAAAGTCTTGAGTAAAGGTGTAAAATGGTACAACTGCTTTGAAATACTGCTTGATGGTTTCTGATGAAGTTAAACATTTGCCTGCACTCTGACCCAATGATTCTCTTCTGCATATCTACATGGAAGAAATAAGTGTATATGACAATAAAAGACTCATACAGGAACTTTCATACTGGCTTTATTTATAAAGCCCCAAATTAGAGACAACCTAAATGTGCATCAGCAGGGAAGGGTTTTAAAAGTTGTGGTATACCGGGGCGCCTGGGTGGCTTAGTCGGTTAAGCGTCCGACTTTCGCTTGGGTCATGATCTCTCGGTTGGTGGGTTCGAGCCCCGCGTCGGGCTCTGTGCTGACTGCCAGCTCAGAGCCTGGAGGCTGCTTCAGTCTGTGACTCCTCTCTCTCTGACCCTCCCCTGCTCACGCTGTCTCTCTCTCTCTCTCTCCTAGAAATAAATAAACATTTAAAAAAAAAAAGTTGTGGTATACCAAGGGATACAGAAATGCTGATGCATGGGAGCACATGTACCCCAATGTTCATAGCAGCACTCTCAAGAATAGCTAAAACATGGAAAGAGCCTAAGTGTCCATCAACAGATGAATGGATCAAGAAGATGTGGTTTATCTATACCATGGAATACTTACTACATGGCAATGAGAAAGAATGAAACCTGGCCATGTGTAGCAACTTGGATGGACCTTGAGGGTGTTATGCTGAGTGAAATAAGTCAGGCAGAGAAGGACAAATATCATATGCTTGCACGTATAGGAGGATTAGGAGGAACTTGACGGGGGAACAAGGGGGAGAAGAAGGGGGGAAATGGTGGGGGAAAGGGAGAGAGGCAAACCATGAGAGACTCTTGAAGGCTGACAAAAACTGAGGACTGATGGATGTAGGGGGGAGGGGGAGATGGGCATGGAGGAGGACACTTGTGGGGATGAGCACTGTTATGTGGAAACCAACTTGACAATAAACTATTTGTAAAAATAAATAAATAAATAAAAGTTGTGGTATATTTTACAATGGACTATTACTCAGGAGTAAAAAGGAATTCCTCACACATGAGGTTCTATGGATAAACCTGAAGACCATTATACTACATGAAAGAAGCCAGACTCAAAAGAGTACATACTGTTTGGTTCCATTCACATGAAGTTCTAGAATAGGTAAAACTAATCCATAGTGATAAAAATCAGAACAGTTATTACCTGTGATGGGCAAAGAGGCAGGGACTGACTGGAAAAGAACAGAAAGGGACTTTCTGGGAAAGTGAAAATATTCTAAATCATGATTGTGGTGTTGGGCTCATTGGGGTATGTGTTTGTCAAAACTCAAACTGTATATGTAAGACCTATACATTTCACAGAATATAAATCAAGCCTCAACAAAAGGGATTCTTGAACACCAACATTTATACTTAAGGAAATCGAGGCCCAAGACAGTAAAATGGGTTTTACCAAGCTCCCCAGTCTGTCAGAACCATGTTAAGACTTTGCACTTTGCTGCAGCTGTGACTTACATGGAGCCATTGCATCTATCAGCACTCAGTAAATGCTTTCACAGAATTTATACTGGGATCAAGAGAAGGTAACTCCTTTTCAGAGTAGTGAGAAGTTCAAAATATGTTATAATAAATTTGCTCATCTATACAAATTAAAATTTGTTGGATCATGAGGCGTTTCTTTGATTTTTTTTTTTTACAACTATATATTTTCCCCCAGGTAAGTAGATGCTTTGTTTTCCTGAGTTACACAGGAGGCATTTAAGCAACTGAACTGAAATATCTGCCTTAATTTTTAGTCCAGAAAAGGCAGTATAACAGAGGGGGGGGGAAAGAGACCTGGGGGCTAACTTATCTCCATATCTGGGGATCATAATTGCCTACTATGCAAGCTTATTATGGGAGCCTAAGACTGTGCCTAGCATAATACTTGGCTATAATAGGATCTCAACAAACAGATGGTTTTAGTAACATTAGAGCTTGTCTTTTCTCTAGCCATATGGGAAAACTGACCCTAAACTCCATCACCCCCAGCCCATCACCCCTGCCCCATTCCAAATCTATCTCTAGGTCAGAGATTCAAAAGCAAAGTAGATTATGAGGGCTGTCTTAAGCCAAAATGATGAAGTCACATTCTGGTACAGCTTTAACTCAGGTTGTTAGGAAACTGGAGAAGAATGACGCTTCAAGTATCAAGAGCAAGAAACAAAAGGGGAGATGGGTAGCCTGAGCTCCAAACTTCAAACCTAGACCAAGCAACAATTCCAAAACAGCCTCAAACTGGGGCATAACGAACCATTATGTAACCAGAAGGCTCCTTTATTTATTCCATTGGCAAACATTTCCTGCTTGGTTTTGTATAAACATGGGTGCAGAATTTCCTAGCAGCCGTATCTTCTGTGGGGCTAGCTATCATTACCCTGTTTGGTTGGAAGGTTACCTCATTGTTTTAGCAGTTTCCTTCCCCCCCTCACACCAGACACTTTGGTGAACTGGCTCCATTTAGGGATCAGGAGTTAGGTTAAATGCTTTTGGAATAACAATACAACAAGGTTGAGTTGTCCCAAGAAGCATCAGCTATGTGGGAAAAAACCTTCCCTGGAAGACCTTGAAGCTCAAGTAGTTCCTCAGCTTTTCTGAGAGGTGGAAAGAATGCAAAGATATATAAGGGCATAATCCAGGTTGGGGGCATTCTGCCTTGGTGACACTATGTGTACATGACAGAACTTGGTATGTTCCAGAGGCTATTCTAAGAACTTCAGAAATATTAAACAATTCCATGAACATATATAGTCCTATAAGAGAGACACTACTTATTCCCACTTTACATATGAGAAAATTGAGGCACAGAAATCAAGACAATGAAGTTAATAAATGGCAGAGCCCATATTCAAGCGCAGACAGGTGAGCTCTAGACTCTGTGTCTTATACACTTTGCCATACCACTGACATACAATTCCTAGGGAAAAGGAGGTGGAATAGATTTGAAATGTCTTCCATGTCACTCGAAGTCCCTGCCTTGCCAACTTGCTCCTTGAACATAACAATAAATATGTATTAAGAACCACCATGTTCTGGGCTATGTCCTAGTAATTCAGAGTGAGATAGGACATAGATCCTGTTCTCTAGACCAGTGTGTTCACCACTATCCACATTTAATTAACTAAAATTAAACGGGATTTAAAACTTATGTCCTCAGCTGCACTAGGTGCATTGAAAGTGCTAAATAACCACACATGTCTGTAGCTAGTGTGTTGAGCAGTATAGGTAAAAAGCATTTCCATCATTGCAGAAAGTTCTCTTAGAAAGCAAGGTTTTTAGACCTTTGCTATTCAGGGAGCTCTGAACCTAGCAGTGTCAATCAGTAGGAGCTTGCTAGTAATGCAGTGCCTCAGGCCCTGCTTCAGACCTACTGGGTCAGAATCTTCATTCTAACAAAATTCCAAGAGATTCCTGTGTACCTTAAAGTTCAAGAAGCACTTCAGTCTAGATAGAAACTTCTTTCTTCCTATAATTTCTATTTTACCAATAATCCCCTTAACTCTTTTTACTGCAAATGCACACATAAACCTCATTATTCTCATTCCCTGCTAAATTATTAAGTGATAACTAAGATATTTACAATCAAATAGAATGATTCCTTTCTCCCTAGAGCATGTGCCTTACATATGTAATTTAAAGAACCTAAGCTGTTTAAATTGAAAAAACAAAAAGATAATGTTGGAGTGACAGGCAGTGGGTTCTGTCTGATAATCCCTCAAACTCCTAAGTCTAAAAAGGGTCTAGAAAGAAAAGCTTAGACAGGATGGAGCAGTGTAGAGAACCTGAGCCTGATTATCAGAGCCATGTGGGTGCCAGTTTTGAATCTCTTCTAAGTAACTGAATAGCCATGGGAAAATTACTGAAACATTCTGGAGTCTAGGTTCCTCACATATAAAATGAAGAGGATTGTGATGGTCATTTCCAGCTCAAAAACTCTTTTTCCTATGGAGCTTGTGGATAAAGGAAGAAAAATGAGGAAGAAATGATCCTTTGAGGTGGGGTGTTAGCCTTGGATAATAATGAGAGAAGGATTATTTTACTCACATAAAAAGGAATCTCACTATAAAGAATCTTCCTTCACAAGCAGAATTCAGCATGAAATAGAGTCATCACAGACCTTGTATCCAATGGGTCATTTGAGACAATTATAAAGTATCTCCTAGCACTAAAGCGATTTCCTTAATGATCTTCACCCCTTTCTATAGCCACACCCACTATCATGTGACTTTGGGGCTCCAAGAGGTGTGGTCTTCCCCTTCTCTGCCCCTTTTAGTTCCATCATGAAACTTTGTAGTGTTCTCCTCTGACTCTAGGAATGGCCTCATAACTTGTTTTAGTCAATAGAAAGTAGTGAAATGATGGTGTACCAATTCCAAACCTAAACCTTAATATAATTGCCTTGAGTGTCTCCACCCACTTTCTTGAGCCTTTACCATCACCCACCAAGCCCAAGCTAGCCTGTTGCAGGATGAAAGACAGGAGAAGAAGAGCTGAGTATTTGCAGTTGACCCAGCAAAGGTCATCCTAGATTAGCCAACAACCAGCTGACATCCAGGCATGTGAGTGTGTCCAGCCAAGACCAGAAGAGGTGGCTGGCTTACCAACAGCTGACCCTAGATACGTGAGCCATAAATGTTTAATTTTGCATGCCAGCGAAGTTTTGTGTTGTCACACTGCATCATTGTGCTAATAGATAACAGGCATACTTCCCTGTTGTGTCTTCATAAAAACAGAATACAGATTTGTGAATGAAATTATCATCATAGCAGCTAAACTCTTTTCATCCGTTTCTAATTTAATGCTGACAACTATCTTATGAAGTGGCCTCTTAAAAAATGAGGAAATTGAGACTCATAGAGGTTAAATTATTTGCCCATAATCACATGTGCTGTAAGTGTGTAAACCAGGACTTGAAGCAACTTGTTCCAACTCTGACCCAAATTTTTAAGCCCCAGTGCTATCTAAACACTGTATGATTGCATGGAAAGTCACTGTCCTAAGAGTCTGGGTTCTATCCTAGTACTTTGTACTAAAGAGTTGGGTGAGACTGAACAAGTTATGATTTTTCATGTTATCAGTTTCTCAACTGTAACAGGAGGAACACATTGATTTGTATTTTCCCCTATTCTAACAGTCTATTATTCTGTAAGATTATGCGCCCAGTTCTCTAAGTGTAAGTCTCTTCTGCCTTGAATGGTAGAAGTATATCTTAGAGATTTTATGGTATTATTCCTAATACACTTTGGACACAAATCCACACTAGGATTCTGCTGTAATCTCCTTCATAGCCTGCTTGAAGTTAGATAACTGATTTGGAAACTCAAGAGTGAACACAGGTTCTGGAGTATTCTCAAGAGCCCAAAGCCATAGTTGTCTGATGGGTCTTGCTACCATCATGACTCTCTTAAAGCTTATGACAAGCTGGGGAGTGTGGTGGTGGTGAATAGGCCATTGGGGGAGCAGTAGAGGTAGGCAATAAAAGGGCTGAGATAGCAAAACTTTATATATACATAAATATTGGTAACTAGCAATAGTAATAATAACCAAATTTATGAAATATGTACAATGAACTAGGTTCTTATGGCTGACCTGGAGATGCACCACACAGGCCACTCTTCAGGAAGGGCAGGCTATTTACCTGTAGGTGTGCCTTCTACACAGAGCTTCCAAGGTCATCCTCAGCCACCCAGTCCCCAGGCCTAAGCCACACATCAAATGACTGATCTATGAAGAAATCTAAAGGATTGGTCATCATGACCCAACTCAATAGCTCTGGAAGGCTATTGCAGCTCCAGAGTTTATACCTGGTTGGCTGAGGCTTTGTCAGACCTGCACCACAGTTTAACTTCTTCTTTGTCCAAATTGTACTCCCTAGTCTTTCCTTGCACAGGCAATAATCTTTTTTTTTTTCTCTTTCAAAGTAGGCTCCTCACCCAATATGGGGCTCAAACTCATGACCCCCATATTAAGAGTCACATGCTATGCTGGCTGAGCCATCCAGGAGCCCTCACAGGTGTTGCATTTCGTACTCTGCCTCGTTGTTTGCTTCCAAGACCCTGAGGAATTTATTATAAGAGTATGTGGTTATATGGAACTCTTGGGTGGCTCAGTAGGCTGAGTGTCCAACTTTTGATTTTGGCTCAGGTTACAATCCCAGGGTCATACAGAGCCTACTTAAGATTCTTTTTTTTTTCTCTCTCTCTCTCTTTATCTCTGTCTCTCTGTCTCATGACCCTCTCTCTCCTCCTGCTCCTCTCCCCTGCTCTCTCTCTCTGAAAGAAAATAATTTAATAAAAGAGTCTGTGGTTATAGTAAGCACTGAGATCAATCCATTTACCTAATGAAAGTCCTGTTTTATTTTTTACAATAGAAATAAAGGAAAGGATAGATAAAGGAGGGAGGAAATTAACAGAAGTGATGCACTTCCCAAGATTTACAGCTTATTACCACAGGCCCCAAGAAAATAGAATTTGTGATACTTTTGGACCATTATAGAAGTAGTAGTCAGTGGTCAACTGAACACCAGCCTAGATGAGGAAGAGAGAGAGAAACTTCTCTCCATTCTCATATTGCTAACAGTCTTTCAGGTTCTAACAGGAGTGGAAGAAATAGGGCAATAAAGGAGATACTCAGGACAAGTGAGAACATGAATCTCAGCAAGGTCTACGTGGGTTTCCAGAAGTTCCTCTGTTCTTTGCACTCTTTAAATTTATGACACCATTTTTATAAGAAATAATAATAAGGAATGCATATTGATCTTTTACTATGTGGCAAGCAAATGTGCTAAGAGCTATACAGTATTAAATCAGTGATTACTCACAACAACCCTAGGATAGTGAGGTAGGAATTATTTTTCAACAACTACTCACTCTGCCTTTTTCTTTCTGTGGAGGAAAGTATAATTACCCGTCCCCTCAGAGTTGAACTTGACCAATGACTTGTCTGACAATTGAAATATGAATGTCTGCAAGCAGGGGTCTAACTGAAATTGTTAAATGGCTTGGCTCATCCTCTTGTGTTCCTGACATCCCCTTCAGAGAACCACTTCTCTTTCAGCCTGGCACCTGTGGAATCAATCTAAACCCAACTATCAGCCTAGAAGAGAGATGCACCATTGACCTACAAACTCCTGAGAGAGAAAAAAAAAATTCAATGTTATAAGCCACAGAGATTTGGGGAGAGCTATTTGTTATACACCAAATTGTAGTAAAAGATAACCAATATAGACAAGTTCTATACTTATTTCCATTTTCAGATGAGGAAATTTAGGTACAGAGAAGCTAAATGACTTGACGAAGGTCACATAGCTAAATTAGTGAAGAAGCTGGAATTTAAACCAAGCAGTAAAACTCTAAAAAGCAGTGTCCTTAAGTCCTGCTTTATATTATATATTCAGTGTTTGAGATAAACATTGTAATTTCATTTTATGTGAAGTGCATAACTTCTTTTTTTTTTTCTTGGTTGTCAAATTGTTCTTTACTGAAATATTTTCTTTTATAGTTCCTAACTAGCTGGGTATTCCACTGCACCACTATTGCTGTTATCTATGATATCATGAGGGTGGAGGCCATCAACATTGCAGCCCACAGATTGGGAAGTCCTTAGGATCTTTTTAATGGCTCCAGAGAGTTCTCTGGATAAAGATTGATGCTACATCTCTCAGTCAATATTGACAGTCTCATTAAAAGTGATATTTCCACTGTGCTTCATGTTTTTCTGTTTCTTTCTGTCTGTTGGTGGTTCCTTATGGGCTTTGATTATCAGGGCAGAGGCAGAAAGTACCACTTCATTTGCTATCTGTTCTGAATGGTTGATTTCACTGTGATCCTCAGACCCTTCCAATCACCTTGTGATATCATCACCAACCCTTTTTTTTTGGAGACACCCAGGGGACAATTCTTCAGGGCCAAGGCAAAGAAGAAACCCACCAACTTCCCCACTGGTGCACCTCACATATATGATTTTAAACTCATTAGGGTCAAACTTAGGCAGCCTTGTGGAGGTGGCTGGTGAATAAACCTGGATTCAGGATGACCAAAGACAGTTGCACCTTCACCTCTTCCAAGCTGGAAGCCAAAGGAAGCTGAAGTATATAACTTCTGTGTGTTCAGAGATCTTTGAATTCCATCTCAAACCAAAATTCATTTATTTTATTTCCTAGGCCTTTTTAAGCATTCTTAAATGGTCAATGGCTATAAATGAGCCAGCATTTAATATATGATTAGTGTGAATATTGTAATCAAAGAAATGACACCAAAATGTTCAATTACTGGTTCAGGAAATATGCACATTATTTCCATTTTCATGAGATAATGAGTTATTATGTAAAACACATGATTTTCTTATCAATGGAAAACTCAGGGCAACTCCAACTCTAAGAGCAATGAGAAACAGGTTAGAACAAGCATATCTCTAAGCCTGTGTGCTTTAAGAAACTTAAGCCTTAAAAAGAAATATAAATGAGGAACTGTAACTTGCATTTAATTAAGCCTTTCAATTAAGTAATTAATTATATATTTCTTTTTAATTTTCAAAAGTAGCAATCACAAAAACATTTCTTCCTGTTATTTCACACTTACAATCAAACTTTTCCTGTACGATACTAAAATGTATACAGTTTAGTCAAATGGTTACTGTGAACCCCCCCTCCTTTTCTTCATTTATTGAATTTAGACTTCAAGAAATTCTTGAAACTTCCTGGGGAATTGCAAGACCCCAACAGAACTTCCATGCACACCCTTCCTCAGGACAATTCCATCCATCATCCCCTGCCACTGTGGCTGCTTTCACAGCCCTTACAGAAGATAAACTTGTGACCCAGGCTGGGAAGTTAGGACTGACTCATGCTGAGAAGTTGAGCAGTATAAAGGGCATCTGGTACTTAAAATTTATTCCTTCAGACTTCCCACTGCCCTTACCAGAAGCTTACTGCCACAGAACAGCAGGCTCTTTCAATTCAAACCATTTATACACCTAGCTGGAGATGCAGAACTATAAAAGTTCCAAACCATTAGTTTAGATTCTTTCCAGACCTCTTCAGAAGGTCTGCCCTAAAGACAGTGACATGCAATAAATGACCTCAAAGGTATCATGCCACAAAATACTTACTGGAAACATGACCTAGGATGGGAGAGGAATAACAAAGAAAAGCATTTTAAGATTCTGCCTCTAATTCTCTGACAGGCAATTTACCTCTTTTAGCCTACAAGTGCCATGAACAAAATGGCAGTATTAATACTATTCATTCCCCCTTACCTCCATAATGGATGAACAAATTGTCCTATTGTGGCTCTCCAGAGGGTCTCCCTTCATGACTTCCAAAAGGTATCTGAAAAGATAAGAATACATGTTACAGCTACAAAGTAGAACAAAATGTCCGCCAGTTTTATATACTCAGTATGAGGTCTGTAGTAAGCCCACTCTGCACTATGCATGATGGGAAATGTATAATAACGATGAAGCCTTCATCTCTCCTTTCAAGATGCCCATGAAGCAGGTATTCATTCCACAAATAACTGTGAGCCACAAGCTCAAGATGTGTCCCAGTTCCCAAGGAAGACTATGGGGGCAAATCAATCATGTACCCAATTTCAAGGACTTTGCAGACTACAAAGGGAGAGAAAACTGACACTAATTCTAGTACAAAGCAGCAAGTTACATATGCCTAAAAGAGACCCAGATAACGGACAATGGGGGCTTAAGAAGATAAGAAATTACTTAGAAGTAAGGGGGTGGATTGAGGAGGAACTCTCCACTGAGGAAGTTTTGAGGTGGATCTTTGAAGACAGGATTTGGATGTATGCAAAGGAAGGGAAGGCACTCTAAATAGAAGAGAATTTTATTCAGATGAGTGGAGGACACAGAGTGGGAGTTTATGGAAATAACAGTACCCTTGGATTCAACTGTAGAAAACATGGTTAGCACTAATGGTAAATAAGATGGAAAAAAGTTAAGTTGAGAGGAAATTTCAAAGGGCCAGGACTATGAGGCTCAGGAAGCTGGCACTTATTCAAAATCTCTTCTGCTGAGTTCTGGGTGTTGTGAAGACAGAATGGGCAATGATCCAAAATACTCTCCTATGTGACCAGAACTGCCTGCTTTTATCTAGTTGACATGCTGGAGTTTCTGGATAAGATTTCATTTAGGGGACCACAGATGAAACCACCGCTGTCAGCAAATTGAAACTGTGTAAGGTTTTTAAGGTCAGGTGAGTCAGAAGATCAGATGTCAAAAAATGAATCTGATGGTAGCACTGTGTATGCAGAATTACAGGGAGGAGAGTGTAAATATGGGAGGATGAATTAAGAGATTCTTACAACATGCCCAGGTAAAGGACTGACACTGCAGTCAAGCACGGTGGTGTGGGAGAAGAGACTGGACACTTAAAGAGCACAAAGAGGTCAACTTTCTGGACCTTAAAAGCAAGTGAAATACACAGAGAAGTCAAGAGTTGGGGCCTGAAATATGGGGTGCTGTCACTAGAAATAAAAAGCACAGAACACAAGATAAGTTTGGAAAATGAGAAGCCAAGTTCAGTTTGGGAAATATCACATTTAAGGTTCTGGCAAGATTTCCAGAAGGCAAATAGCTTGTGGGAATGTCTTTCAGGCTGTGGGGGAGAAAAATCTAACTGGATAAACACATACATAAGAGATGAACACATTAAACAGTTAATCATATACGGGGTGGGGGTGGGTATTTATATGATGATGTTAAGAAGCGCATTACATACCAGACTCCATTTATCTATTTGCTTCCCTGGTTTATCTTCATGACCCCCAAATATGTCAGGTGAACAGGATTTGATCCCAGACCCTCTATTCTTCCTTTTCTCCATTCTACTCAGAGCTTCATTTACTATCAACTTTAAAAATCGTCATTGCATATATTTCCAGCCTCAGAGCTCCAACTGCCTGCTAGAGGTGATCTCCTAGCTTGGGCATCCCAACCCAATCAAAGCAAAGATGTATTCAATTATTTATCTCCTCTTTAACTGGTACTTACTCCCAGTGTTTCCTATTTCTTTAAACAGACACTTGAATCTGAGGACTCAGACCTCCCCCTCCCTCATAATGTCTAGAATGGACTTTTCCAGCATGTTGTTCTCTGCTCAAAAGTCTTGGAGAACTCTTCAAGGTGAACAAAATCAAAACTAAGCTTCTCAACCCAAATTTCAAAGCCATCCATGGACCCACCCCAAATTGCCTTTCCAACCACAGTTCCCACTGCCTCTCTGCGCAAGCCTGCTCTGAAGAGACCATCCTGTACCTGACCTTCAAGCATGCCCACCTTGATTCCTTCCCACCTTCTCAAATGTGTTGGCATTCCTTCCTTCTGCCAGAGTTCATTTCTCCCACGCCATTCTTCATCTAATATGTACCCATCCTTCAAGCCTTGTCTAAACTCCTTCCTTGTCCATTCCAGGCTGGAGGAGATGCTTCCTCTACACTCACTAAACAAACAAAATGGTGTTTTCCTATATATTTCTTCATGTGTGATATGGAGTTATAGCAGTACTTACAGGATTGTTTTAAAAATTAAAAAGTTCTCGATAAAGAATTATTATTATCAGAATATAAGTGGAATAAGATATAGTCTTATTATAGTCTTGTATAGTCTTATAGACCTCAAGAGCTCAAAATCCAATGGGAAAACAATGGATTGGGGAGTTGACAATTCTTCACTATCTCATCTGTTTTTTTCTAGAATGTAAGGCATGCATCTTCTATATAATTGGAGGCCTTGGACAAAGTAAGTTTAATATTTTATTGAATAACTCTTTGGAAAGTTTCTCTCTGTTCTCTCTCTCTCTCTCTCTCTCTCTCTCTCTCTCTCTCTCTCTCGGTGTTTTTTACTTCTTCTAGGAGACCCTGTACTAAATAATTCTATTTTCACAAAATTAACATCTTAATTCCAACAGTCAGAGATTTTTATCCATCTGTTTACATTTTAAAAAACAGTATTAATAGCCCAATATTTAACATCTTCAAGTGATGGGTTGTCATGTCTATGTGCCTGCATATCACTCACACACACACACACACACACACACACACCTTGATGTTCAATGCATATATACTCAAAGACCTGACAAAGGCACTGAAACTGAAGGAAAGAAGGAAGGAAGGAAGGAAGGAAGGAAGGAAGGAAGGAAGGAAGGAAGGAAGGAAGGAAGGAAGGGAATGCCAGTCTCAGCTCCACCTCTAGAAAAGGAATTGAATATATTAATTACCCTAGCCAAGCCTCACTCTACTCATTTGTAGAATATTAGATTGTGGCTCCCAGTTCTGGTTAATCATAGATGTCCAGTGAGGGAGATTTGTAAAAATTCATGTTCCTGGATTCCAATTTGGACCTACAGAATCAGAACTTCCAGGAGAGGAGCCTGGAAATCTGCTCCTTAAAAAATCATTCCTGGTGATCATGATAGTCGATCAAATTCGGGAATTCCTTTCTCAGTTCTGATTCTTATCACATTAAAGACATATTCCTCTCCAAAGAGCCTCTGACAACCTGGAGTTAGGGATCAGGAGCAGAAGGAGCATAACAGTTTTAAGACAGAAGCTAAAATAATGGATGGAGTCTCCTCCTTCCCAGCTCCCTCCTTTCCACACTTTCCTTTCACTTCCCAGCTGTGGTTTCCAATCAACACAAATGTTTCAGCCACTTATGATTCTTTCACAAAATGCCTAAAAGCAAAGAAAACACTTTGATTATTTTGATACCTCTTAAGGACTTAAAGCCAGCTTTGAACATGTAACACAAAATCTCCCTCATGAGATAATATTGTTGCAGTTGGTGAATTTGATTTGAATGAGATGAATATCTTTAATTGTTTCACTTACTCAACTGTGTTATTTTAAAATTTTGTTGAGTCTTCCCTGTTTACAGAAAGATACATTTAAGGAATTATGCTCAGCTTTACTGGCTTTGTTGGAACCTCTTCTATAAAATGCCACTTTCCTAGGGCTGTCACTCAATCAGCTTAAGAGGAAACTTCTTCCAACTCTCCCAGGGGATCACCAGTGCTCTGCTTTGCAAAATCTAGAGTGCAAGTTTTTCTAGAAGAGAAAAGCACCTACAAGAGCTTCATAGGCAGAAAAGTTTCCAAACTCTGAGTTAATATCCAGGAAATGTGTTCACTAAACATGACCATGTGCCCTGACCCCATATCATATGACTGGGTTCCTATTTACAAACAAACAAAATCACCCAAATGCTCTGAAACTACCTTTTAAGAAGATGTTGTGCTTCTTTCTCCTGGTTTGTAACATAGGAAACCTGATCCTAAGGAACCCTATTTTCTGGTTAAAGTCTCTCTGCCTCTGGAATCTGACTGCCTGTCTTCATCTTTTGCTGGCTACATGAACTTAGGCAAGGAACTCATGCTTTATGTATCTCAGTTTATCTACTTGAATAATAATAATAATAATAATAATAATAATTAGTAATACAAACCTAAGAGGTTTCTGTGAAGTTCAAATTAGATGTATATAAAAGCCTGAAAAGAAATCCTGCCATACAGTCAACACTCGATGAGTGCTAGCTATTTATTATTTCTTCTTGTAGGACTTTAGCATTTGAGGCAAAATCAAATGTAATAAGAGTAATAAGAGTTCCTATTATCCATCTGTCCCATCACTTCAGCAGAGGCCCATTGTCTTCTCAAATCGTTTGGCTTTGTCTATACTAAGAAGCTTGTTCAACTAGGTTAAAAACTGCTTAGGTCAATAGATGCTTCTGTTTCTTCCTTGAAGACAGACCTGAAAGAGCTCCTTTGGAGGACTGTGACTCTTAATTGAAGGACATGATTTTGCTCTCTTTCGTTGGTGTCAAAGAGATACCACTAGCAGGTTCCATGTACTCCATTCCCATTTGCCATTGTGAAGCCATTGCTAATAACTCTCGTGCACCAAACAACATCAGAACACCATTGCTTCAGCCTGTCAGTACTACTGCCATTCTGGAGGTAAGGGATGTACAATCCAACCTCAGTTGACCTCAGTGGTTAACATCTGGTAGACACCCAACAAATACTTGAGTAATTAAAATCTACCCTCCAAATCTTCCCCACTGAGGCATTCAGACTGTAGCATCGTACTCCAAAAAACTATCAATCTAGCTAAGATTGTCCTGCAAAGGGCAAAAGAGGTGGATAGGAAGGAAGAGTTGGGGTTGTAAATATTTTGCCATGAAAAGCCAAGGATTATTATATCTACTGGAGGGAAGAATATGAGTATGAAGTAGTGGGCATTTAAATAGAATCCCATCTGTTCTATCCCTAGATTCAAATTTGTATTTGAAATGGATGAGAAAGCACAAAACTTTACACTATTTCCAGGAAAATGACAAAAGAAATACCCAGGACTCTAGATGAGTTACTTGACAAAGAAGGCTGACAAGTCAAATGGTCAGGTACAGTTAAACAGGCAAGGGGTTCCCTGCACCAGAAAGCCTTAAACAACATCAGCTCTTTGGCCATGGGAGTTGTGTGCTCATTTCCTACTGAGCAAAATGGTTCTGTGTTCAAAAAAGGAAATGGAAAACCAAATCACGAGGAGAGCAATTTGCTGGCAACGTTTCCAGAAGGAAAGAAACTAATCACTAAGATGACAAAACTTAAAATTTCATTGATTTAAACTGTGGGGTGTTGAGAGTAGAGCAATGTTTACTAAAACATGATTTGGAAAGATGAACTTGATTTATTTCAGAAACATGTACAATTAAACTAAGACTGTAAGTTAATTTCCCTCAAGTGTTGCATAATGTTCAAAGTATGTGGCAAAGAGTTAGCTCTTTATGGAGTTTTATTACATCCTGTTCATTGGTTCACTAAAAACTCAGCCTGCTTGCAAACCTAATATCATGGTTAGAATTCTGATATTTAGAAATGTAATGAACCTTTAATATGTAGTTCATTACATTCATCTGGGAAGAGGAGGAGAATGAACAGTTCTACACAGGAAAAATAGTATTAATTATTCAGAAGAAAATTCTCCATAATAGCTTAATCTGCTCTGTTTCCACATATTTGTAACTGATATAACTTCAGGAAGTAAAGAAGTTACACCCATCCTAGTTTTAACTGAAAAAGCCCATGGCATTCTGGGAGTGGTCTCATCTTATCAGTGTTACTTTGGGGAACACAATAGCTTCTGGGTAATGCCAGTCGTTCGGAGATCAACCAAATTGTTAATTCTCTACCCCAAAAGAGTGGTTTAATCAATGTAAAAAATCTCCAATATAACATATTCCATTATTCTAAAGATATAGAAAAAAAAGGGATGTCTTTTAAATTTCAAAATATGCCAAGAAGAACATCACTTATTTGAAAAGAAAAGTACTGTAGGTGGCAAGGAAAATGACATATGAATGAAAATTTATTTATGCAGAATTTGCTTATTGACCACTTACTTTTTAGTCTGATTTATGGTGCAAGCAAAAGCACAGCTTAATATGCCTGATCCTTTTTCTATTTTCATTGTGTGTGTTTCTCCTGTCCCGCTCTGTCACCAGGGCTGGGCCCCCACACGAAAACTTGTGTGTTCTTGGCACAACTGGCACATGGATAAAGAAGGTATGGAAACTCGAGCAAAAGAAGAACAACATTTTGCAGGTAAAAACAAAATGAGTCACAAATATCACAAAAATATATTACCTAGAGAGGACAAAGGGTAATCTGATTATAGATTAAGAAAGAGCAGGGAAAAGATGTGGTTAAAGAAACCCAGAGTGGCTCCTCAGAGTGGTTATGTGATATATGGAGTGTTATTATATCACAGTCGTCCCTCTCCAAGGATAAAAGAACCAAAAATTAGCTTTAACTCAGTCAGAAAGATGTTAGTTTAGCTTTAGGATGAATTCTTGGTATATAAGTTGATAGGTATCATGTTAGGTTACAAAGAGAAATCTTATAATCTCCTTCCCAAGAGATGGTGAGACAGAAAAAGCCCAGTAGCATGCGCATGACTATTTCAAGGGGCCAATTCACCCAGAGCCAGAAGAACATACTAGAAGACTTCCTGGGGTCCCTTCAGGCTCAGGGTTTCCCAATAATTCCTGTAGAAGTGTCTGTTCTGCCATGAGTTCAGCAATTTTGGCAAATTCCAAATACTTTTCCTTTATACAAATGAGGTTAACAGCAAGAACAGATTTTACAAGGGCATTTTACAACCAATCAGCACCTCATGGGATGGGATAAATACCTGCTTTTTCCTTAATATGGTAAATGGCTGACACAATTTAAAATAGAGCCGGAGCTCAGTGCAATTAAAAGATTTGGTGGAAAAAAAGAACCACATAGAGAACAGCCATGTAGAAAGTCAGCATTTTGGGAAGAGAGTTAGTGGACCTTGGGTTCACAGGGGAGTTTCACTGGATTCTTTAACCAAAGTCAATCTGCCACATTGAGGAAATGCAGGGTCAGGCTTAATGCTTTTGGTCCCAAGGGAAAGTTGTTCAATTGCCAGAATGTGGAAAGAAAGAGAAGGGGAATTATCTCCTTTTCCGTCAGTGCTATGAACAGTGACTGGGAAGAAAAAGATCTCATGCTAAGGCCTAAAAGGGAAAGCCTTCTGTCACTTGTCACTTTCCCAGTTGAGACTTGCTGCTGCCATAGTAGAGGCATGCATGGAAACCCATACTCTTAATGAAAAAAAGATTTAGAAATTTTCCAATTCAATATATGCGTGCACATGCACGTACATGCACACACACACACAACACATCACAAACATCACACCAGCTGAGGAAGACCAATGGCCCAAGACATCTTTTTTCCCTCTTCTTACAAGAAAGTCAAAATCCAGGTAAAAGAACCAGTTGAAGGGTAACCCCATCTCAAGAACTCAATATAGTTGCCCCAGTTTACCCTGCCCTGAAATGCGACCTCCTGCTTCCTCTCTAGGCAGAGCACTTCCCAAAGAGTCATCAGCATCCCTCTGTTAGGGAAGAGATTTCCATAATTTGCCTTAATTGCTGGGCTTCCAAATAGCTTTTGACTCCACCACAATTGGGCCTTAAAAATCTCACACTCATTTTATGTCCTAAGCCATGGAATTTTTAACGATAATTTATATCAGAAAACTAGGGCCCATATTACTCTACCAAATAAGTCATGTTCATGGAAAATGAACCCCCTGTGAGGAAGTCCCAAGTTGTATCTGCATGTGTCCCTAGTCTATTATCTGTTTACAAAAACAAAAAACAAAAAACAAACAAACAAACAAAAACAAAACTCGTTTTCTTCTGTTCTTTTACTTTTTCTCCTGGTACTAAATGGAAAAGTGGAGAGCTTTGTAATCCCCAACTTGAATGGAGAGCCCCCTATAAAATAATTCATATCATGTGAAAAAAACACCACAATGCTACCCACTGAAATAAAAATGGAAACTTTTTAAAGTGTTACTAAGCAAAGACAACAAAAGTGTCCCCTTTCAGAGTTGATAAGAGATCATGAGGTTGAAATTCCGCACAGCACTTTGAAAACTAGAAACCTTAGTCTTAGAACCTCATTCTTCTTTTAAAGCAAACAACTTTGAAAGCCTGCTGGATCCAAAATCAGCTCCATCCTATGCTATGTTTTTGATCGATGACACTCTGAAACAATTATTGCCATAATCAAATACACATTGATTATTTATAGCTTTCTATGCCATTTACACTTAAGAAAAAGAATTCTTAAAACATGTCATGATTAGGACAAAACAAAATGAACCAATCTTGCCCAAAAGTCATGTTCTTTTAAACACAACAAATAAAGAGAGGAACAAGTATTTTTGTTTGAAAGCTCACAAAATTGGAAACAAGGCAAGTCAATAAAATTTCTTCCAAACCACCTTCCCCTACCCCTGGCAAGCATTTTATGAGATAATGAAAACCTCTAACATTGAGTGATGTGATTAAGTAATAAAAGACTGGATTTCCCTTCCTATGTAACCCCACAGGGTGCTTCTAGAGCACTGCAAATGTCTGTATAAAGAGTTAACTGTGTGTTGGTGTAACACCAGATTACAGGTGTTTGTTAAGGGAGATCCTGCTGAGATTTTTCTCTAGACTGGTTAAACAACAGCTTCATTCTCTCTCACTCTAATGAGCCGGTGAGCAAGCCCTAGTCTTTCCAGAAGTCTCTGTGCACAGTGTACATGGGTGAATTCCTTCAGCCTTAAGTCTGCAGGAAAAGCACACTTGAAATCTCATGAGTAGATGCGAGAGCTTGCGAAAGGACCAACTTTCCCTCCGCATGCTTCACAAGAGACTGTGGGGGCTCACCCATTGTAGTTGTGCCATCCACTAAGAGAAGATATATGGCCAACCACCACCCCTGGGAATGCATCACTTAAAGTACAGTGAATGTGCTTCTTCCCAGGTTCTATCTCCGTCTTTCCCTGTCGAGGAATGGTGTGCAGCACACCAGCTAGACCCAGACTTCTGCTCTGCAAGTTCCTGGTAACCAGCAGGTTAAGCCAGCCAATAAATCAACCCTCAAACCAGGGCTTCATCACCCTATACCCTAGATTCTGAGAGCTTTGCAGCCATCTGAAATTTCTTTAATGGGATTACCCTGATGGACATAGAATTCCTGGGTTCTGTCATCGTAAAAGGACTGCCTCCAACAATATTTATGAGAAGGCGCTTTCATGGCTCATCTTCATATTTTTCTCCCAATATTCAAACTGTTTGTATTCTAAATTCTTCTCCCATGAAAGCTCTCCACTGACAGATATATGTTATGTGTGTGTGTGTGGTAGGGAGGTTGGCTTTATTTTTCAAAACCTTTTATTTTTAAATGATTTCAAATTTAGAGAAAAGTTGTAAATCTTAAAAGCCATTGACACCGATTAAACAAATTTTAATATTTTGCTGTGGTGCCTCATACCCACCTTTCCTGTATATTTCTGAGCCATGAGATGGTAGGCTGCATATTTGATACCTTACTCTGCAATACCTCCATGTCTATCTCCTAAGAATAAAGAGCCTCTCACATAATCACAGTAATCAAATTCAATAAATTAATATTGATGTAATGCTTTGTTGTCTATCTAATATATATTTTATCATGTGTCCCCACAATGACCTTTGTAACAATTATTGTTCAGATAAAGGATCCAGTTCAGTATCACATGGTGCATTCAGTTGTTATGTGTCTATAGTCTCCTTGAACCTGGAAGCAATCCCTCAGTCTTTCACTTGTTTTATAGACTGTCCTTCAGTTTGGGCTTCTCTGATATTTCCTTGTGACTAGGTTCATGCATTGTGTTTGGGGCTGCAAAACTACATAATGATGTGTTCTTCCAAAAGTATCTCATCTCAGGACCCATGGTATTCATTTGCCTGTTTATGTTGATATTAATTTCTGTCACTTTGCAAGATTCTGTTCCACATCTTCACTGCACTGTTAACTGTTTCCCTTCTTTATTTTCAAATACTTTGTGATTACATAAGTATTCTGCTTTTCATTAAACCTGCACCTCTAGATTTGGTACCCATTGATGATTCGTGTCTGAATCTATCTTTATTCTAATGGTCATGTGTTTTCTTTTTTATTTAAGTGACAACACAAATGTAATTCACTAAACACCATCACAAGGTAGAAAAAAAAACCCTTCAATTGCATTAGCATAAACTCACCAGGCTTATTCATCCACAGGGTCATGATGTCATAAAAATGATGAAAGAGGAAAATATGTACAATACACATGGGCCAGTTTTGCCAGAACATGCTTTTCTTTTATCCTAGCTTCTCCAGAGGAGTCCCATCTCCAGAAGTGAGAGTCTGAAGTCTGAAATCACGACACCATCTTCCACTCCTTTGATTCAATATCAAGCGTTTTTCATTATGATTACATGCAGTCACTAGTACAGGGCATTTCCTCCCTTTTGTTTAAATTGCTTCTAGAATAAACATCTCAAAGCTTAGGATGGCAGCCAATGGAAGATAATCTCTCAGGGGAAATCACTGGAATCCTCAAAACTTCCATCAGTAAGAAGCAGAGGAAAATGACAAGTTGCCATTCATTTCCAAAGAAATTCACTTCACGGTAAAGTTCCTCACCTTTAATTCCATGGAGTGAAAGCGAGTCTTTCCAAATGTTAAATTTTATGGAGGGCTAATAAATCATATTATAACATTTCCCATGGAAACAGAAATACATATGCATATATTATGTATAAAATTTACACCCATACACACTTTCCCTTATAAGAGGACCTCCAGGGATCTCAGAAATCTGATATATTAATTATCAAGAGAATACTATACAATTTCACACGAAATGAAATGAAAGAAAGAAAGTGGAACCTACCAGTTAGTAGAATCTATAACTTATCCTCTGGAGGGTTCACCTTGTTCACTAAGAATAAACATATTTCCTTGAGCACAGATGGCAAATGTGAGGTGACAATTCATTCTCCAAGAAAGCATGTTACTTCCCAAGAGGCAGATTCTCACTTCAAGGTGTAGAATATTCATGTGTGTAAAAAACTCTCTACACTGTAGGCAAGAAAACCCACTAAAGTGAGAATTATCTAATAAAACAGAGGTTTGACTGAAAATAAAAAAACAATAAAGATAAAGTGACCAAGTCCAACTTCCCTCATTACTAATCAGAATCTAGCAATATGAGTTACATCTTGCCATCTGACAAAGATTTGTTTGTCTTTCTTATACTGGTCTATATTGTATAAAAATACTATATCGAAATCCCCACAGACAGCTGAATGAAAAGGCTGTACATTTTCACAGAATGAAAGTATACCGCACGGTGTTATATGGTATCCTATCATGTCAAGTCTTATTGTATTTCAGAGCTAGAAGCAACATAGATATCATTTTATAGCTCCTTCATTTTATAGGCAATGCAACAAGACACTATTTGAATGTATGTTTCTTTAATAAGTATTTTAACTTATCTAAATATTTATTTGCTTAAGAAATCTTTATCAAGCCCCTACATTGTTCCAGGAACAAGGCCAGGCCCTAGATACATGATGGAGAAAAGAAACAATCTCTATCCTCACAAATATTCCAACCTACTTGTGCACTTATTACTGATTAAAACATCGTAGTGTCTTGAAAGCTTTAATCATATAGATCAGCAGTGCCCAATAGAAATATAATGTAAGCCATATACGTCATTTTAAAATAGGCAGGAATCACATCTGTTTAAAGAAAAATAAATGAAATTAATTTAACAAGGCACATAATTTAACCAATATGTCCAAAATATTATTTAACATGTAGTCAATATCAAAAGTTATTAATGAGATGTTTTACATTCTTTTTTCATACCACATCTTCAAAATCCAGGATGTACTTTACATTTACAGACATCTCAACTGAGATCCTAAGTTTTCATCAGAAATATCTTATCTGCATTTATATTTTATAAAAGTCTACAGTTAAAAATAGTATATTGACAAATTCAAGTTATTCCCACCATTCTTAAGAGTTTACCAAGAACTAAATCAAACAGGATTTATATTTACATTTAAATTAATTAAAATTAAATACAACTAAAGAAGTCCAGTTTCTCTGTTGCACCATGGGGCCGGTGGCTACCATATTGGTTGTACAGCTCTGAATGATACCATTTTATTTTCCCAGGAAATAAATAAACAAGGCAGGGTACTTACTACTCATGTTATACATATGAAAAACAAACATGGATTAGAGATGATAAGATGACTCATCTGAGGCTATAAGGACACCACATGAGTGGTGGAATCAGAACTTAATCCCAAGACTTCCAAAGCCCAATCACTGATCTTTCCTCTATATCTTGCTGCATTAAAAATGAATGGGATAGCCTTACTCTGTTAACACTATGTTAGGCCATAGAGAATCTAAAATGCCAGATTAAAAAGTCAAGACTTGAACCAGCCCACAGAGGCACACAATGGCCTAAGGCCTAAACTGAACCACAAATGTGTTCTATTGGCCAGATCCATTATTTTTAAAAATCTGACAAGCATTTTCCAGTTTCCCTCAGACCCTACCACCCTTTATTACTCATAAGCATCCAACTTTATTCATTTACTACTCTTTTCTCTGCTCTTGATGCATTTGAATTTGACAACTCAGTGAGGCAATGGGTGCTATTAAGGGTGACTTCAAGCCTTCAGGTGACTAATCTGATCCTCTGTGCAGACTAAATTAGTACCAGTAAGGACTAGAACCAAGGAGACTAGTTTAACTCAAGTATTAGCCTTTTTTAAAAAAGTTCTTTTGACTTCTTTCAGATTTATTTCCTTCGAATTGTCATTAAAATATATTTTGACCCCAAAAAATCTTTTAGAATGTCTTAAATTTTAAGTCAGTGGGTCAAAAGAAGTTTCTGATCTGATAGAACTTTTTCTCTCTTTCTGTCTCTCTCCCTTACACACACACACACACACACACACACACACACACACACACACGGTTTTCTCTACCTGAGGGGCACCCTGATGTCTCCAACTAAAGGTTTCTGAGTTGAAGATAAAGATACAGATTTTTTAAATGGAAGGATATCTTTTTTCCTTCCTTTCTTGCCTGTTAGAAGGCATTGAACAAAACCTATAACTTCCATATATCTCTGTTCTTTTCTTGTTAAGTAAAAATTTATGAATTTTTCATCTTTGCTATATCCCAGGCTTCTGGAAAGAATGACCTAATGGTAGTTTTCTCACTCTTTCTATGAAAGAAACCATAGAAATGCTGATTTGGACATTATTACTGAAAAAGGGAAAATGGCCCAATTTTGAGATGTGTCAATTTTAGGGGCTCACTGAAGGTACAAAATCTAAAGAGCAAAAGCAATCTAACTTTACCTAACTTTGCCAATATGCATTTACTGATTAAGTTAATTATGACATATTTACCATAATTTTGGAAAAGATCAGAAAAGATCAGGCAATTCACTGGAAAAATCCAACTATATTTTTGTAATTCATTTCTGAGTCAGTTTTCTGTACCTGGGAAAAATACTCTCTTGCCTGAGTCTACATGTTTCATGGATTAGATTGAGTAGGAGAATCTAATGCAGAGATTCTCAAACCTGAGTTTAAAAGAGTTATGGGGTAGGGTAGGGGGGCCAGTTAACATAAGGGTTTCTGAGAGCCAACCCTGAGATGCTAATTCAGTAGGTTGAGGGCACCTCAACACCCATAGTGAATCTGACGCAGAAAGTATCTATAGACCATGCTTCAATAGATATGGGTCTAGCAATTGGCCATAGGTCATGATTCTTCCATCTGGGGTAGAGATCATTAACCTTATTGGAGATTACTTCCCAATTAAGATGCAGAAGATTGGTTGCATTGATGATTCCAAATAGTGTGACTCTGCAGCTTCTCCACCAAGAGAAAGTCTATCTCTCTACCTATTGAGTCTAAACTGGACTCATGACTTTTTTGTTAACTTTGAAGTGAGAGTTTCATCATGCCAGTTCCAAGTTTGGGCCTCAAGAAGATTTGCAGGCTTCTCTCTCTTAGATCCTTGTCACTACCATGTGGAAAAGTCCAGATGAGTCTGCTGGAAGGTGAGAGGTGGCATGGAAAAGATTCCAACCATCCCACTCAGGGTGACCATGGTCCAGCCTCTAGACAACCTAGAAAAATGGAAATCCCTACCTGACCTACAGCTGGACAGAGATGCCTAGCAAGCCTGGCCAAGAAAAGAATTGTTTAGTTGACCCAAGAGCAATAAATGTTACGATTTTGGGCCAGAGTATGGAGGGGCTTCCTATGAAACGAGGGCTAACTGGGGCATAAAGCAAAGTCCTTACTATCTGTTCTCTACTCAGGAAAGTCTGAATGAGACACTAATTCCTACACAGGAGGGAAACACTTCTGTTATTTTGGCCAAAATAAATAAATAAATAAATAAATAAATAAATAATCCATGGCCAAAATTTTACCATTGGATTTTATCATGGCCCTGGAGCTCTCCCAACACTGGTGGACCAAGGTGATGGCCAAGGAGAGAGTGCAAGATAAGAAGTTAAATCTGGGCCCTGAACAATGTTAACTGTTGTTAATAATAAAAACAAAAAGTGACATTATTTAACAGCATTGCAAGATTAGAGGCCTAAGCCAAAATGAAGAATTTTTTTAAAAAATATTTTTATTTATTTCTAGGAGAGAGAGAGAGACAGCGTGAGCAGGGGAGGGTCAGAGAGAGAGGGAGTCACAGACTGAAACAGGCTCCAGGCTCTGAGCTGGCAGTCAGCACAGAGCCCGACGGGCTCGAACCCACGAACCGCGAGATCATGACCTGAGCGAAAGTCGGATGCTTAACCGACTACGCCACCCAGGCGCCCCATGAAGAATTTTTTTTAGTGTTCCATCAGGGTCTTCCTGTCCATTCACCCTAAAAGAACATAAAAGGTATAGAATTTGTTCTTTTAAACAATTAAGGAGACACATGTAATCTGGTATTTTTGGGATTTCCTATAAAACTCATCTCATTTATGTGAATTCCTCAAAAGCATTCAAAATCAGATCTTTTAAAGCTCCCTGAATGCAAAACCAAATTAAGACTTCCTCAATAATTCAAATACAGCTTGGCTAGATCTTAATGCTGCTGAATTATTACAAGATGTCTTATGTATCTAGAATCAGAATGATGGAAAGACCAGTTTTCTTAAGAGAAATGCATCTTTGGGCTCCTAGAATATTGATTGTTTTGGCACCATTTGCATTAATCTCTGCTTGTAAAGCAATGTTTGTGGTGTAGGAAACTCTCTGGAGTGATGGGTCACAGAACGGCACACCATATGCTCAACAGTTCATGAGCACAATGGTCTGAAGTCAAGGGTGAGGCTCTGACTAAGAATCTCTTTACAAACCAGGCTTTACATGAATGTAATGGGTACTTTACATTCAAAGGCCAAATGAGTTACTTCTTTTGTTTGACAGATAATTATTTCACCCTATATAGAATAATGAACAAAGCCTGTCAAAATAATAGAGTTTCCTCATCACTGACCATCTGCAAACACACTAAAATGGAGACAAGATTTTTTTAAAAAGTATATTTTCCCTTTAGAGCACATATTAGCCCTACTGCCTCATAAAGTTTCCATAACTTTCTTAAAGATTAGCTTCTTACAATAAAAGGACCCACAAATGTCATCAAAATGGCCCTAGACCAAGAAACTTTATTATGTAGTATTTTATAAAATTACATATACCAGAAGTGAAAACAGGTAAAGCAAGACATAACACAGATGCCAAAACGACTTTCCACACCTTTCAACAAACTTCCTACCAGGTGTAAGTCCTAAGTTTTAAATGATAATCTGAAAGCAAGGAAAATCCTACGGTTTCATAACCCTCATACTTGGGAAAATTACCTCTCTAGTTTAGGTTAAACCTACAATGGATCAGGCTTTCTGATGGTACAGATCCTGACATTTTGCTGTTTTAATAAAAGCTTAGTGGCTTCCAGTTCAAGTTTGCCAGCACTCCAGGAGTGCCCTCTTAGTGTGAGCGGTCAGAGATGATTAACTGAAAAATATTTCCAAGTTAAACATTGATTTGCCTCTGCCTCTATTTATTCCTATCTTGGACGACCTTTCCAGCTCTTTTTTTTTTTTTAACAAAAGAAAGCAGACACCATTGGCTTTGCATTTCTCAATGAAAAGCAAAAAGTTGAATTCTGAGTTTGTTGGTTTATATCGTTTTATCTTATAAAGAAATGAACAGGACATTGGGGCAATCCAAGGAAGACTATTTGCTTTTCTTTGTACACAGACAGACTGATACATACACACATACACACACACACACGCATGCACGTATGCACACAGAGAGAATACCCGTGACTTGAATGAGATCCTTTCTGTTTTGTTTAATTTCAGTTACTATTTTACTTCAGTATTTAGTCCACACAGATTCAGAAGGTATGAAACTAGCTTAATTTATGGGTTAACTTGAGCCTTCTCCTCCTCATTCTCCTCCTACCTTTTAGGAAGAGGGCTACACATATTTAAGACATTAATTCTCCAGATCTTAATCTGCCATTACAATATATCCCCAAATCCTGCTTCATCTTCCTCTGAATTGTTTAATATCAGATTCACATAAACACAGACAACACACACACACAAACACACCTCCTCCTTAGCTCAGTTGTCCCCACTGCCCAGCACTCTAAGCTCTGATTTTCTGGAATAGCATAACAGACTCCTATCAGGCTTTCTTCTTCATTTTACTAGCAAGATTAAGATTAATTTTACTAGACCATGACTGTCATCATGTCCTTTCCCTGCTCAAGAATCTAATCTATAATGGCTCTCTATTCTCTAATATCAAGTTCAAATTATTTTTCCTAGGTCAAAATCTTGTCCCATTTTATCTACCCAATCTAACTTCTTGCCATTCTTTGCTGCACAATTTTTATCCAGTTAGGCTTGTTCTTCCTTTGCTATCCCTCTCTCTTAGGAACATTACAACTGTTTACTAATATTTATTAAACCTCCTCTTCTGAGCACTCACAAAGTTAGGTATGAACACATGATCTCTTCTGGCCAATGAATTCTAAGCAGACAGACGTGGCATATACCACTTCTGGATGGAATCATTTAAGGGCTAATGTGTTATTCTCATCTTCTCTCCACTTTGGCACAAAGATTCTAATCTTCTAGATGGTACCAATCCCATTGCCCTGGATTCTTAAGTGAAAATGAGTTGCCGCAGAGACCTCCTACTGATGTGTGATGAACATTAGCATGAACAAAACATCTACTCCATTGCTTTATGTCACTGAGATTTGAGGGATTGTTGTTACTATAACCTACTATGCTAGTTCCTGCCTCCAAGGCTTTTTAGAACACACATGCCCTCTCTCTACTTCTTGCTTTTTGAAGTTCTGCTCAGGCTTCTGAATCCAACACAGGTTCTCTTTCTCCAGGAAGCCTTCCCCATATACAGACACATACCATCATCCATTTTAACCATTGACTCAACATTAACCAAATATTAATTGAACTTCTTGTGTTAGAAATAATATGAGATATAAAAGAAGATGATAATACAAGACTTCTGTCATCAAGAAAGCTAGGTATATCCCAAGAAAGACACAATTAGAAAATCATATATTAATAGAATATGAGACAAATATTGTCAGAATACAAAAATAGTTCACTAAGCCAGTGACATAAATACTTAGTGCCAATACTGTGACTAAAGGCATCTGAGAAAGCTCTTAGGAAATTAAGGCCTTCCTTGAGTAGGATGTGGCCAGAAGACAGAGAATTTTAGGTAGGGAATTAAAGCCAAAGTAAAAGCATAAAAGGAATAGCTTGAAGTTGGATCTGTTCATAAAAAAAAGTTGTTTCTCAGAAAAATATTTGTATAGAATATCTCTAGAAGAAAATAACAGAAAGGTAGTTGGAATCAGATTTTGCTGACCATATACATAATGCTGTAGAGTTTGAGTTTTCTTCCTGAGGGAATGAAAAGCTACAAAGTTATCTACAACAGAAAGTAATATGCAAAAAACACTTTACTGGGGTGATCAAAGTGATGTCTATAAGGTAAACGGACTGGATAAGAGTAAGAAAATAAAGGCCACATCTCATATATCATTCCCCTCAAATTTAATGAATATCAACTTTGTCTCCCTAATTGTCATGTATCAGTTGACTATTGCTGTGTAACAAATCACCTCCAAACTCAGTGAATAAAAGCAATAAGCACATATTACTGCTCATAAGTGTATTCATCAGCTGTGTTGTTCTTTTGGTCTTGGCAAAACTCACACATACACATCTGTAGTCAGCTTAGGTTTGGGAAGGCCACTCTGTTTATGTTAGCTAAGCTTTCTCACATGTTTTGAAGGTGACTGATTAGGGACTGGCCTAGGATGGTCTCCCTGAGACAACTGAGATCTCCATGTGATTTCTCACACTCAGCCGGCTAGCCCGGGCTTGTTATATGGCAAAAGCAGGGGGCCAAGGGAACAGGCAGAAGCCCATAAGGCTTCTGCAGGCCCAGCCTAGGAAATGGCACAACATCCCTTCTGTTGCATTCTACCTGCCCAAGAAAGTCCAAGTCCAGCTCAGATTTAAGAGGTAAGGACTAGACTCCATTTCTTCAAGGGGGAAGATACAAAGTCATACCATCAAAGGTGGGGACTGAGTGAATCCATCAGTTGGGAAGGAAATGCTAGGAAAAAGGCATTCTCTCCCATGTTCTACCTATCTCATTTTTTTTTCTGCCATAAACCTAGGAGGTGCATTATTATTCACACCATTTTTACAGATGAGGAAACTAAGCTCCCAAGTGGTTAATAACTTACCTAAGGTCAAAAATAATTGAGCAGTGTTTGAATCTCAGATTACGTCCAAAGCCCATGGAATTTTATTTTTTTCTAGAGAGCATTAAGTTGAGAAAGAAAGAGTGAAAAATCAAGGGTAGAGGAAGATTAACACTATGCTAAGGTCAAGAGAATTAAATTCAAGTACCAGTTATGTTGCTTTCCTTATCTCTAATGCATCTGGCTGGCTCACAGAGTCTAACATAAAAACTAAAACATCTACACACATAAAAATACTTTAAAAACTACAACATTCCATACAAATATAATATATCCTTATTCTAATTTTTAATATCCTTATAGAATCTGAAGTATCCAGCAAGACTGGAGCAACACCCTCCCAGGAAAAGAACAGGTACTATCTAAAATTATTCAAAGTATGCCATAACAAAAATATGTCCAAGAGTAGGCCACTTTTACATCCTTTTGCTTATGAGAAATTTCATTAAGTGGATATTCATGGATGTTAAGAAATTGTTATATTTCTAAGGTATGACAATGCTGTTGCCAATTATGTCTTTCTAAAGAGTTCTTATTTTTTAGAGTTGTGATTGCAGTGGATAAAATGATACCAAGTCAGAAATTTGTCCAGAAAGGGTTAGAGTATAGCTGAAATACTAGCTGTGATTAATTATTGACACTGAGCAATGGGTACTTATGTGTCTGTTTGAAATAATAAGATATTTATAGGAAAAAGGTTTTTCTGTTTTTTAACAAAACTCCTCAATACAAGTAGACTTCCTCTCTTCAGAATAAAACCTCCCTGCATTTGATATTTCAGAAATATTCCCAGAGCAATAGGCATGACATGTACAATCTGGATATTGTTTCTTTCCACTTTAAAGCCAATTACCATCCTTTCCCAACGGCCACAGCGAGAGTATCCTGACTTGATTCCTGCTCTCGTTTTTACTTCAGGTTTCTACTTCTACACATTAACCACTGCAATCTTACTCCACCCTTGCTATCTTTTCTTAGTAATTTTCTTTTCACCCTTGCCTGAGCCACTTTCCACAATATGTTTTTCTGGGTAGCAGACTATGGAGCAGGGCTTGTGTTGATTTTGTGCAGCCCACATTCCTGGAATGTTAGTGCTAAGCACAGAATTTGACCTGTAACACAGTGAAGAAAGAGTTCAAATGCAACCTCCAAAGATATCCATCCCACAGAATAAATGCCAATAAGCAATTTCCTTTTCCCAGCCTACAGAGATTTTCATCAGATAGCCCATAACAGACAGAACCCGTGCCAATATTTTATAACCCATAAAATTTCTTCAAGCAATTGTACAGATTTCCAGCCATCCTTTGATCAGTCTTTGTAACAGTGACTCCAGGCCTTTGCCTAAAAATGATTCCTAGATCTCGATATATATATATACAATGGAAAAGATCTGGCCTTCAGAAAGTCTCTCATTAAAGCGCTAATCTGTTCCACCACATTCTTCTGAGACACAGCGATCAGCATTCTAGCTGGCCTCAATGGCCAGCCCTAATAAGACTGATAGAAACAGCTTAAGTAATTGGATTGCTATATGGGATTGAATGTCTGACAACAAAAGATAGCCATCTCTATTCGACCACCATATCTTTGTTCCAGCAATGAATTCATTTAGCAATGCACTTAGAGGCTCCTGGGCCCAGGGAGAAATGACAGACTAGGGACACAAAAGCTAGGCCAGCTGATGAGCCCAGAGACAGAGGCTGTGCAATTCCAAAAAGCTAATTATGGTGAACACAGGCAGCAGACAATGACTTGTTGAATCATTAACATAATCACATTATTGCACTGGTCTCCAGTTCCCAGGCAAAGGCAGTGTTGGCTATCTCTCAATCTGACTGTGCACTTCATCTTCACCTGCCACCTGCAATCTACTGTACATGACTTCTTGGCTGATATACTCTTCACTAGCCCAGTCTGTTCATGTGTCCTCGACATTTTTTTTAATTTTACTAGTTTTTTGCTATCAAAAGAGATAGTACAGAAGTATTCAAACAGTGTAGAAGACCTTGGTGCTCAAATTCTCATATTCGTCTCCAAATTTGTGACATGAGAAAACTTTATCATTCGTTAAAACATAATTACAATATCAAAATCCTATATCTACATGTGACTTTCAGATACGTCTAAACAAAGCTAATATAATATAAATCAAATCAAAATATTGACTTATAACTTCAGGCAGATCTAAAGAGGGTTAATATAAATCAGAATATTGATATGCAAAGCCAATTCTAGAGTGAAAAATAGCAAATGCTACCCACACTCAGTGAGTCTGAAGCAACATTCCCAGTTAATATTTTCCTAGAGGGTTTGACGTATTTATTTCTTGACCACTGTGTATTTTGTTTTTTCAGCGGAGTGACATAAATTATTTTCACTTTTTCACTGTCTCTCGGACAGTTTTGGCCTCTCTGAAGAGAATACCTGCCAGCAAGTGAAAATGGTACCACATTTTATAATAAACAGAGATGTTGGTATGATGACCATTGCCAAAAATGTAATAATACAGCATCAATAATAATAGTAGAAACATTATTATTAAATAATAATTACTTTAGACAGGTCAACTTGGAGTAAAGATTCTAAATATTTCTAAATGAAGCTCTGATTTAGCCACACAATATTCTGTAAGAAAGCTCAGGGATCATTCATCCTGCATTAAAATGGAAAGAAATAGCAAGGCCAGGACGCCTTTGCTTTTTCAAACAGTGGCACCAAAGAAGCCCAAATACAAATGTCTCAACATCCAGTCCAACACTCTAGGTCTTTAAATAGCATGGTTCAGCTGAGATTCCTTGCCCAACTTGGCAAAGAGATAGAATGAGCTCCACAGTCTAAATTGTGACTTTGGATCATAACTGAAAATACACAATCATATGTTGTCCAAAGCTGGCATGTTTTCCCCTTTTCAGTTTATCCTACTGCCAAATGGAGAACATGGTCTCAAAGTCCTATAACCGTGAAAAAGATTGAAATACTTCTAATCATGGGTAAGGAATATATAATTTTGACATAAATCTTGAGCAGAACCATAGAAGGATTTCCACTCAAATCTTCTCAACAGAGATTTGTATGTGCTAAGGTATACTATGATAAAAATAGGCCTTGAGTTCAATAAAATACCCAAATGCCTACCTAAGTTACCTGCATTTCTTTTTATTTTCTGAAAGGGACTAAAATTGCAGTCAATCTGTAGGTAGGACAATCAAGACCAATAATATTTGCCATATCTTTAAGCTGAGTAGGACAGATGTAGGTCCTACATCCTACAAGAAGTTCTTCCTCACCATGCCAGTCCCTCAGGCCCTTCTCTTCCCTCCCATCCATGCCTCAGGCTCCTTCCATTTCCACCATTAATCTCTTACTTACCATGCCCTGCCTGTACTAGACACTGTGTTTTTTTCAAGACTATATATTCCTTCCTTCCTTCCCTAGATCTAAAACCCTCAAGAATAAGATAGAGTGGTATTTAATCTACCTATTCTCACAGTGCCAAGCACAGACTAGCATTTCATAAATATGTCACTAACTGATTAACCTGGAGGTTTAAATACTAGACAGATTTTGTTGTATTTATATGCAATGTAAATATGCATCCAAGGCTTACCTTTGAGGTCATCACCAATTTACCAAGAAAATAAGGAAACAAGAAGCTTTTAGTTCCAATGTTTGCAGTCTTTCTAAATCACATAAGTTATGACTAGAACACAGCCACAGCTTTGTATAAACCCCAAACCTGACAGTCACTCATAGGGTTACAGGAAATGTATGTCTACACAGACGGGGCCTTTGTCTTGGACCGGTAAATACCCACTACATCTGTGACTAACAGTGAAATCACTTCTTTCCTGAGACCACGCCCTGGCTCCTCTCCTAACTGCTCTGGGGTCACACAGACAGGCATGACATGGTTGAAGACAGGTAGATGTATGTCCCCTGACCCACAGTCATTTCACATTTTTCTCATTTCTTACCCATTGTTCTCAGACTCTTAACCTGCCCTGGTATAGCAATGGAAGGCAATGGTAAGCCGTTGCTCCTTTAAAAGGGCTCTGGAAATCTCTGATTAAAGGCCTTTTCCCACCTCCACGTAGCTTCTTGTTGTCCCTGGGATGAAGGCCTACCAATAGTACGAAACTAACTTTTACCCTTAACCCTTATGCATAGGCCATTCCCAGGCCTAGCTGTCACTTCTTCCTTCCACCTCCTAGGCTGTTATCTGATTTTCTAGGCTTTTCCCATTTAGCACAACACAGACAGTATAAATTGGCAGCCTAAAATAAGCAAGCAACATTGGCTTATTAATGAATTTTATTTATGCTCTATACTTTTGTTGTTATCTTTATAAATTCATCACCAATGATTTTAAATCAAGAGATTTTACATATCAATTAGGAGGTCTAACTGATCTTTAGAAATTAGAGGAGTTTGCCACCCCTGGTTCCATTCTCACCTGGCAGCATCGGCTAAAGCTGAGTAATGGCTGCCCTTTCAGACACAGATACAACTCTCCCCTTCTCCGCTGTCCGCGTCACTCCCTATTGCCATACACGAGACCATTGTACTCAGGTATATGTCTGACATGACAAAAACTAGATAGAAGCTCACAAAACATGATTCTTCCTCTTTCTGAACACACAAGACTCTTATCTCCTATCTTCCCTTACAGTCAGGTGTGGTCATGTGACTGTGTTCTGGCCAATGGAAGGTGAGTGGCCATTTTATGATGTGTACCAAAAAATCTCTCACATGTGATTATTCACACTTTTCTCTTCTGCTTGATGCAATCAGTCATGTGTTAAAAATGGCAGAGCCACTAGACAGGAGGAAATTAGGTTGGGAAATTCACCTGCAAGAAATGAAACTACTTCTATCATGTTTGAACAATCATGCATTTTGAATTTCTTTGTTACAGCAGCTAACATGAGCTTGACACATCTGCCTTTCAACTTCCCAGGAAGTCTATGACTTGATTTAATGACTGCATGCCCAAAGTTCTTACCTTACACTGACCTGACCATAACTAATCCCTCTGAAAAGCACCATTTCTTATAAAAATTTACCCACCATAAACTTCAAAAGATGAACTTCCTTCCTGGACCTTCTTAGTGATTAGTTTTGTATAACAATATTAATTTATGCAGTTATGATTGTGTCTGTATTTGCCCGCTCCCCTAACCTAAATCTTCACCTTACCACTAAAAGTTCTGGCTCTTGTCTCCATGAACTTATCCTTGGAAGAGTAATGGACACTTAAGAACAATAGAATTAAAATAAATATAATCACAGTCATTGGAAGTTGAAGAAATCCACTGAGATAATGTGGTACATCAACAGAACTTTTTTTCAAGGTAACCAGTCTAGAAAAGAAAAATGACTTGCATAAAATCACACAGCCAGAATATAGGAGAGAAAACTCAAACACTCCGTTTTAATTTCCAAATGCAATGTACTTGATAACGTTATCTTTCATCTCTTATTACAACCCAGAGTGTTATTTTACCTTTTTCCACCACACACACACAGTTCTAGCAATTAATGGAACATTTATTATGTGCTAAGTACTATTCTGAGTTTTTTGCATGCATTTCTTAAATTTTAATTTCAGAATAAATATATGAGGTTATATAGTCTCAATTTTTATGATGTAAAAGTGAGGCACAAAGAAGTTAATGAATTTTTTCAATATCACATATCTAGAAAATGGAAGGTAAGGTCTAACTCCATAGTCCATGCTTCTAAAAGCCATGTTATATTGTCCATTGCAATCTTATCTTTATTCCTAGAAGGAAGCACTTTTTGCATCAGTTAGCTTTTCCTGGGAAACAAACCACTTTTAAATATTGCGGCTTAAAGCAATAGCCATTTACTTAGCCCATGATACTATGCAGTAGCAATTTAGGCTAGGCTCAGTGAGGCTGGTCTTCTGCCGGCCTCACCTGGGCTCATATATGTATGTGAGGCCAGCTGACCAGTTAGGTTGTGGCTAGATGAGCCTGATGACCTCAATCCCATATTGGGGAACTCAGCTGGGAGAGCCAGGATTACCAACATGGCATGGTCTCCATCCTCCAGCAGAGTAGCCAAGAATTGATCCCATAGTAGTGGTTGCAGACTTCCCAAGAGCCCAAGAGTATCAAGAAAGGCAAGTACCAAAGCACAGTTATTTCTCAGTTCTCCGTTTGTGTCATATTTGTTACTATTCCACTAGCTGAAGCAAGTCATGTGGCTAACTCCATGCAAAAATGAGGAAACTGACTACTCCTTAATAGTCAGACCTTTTTAAAAAAGCAAAAAAAAAAAAATAGACCTTCAAAATTATATTTTAAGAGGCACACATAATGGGATGGGAAAAGTGTATGGACATTTTCAATATCACAGATAATTCATTTTCTTCTAGTACTAATATCCATATTTCTAAATACTATGTGTATATGGCTGCCTCTTAAGTAACCAGTTATAATTATTATCTTCTGGCTTATTATTATGACAATTAAAACTTGGGTGTTTTTTTTATCCCTTTCCCTTCTACCAAAAATTCATATACCTTTCACCCAAATTCCCTAAATATTAACATTTAACATAACTGCTTTATACATAAATATATATATTTCCTCCAAATACAAGAATAAGTAATAGTCATGAGGCCTCTTTATTCCTAAATATTTCAGTGCGCACTTTCAAAATAAAGGCTTAAATAACCAACCGTATAATTATTAAAAGTGAGGAAATAAGCTTTATAATACTATGACTTATTCTATCTAGTACTGTCCAATATGGTAGCCATTAGCCACACATGACTAAGTGTATTTAGATTTTAAACTAGTAAAAATTAATCATTCAGTTGCTTGGTCACACTAGCCACATTTAAAGTACTCGATAGCCACATATGGCTGGAGACTATTGTACTGAATAGTGCAGAGAATGTTTCCATCATCACAGAAAGTCTCATTTGATGATGTTTGTCCATATCTTTCAGGCCCTGTTCATATATAATTACAGATTTATAGAGATAAGATCTGTATGTGTTACAAGATTATAGTCACAAGGTAGTAATTATTACCTCTATCTTTTAGATAGGAAGACAAAATTAGAAAAGTGAATGGGGTCCATGCCTATACAATAAATCAGTCCTATAAGAAGGGATTTGATTCTACATTGGATCATTTGAAAGACCTTTCTCCCACGACAACATATTCCATTTCCAAAAAACATGAGTAACTGTATTAGGTTGGGTTCCTCAGAAGCAGAGCCTGAGACAAAGACTCATGTGCACAAATTAATTAACCTCTTCCTATATTCAGGAAGAACTCCCAGGAGAAACAGTAAAGGAATGAGGGAACCAGAACAGGACAAAAGAAGCCAAGGAAGATGCCCATTGCAAGCAACTTTCAAACTGATCTTGCAGGTTAGCCTGAAGCATAAATCATACCACCGGATTTGTCCCATCTGGAGGTAAGGGAACCAGAGTGTCACACACCTATTTGCATCAATAATTGTCTACAGGCTGCACCAATGGGATATAAACTCCCAGGTACTTGTGTAGGCAAAGTGGTCCCAGAAGCCCAAGTGCTGACTTCTGAAGAAGGTCAGTAGTTCCCACTGTTAGGAAACAAAGCACACAGAAGCTGAGGCATAAGCACCCTTGAACCAGTAAAAGGGGGCTGAGAACATTGGGAGTGACCCAGACTAAAAACATGACAGAGTATTCTACCTTACTATTCTTTGTAAAATGTGTTTGATAAATAGCTCCCTATGTGGCCTTTTATATAAATAAAACTTGAAAATCTAGCTGGTTCAGAATAAATGCTCACTTACTTACTCTGGCCTATTTCCACGAGATATTTGTTCGAGCCTACAATATCAGTTGAGGAAAAATGGGTGGGGTGGGTGGGGCTACCCTTGATAGGGAGCATAAAATCAAAGGGCAAGAACCATGGAACATATATCCAGGGACATCTGAGTGCAAACCAGCCTGCTGTATAGGGGAACCCTCCATTGGAGAAATGTGTTCCCCTGTGCTACAATCCATCCAGACTATAGAAATCCATACAAACTAATTTAAGTGAAGGGAGGATTGTTTTGTATGACACAAGAGTGCCTCACATAACTCAAGATTACAAAACTTAGTGGGGCATCGCGAGAAAGTTGGAGAATCATTGGGAACAAGCTGTCTCCTCTTTCCCTTTTTATTCTTTTCTTTCTTTACATACCCTTGGATCTCTGGTTTTCCATGCACATGGATCGAAAACACCTGCTCCAGCCCCAGAGTCCACAAAATGCACTGGCTCCAGAAGTATATCCAGAAGTATGAACTTCTCATTCTCTGGATTACTTAAAATCTCAATTAGGACAGAATTCAATTATCTGAGTTCTCATATCAGATGTCAGAGACCTTGGGACTTGTGAAAGATGTACAGATTAAGTTAAACGGTATGGCAGACTATTTTTTCCAAAAGCGGCCACAGCAATATCTCTGGTGCCCTATACTATCCAGAACCTTTTCACTCCTCACCCTGAAAAGTAGAGTCTGTGTTCCCTTCTCTTGAATCTGAGCTGGAACTTATTTTCATTTGTTGGCATGACAAAATAAACAAGGGACAAATCTTAAACACCCTTCCCCTGCTTAAAAAAAAAAATCCTAAATGTAGAGATTCATTCAAAGACATTATTGTCTGGAGCCACTTAGTGTAGTTCTTCCTTGAATAACTCCCTATCCAAGACCTGTGTGTTCTTAAAATGCCACCTCTATGTTGATTCAAAACCTTGGGAGCTTCCCAAGCAAAATCTAAAGCTGGACTCCATGCATGGAAGGCAGGAAGAGACCAAGAGAAAAAGGCTGACCCTCTGGATCAGTAGATGGCAGGCTTAAAAAGCAAGGAAGTTGGGGTACTTGGCTGGCTCAGTCGGTAGAGCATCTAGTTCTTGATCTTGGGGTCATAAGTTCAAGCCCCATGTTAGTTGTAGAGATTACTTTAAAAAAAAAAAAAAGCAAGAGAACTTACTTATGGGGCTTGTCCTGGGTTTCTGAAAGATGAATAGATCTCCACACCTGCCCCCTGCCCCAGAATCTTAAAAATTAACAGAGGCCTTACCTGAGTTTACTCACCTTTACGGTCTCCATGTCCTCAACAACACATTGCTTTCTCAAGGCTGCATCCTCAAGAATGGCCCCCACAATGGGCAGAATGTAAATTCTAGGAGGGGGACTGGATGAAGAGCCATCAATTCCCTGGATCCAGCTCAAGGGTCAACTGGCAATCATGTCCTCTTGATAACATCCTCCAACTCTCCTGCATACCATTCTGAAGTGAAACCCCCTGCTCCATCACACTGAAGAAAAGCTGGCAACTTGCACTTCCCTTCCTACTACATTGGCACGTGGTAGCACCCTGGACCTCACCCTTCGTTATTGTTAAATCATCATGAACTCATTAGCCAATAGGGTTTCTTTGGGGCTACTTACTATTTCCAAGGAGTTTTATAGTCATCTTGGGACAGATATCTCTTTGAGGGCTGCACTTCTAGCTTTGACTAGTAGAGTGGCTCATAGACGTGTGATCCCTGAGCCACCAGCATCAGCATCATGTGAGAACTTGATAGAAATGCACGTTCTTGAACCCTATCCATACCTCCTAGATTGGAAACTCTGGAGATGGGCCAAAAATCTGGGTTCAAACAAGCCGTCCAGGGCATTTTGACACAGGCTGGAGTTTGAGAACCACTAGTCTAGTCAGGTCTGGTCAGGCATCAGATATCACACCAGTGACTGAAGACAGAGAATAGAATAGAAATGATTGTCAGCTAAGTATAGAGTTCTAAAAGGTAACTAAGAAGGCAAAAAGAGAAACTGAAGGTCTCAAGGAGACCAAAACTGGAGGAAGTAGCTGGTACCGCAAGGGCTGGGGGTAACAAAGGGAATGGATTGAAATTATGAAGAAGACGTAGGGAGAGGAGGAGTCATGCCATAAGGAGGAGAGGTCACTGAGGGGGACCCTGGCTCAGCCGCTACTGTTCGCCGTGCTCAGTCACTGCAGAAGTTTCTGAAGAAGAGGCTTGGCCATGGATGCCCAAATGCCTGAGGGAGCGCCAGGAAGCTGGTTCTGTGAGTGGTAAATACACTGTAGAAGCAACTAACTGCCACAGCCACTAAGCACAATGTTCAGGTGATGCCCACGCAAACAGGAATCCCTTTCTCCCTCCACCAGAGTTCTTGATGGCAAACAAGAGAAACTGACAGCAACAAAAAATATAAGGTACCTAAGAATCTAACAAAAGATATGTAAGAATTTTATAAATTTTTTTCAAGGGGCATTAATAAATAACAAACAGAGCAATATACCATTTCCAGGAGTGGAATGACAAAATCATAAAAACATCAATCTGCAAATGAAGATATAATTTGAATGCAATTCCAATGAAAATGTCTACACAGTTGCTCATGGACCCTGACAATTAGATTATTGGGCAAGGGCCCAAGAACAGCCAAGTCAATTCTGAAAGAGAAGAATGAGAGTGAATGGAGAACTTCATTTACCAAAATCTAGTATGTGTTTTCACGTGTAGGGATAGTGATGAAGGCTGTATAGTATTGGCACAAAGATAAACAGAGGTTCAATAGAACAAAACAGAAGCCCTTGAAATACTCCCATTCATGCAAAATGTGACATGTAACAGAAGAGGCACTATAGATTATTGAGGAAACAATGAAGCATGTATTAATGATACTGGTGAGATACCTCATTACACATGAAATTAGATCCCTGCTCTACTCTACATGACACACAAAAATCCATCCCAGGTGGTCGAAAGGCCTAATGGGGACAATAAAGGAGAACCTGCTTCTGATTTTAGAGTAAAGAAGATTTTCATAACAACAAACCAAAAACCCCCACAAACCACAAAAATAGAGATTAATAAATTCAACTACATTAAAATTTAACATTTCTGCCTATGAAAAGACATCATTAAAAAAATGAAAAAGTCAAGCCACAGACTGGAAAAGGATACTTTCAGTGCTTATAATGATAATTCCTATCCAGAATGTATATCTCACTCCCAGAAATCTTCAAGTAAAAGACAACTCACAAGGGGGGGAGGGGAAGGAGGGCAAAGGTTGTGATTCACTGAAGAGACCCAAACGTCCCGTAATGATCTATAGAGGTAATTGATTTCACAAATAATCAGGAATGGGCAAATTTAAGAAAACACCATTCCCCATCCATCAAAAATTGGTAAAAATATTTTTTTGGGTATGATAATAGTATCAGGAAGAAAAGGAAACAACGGGAAACAAAATTATTACACAGAGGTGGGAGTATAAATGGATGCAATCACTGGGAAGAGCAATTTGGCGAACAGCCGATATATCTGAAGATGAATAAATGCAATGACCTGATATTCCGCTCTGAGGAACGTACCCCAGGTGATGATCCCAGGTAATGCTAATCCTGTTCCGAGGGGCAAATTACTAAAAATTACCTAAAAGCGACAGTCACCTCCCCTTTCCAATCGGAGGTAGCATGGGAGCTGAGCTAAATGTGCAGTTAACACCTCAAGGTCTTTAAAGAGGACTCTAACGCAACCAAGTATTCATTCCAATGGTTCTTAAAAAGGAGAAGACACTTAACACTGACAGTAATCTTGGTTTTTAAATAGTAATAGCATCCAACAGTATTCTGTGTCTTCAGCGGCCACTTAGCACCTCACTATCAGAACACAGATATGATTTAAATGAGCTTCATTCCCGAGGATAAAATGTCCTAAGAGTGGTTTTGTACCTTGCTCGCTGTGATCCAACTGAGAGCTTAACCCAAATAAACTTTCACACCGGGGGAAAGGACAGCCTCTGAATGAAAACGTCATCACTGTCAACAATTTAAAATCTAAGTCACCTGAGAACACTTTTAAGTAGAGCTAGGTTTGCAAGAGGGAAAAAGGCTCAGCTTTTGACATGAAATGCATGGAGACCACGGTAATTCAGGTCCCACCTTTACAGCCAGAGCAGATTAATTATTCTGTCCACTTTACGCCAAGAAAGAGAAAGGCAAAGGTGACTGCAAAAGGTAAACTAGGCAAGATTTCCAACAAGGGGCCTATCTTTTGTCCGTTGCTTTTAGTGACTTCCAATCTGACCTATTAAAGGTATACCCTCGGCTCCAAAAAAGGGGAAAGAAACTATAGCTTTGTATTCCCAACTCATGTATCTTTGCCTGCAATCTTGCATTCAATTTCAGTGTAACATGAAGAGGCCTATTCTTTTACAAAAAGTTCCCTCTTCCCACCAGGCTTGTTTGTTATTTTATGTGTTTCTGCATCATTTGTAGACTCCGCTTTGATCTGCATTCCTCCTGGATGTGGGGTTTCCTTTTCAGCTACCAAAAGGAAAGCTGGTTTGTTTGAAAAATCTGTTTATTTGGATTTTTTTGCTAGCCTAAAGCCCCTATCTTTATCAGGATGCGCAGGGCTCCGTGTCTGCCAGTCTCCGACATCACTCGTTTTCCCTAAGGAAAAAGGCAACTTGGAAATAATACAACTTGCCCATTTGCATTTGGAATATTCTGGGAAAGAAGTTTTAGAGGTTTCAGTTTAAAGCTGAAGAGAAGTGATTCTTTATCAGATATATTTAATCAGCAGTGGATCTTTCATGTTTAGACTGAGAAAAAAAGAGTTTCCTCTCATTATTTCTCAATTAGGAATTTTCTCAGCGAGCATGAGCTTGCTTGTGTACACAACCAGCCACATCCACATTTCCTGGTGAGAACCTGTACCCTCCACGGAGCAAGGACATCTAGGACAGTGTGGCAATCATCACTCTCCCTGTCTAAACCAGCATGTGGATGTAGGAAAAGAGAGTCAAAATGTCACCCAGGTGACAATGTCACTGTCACCATTTCCAGAAAATTTTCTGGAAAAGAAAGTCAGTGTTTGACTCAGGAGTAGAGACTAGGTTGCAACTACCATGAGCTCTGATTAATAAGCACTGGCTTCATGAAGAACATTGGGCACATTAGGACTCCTTGGGGAAAGGGATCTATGGTCATGTGATTAGATGCCGGCCATGGCATGGAGGGATACTGCACACACAGGGCATCACTAGCTGATGCATCTAAAGATACCCTGTATCAGATCATTCTCTCTGATATGTTTGTCTAGTGGGGGTGGGGGTGGGGTGGGGTGGGAATACTTGTTGAGGGCAGGGTCGTTGGTTTCTTAAACGAATCCCATAGTTTACTGCTTATTACCTATAAGTGATATTGGCTCCCGACCAACATTTCTTCTTAGGAACAGCTCTTAGGAAGACTGAAGCAGTCTATAGACAAAACATAGAGAGGAAATAAAGACTCTCTGAATGGGGAAGACAGGAGACATTCTCCCACATCCTCCAAATGCCTCTTTGATGGAGAAACAGGATGTGTTCCCCAAGGAGCTTATGAGATCGTCACCTCACGGGATGGCAGTGGCCAGGACCCGCTCTTTGGAGGGTTAGCCAGCAGGATTCAATCTGGGAATCCAAACAAACTTAGGAAAACAATAGGCAGGACCAGGAAGGAATGGAAATTATTTGTCTGTTTTTAATAGAATCCTGCCTTCAATTTGCAGCTTTGCTCTAGGAAGAAAAAAAAAATCACAGTTTTCTTTAAAGTTACACATGAACAGTTTCTGGCTTCAAAAGATAGAGGTCAAAATAAACTCCATTTGTTGCTGGAGAACCATGTCCTTTTTGCAGGACACTGGGTCTCACTCAATTTAGGCTGCCTTGGGACAGGTGGCAAGTGTACAAAATAAAACTAGTTAGGTAAACTGACTCCGAACTGAGATCTCTCAGCTATTGAAGCAGTTACAAACCCCAAATAGGAATTAAGATGGACTTGTTTACACCAAACTCTGGGCTGATCTGATTTCTCTGTGGGGCTGTCCGTAGGAAGGCCTAGAAGTCTCGAGAACCAGCAGAACCTTCCACCCCCTTTCGTTACCAAGCCTCAGAGGGTCCACATGTCTGAAGAACCCAGACATATTTGTTAACCCAGAGGGCTTTGTTTTGGCAGAACATTTAGATGAGACTTTGCTCCAAAAAAAAAAAAAAAAAGATATCTATTTACTTTCTAAGTGCTAGGTCCAGAAAGAAAGTATGGTGGGGTCAGACTGAATTGAGGGCTTCATCCTGGCAGATGAAGGAGGAACAAAGGGATTCCTTTTGGAAAGTTTTAGTTTTGACATTCAAACTATTTGTTCAGCAGAGTGGACAAGAACATCAAAAAGTTCATTAGAAAGAAGAGAAAGTTGAGGCATCCAGGTAGCCCGGTCAGTTAAGCATCTGACTTGGACTCAGGTCATGATCTTAGGGTTCTTGGGTTCAAGCCCCCCATCAGACTCTTTCTGCTGTCAGCACAGAGCCTGCTTCAGATCTTCTCCCTTTCTCTCCACCATTCCCCTTTTCACACACTCTCGCTCAAAATAAATCAACATTTAAAAAAGAGAGTCTTCCTTCTCAACAATCCCCTAGGTGCAAAAAATATAAGACATACAGACGAAATTTAGCAAATTTTACAGACACCTCCACCCCCATCCTACACCTTTGTGTCTCATGCACTTCGATGGGATGCAACAAGACATGGTAACTCTTTGGAAGAGCTTGGATGTCACACACAAAATCTCCTCTAAAAGGGCTAACATTTGAGGCCTGTTAATAAACTTCCACTGAGAAGACCCCTTTGAGGCCAGCATTCCAACTAACATCCCCTAGAGAATTTACTGAAGTCTAATCCCTCCCCTAGCAGATAAGCAAAGGCATACATTCAAGAATCCCGAGGGCAGCTGGGGTAGAGACTGCTCATAGTATGGACCTCAGACCAGCAGCTGCAGCTTGTTAAAAGCAGATTCTGGGCCCCACCTTGGACTTGCTGAATCATAATTGTGGCAGGGAGGAGGGAGCAAATCTGCCTAACAATTTTTCAAAGTGGGTCTTATGTATATCTAATTTTGAGATCGTAGGCAGTGGTCCAGCAGTCGGCGAAGTGGTCCACCCCTGAAGAACTTTGTAAGTTCAGGAAGGATCCAGCAGGACAGGAAGGAGAGAGTGGGTTCTTAGGACCCTGGAGTGAAAAGGGGGTTGGTCATTACCACCTGTGCCTTAGTATGAGGTCATAAAACCAATAAGGATATATTAACTTTGATCTTTGGTGGAAAACTAGACACTTCCTGCCATCCTTCTTGTTTTTCTTGTTGCAGTGCCAAGGAAGAGCAGGTCCAAGGGCAGGAGAACTAAACAAACCATCTCAGATAAGAGTGGGCTCTTAACTAGCCTCCTGTTTGGGCTTTATCTTGCCTTCACCCTCCAGCTGCCCATTCCATTCCATTGCTTGTGACCAACTAACAACCTCTCAGACACACACACACCAGTGTCTTCTCTCTTATCTCTTTCTTCTTTCCCTGGTGCACTCACTCAAGCTCAGCACTCACCGCCATAGATCATGGCCTGGCCCCCTACCCACTGCTGTGCTGTCATGCAGGGTCAAGCGTCATCCAAAAGTCAATGTTTACTGCTACCCTAGATGCCTCCATTTCAAATCAAATCAACCCAACAAGTGTTTCACTGGGCAATATAACCTGCCTCACTCCCTGGTTACATTCTACCTCTGTTCCTTCTGAAGATGTCAAACAGAAAGAGACTTCTTCAAAGGTACATAAAGCCTCCCTCACAACGTATGACCTCCTTTGGCCTTAGTTGCTGGAATTTTTTAGTTTCTACACTGTTCGTTCAGAAAAAAAAAAAAATTCCACTCATTTCTCCCTTCCCTATAACCCTCAACTGAGTTGACCTTAAGTCTTCACCCCACGCCCCACACAATGGTGATGATAATGGTAATGGCAGTTAAAACCTGTGGAGAGCTTAGCATGTGCCAGGCATTGAGTTAAGCATTTTATTCAATTCTATTTAATTTTCCTAGCCACCCTGTGAGGAAAGCACTATTATTTCCATCCTACTGATGGGAAAACTGGGGCTTCGAGGGGTTAAGTAACTTGCCCAAGATTAAAGAGATAATCAGCAGCAGAGCTGGAATTCTCATGGTTATTTATTTTTTAAATTTATTTTTGAGAGAGATAGAGTGCACAGTGCGTGCGCAAGTCGGGGAGGGGTAGAGAGCAAGGGAGACAGATTCCCAAGCAGTCTCCTTGTGGACTGAGCTAGATCTCTCAACAGTGAAATCATGACCTGAGCCAAAATCTAGAGTTGGATGAGCCAAAATCTAGAGTTGATTGAGCCACCTAGGTGCCCCCAGAGCTGGGATTCTAACCCCAGTCTATCTTGTATGTTTTTTGCTTTATTGGCTCTAAGAGAAAATACACGTGACAGTAGTTTTACCCTGTGAAGCACTATCCATAAGAAACACATTCTTCCAAAGGCTCTCCTACTCTTTCTGGTTCTTTCCCCAGTCAACCCTATTCTCCCCTGGACAACTTGGCATTTTCTAAGTTTCTCTTTCAACACAACTTCCCAGTCCTGTTATGTGTCCTGAAGCTTCCTCTCACCCAACTTTCCTGTCCCACTGCAGCCACAAGACACACATCTCATAGCTTTCTGTGGAAGAGGTTGTCATCCATTTGTCATTAATTTTTTTTACCTTCTTCATACAGGGTTCGTGAAGCCAGAGCAAGTTTCAACCTTGGATACACCTTGGAAGATTTCAATGGTCTCAGTGTCTAGGCTGCAAAGTAGACCGATGAAACCAGACTCTCTGGGGGTGGGCCCAGGCAGCAACCCTTCTTGAGGTTCCCCAGGTGATTCCAAAGTGCAGTGAAGATTGTGAGCGCTGTCTCCCTGTTCTAATATTTTTTCAGGTACCTTATGATTACAAAAGCCTCCAGATAGCCCTTATATCTGTGTTTCTCCGGTATGCCTCCTGGGCCATCCTACATTTCGTGGAAGCTTAATAAATGTTGCCTATCAAGGGACTGAGATTTTCACTGGGAGAGGGGGGTAATGGGGAGGATCTTGTCATAATTTTCCTTATAAAGAAGTCACCCTAAATTAGCCCCCTGAGATCATTTATTCTCCAAATCCTGCTGGGGTCCTGAAACAAGCCAGAAGGAATATATTATTTGAAGTCTGGGTTAAATTTCCTATATTCTTTCACTTTCTCTGTAACTGTAGGAACTATGGAACTCTTAGGAGGTGCTTTCTCTCAGCCTTGAAAGACCTGAGAAGTTCTGGGAGCATGTTCCTTGTAAGAAGTATCAATGAGTTCTAGAATAAAAAAAGTAGGTTTGATGTTCATCCTGAATATATCAGTATCTTAATGACCGTGTTTAGAGACCAGGTTTAGAGAACTTGGCTGTAAGATCTCACACGTCTTGGAGGCAGAGGAGAGACCCAAGATAGGTGGCTGTGGGGCCCATGGATAGCTCAGTCAATAGGGCATAGGACTCTTGACAGTGATTGCAAGTCTCACATTGGGTGTAGAGATCACTTAAAAAAAATATGTGGCTGTGCTTGGCAGTAGAGTAAAACTGTCTTAGAGTTTTCTTTAGTCATATCAGGATAACGTATAAAATTTTGGTAGGGATCTTTAAACTTAATCCATAGGTGAACATCTACTCAGCCCCCTCTCAAACGTCTCTACTTCACCTGAGTTCTTTCACTTTCTTTTCTGAAGTGAATGCATGGTTAAAAGAAAACCCAAGTGCTACTTTTCCTGAAAGACCTTATTTTAACCACTCTCAAGTGGAGGTTGTGAGTAGAAGCTTCTCGATTAGGGAAGAATCAGCTTCCTGAATAGGATGTCAAATCATGTGACGCCTTTCATCTCTTTTCCAGCATAAGAATTAAGCCCAGGTTTACCTCCAGCCGATGCACCTCAGAGAGAGAGAGAGAGGGAAGAGGATTTCCAACAGGATTAAATGATATGAATAGCTTTCAGGTTTCCACTGGGGGCAGCGCCAGAAGGGGGTGGGTGGCTGCTACAGCAGCTGCTCCAAGGAGAGAATAAAGGATTTGCTGGAGCTTTGTGTGACTCAGTGTATCTGCTGAGGATTGATCTGAGAGCCTTTCTTAGCCTCCTTTTGAGGGGAGGGAAAAGGCTTCTTTTCAAAGTCACATTATCTAGCAACAAAGCCTGGCCCAGGAGGGTGGTGTTTTGGGGATTGTACACTTCCCTGGGAGAGAGGTGGGCTCATAGCCTCCCTGAAGGAGGAGGCATGCAGGCTTCAACAGATGGGGCTGGAAGGTGGGAGGAGCTGGGGAGGTAAGCCCAGCTTCCCTGACAGTTCCCCAAACCTCTGACCTCAGCCTTCTCCGAGGTGGCTTGTGCTCCCGGCTACCTCTCTGAGATCCTAAAGTGAAGGCTGTCTGTCCTGTAGGTGTCTGAAGGCTAGGGGCAGTGCATGGCATGCTGCTTTGAAAGATCTCTCAGCTATTGCAATGGGCAGTTGCAAAATGGTACAGCCACTCTGGAAACAATTTGGTTCTTATAAATGTACCCTTACCAAATGGCCCAGCAAACTCACACTCTTAGGTATTTACCTAAGAGAAATGAAAACTCAAGTTCACGCCACAACCTGCACACAAATGTTTGTAACAGCTCTCTGTATTCATAATCACCAAAAACTGAAACAGCCCAAAGATTTCTTGCCTGGGACTGGATAAACACACTGTGGCACATCCCTATAATGGAATACCGCTCAGCAATAAAAAAGGATCCAACTGTTGATACACAGAATAGCATGAATGAATCCTAGCTGCTTTATGTTAAGTGAAAGGAGTCAGACTCAAAAGGCTGGACACTGTATGGCTCCATCTCTCCCTGTAGCATTCTAGAAAAGGCAAAGCTCTAGGACATACAGAGAAGGGTTGAGTACAAAGGGGCAGCATGAGGAGGTGTGTAGGGCGATGGAATACTTGTATCTTGATGATGGTGCTGATTACGTGACTGTCTGCATTTATCAAAACCCACAGGAGTATGCCGCGAAAGGAGTGAATTTTCCCATATGTATGTCAAGAAAATAATTCCATAACAGTTATGAGAGGTGTGAAAAGAGGTTTTTAAACTCCCAGCCCTGTAGTGGCTTTCACTACTGATGGTAACCAGGAGGGCAGAATGCACTGTTCTAGATTTCCATCATATGCTTCTACAGTCGGTGAGCAGCTGACCCTACACCCTCATTGCTTCCCAGAGGAGATCGCAGTAGGGTACAAGCAGTGCGTTTTCTTACTCTGAACCCAATTCCTTCCCCTCAGCTGAACACATTCTCAAGAAGAATGTATGGCTTTGGCATTCCTCCTTGAGCTCATTCTTTTAATACAGATTCACCTTTTGATCCTTCTTCAAATTTTTCATTGACAAAAGACAAGTTGTATTCTGTGTAGGACATGATTAAAGGAGCATTAGGACCTCCACTTCCTGCCAAGGGAAAGCTCAAACTCTGCACTGATGCCAATGGGGTTGAGAGCCTCACTCCTCTAACTGCATTCAGGGACCAGCAGCCTTGGCATCACCTGGGAGCTTATGAGAAATGCCTCAGGCCTGCCCTAGGCAGATAGAATAAGTATCTGCCTTTTAACAAGACACTCAGGGATTCACATGCACATTAAAGTCCAAGAAGCCCTCTTTATTTTTTTTTTTAACATTTTATTTATTTCTAGGAGAGAGAGACAGCGTGAGCAGGGGAGGGTCAGAGAGAGAAGGAGTCACAGACTGAAACAGGCTCCAGGCTCCAAGCTGGCAGTCAGCACAGAGCCCGACGCGGGGCTCGAACCCACGAACCGTGAGATCATGACCTGAGCGAAAGTCAGACGCTTAACCGACTAAGCCACCCAGGCGCCCCGCAAGAAGCCCTCTTTAGATTAAGGGTCCATCTTAATGACATAGTTTAGATCCCCATTAGCTGTTGCAGAAAGATGGGGACCTTTGGCCTCAGCCAACCCTGACTCTTAGCTCTACTGCTTTCTGGCTGTGTCAGCCATCTAGGTGATCAGTTATACAAGTATATAACCCTTTTGAGACACCTGGGTGGCTCAGTCAAGCATCGACTCTTGATTTCAGCAGGGGTTATGATCTCATGGTTCATGAATTGAAGCTCCACATTGGGCTCTGCACTGACAGTGCGAAGCCTGCTTGGGATTCTCTTTCTCTCCCTCTCTCTGCCCCTCTCTGGCTCATGCTGTCTCTGTCTTTCTTAAAATAAATAAACTTTAAAAAAAAGTATATAATCTTTGAATCTCAATGTTCTCATCTGTAAAATGGAGACATTAACGTCAACTTTATAGTGTTGCTGTGGGTTAAATTATGTAATATATGAAGGCAACACTACTGTACCATAGATTTACATATCTCAGTTCCCCAACCCACCTTGGTAATTGCCTACTTTTAGGATATGCTAGGTCAGTGGTCATCTGTTTGGTTCCTGAATAGCATCACCTGGGGGATTGTTAGAACTACAAATTCTAGGATCCTATACCAGATTTACTAAATGGAAACTCTGTGGTAGACCATAGAAATCTGTGATTTAATAAGCACTCCCCCATCCCTGGTGATTATGATACATGCTAGTGAGACTTTATCAGGTAACAACAAAACCCTGCAATTTCACCCTTTTTTTGAAGACTTAGTATAAAAGAATTCATATTTAAAGAGGTTTGCTGGAAAGCTTTGGCTTCTAGGTTACCACATTTCAAACTCAGTATTGAAACACATTGGTTTGTGAAGACATGTCTGGTTTAGTCATGATGCATTTTGTCAGCAATTTACAACTCATTCATTCAACAAATTCATTCAGCAACTAGTTCTACTGTTCCTGTTATGTGTTAGGCACTGCTCCAAGCTCTACTAATAGAATAAAACCTTAAGTGATGCAATCATGACCAGTAATTGGTTAATCAAAACTGCCATTTAAAGATGGCATAAAATATGACACACACAAATCATATAAATGGTTATTTACTTGCCCATCATTTGGTCTAAGAGAAAGTTCTTTAAGTGGCCAGTGTTGCACCCCATTTCATCTATAGCACCTCATTTATAATTTTCAGTTTTGGCTTCTTTAAATTGGAATGCAAGGTAAAAGACATTTGGGAAGCAATCTAAATGCAGAATACTTCTAGATTTTTCAGATCTTTCCCTTATTTTTCCTGAGGTTATTTTTCTCACATTCATTCAACAAGAACATATTTTTAGCTACTCATGTTTATTCTCATCAAGTAATACTCAACTTAGTTTGCAAAGAAGCAGCATCTTTTGTAGCACTCATATTCTACTAGTTTATGTAGCAGTAATAGTGATTTAAATGATGTACTGCAATAACAAGTACAACAGGTGTATACGGGTTTGGGAACCATCCAGACTGACCATTAGAGAGTATAACAACATCCCACCCCTCTTTGGAACAAGAATTAGTCCATTAGCTGCAAACATTCTCCATGCTGTGACGGTATTTATTAAAGAGGGAAGGAGGACATCCAGTAATTACATTTAAGTACATTATGGCTACAAGGTCTCTGTCATTACTGTCTTAGGAAAGGCTGCAGAGTCAAGATGATTCCTATAATAACGCCACCTTAACTTACATGTTTGTTAGGTTCCTTTCTCAAATAGAGAAGGTTAAGATTGGTCACCCCAGGCTATGCTTAGCTGGCAATTGTCACTCATTTCATGCTTGCAAGCAATTTTTGTGGGTCTGTTTTCTTAAATACTCCCCCCATGGAAGCCATGTCAGTTATCTATTGCCACAATAGTGCTGCATAACAAAATAGCTCCAGACTTACTGACTTAACAGACCAGTTGTTATTTCTCACCAGGCTGTGAATTGGCTGGAAGTTTCCACTGAAATGAGCCAGGCAGGCTGATCTCATATGGGCTTCTTGGTGTGTCCACTGTCAACTGATGGACGCTGCCTGGTTAAGGAAGCCCTCTGTTGGATCCACTCAGGTCTCCTCCACATAATCTCTCATTCTCCAGCAGATTAGCCTACCATGTCCCATGGCGATGGCAGAGTCTTGAAGCTTAAGAGGGTCTAGAAATGCACAAGATATCTGGAGGCCTAGGCTCTCTGCTGGCACACTGGCACTCAAGCTTCATTCTCTTAGCCAAAGCAAGTCTAGGAGTCCAGCACAGATTCAGGAGTCCGGGAAATAGGCCACACCTCTAGGTGGGTGGAGCTGCAAAATCACATCCCAAAGGGGCCTTGGCTATGGGGTTGAGGCAAAACAAGTTGAGGTGATTTTTGCAATTAATCAGGCATAGATGCGACTGTAATTATGAGAGCAGGAAAGGATAGATGAAGAAAGCTTGAGAAGTAAATTCAAACTCCCTAAATCTAAGCTTATAAGATTATTACTATTATGTGTGGAGTAGAGGTCTGTAAGAAATCAAGACATTTAAAAATATATATATAGTCCAGTATTTTTGATATCAGATTAGCCATATTATCATTCTTGTAAAATTTACACTTTTGAGAATGCTAAATAGCTTATTTCATTCTTTATGTGCTCATAAAAGGCTTTTTATAAGTACTCTACCTTACAAAAAGAAGGGCTTATAGCCTAATAGTTTTACTTCTCAGAAAAAGTTTACTAAGTTTCATCAAAATCTACACATCTACCTAAGAGGGAAATTTATAAAATTGGGGGTGGGGGCCCCACTGTATTACTAACTGAATAATCAAACAACCATATAAACTGGAAAGTTAGTTAGTTCCAAAAAGCTGTGCTATAAAGGCCCATATTGAGTTGATCTTTGGACAGGACGATTTGTGAATTTTTTTTTCTTTTAATAAGAACAATTAAATTGTTAGGAATTAATCTGTAATCAGTTGTTACACACAAGAACTTATTCAGTGACTCGATAAATAATTGCTAAGCAGTTATTAAAAAAAAAAAAAACACCCACGGACACTTCAGTGGCTCAGTTAGTTAAGTGTTCAACTCTTCACTTCAGCTCAGGTCATGATCTCATGGTTCATGGGTTTGAGCCCCCATCCAGCTTTGTGTTGGTAGTGTGGAGCCTGTTTCAGCTTCTCTCTCTCTGCCCCTTTGCCACTTGTGCTTGCTCTACTCTCTCTCTCAAAATAAGTAAATAAACTTAAAAAAGAAAAACCAAAGCGACTGTACTAGATACTTAGGGCCATCTTTGGATTAAGCAAAACTTTCAGAAAGACAAATTCCTGCTTTACCCCTGTCCCCACCCCAACCTGCTTTCCCTGAAAAGGAAAAGCAGTGTTTTTGTGTCATGCCCTCAATTTTTGGTGTCCATCATTCTCAGAAAACAGTTGTACTTCTCAGAATTCCATATATGTAAGATCCCAGTCTTCCAAATATCTATAAACATATACCCACACATATGTGGTTATGTTTCATAACAAAATGCCAGAAAAAGCTTTGCTTAACCTGAGGGACTAGCTTGCTGGCTATACATGGGTAAAATTAATCTTTTAGCTGGCTGAGTTTTCTCAGTCACCTTGGCTGTCACCGAGCTCGGCGTCCAATTCTCAACTCAAGAAATTGTGCTCGATCTGCTTGTCTCCATTTATTATTTTTCCTCCCTGATCTTGGTCTTCTTCTATCTCTATTTTCCTAGGTCCCGATATTTGTATATGTATGTAGTTTACCTGAAAGCCTCCTGAATATTTATAATAAATACATACTTGAGTAAATAACCGCGAGAAATTCCCATTATGATACTGAGCCCATGATGAGACAACCAAAACATAGATTTGACTAATCAATACTTCTGTTCAATGACACAGTATTGCAGCTCTTCCATGGAAAGAACATTTCAAAGCTTCTGCCTACCTACAGACTGTTTCTGTATTAGGTGTAGATTAGATGTTATCATGCATACAAATTGCCTGGGGATCTTGTGACATTGCAGGTTGTGGTTTGGAAGGTCTGGGGCAACCTGAGGGTCAAAATTTTTATCAAGATCCCCAATGATGTCAACGCTCCTGGTCCTCAGACCTCATTAAGAACAGCAAGGGGCAGAGTATAATAACCAGCCAAGGTTGTGATGATCAACTGGGAAATTTAGACTTATTTGCTGCAGCGCTTTGGTAAATATGTGTGTGATGGATCCTTGAGAAGTCGGTTCAGAAAGCAGATGGGTCCATGCTGTTTTCACCCCTGCATACCAGGCTCCGCTAAGCCTCAATCAGTGGCATCAATATCACATTTGTCTAAAACTGGCTCCTAGATTCTCTTTGCGGGTGTGGACCTGAATTCCCATCCCACCTGTTAATCTTGCCATGGGCTCAGAGACATGAGGTTCCTAGGAAATCACCTGGTTCAGCCTCTCATCCAGGATGGGGAATCTCCCTATCTCCTGCAACTGTCCAATGGTCCCAGAAGGCTGTGTTTGATTACCTTCAATGGCAGGGACTCACTATCTCTAAGGCAGCCTGTTGCATTAAGAAATCACTCCTGTAAAAACAAAGCTTGTCTTTCTGCTGAGTCAAAGTCAACTTTCTTGTAACGTCCACCCACTGAGCTTCGTCTGCCACTTGCAGCATTTCAAGTTTGCTCTTATTCAAGTCAGCCTTGCTAGTATTGCAGACAGCTGCTATGCCTCCCTTCTCCTCTCCTCCAATTAGACCCTCCTAAGTCCTTCAACTGCTGGGATGAAAGGTTAGACCTTTCCCCACTTTTTTCTGAGCATGACCCAGTTGTCAACATGACTCTTCAAAATGGTGCCCAAAAGATACCCAAAATAATTGAAAGTGGGATCTTGAAGAGATATTTGGAGACTCACGTTCATAGGAGCATTATTCCCAATAGTCAAAATACAGAAACAACCCAGATGTCCACCAATGGAATAGATAAGCAAAATGTAGTATATACATACAATGAAATATTATTTAGCCTTACGAAGGAGGGAGATTCTGACACATGCCATGACATAGATGAATGGTGAGGACGCTATGCTAAATGAAATGACAGCCACAGAAAGACAAATGCTTTGACCACTTATATGAGGTTGCTAGAGTAGTCAAATTCATAGAAAGTAGAATGGTGGTTTCCAGGGGTTGGGAGAAGGGAGGAATGGGGAATTGTTTAAAGGGTACAGAGTTTCAGTTTGGGAGGATGAAAAAGTTCCAGAGATTGGTTTCGCAACAACGTGAATGTACTTAATATTGAACTGTACGCTTAAAAATGGGTAAGATGGCAATTTTTAAATTTACCACAGTTTAAAAAACAATGATGCCCAGACCTTGTCAGAACACATCACTTGTGTTAAGGCTAATGTTAAGGGCTATGATTTTTCCTTGATTGCTGATCTCCTTCATTTATAGTAATGCAGCCTCAGAACGTGGCCCTAATATTTTTAGTAGCCATGTTGCACCATTAAGGCATATTACACATGTGGTCTCTTAAAACTCTCAGCTCTTTTTTACATGAATTACTGCCAAACTATCCTAAGATAATGTAATTGACTTCTCTAGTTGTTACCTGCCTTTGAAAAAAATATCACTGCTGTGGGTGCAATAGCCATATTACGGAAACTAAACTTTCCTCTTCAGAGTTAACTTAAGTTTTCTATGCCTTAAATATATTTCCAAAAGAGAAAAGAATCTTTGATATCTTCTGAAATCATTTTGAAATGATGCTTATGAAATTTGGGTATGTTATGACTAATATCTAAGGATCTAGAAGTTTATAGATAGTATTTTTGCCAGTATTTCTCTGCTCAAGCGAATGTTATTCTTGAGCCATCCTTGAGCACTCTTGGCATAAAAACAATAATAAAAACAACTACCTAAATTCCAAAGGAAAAACTAAACTGAAGCATTGCAAACCTCTACTTCTCGTGTTCTCCACAACTCCTAATTTAGAGGAAGACATCAGCGAAGGAACCACTGGCTTGAGAACGGAAGTGTCAAACACAGACCTGGTCTTGTAATTTATTGAGAACCATTAACCCAAACATGAAATACTGTGATTGGAAACCCTGTGGCTTTTGCACCATTGGCAGGTGTAATCACCTTTCTTTGACTCTCACATTTATGTAAGTTTTGACATTTTCTTAGACAATTGAATATATTTAGCTCTCCTTTTCCCAAGTTCCAATAACTACCTTGGTTCTTTAAAAAGAAAAATTATTTTAGATCTGGAGGCAGATTTGGGTTTACATGTGTTTGCAAAAGCTGAATGCAAGCAAGATGAAAGGGTGCTCACAGAATGAATTGTATTGTGGTAGTTTCCACGTGCTACCTGCTTGTGAGAGTGTAATTTCCAGAGCCGTTTAGGAGATGAAAAGGTATGTAAGAGCTCAGTCATACTTGGCAATTATAGCAAATTGTTAGTTGCATTTATATCAGTCAACTGTACAAATGGACCAATTTGGGTTTTTAAAAAAATGCTATCCCAGAATATCTATGGGCCAAGGTGTTCAGGTGTCATTCACAGAACAGAAAACTCACTATGTGATCACCACCAAAAGGAGGGGGAATGAATCAATTATAAGTGTTTGAGAATGCCAATTTAACAGCAAGTTACATCCATGATTTTTGATTTTCAAAAAGACCTGGGAGGGTCTTTTGTAAGAAAAGGGTACATTTTGCAAGTAGAACGATTTCCTCCAGTAAACTATGAAAATGATAAAACTATATAACTGTGAAATGTCATACAGAATCTTTGGTTTTAATTCAAGGAGTAAAATGAGGAAATTAGTCCCATGGTTCCTGGATCTTGCATCTTGGTTTTTTTGGGTTTTATTTTGGTTTTGTTTTTTTTTTATGACTTTCAATGATTGGCTGTCAAAGGGGCAATGGACGTGTAACTCTCTGTGTCCTGATAGCTTTCCACATAATGTTCGTGAGGCAGCACTGGGGCAGGATAGGCAAAATTATAAATACCTGAGCTGAAGGCCACACCAAAACAATGTTTTAAGTGAAAGCTCATACAACATTTCTATTGATAGTGCAGGAAATATATAGTTCTGGTTTCCAAAGAAAATTAATTCAGATCTCTTGTGTATGTAAAATGAAGCTTTGTAAAAAAAAAAAAAAAAAAAAACACTACTCAATTTAAGCTTAAATGTATAAACTTGTGGCCTGGTTATGGTTGCTGTGGGAGTTATAACTTTATCCTGAAATTTTTAATGTCCAGTTTGTGGCCCATTGGTTTGTTTTTCTCAGAACGTCTTGTGATGTGGAATAATGAGAATAATCCATGAAGGTGGTTGTATGTTCAGATGCTGTACTTCCTCGGGGAGTTGACAGGTGGTGATGTGGGAGAAGGTAAGAAAACTTATAGGACACATAAGCATTCTTTGGTTCTGCTAGAAAGGAACAGAAAGCTACCACCATCTGCTTTTCTATGGAAGAGGGTTCATGAACTTGCCGTAACCTCTCTGCAAGGTTCGAACAAGAAAAATGAAGATATTAGAAGGTTTTTTTTTACGTGTCCCTTTATATTTGGATCTTCCTCTTATTCAGTGGAAAGAGGAAAGGTATCGGAGAAACAAGGAATGTGGGAAAAGAAGTACCTTCCTTTTGTTCGCTGCTACAATCTACACTATCATCATCCCTTACAGGAATGCCCTTTACTCTGTAATGCCTAAGTCCAATGTTTTGGCATTAGCATCCTACACAATACTTGACATATCAATAACTATTTTCCTCAACATTTTATAGTGAAAATTTTCAAGCAGGGAAATTTGAAAGAATTTTATGTGAACACCAGCATGTCCCCAGCTAGATCCTCTCATTAACTCTTCACTGTTTTTGCTTTAGCATATATCCAGCCAGACGGATATCCTCTATCCATCCATTAACCTCATTTAAAATTTTTTGTTTAAAGTTTATTTATTTGAGAGAGAGAGAGAGAGAGAGAGGGAGAATGCTTGCAAGTCAGGGACGGGCAGAAACAAGGTGAGAAAGAATCCTAAGCAGGCTCCTTGCTGTTATAGCACAGACCCCCCAACGCAGCACTGGATCTCATGAGCCGTGAAATCATGACCTGAGCAGAAATCAAGAGTTGGAGGCTTTGAGCCTCCTGGGTGATTCAGTTGGTTAAGAGTCTGACTTTGGCTCAGGTCATGATCTCACGGTTTTGTAGGTTTGAGCCCCACATCAGGCTCTGTGCTGACAGCTTCAGATGCTGTGTCTCCCTCTCTCTCTTTCTCTCTCAAGACTAAATAAACATTAAAGAAAAAAAAAAAAGAGTCAGACGCTTAACCGACTGAGCCACCCAGGCACCCCAATCTCATTTTTAAAATGCATTTCCAAACTGGGGGCGCCTGGGTGGCTCAGTTGGTTAAGTGTCCCAACTTTGCCTCAGGTCACGATTTCAGCATTCATGAGTTCAGGTACTGCAACAGGTTTTCTGCTGTCAGCGTGGAGCCTGCTTCAGATCTTCAGTCTTCCTCTCTCTTTGCCCCTCCCCTGCTTGCTCTTTTGCTCTCTAAAAAAGTAAAGTTAAAAAAAATGCACTTCCAAACTGCAAGTATTTTACTTCCCTCTATATACTGCAGCACTCATATATTAACTCAAGTTGAATATTACAATTTTGTCTCTTTTGAACATATACTGAGATGCACGAATCTTAAGTGCCCTAGTGAATTTTGACAAATGCATACACCTGTGTAACCCAAACCCTTTCCATAATACAGATTATCCCTCCCTTGGAAGAAGCCTCAAACCCATCCCAGTTAATCTCCATTTTTCCACTGACCTTTTCTTTTACCATATATTAGTTTTGCCAGTCCTAGAACTTCATATAAACAGCTTCATACAGTTTGTAGTCTTCTGTGTCTGGCTTCTGTCATATTTTTGAGATCATCCATGTTGCTACATGTTAACGTAGTTCTCAAGTAATTTTGATTTGCTGATTTTTATCACCGTGCTGAGGGATTTAAGTTGACCAAATACACTTACATACAATTATAGCTTGAGTGTCTTTTTTTTAAGATGATATTTTTAAGTTTATTTTAAGAGAGAGAGAAAGTGCATGGAGTAGAGAGAGGGACCGAGAGAGAATCCCAAGCAGGCTCACACCTTCGGCATACAGCATGGCATGGGGCTCAAATCCATAAACCATGAGATCATGACCTGAGTTGAAATCAAGAGTTGGATGCTTAACCGATTAAGCCACCCAGGTGCCCCTTGAATGTCTTATTAAGCCTTGGTGGGGGGAATTGTTCAGGACTGCTGTTTGTTGATGACTAGGTAAAATAGGTCAATGTTTGTGGGGAAAGTAAAATGAGGCATCTTTTTAAAATTAAAGATACCTAAGGATGGTTAGGACTTGAGCCCATGAGAGCACCCAGGCCAGACAGCCACTGACCACAAACCTCTCCCCTCCTTACAGGTGTAGGTGTAATGGCTAAACATGGCACTTTCCACAGGAACGTTTTTCTGGAATGTTCACTCACTATACCCAAAGGCAGGATGTGACTTGGCCAAGGGGGAATCTGTGTGCTTGCGTTCTTTCCACAGTAGTTCCCCATTCTTCAGAGAGGGAGGCTGAGAGTTGGCTGCGAGGAAGTGGAGGGCAAAACTTCCACTCGATGTCTGCTGCTGTAAACGTGACTGGCTTTTTGGGGGAGTACCAATTAGCTGGAAGAGTCCCAACAGAAAATTTTCAAAAGAATCCCCTCTAGCCCACAACTGTCTTCTCTAAACGTGGGTTCCCAAGCTCAGGAAGTGTGAGGGCCGCTGTCCTCTTTGGCAGAGAATTTTATATTTATTAGTGAATTCACATTCATGTTAGAGTTAATCAGAGAATGTCAACCCTTCAGAAATCTATGTGCTCTTTCTTATTAGTCAAGGGGGCTAAACTCAGCTGTGGCCTGGAGCTGACCACTCCTCCCCCGCCCCCACCGCCCCGGGGCTTACATGCAGTCCAGATTACTACCTGGAGGCACCTGAAACCTCAGGTAGCTCTTTTGGGTGAGCAGTTGGCTGGGTCTAAGCTCTTCAATTGGATCTAAACTCTTCAAGCCTCAGCCTCAGCCTCCTTCCAAAGGCCTGTGTGAGGGACCAGCCACGGGGCACAGAATTAAAACAGGTTCAGACATGGAGAACTCCAAGGAGTGTGCAGTTTAAGATCTCATCAGCCTTCATGAATTGTCCCCCCACCCCCAAACACACACACACATAAGCAGTTTGCTTTTAAACTATTACTTAGCAGCCCAACGGGAAGTAGAGGAGACTGGTTTGTTTGGAAACTTTGGTGAGAAAAGTCTAAATGCATTACAATGCACCACTGAATGCCTTGCATTTAGAATGATTGCAATGACTGGGGCACATGAAAAATGCCCAAGTTACTACGGCCTATGCCAGCTGCAAATTTGTTCTGCTCTTGGATATGTCCCTTCTAAAATATGGATTATCTCGCCAATGATCATCAAGATGGGACATATTACCATTAAGAAGGTACCTTTCTTAGGAGTAGTTCCTGGGTGGTTAAAATGCCAAGATTGCTAAACCACCCTTAGTGGCTTTGAACCAATGTAAAGAGGTCAGCTGGGTGCTTTATTCCCCAGTGTTATGTGATCTGGAACCAAAATTATTGTCCATTTGGGACACCCATTAAATGCAGTAAATAACCACAATTTACCCAACCTTTTATGCTCGCATAACTCAGTATATTGAAAACTATTTTCCCTTGACCCATTACAGCCCGCCATGCCCCACAGCTCCAGAGAGCTCAAACCACGATCCTGCTCCGGAATAGTCACGCTTTTCCGCAGAACTTGTAGGAGGCAAAACCTTGTCTATCCTTCGGTGGAAATCAAGCTGTTCCCTAAAAAGGTCCCCTCAAACGCAGCAGCAGGTCCGCTGTGAGAGCAGTTGGCAGAGGCTTTGTCCAACCCGCAGGTTTCCTTTGACCTTGGTTATGACCAGGAGTGTCGGTGTTAATTGCAGGCTCGCCTCAAGGTGGTAAATAGCATCGCTTTCCACTGCCACCCTAGAGAAGCTAAGTTCTGCGGCTGGGCGATGGCGGTGAGACCGACCCTTCCAGGCTCTCCTCTCGCCACCCAGAGAGCTGCTCGGAGGCCGCCTACAGGTGCAATCCCAGCACTGCGGCCTGGGCAGCGGGACCAGCCTGGTGTGAGCCCAAGCTCATCAGCATCTCCCTCAGCCCCTCCCCAAACCTGAGCGGACCCCAGCGTGTCCGTCGCCCTCCCCCACTCGGTTTCCCCTAGCCTCCGCCCTGGCACGGTTTGTAAAAGAAGCTGCCAGCCCTCCGGGACTTCGCAGACTTGGATCTCGGAGGGGGTGGGGCGCGGCGGAGGCTTCCCCTAGAATCTGCGGCAAGCCTGGCTCCGGGAAAGTTTTTCGAAGTTCCCAGCAGCGCCTGCCCAGGTCGCCTCCGCCGGGCAAGCAGACGGCGGCAAGCACGCCAGCCTCGCCGCCGCCGCCGCCACCGCTGCCAGCAGCGCGCTCTGGGCGGCTCGCGGGGAGCGGGCCGGGCTCCCGGCGGGCAGGCCCTCCTCCCGGGGCAAAAGCCGCAGCTGACGCAGGCGGCTCGGAAGGCGGAAGCTGCCCCGCTCCGACCGCTCAGGCAGCGCCGCGGCGCCAGCACCTGGGGCCCCGACGGGCCGACACAGGCGCCCGACCCGAGGCGTTCGAGGGGGCTTCCACCTATCTACAGGGCCCTGCGCGGCCCTGAGCAACGGGCCCTAGCAAGTTCCTCACCGCACCCTGTCCCCCTTCCCGCCCGGCCCAAAGCTCCCGAGGGCGGGGGGTCTGCGTTGGGCCCTGCGAAGTCTGGGCGGTAGAGCGCGTCGCTGAGCCCCCCAGCCCCTTCCAAGTTCCTCCCAGAACTCCCCCTCCCCATCAACTGGAGGAAAGGGGCGTGTCCTCTGTACGACACGCCCCTCATGAATATTAATAAGCGCGCATGCGCCGTCCCCGCGCGCTGGGTAGAGGTGGCCAGCCCGGGCCGCTGCTCCCAGACGGGCTCTCCGAGTCCCTCTCCGAGAGCCGGGCGGGCACGCGTCATTGTGTTACCTGCGGCCGACCCGCGAGCTGGGCTCGGGTTTTTTTTTTTTCCCCTCCCCTCCCTCTCTCATTTCTAAGCAGCTGATCTGAAAGGGAATAAAAGGCTGCGCATAATCATAATAATAAAAGAACGGGAGCGCGAGAGAAGGAAAGAAAGCCGGGAGGTGGAAGAGGAGGGGGTGCGCCTCAAAGAAGCGATCAGAATAATAAAAGGAGGCTGGGCCCTTTGCCTTCTGGAACGCGCCGCTCTTGAAAGAGCTTTTGAAAAGTGGTGTTGTTTTCCAGTCGTGCATGCTCCAATCCGCGGAGTATATTAGAGCCGGGACGCGGCGGCCGCAGGGGCAGCGGCGACGGCAGCACCGGTCGGAGCACCAGCGCGAGCAGCAGCGGCGGCGGCGGCGGCGTTCCGAGTGCGCGCGGCGCGCGGCGCAGCGATGCGGTCCCCACGGACGCGCGGCCGGCCCGGGCGCCCCCTGAGCCTCCTGCTCGCCCTGCTCTGCGCCCTGCGAGCCAAGGTAGGAGCCCGCTGGGCCTCCCTCCCCGCCCGCCCTCTCCTTTCCCTCGCAGCGCTTTGGACGCCTGCGGTTGAGCGTCTGGAACGGGCTCGGGAGCCCTCGGGCGTTCGGCTTCCCCACCTGGGCCGGGAGCCCGAGAGGCTGCACCGGGGTCTGGGGGAGCCCCCGGCCTCCTAAATGTATTCTTCCGGCGGGCCAGGGGCTGCGTTCTCACCGCTCTCCTCCCCAGGGGCAGTCGTCGGATTTCTCCTGCACTCGTGCTTTTTTTTTTTTTTGCCCGGGAATCACGTCTAGTCCTTGCACTCCGTTTTGCAAAATTATTTTCACTTGGCGCTGAGGGTTCGTCCGGGCGGGCGGGGAGGGAGTCGCTACTTCCACCCTCGAAGAAAACAACTTTCCCCTGCGCTGACCTCCCTCCCTCCCTCGCCGGCAGGTGTGCGGGGCCTCCGGCCAGTTCGAGTTGGAGATCCTGTCCATGCAGAACGTGAACGGGGAGCTGCAGAACGGGAACTGCTGCGGCGGCGTCCGGAACCCGGGGGACCGCAAGTGCTCCCACGACGAGTGTGACACGTACTTCAAAGTGTGCCTCAAGGAGTATCAGTCCCGCGTCACGGCCGGGGGGCCCTGCAGCTTCGGCTCGGGCTCCACGCCTGTCATCGGGGGCAACACCTTCAATCTCAAGGCCAGTCGTGGCAACGAACGCAACCGCATCGTGCTGCCTTTCAGTTTCGCGTGGCCGGTGAGTGCGCGACGCGGTGCGGGAGGCCCGCCGCGGTCCGCACCCGCGCCGCTCTCTTGTGAGAGGGATTTAAAGGACCTTGGCTTGAGACTCCGAGTTAACTGGGAAAGTCTGGTAGGGTGGGGTGTTGGGCAGCCGAGATCTTATAGTTAGATCTCAGCAGGCCCTTTCTTCGTGGCGTTTTGCTAAGCGCACAAAGATGGGGAGCCCAGAGGGGTTTGTGGGGCAAAGCGCCCAGGAAGGCCGGTTTAAACTTGCAACTTGAAGGCCCTAGAGTGACCCCGCCCGGAGCCAGGAGGTCATTATAGATGATCTTTGCGTAACCAATTAAACCTGATGCGCCATAGAAGGCGACGCGGCACAGTGCTGGCCTTCGAACGCCGTCCGAATCCGCACCCTCCACTTTCTCGTGAGCGGCCGGGAGGGCGGGCGTGCCCTTCCTGGAGGGGGGGGGCGTTTCCCGCTGCACCCCGCCAGATTTTGAGGCGTGCGAGGACGCGCTCTGGGCTGGACGTAAGGGTCCGGGGGCGGCTGCCTCAGGGTGGGGGTTTGGGGGGTGTCTGCGGGCCTTGGTTGGAGCTGTGAACCCGAGAGCCTCCGCCCCCTGCCGGCCCCTTCCTGCCCTCGCCCCCGCGCGGTGTAGCCCTTGTGGCCTCACTTCCAGCGGTTCCCGGGCTCTGGAACCAGCTGTGTTTGCAAACTTCCCCGGGAAGGGCGGGGGTGCGCCCTCGTCCGGCGGGCGCCCGGCCCCCACTAGCCTCCGGGGGCGTGTCAAGGCCTGGAAGTGGGGGGGCCTGCTAGGGGCGGTCACTGAGAGTGCAAGTGCGTGGACCCCCGCCCGGGTGCCGCTCGGCCGGCTGGCCGGCTCTGCAACGAGGCCCTTGCAACATCCCAAACTGGGTAGAAGGAAGAGGAGTGTGATTGCAGAAGGAGAGGAAAGGGGAAAATTCTCGTGCCCTCTGCTCAGCTCCTGCTGTCCGGGAGGCGTGGCTCAACGCCAGGACTGGGGCTTGGCCCAGTTTGTGACGGTGGGCGGTTTAGTGGGGGTGGGGGGGAGAGAGGCTCAGTGCTCGGGGGAATACTCTCCACCACGTGCTCTCTTGGGGTGCACTCTGCTGCCTCCTACCCGCAGGCTCCGGCTGTGATTCGCATCCCCGGGAGGGGAGCGAAGGGGAGGGTACCTTAGTGTGTCCGTGTTGTGTGTGTGTGTGTGTGTGTGTGTATCTTGGGGTGGCTCTCAAGGCCCATATTTACTGGGGCGGGTGTTATAAAGTGCCCTCTGCCATGGGCAAGATAAGACAGTTATCAGAAACATGCCATTAAAAGGGGCTTATAAAAACCTGTGGTATGTGGTGTTCTCTGAGAATGGAGGGCTGTGTCTGTTGTGGGATTTCAATTTTACAAAGACTGTTTATCTTGTTTGTTAATCCCCTACTAGGGAGAACTTTAAAGAGGCTGGCCATTTTTTAATCTGACTGGGCCTGAGTTAACTGTGAATACTGACTGCCCTTGAACTTGTGTTTGGAGTTTAGGGGGAAGGGGCCTGCAGGTGGTTCCACCCTCCTGAGGATCAGTCCGGAGCCCCTTGCTTTTCACAAGACCATAAAAGGAATCTTATTAGTGATGTGGAAAAGCCGCAGGCCTGGCTGAGGCTCACTTTGGAGAGTAGGGTCAGAGAACTGCTTGGATGAGAACAGGGAGACTTGCTCCCCACCGGCTGGCTCTGGAAAGTGACCTAGAAGGTGTGTGTCTGTCCCCATTTGACACTTGGCAGAGCCCTAGATAGGGAATGAGCAGGAAGCGGTGTGTGGGGCAGGGAGACGATTGATTTGCTTGTGCTCTTCTGTGGTTTCAGGGCCCACGGGTCACCAACCATGAAATAGACTCTCGGCTTTTCTAGAATGGGGAGACCGCTGGGGCTCCACTGAGTGTGGTTCTTTTGAAGTTGGGCCAAATGCGTGTATCACTCATAAATGAGTCTCCACCCTGCCCCCCCTCAAAGGCCTGGCTTGCTGTGAAACATAAGCTTTACTTCCCAAGAGTAAGCGGAGTTTAGGTGTATTGTTTTAGTTTATTTTCCCGAGTGTGATTGGAGAAACACCACACTCTGTAACTTTCAAGAATGATTCCAGGGTGAGTGTTAACTGAAGGGAAAGGACTTAGGTATTGACGTAGTTAGTGCAGCTTCATTCAGTTTGGCAATTAAACATTAATAAGCATGTCTATCTAGAACTGACTTTCTTGAATAGGTAAAAACTAAACTTAAATTCGAGATGGAAAGACCATATGGTCTTTAAAAAAAAAAATGCCTTGGACTCCTAGCCACTTGAGCTCCTGACCCTACAGTTAGTTACTATCCACATGGGTCCTCCCAAACGAGCGGACAGTGGAAGAATCCTGGTTCGTGGTGCACAGTAGGTCAGTTTAGAAGGTGGTGTAATTCCTGTCTTTTGTAAGGGATTCCTGTTCGTGCTCTAGAGAGGAAGAAGAGGAAATAATTCGGTCACATTTGAAGTCTAGTCCACATTCCAGTGTGCACGTGGGAGGCTCTGTAGAGGTGGGCCTGCCCATCGGGTAGTATCTGATTATGTCCCACTTGATGACTGCTGTCCCAGCTCCAGTCCTGTGGTTCTCATTGGTGACTTCAAATCCCCATACCAGTGCTGCTTCAGTTGACTTGAAGCAACTGGCCTGATTTATGACCCTCCAATCAGGGGGACCCAGTGATAGAACATACATTTTGGAAGGTAATTGGGCTCAATGGGAAGTGATTTGGGAATAACCATTTATAAATCACTGAAATGGTTTAAGTTACACCTCCCCAAATTAGTGCTCAATTCCAGTAGTACCTGCTTATTAAGAATACAATAGTGTAGTTACTACTACCCAGCCCCAAAAGCTTTTTAGGAACTCCAGAACCCCAGTTCACTGTATTGATCCATCGCATGCTCTGCAGTGAAACGAGTCTAGAGAAACTTTGCGGGAAGTGGTTGAGGTGTCTGATCCCTTGGCCTCCTATTTAAATCCCATTGGCAATGATAAAAGGCTTGCTGGGAGCAGCTGAATTTTTCAGGAATATCCAATGAAGTGTGTTTCTTGCATACCAGAGTGATGCCAACTTTGGCCCCCTTTGCACTTAAGGCCCAATTGAGCAATCGCCAGGGGTTTGGGCAAATCAGATGCCACAAGGTTAATCACAGAATGTAATTGACATGCCCTTGCCTTAATGCCATCTGCCGTATTTCCTGGTCCCTGAGCCTCTGCAGGTATGGCGTGAACACGCAGAGGCTGGAAAAATGGGGTTCTCATTTGAACTGGCTCCTTTCTGCAGCCAGTATGTGCAACCCATGTGGCCATATCATGCATGCATGCATGCAAACACACGTGAGTGAAAGGGCTCAGAGCAAGGGATTTCCTTATGTGGAGAAAACCTCTTCTGCCCCCAGACACCTATGTCCAATTAAAGTGATGAAATGACAGGTCTGTATTGCAAAACCAGGCTTGGGGGAAAGTCGAGCTGCACTCACTTTGTGCTAAGTGTCTGCAGAGTGGCTGATCCCCAAATGAAATCTCTCTGCAAGGTACTTGGTTTTTTTTTTTTCTCCTCTAGATGTAAACTTCTGTGTTTTCTTGCTCCTTGTTGTCTTGTTTCTTAGCAACTTATTCAAACCTCCAGTACTTATAGAAGTTTGCACCCCACCAACTCCACACCCATAATTCTACAAGGACTCCAAACATTTGTAGAGAACAGTGAAGCTTTTGGCATCAAGGTTCTTGGGGAGCTGGATGGGTAAGGAGGATTGGCAGCAGTCACTTACAGGCACGTCCCCTCTCTGGAAACCAGTGATCTGAACGCTGCCTAAAATCTTTATAGTGAAGAGTGGTAAGGGACTCTTTGGATAGAAGGCATATGGAAGGTTTAGCACAGAGGAAGAAATGTTATTCATAAAGTGAAGCCAAGGCAACAAGGAGTCTTCGTGTTCCCAATTTGAAAACAAGAATGCAAACAGAGGCCTTGGCTGGGTTCATAGCAGCCACCAGCCCATTGGAAAGGGCCAGAACTTGTTTCCAATGTCAGGCTTTTCAAGATTAGTTACAATGTAAGAATGCATAATATCTGGATGTGCATACAATTAGCATGATAATCCATAAAGGCAAATGTTCCTAAGCATTCCCCCTTAGTACACTTCTTACAAGCATGTTCCTTCGCCCCACCTGTTAACCCTGTAGGTTAGGTTCTGAGCTGATAGAAGTGACACTTGGTTCCAGTTTTAAATATACTTAAAAAACAAAACAAAACAAAACTAGAACTGAATAAGCTGAACCAAGTTTTCAACTTGAGGAAGATGTAGTAGGATGTGATGATTCTCATGTTTTCTAGGACGGTAGCAGAGGCAGAGATAGGGTTCTACATTCAGAAATGTTCCGCCTTTCTCTTGGCTCGTGGTGCTGAGTGGCTGTGTTGTCATTTCCTTGCTGGTTTCTGATCACTGCATGGACTGTCCTGCCCTGTGACCCTTGTTTTTATGGGGCCGGCGACGTTTGTCAGTGGTGCTGTGTGTGTGCAGGGAAGAAATTCTGCAACGTGGCTCCCAGTGGTTAAAAGTGATATAATAAATAGTCCAACATTCAGAGTCCTCTACCAGCTCAGCCCAGTTTTTGTGCACTTTTGGTAAATAAGTAGAAAGGCTTCTTGTTCAGGCTTGCTCTGTGTGAACCGGACGGTTGTGCTTGGCTGGTTTCTCGGTATTCTATCTATTAACCTCGCCACCCTTTTGTAACTGGTGCATTTAATTATCAGTGGGATGCTTTTCAAACAGGTAAGGGTAATGATGGGAAAGGGGGTGGGGGCATCTCATTGAGCCTCTCCAATCTGGATATGAGCTCTGGGGCCCACTCGGTGAGTCTTTGAGGTGGGCTTTCATGAGAAAATCGCCCTTTGTAACCAGATCGGACTCTATTGAAATGTCAAGCCCTGCACACTAAATTGCTGTCTACAACTGAAGTCGTCTTAGCTTGGATGCTGTGGGGCAGTTGTCCTTTCTTCAAGTCTCCCCTCACCAATGCCCTGTGACACGTGAATTGTTCTTGCGAGCGTGCGTGTGCCCACACATGCGATCTCTGAAGCCTTTATTTGATATGTTTGTGACTGGAATATTTTATACTGTGGCCACCCAGACGCAAGCAGGACAATAGTGTGGCCGAATTGACTGAAATGAGGATTACAGAGAATAATGAGGCCTCTCCAAAAATACTGCTAATACAGGGCCCGCGACAGGAAGCGACAGTTGAGTCAGCAGAGTACAGGGCCCCAGACAAACCCCGGGGCCGACTGACTCGCACAATGGCCCCCTGGGCACGTCGGGCATTCCCAGGGTGTGCGCTCCTAGGCCGCCTGTCGCGGTGGCCTGGGGTTTTGGACGCCGCACGCGTGCCGTTTGGATGGCGGTTTGTTTGTGTCCGTCAGCTTGGCAGGAATGGAAGCAGTCTCTTCTCAGGGCTTGGTTTGGCTGCCGCCGTTGCCAGGAAAAGGAAGCTCCCAGCTGCCAACACAATTACCTTTGTTTCTTACATCCCCCTTCTTAATGTGGCAATTAAGTGCTTACCACTCTGCCCGGTGCCAAGGGAACCACCGAGGAGTTGGATGGGTACAGAACACAGCCCTCCGCAGCCACGGTGCCTGGGGGCGGGAGGAGGCCCTTGGGGCCCTGGGATGCCTTGGGATTTTGAGGTCAGGACCCTCCTCTAGGTAAAAGGCCGCGGAAGTCCTTCAGAAAGCTGGCTGTCCCTCTTTCCTGCTGCATGAGAAGAACCAGCCGCTGTTGCCAGCATCCCCTGGGCCTGGAGGTGGGGAGGTTGGCTGCCCATCCCTCCTGCTTGCCCCCTAGGCTGCTGTTGTGGGGACATGGAAGAGAAAAGATGAAAGCAAGGGGATTCTTCTAGTCTTACCTCTGTAGTTTGAATCCAAGAAAAATCCAGGTATTTGCTATTTGTGATTCTCATGGGTGGTATTTTTGTAGGAGCTTGTTAAGACAGAACACTTGCCCATCATCTGGCCTGGCACCCTCTTTCCAAGTGATGGGGGTAGCCCGGTGAGTTGGCCTCCTCTGGTAAAGGGTGTCAGATTTGCAGTGACAAATTGGGTGTGACATGATCATAGCAGATTGATTGTGTCTGATTTTTGGCCTGGTACTGTCCTCCTAGTATGTGTAAAGTGCATGGTCCGAACCTCGGAGTCTGGATGTATGTTCTGGGATGTACAGAGGTCAAGCGTGGGCCTGGGAAAAATTAAAGTTCCTAGCAACTAATAATCACTACCAAATTATCTTGATTGTTGATCTATAGTGTGGGGATGGAGTGGGAGGTAAGAGGGCCTCCTAATAGGGGCCTTGGAGGGAATCCTTTCTTCTGAAGGGCGGGTGGGAGGAATCCTCCTGCCCCAGGAGGTGAGGCCCAGAACCATAAGCCCTTCTCAGAAACCAGGAAGAGAGAGATGCGCTAGGGCTTTTTCTTTTTTTTGGCAAGGCCTTCTTGCCCGTGCTGAAGCCCCCGGCCCTCCCCCCAGGTCCACCTCCGAAAAGGCAGTTCATGGAGGATCAGGACACCCTGTCCAGGGCTGTGTGCCACCCGACCTTCAGGGTTGTGTGGTGCTGGTCAGCAACTCCTGAGCTCTCCCCGGTTCTGGTGAGGATGAGCCGGGTACACAGCTTGGTCGTGTAAGTTCGAAGGATGCTGCCTTCTCTGAGCAGGAAGCAGAGTTAAGACCGTCATGCCAGCTCCGTCCCGGCTCGCCTTCTCCTTCCTGTGGGGTTTGTGGATGTTCCGTGTTCAGTGCTTGTGCAAGTCTGTCGGAACTATGGGTATCAGTGCATTTAATCAGAGGATTCATTACAACAGTACATTGTAGTATAGGAAGGGTAGAACGTGGGTCTGCACATGGCCAGCAAAAGAAGGGCTTAATTATACAGAATACACATCTGGCCACATTTGAATCTGGCTCTCACCTCCAGTCAGTAGAGAAATGTAATTTCTGGCTCCTCTCAGGGAAGAGTCCTGTAATTTGTAGGAAGTCCTAGGAAACTATGAGGCTGTAAATAAGATGTAACTTTGACTAATAAAATATTAACGACAACAACAATGAATTTAGACCCGTGGCCACCAAACAGGAGAGGGCTGGGTATGTGCCCCGGCTTGCCTGGTTTTGCTTGCTTTTCGGAGCATTTTCCCACAGTTATCAGTGAACGAAATGGAATCCGGCTCTGCTTTGAGTATGAAACATATTTCGGCTGAATTCCAAGCCAGGGTCTATCACAAGATATTTTTATATTCAGAGACGGCTTGCTGTGTCTCTGTGTGAGCAATAAGCTTGTCTAGAGTTATGAATTAGGCTCCTTTTTTTCCGTTGTGTTCCATTTTTGCCTTCACCTTGTGGGTGCCTTCTCATGTCTGTGTGTCTGGTGGCACGGGGTTATTTGAGCGATGCACACTATTTCCGATGCATTGGTATCTGACAGTGACAGCGTGGGGACACAGAGGAGGAAGGGCTCATGTGCCTTTCCTCCCTACCCCTCCCCCCCAGATCTATTTCTCCAGCGCCAAGATAGTAGGCTTATTTAAACCCTGGTGTTTTGTGAGACAGACCTCATTCTAAATTACAAATGAAGATTTGAGTAAAAGCGGGAATTTGCTAATGGCTTGAATTTGGGGGGGGGGGAGGTGGAATTCTGAGATAAGCCTGGAAGATAAAAGGTGCCTTCAATATAAGAGCTGGCATCCTGCCAGTGTCCAGGGAATTTGTTTAGTTAGTGGACTCTGATTATTCCTGGAATGTTAGATCTTATTGACAGATAAGTCCATCAATAGCTATAACCCATGGGTGTGTGGCTATTTCTCCCTTTTGTACTCTGGTCCCCAGAGTCTGCCCCCTAAACACCCCAAGTTAGGTCGCCGCCTTTGTCTTAGTCTCTTTGCACCTACCCCCTCCTGCTTCCTACAGTCACCTGATACTTGTGGGAGCCGAGATGGTCTCACACAGACAGGGCTTTCAAAGGGGTTCTGAAAAGGAAAAGGGGGCCTCCCTAGGGACTGCCCCACCAGTGCCCAAAGTGTAACCTTAGCAATACCCGGCCCTCCTCACTGGATGAGGGGGCCTCCCCTCCCCCGGTACAAATACCTGGTTAGGTTAGCTTAGAATAAATTCTTTGTGTGTTTTCCTCATGCGGTAGAGTTAGGGTCTGGAACACTTTGGAAAACTGTATAGTGTTCACATATAGGGAGGTGGCATTTCCTCATCATGACCTTGGGCTGTTTGCATACAATGACCATGACCGACAACAGTGGGCCCCCGGGCATTGCCCTGAGGGTGGGTGCCCGGGAGGGGAGCTGGGTGACCTCAATTCCACAGCAGAGTTGTCACTTTGACTTTGCGGTTCTGTTTGGCAGGGTGTGTGGGGAAGCCAAACAAGGTGGACGTTTGGGCCCTGACCTCTATTTCTGAATACTAAGCTGTTGTTTATCTGTGTTGCAGAGGTCCTACACTTTGCTTGTGGAGGCGTGGGATTCCAGCAATGACACTGTCCGTAAGTATCACAGCAAGGAGCTTTCCTCTAGGTGCGTCTTTGTGGAAGTGCCGCCCTTGGAGAACAGCAGCGTCAGAGCTGCATCTGTTTCCTGAATGCTTCAGAGGACTTGTACCACTCTTTGCCACCTGCCCCCCGAGCCCGTACCCCCAGGTGGACCGCTCCGTGGAGTCTTTTCCATAACCTTGCTCAGAATGTCCGCTTGGAATAGTAAGAAGCCAGGACAGATTCCCAGTTAACTCCGTCCCTGACTAAGGGATTATCGTTGGGATAGAGATCTTAATGGTTTTACAACGTTAAAACCTTGTAGACTGCTAAAGGATCAAAGTGGTGACTTTTTAAAAGTCCATTTAAACTTTAAGTGAGTGTTTAATCTCTCATCAGAAAGATAAAGCCTGCGGAGGTGGTACTGGGCTCTAAATCTAAATGCTGACCTTGAATTTCACTTAGTGGGCAGGTGAGCTTCTAAGCGGTCAGGGTTTCTTTCCCACACTGTGTGCCACAGACCTTTCATTGAAGTGGAATCCCAGAGCCTCACAGGCACCACACCTGCCTGGCCCCTTCTGAAAGATGACTGTTTCAGTGCAGGCTGCTTTTCAGAAGCTTTGAGGGGTGGCTTTTGGTGGGGAAGCCACTGAGGGGGTGTCTGGAACTGGCAGCAGCCTGGCTTATAAGGTGTAGTCTTTGCTCCTTACATGTAACTTAAAAATGTTTTCTCTCACTTGCTCAAACTGTGCATTCCCTTTTTGCGAGGAGGGTCTGGGAGGTTGTCCTGGGAAAACCGTGATTCGCGCTGCAATCCCTTAGTCTGCACAGGAGGAACAGTTGATCCAACATTGCCCTCCATTCTCTGAGTATCTTCTCTCTTTTGCTTCTTTATCTCACTGATCCTTTCTTCTTTTTTGTTTTTGTTGCTGATAACATTTCCTTTCATTTACTCCTCATGCTTTTTGTTTGTTTGTTAATTGAATCTGAGAATGGTGCATGCCCAGAGCGGGCACAGTGGGGGCTTGCTGCCTGCTAGGTGGGCTGCCTGACGCTGCGTATGGCTCGTATGGCCACCTGGGGCCACATGGTCCTTGCTGAGCCGTGGTGAGCCAGAGGCTCCAGGCCGCTTGGATCCCCCTTCTTGCTTTGACATCCGAAGCCCAGATCTGTGGCCTTTCTCTCCAAGGGTCACCTCTGTCCCACTGTGGTGTGGTAGGAGGGGAGGGTGGTAACCAGCCTTGGTTGTGGGTCATATGACCAGTCAGGGTCACAGACACCTGTTTGTTCTCTCCTCCCTCCCTGACACAAACATTGGAGATTGAGTGTTATGTCACTGTGACCTGGTCGCAGTGGTAACTAAGCATGGGGAAGACGGGGGCTGGAGAGGGAGGGAAATAGACTCTTGAGATCCTCTGGTGTACATGTGGTCCTTTTTTCCTTCCCTTTTGGATGTTAAAACAATCTGATATAGTGAACATCCTTGAGATCCTGGCTAGTGGTAAGAGCTGGATCAGGACACCTGTTCGAGTTTGCGGGGGACCCCCTAGCACCCGCAGAGCCCCCCCTGGGTCATCCATCACCCACAGGTCAGGTAGCTGTGCCCTGGGAAGCTGATGGCCATCTAGAGTTGCCTACGGTTGTCTCCATTTCAGGGTGGCCCTGGTTTTGGATTCTGGGGTCATCTCCTTGCTGGGCAGGGAGTAACCAAATCTGTGGAACGGTGCTTAGGGCAGAGATAAAGAACTTTAGACCTCTATTCTAGAAGAAAGGAGTGGCCACAAAGTTATGGAGTGCCCAGTGCATGCAGGTGACTGAAACTCCCTTTGTGAACCCAAGAGAGGAGGGAGTGCTTTACTCACTTGTTTTTTCAGCCACTCTTCTTACAGTGCTTCCGAGGAATCTCGAATTCAGCATGTTCAGGAACAAATTTGGTATCTTCTCTCTCCAAATGAGATCTTGCCTAGGGCCCTTCATGGACCACTAGCACCGGCATTTCAACACGTAGAACTGTGAGCCAAAAGTCTGGAAGACACCCTATGTACCTCCCTTTCCCTTAGCATCCACATCTGACCCACCGTCAGGTTCTGAACGTCTCCCCAACATTTCACTGAGACTCCTGCCACCTCCTGTGGTGTCCACTGCCACCGTCCTGGTCCACGTCCCCGTCTGCCAACACCTGAAGTCCTCCCCTAGGGCCACATTAGCCCATCCGTATCTACTGCAGTCCCCTTCCCATGTCCTACACTCTCCTGCTATCCTGGTCTTTTTACCTGACATATGATTGACATATTGTATCCTCTATTAGGTCCTGGTGTCCATCTTGATTAGATTCCATTATCATCTTCAGTAACAGCCCCTTGGTGGCTTCCTGTTGCTCTTGGGACAGATCTCTGTGTGACCCAAAAGGCCTTGCACAGCCATCTTGTTTCCCTGCTGGCTCGATCCTGCATGCCACACTGTCATCTACCCTCTCCGTGTTCGGGTCCTGTCCCACCAGTCCTCTTTCTGTCCTTAAGTGTACCATCACATTCTGTCCTGCCACAGGGCCTTTGCATGCACTGTTTGTGAAGGCTGGAAGGTTTTGCCTATTACTGTCCTCACTCTCTGTCCCTCCCATGGGACTGTACTACATGAGGGCAGAGGCTAAGGATGTGTTGCAACCCAGATGGAGCTGGCTAATCTGTGAGGGCCAAACCAGTTGGAGATCTGCTGTCTTCAGATTAGAGGCAGAGCCCTGAGCTTTAGGACTAAGAATTCCTTCTCCCATTAGCTCTGCAGAGAGCATGGGCCAGACAAAGCCCAGGCTCTGTGTGTGTGTGTTAGAGAGTGCTATCTGAGCCTGGCGCTTCTGGCATCAGTCCTCTGAGGTCATTTCCATTGTTTCAGAACTGTACTATATAAGGGTACAGATTTTCCTTTTTCTCCCTGTACAAATGGTGTCCGTGTACGGTACTAATCAGTAGACATGTAAACACAAACAGCCATACTTACACCGGGTTTTCCTTCTAGCCTCGCCATCTTGGCTAAGCTTCTGTCTCCATTTGTGGGTCGGTGTGGCCCGGGCTTCTGTTCATTACCTCCGTGGCCTGTGAGGCTTTGGGGATGGGGGGGTGGGGGCTTTGTGCTTCCATCTTCACGCAGCTGAAGATCTCAGGAGGGTCTGCTAACATCCTTTTCCGGTGCTGAAGCTGGACTCCCAAGTGAACTACCCCAGATGCACTTCTGTACCCCCAGCTGAGAGGAAGTAGGACTCAGGTGGCAGCAGTTTAGGAGAAGCAGGCGGCAAAAGGACTCTCTTCTAACCCAAATGCCAGAATGCATGTTGTAGACACACCTGAGTCCCTGCCTCAGGGCTGCTGGGGAAAGTCTGCCACACAGGCGTGAGGTGAGTTCTACAGATCTGGTAGCCACATCGAGGATTCTGAGGATTCTGATCGGATCGTTTTCCCATTTCCGAGAAATGGGAGGAAAGCCTACTGAATTACGGAAATGGCCTGTCAGCCTGGGCCTTTAGGATCGCCCCGGACGCTCTCATCTGAGTTGTTTGTTGTCGTTACCTGCCTGAGAGATGCTGGCGGCCGTGGAGCCATGTGTTTAAGTCCTTCCTTTATGAAGATCTGATAATCACGTGGTAATAGCTCGCTGCATGTTCAAATTGAACCAGCAGAGCAAACATACAGTTAACGGAGGGACATTTTTGTCATTCTTTGGCTTGTGTTTATTTGCAAAACTTAATGTTAGTGGAGTGTTATCTGCAAATGGTTCTGTGCGTGCTGGGGTGTAAGTCTGCAGGTGTGTGGGCTTGTTCAAGGCTTGTCCCGCCCACACGGCAGTTAAACCCGGAGGGTTGAGGCTGGGGTGAAGCTGGGAGTCATGTGGATGAAGCCCCCCCCAGGAGCTGCTCCTCTCTTGGTCACCTGTTAGGTTTGCATAACCTCGTAAATGAGCACAGGCCCTGGGCCTAGAAAAACAGGGGTGTGGGTGGGTAAAAATCACAGACCTTTCTAGTAGGTCCTAATATGGTCTCTCCAGGGTGGCCTTGAGTTTGACAAGGCAGTGAAGGGTTGGTGCTGGCAGGTTTAAGAAAACAAACAAGACCAGGCTGGGGTGCTGACCTAGTGCCTTGCTTCCTTTTCCCATCCCTCCCCTAGACTCCTGGCACCCAGTGTTTGGATTTATTTTTGTACATGTCTCTTCTCTCAGACTAGATTATAAGTGACCTCAGGGCAGGGACCACTTCTTATTCCTCTTGAGAGCTGCTTGAGCTCTGGGTGTGTTTATTGTCAATGGGCACCTCTTAAAGAGCATGACTTGGCTCAGAAAAACCCTCAGTCTACCTGGTGCTAAACTAGGGTGTGTTACTTTGCCATGTGCCTTCTGGGTAAGGTGAAAGGTGAAACACCTCAAGTTCACAGTACAAGTGCAAGTGTAAAAGGTGGCAAAGCTTATAACTTCTTAAAAACCTAACTCTACCCCTCGGCTTCCAGTGAAGAGTTTGGAAGTAGCCAAAGTTTTTCTAAAGCAAGACACAGAACTGTAAAACCAGAAGAGAAAGATGGCTAAGGTGCTTTTAAGAATACGTAAAGAGCTTTTGCAGATCGGTATGGCCAATAATGCAATAGAAAACTTGGCAAAGGAGAGAAACAGGTTACAGTTCACAGGAACAGATACAAATGGTTTTGTAATCACGTGAAGGGGTGCTCACCATCGCTTAATTAAATGCTAATTAAAATAAAAGCTACTTCTCTGCCTATCAGGGAAGGATCAGAAAGTTTGATGGTCTCCGTTGGCATTGCTGTTGGGAAACCAAGTTTCCTGTGCAGGGAGAAGGACAGGTTGACAGGGCTTTGTTCATGGCTCTTTGGGGTTGCCTGAGGATGGGAGTGGATGGGTTGTGTTGTCTTCTGACTCAGCACCTCCGTTTCTAGGATGCCTCTTGCTGCTAGAACCAGGCACATGGATTTTCTTTGTGGCTTTGCTTAATTGTAAAAAAAAAAAAAAAAAAGTCAAAATAACCTAAATGCACATATGCCAGGAACTAAGAAAAATGTACTTCATTGTATTCCCAGATCATGAACTACTATGCACCCACTAAAAAGGGTAAATAAATGTAAAGGTCTCTGGGGAGGGGGGACACACGTTTCATTTCTCTGTCCTTTTGTACTGTTTGAATTTTTAGTTATTAAAAATAAGCTAAATGGTCTGGGAAGAAGGCTCTGATGTGAATGTTAATGCAATCAGTGCTTTTTTTTTTCCCCCCCTCTAGAGCCTGACAGCATTATTGAAAAGGCTTCTCACTCGGGCATGATAAACCCCAGCAGACAGTGGCAGACACTGAAGCAGAACACAGGGATTGCCCACTTCGAGTATCAGATCCGTGTCACCTGTGATGACTATTACTATGGCTTTGGCTGCAATAAGTTCTGCCGACCCAGAGATGACTTCTTTGGACACTACGCCTGTGACCAAAATGGCAACAAAACTTGCATGGAGGGCTGGATGGGCCCTGAATGTAACAAAGGTGTGTGGGCCTGGGCTGGGTGGGCGAAGAAGCTCGGAGTGGCTGTCGCCACTGTTGGTGTCCAGTTCTCTCCCCACTGGGTCAAGTGGCTGTCTCAGGTGGGGCGGGGTAGGGAGGACCTTTGGTCTGTTTTCTAGGCCTGAGGCACAAGATGTGGAGCATAGAAGATACTGTTGGTGCCCTTGGCCCCCACCCCTGCCCCCACTGCCGAATGTTGGCCGCTAACAGCTCACAGCTGTTCCTCCTCTGGAGCATTGTCCTTGGCCAAACAGCCACTCCCTGCCCCTTCCCTCCAGCTCACAGTCTGTGAATGACTGGATGGAGGTACAAAGGCCAGCGCTGCTGGCACTCTGTACTTCCGTTCACACTCCAGAGCTTCCCCTGGGATCAAGTTGAAGCCAGACTCCAGCTGAGACCCCTGCTCAGCTTCTTCCCTTGCCCCCATCTGCTGTGTTCAGTTCCCTTCTCCTGTACCCAAATCCCTTTCTCAGGCTCTGCTTCTAAGGGAGACCTGACTTGAAACAGATCCCACGTGGGACAGGGGTAGCTCAATGCCTGAACCTATCCTGTAGGAAATGACAGCCCCTGGGCTCAGGGTGGCCTTACAGCAAGTGTTCACTGTGCATCTGTGGGGGCTGTGGCATTGAGGGACAGGGGTGAGTGGTGAACCTGAGCTTTCATGCTTGTGTTGAGTTGGGCTCGTCCACAGGAGTGTAAGCTTTCAGGTGTGCCGTCTGCTGTCCCAGCCCTCCTGCCGAGATTCAGTGACTTAGCACATAAACCCAGATGTTCACAGAATTACCTGTGGTCTTTACCTTTACAGAACTTCTAATTCATCGCAAACAGGTAATTCTATTTGACCAGAGTAGGCTCTCATGAACATCAGTGTCCTCCGCTAATTTCACACAATTTGGTAAATTCTTTCAAGATCTACCCAAAAAGGGGGTTTTTGAATTGTGACTAAGGAGCAGGGCAAAGAGGAATTTGCAGGTCTCCTGAGCTTTTCTCAAATAACTCGAATTTTAAAAGGATGGCATTTCTGGGATCCAGATGAATGAATTGATAAAACTTAGCTGGTGTTTTAAAAATCAGTAACAATTACTTAAAAATCATGTTTAGTATTTCTTACCATCTGTTCAAAAAATTTGTTTTTAATAAAGGAAGCAGAATTGCTTTGTGAGGATACTTTGCAAAAGTACCACCAGACCTGGCCCCCAGATTCGCCTGCCAAACGAAGCCAGCCTGCTTGGCTTTGTTAGTCCTAGGGGATTTTTGAGACATCAGGCATTCTAGGGAATGGGGATGTGGGGTTAAGGAGGCAGGGGCTCATGTGAATGCGCCCTGATGGGACTGAGTGGTTGAGATGAGGAAGGATCACAGCTCCGTTTTCTGGGAGAGAGTGGGGATTGACAGGGAGCAGGGTAGCTATTGTTCAGAGAGACTGGAAGACCATCCCCCTCCCCCATCAGCTTGCCTGCATTCTGTTCCTGAGTAGGATCATGTTATGAAGATCTGCTAGCAGGGCCTTGAAGTTTAAAGCTGGATTTGCTATTAGGGCACCTCCCATCTTCCTCTCCTTACAATGGACTTGACATGGGATCTCTTAAAATCGTGGATTTTGTAGGCTTAATATACTAGGCCACTTTCATGATGGTGGTGGTGCATGAAACCATGTGCTTGACGCATCCTTCTGTGTTTTGTTGTGTTTTTGTTTGTTGTTTTTTTACAGCTATTTGCCGGCAGGGCTGTAGCCCCAAGCATGGGTCTTGCAAACTCCCTGGTGACTGCAGGTAAATGACTAAACTTTTTTTTTTTAATTTATCCTGTAATGCAAGAGGGGGACTGAATTGGGAAGACGCCTCTTTTTCTTTGGAAAGCAAGAAAGCTTTAAAAAAATTCAAATAGGCACATCCGAAGCTTATTAAATTATACCAGCTGTCTGGTGGAATGTGCACACTTCTGTCTTGGAAAAAAAAAACCTTATGGGCATAGTCAGTGACTTCATGTATTAACTGTTCTGTAAATTGATAACACGTTTTTATAATCTTCCCCTAAAGTGCTAATGGATGAGATGGAGGGATGTGGGTTTCTTTGAGTCTGTCTCCTCCCCCAACCTGGTTTGCCATCTCCTAGCCCTCCCCCACTTTTCCCATCAATGGGGGACAGCGAAGCATTCTTTAGAACGGGATTAGTACAATCTCCTGGCCCCTTTGCAGGCGGGAGCCGGCCGGTGCTGAGAGGTTAATGGCTGCGCTGGAATCTTGTCAGTTGAGCCTGATGAATGTAGACTTTTGCTGCTGGCCTTTGAAGTCTGTTCTTTTATGGTCCCGGACAATGCAGAAGCCGGAGACCCACCCTGACTGGTTCACGATTACAGTTTTTGGAGCCTGCCTTCTTGAAATGTACATTATGCCAATTTGGGAAAGGCTTGTTTTGGAAAAGAGTGTTGGTGTCTGTGGCATTTTGACCCAATCTCCCGCTTTACTCTCAATCCTCCCAGATCTTCAGGATTAGCAGATCTAGTGTGACACCTAAAGGACCCTTGGGGCCTCTCACTTTTGCCCCGGAAGCCACCCTGGTTTGAGCCAAGGGAAGCCTATCAAACAGTGGAAACCAATGCTTCTGAAACGGATGTTACCTGGGGCTCTTGTTCTCATGCAGAGCCTGATCCCATAGGTCTGGGCGGGCCCAAGTGTCTGCATTTCTAACAAGCTCCCCAGTGATGCTGTTGTTGCTGGTGGAACCAGACTTGGGAATCGTTGCCCCCAACCTCAGTACTCAGAGTCCCTTGTATTCCCTTGAATTGACTAGGAACTGTCAAAATTTCCGATTCCTGGGTACTGCCCCACACCCACTGAACCCCAGGGTTGGGCCCAGGAATCTGGACTTTGAAGAGCCCACCATGTGGTCATGCTGTTCAGTGTATTTTGAGGACTGCCGCTCTACAGAGAATTCTCTGTGGTCTTTACCTTGCCAGCTATACCAGTGCATCTGTTCCCCCCCAGGCAGGCTGGGAGGCTTGACACTGAAGTGAGAACCAAGGCAGCTGGAAGTCAAGTAAGACCAGGCTGACCTGCAATGGTCTCTTCGACACTTCAGAGAGAAGTTTATTTTCTGGAAGGCTGGGGGGATTGGCATGCGAAGCCCCATGGTGGCAGCTGCCTGTAGTATTTAACAGCCTTGCTGTCAAAGGCTGAGCACAGTCCACCTACCTGCGCTCTTCATAATTAAGGGTGTTCTGGAGAAAGATCAGCACTATTAGCCACTGCGGGCCTGCTCTGTGCTCAGATGAGTATCAGCGAGGCCGACCATGATTTCTGCTGCTGTCATCAGAATCGGCACTCACCGCTGCGCAGGGGAGGGCCCTCCCAGCCAGAACAACAGGCTTTGTTTCCAGAATTTAGCCCTTTCTCTTTCGAAGTCTCCCTTCCCACTCCCTGCCCAGACACGCACTGGTGCCCTTATTTACTTAAGGTGCGACTTTCCCACACGTCATTTGCATAGTCTCCCCAGCCCATCTTGTTCTGCCTACCTTGAAGGAAAATGAAAACAGAACCTTCTAGCCTAGGAAGTTCAGGTTGTGTCCTGCTCCAGAAATAGTTGAATGGCGAGTTACTCTGTAAGTTGTCTTTTGGATTATGTATTACAGAGGTGGTGGGTTTTTTGTTGTTGTTTTATCCCCACATGAGAAAACTTCACTGGTTTTGCTGTTCCCAAGTAGACTGAGATTCCTTCTCCTGGGTGCACATGCTTGCTTTATTGCGAGCCTGCCAATAATATCAAACTTAATGATGAATCATCATATGAGGAAAGTCACTTCAAATTCTCATGAGAACCTTAATCATAGATTATTTAACTGGGATAACTTTGTGGATGCCACTTTTAGGGTCAGTATTTTTATTTGTTTTCTTTTGAAGTCATCCATGGCCTCTTGTGGTTTCATTTTTATGCTTGGGGATCCAGCTCTCATTAATTAAGAGGTGAGGTTGGGTCTTCAGCTGCCTCTTCTTGCTTTTATTAGGCAAATGGAAGAGGTGTAGTGATCCTTAATTTGGAAGGGAGTAAGAAGACAGTAAGAATAAATACTGCTATTTCCGAATCGGATCCCTCTTGATATTTCAAGCTAGGAATACCCGTCTTTTACTGAATGAACCTCCCCTCCCCAACTCCCATGAACTTGTGTCCCACTTTTTGAACAGATTTTTTTTCTTACTTTACTCCTCTGAATGATCGTTTGTCATTTAGACTAATGTTCTGCTTTACATAAAGCCAAATCCTCTGTCTGATTCATTTTAAACCACGCATTCTGGTGGTTCTTTGAATTGGGGTGTGGATGGCTTGTTTGTGGAAGTTAGGAAGTGGTTAGTCAGTGTTCTCAGGGGTTAAGTTGACTCTTGGCCGTGGGTGATTAGCTATTAGCTGGATCCCTATAATTTTCCCATGACAGGGATTTGCTAGCCTGCCTCCAGCTCTCTGGAAACGGAAAGCCTTCCCTTCTTGGGGGTGCTTGTTTTCCAGAGTTACAGCTGAGTGGCTGGGGGTGGGGGAGGGTGGTGGTAGCTCTTCCCGCAGCTTTTCCCAGGTTCTATTATACACATACTCTGCGCATCCCTGTACCATGTTCACCCCACCTTCACCAGGCTCTCCCGGGGCCCCTTCTGTTTGCCACAGCTTGAGTTTTGAGAAGGCAGTTAAAGTTTCCAAGGGCCTGAAACTTGAGGGGAGGGTGGCTGAGACCCTGCCCCTCCCCCACACCAGGTGAAGGTTTGTTTGTGTTTTTGTTTAGGGATCAAAGGCACCATTTGGCCTCCAAAAGAGTCTGATTAATGAGGCGCTTATAAAGGAAACTCGACTCTGTTCCCCAATACCAGATAAACTGAGTTGACCTTTTCTCCTTTTTGCAAAGTGAGAAATAACTATAAAATGAATTAGCGTAAGCAGCTCCGGTAGTGGGTCGTAAATTATCTATGGGATTGGTTCCAAGTGCTGTTGCCTCCCTTACCCTCTGGCAGAAGTGGGTTCCGAGATCTCAGCTGCCTCTCTGCCCAAGGAGGGTGCTCCCTTCCCCACCCCCCCCTTGTGTGATTTCCTAAAGCCTCACGGGAGGCGGCTTCCTGCCGCACTGGGGTGTCTTGTTGCATTTTTGTGCGCTGGGGTCGTGACTTGCTGTTTAGACAAAGAGCCTGGCCGCTGTGTAAAAGCTGCCAGCGGGGCCGCGTTTGCGGACTTTCACATGGCTATTGTCACCCGAGAGTCCTTCCTTCGCCTCCGTAGCGGGCCCCGAACTGATTTATTCCACGCCCCCACCCTTGCTCAGGCCTGTGAGCCTGAGAAGAGTGGCTTTGTGAGGCAGCCCCCGCCGGCCTCTCCCTAGACAGCCCTGCTTTTGTCGGGAGTCGCCTGGGAGGGGGAACTCAGCCCAACTACCAACAATGTTTGTTTAGATGGAGCCCCCGCGCAAACCCTGCGGGTCAACTGCTCTGTCCCCAAAAGTGAAAGAGGACCGGAAAGGCCCTGGACTTCTTAGCCTTGTGTTTCAATGGCGTTGTGCTCCCAGATGTTCCAAGAACTAAAGCAGGGTGTGCTGTCTGTCCCCAGGTGCCAGTATGGCTGGCAGGGCCTGTACTGTGACAAGTGCATCCCTCACCCGGGGTGCGTCCATGGCACCTGTAACGAGCCCTGGCAGTGCCTCTGTGAGACCAACTGGGGTGGCCAGCTCTGTGACAAAGGTAGGGCGCTCGGGGACTGGACCCTGGGGCAGGACGGGGCCTAGGGGCACAGAAAGACTTAAGGGTTGGGGCAGCTGCAGCCAGAATTGAGTTTTTACTTTTCTTTATTTTTATTGGCAGGGACATTAAATTCTGAATGTTTGAATTTGCTTTTAGCGCTATGATTTGGGACATTTTTTTCTGGTTTTATTTTTTAATGATTATTTTTGAAAGAAAGAGCACGAGTGGGGGAGGGGCAGAGAGAGAGGGAGACAGTCTGAAGCGGACTCCAGGCTCCAAGAGCCTGACGTGGGACGCGGAACTCGAACCCACAAACTGGAGATCATGACTTGAGCGGAAGTCAGACACTTAGCCCCCTGAGCCACCCAGGTGCTCCTTCTGGTTTTATTTTTAAAAGAGAAAGGGGGTCGGGGTAGGGGTGCAGCTAGAAACATGGCAGGTTAGCAGCCTGTATGGTCTTCTCTGAGCTACTCCCAACCTGGGGTCTTTCTACCAGATCTCAACTACTGCGGGACTCACCAGCCCTGTCTCAACGGGGGAACTTGCAGCAACACGGGTCCTGACAAGTATCAGTGTTCCTGCCCTGAGGGGTACTCAGGACCCAACTGTGAAATCGGTAAGTGGTCCAGGCAGAATGAGAGCCCTCCCTACCCTCAGCTTGAGAAGAACATAACAACATGCTTAAGGACGCAGAAAAAGATGAAAACATCCTCCACAGTGAAGACTGGTTGTCCCAGTGGGTCTTTGAAAGTTCCTTTGAGCAGCTCCAGTGCTTGTGGTGATGCTGACGAGCATGGGCCGTGGGGTGTTTGCCATGAGGCAGCCTGGCTCGCAGATGCCTGGGAATGTGGCTGGAGACACCCAGGGAGAAAGCGGACTTCCTGTCTCCTAGAGACACAGTGGGCTTATAGCACATGCTTGCTTCCATTTTTTCGAAGCGAGCTTGAGCTGGTGGCCCAGGCGTGGGACTTGGCCGCGGGGAGAGGACATAGGTAGTGACAAGCGGGAGCCCCTTGCTGACTGCCCTCCTGGTTTTCGCAGCGGAGCACGCCTGCCTGTCTGACCCTTGCCACAACAGGGGCAGCTGCCGGGAGACCTCGCTGGGGTTTGAGTGTGAGTGTTCCCCAGGCTGGACGGGCCCCACGTGTTCCACGAGTAAGTCTGGGTTGTGGCCTGTGTCTTTTCCAGAGGACTAGATACAGGGTTGGGGGCAGGTGCCTGGGCTCAGTTCAAGGTCAAGTCTCAGTGATGGGTCTGTCTTGGTGGGAACGGTGGGTGCTATAAGCAGTCTGGTGGGGAGGGGAGTCTGGCTTGGGTTTCTGGCCTTTGCGCTGGAAGCTTCCCGACACCCTCATCCTCCTGTGCTAAGTTAGCACGTGTATCTGGTACAGGAGAACCTTCTCCATTGGAGACCTCCATCCTTTGCATGTGCTCCCTGGAGCTCTGCCTCCTCGCAATCAAGTCCTGGCTCTGGTCCTTGCAGCTGTGGAGAGGCTGCCTGCGGGGGAGGCAGTCATTCCTGAATTTCGTCATGGGTGCAGGTGGCCCCCAAAGAGGGACCTGGCTACAGGGTTGTGGCTACAAGGCCTGGCTGCACATCAGAACCACCTGGGTGCCAGGCGATGCAGATACATCATCCCCACAGTTTCCCTTTGGAATTGGGGAGCCCCCATTCTGTAACAGGCACCTGGGTTTCTGAGGTGCAGCCAGGCCTGAGAACCACTGTCCTCAGCACCCTGAGTGCAGCATGCACGGTGGAGAATGTGGGTTCTGGGGTCTGATCACGGGGACGGGCATGGTGGCCCCTGCCTGCCTCTCGTGGGACTGGTCCTTACCTCCTGGTGCCCTGTTGAAAGGGGACGGCAGCAACTGCCATCTCTTAGGGTTGCGAGGAACCAATGAGCGAATTCACAGAGGGAGCCTTGTACTTCAGAAGTGGGCACTAGGTGAATGAAGAGGCCGCTATAGTCTAGTGCAGAAGGGGGTGCGGTGGGGACCCCAGGTATGGAATTTTGGGAAAACTCTGAGCAAAAAAGAATAAAGAAGAGTTCTTTTTCCTTACTACTTCTGAGCTCCCCCTCAGCTGTGCTGGAACTTTTCTTTAAAGCTAAGGAGTAGGCAGAGCTAGGTGAGCCACGTTGCCCATGGGCTGATGCTCTGGGGAGATCCGGCTGGCTCTCCCTGCTGCTTAGGTTGGGGATTAAATGAACTGGGGCACTGGAGGATTTAAAGCTAAAATCAGGCCTTATCGTCACAGCGGTCACTTCTAGCAGGTGTCTGGCTCTTAAGTGAAGGCCCCTCGTGCAAGGGTTGGCATTCAATTATCTAATTGTCAAATGGACTGAGATTAAATTGCCAACCCTTTTCCCTTTTGTCCAACAGACATTGATGACTGTTCTCCAAATAACTGTTCCCACGGGGGCACCTGCCAGGACTTGGTTAATGGATTCAAGTGCGTGTGCCCACCCCAGTGGACTGGCAAAACGTGCCAGTTAGGTAAGGAAATTCCTGCGCCGGCGTTAGCTTCAGTGATCAGAGCTGTTACGGGAGATGAGCCTGTAGCTGGTGGTGTGAGTCTGCACACCATCCTGCTAAAAAGTAATTTATTGTCAGGAGTCCAGCGGGCCTGGGAGAGAGAACTCGAATGCAGATGGCCTCGCTCTTTTAGGCCCTGTGGGAAAGTCGTGGGATCCCTTGAACCATGTCAGTCGTCTGTCCAAGGAGTGTTCAGCTGGGTTCCAAACGGGGATGGTCTCATGAGGAATGAGCTGTCTGCATTCTTGCTGCCACATTTAAATCCCAGCAACTAGGCAGCATGGAGGGTTGTACAGCAATGCCTGGTGGCTGTCTGCTCTTCCAGCTGGGGGCCAGTTGTGAACCAACAGCCGGAAAGTTATCAATTAGCATACCTTATTGGATAATGGCTAGGGAGAGGGATCAGCTGCTCAAAATAGAGGGAACCTAGTATCTGGGATTTAACTAGGTTATTAGCAGTCAGAGACAAACTATTGCTAGGGTGTTTTTTGGGATGTTGGGGGAAGTGGGGTAAATCTCCATTTCTCACTGCTCTCCCCGTTTCCTTTCAGATGCAAATGAGTGTGAGGCCAAACCTTGTGTAAATGCCAAATCCTGTAAGAATCTGATAGCGAGCTACTACTGTGATTGCCTCCCAGGCTGGACGGGTCAGAACTGTGACATAAGTGAGTACCTTTATTTCGATTTTGATTTTTGTGAAATTTGGGTATTGAAGGCTTTGTCAGCCTGTACGCCGGCTCCAGCTGTAAGGCTTGAGTGATAAAAGGAAACCCTCAGAGTGGGAATGTTTTTGGAGAGGGAGTGATCAGTGCAGAAATGAAAACATACACTTTATCAGGCTCATTAGCCGGTAAAACAGCCATATTCTGATAAGGTGGCTAAAACAATGATGTGAAGTTTCACTCGCTCAGTCTGGGGGAATTAGGGAGGGTTCCCACCCAGTGTAATAACCTTCTGTCAGGGGAAGCACACAGGAAATCTGATTTGAGGCTTTTATCTGTCTTGAGCGGAGAGCACTTTTCAATTAAGTCCAATTTCAATGTAAATTGCCTCTTTAATATGATGACTTGTTTATTTTTTAGATATTAATGACTGCCTTGGCCAGTGTCAGAATGATGCCTCCTGTCGGGTATGTAAATCTTTGCTTAAATGAAAATCTTAATGATTGACCCGAGTCTGTGAGAGTGATGTGACCCAGGGAGAGCTCTGTCCCTCTGAGACCAAAAGTGCAGGTGAAAAGTGATTCTCTGGAAGTTTCACTTGGGCTCGTGTGACCCCCAGCCTCCTGGGAGCCATCTTGAAAGCCTGCACATAGAAACTCCCCTCCCTCATCTCGGGAGGCAGGCCTGGTATTGGGCGATTTTAGTGAATCAGTGGAAGCGGCAGCGGTCATGCTAGACCGCCGAAGCCTCGTGCTTGTGGAATACATAGAAAAAAAGCATGTGTTTCTCCCCCCCTCCTTCTCCTCTTCCAGGATTTGGTTAATGGTTATCGCTGTATCTGTCCACCTGGCTATGCAGGCGATCACTGTGAAAGAGACATCGATGAATGCGCCAGCAACCCCTGTTTGAATGGGGGTCACTGTCAGAATGAAATCAACAGATTCCAGTGTCTGTGTCCCACTGGTTTCTCTGGAAACCTCTGTCAGGTGAGCGGTGTGAGAACCTCCACAGGCCCAAGTTTCTATAGCAGAGCTCCCTCTACCTCCTCTCTCTCCCTCCCCCCACCCACCGCTTCCCCTTGTCTCCCCCTTCTTCCCCCTCCCCCTCCTTTCCCTCCTCCCCCTTCTCCTCTCCTCCCCTTCTGCCCCCTCCTTCTTCTCCCCCCCTCCTCCCCTCCGACTCCCGTCCCTTCCCTCCCCTTTCCTCTTCTTTCCCTGTTCCCCCTCTGACTCTGTAACGGCCATCCAGTGACCAGGGACTCCTGCTAGGTGAATGCAGGTGGAACGACCCGGAGGAGAGGTTTTCTTCGTACTGTCAGCAGCTTGTCCATTTGACTTGGTGCCCCCGTCTCCATGCTCTCCCACTCTGCCCTGTTTTTCCCACGCATACCTCGACAATCTCTAGGACATACCTGTATATTACGTAGAGCGTTCTGCTAATGGAAGCAGGTGAAGGGGTCGGGCTCCAGCATCTGCTGCCCCCGAGCACTTATAATCACACCTTTGTTTCCTCTCCCCCCACCCCCGCTCCTCCTCCCTGCAGCTGGACATAGATTATTGTGAGCCCAACCCCTGCCAGAATGGCGCCCAGTGCTACAACCGCGCCAGTGACTATTTCTGCAAGTGCCCTGAGGATTACGAAGGCAAGAACTGCTCCCACCTTAAAGACCACTGCCGCACGACTCCGTGTGAAGGTACCTCCCCAGCCTGTGGTCCCGGCTGCTCTCCAGGGCTCAGTCCTCTCTCCCCATTCGCCCGTGCCCCTCAACTGTCTCAGACGCTGTGTAGGTGAGATCGGAACCCCCTCGCCTGACGGCTTGGGAAAACCAGAACGTGTGGGGACAGTCCACTGAGGCCCGCCAGTGGGACAACCGTGTCCTGCTCTGGGGTGGGCCAACGTGCAACCCTGACACATCCCTCACAGCAGTGCTGCCAGAAGAACTTCCGTAGCCGTGGAGGGGCAGGGAGGGTAGCTTTCAGTGTGACTCGCAGGCCAAGCGACTGTGATTTCCTGAATTTCAATTGATTTTAACTTAAACAGCCACCGCTGTTAATGTGGCTGTTATCAGGGGGCACAGTCTTCAGGTTCTCTGTCGTTTACTGGCTTTAGTGTGACTGAATAGGAAGGAAAGCTGGTCCCTTCCTCCTGTAGCAAGGTTTTGCGAAACAGATACCAAAGGTAGGATGAGAGGGGCCCTCAGATGACACGTAGGCTTCGTAGCTACGTAGGGAGAAAATGCCTTAAGTGAACAAACAAATACCACTCGTCTGTCTGGAGTCTCCACTTTGCCTGTCAGTGTGACCTGGAACGTTGCCAGAGTCTTGGCCCTCAAGCTGCCTCTTGATTTCTTCCCCTCATTAGCCGAGGGGTGGCTGTCCCCAGGAAAGCAGGCGTGGTGTGGGTCCTTGCCTCGGGAGTGCTGTGTCCTACGGGTCCGCGGCTGTGATCTGATCCCGAGTGTGTCTTCTAGTGATTGACAGCTGCACTGTGGCCATGGCTTCCAACGACACGCCTGAGGGGGTGCGGTACATTTCCTCGAACGTCTGTGGCCCCCACGGGAAGTGCAAGAGTCAGTCAGGAGGCAAATTCACCTGCGACTGTAACAAAGGCTTCACTGGAACGTACTGCCATGAAAGTAAGACCCCTCTTTGGGGAATGGGGCAGGGTACCCTTGCCCCGCCTCTGCCCAGCGCAGGGAGCATTTGAGCTTGATTTGTTTCCGTCGAGACCAGTGAAAGTTGACTGTTAGATCTAGGATCTAAGACTGAGATGTGTTTATATGGTCACTGACACTTCTGACCCTTCAGGTCGTTTATGTTAGAATGTTCTGGAATCTGACTAGTTTAGGTGGTCCTGCTTTCTGTAGGGGTTTCTTGTCGACTCCCTCCAAGTAGCTTAGCTTATGAGGCATTAAATAAAACAGATAAGGCATCCTCTGGTGCCACCTGGCACCTCGTTTTCTCACGGGGCGGTCTTTGGACCGGTGCCTGGCTATGGCATTATTTGGCCTTTATTTACCAGCTTCGTCTTCCTTTCACAGACATTAATGACTGCGAGAGCAACCCCTGTAAAAATGGTGGCACTTGCATCGATGGTGTCAACTCCTATAAGTGCATCTGTAGTGACGGCTGGGAAGGGGCCTACTGTGAAACCAGTGAGTCTGGGGTCTTCTTGGGCTGGACAGCTCTGGGATGCTGGGGTGAGGGGAATCCTCACGGGAAGCTTGTTAATGGGAACCTGACCGTAAGACCCCCACAGTGCCTGTCCTGGCACAGCACTGCCTGCGTCCTGTTGAATGCAGAAGGCAGCCCGCGGGAAGGAATGGGGGGCGAGGAGCTAGAGAATCGGGCTATGATTAGGATAAATTTCCCTGCTTGCAGAAAAAGTAATCCTCCTCCTGTTTTGACTGTAATTTGGGCCTGTCCTGATTTTAATTTCCGTGGGACTGACAGAGAGAGGCCTGCCCCTATCTTGCCACCTCATGGTGTTAAAAGTAACTCACTCTTAGAAAGGAGTGAAGGTGTTTAAGTCCTGGGGTTGTTCAGCTGGTGTTGGACCTGCCACTGGAGAGCAGCGGGCGGAGGCAGCCATCACTGGTGCAGGGGTGCGGCTCTTCTGTGCCAGGTACGGTCCTGGAAGCATCTTCAGCTGGTTGTCTCCTCTTTGATTCTAGACATTAACGACTGCAGCCAGAATCCCTGCCACAATGGGGGCTCGTGTCGTGACCTTGTCAACGACTTTTACTGTGACTGTAAAAACGGGTGGAAAGGAAAGACCTGCCACTCGCGTAAGTGGTAGCCGGCTAGGGCCCCGTCTCTGCGACCCCTCCCACCCTCCCTCTTCTGCGAGGAGGGGCTGGCCAGGGGCTCACGCGGAGATCCCCCTCCTCCTCCTCCAGGTGACAGCCAGTGTGACGAGGCCACGTGCAACAACGGCGGCACCTGCTATGATGAAGGGGATGCTTTCAAGTGCATGTGTCCCGGAGGCTGGGAAGGGACGACCTGCAACATAGGTAGTTTTCTGCCTCACAGGGGGTTTGCGGTGGCCATGGTCTGGGCACCTGTGACTTGCCCTGGTGGGGCCGGTTCTGGCCTCTCCAGATGCCTCTGGATCCTCAGGGATGGTGGTCCTGTCTGTCCTTGTCTCGTAGCCCGGAACAGTAGTTGCCTGCCCAACCCTTGCCATAATGGGGGCACCTGTGTGGTCAACGGCGACTCCTTCACGTGTGTCTGCAAAGAAGGCTGGGAGGGGCCCATCTGTACGCAGAGTGAGTGTCCCCTGCCCCACCGCCCTGAACTCTCCGAGGGCTGCAGGAGCACATCCTGACACCCTCGGGGACTCGAGATGGAAACCAGAAGCAGAGCTGTTTGATGTCTGCTTCTGCATCACCTGGGTCTGTTCTAATGCACTTGATGGACTGCAGCCCTGACCTGGGCATGAGAAAGTCGCCGTTGAGATAAGTGGAGACAGATGGTGTCTCGGTTCCCAGCGTGGGTCTGACCAGCAGCCTGTCTCCTTCCATTCTCGCAGCCCCCTTCTCGCCCTGACCGGGGCCTCTTCCTGTGTAGTGTCCCACGGCACACGGAGCAAAGTGTGGTGCAGGCCTGGTTCCAATTGAGCAGAGGTCTTAAGCGCATTTTGCTGGTGTTAACTATAGCTCTATCATATGGGTATTATGGAAATCAGTGGTGTTTCTACTTAGGCTTAAAACGGCTTTGCCTGGCGAAGGCCTTGCTATTAAGTTGTCTTTTTTTATGTTGCAGATACCAATGACTGCAGTCCTCACCCCTGGTAAGCATGGCCACATCTTAAGCCAGCCCTGGTTGGCCGCAGTGTGCATGGGCATCACCAGGAATCTTGTCTAAGATGCAGGTTCTGATGCAGGAGGCCTGGGGCGGGGCTGCAGACCCTACCTGTCAAATTGGCTCTCGGGTGCTGCTGGTCAGGACCACACTTTAATTAGCCACGCTGTGTCCTCATTTGGAGCAGTGATTCTCAACCGTGGCTGTGCATGGGAATCACCTGGGCAGCTTTTAGAAGTCTCAATGCCTGGACTGCAGGGGAGACTGAAATTAGACTCTCTGGGGGTGGGACCCAGGCATCAATATTCCTAAAGCTCCCCGGGTAGTGGCGAGTATGGCCAGGGGTGGGAGCCACTGAATGGAATTGGCGCGGCTACCTGCCACTAACCGGCTGGAGGAGTCCTGGATCGGTAGGCTGTTACTGAGCAGTTTTTGCTCTCTTCTCAGTTACAACAGCGGCACATGCGTGGATGGAGACAACTGGTACCGGTGTGAGTGTGCCCCGGGCTTTGCTGGACCTGACTGCAGAATAAGTAAGGACTCGCCCTCACTGGTTTCCCCCGTGGCTGGCTTTCCCCCAGCACCAGCCGTTGGCTTGAGACTTTTCGTCTTGAAAACAATTAACGTCGCTGCTCCCTCCAAGTAGCCCTGATAGGCAAGTTAGCCTCCCACCTTGAGCTGGGATGGAGATAGCTCTGGCTAGAGCTCGCAGGCATCTGCTAGACCTTCTCCGGGTGGCACAGCCCTCTTCTAGGGAAGACGGTACGAGCCACAGAATCTGACCATTAATCTACTCTGAGGCCATAAGGGAAGAGTGTGCTTTTTCCCAGGGCTACCCTAAAATTATGAGCCAATGGACATTACCCACAGAGAACTGAGCTAAGGGCAATGGAAAAGGACTAGGGTTGTGGTTTCCAAAGGTCATGTCTTGGTGACATGATTAAAATGGGAGATGAGCAATGAAGTCTGTTGGGATGCTTTTAATGTTTTTTTTTTTTATTTCTAGGAGAGTGAGAGAGACAGGGGAGGGTCAGAGAGAGAGAGGGAGTGACAGACTCTGAAACAGGCTCCAGGCTCTGAGCTGGCAGTCAGCACAGAGCCCGACGCGGGGCTCGAACCCATGAACCGCGAGATCATGACCCGAGTGAAAGTCAGATGCTTAACCGACTAAGCCACCCAGGCGCCCCTGTTGGGATGCTTTTAAAGTTGCTTTATTTTGAGTCTTTTCCTACTTTTTTATGTCGTTTTTTTGCCCCTCCCCTAAAAAAGTGATAGTTGGTTTTTTTTTTTTTTTTTAGTTTTCATTCCCAAATTATTTGAAATTTGAAATTTCACTAGTGCTGGAGATCACCAAGTCAGGGACTGACTGGTCTTCAGCACTAATGGGGGTACATTCCATCTATTTCACATTTCTAAATTGTGCTGGCAAACTGGGGTCTTGGCCCACTGCTTGTTTTTGTAAATAAAGTTTTATTGGCATACAGCCATACTCACTTATAATATGGTCTTGCTGCTTTTATGCTCCAACAGTGTTGAGTAGTCATGACAGAGCTCACATGGCATGTGAAGTTTAAAATATTTGATCCTTTTGAAACTTTGCCAGCCCTTGCTCTAAGTTGTGCTATCTGATAAAAAAAGAACTAAAAATTATGGCCTCCTGGGGTACCTGGGTGGCTCAGTTGGTTAAATGTCCGACTTTGGTTCGAGTCATGATCTTGAGGTCTGTGGGTTTGAGCCATGTGTCAGGCTCTGCTCACAGCTCGGAGCCTGGAGTCTGCTTGGAATTCTGTGTCTCCCTCTTTGCCCCTCCCCCGCTCAGAGGCTGTTTCTCTAAAACAGAAACAAAACCCTGCAACCTCCTGAAAAGATTTTCATCTCCTAAGTCAGGCTAATGGTGATCTTTGTGGGGCAGTGACTGGTGGAGTTTTTGGGGGATACTGATGATCAGTTTCTTTATTTGGGTCCTGGTTACATGATAATTCATCAAGCTTACACTTAGGTTTTATATGCTTTTCTATCTGTATGTTACGTCAGTAAAAACTTAGAAAACCATTACTGCTTCCCATTGGAGCCTAAACTTGAACTGCATTTCTCCTAGACATCAACGAATGCCAGTCCTCACCCTGTGCCTTTGGGGCAACCTGTGTGGATGAGATCAATGGCTACCGGTGTGTCTGTCCCCCAGGGCATAGTGGTGCCAAGTGCCAGGAAGGTATGTGGGTCAGGCTGTAGCTGGCTGTGTCTTGTGGGGTGAGTGGGCACTGTGCTCAGGAAGAGAAAGAACACAGGGGGATATGCAGAGGGGGCCTCAGGGAAGGGGAAACTTAAGGGGTGTCCTACAAACAGGGCAGCTGTTTTTAGTCAACTCCTCAGCAGTTAGGTGGTTATGCTGTATAACAAACCATCCCACAATGTGTGGTTTACAGCAGGCATTTATTTGTATTGATCGAGGGCAGGCAGAATGATAACGTGCTGCCGGGTGGGCTCAGGCCTATTCTGTGTGTTTCCTCACCTTGGACCAGCAGCCGGATCTGGCAAATGGCAGGCTTGCAAGAAGCCAAGTTCAACCATGAGAGACTCAGATCCCATCACATCCTCTAATGCTGCAATGGCCCATGCAGGTCACAGTGCCACATGCAATGGCAGCAGGAGAGGGAAGAACACCTGTCCTGTGCTGGGGTAACAGTTGTCCCATGGCACAGGGCACAGGTGTAACCCCTTCTCTAACAGGGAGGGAGTGAAGAGTGGAGACAAAGGTCTATAGACAAGGAAACCCCTTTGACTCCTGTACTTCTACCTTTTAGTTTCAGGGAGACCTTGTATCACCATGGGGAGTGTGATACCAGACGGGGCCAAGTGGGACGATGACTGCAATACATGCCAGTGCCTGAACGGAAGGATCGCCTGCTCGAAGGTACGGTGTGGGGGACGCCACAGATCACCTGCGTTCGGGAGTTGCCAGTGAGTGTTTGTCCTGAGCCGCCTGCTCCCTCTCTCCCTCTCCCGCCCCCTCCAGGTGTGGTGTGGCCCTCGACCTTGCTTGCTCCACAAAGGGCACAGTGAGTGCCCCAGTGGGCAAAGCTGCATCCCGATCCTGGATGACCAGTGTTTCGTCCGCCCCTGCACGGGTGTGGGCGAGTGTCGGTCTTCCAGTCTCCAGCCCGTGAAGACCAAGTGCACTTCTGACCCCTACTACCAGGAGAACTGTGCAAACATCACCTTCACCTTCAACAAAGAGATGATGTCGCCGGTACGGAACTACTCCATTCTTATTTTGAAATGGAAGCGTGTGTCTGCTGCTTCTAAAGCAGAACGTCACCAGCTAGTATCTTGTTCTCCTTAGCTTAAATTCCTGACTTCCAAGGAAACCTCAGCCTTTTCTTTTTCTTCCAGTATTTTATATGTGTCCCTTTTAAATGTGATTCTAGGGTCTTACCACGGAGCATATTTGCAGTGAATTGAGGAATTTGAATATTTTAAAGAATGTTTCTGCCGAATATTCAATCTACATAGCTTGTGAGCCTTCCCCTTCTGCGAACAATGAAATACATGTGGCCATTGTAAGTATAAGACCCAGTCAGACTTAATTATGTGACTGCAAGGTAGTTAACAAACTTGAGTTAGCCAGGATCCAAATGCAGCAAAGCTGCACTCACATGTTTAAGTAAATTTGAATAAAGGCTACTGTGGAGTGCGGCCCCGGCCCTCCATCTGACAGTTCTCCTTTTTCCCCAGTCTGCTGAAGACATACGGGATGATGGAAACCCTATCAAGGAAATCACTGACAAAATCATAGATCTTGTCAGTAAACGTGACGGGAATAGCTCGCTAATCGCTGCGGTTGCGGAAGTGCGCGTGCAGAGGCGGCCTGTGAAGAACAGAACAGGTAGGTGGGAACAGTCCCTTTGAGTGAGGACGCACAAACTGCTCTCCTCTCGCCATCCAACCAAACCAGTAGGTAAGGTGTGAGCTGACCATTGACCTTCTCGAGGAGCAACCCCCTCCCCCCCATTTAACTGGTGAAAAACCTGAGGCCATATACCCTGACCAAGTACCGGATTTCTTTCCCTACCACCAAGCGGTGCTCTCGAAGTGGCGACCTCTGCAGAATGTGTTTCTAAGGCAGAGCGCACTGTAGCGTCTTGAGCTCTGGCCGCACCAACCCTGCTGTGGCATTCTGGGATCATGGGATGGCGTAGCCTAAGTCCCGGGAACACTGGTTTGCTAGGCAGCTCGTTGGCCATGCAGGACATCCAGGCTCCCCTTTTGACCATCATTGTTGTAGCTAGGTGAGAATCGGGGTACATGAGCATCTGGGACACTCGAGCTTTGCATGTTCAGATCAGGTTTCTGGTCATTCTGAAAATCGGACCCCATAACGAGCTGCCTGAGTAGCCAGTCTCCCCTGGACTGAACCAGATGTTGCTCTCCCCACACAGAGTCAGGAGCCTGTAGGAGCTGCTGCTGTGCCTGGTCTCTAGGGACAAATGTGTCAGGGTCTCCAAGGGCCCAGGTCCTGTACTTGCTTATCAAGCTGTGAAGTGACAATATGTCGTTGTAAAAAGGGACTTGTCCCCAATGCACCCCTTTTAGGGACTAAGGACAGGGGAACCACTGTCCGTATTCTTTTGTTCATGCGATAGCTTGCTTGCTTTTCTGAGAGTTCATTAGTTTTGTGCCCGCCTTACAGATTTCCTGGTTCCTCTGCTGAGCTCTGTCTTAACTGTGGCTTGGATCTGTTGCCTGGTGACCGCCTTCTACTGGTGCGTGCGGAAGCGGCGGAAGCCCAGCAGCCATGCTCGCGCCGCCTCGGAGGACAACACCACCAACAATGTGCGGGAGCAGCTGAATCAGATCAAAAACCCCATAGAGAAGCACGGGGCCAATACTGTCCCCATCAAGGATTACGAGAACAAAAACTCCAAAATGTCGAAAATAAGGACCCACAACTCGGAGGTCGAGGAGGACGACATGGACAAGCACCAGCAGAAAGCCCGGTTTGCCAAACAGCCGGCGTACACGCTGGTAGACAGAGAAGAGAAGCCCCCCAACGGCACGCCGGCCAAACACCCAAACTGGACAAACAAACAGGACAACAGGGACCTGGAAAGTGCCCAGAGCTTAAACCGGATGGAGTACATCGTATAGCAGACGGCGGGCACCACAGCCGCTAGGTAGAGTCTGAGGGCGCTGGGGGCTTGTAGTTCTTAAACTGTCGTGTCCTATCCCAGTCTGAGGCTGTCGTTGACTTAGAATCCTGTGTTAATTTAAGTTCTGACAAGCTGGCTTACACTGGCGATGGTAGTTGCTGTGGTTGGCCGGGGAGGCCCACGCTGCGTCTCACGGCTATGCAGAAAGCAGCCCGAGTGCCCCGGTGCACAGGCCCCGCAGCCGCCACCTCTCGGACCAGGCTCCCAGGAGAAGGCCCGGCCCCTGGGCCCCGAGCTTCCACCTCTGCCGGATGCCCCGATGGTGATGCAGTCTTAGGATCATAGTTTTTATTTATATTTATTGACTCTTGAGTTGTTTTTGTATATTGGTTTTATGATGACGTACAAGTAGTTCTGTATTTGAAAGTGCCTTTGCAGCTCAGAACCACAGCAACTATCACAAATGAGTTTATTATTTATTTTTTTTATTGTATTTTGTTGTTGGGGGAGGGGGGACTTTGATGTCAGCAGTTGCTGGTAAAAATGAAGAATTTAAAGAGGAAAAATGTGTCAAAAGTAGAATTTTGTATAGTTATGTAAATAATTCTTTTTTATTAATCACTGTGTATATTTGATTTATTAACTTAATAATCAAGAGCCTTAAAACATCATTCCTTTTTATTTATATGTACGTGTTTAGAATTGAAGGTTTTTGATAGCATTGTAAGCGTATGGCTTTATTTTTTTGAACTTATTTTCTTATTACGTGTTGCCTATAAGCCAAAATTAAGGTGTTTGAAAATAGTTTAAGACAATAGGATGGCCTTCAGTGCCTGGAATACTGGCGGAATTTTTTTTTCTTTTTTTGTACGACGTCAGATGTTTTAAAACACCTTCTATAGCATCACTTTAAAACACGTTTTAAGGACTGACTGAGGCAGTTTGAAAATTAGTCTAGAACAGGTTCCTTTTTTTTTTTTTTTTTCTTTTCCTTTTCTGCTTTAGACTTGAAAAGAGATAGGCAGGTGATGGGCTACGCAGCAGTTTAAGGGAACAAGCTGAGCTCTGACTTAACGTAGCCAAAACGTGAGTGGTTGAATATCATTAAAGATAACAAATCAATTGTGTGAAGGTGGAAGCACACCAGTTTTATTTTGTAAATTCTGATTTCTTTTCACCATTCTTTGTAATACTGAACCACTTGTAGATTTGATTTTTTTTTTTTTGTTATCTACTGCATTTAGGGAGTATTCCAATAAGCTAGTTGAATACTTGAACCTTAAAATGTCCAGTAAGATCACTGTTTAGATTTGCCATAGAGTACACTGCCTGCCTTAAGTGAGGAAATCAAAATGCTATTATTACAAAGCTGAAGACCCAAAAGGCTTATACAACAGAGGAATTTTGTTGGTTCACCACTGAGACCGTGAAGATACTTTGTATTGTCCTATTAGTGTTATGAACATAAAAATGCATCTTTGATGTGTTGTTCCTGGCAATAAATTTTGAAAAGTAATATTTATTAAATTTTTTGTATGAAACCTGGAACAGTGTGGCCTCTTCTGAGCTGCTGGAGTGGTGCTTGGGCCCGTGCCTTTGCCACCCCGCCGAGTTCTGGGAAGCGGGGGGTGATACGTAGGCTGCGCTGGATGGGGACACTGAGGAAAAACCGAAAGCCTTGTCGACCACAGAATTCAGTCAAAGTTGTCAAAAAACCACGGGCTGCTGTGAAGCCAGGGCTGTGAGCGCCCCATCTGGGGGGCTTGGTTCCCTTGTTATTCAACAGCAAGTGTGAATACTGCTTGAATAAACACCACTGGATTAATGGCCTGTAGTGTGGAGGTGAATTGTTTGTGAGCACTCATGGGAAATGCCCACCTCACTAAAAGGGTTTTTAAAAAGCTTGGAATTAGCGTTGGGGGAGGAAGAGAGAGATTCAGGGCTTTTGAGCTTTTTTTTTTCCCCTGGCTACTTGGATTAATATTAACGTCCTGCCATCATGTGAGACCATACCCTGGTGGCTTCTGTGCAAGCTCATGCCTCCAGGGTGGTTTCCTCACGGCATGAGAGGTGACAGTTACAAGCTTCTGGGGTTAGAGCCATCGACTCCTCAGCTCTTTCCCAGGCAGGCCTTCCGTGAGCTTCCAGAGGCCAGCCATCACGACCTGTGAAGGACACCCGAGAACTGTGGTTCTCACTGCGGCTGCTGGTCCCAGAGGCCAAAATGGCCCTGCCCCCGCATCACGGGTGGAGTTGGGGAAGCTTGGTCTCTGGTACCTCTGCAGCCTGGGATGAGCCACGGTGACAGGCACGTGGACGGCTGGCAGTAACTAGCTGGAGTGGCCAGGAGTCCCCTGCTGCTCATTAGCCAGCCAAAGCTCCTCGGAACTGTCCCCAGCAGCGCACCACTCATGCCACCACCCACCTCTGGCTTCCAGAGCGTCTTTCTTCTTTCATTCTCGGGGAAAGTTTTCTTCTACCAGGCTAAGAACTACGTTCTCTGATGGGCTTCTTGTTTAAGAAGGGGCAATGGGCTCTAAAAATATCTCTGGCTTCCTTTGCCTGAGCACTGAGAGTCTGAAACTGCGTTCTGGCCGGCTGGGAAGGCAGCTGGAAAGACCCGGACAGCGGTGAGGCTGGATTCCCATGACATGTCCCTGCCCTGGCGCAATAGTACTTGCTGTCCATACTCTCTGCCGGCGGGGGTCAGAGGCAGGGTGAAGGGCTCTGGAACAGATGCACTGAGGCAGGACACAGGCTGGGTTAGCAGTGCTGAATTCAAACACCATCCTGAAGCAATACCTTGCTCCAGTGGTTTGTGAACTTAGATTTTTCAGGACCCCAGAATTCCTTGGGTAGTTGCCAAATGCTTTTGTTGCCAAGAAAGAAAAAACGTTTAATGAGCCTCTGCCATTCTTTATTCCAGGAGGGAAGTGATCTTGAGATTCACATTTGTTGTTGTAAGAAGTCTTCTCAGTAGTAAGACGGCAGAGATCAAGCTCCTCTGGGCATGGCTCAAAGCCAGGACCTTAATCGTAAAGGGCAATTTCCCCCTTTCTCCAGGTAGAGGTAATCAGGCAAGGGAGCCCTAGTTATCTTGGGGACAGGGTGGAAAGGAAGGGAATCCATACCTTTCCATTCCCCATGGATGTTTCTGGCCTTCTTTAAGCAAACCCTGGAAGAGAAAGAATTTTCTGTCTGGAAACTTGACCGACTCGGACTCCAGCATTAGACCATACCATGAAGCTCTAGGAAAGAATTCACTTGAAGCTGGTTGTGCTGTCATTCTAGACTTCTGCAGTGTAAAACCAGGATAGAAAAGGGGGTGAGTGGGTATATCTTAATTGACTAAAAGTCCAGTGAGACTGGGCGACAATCAGAAGCATGACTTGTAGGCAGGTTTCTCTTAATGCAGACTCCCAGGCCCAGTGCAAGTCATCAGTGTGGGGCCAGGGAATCTGTATTTTCAACAAGCTCTCTCCCCTCCCCCCCTTCCTCTCTGGGATACGTAAAATTTAAGAACAACTCTACTAAAGTACTAAATAAAGTATAAGCTCTTTCTTAATTACAATGTTTTTCCTCCTTGTTAAACTGAAGTAGCCTGGAAGCCAGTTTGTTGCTAAATTGCCACCTGACATCATTTTTAAGTAAAATAATTATACTGCCCCTTGTGCAAGTTGTAGTCATATTTATTGGCTGATCTGACGGGTGAGTCAAAGTTAACTTATTTGGTAATATTTCTTATGGACCAAAGAGCCAAGGAGATGAGAGCATGGGTTTCCCACCTTTCTAAACTGTACACCTGTCTACCCAAGAGTGAGCGAGCGTGAGGCTAAAAAGCAGTTGCCTTTATTATTTTTTTTACAAATAGTTTATTGTCAAGTTGGTTTCCATATCACACCCAGTGCTCATCCCCACAAGTGAAGCAGTTGCCTTTAAAGAAGAATCAAGTCCCACAGCCCTACAGAAGCTTGCGACTTGGGCTGGGCAGTGTTCTCTCATTTCCGCTTCGGCTGCGGCTCTTTCTTGCCTCTACTGGGAATGCAGAGCGGGAGTTCAGAGGCTCCTGGTCTGGGAAGACACACAAGCACTGGGTTATGGGAAGCCGCCTCCTGCTAATGTGTATTTATACTTTGTGAGCTCTGATTCATCCTAGCATTGGAAAAGAAATCTGCTTCCTGAGGTTCTGTTTTTAAATAGATAGTTTGCAAAAACAACAATTATTTTTCTTGACATTTTTTTTTTCCACCCCACAAGCAGCTAAACATCCCGGCCCGGGCTATGTCAGTCTCCAGCGGTGCCAAAAGGCAGCCTGGTTACTGGAGGTAGAAGGGTGCCCGGAGGCAGTTCTGTAGGGTTCTGGCCCCAGAAGTCTTAAAAACAAAGGTTAGAAACCATTAGGGCAATCTTGTTGCTTCACTTCAAATCCATGAGATATTTCTGGGACTATTAAAAATAACGAATTTCCCTTTGTGAACAATTGCCTTCTGATGGCTGTTAACCAGAAGGGCAAGTGGGGGTGACGCTTGCGGGGCCCTGGTGACTGCTGCCTGGCAGCACACCTGCACGGCACCCTTTGAGATCGTGTCAAAAGGGCGCGGCTCCCTTGCTTTTGATATAAATTCTCCCTGCATTACTTGCTCTTGCATGCCAGGCGCAACCTTGTTGGCTTAGAGAGTGTTTCTTTCAAGTCCTAGGCAGCTTTTACAAGTCTTAAATTATGTATCATTATGCATGGGTCTGGTATTAACCTGTGAGATGCGCAAGCCGGGGAAAATGATCGTGGAGGGTAAAGGCTCTGAACCCAGTAAGAAGCTGGAGCTGTGGGGTGCCTGCTGCTCTGCCACCGCCATCCTGTGACCTCCCCTGCAGCACCCACACCAGGGCACCCAAGGGTTGAATTCTCCTGAGAGCAGAAGCAGATGCCAGCAACATGAAAGTAACAGCTTTGTTTTAAAGAGAGGCTCTCCCAGCAGGGCCGGTGGGCTCCTCCCGAGTCCCTGAGGGGAATGCAAGTTTGCAGCTGGCTTCCTAATGACTACTCGGGCAACCTCGCGCCTGGGCCCCCTCTCTCCACCTGAGGAGTGCAGAGCTGCTTCCTTTCATCAGTGCCGAGAAACGTGCCGGTGAAAAGCCTTCATCCTGAACTCCCTGGATACTGATGCAATGGGAGACCTTACCTGGCAAAGGATCCAACCCATATTACTTTCCCAGGAGGGGAAACTGAGGTCCAAAGACTTGTCTAAGGTCACACAGAGGGTTGGCAACAGCCGGGACTAAAATCTTGGACTTCTGCTGCCTGGGTTGCTGAAATTTCTGGGAATTTGCCAGGTTTATGTCTGGATCTTGCCTTTGGTGTCAATTTCAAAGGTAAAGAACCAGGACATCAGTAATTAACAAAGAGGGGGCTGCAAAGCCTCAAGTGAGGCTGCAGAGAACTGCCACAAAGACCTGTGGTCAATCTGAGCTGGGTCTCCTGCAGGCTTTGCCTAGAAAGTGACATCTTTATAAATCTGATAGCAATAGGTGTTTTCTGAACCAAAGGCAGTCTAAGCCCTGTCCCTTTGTACGTGGCTCCTTTGTTCTTGGGCAGCCTCAGATTTCCTTTTTAGTTTCTGCTTCATAGAATTAGAAAATAAAATTGCAGGAAAAGAGTGGTCAGAAGGGAAACTTATAGCCTCACTCAGTACATCCTTCTCCTCTGCACATGCACACGGCACGCACACGCATGCACATCTTACACTCTTCAGGACATCGGTGCAGCTATGTATGAAAGGCAACTGGGAGGGTCCTGGCCCGTGTCAGGTGATGGCATCTTAATTAGGCTTCATCCCACATTCTCTACACACCCCTACTTCCCCTGGCAGGCCACTTCCAGGTTATTCAGGGAAAACTCACCCGAGCATTAAAAATTGCAAGAATCCAAGTCGCTTGGTGTGATTAAGTTCACCACGTCCAGTGTGCAGCTGGGCCAGCACAGACACATCTGGGAGTTCCTAGAACCGCCTGTGGGCAGCTCTCCTTCCTCCACCTAACACCCCAAAATGCCTACTCCCCCGCGCTCTCCCCACCCACCACTGAGAGATTAGGAACGCATCCCACAGTCATCTTTAACCTGTTTGTCGTGTCAGGGTAGGCCAGCACTACGTGTTTTGCAGAAGTTTCCTCTGTGATGAGGCACCCACGCTCAGTGCCTTGGAAAAACCCCATCCTGGAGACAGAAACAAACCCTCCAAGTTCAGGACACTGATGATCAGGTATCCTCAGGGGGCTGTCCCAGGCTTTGCAGAAATGGTTTTCGGAAGTGTTTTTTAAAAGGAATCAGGGCACAAAACAGAAAGGGAGAGCACAAATGTGAAACAGCTACAGGTTTGCACAAAACTAAGGAAAAAGTTTCTGCTAGGAAAAGGAAAAGTCAGTGGGAAGGGGCCCAAAGAGGGTGGGTGAGGCCTCACCCCAGCCTCTGGCATTCCCCACATCCATGGCCCCATTATTTCTGACTTCCTGTGAGCTCTCAACACAACACTGAGCTAAAGAGGTCCTGACCGTTTCCTCCAGGGCGCTGTGTCTCCACAGGCGCCTGACCGGTGGCCAATTGCTTTCACCTCCTCAGGGTGCAAAGCCAGGCCGCATGCCGAGTGGCAAAGGCACACGCTTTGGAGCCAGACTTCCTGGATTCCAATCCCAGCTCTTCCTTCCTGATTCCTGGCATGGGCTTTTCTCCCTGTGCAGTGTTTGGTTCACACAACTGCAGCCCAACAGAATTTCTGGGTTGTGGGGTTGGACCGACCTGGATCCTAGGCTCTGCTATTACTAACTTCGGAATGTTTCTGCAATTCTTTGCTCCTTAGTTTCCTCATCTGTGAAATGGTGATGATCAAGTGTGCCACTGCTCGGATTCATGAAAAAGGCTGCAGGAAGAAGAAAGACTGCTGCTCTATTCCTTTAAGCATCCTGGGATAGGATGTCGAGTCCACTACAAGATGAAGGAATTCAGCTCGATTCCAACGGCAGTCTCTGCTCTTGCCACTAAACTGCGCCCCGATGAGAGAAGAGCTAAGTAACGGCTGCTGGTGTTAAATAGAAATCCAAGATGGCCCTCACAGATTCCTGGACCCTGGCTATTTGATCAAACGCTAATCCAAGTATTGCCGTGAAGCGATTTTGCGGATATAATTAAAGTCCCAAATTAGTGGGCCTTAAAACACAGAGATTTTCTGAGTGGGGCTGACCTAACCACAGGAGCTCTTTAAGAGCAGAGAGTTTTCCCTGGCTGGTCACAGAAGGTGAAGTCGGAGATACAAAATGAGAGAGATTCAGCACCAAAAGGGAGGTTTCTCCGTTCTTGGGATAGAGGAGGGGACGTGGCAAAGACCAAAGAGTGGCCTCTAGCTGCTGAGTGAACTCCTTCGGGGAGCCCCAGCCTCACAACTGCAAGGAACTGAACTCTGCCAGAAGCCCAAGGGAGTGTGGGAGTAGGCCCTTCCCTAGCTGGGCCTCCAGATGAGGATACAGCTTGGCTGATCCCCTCATTTCAGCCTCAGGAAACCCTGAGCAGAGATCTGGCTAAAAAGTGTCAGAATCTGTGGCATAATCAATTTGCACTGTTTCAAGCTGCTAAGTTTATGATTATTTGTTACACAGCAACAGTAAAGGTCTCTTCCAAAGGGAGCTGTGCCAGGCTAGGTCACGTGTAGGTACTGTATTTGGTCTTGACTACACACAAGTCACTGGCCTTTCCCCAATCAGTTCAGTGCTTACTACCAGTGTAGTAGAAAGAAAAACTCATGCAAGGATGAACTACGGGACCACAAAAAACCTTGGTTCCTAATTAAATTCTACTGCAGTGTGTGTTCTGCCAGTGTAGACAGGTCTCTGCAGCTTCTAAATAACAGAGCATAGTTCTGCCTTCCATATCTATCCTTCCCACCATTTTATACAATTAGAGCCAAATGAGGTAAGCTCAGGTAGTTGGCCTTGGAGGACTCCAGGCCACATGGTCTTGGGCCAGTTTTCTCTCCTTACGGAAGGCGATAATGTGTGACTTGTCTTCTAGATGACGTTATCAGAGCACTGGACAACTCTCCCACCAAGCATCCTTTCCCTAGAAAGAAGTTTCCTCCTCAGCTGTCCTCACGACACAGAGGCCATTTTGTCTGGACTGAGGTGGAGCTAAACATTAAGCTCAATCTCCTCTCCTACCAGCCCCTTTCCTGAGCTTTCCCTCCTAGGGGCAGCTGGCCCAGGTGCACACGCATAACCAGTGGCAGAAAGTTAAGGTCTCTCTCAAGTTCAGCAAGCTTTTCTAAAGCGTCACCAGAACCTAGAATTAGATCTTATAAATGTGCAGAAGAGCTGCCAAAATCGTTTTCACAGCCAGAACCCAGAACATGCAATTTGATAAACCAGTGTTGAGAAATATGATCTTCGAGAGCAAAGCTGGTTTGATGTAGAAAATTCACAGATGGACAGTATGCCTGTCTTTGAGCCTGTATAGAGATGTTAGTTAGGTGAGGCCCACAAGGTTCTTCCAGCTAGAGATCATTATCATCAAAACAAGAACCCCAAAATCAGATCCCACTGAATCTCTGACATGGAGAGCTTTTGCTCCCAGAAGTGCTTTCATACTGACAGGCGCTTTTCAGTGGGGGGGCCACCGGAGGACATATCTCTAGATGTCACAGGCTCTGCCCATGCAACCTCCACTCTGATGGTCACCAGGCTGAGCACAAGGCACTGGGAAAAGGCTCACCAGGAGCCATTTTAAAGGGGTAACATACAGATCCAAGTGGTGCTGTTGTTTCACAAGCCTCGATTCATTCTGGCATCCTTACGGAAGGGCCTTTGAGGCTCCTCCTACTGAGACATGGCCCAAACACCCAGCCCGCCATGTCAAGGCTGGAGGTCACCCTAATTCACTATTTCACCTTCTCCCCCTGGTAAATGGAATGGATGGGCAGGTATTCATCCTCCCAGGCACCCACAGTGGGTTTGGGAAAGAGCCCTCTGCATGCTTCTCACCAGCTGGGCGTGTTAAGGATGAAGAGAAAAGGCCTTCAGAACCACTGGGCTTAGAAAAATTCCCAGTCAATCCATCACCTGCCTCCTCTAGAGAAGGGTCTGCCCGTCCAACCTACAGGTCCCAGGGCAGGTGGAGATAGGAATGTGAGGCAGCAAGTGGAGGTAAGAGTTGTGTCTATGTGTGCTGTGTGCGAGCGCATGTGTGTGTGTGTATGTGTGTGTCTAAGCGCAGAGACAGGACTAGTAATAGAAGAGCCGGTGAGAGGGCGTGGGAGACTGGGAACTTATTTATAAAATCTCTTCTGCCCTAAAGCAAGTCAAACTCCCTGCTGAGGAGTGGCTTTTTCTTCCTCCCTTTTGAGTCCTGTGTGCTGAACTGACCTCTCCCCGGTGGAGGTCAGCGCTCTGCTCACCCTGTGCACACTCAGCCTTTTGGGGCTGGATTGCTTTAGAAGCCTGAAGAGGAGACAATCTTCAGCTCGAATTTCTGAGAGGAAAGCTGTGCTAAATCTTGAGGAAGCTGGCCTGTGTGTATATTTTAAAGAAATATATGTGTATGCTCTGATCTTTTGGGAACTGTGGAGAAAACAAAAGGCAAACATGAAAACTGTACATCACCAGAGTCCCCTCCCACAGCTACTTTACCCACTAAAATAAATCAGGCAGGGTAATGAATGAGGTTTTAAGAAATGTAACTGAACTTAAAATACAAGGTCAGCATATCATCCTAGGTAATCCTTTGGAGGATGAGAAATTCTCCTGATTTTCCCACAGGGTTATTTCAGATGTGCTTTCTGAGCCAAACTATTTTAAAAGCGTTCATTCTTCCACTGCCCTGCCAAATGTGAACTTGAGATTCACACGCACTTTTCGAGAGCTTATTAGTGATATTAATGATCATGGATCAAAGGCAAACCCTAGACAATTATTTAGGTGCTTTAAAACCTCATCTGCTGTATGAGGGCAACAATTTCTCAGTTTCGGCACAGATGAAGTTACTCTGATGTGTTGGGTCTAAAGCAGCATTACGAACATGGCTTTACGGAGAAGACATGACACATCTCTTTGTATGATTAAAATGTACACCTAGTCACCAAGAAAAAATAAACAAAATTGACAAGCCTCTAGCGAGACTTTCTCATTCATTTGAAAGCAAGTACACTTTCAGACCTGCAGAAAGCCCCTCATTTAAAGAATATTCCGCTCAGAACACACCCTGCCTCTTTTAACATCCAGCATTTAAACCTACACACACCCTACATTTTAAAACAATAATTCTTTACTATGGCTCCTCCTGAGAATCAGTTATTTGAGGAGCTTTTAAAACTGCCAATACTCAGGCCAAATTGCAAGGATTCGTATTGTAACTGGAAGCTACTCAGTAATCCCAATGTGTGGCCAGTACAAGGAACCTGTTTTTAAATGGATGCAGAAATTAACACATCAGAGTGGCATGTTTACCTTAACTGTGGCACTTAGGCTATTAGAGATCATTTTATTTGACAAAGGGAGAAACTGAGGCCTGGGAGGTTCGCTAACTTTGTCGCAAAGCACACAAACCAACTAGTGGCAAAGCAGCAACCTGAACCCAGGGTTGCAGCTGGGAGCACCACACCATCTAGAGTCTCCGGATCACCAGCTGGACCCCAGGTCCTGGCCAGGTCAGAGGCCCGTGGGCGAGGGTGGCCAGCGTGCCGGCACCAGCAAAATGCTAAGAAAGGTGCTTTGCTTTATTGGCCGCGGTGGTTCTCAGCATTTCATGCACAGCTATCCAAATGTATTATTCCAAACTCAGATTGAAATGCCTTGGAAAGATTATGTACAGATCCGAGGGGAGATGCATATACAGGCAATCAGAGAGTCCTGGGATCCTGTCATAAAAGGCAGTTAGAGAAGAGCTAGTCCAGGACTTCATTCAGTGATGCACAAGGACTAGATCCGCTTAGAAAATGGAAACCAATCCACTTGGGAGATGTCAAGATTCTCTGGAAGAGAGTCAAGGTCGCATACTTTAACCTCTCACAAGAGGGATCTATCTTAGCTCACTACTGGGAGAAGTGGGAACATATTTGCATTGTAAAGACCACCCCAAAATCTTAGGGGCCCATTTAATCACAACACGCCACACAGGGTTTTCCAAACCTACATCTTTAGAACCAGTGGCTTGGGAGCAGAGCTCCTTGGATTATTTCAACACAGTGTTCGAAACCTCAGGGTTGCTTCAAGGAGGAAGGAGGCTCTAACAGAATATAACTTTAAATAGCATGTTCAGGAAAGGGCATTTAGGATGTATATTCCTCGGGGCTTGCTTGTTTTGAAGAAAAGTGATACACACTAATTTTTTAAAACAATTTTACTTTTTATTCATAAAGCAAGTTCATTTCCTCTACACACTTCTTTTACCCATGTACTTTCAGACACATACAACTATTTAAACTATTTATACAGTTTCAACAAAAGAAATGACAGGATACGGGGGATGGAGAAAAAGAGTTTCTCTGGTGATTACTGCGGTGTCTGGCTTTCTAACTGGACTAAAGAAAACTATCCTGTAAAATCCACACCTACAGCCACCTGATCAGATGCTTGGGATCATATATATGGTCTTATTGATTTTTGTTTACAGAATCAAGGTTTTTGATAAGTAACTCTAATGACAATAATAAAGTAATTCATGGTAATATACTACCTAATAAAATGTATTGAATGTGACATACAGTACTGAGCAGTTCTCAACAATTAAAGGTAATAACTTCATCCACTCAAGTCCCCTCTGTTAAGCGCACACATTGACATATATTTGTTCCTCATCTTGTTAAATAAATATAGAAAGCAAATTAGAAGGAGTTGTGCAGATTTCTGAGAATTTAATTATATCATTAAACTGTAATACCAATGATACAGTTAGACTTCTGTCCTGAGTAATTATCTGCATTAACTTCATTTTACAATGCTTAATTTACTTTGTGCTTAAGTAAGATTTTAAACTATTTAACGGAAATCAGCTTAATTCTGATTTTTCACTTGCTCCACTATACTTCAATTCATTAGTGTTTCAGTAACAAGTGAACTCTAGTTAATCTTAACAAACAAAGCATGGAAATTTTCTCGTAACAGAAAAGAAGAAATTAAAATGATTTCCATATTCAAGTCACAGAACACTAAAGAGAGACTTTTTGGCTCTTAGGAAAGGCATTTGTTAAGTCAAAAGGAAGGCCGCTCACTAAAATTTTGTGGAAATAGTACGGTGGGGCCTGCCAAGAAGGAATTCAAGGAAACTGGGAATAGCAGCACTGTGATCCCAGGCCATTCCCTTGGGCACAGAGCTTTTCTTCCCTTCTGTGCTCTGCCCTCACCAAGCCTTTCCTAAAATCAAAGGCCGTGAGATGCACAACTCATGCTCAAATCCAAACATGACACCAGAAGCAAACAATTGACTGTGATCCCATTGTTGTCTCTAAGACCTATTTTGAGATATCTAATTCACAAACAAGCTGGAATCTCCATAAATCAAACTAGAGGGGAGCCTGGATGGCTCAGTAGGTTGAGTGTCCAATTCTTGGTTTCGGCTCAGGTCATGATCCCACAAGTGTGAGACGGAGCCCTGCATCAGGCTCTGTGCTGGGCATAGAACTTGACTGAGATTCTCTTTCACTCCCTCTGCTCCTCCCTAGCTCACGCTTGCTCATGTATACACTCTCTCTCTCTCTCTCAAAATAAACATTAAAAAAAACCTAGTTTTTTAATGATACTTGTCATAAAAAATACATTTTCTTACTTCTTTAATATTAACATAAGTAAACAAAAACCCTGCAGCACTCACTCCTGTCTCCCCAAATGGTTGCCCCCTTTCATTTAACAATTTATATGCATATTTAGATGAGAGCTAACCTCCAGAGGCAAAGGAAAAATAGTGTGTCAGAAAAATCACACTGACTATTCTCTGACATTTCTTGTTTATGGACATTAAGAAAACAACACAAAATCCAATGTCAATCTAGTAAAACAGTAAAAAAAAAAAAAGCCATCTGAAAGCACAGCGATGTGACTTAGAAGCCATGATGACACTGAGAAAGTTAGGGTGTTCAAATTGTTAACATTAACTGAGTGGATCCACATTTCTCCCAAACATCAGAATTACAGAGACTTGAAAATAAGTTTATTCTGGGTTACTAAGTAAGTAGTTGAAGAACTTGTTCTTTTTGATTAAGAACACTGACAAGCTCTCAGATTTTCAGATGCTGAATTAATAAGATTATCAAGAACGTCAACATACACCCCACTCCCAGGAGTAGAGAATTCTGCATTTCCCAGTTAATAAGCACCAGTAAAACTTGGCAGCCATCTTCCCTTTTGTATTTCCAAACATCCAAAGAATCACACAACCACTCAAGTAAGAAGAGATTGGGGGTGTTTCAGACATGTGGAAGAAAAATGCTTAGAGGCAAAATTCCTTCAACACGTGCCATAATGTGGAACGGAGAGCTGTTCCTTCCATCAACCCTGTGAAAATCCCATGTACGTGCGGGCTGTGAGAAAGACCAGTCAGTCTACAACTCAAGGTGCTGTTTTCCCTCTCAGGTCACAGTAATTGTTATTTCCACAAATATACCAAACCCTAAAGCCAAGGCTTTTCTTGAAAAGAAAATCACTAAATCACAAGTATTCACTTTACCCCATTAACAAATGAAATAAAAACTTTTCAATTAAAAGCTTTTCTCTGCTGCCTCCATTTCAAACATCTCCTTCTAGGTGTGCATTAGGCGCAGCCTGTGTTCTGGAACGGTTGTCTTTTTTTTATTCTAGACTCTTCTCCAGGGAGCTTATTGTCTCTTGGCCAGTCACGGGGTTACTACTTGGGTCCTGTTGAAACCGTTCCAGTGATTCTGTTTAAGAAGATTCAAGGACACACTATGCTTCTGTCTTCAGTGAAGAGCATGCCTAGAATTGCTGTCCCTTTAAAAGCAGAGCCCCCGCCCCCCAACAACCATGGAGACTGAATCTTGTGCACTCTACCCCAAAGGGATGAACACAGTCTGCTCCACTCTGATTAGTATTCTGTTAGGTTCCGTCTTCTCCCATAGAATGCTTTGTTTGCAATTGGCTAAAGAAGAAAACCTAGGAGTGGGAAGAGGAAAGGACACCAGTGGACAGGGCCACGGTCCTGGTGAGTGAAGGTCATGAGGCTGGGTCACACAAAGGGGACAAGTTTCTAGGCGGGTGAGGAACATCTAAGGAATAGGATCTACAGTCAGGGCCAGGTATAGTGATCAACATTGAACTTCATGACCCAAGATGGTGCCATGAAATATGGCTGCCTCTTAATGAGTCTTACTCTATAACACAAGTGGGAAAGGAGACATTGGGAACTATAGAATGAGCTAGGAGTAACCATACTTAGTCTTAAGCATGTACACCAACACTGTTTCCATACTCTTTTATTACTCTGGGCTTTTTCTGGGTTATTTTTCTGCTAACTCCAACATTCTGGGAATATACTTGATTTTCCTTGTTACTAGGGAGGTGCTACTTCAAAGGACCACACAATGTTGAATAGAAAAAAAGACGTATTTGATGGGTGGCCTGTGAATATGTTTTTTTCCTCTATTTAGAATGAAACTGGGTTAAGAAAATCTTTAGTAGGTGTCCATCCAAAATAAGTCATTGCTATGATTCACTCTGACATTTCAGCAAGCCCACTGGAGACATTAGTGGGTGATAGTGCAAATGGAAGGCTCCTGTTTTGAAACTGAAACTGTCAGTGATGCCTTCCAAATGGGAAACTGGAAACTCTGGCCACTGAGTTCCCCTTGGGTTCGAATCCTTCCTGAACCTAACCAAAATCTTAGAGGAGGGGGCAAGCGCAGGGACAGACGCCTAAGCTACAAGCAAGAGGAAGCCTGTCCCTCTGCTCTCTTCCTCTAATGCAGGGTCAAATTAGCCATAACCTTCTAGTAATTCTTAGGGTAGGTAACAGTTTCATGGGTGCAGTGGCCACCATGCTGTAGAGAACTTGGGAGCAGAGCTGCTCATATGCTGAACCCAGAGGGCATGGCAGCCAGTATTGACGAAAGAAACACTAGGGAGTCTCCAATTAGTCCAGTGGCTCTCAAACTCGAGCATGTTTCAGAATTGCCCAGGGTTTCTCATTCAGTAGGCCGGGGGTGGGGCCCAAGATGTGCCTTTCTAACACATTTCCAGACAGTGATGCTGGGCCCAGAACCAGATACTGAAGACCACTAGCCTGTTCCTTCACTTCTGTCCAACTCAGGCTGAGGAACAGGAAGAGAAATTGTACCCCTAGAAATTGTACTACGGCACTGCCTTCATGGAGGCCATCATACAGTGTGCACAGCGATGGGCCAAGAAGGCACATGGTTGGTTTCTTCATGCAAGTCCTTGAAGAATGGGATCATCCTTGACAAGGTGAATGGCCATTTATCACAAAAATAATTTTCTGAAGACAGTTATAAAGCATGAGAAAGTAGCAATGTTGGTAGAAAAAGCCTATGGCATCCTGAAGATGAATGCATTGAAAACTAACCCTAACACAGATAAATATTTTCGGTATAAAATAATCATTCTAATTCCTTTAAAATCACAGCATCTACATACACCCCTCTCTTTCCACACCTTTGGCCACTAGAGCCCTAACTACATCTTTGCAATCCTCTTTAGTAAGTTAGTGGCCTCTTTCATGCTTCTTTCTTTTCTTGGCTGGGCTGCCCTGGATTGCAGATAATCTTTCAGTGTTTGTGGCTGAGCCGGTTTGCTGTGCCTGCCCTGGCTTATTTTTCGTAAGACGTCCGGAGGAGAGATTTTCCAAAACATGCAACTCTTCATTAGATGCCGTTTTTGCCAAACCTTGTTTCAAAGGTAAACCCGGATCCGACAGCTTTGGCAAAACCCTGACAGCTTTGCTTTTTTCAACTATTATTTCTCTTGGGACTAATTGATCACTTCCAAGAGAAACTCTCTTGTGGTGGTCGATGTCTTCCACAGAGCCGAGGTTCCTGCATTTCTGTTGTGCTCTGGCCCCTTGTGGACTTTGTTTTGGACCTGGTGATGCTGACTCACAGCTACAGACGGGGCTCCTGCCTAGAAGCCCTGTCTCTGACCACTCCCCACAATGAGGTTTTTGCTGGCTGCTGGTGTCTCCTGGCGGGGTCTGATGAACATTTTCCAGCTTTTGAACAGGAAGCCCCCAGTGGCTCTCAGCTGCCTTTATGTAATTTGCTTGTCCCGTGGACTCTGACAGGGGACTGGCTGAAACCTGACTGTTACCCCTCCTCCTTGCCATCTCCGCAATCACTGGGTCACTAGCTGTCCCCCCAGTGTCCAGGCTGCTTTGTGATTTGCCCACAATGCTGCTTTTTGTTTCAGTTCTTCTCACACTAAAACAAAGAAAGATTTTTTTGTTTTGTTTTATAAAGCTGCAATGACATGGTGCCCTACAAATGCCCTTGTCACACTGCCTATCCGTGGACAAGGAGCCTGGGCTACCCTTCCTTCTCCCTTACTTCCCTGGCAAATCCAGAAAAGTCCCTGAGCGTGATGTTTAAGTTCAGACTGCATCAAGCAATAGCCTTCACATTTTCCAACACACTAGGATTAGTTATTAGGATATATGAGAACAGGCCTTGCTTATTGATCACTGGGTTACACTGTAGTTATACTTGAGTTATGATGGATCTATTTTAATTAAAGCAGACAAATATTCATTTCAGATGTCAAGGGTCAATACTGCCTAAATTTGATATGTTGACATTTTCTCCAGAAGCAAATGCTCAGATACATCCAAATCACAGGATATGCGTGTGTTTATATGCAAGAATGTGCTTATACACACACACATACACACACACACTTTTTCTACAGCACACATAAAAGACAATGCAAACTCACTCACTTTGTAAAATTCACTTTGAGGAATAGGATAGCAATGCAGGGGGAGAATTGAGAGACTAGAGACTTGACTTCAAGATTTTCAGGCTGGTGAATAGTAGGAAATTTCTTAAACCACCAAGCCAAACTCAAAACACTGAAACTGAAATATTTAGTTTGGCTAAGCCTTAACACACACACACACACACACACACACACACACACACACACACACACACACACACACACACACACACACACACACACACACACACACACACACACACACACACACACACACACACACACACACACACACACACACACACACACACACGTTCTTATTGTTCCTAATCAGGGCTTGAGGATTATCATAATTATATTAGAATGAAAACCTGCATTTTAGGAAAGGAATGTATTTTTTTTTTTTTAGATCGACCTGTAGTCACTCAGAAGGTTGTATGAAACACACCACCAAACAGGTGTGTTTCATCTTCAAAGTGCTTGTAATTAATTACTCCTTGCAACACACCTGTGAAGCAAGGACTTGCTCCCCATTGTCCAGAAAGCAGCAGACAGTCAGGAAGGCAGAAGAACAAGCACGGAAGTTAGGGTAAAGCTGGTGCCAGACGGGGTCTTGTAATTAGTTTCCACAAACTCTTGTGGAATTCTAGGCTTTGTGTCATGTATCCATATACACAGTCAAAAAGGAGAAAAAGAAAATTTGTGGGACCTACATTTCTTTCAGAGTATTTCTCTTGCACTTCGCATTGGGAGGAAGTGGACTCTCCGCACACTCAGCAAAATAATCAGACGCTCCATGGAGAGCTCCTTCTGTCTACTCCAAAAGATAACAAAGGTTCAACCAGAAATCTATTAGCTGAACATGAGAAAAAACAGTTATGCTCTGAATGCCCCAGCGAACAGATTTTTGTGAAGACCAGATGAGACTGCTTAGTGTTAGGCTATTTTACTTTTTAAAAATTGAGAACGTTTTGGTAAATTGTCACTTTTTTTGGACTCCTACCCAACACAGTTCATACATTAATATATACCACAAACATGCAAGGCTGTAAGAGAAAGGATGCAGGTTCCGAACCATCTGGGAACTCTTAGCCAATCCCTTTTTTTTCTGAGTAGGCTCCACATGCAGCACAGAGCCCAATACAAGACTTGAACTCATGACCTGGAGATGAAGGAAGAGTCAGATGCTTCACTGACGGAGCCACACAGGGGGCCTTTAGCCAGTATCTGATATCTCTGTGGCCCAAACTGTGACAAAGCCCAGAACTACAGTGCTGGGCAGAGGCATATTTGTGAGCTCTGATCTTCCAGAAAGATCCACTGGCACAGTGGTCTGTACCCTGATTCCTGAGAATTCCACACATTTTCTCTATTTACAAAAATATAGGGGTGCCTGGGTGGCTCAGTCGGTTAAGCATCCGACTTCGGCTCAGGTCATGATCTCACAGTTCGTGGGTTCGAGCCCTGCGTTGGGCTTTGTGCTTGGTGACTGTTTCAGATTCTGTGTCTCCCTATCTCTCTTGACCCTCCCCTGCTCATGCTGTCTCTATCTCTCTCTCAAAAATAAATAAAACATTAAAAAATTTTTTTTAAAATATAGAAGGTGGCCTTTGCAATACTCAAGACTGCATAAAGAGTTAAGGCTTTTAGTGGATACTTTGAAAACTGAACTTTGGAATTCTTGGCTACTAAAAAACTGGGAGTTTTTCTTAAACTATGCACAACAATTTTACATATTTCATAGATTATCTGTGTATCTATTCTTATATGTTTCCATGGAAACTTCATATAGAAGTACATGTACTTACAAAAACAGGACACCTGGGTGGCTCAATCAGTTAAGTGTCTGGCTCTTGATCTCCGCTCAGCTCATGACCTCACAGTTTATGAGTTTAAGCCTTGCATTGGGCTCTGCTAAAAGTGCAGAGCCTGCTTGGGATTCTGTCTCTCTCATTCTCTGCCTCTCCCCATGCTCTCTCTCTCAAAATAAAGAAATAAAATTTTTAAAAAGTACTTATAAAATGTAAAAAACTCCCAGTATTTGCCAACAGTGCCCTATTTCATAGTTCTGGAATCATTTCCTTTTTGTTAAGCTAGCAGATAATCCATACGAGGTGTTAACTTCTCTCATTTCCTGTGACACTAAGTACCCTTCTCCATCAAATTCCATAGTAAAATGCTGCGGCCATAAGGAAGAATTTTGGGAAATTATCAGTGGGTCCCTTGCTTTAGACTTACATTGGAATTAACCATGGCAGTCCAAGAATGCCTGGTAGATGGCAACCATCAGTATGATACCTGGATACCCCACAGGCTGATGCTATGACCTTTGTCCAATCAGTGATACTCTGTACCACTGAGCACCAGCCTTTAGCTCCTGCTAATCCAGCCTATGGTTTCAGACCTGGATCAATGTCACTCATAGTCTTATCCAGATATAACCTAAAGTCAGTTTTAAGAGTTAGTAAATAGAATATATAGGTTTTATTGGACTATACTGCATTTTGATACTTCTCCCTTTCTCCCCCTAAGACTCACTATTTGACCAGACAAAGCTACAGTTTAAAGTTAAATGGGTAGAAGGGGGGGAGAGGGAGACGGAGGGGGAGGTGGGGGGGAGAGAGAAAGAGAGAGAGAGAGAGACACTGATATTTATGTGTGAAACACTTCTAAACATGCCCTATAAGTACAGTAGATTTTCCCCTTATAACCACACCCTGTAAGTGCTGTATTTTCAGAGCTGAACAATTAACATAAGGAGCATGAGTCAGGCTTTGAACAACTCTGTGGGAACCAGAAAGCCTTTTGCTATTAGGAATGATGTAAATTCCCCAAGGCTTGAAGAAGTCCACAATGGAAGGCAGACAGGGTCATAAATAACAACAATGGATACTGCATCGACCACATAAAGTATGATGCCGCAATGGTGACACTCTTCAAATCTCATACTAGATTCAATCTCTGCCTTTATTAATTTATTTTTAAAACTTAGTTTAAAAAGCACTATGCATCTCCTATGGGAACTTCAAAAACTTCTTTAAGAGACATGACAATTGACTCTCATCCCAAATTCCTCTGAACACAATGGGGAAAATGTCCTTGGAAGGAAAAGGACAACAGAAAATGCGATGCAGTGACAGAAGGAAACGTCCAGTTTAAAAAGTGCAAAACCTGTGACTTTGCTTTAAAAAAAAAAAAAAAAGAAAGAGAAAAAGAAAAGAAAAAGGCAAGGCAGGGTCTCCTGCTTACAAATTAAAACCACATTTGGCAATTTGTTGAAGGAGGCATATTTACATTTGTATGAAGACTGGGTGGGCAGGAAAATAAAAAAAAGCTTAGACTCCTTCTTCAGTCTTCAGTCCTTGAACTGTCAGACATCATTAGAAATCTCTCATTCTTATTTTTCTAAGGTCAATTCATTCCCCTTTGTCACTAAATCGCAGCCTGCAGAGCCCCTCAAACAAATATTCCAGAGGAAACAGTGATCCTCTGGAACAGGGACTGGGAACAAAATTTCCCAAGGGAGTTGTCCTGATTACTAATGGCTTCTCACATCTGGCATCAAAATGCAATTGTGGCTTATCCAGAGGCAAAATTCTAAGGTACAGACAGTGTGTGCTGGGAAGTGCTTCTTGGGCTTACCTAAATGACACGACTCCTTTTTAGATTCTGCCTTGAATAATGACCCTGACGTCTTCTGCAAAGAATACACACAAACTCAATATATTAAAAAAGGTTACTAGTTGGCCACCCAAAGTCCAAAGTTCCCACTCCATTGGGACTTGGGTATTTAAGAAATAGGTTAACCAACGGGCTCTCTTTGGGCCTTCATCAGTGATTCTTCTTAACCTAGGGGCTAGCTCTGAGTCTAGCCAAGGAATAAAATTCTGCATATATTATCACCTGCCCCATCCACTCCCCACGCATTTATTAATTTTTGGTTAACACTTTTGGTTTAAAATTTTTTTTAATGTTTTATTCATTTCTGAGAGAGAGAGAGAGACAGACAGAGAGGGAGCAAGCGAGCAAGCAGGGGAGGGTCAGGGAGAGAGGGAGATACAGAATCTGAAGCAGGCTCCAGGCTCTGAGCTGGCAGTCAGCACAGAGCCCGATGTGGGGCTCGAACCCACGAACCATGAGATCATGACCTGAGCTGAAGTTGGACGCTTACCCGACTGAGCCACTCAAGTGCCCCAACACTTTTAGTTTTAAACTTTCCACCTGTATAGAGTGTCTAGGACAAAAACCAGGGCAAAACCTAACAGAAGTAGGGCAGGGCCACAGGCCCCACAGGGAGTCTAATGCAGGGGGACTGAGCAGCCCAGGCAGGCTTCCAGAGCAAGAGGTCAGGCCTTGTTGCCTGGAGTCACCTGGACGCACCCGGAGGTTGAGGATGGCCGAAGCAGGTGCACCCCAGGACAGGTTCAAAAGGAAGGTTGAACAGGTGAGTGTTTAACTATGAAAATGGGTGATCCTACCTTAGTGCTGTCTGACCTGGGAAACACATTTTAAATTTCTGGACAGAAAAGACTGCAAAGAGAGTCCTTACCAGCATTAGCAAAGTAAGATGTTTCCTGCCTCTAATCAGAGAATGGGCTGGACTGAAATGTAGTTAGAAACACTGGTTGATGTTCATATTAAAAAGGCAAATTGAAACTGGATAAATCAAGGTGTTCACCCCATAGTGACTTACTGAATTTCACTTCTGAACAGAACACTGTTAGATTAATGAGGGACGAGGAGAGAGTTGGCCTAAAAAAACGTAAGAAACACCTGCTCTTGAGTTTATAACCTCCTCAAGGAGTGTATGTAAAACACAGCTGAGGCTCCCAAAGGCTATTGGGAAGACTGGCACCAAGGGACCTTTTCAAAAAATATAGATTCCCAAGACCCATCCCTGGAAGTTCTGATTTACCAGATCTAGGGTGGGGCTACAAGATCTATATTTGGGTTCCCAGGTGATTCAAGCACTGCTGACATACATGAAATAATTCTCAACAGAGAAGAGCAGCAGATAAACAAATGTAAAGTGGTACACTGAGGCAGTGCTTGGCAGAGTCCGGTCCAGTTACCTCAGGCATCAAAATTACCTGGGAAGCTTGCTAAAAAACGTTCAGGATTCCACCCCAGAATCTACTGCATTGGGATCTCCAGGGGCTGGAGTCAAGGCATGTGCATTTTAGGCAATCTCCCCAGTGATTCCAATGCCCACTCTAAAGGGGCATGGATGGACCTGATAACTGAGCAGAGTCCAGCAGAATCATCCAATCAGACAACAGTGAACTCTGTATTTGAGGCCCTATGGAAAAAGATGTGGACTCATAGAAAACACCCCTACTCTCATGGAGCCTCCATCCCATGGGGAAGACAAAAAACAAATACACATATGATGTCAGAAGGTTATGATGTTATGAGGAAATACAAACCTCCAAAGCCTTTTTTAGAGATGTTGGTGAGTAGGCAAGAAAGTGAGTTTTACTCAGAGATGAGTGGAGGATGAGCCATGTGAACAGAGTGTGCATCAGGCAGGGAGAAGCATGAATACCAAGGAAGACAGAACACACTTGGAGGGAGAGGAGAAACGGGGGAGCATACCAGGGGAAGGGGCTGGTGGGCAGGTAACTGGGGTGTGTGTGTGTATTGGTGGTGGTTTGTGAGGAGGGCAAATCATATATGGCTTTTATAAGGATGGCACATTTTATTCTAAGGAAGATGATGTGCCTTTAGAAGGTTCTAAGAAGGAAATGGACTTGGCATTTTAATTTTTTTATAGTTGATTTATTTTTGAGACAGAGAGAGACAGAGCATGAGTGGGGGAGGAGCAGAGAGCGAGGGAGACACAGAATCTGAAACAGGCTCCAGGCTGAGCTGCCAGCAGAGAGCACAACACGGGGCTCGAACCCACAAACTGTGAGATCATGACCTGAGCTGAAGTCAGACGCTTAACCGAGTGAGCCACCCAGGTGCCCCTGGGCTTGGCATTTTAAAAGGATCACTTTGGGAGCAGCTGAAGGGCAGATGGGCTCAGAGAGGTCAGTGATTAGACTACTGCAAAAGTCCACTCAGAGAGGAGGGTTCTTTCAGGAGGCTGGTGATGGTAAGAAATGGTTAGACTGAAAATATAATTTGAAGGGAAACCCAATAGAGTATGTCAATGGATATAGCTGGTCAGAAGAAAAGTCAAGGATGACTCCAAGATCTGTGGTTTAAGTAAGTTGATGAAGGAAGTTAGCCTTTACCAACACAGGAAGTACTGGAGGAGGGGCAGGCTTGAGGAAGTGGAACCAAGAAATCAATTTTAGATAACGTAAACTTGAATGGTCCTGCTGGGTATCCAAACAGAGACGCTGAGCAGGAAGTTAAGATACAGATTCAGAAGAGAGAGGTCTGGGATGTAGACACAAAGCTGGAAGTTCATGAAGATGGTATATAAAGTCTTCAGTGAGGATGAACTCCACTAGGGAGTGAGTTTGGGTAAGAAAAAAAGAAGAGGAAGAGGAGGATTGAGGAAAGGAGTCCACGAGGCAAACATCAGTGAAGAAACAGAAAAATCAAGATAACAGTATGTCCCGGGAGGCAAGAGTATAAAGTGCTTCACTGAAAGTGACAGCATTGCCACAAGTAAGCCGAGTGGTTAGTCTGACTGGTAGAAGGCAAATTGACAAGGGCTGTTTTGGGGGAAGTGCTAGGGCCCAGGCCTATCTGGGATGGATGGGTTCAAGAGCAAAGTGGAGACACAGTAGCAACCATAGGTCTCCAGTAGGAAAGTAATGTGCTGTAGGTGACTTTAAATTTTCTATAGACCACTAAAAAAGTAAAAAGAAAACTGGTGAAATTAGATTTCAATAATACATACTATTTTGCTCAATATATGTTATTATTACATGTAATATAAAAATACTGAGGCATTTTGTATTTTTAGACTAAGTGTTTGGAATCTGGTATGTATCTGACATTTACAGGACACCATTTCTGACTTGCCATATTTCCAATGGCAAGTGGCCAAATGTGGCCAAATGTGGCCAGTGGCTATAGTACTGAGTCATGCAGGGCTAGACACGTTAGAAGGGATCTCAGTAAGGAGAGCACAGAAATGGGGTAGTGGCTGGATTAGGGGGCTGGTTAATGGAGGGTGCATTGGCAATGATTCAGGGCACATTTGGAGGATGTGATTAGCTACCATGTGCCAAGTTTCAGCTGGGTGTTTCAGAAGCTCTGCATACACTCATCAATGTCACCTCAGAAAAGCTTGGTGAGGCAGGTAATACTGCTACTTCCACACTCCAGGGACCTCATTTAACATGAACAAACGGCACAGATGGCAGTGCCCCTTCTCATCTGAAAAATGGGGCTTCAGTCAGGAAAACCTTGCTTCAGCTTTCAAGCACCACCCCTGAGGCCCTGGGACATCAGTATTAGTCTAGGTTGGAACCACAGGTGAAGGTCCCTGGGGACATGGTACCAGACCACAGGTCACTCAGAGTGCCCTATGGCTGTACAGCAGTCCAGCGTGGCCCCTCGCATGGTGTTCCCAGCACCCCCAACAGCCACGCTTAGAAGGGATGACAGGAGCTCTCCCACCAAAATCATGTTTTCAGGACTGCAGAACACCCTGCGTGATATGACGACAATCAGGGAGGAGGCAGAAAGAAAAACGGTTCAGTGCCATTAAGGTCTTTCTCACAGCAGTACTTAACACAGAAACACGGCGCTCTTGGGCTTAATCTTTTGAAATCTCTTTTCTTATGGTTATGTACATGAGTTTCCTCTGATTCTATTTTATTCACTCCTCAATGAAAATAATTAATAACTCAAGCAGAATATTTTAAAAGCAGGTAACTCAGGGCACCCTGTGTTGCTCAGTCAGTTGAGTGTCCAGGAGTTCAAGGCTCCATGTCAGGCTCTGTGCTGACAGCATGAAGCCTGGGTCCTGCTTCAAATTCTGTATCTCCGTCTCTCTCTGCCCCTTCGCTGCTCATACTCTCTCTCTCTCTCTCTCCAAAATAAAACATTAAACAAAATTTTTTTTTAAGCTGGTAACTCATAGTAAAATAATAGAATACAGAGTCTTAAGTTACATTCTAAATGTTACTGTGTCTGAATTCTTCGTGATCACAAATACCCAGAAATGATCAAAACAGGTTCGCTCTCCTGGGATGAGACAAGGAGCACAGAGAAGTGGGGGGTGAAAGCCAAGGTCTGGCATTCACTGGATGCTTGTTCCAGAGCCCATCTCTCAAATCCCTGATGGTGGGTTTCTCATCTGTCCTACAGGATTATTTGGGAAATTTAAATGCAACAAGGTATGTGAGACACACTTTAGAAAGTGGAAAGTTCTAAGCAAATTTTCTTGACATCCCTATAAAAGAAAACCTAGTGCCTATAAAAAACATAAAGGGTTTTCGAGAAGACAAGGATTCATTGGTAAAGAACGTACATGATTAAAGTCCTTTCCCCTGCGTCTACTGAGTTACTTGGCAGGCAGGTATTGTCCCTATTTGACAGACAAGAAGAATGAGACCCAAGAGACTAAGTGTCTAAGGCCACACATTTAGCTAGGGACAGAACAGAGTCAAGAAGGCCTGGCCCTCTGTGCACTGCTCTCTCCTCTGTGCCCAGTGAGCCCTCTTTCATCACAGTCAGAGATGGAAGTTGTAGAAAGAGGACAGGATGCTAAGTCGGAAGTCCTTGGGCCTGGCCCCTTCTCAGCTTCTTCTTTGAAGTGAGATCTGTACAAGATACTTCTCTGAACATCAGTTTCCTTGTCTAGAAAAGAGAAATGACAATATCTCTACAGTGGACACTCATGCATTTTCTGGAAATGATACTCAGATTTTGTCTCAAGTCCCCACCGAATGTCCATGCATTTTCAGGAGGCCTGTCTCCACACCCGGCTCCAGAGGTGGGACTGTGATCCCAGCAAGGCCAAGCAGAGTACATGTCTTTGAGCTTCAAAGACATGCATGAACTGCAGGGGCCCTGGGCAGAACCCTGCTCTCTGTGCCCATGGACCTGGCGATACCAGAGCCAATCACCACATGCAGTCTAAGAATGAAGCCAACACTGTGGAAGGCAGATGGGAGAATCAGTCCTGATGATATTCTTTGTGCCTCTGATTGGCAAGCCATACCTGAAGTCTGGACTTTACAGGCACGTGAGAGCCAAAAACCTTTTCTGCTAAGCCATTTTGAGTTGGCCTTCCTGTCCCCTGAAAACTAAAAGGTTCAAGACTGATACAATCTCTTCTCAGGTTTGTTACATTGAATAAGTTATTGTATGTGACAGCTCTCAGCAAACAATAAGTCTTTTGCAAACAATAAAAGCAGTGTAAAAGTAATATACTGTCAACTTACTTGGGAGGCAAATAAAATATTAAAGTATAAACCTAGACCACTTTCAATTCTTCCAAGGCTTTGTGATAAGGCAAAAAGAAAAGTTATTCCTTCTTTTTAAGACTTTTTTTTTTAAGTAATCTCTACACCCAGCATGGGGCTTGAGCCCACAACCCGGAGGTCAAGAGTTGCATGCTCCACTGACTGAGCCAGTCAGGTGGCCCAAGAAAAGTTATTCTTAAACTTTAGAGTGATGCCCAACCATTTTCAGGAGCATCGGCATTCTGAAGTGTGACAAGCAGAGAAGGTTAAGTCACTTACAGAAAAGTAGCACAGCACAGCACGAATTCTGACAGTGACCACAAGCTTAGACCATGATACACTGTGACCATACAGAAGTCACACGTCTTAAAATTAGGAAGAGGTCTCTCTTTCCCAAATTTCATTTCTAATATTTTCTTAATTTATGTGGTAATTAATAAGTTATGGAAGTAAAGAGGTAAAACAGGTGGACAGAGTAGTAGTGAACACTTAAAAGAATGCACAGAGAGATATACCTACATAGTGGCTCAAAGGAACTGAGGCAAAAAGAGGTCAAATGGAAGAAAAAGGGGTATCTCTTGAATTATTCACTGTGAAGTCAAGTCATTTTCTCTGAAGATGCTAAGGATGGAAGACACCTGTACTGAGACACCACAGGCAAAGCACTCAATATAGAGACTGGCACCAGTGAGTCCTCATGAGATGCCCAAGACGCGGACGTGACCTTCCCCATTTCAGAAATGAGGAAACTGATGCTCTATGAGGCGAAGTCATCTGTCCAATTTCCACCATGAGGGACAAGTCTTTCGCTTCATTCTGTTTCTCTGCACCCAAGTCCCTCTTCAGAGCCCTCTAATTCTCTGCCTTCCTGAGAAAGGACAGATCTCGGAGGGAGAGTGGAGACACAGGCTCGCTGCTGCCACTGCCACCTGAGTCAGCAGCAAACACTCTAGTTTTGTTTTGTTTTTAAATAAAAATTGTAAAGTTTTCTTTTATTCTGAATTGATGACCATGAAACTGTCTTGTGTAGATCTAGGGAAGTACCAATAAATAGTGCAAAGAACGTTAACCTGAAAATGAAATCAGTGAAAAAAATCAAGGAAGTTACTGTGCAGGAAGTACATACTTCACAGGGATTTTCCAGTTTACATTCACCTAACCCTCGACAACCTAAAAATAAGTTCCGAACCCCACTAGGCCCCACTATCAAGTCTATGGCACCATACAAGCGTGATGAAACTGGGATACTTGAAAGCATGTGTAAGTTTGGGACCTGTGCTTCTTCGTGATGAGGGAAGTGGGATCATTGACCACTCTGAGAAATGAATGAAAGCTATTTAACTTTGACTAGAAAAACAAAACAAACAAACAAACAAAACCCCACAACTTTTTTTTAAAATTTCAGGATAATTCATGAATCACAGGTTAACAGTGTCCAGTGTAAAAGTAGAAGGGAAATATCTGTGAGAAATAGAAAGAAACTTAATAGGAACTACTTCAGGCAGAGATACTCCACCTTTGGGGGTGTCCTAATTCAAAAATGCCTCTCCCACAGAGATCTGTGGTTGAAAAATACCAACACCTGGCAAGAAGGCTGCTAGCCCTTCATTCAGGGTGATGATTTTCTTCCCTAACATCTCCCATGGCTGACTGTGAGGAGTGGACAGGATGGGCGAGCAGGGAGGTGGGTAAGTGCATATCCAGCCGTACAGGTGGTAGGGCTGGCCAGAAGAAGGCCCATGGTAGCCCTGGTCGCCAGTGGGAAAGAGGCAGAAGAGCCAGAGAGAAGACATCATAGATGACTGTCTTATTTCAAAATTCTGCTCAGAGCTGGCCCTCTGCCCAGAGATGCAGAAGGAATAGCTCTTCCCATTGCTCTTGGACACAGACAGCAAGACCCCCTTTCCAAGACTCCCATCTCATGACAGTAACAGCTTCTGTGAACGAGTCTGGGAACCTCACCCCATTTATGACATGGTTTCCTTGGGAAAATGAGTACTGAATTCTAAATCATCTGCTAACTAAATGAACTTTCTAAACATAATCCACTTGCGTGTCAAAATCTGTGCAATCACTGTGGGTGTTCAGATGAACATGTGAGCTTTTAGGAATTTGGGCCTGAGAAGTCTAGGAACTCCCAATTCCTATGTACCTCAGAGAAGTGACTGGGCTCTTCCTTGAAAGCTGTATATCCTTGTGAGTCTACTGGCAGCTACTGGGAATGAAAGGTGTGCTAGCTGGTGGTCCCCACCACACCTCCTACTCTGGGTGCTGGTTAACAGCACTCCTACTTAAGGTCACTCTTGCCGCATCCCTTTTTTATCATCGACTTCTAGCAAAATGAGGGTTTATCGCTTAACTTTTTGGTACTTATTTTTATAGCTGCAAAATGAAGTTGGGCTGGCAAATGGAGACAAATAAAAATGAGAGTGCTGAGCTTCGTGGGAAAATACCATGGGCAGATGAATAGTACCATTTCCAGCAGGCAGGGTAAGATATATAATAATCTATTAATCTGGTGTTAATGACACACTAACTCCTCTTCAGGGAAGAATGGAAATGATAACATAATTAATACTGCGTAAGTGTTTTCATTCACAAATACTAGTGGCTAATCATTGGGAAGAATTAGGAAAGAAGGATAAAACCTGAGCTTAGGCAAAGGATAGCTAATCCTTAAAAAAAATGATTTGACTGGATAAAAATTTATTATTGTGTCACAGTCCAGAAAAACTATTCTAGACAGACCAAACCAACTTAGAAAAGCTCATCCCCACCACCAGCATTTTCATTCATACATTCCGTGTAAGGGCGGGTATGTGATAGCTGCTGTATAGTTCTGTCTCAGTCTAAGGAAAGTGGTCCACCTATAGGCACTGCTGAGGGTGTGGCCCTAATCTGTTCCTCAACTATCTGTGGACCATGTTCTGGCTTGAGCACTGGCTACCGGTGACTAGAAAAGGGAAGGGCAGAAGGCAAGATGGTGGGCATTGGAGACGTCCATCTGCTGTAGGGTCAAAAGGAGAGCATGGTTCCTGGAGAAGCCTCTTTCTTGTGTGTACCCCAAAATGAGGCCCCATGAGTATAGGCAGACTGAGCACATTTCTCCCTTAAACCTAAAAACCCTAATTATCACAATACTGATCAATACAAGAATAAAAACTACCTCACATCACAAATTAAAACAAATCACATAAAAATATAAGAAAATATAAGTAAATGTTTGTCCAGCTTTGAAAACTGTAACACCAAGATCACCAAAGGCAGAAATCATTGTGGAAACCATAAAACTGAGGACACAGACACCTACCACATAACAGTGTCATATAATTAAAAGTAAATGATAAACTCACTAAAAGTTACTTTCCTTACTACTTAAGGAGTTTTTATATAGTTGTGAGTCTGTGAAATAGAAAAACACCAATAGAAAAATGGGCACAAACACACAATTCACAAATGAATGGGTCCTGGCTAAAATAAGTACATGGTGACCTCACTTATCAAGTATCAAGTATGAAGGGGTACAGACTAGGTCATTAACAAAGGCTGTCTTTAGGTTGGGAGTTGTGGATAATTTTTACTTTCTTTGTTTATATTTGGATTCAAGGGTTTTCATACAATGAACATGGACAATTTTGGTAAGCAGTTATTAAGTAAAAAACTAAGTTCGGAACACTGTGGGAAATGTGAAACATGGAAACCAACTCTTCCTCCTTAAGGAACTTTTTCTAGTGCTAAGGGAATCTGGTTAATGGCTTGTAAGTAATTTACCACTAGCATTGTTCAGGAAATACAATAAGATGAGAAGAATGGATTCTTAAAAAGCTTATGACACATCATGAAAAAAACTAGAAAAAAACCCCCACTACTTACTTAATTTTTTGATACAAAAGGAGAGTTCTTTTCTCGAATGATCTGATTTATACTTTTGCAAAAGTTCCCTTATAAAAACTTAATTCTGTCAATTAGGGCACAAAGTTAATGCACAAATTTGTTAAGTAGTTTATTTCTTCTATAAACATAAGGCCTAAAATGTTTCATTATATATCCTTTTATCTTTTCTAAGATAAAATATAACTCTCCCCCTAATCTTTTATCACAGCTTTTAAATCTATAAGTTCTCTTTAGTGCAAAATTATGGTTTTTCTTTAGCTACACTTTCATCTGCTTTCTCTGACAGAAATTCAGAGTAAGAAAGGATTTCTGAGATAATTTGATACCCTCCCCCCTTGACTGAGAGATGAGGGCTACGGCCCACAGAGGTTCAATTATGACAGCCAAGCTAAAAATAACCCAGGCTAGCATAGTTTATTGCTTCTTTAGACTCATACTCATTTCAATTTTATACTCATAAACCAGAAGAGTTCTTTAACATTAAACAGTAGTGTGACTTAAGTGTTCAATTTACTGCTTAAATAGTGTCTCCGGTCAGGACACGCCAGGGATCCTTCCACCAGCTGATGCTACAGCAAGGGCCTACTGCGTGTGACTGGGGTACATCTGCAGAACTTTGATGGTTTTGGTCACAGCTTGGCCACAACCCCAAAGAAGCAGGAGACAGAGAACTCACATATCTTGATTATATATCCACTTCTGGGCAGCACCGGTATACTAAATGCCATTGTTAATTTCCAAAAGAATCACAGACTTTACAGCTTAGGTTTAAGAGTAAGAAAGTAACTCAGAATTTTGGACTTTCTTCTGATAACAGAGGATCCAAGTGAACCATTACAGTGCAGAATGGACACATCTTTAAGAAAAAAAGGAGGCTCTATTTTTTTTTAGGTCACCAGGATGACCCTCAGGTGCCCCTATCTGGCCGATTAGAAACTCCTTGAAGGCAGATTACAAACTCTACTTTCTTAGTTTTTCTTTGTTTCCCCAGTGCCTACCAGAGCTCCTGGCACAGAGCCAGTACTCAGCAAATCATGTTAGAGGGAGATGGTAAGAACAGATGGGAAAGATCTCCAGAGAGGAAGCGTGCCTGTAACCCATGCTTTATGGGATACAAGCTTTGTGCTGACCCTGAAATGTCCCAGATACACACAGAGTTCTTTTTTTATTATATTTTCAACATTTATTTATTTTTGAGAGACAGAGACAGAACACGAGTGAGGGAGGGGCAGAGAGAGAGGGAGATACAGAATCTGAAGCGGGCTCCAGGCTCCGAGCTGTCAGCATAGAGCCCAATGCAGGGCTCAAACCCACGAACCCACGAACCCTGAGAGCATGACCTGAGCTGAAGTCAGACATGCAACTGACTGAGCCACCCAGGTGCCCCAGAGTTCTATTTACACAATAAAGTGATTGCTTTGTAAAGTGATTATTTTGGTGATTATTGGCTGTTTCCTCTAATAAATAATAACAATAATAATTTTTAATTTCCCTAAAGCCCTGGAGCTTTACATCTGAGGAAAAAGGAAGAAACAGCCTCTACACAGGGACCTACATTTGTAAATATGAAAGCAAATATTGTTGAAATCGGATATAACTGAATGCAACCAAAATTTACTTTATGTTTTTCATATCGCTAGGAAAATAAAACAAAACAAAAGGTAAAAACTCTTAGAATGACTTCCCAGCTCCAATCTTAGCAATAGGCCAAAAACTAAGGCTACAAGGACCTCGAGATTTCTTATGAGAAACTGTAGTAAGAAAAATACAGTGACTCATCTCATAATAATGCCCCTTCTTCCCAAAGTACACATCACAATTCCCACATCCCTGGCACGTGGGCACTTGGTGCAGAGCTATTGCAACACAGAGCATCTCCCTGCACCAGCGCCCCTCGGTGGGCCAGAGAGATGCCGCTATTGGGGTAACAGACCTCCCTGGAGCTGGGGGAAGGCTATTAGTGGGTGGCACCAATGGCACGGTTGTACTCATTCTGCCCCCCCAAAGGAGGGGGCTTACTCCCCCTGTACTGCTTGATCTGGGACAGCGGTTCTTTTGTGTAGCCACCTTTAAGTTAACTGGGGAGCTGGGTGCAGCTGGCTTCCTTCTGTGCAGGCTCAAAGAATCACCTGGCAGAGCAATTCTGAATAGGCAACTCCAGATCACCTAACTGACAGTCATTCAGACACTGAGGAACCAAAATGGGAGGAAAAAGATGAAGGAATAGGAATCTACTACTCATGACACAAGCAAGGTTCCCAGGCTGTTGCTCGGGTACTGGCTCACTCCCCCATCACTTCTGGGGTCACAGAGAACTGAGCTCAGTGAACAGTTAGAGGAAAATAACTGGTGGTTCTTAACAAAAACGTACCTCCAATATAGCTATTTAGGAAGCCAATTTCCCAGGCCTTCCCAGTCAAATGGTCCTGGAGAATAATTACCAAAAGAAATGACACGGATTCTACCCTTTGGCAAATATCAGTGTAAACTGATAAAGAATCCAAAGTTTTCTGGAAATTCAAGGAATATTCACACAAGAGCCAGGTATCACTGGCTTTGGGCATTTTAAGTATATATCAAGGACTATGCACACCTTCTATCAGACAGAAGGCAGATTCTGGGAAGGTAGGAAGGTAGGTCTGTTGACCCCCAAATGGCTGAAACAGGTGGGCTCTGCAGAGGTCAAACATCAATGAGGCTAAAGCTCTAAGGCATGTGTGGTGGAAGGACCAAGTTGTCGGCTTGATGGGCACTGTGCAGGAGGGTTCTTCGCTAGGCCTGGTATTTTACTGTTTCTAAGGATGACAAGCTTGAGGAAGTGGTGGACTAGAGGCCTGTTAGGAGGGGAGGTGCACAGGTGAGCTGGCCAATCAGAAGTGGTACACAGAGCCTATGTCCAGGGAGGCCGCTGTGTAGCAGTGCAGAGTGTTAGTAGACTCCGGTGCTTGTGTGGCTGGGCAAGTGTGTATGTGAAGGCACAGAGGTGGGGAAGATAGCAGGTGAAGAGACAGAGACTGACCACATCTAAAGAGAATCACTGAAAACAATGAAAATCCTCATGATATCAATGTGTTTTTCCTTATAAGCCAGTTTGGTTAACTCAGAGTGTTATCACTAGACGTCAGAACATTTTGAAGAGAAGAAAACTGAACTGGCTTATGTAAAAGGCTCAGACTAGACCACTCAACTTTTCAGAATGAAAACTCTTAACATTTAGGTAGTCCTCCAGATTACAGGATTTATTTGACAGCAGCTATAGAAAACTCAGGATCTATATAAATACCGGTGCCCCAAAAGAGGAACTTATTTCATTTGTATTGAGATGTTTTAATTCACCCTTAATAATTTAAGATATTAGGTATTAATATTACATATCATAAAAGATCTAATTTCTTCTTTTTTCCATCTGAAGCAATAACACATCCTGGTACAGTTAACTGGCATTTTCTTAAACCACAGATCAATTTCTTCACTGCTCTGAGAATCAGTTAAGTTATATTATAGTTATTTGCCAACATCATTACTACTTTTGTATTTATTAATTTACTAAGATGACTCTAACATCTTGGAAAAATCTCAAAGAACGCACTTTTAATACTTTCACCAAATCTGTCTCATTTATGTCATTTAATTGACAGAAGAAAAAATAAGGGTCCCACTGGCTTTTCCAAAAGGCTCATCTGCTCCAAATAAAAGCATCTCTGCTCCTTACTTTTCCTAGGTCTCTAATTCACTCTTCTAGTTTCTATCCATTTATTTCAGATGAGGTAAGAAGCTGGTTTTAGACCATGTGGGCCGAACGTCACATTTCATATGGATTAAAAAATAATAAACATAAGGGGTAATCCAATACTCTCATAAATTATTTTATGCATCATAATCCTGTCACACTTCATGTCCAGGTTTCATGTCTGCTAATTTTTTTTCTTCTTTGTTAAAGTTCAAGCAATATATCCAAAAATATGAAAAAAAGTTTACACAGAGGTAAGTTCAGATAGAATGGACTGTGGCTACAATAAGATACACACACACACACACACAATCACACACACATTCTCCACAGAGACTCTCTCAAATGCATATGTTACGTTGACAAGGTACAGCTATAAGTTACAACATGAAGGGAGGGTTTTCTGTATCTATTTATCTGAACAGAGAACCCCAATGAAACACAAATGAAACAGGCAGGACCTGATGGAGCTTGAGACTTAGCCTGAGAAAGGAGAAAGAAAATAAACCCTATCGGCAAAGAAACAACACACTGGGGAAAAGTACTGATTCTCATGAAAATGTCAGTGATTCACCATGGAATAAAATTCAAAGCTGCTGACCCCAATGAAAGCTTCCAGTGGAAACATGTGGATTTTGTTTCATTTCATTTAAAGACCTTGCTTTATCTCATTTGAACATTAGCATAAGCACCATCCCAGATTCTGTAATATGTTTTCCTTTCTCATTAAAACTGATATAGAAAAAAAAATTGATAAAAAAAAGATGTGGCTGATAAAACTAAATTTTCGAGGGGCCTTCAGGGAAAAAAAAAACACCAAAAACAAAATAAATAAAATACATCAGTTAGTATTATCATGCAAAAGAGGTAGGACATTTTTGGTCCCTTGAAACATTCATTAGGTACTCAATGGCCGAAGGATAACAGAAGATAATATTTTTTTCTATTTTTACAGTAAGTTGTCATTTAAGCAGATTTATTTATAGAATTTTTGTACATACCAATTCTTCATTCTGACTTGCCATAAGATCATGACTGAATGAAAGCTGACTTACACAGACCACAAATCTGTCGGGAAATACACGGAGCTCTGCACGAAATGAAGAAAATCAAGTTATTAAAGGCATCAAAAATCTATAAACACAAAATCCTTGGTCTCGGACTTTTAACTTACAGCTAAAACATGTATAAATAAGACACATGTCTCCTCTCCTTCTCTCCTTTCAGTGTTTGCCATCAATAGGGCAGGGCAAACCCAGAGCTCTAGGGAGCACCCAGGAGGCTGCAAATTGGTCCACCTGAGCCCCTGGACCATTATATTATATCCCATGAAACCCCCAGGCAGGGCCCTTGCAGCCTTCCCTCTGTGTCAGTTTGCTGTTTTCTGACCAGAACTCACATTTGGGAAATAGGATCAATGTGTTCTAACGAGTGGTGCAGAATTACATAGAAAGAGGAAGAATATGGCATAAAATCTGAAAACATGAATCATCAATGTTCTCAATAATTAGTTTACTTATAATCTCTTTGGTCAACTGGTCTCAGATTGGTCCCCTAAACTGAAGGGCAAACTCCCAATCTGAATCATGCAATGAAAATAGCAGTGTCATTAATACGAATAATAATAAGGAAACAGTAAAATATGCAATAGTAAAGATGATATAATTACACCTCACACTAATTTATTATTACAACTTCTTAGTGCAAAACCACTGACTTCTGGGTGGGGAGGGCTGCAGGAATCTCAGAGCTGGACATCCCAACTTTCAATGAAAAAAGAATATAAAATGGTAAGTGGCATCTGCATCTGTCCTCCTCTCATTTGTCTGTATGTCCATTCACATTCACTTATGCAGCCTCCACCTATCTCTTGAGTGATGTTTAGCTGATGCTAAGAGCATATATTCTGAGTGGGAGGTGAGGGTCTTCTCCCTTCTTTATACTTGGTTGTACTGCTTTCACATTTTTTATGATACTTAATATATCATATGTCTAACACAAAGACATTTTTCTAAAAGAGATATGACCAATATTTTTAAAGAGGGATATTATGAATCAAATAAGTGAAGCTCTTTATGTACAACAATGAATGACAACATTAGGGACTGACTGATACACTTAGAAGCCAAGCATGAAGGTATTGACTACATATACACACAAATTAAACACAGTCAACACCACACCACCTGGCTAGGTTAAATTACACCAAGGGCCCAATGAGTTGATGTTTTAGAAACAGCCATCTCCTTACTTATCCCCTGGACCACTTCTGTCTCCTTGGTGATCACTCTTCCCTATTCTAATTCATCCTACTCGGTGCAAATAGGTTAACAGTTCTAAAAAAAAAAATATTTCCACTTATCTTGCTCAAAACTCCATTGTGGCTCCTCAGTACCCATCCCATGATGTACAAACTTCTAGGCCCTCCAGGAGCAGGGTCTAACCTGTCATTCTGGTCTTACTCCCACTAGTCCTCCTCATATAGAAATCCCTATTTCCAAGGGCCCGAGTGTGTTGAAATTTGGACCTTTCATGGATGTTCTATCTGGTAAGAGACTAGGGATGGACTTTGAAAAGCAAATAAATAAATAAATAAATAAATAAATAAAGTCATTAATATTTATTCATTAATTCTTAAAATTTCTTATTGGGGTAAGTGATAAGTAGTCTGTTTCCTTAGGGGAAACTAAGCCACGGAATTCATTATTTCCCTCCCACCTAAAATCATGTCATTGAAATAAAACTCGGTGGATCAGAATTTAAATTAAAAATGATCAATTCTATTCAGTTATTCCTCTGTTTTGTGCTTCTATTTCTTCCTCTGAAAAGTAACAATACTAGACTGGTGAATTTTGAACATTTTGGGGCCACGTATCATATAAACAGAAAGCAACCTCTGTACACTTCTTCTTTACTTAGGTCATAACTGAACTTTTTATCATTTTAATATTAAAAAAGATTTAGGCAATAGCAATCTTTACCATACAGGGTACCTAGCCTTCATTTTAACAGACAGATACCAGGCTGAATGGCTTATTTTACTAAGAGAATTGAACAAAGTGGAAAGCCCCAGTAAGAAAGTAATATATATTTGAGTGACACTTAAAGTTTAAAAAGCACAGATAACTGTGAAGATGCCAAGAGCAAACCTCTATACAGTTTATTTTCAAAGTCCTTGTTTCATATCTTATATATTAAAGTCATCCAAGGAAGTTCAGTTAGAGTTTCTTTCCAATGTTCAGATCAGCTTGCAGAATTGTCATTAACATCTGACTTTATTGTTGTTGGCTGGACGTGTTTGACATCATTTCCTCAGCAGACATCTTGACTTGGGGAAAGGAGGGGTGAAAGCTGGCCTTGTCACAAACCTAAGAAAGGCTCTGACAGCTCTGGGCTGGGAAAGCATTTTCTCGTGTACACACTTGTTCTATATTCAAGGGACTCGGTGTGCACAGACAAAGATGAAGTGATTCATAGTGTAAATGCCTGTCAAATCATTCTGGAAGCTCAATGAAAGTGCTGAGATGCAGCAGGAAAGTAAAGCATAACATGGCCCAGCTCACAGTTCTCAGACAGGCAGTAAAACAGTGAAAATTGGGAAAAAAATCATAAATGTTTAGATACACTCTTAATTAGTACTTCAATTTTACTAAGGCAATGAAACAAGTTGGAATCTTTATTCCTTAATTTTCATTCCTTCTCTAAGGCAAGCAAATAGTGCAAAATGCCTGACAACTCAAGATATCAGCTTCTTACCAGTACTCTGTGAACTCCTGCAACATAGGAGGCGAATCCCTCTCTTGAGGAAATAGGCTGTGATTTGAAAGCCATAACCTGTAAGATGAAGGAGGATATCATTAGATTACAAGCTTGCTTGCCACTAAATCCCACAGGCCTCCCTAGTGCCTACCACATAGTATGTGTTCAATAATTATTTACCAAATCAAAGGTTAAAAAGAATCAATAGGGGGACTCACATGAGAGGAAGGGGTAAATATGACACTATGGGCTCTTCTAGGAGGCCTGGTCAGAACACCTGGCTGGGATGGTCTCCAGTCCCTGAAGTGGCTCAGTTACTTTATCTGTTAGAATGAATTCAACCAGAATTTTCTACCCAGCAAGATCATCATTCTGAATTGAAGGAGAGATTAAGAGCTTTCCAGAAAAGCAAAAACTAAAAGAATTCGTCACCACTTAACTGGCCCTACAAGAAATGCTAATAGGCCTTCTTTAAGCCCAAGAGAAATGGCACTATTAATTATAACAATATATGTATTATATATATTGAAAAATCTCACTGGAAAAGTAAAATATATAACACAGGTAGTGGATCAAGCACTTGTAAAGCAAGCATGAAGGTTAAAAGACAAAGGTAGTAAAATTCCCTCAAATTACAATAATTAGTTAAAGGCAGCCTAAAATGTAAAGATATAAAATGTGTCATCAAAAATATAAAACATGGGAGAGGGGTAATAAGGTAAAGCTTTGGAATGAATTTAAAGTTAAGTTGCTATCAACTTGAAACAGACTGTTACTTATATATATTTTATATGAACCTTGTGGTAACCACAAGGAAAAAATAAATAAATACAAAAAGAAAATGAGAAAAGAACCTAAAGATAAACACTAAAGAAAGACATCAAACCACAAAAGAAGAATGAAAGAAAAGAAAGGAACAGAGAGGAACTACAAAAACAACAAGAAAATAATGAACAAAATGGCAAGAAGTATATACTTATCAATAATTACTTTAAATGTAATTGGTCTAAAATCATCAGTCAAAAGACACAGAGTGCTAAATGGATAAAAAACAAACAAACAAACAAAAAACTGTAAGAGCCATCTATATGCTACCTACAAGGTATTCACTTTTGAAGTAAGAACACAGACTGAAAGTGAGGGATAGAGAAAGATATTCCAGGCAAATGGAAATGAAAAGAATGCTGGAGTAGGTATATTCAAATAAAATAGCACAAACTTTAAAACAAAGACTGTAATAAAAAAACAAAAGAGGGCATTACATAAAGATGTCAATTCAATAAGAAAATATAACATTTATAAATATATATGCACCAGATAAGGAAGTGCTAAAACATATAAAGCAAACACTAACAGACCTTAAGGGAGAAATTAAAACTGATACTGTAATACCAGGAGACTTTTATACCCACTTTCATCAATGGGTAGATCAGCCAGACAACAACAACAAATTACAACAGAAACATCAGCTTTAAACAACACATTAGACCAGATAGACTTAATAGATACATAAAAAATACTCTGTTCAGAAGCACAATACACATTCTTCTCAAGCAATCATGGAATATAGTCCAGGATAGATCACAAGTTGGGCCACAAAACAAGTCTCAATAATTTCAAGAAAATTGAAATCATATCAAGCATGTCTTCCAACCACAATGGTATGAAACCAGGAATTCATTAGAAGAAAATGGGGAAAATATAAAAAATATGGAGAGTAAACAACATGCTACTAAATAACCAATAGGTCACTGAAGAAATCAAAGGAGAAAATAAAAAATAATCTACAGACAAGTGAAAATAAAAATAGGACATATGAAAATACATAGGATGCAGCAAAAGTAGTTCCATGAGGGAAGTTCATACCTCAAGAAACAAACAAACAAATCTCAAATAAACAATGTAGCTCTGCAACTAAAGGAATCAGGAAAGAAGAACAAGAAAGACCCCATATTTACAGAATAAAGGAAATAATGATGACCAGAAGAGAAATACACACTAAAAAGGCAACAGAAAAAAAAAGCAATGAAGCAAAGAGCTAGTTCTTTGAAAAGATAAATGAAACTGAAAAAATCTTAGCTAGACTTACCAAGAAAAAAGAGAAAACTAAAAAAAAAAAATCAGAAAGAGAAGTTACAACCAGTACCAAAGAAATATAAAGGATCATAAGAGACTACTATGAAAATTATATACCAGAAAACTGTAAAACCCTAAAGAAATGAATACATTCCTAGAAACCTACAATCTTTCAAGACTGAATAATGAAGAAATAGGAAATCTAAATATACCAATTACTAGTAAGGATGTCGAAAGAGCAATCTAAAACCTCCTAACAACAGAAGGGACCAGATGGTTTCACTGAAGAATTCTATCAAACATTCAAAGAAAATGTAACATCTAGCCTTTTGAAACTCTCCCAAAAATTGAAGGAGGGAAAGTTTCTAAACATATTTTACAAGGCCAGAATTACCCTGATACCAAAACCAGACCAATGACTAGAAGAAAGAAAGGAAAGAAGGAAGGAAGGAGAGGGAAGAAGGGAAGGGGGAAGAAGGAAGGGGGAAGAAGGAAGGGGGAAGGGAAGGGGGAAGAAGGGAAGGGGGAAGAAGGGAAGGGGGAAGAAGGGAAGGGGGAAGAAGGGAAGGGGGAAGGGAAGGGGGAAGGGAGGGGAGGGGAGGGAGGAAGGAAGGAAGGAAGGAAGGAAGGAAGGAAGGAGAAAAGAAAGAAAGAAAAGAAAAGAAAAGAAAAGAAAAAAGAAAAGAAAAGAAAAGAAAGAAAAGAGAAAAGAAAATTAAGGGCACTAAAGGTAGCTTAGTCAGGTGAGCATCCATTTAGGATAAAAACTCTCAACAAAGTGGGTATGGAGGAAATATATCCCAATATAATAAAAACCATATATGACAATCCTACAGCTGACATCACACTTAATGGTGAAAAGCTGAAAGCTCTAACATCAGAAAGAAGACAAGGATGCCACCCTCACCACTTTTATTCAACATAGTCTCGAAAGTCCTAGCCATAGCAATTAGGGAAGAAAAATAAATAAAAGGCATCCAAATCAGAAAAGAGGTAAAACTGTCACAATTTGCAGATGGTGTGATACTATATATAGAAAATTCTAAAGAATTCATCAAAAAAAGTCATTAAAACCAATGAATACATTCCAGTTGCAGGATACAAAATCAATATACAGAAATCTGTGGTATTTCTATACATTACTAACAAAACATTAGAAAAAGAAATTTAGAAAACAATCTCATTTACAACTGCATCAAAAAAAAAAAAAAAAGCAAAATACCTAGTAGTAAATTTAACTAAGGAGATGAAAGACATGTTCCCTGAAAACTGTTAAGACACTGACAAAAGAAATTGAAGAAGCTACAAATAAATCAAAACATATTCTGTGCTCATGGATTGGAAGAATTAATAGTGTGAAAATGTCTACACTATTCAATATAATCTTTGGCAATACCTATCAAGATCCCAGTGGCATAGTTTACAGAACTAGAATAAACAACTCTAAAATTTTTATGAAACAAAAAAAGATGCTAAATAGCCAAAGACATTTTGAGAAAGAAGAACAAAGCTGGAGGCATCACACTTTCTGACTTCAAAGTATACTACAAAGCTGTAGTAAATCAAAACATTATGGTATTGGTACAAAAACAGACATACAGATCAATGAAACAGAATAAAGAGACCAGAAATAAACCCACACATATATGGACAGTTCATCTATGACAAAGAAGCCAAGAATATACAATGGAGAAATGATGGTCTCTTCAATTATGATGTTGGGAAAATTAGACAGCCACATGTGAAAGAATAAAACTAGACCACTATTTTATACCATGCACAAAAATTAACTCAAAATGCATTAAAGACTTGAATGTAAGACCTGAAATCATAAAATTCTTTGAGGAAAATATAAGCTCCTTGACATCAGTCTTAGGAACATCCTTGTGGATCTGACTACAAAGACAAGGGAAATTAAAGTGAAAGTACACAAAATGGGCTACATCAAACTTAAAAGCTTCTACCCAGCAAAGGAACTGTCAACAAATTGAACAGGCAACCCACTAAATGGAGGAAGATTTACTGCAAGCTATATATTTGATAAAGGGTTAACATCCAAAATATATAAAGAATTCCTACAACTTGACAACAACAAATCAACCAACCTGATTAAAAAATGGGTAGAAGATTTGAACCAACATTTCTCCAAAAAAGATGTACAGATGTCCAATAGGCAAATGAAAAGATGGTCAACACCACTAATTATTAGGAAAATGCATATCAAAACTACAATAAGAAAATACCTAACATCTGTTAGAGTGGCTACAAAAAAACAAGCAAAGAAAAACAAACAAAAAATTATAAGTGTTACTGAGGATATGAAGAAAAAGGAAACTTTGTGCATTCTCACTGATGGTGAAAAAGTAAATCAATGTAGCCACTATGGAAATTATAGTGGTCTCAAATAATTAAGAATAGAACTACCGTATGACCCCAATATTCCATTCTTAAGTATTTATCCAAAGAAAACACTAATTCAAAAAGATATATGCACCCATATGTTTACTGCAGCATTACCTACAATAGCTAAGATATGGAAACAGTCTAGGTACTCACTGACAGATGAATGGATAAAGAGGATGTGGCACATTTTTTAAAAATATTTTTTATAGCTTATTTATTTTTGAGACAGAGGGAAACAGAGCATGAGCCAGGGGAAGGGCAGGGAGAGAGGAAGACACAGAATCTGAAGCAAGCTCCAGGCTCTGAGCTAGCTGTCAGCACAGAACCCAATGCGGGGCTCGAACCCACTAACCGTGTGATCATGACCTGAGCTGAAGTCGGACACTTAACTGACTGAGTCACCCAGGCACCCTAGGATATGGTACATTTATACAATGGACTACTACTCAAATATAAAAAAGAATGAAATCTTGCCATTTGCAACAACATAGGTGGACCTTGAAGATATTAGGCTAAATTAAGTAAGGCAGAGAAAGACTAATTCTGTATTACTTCACTCATATGTGAAGTCTAAAAAACCAAACAAATGAACAAACCAAATAAAACAACAGAGTAGTCGTTATGGGGCAAGGAGAGGGAGCAAAATGGATGAAGAGGGTTAAATGGAGGGTAACGGATGGTAAATATATTTCATAGTATATACAAATGTTGAATTATAAAGATGTACACCTGAAACTTACATTTAAAGGGGAGGGTGCATATCCTGGTGAAATACTACTCTGCCCCTAAAAATGTATAAACTACAACTACAGGTCGTATCAGAAAAATATCTCACAAACAAAATGTCAAGTAAAGGAGCCTGATACAAAGAAGTACATTCCATCTGAAAATGGAGACATTACCATTCATCTTATAGGATAGCAACAAAATTTCACAAGTACCAGCCTAGTTCTTTCTTCTCTCTCTGCTTTCTTCCCTCCCTCCTCTGTTCCTTCCTTTCTGGCCTACCGCCAGGTATAAACTACTCTGTTGATGACTTTTCTGAAAACATTAAGTAAAAATGTTCTCCCAAAGATGGTAAACGTCTCCAGGTTGTAAAACAACCTCAGAGATAGTATTATATCCATGAAACTGGAAGGGCCAGGAGGTAGAAGAGATGATTTCCAGGACCCTCAGACTCTTCCTTCAAAGTCCATGGTTATAATTGTTTTTCAAATAACTTTTATTTTTAAAAAATGCAAAGAAGTCCCCACTTTTACATTCAGTATCCTTCTCACACCCCTATAGAAAGATCCAGAACATCCGTGACTGCAGATTTGACGTCTGTCTACACAAGGTACAGCTTTGACAGCACAACTGCTTTAGTCACAGGGGTTGCAAAATACGAGTGATATCTATGATAGCATAATCTCCAGATTTACAGAGATGAAATATATTTTTTCCTAAAACACTTGAAACAGATTACATTTTGGTCATGTGCTTTTCTTATGCTTAAAATGTCAAATGAAATATGCATACCACTGGCATTATTCTGAGTGCTTTAAAACAAATCCTTTATTCCTTAGGTCAGTGAAAGAGTAGAAGTGATTTCCACATGTTTATCTGTCCTACTGCTGTGGGGGTGTGGAAGAAAGGATCCACAAATACAGACAGTAAAAGTTTATAGTGATTTTCCAAGTAATCACTTAAAATGTCAGTCTTCCAAAGGTGTGAATAACAATAAAATGCAGTTATCTAAGTCATTCTGCCTTTGCTGGTAACACTTACAGCTCTAAGTGATTAAGATTCAGATTTTCAAAAATCTTTTCTCTGTATAAAATATCCAGCAATAGAAAGTTATTAAGAGGGAGCTAAATCTGAAGTTGACTATGAAAACTACCGCTCCAAATACAGGAAGTATGGTATCTGGAGATACTTGAGTTATAAAGAAATCTTACTTGGTCAGATAACTAACAATTTCAATATGATACCTTCCCCTACAGAAAAAGCAGTATAAAGAAAATTCTAAGTGATTTATGACTGAAATTACTAGAACTGAGTATCCCCTATCCATTCCACCCCCAGGATAGGATTATGCTAAAGAGAATCATTCCTAAACTGGAGATTTGTTATGAATTTAATGGAATCCTCCACTTCCATGGCATCTACAAGAAAAATGGCAAACTTAACATGTAAAAAAGATTTTCACCTGCTTAATCCAAATTCCACTGGTCATAGGAAACTTTATTATTTAAAGAGGACTTGAAGAGAAATTAAACACCAAAGATACTGTGTCAGTTCTTACGGCAAACTAATTTTGATATATAAACAGAGAACGTCACTGCCACTGAAATATACTGACTCGAAATGCTTATGGAGATGTATTTCACTTATCCATAGATAGCAAGCAGTGATAAAGATGACATTCTTATCTTTGCTCTTTAATGTAATTAACTTCACAGAGTTCAGCAGGCTCTTGAGATTTTGTCCTTATCCAGAGCTAAAGCAAAGTTCCACTATTCTCTAAAATCAAGCAGCAACTTGGGAAAGAATCCAGGAGGCCCTTGGCTTTTCTTTCCCTTCTCTGGGTCTAAGCTGTAACACTGGTGTTCTAAATGCAGCGCACTCGAATCAGCAGGAGACTGGGGTTAGGGAACAAAATGGAAATCGTAAAGTGAGAATCTTTTCACTTGAAAACTACCTGAGAATGGCACTCTGAGATTCTGAGGCACTTGTAAATCACATTTAAGTATGTCTGTTTTCTTGCCAGCTATTGTGGTCCTCCTAAGTCTGAGAAGACTGTCTTTAGACACAGGAAGAGACTGGGATTTAGAAGGAAAGTTCTGTAGTGGAATCAGCTTTCTACCAGGAGTCTTCAGATGTGTGTATTTCTAGAAATAATTTATATTTCTGCACTGCTTAATGTCATTTTACGTCCAGTACTAACAAGAGTCTACCTTCTCCCCTGGCCTCCAAGTAGTCCCCCAAGTCTCCAGTCTATGCCTCTGGCATTCCATACTTTGTAAAGAGCTGCTGCTCAATCTTCACACAGACCTCCCAACCTCCACTGGGGCCTGAAATGATGATTTGTTACCACATCAACATTCTTCTGACTCACCTGGTAGTTCACCAAAGAGAATTAAGTATCTAAGAAAAAAAGGAGGTGTAGGGACTCGGTAATACTAACGAAAGAAAGGGTGGTCCATGTTTTAAGGACAAATCAGAGTTCTACTATTTCATTTCATAGTCTGTCTAAATAAACTGCTCTCAAATGGCTTTATTAGAAATGCAGAGACTTCATGGACAGAAAGGGAAAAACAACAAGAAAAAAATCAAATACAGGTTAAACAAATTCCATCCTGGCTTACCAGGGCAGTAGATTAGTTTTAAGTAGTACCGTGCTGCAGTGAGTAATACTTTTTAAGGGAGTGGTCGTGTACTTGGGTTGTTCTATTTCATAGTCCCAAGTCACTGAGAACAAATATCCAACATAGAGTTTTTACTGTAAAACTATCTAGCTACACTTGTTTTCCAGGGGACTCATAGTCAAGGTAAGTCTATGGTATAGTGCATCTCAATGCAAAGCCCTCTCCCACAGCTCTTTTGAGACCAATGTGGAGCCTGGGAAAATGCCTCTGAGTGGCCTGCTGAGCCATCAGGACTGCAGGACAGGTAAGCACTACTTCATAGCTGGCTCCACCCAACACTGCATGGCTCTCCTCCAGCCAAGCCTTGTCCCAAACCATAAGGGAGTCTCAAAACAGGAAGACCTATTTTGTCCCATAATACTTCTCTCCCTGAGATGAACTCTTCATCATTAGTATCATCACTCACAGTGATGAAAAACATCAAACATCCAGAAGTAGAAAAACAGTGTCATGAACACTCAAAACCCCATCATCTAGATTCAATAATGGTTAATATTTTGTTATGTTTCAAATATGTATTTGGTAAACCATTTCAAAGTCAATTAAATGCCATGACACTTTACTCCTAAATATGTGAGCACAGACTCACATATAACAAGACATTCTCTTATACCACCAAGATAGTGTGATCACAACTGAGCATGACATTATTGCTCCATCAAATAACCAGTCCATACTCAGATTTCTCAAACTATCCCCAAAATGTGTTATCAATGATCTTCCTCTTGAATCAGAATCCAACCAAAGATCACGCATTGCATTTGGTTATGTCTCTTACATTCCATGTAGTCTACAATAATCTCTTCCTTCCTTTAATTCTTAATTCTGACCTTTTAAAGGCATCAGGCTAGTTGTCTTGTAGAGTGACCCCCATTCAGGATTTGTACTTTAAAAAAAAATAAGATCTCAGTTGCCTAAATACAAATTTTCAACCTGAATGCTCTTTTATAATGCCAGCCCTTTATTAATTTTGACAGCTTCCTTTAAGTTCTGCAGGAAAGAGCAGGTTCAAACTAACACTGTAATTATAACTCAAAGTCTGGAACACAGATGACTTGAAGATTTACTCCTAAAGATAATTTCAAAGAAGTGAGATCTTAAATTTATAAACACTTAAATTTTTAGCAAAGGTAAGCAGGTAGGGTAGTGGTCTCATTCTTGTTTTAAGAAAGGGCACTTGGTGATAATCAGAAGACTATGTGCTGACCTGGAAGCAGCTTCATACTGTATACCAGTTCAGTCTTGTGACTGTTTCCAGTCTGAGGTCATGAGTCAGCTCTCATTCTCCATCTGAAGACATGGTGAGATTTAATAAGAGGGTAGGAAGGAAGGGGCTGTATCTATTGAGTGCTGACAATGTCTTCTCCCATGTTACACTAGACCAGGTACATATAGAACACTTTAAAAAATGAAGAATATGTGTGTTTTAAAGCTATTTTGTTCAGGAAAAATGAATTATAACTCATTAATTCTGAAACTGTCCACTCAGTCAGTCACATTTGTCCTTATAAGATGGCCAAGGGCAGAGAAATCACAAGTGTGATACCATCACTTAGAACATACAGAGAGGTTGAGTGTGAGATGAAGACTTTGGAAAAGCCCTTATGGGGCCCTCTGAAACACGTTATAGGCCTAAGTGTGATCTTCACCATTGTTGGTGATGGGTGGGGTTGGGGACAGGGGCTGTTCTGTGGGAACTAAAACACAAGAGTCTTACCATAAATTGAAGAACACACACACACAGGATCCTAGTTTAAGACCACAATTGGGAAACAATTTGGGTGGGTAAGTGGAATATTTGGTCCTAGGCTAAAAATTTCACTTATTACCCAAGACATTTAGAGACTCCAAAAGGATCCCTTGAGATAACATTTCGCGTTCTTAAATAAGGACAGTACTGGACTCTGAGTCACAAGAAAGCTATGTGTATCTGATGTCAAAACAAATGGGGCAAACTAGTTAGTTACATGAAAAAAAAACAAAAAACCTATGAACTGAATTGTTACTCAAGGCCAAATTTACTTAGAAAAAAAATTTTCTACCTGTCACTTCATTGACTTTGTATGCAATACCATTTGCCACATGTGCTATTAATTTTACTATCTATGGGATCCATCAGAGATTGTTACCATTGAGAAGAAAGCTTCTCAGGAAGACAAAAATTAGAATAAAACAAATTGAGAAATTATCACTTAAAGTTCTTTCCCATACTGCTTTCCTACTTTTTATGAAAATATGCTCCTACCATCAAGTACGAAAAATAGGGTTAGATAATGTGCAGGCACAGACGAAATGAAATTCAAAAGGATGGCTCCCACAATCAAACTCTGCCAGACCATGCATAACGATGGGGACGACACAACTGAGCTCTTACGAAAATCTCAAAGTTCGCTACAAAACCTTTCACTCACCTTTAAATAACTATGCATAAATGAAACAGATTTTCTTTAGTTACTCTGAGAGAGGGAAAGGGTGCAAGATGGGGAGGAGCAGAGAGAGAGGAAAAGAGAGAATCCCAAGCAGGTGCTGTACTATCATGGAACCTGAAGTTGGGCTTGATCTCACACAAGGGGAGATCATGACCCAAGCCAAAATCAAGAGATTGAAGCTTATTCAACTGAGCCACCCAGGTGCCCCCCAAAACAGATTTTTAATAAACCTTCTAAATGAGATGGCTGGCTGTTTGAACTGCTGGCTGTTCAAGCAGGTCTCTCTTGCAACAACTTTCAAACTTCCTATGTGGAAGATGAGGAGTGCCAGATGAAGCATATGCTTGGTGGCCTCCCTCCCTTACGGGGGTCCATTTTAATTCTGAGATTCTATGACCATGTGCAATGAGAAAAAGAGTTGATGAGCCCACTGGAGTATTTGAACAGGATGGCAGAACCACAGGACAAGAAACATCTTCGAATACCCATCTAGTTTACTTCCTGCTTATTAGCCAGGACCATATTTAAATCATATTTTAAAAACAACATCAAAAGCCATTATGAGAGGATGCTAAACCTAGGCATGCACAACTTAATTCTTCCTTTACCATTTAAATCGAGGTTGCAAACCTGAATGCTTTAAGGGACAAGACAGTAAAAAGGCTGGGTTTGAACTCTGGAAATCGGAGAAGGCACATGCCTGGTTAAAAGGAGACAGAAGCTATTGAACTCCAGCATCAGCTGCACTGGAAATTAGGGCACCGGGGTACCAGAGTTTAGGCATTTCCAGAAAAGCTAAATACCAAAATTTTTATATAAAATCTCCCAGATTTTAAGTTAGCAATGAATTAAAATATAGTAGTCCAAGTACAGTTCTTCTGAGGGTGGCTTCAGCTTTGCACCACCGGTGGACAATATGTAATCTAAATTCCTCGCACTGTAGTTAAGTTCATTTTCTTGTGTTCTGCTTTCAGAAGAGCTGAAAGCAAGCTGGCTGCTACCAAATGCTTGGAGATAGGTAGTCAGTTTCAATCTAGTCATTTATTCTAAGCTAAATAAACCTAGGTCCTTAACCTCACTGCACAGGACATGTTTATCTACGTTTAAATCATTCTGACACTTCTAAGTCCTGACATTAAAGATACACAGCTAAGGGTCTGACTCAATGAGGGGAAAAATGAAAAGATTATACAATTTTAGAAATCATTAATCGTAAGAATGTGTGAGATCTGTAGTTTAAAAATCACAAAACTTACATTTATTTAAAAAGGACTTGAAAGGTGTGAGTAAAACACCAAGTCCTGGGTTGGAAGGGCTAACTGTTATAAAGACATGAATTGTTCCCATATTTATTTATTTATTTAACAAACAAGTACTGAATGTCTATTACATACCAGATAATTCCAATCAGAATCACAATGAAAACATTATTTTTGTGTGTGCGTGTGTAAGAGTAGGAGGCAATTTCAAAGATGCCAAAATTAATTCCAAAATTAATCTAGAAGAATAAACAAATAAGAAGAGCTATGGGAAAAAAAAATGAAATGAAAAAAGAATTTCTAATTCAAAGTAATGTATACATAATGTATTAAAAAAAACACAAAAAACAACTAGACAAAACCAAAAAGGTTTATAAAGTTAAATCACCAATAATCCAACCACCCAGAAACAGTTACTTTTGTCACCTTGACTTTTGATGTCCTCCAGATCTTTTCTGAAGATATATAAACACACATATATTCCTATTTCTTTTCATAAAAAATGGAATCATATGACAAATGCTGCTTTATAACCTGATTTTTCTTTAAAAAACTCAATGTACATGAACTTTGTGTATGTTACTACTTAGGAATCCACTTCTACTCTTTCCCAGTTTAAAATTCAATACAAGAGCATTCTTACTGATCTGTAAAGTTGGCTCTGCCATAGACAGGTCTCTTTTTTTTAATGTTTATTTATTTTTGAGAAAGACAGAGACAGAGTGTGAGCAGGGTAGGGGTAGAGAGAGAGGGAGACACAGAATCTGAAGCAGGCTCTAGGCTCTGAGCAGTAAGCAGAGCCCAATGCAGGGCTTGAACCCATGAACCACGAGATCATGACTGAAGCCGAAGTCTGACACCTAACTGATTGGGCCACTCAGGTTTCCCTAGGCCTCTTCTTCAGAGTTATTTTATTCCATGGACTTACCAGTCAATATGCACTGTATTAATTACCTAAGCTTTATTTACAATAAACCTTAATATCCAGTAGGCAAGTTCCTTTCTTGACCCTTGACACTGTTTCTAGTCCTCATCTAGAATTATTCCTGGTCCTTTAATCTTACCTATAGCTTTCAATATTAGCTTGTCAAGTTATACTAAAATTCTGTTGGGAGTTTATTAGAAAGGCCCTGAATTTACAGATCAATTTGGAGACAAATGAGACTTCCTATATATTTGACACGGCAGACTTCCCAATTATTTTTAAGGAGTTTAAAAACGGTCTTTCAGTAAAGTTTAAAATTTTTCTATGTAACATCCTTGTATACTTTATCAAGTTTATTATGAGGTACTTCCTATTTTTGTTGCCATCGCATATATTATTTCCTAAAAATTACATTTTCTTTTTTTTAAAATAGTTTTTTATTTATTTTTGAAACAGAGAGACAGAGCATGAGTGGGGGAGGGGCAGAGAGAGAGGGAGACACAGAATCTGAAACACGCTCCAGGTTCTATGCTGCCTGCACAGAACCTGATGCGGGGCTCGAACCCATGAACGGTGAGATCATGACCTGAGATGAAGTCGGACGCTTAACCGACTGAGCCACCCAGGCACCCCTAAAATTATATTTCCAAACTGTCTGCTGTTGCAATTGACTTTTGTATGCTGACCTGCAGCTGAAAAATCTATTAAACCCTCTTAATAATTCTAATAATTAGTCTCTATATTTCCCTTAGACTTTTCATGACACTTTTATATTTATTTCCAAATTTCTCATCTATATTTTTCCCCTAACTTATTGTTTGGGCTAGAACTCCAGTAAATGTTGAATATTGTTCCTAGTAGGAATTGCTGTAGTACCCTTGATTATAAAAGGAACACTTTTATAAGTGAGAACAGTATTTGTTTCCATTTCACTTAAGTTTTCAAATTTATTAGCTTTTGTATTAGACACATCACAGATTTGTGGATCTGTCCTTCAGGACACGAAGAAGTGAACTGCTTTCTCCTATAATGTTTATGTAGGCTATCTTCCGTTCTATATTTTCTATTCGGCATCTGTTTGTAACAATCATTCCCCTCAAACAAAACCAAAACAAACATTTCTCTTAGTGTTGTCATAGTCAGTTGGTATTTGTATTCCATTTTACAATGTGCTGGGTCTTTTTCCAATTTTTGATGCATTCATTTGAGTCATATATAAAAACAGTAAATATCCCAAAGTTTATCATCAATCCTGCTGTCTCCCACTTGTTAAATAAACCACCATGAAGTTTAAGTAACCACCTACTAGTCTAGAGTCTTTCCAATGCCCAATCATGAGCCTATGGCTCATATCTAAGTTATCTGGGGAGTCAGAAGCTCCAAGCCTGGGTTTTTTTCAACTCTACAGATTCCTGTATCCCTAGCACCCATGAATCTGACGTAGATCTGGGAAAGTGCCAGACATTTGTATTCTTTTTAAAGAGCTCCAAGGGATTCTGATGCACAGTTCAGGTTTGGAAGTCACTGCTCTAAATCTTATTTTATTGATTTACTGGTATATTATAAAGAAATTAGTAGCAAGAGTCTTGCTAGGGTAATGGTGGTACTTTACCAAGTTCTTGTTCTTGGAAGATAAACACAAAATGCAAGTCCTGTAAGTGAATATAAGAGAGAAATCACCCTTGCTCCTTAAACACAAACAAAGAGGCCTCTAGCAGGAGCACTATAGCAACAGTGAAGAGGCACAGGGAGAAAGCTAATTTCTCAGGCACTCAACGCCCAAACTACCAAGGCAATTTATGAGAAGCCAATGAATATTAGCTCAATTATTATCACCTCTCTGGAGGATTTCAAAGAACAAGTCTCATGCCTCCTTTGTTTTCTTTTCTCTCTCTCTTAACTGCCAGATGATCTACCTTTTCACAGAAAAAAATCACCACATACTTTTCATTTTTTATCTTCCACAAATCCCTAGAGTTCACTGAAAATGTACATCATTTTGACATGTAAAAATTAAAGTGATAGGTATGCAATGACTTATGATCATAATTAAGACGCTAATCAGATCTCACACAGACTCAGATTTACAAGAAATGAACGATGTATGCCATGACTCAGGTTTTATTATTTCTGAAACACTACCTTGATATTCCTGTCTTCACTGCCTAAACAATGAAAAACTTAGAAGAATGTGTAAAGAGAACTTTTTAATGTTGTTCTGTTTGCACAGTATTTACTGATAATATAAATATCAACAGAATAAACAATACTGGTTAATAAAAAAAAATCATAAAACAGAACCTCTGCCTTCATCGTATACACATTCTTACCATGAAATTAAGGGAGACGTAACAAGCCATGTGCTTCCCAATGAGAGGCAACAGGAAATACACCCCATCTACCACAAAGTATTCTTGCATAAGAAACAACAACAACAAGGGATCTGACCTCATCAAGTGTGTGGATCTAACTACCAGTTTACAGGAAATACAGGGGCTAGAAGAGGCTCTTAACACCACCATGCAGATGCAGCCAGCCAAACCCAAAATGTGGGAAATTCCAGAGGACACTTGACCTAGTTTCTCTGATAAGTAAACAGCAAGACAAAAATGGGAGGGATGTTCCCATAAGTTCAAAGAGATATTCACCTACTGTAAAGAGAATCAACCAAATGCAGTGAATGTATAGACCAATCTTGTTGGGACCCTCATTTGAACAATCCAACTATAAAAGAATTGACGAGATCGAGAAATCTGAAGACTATCTATTTGATGACATCAAGAATTTTTTTTCCCTTGGGAAACCTAGATAGCTCAGTCAGTTAAGCGTCCGACTCTTAATTTCAGCTCAGGACATGATCTGGTGGTTCGTGAGATTGAGTCGCAAGTCAGGCTCTGCACCAACAGTGTGGAGCCTGCTTGAAAATTTTCTCTTTCCCTTGTTCTCTGCCCCAGCTTGACTTGTGCGCTTGGGCACATGCATGCTTTCTCTTTCTCAAAATAATAAACATTAAAAAAAAAAAAGCAATTTTTTTCCTTTAATGGCACTCATCTCATTAATTAAAAAAACCCTTAGGGGTGCCTGGGTGGCTCAGTCAGTTAAGCGTCTGACTTCAGATCAGTTCATGATCTCCTGTTCGTGGATTAGAGCCCTGCACTGGGCTCTGTGCTGACAGCTCAGAGCCTGGAGCCTGCTTCAGATTCAGTCTCTCTCTCTCTGCCTCTCCCCACTCGCACTTGGTCTCTGTCTCTCTCAAAAATAAACATTTAAAAATATTTTTTTAAAAACTTATTGTTTAGAATTGAATATATTTAATCATTTATGTGCATAATATTTGATATCCAGGATTTACCTAAAAACTATCTGGGAGTGGGGGGCAGGAAGAACAAGAACAAGGATAAATGAAATAACATTTGGCCATATGTTAAAAACGTGATGCTGCATGATGGATAAGGGGGGATTCATTGGATAATTTATTATGTGCATTTGAAATTTCTAATAAGTTTAAAAACAAAAGAGAATTCTTTTGAAGACTTAAAAAAAGAAACACTGTAATTTGATGAAAACCTTTAAGAACCTTAAAAGTGATGCATTTTTTCTTTTAAATATTTATGTTAATATCATCCTTCTTCCAAAGTTTCAGAACATAAGTCACAATTAAAGTTTGCTTTTTTCTAATTTTCTAACTTTGAAAAGAACATTTAATTTTAAAAATGCAAAAGCATCCTTTATTGTGTTGTGAATTCTAACTATAATCTTTAGAATAATTTTTGTAAGTAGGTAACAATTAAAAAGCAAACTAAACAGAAATGATCTAATAGGTGACTGTAAAGCAAGCATACTATAACATTTGTAAGAGGGATGGTAACTTCATTCTTTCACAACTACTGGCCCAAGTTGAAAAGGTAACTGATTATACAAGCAGGTATAGGTACAGATATAAGTACACACAGTCTGCAGATTCAAGCCATATTACCAACTTGTTACTTATGGAGTAAAAAACACACCATACTTAATATATATATATATATAGTCTTGCAATAAAAGGAGAACATGTCTATGGGGCACCTGGGTGCTCAGTTGGTTAAGTGTCCAACTTCAACTGAGGTTATGATCTCATGATTGTGAGTTTGAGCCCCATGTCGGGCTCTGTGCTGACAGCTCAGAGCCTAGAGCCTGCTTCAGATTCTCTCTCTCTCACTCTCTCTATGTGTGTGTGTCTCTCAAAAATAAACATTAAAAAATTTTTTTTTCAGGAACACATGTCTAAAAGCGTAATCTGAGGAATCTGACAGAGATAAAGGAGACCCTACTGCTGAAAACATACAGATCCTGGGGCAAAAGAAAAACATGCTTAAGTACATTGTGAAGCTAAAAAGAAATGGAAATGTCAAGGAAATACCAGAAATGGAAAGGTAATGAGTAAGAAACAAATGGGCTGACACTCTAATGGCCCACGGAGAAGCTTCAGATCAGACATACACAGGAGAGGACAGAAGCCATACCCTGCCTACAGCCCAATCCCCACCACCCCGAGGAGTAGACACTGCTCCATCACTCCACAAAAACCTCACTCTCTCCTGACTTGTTTTTCCTTTTGTTAAATGTTGGGAATTCACCAGCCCCTGAGGCTCCACAAAAGTCTCTCTTAATATTTCATTGTGCCGTGTCTCCCAGCTTCCTGACATCCATCCCACAGAACTACTTTTCTTCATGTTGTTTCTTATTCCCACCTTCTAAAGGCAAGCATTTATAGTGTACCCCCTCCTCTCTCAGTCACGTGACCGGATCTGAAGCAGTTTCCAGCCATAGTCCTGCCTTCTTTTCTTCATAGCAACTTTCTCTCTTCCTTTCACTGGTTTTGGTAGAAGGTGCATATGATAGACCTTTGCACTTGGGACTTGAAAATATTGGACAATGCAGTGCTTTGGAGTCCCTGAGAGGGAGTCCTGGAGATGCCAGTGAGACGCTGGAGGAGGCTGTGAGTTTCAAAGTGATACTCACCTGAGCAAGGGCATCAATACCCTGTGTGTATTTCCTTCTGTCTTGTGCACTGTACCGCCTGTCCCACTTCCTGCCCTGGCCTTGTCTTCTTTGCTGGTTTGCTATGTCTGTCTTCATCTCTTCTCAGCGGCATACCTTTCCATGGCTTCTCCCACCACCAAGGTTCTACAAGAAGCTTCTCAGGGCTTTCCTCAACGCCAGCCCCATCCAGACCTCCTGTCATCACCTCCCCCACCTCAGGCTTGCCAGGAGTCTACTCAAGCTTACTTTCCATGGTCTGATTTTCCCGGTCTACTTGACCTACAACCCTCCAGTCTGCTGATTCCCATCACTGAAACCTTTTCCCATGCATTGGAGCAAAAGCCTTACTTTTTCTCAGCTCTCTTCTGAAAATATAGCTTTTCTAGAAAAAACTTCTCTGGGCTCAGGAAAAATAGAAAATTCCTTATAAATGGAAGTAAGGCCAACACCGTTAAACAAGTTTGGGCTACACACACATCTCCGTCTAGGAATTACGTTAGTCAAATAACATAAAATAAATATCACACTGATGGTGAGCTGCTACTAAGAGAGCAGGATGGCAGGATGTGGGATCAGTTCCATACAAGTGAGACATTCTACAAAGTCAAGATTTTACTCTTGCTGACCCTGAAAATGATCTCAGCAGAGGAGTTACAGGGACTGGTGTGAATAGAAAATGACTGCCTTTTTTTTCCATCCTGTCAAAAGCCAGATGTTCTTCTAAAAGTAATAATCAAACCACAGTCTTCCAACTCACCCTATCTGTGCCCCTACTACATACAAGAACTATGTGAAACCCCAGGTACACCATGAAAACCACTCAGCTTCTGAGGGACTCAACTGAGGTCAGAGGGAGAGACAGCAGTAAAAGGATGGTGGTTACAACATAAGTGCTACAACAAAGATATGTACTGGGAGCTGTGGGGGCCAAGAAAGGGTATGTCTCACTATACAAAGGGTAGTAACAAACTAAAAGGGGGAAGGCCATCCCCAAGGAAAAGCAGCATCTTAGCATCTTCTTGGCCATTCCCAAGGAAAGGTCATCCCCAAGAAAAGGAAGGACTGAGAATGGTGGGCACTGCAGGTATGTGTGTGTCAGACCACAGCTGGGAACCGGGGAGGGAGATGAAGCTTAGAGTTCAGGATGAAGAGATGAGGTTCAGGAGAGGATGGGGAGGGATAAGCAAAGGCACTCAGATTTTGACGTGTAGTCAGCTTTACAACCTAAAGTAAAGGATTTTACCGGGAGTTACTGGAACCCATTAGCAACCCCAGTCATACCTTACAAATACTGATGACTCACTGTGAGTTTCCATTAATATGAAGATCCTGACTAAACTGAGGATCACTTTTCTCTTCACTGATTTGGTTAAAGTGAATAAAGTTGACGAATTTGTCGAAGAGTTTAATTTAATCTAAAAATCCTAGAAAACATTTCTGCATAATATTTTATTAACTTGTTAAAACTAAGGTGTTTATGACAATTTAAAATGATGCTTACACTGATTAGGTTAAAAGAGACTCTTGATCCTGATTAGTAAATGCCAGCTTTAAACCTGCTGGGAAAAAAATAACATTTACTACAAAGCTAATTAAAATAGGTTGGTATCAGGGCGCCTGGGTGGCTTAGTCGGTTAAGCGTCCGACTTTCACTTAGGTCATGATCTCGCGGTTCGTGGGTTCGAGCCCCGCATCGGGCTCTGTGCTGACGGCCAGCTCAGAGCCTGGAGCCTGTTTCAGTGTCTGTGTCTCCCTCTCTCTCTGACCCTCCCCTGCTCACGCTGTCTCTCTCTCTCTTAGAAATAAATAAAACATTAAAAAATTTAAAAAAATAAATAAATAAAATAAAGTAGGTTGGTACTGGCCTAAGGACCGACATGTAGAAATAGAACTGAGAGCCAGAAATAAATCCTTACTGATGACTGATTTTCAATAAGAGGGCCAAGACAATTAAATTGGGATAGAAAGGTCTTTTCAACAAATGGTTTAGGGACAACTGGATAACCACATGCAAAAGAACAAAGCTGGACTCTACCTGGTATCATACACAAAATCAACTAACTCAAAATGGATCAAAGATGTAAATGTAAGAGTTAAAACTATAAAAATCTTAGGAAAAAACACAGGCATAAATCTTCATGGCCTTGGATTAGGGAACAGTTTCATAGATATAATACAAAAAGCACAAGCAACAACAAAAAAATTTGAATAAATTTCAAACGATCAAAATTAAAAACTTTAATCCATAGGAGAAAAATTTTGCAAATTATCTATCTGATAAGAGACCTGTATTTAAACTATGTAAAGAACTCCTTCAACTCAGTACACCTGGGTGGCTCAATTGGTTGAGTGTCTGACTTCGGCTTGGGTCATTATCTCATGGTTCATGAATTTGAGCCCTGCATCAGGCTCATTGCTGTAAGCACAGAGCCTGCTTCAGATCCTCTGTCCCCCTCTCTCTGCTCCTCCACAGAGTGCGCTCTGGCTCTCTCTCAAAAACAAGTAAAACATCTTAATTAAATAAATAACCCCCAACAACTCAATACTTCAAAAAAAAAAAAACCCTCATTTTAAACATGGAAAAAATATTTGAATAGATGTTTCTCCAAAAAAGATATACACATAGCAGCTAAGCACTTGAATACATGGTAAACATCATTAGCCATCAGGGAAATGGAAATCAAAATCACAGTCAAAGCCACATCATACCCACTAGGATGACTATAATCAAAATGACAAATAATAATAAGTGTTGGCAAGAATGCGGAGGAAATGGAATTCTCATACACTTTTGGTAGGAAGGTAAAATGGTACAGCTGCTTTGAAAAACAGTCTGCAAGTTCCTAAATATATTAAACATAGAGATACAAAATTACCCAGAAATTCCATTCTTAGCTATATACTCAAGAGAAATGAAAACATATATCCACTCAAAAACCTATGCAAATATTCACAGTAGCATTATTCACAACAGCCAAAGAGTGCAAATCCAAGTGTCCATCAGCTGATGAATGGCTAAACAAATTGTGATATATCCATACAATGGAATATTATTTGGCAACAGAAAGAAATGAAGCACAAAAGTAAATGCTTACAGCATAGATGAATATTAAAAACAATATGCTAAGTGAAAGCCAGTTATGAAGAACAGCATATTGTAAGACTCCATTTATATAAAATGTCCAGCATAGGAAAATACGTAGAGACAGAATTAAATTGGTGGGAACTGTGGGATGGGAATGGGAAGGATGTTGGGGTAAAATGGAGAGTAACTGCTAATGGGTATAGAGCTTCTCTATGTTGGAATGAAATGTTCAAAAAGTGGTTCTGGTGATAGTTCCACAATTTTGTGAATTTATAAAAACCAGTGAACTGTATACTTCATTTTTTTAATACCTTTAAGTTTATTTTTATTTATTTATTTATTTGCTTGTTTGTTTATTTATTTATGTATTTAATTTGAGAGAGAGTCTAAGCGAAGGAAGGGCAGAGAATAGAGGGAGAGAGAGAGGGAGAGAGAGGGAAAATTCCAAGCAGGCTCCACGCTGTCAGCACAGAGCCAGATGCCAGATACCAAGCCTAATACCAAGAGCCAGGAGATCACGACCTGAGCCAAAATCAAGAGTCAGAGACTTAACTGACTGAGCCACCCAGGTGCCCCTGACCTATATACTTTAAATGAGTGAGTTGTAGGGCATGTAAATTAAATCTCAGTAAAGCTGTTATTGAACAAACAAACAAACAAAAAACAACAATGGGATAAAATACTATTCAAGTAAATGGGTGGGAACTGTCAGTGTTCCTCATTCTGAAATCCCTAAATCAAATAACAATGCTTTCCTCTCACTGAAAATGTCAGAGACTTTTAAAATGGGGTATATGACTGGTGGATCATGCTGATAAATGCTAAGAGGCTACACAGAAAAAAATGTTCCCCATCATTTTACTAGATTCATCAAATGCCATCTATGAACATTTGATGGGTGAATTCTATAATTTTCCAAAAGTAGGCCTCCTTGCCCTACATTATCCTAATAAAATTTCACTGGTGTCTTTTAAGAATACCATATACAACTCCTAGTTCCCAACGTTTATTCAGCCTACTTTTTACTTTTCTAAAATACTAGAGGAATGGGGTGCCTTGGGTGGCTCAATCAGTTGAGTGTCCGACTCAGCTGTGCTGACAGCTTAGGGCCTGGAGCCTGCTTCGGATTCTGGATTCTATAACTCCCTTGCTCTCTGTCCCTTCTCCACTAGTGTGCTCTCTCTCTCTCAAAAATAAACACCAAAAAAATTTTTTTAATAAAATAAAATACTAGAGGAAAAAAAAGATTTAATAAGCTGAAAACGGTGGGGGGGGGCATGAAAAAGCTTCCTCATAAGAGAACTATTTATAAACTCTATACTCTTGCTATTAAAAATTATTTTACTAAAATAAGGATAAACTTAAGCACTGCAAAAATTTTAGACTTCCAAAAGTTCACATTACCTTGAAAGGAAACTCAGAAGTTGTCTTATTTTTAAATATATCTTAGGAAGAAAGATTTCTTAAGTGTTTCAAAAATGTTTTCTATTTAAGAGAAGCCTTTACAAGTCATTCTTTAAATAATGAGAATTTCTTTTCCCCCAAGGGAATAATTTCTACTGCAGTGTTTCTAAGAATATACAGGGTTAAAACCGTGTAAAATAGATTTTCTCACAGTTAGGGGAGAGCAAAACACCGCATATAGGAAACCAGACAGCTCGGGGGTCAAAACACTACACTTCCAGGTCAGACTTCTGGTTGCAATTAAGTAAAATTCCTGCAAATATTTGTAAGGAAATCATATTTTTGGTGTCTCCTTTCAGCCCTTGTGACTTCTTACTTTCTTTAATAGCAACTTGTATTTACATATATATTTTTTATTTATGAAAGAGACACAGAAATACAAAAACATAAACATTTAGGTACACATACATACCAACCTATGACCCCAGGATTGCAATTTGCTCTTGGTCTCAAAAGTAAAATGAGCATTTCTTCTAGGCTTCCATTTTTTATGTTTCAGATTATGTGGACCTAGTTTTGCTTTTGCTTGACACAACATGGATAATTTGGTTCTCAAGACATTTCGCAAAATAGGTTAAGCCAAGTTTCCCATTAGATTGCATAGTTTATGATCAAATAATTAAATTTGAATCTGATTGGAGTTTAGGCTGTAAGTAATAACAGCACTGTATTAGAACAACAAATGTAAACAAGGTCCACAATTAAGAATACCTGAGCAGTTATTAAATATGCTTCGACTCAATTCCCTAGGAATAGCCCAGGGGTTCATAGCGCTTCAAAAATACCTACCTCAGAAATCTGTGGTGGATTCACTGAGAGACCATAGAACTGTCTACTGTACCTAGGGAGCAAACACTCCTGGTTCATAGGTTACAGTGAGCATAAAATTATTTGGATTAAAAACAATTGAAGCAGTAAACTGAGAATTGTAACCACAAAAAAATATAATTTTAGATTCTCCACTTTTACTCTACGTAATTAGAAGAATTAGGGTGACATGTTAGGGAATTTGAAAATGAAAGCGTTCTGGTTTTTCATCAGCATCTGGATTGTAGTCCCCATAATTCCCAAGGTATTTAGTAAGCGAATCTCAGTCCCAAAGTGTTAAAGCACAGTGTGTTCTCCTGAACGCGGGCCTCTTCACTGGTCTGTCCTCTGTACCCTTTTAAAATCAAAGGGTTTTTACAGATATTTAAGCTGTTAGATAACTACTATTTTCTCTCTCAAGCTTCCTAATGGCTATTAAATATTAGTGATGTGAACTCAATTACTACAAATTTTAAACTCTTGGCATGTGACTGGAAAGTCTGGCCAAAGGAAAAGAATTTAAAGGGAACAGACAAGTGGGTATGGGCTATTGGCACTTCCCAGAAGTCAGAAGGGAACCGCTGTAGTGTAATGCACAGAGAACGCCCAAGAAATGAACAGTACCTGCCAAGGCAGTTTCCACTCTACCTTGTCATCCCACACATTAAAAACTTATACGCAGCCCCTAGGAGAAAGGGCCATTGCTTTATGAGTGGTGGCGGGAGGGTGGGGCAGAGGCACTTTTCCTCATTAGTATCTGCCGAACTCAGGAGAGGTTGCCTCTTTGTACGACTTTATCTGGGATGTGCCAAAAGACAGTAGAGTCTCACAGGAGTCTCGCTAGCCTTGTGTCCCCCACAGCCCTCACTTCCACACATACATGTGTACAACCCATTTGTACAGTACAAAGCCAGTGTGCCACATGGGGCATATTCCCAAAATGCTGGGAGAAACCACAATTTTCACTGGGTGAACCGGAGATAATTACAGGCCTCCCATTCAGTTGTCACCATTAGAAAGAAATAAGGTGACAAGGGGCACCTGGGTGGCTCAGTTGGTAGGGCGTCCAGCTTTGGCTCAGGTCATGATCTCACGGTTCGTGGGTTCCAGCCCCGTGTCGGGCTCTGTGCTGACAGCTGGCTCAGAGCCTGGAGCCTTTCAGATTCTGTATCTCCCTCTCTCTCTGACCCTTCCCTGCTCACGTTGTCTCTCTCTCTCTCAGAAATAAATTTAAAAAACATTAAAAATTAGAAATAAAGTGACAAAACAGATCACTAAAAGAAAGGTTATTTATCTCAGCCCTATTATCAGTTGAAAGGCCGATGACTTCATCTTCCATCCCTTCTTCTCCTACCCCCAGCAGGACAAGAGTGCCGACCAGTTCTACCTGACCACCTAATGGGATCTGCCTTTGGATTATCTGGTAATATAAATCATCAGTCTTCACAGAGCTGGTAAATGTGCAGGGCTCTCAGCCAAGTAGAACAACTCCTTAAAAAAAAAAAAGGTCTTGCAATCACCGTTTGATGACAAAGATCTTTCTGGAACGCCAGAGTCCCAAGGGATTTGGTAGACTGGTTTTGAACTCCCCAGTTCCAAACTATGCAGAAACGTGGGAGCCCTGAGTCTGAATGTAAATGTGAACATGCAGACTCAAAAGGAATACTGGAATTGCATCACCAGGAAAGCTCAACAGAACTGGCTTTGTAATGTGAAACTAAGCAATGGCAATATGGACCTTGTTTTATAGGGAAAAATCATTGTCTTTTTGGTGTGCGTGGTAGAAGGTTAAGGGAGAAGGGTGGGGTGGGAGAGATGGAAGCAGATTACTCACAGGCCAGTAGGATCAATCCAGTAAGCTTCGCGCTAACATCGGCAAGTTTTCAAGGTGGCTGAACTGAAGAGTGACAGACTCTTTGTGTGGCAGAAAGAATCCAAACCTTTTTTGAAATTCTGTATACTGGGGGGAGACAGGGGGAGGGGGGCGTGCTTGTGTGTGATTTCATTTCTTATAAAATTGAAAAGTGAACAAAAGATCAGTCATTGAAACTGGCAATTTCCAAAACAGGTGACTGTAACAAGTGGAAATATTAACACTTAAAGGGTTTAAGGATTTTGTTTTCTTGCCATTTACTGCAACAAATGGTTAGCAAAGCCTTCCCAGTTTTTGAGAACGTAAAGCATCCTGGGTTGTCAGTGCTGTTTTAGCACACTTTTAGTAAAAAGTGTAAAACTTTAAGTTCTGCAAATTGCCCCTTCCTAGAAAAATCATCTTTGCTGACACTGTGGCACATTCACCAGAGGGCTTAGAGGTACTTGCTTTTATTACTGCCCTTTAAGCTTCTCATGTGGATGAAAGCCTAGAAAATGTTTTGATTGAGTACACTACGGGAAGAAATGTAAATAATAAGCAAAGCTATTTAAACACATGTGTAAAAAGAAAACACATGTTTCCACTGCGCCCTAGGACAAATCTAAAGAAATCCATTTCTATCTGTAAAGAGCTGCGAATAGAAAAAAACAATGCCTAAATATTAAGAATGTTTACCAGAACAGTAGGTAATTGAAAATGTGTTGTGCTGTTTTGCTGTTTTGCAATCCTCATGAGGGCCCAGTTCTCCCCCTTCGGTCGCCTGTCTCTGACTGCCTGAGTCTGAGGACCCCTGTCTGGCCACGTGTGTGACTGTAGGCCAGCTCCGTGGCCGCGGCTGGTGTGCAGGACAGGAGCGAAGGCTAACACTCCATGGGAACAGCTGACAGACGTCAAAAGTGACCTCCGCAGTCAGTAGTGTTAGTCAAGGGCCTATGCTTTCTCAGGGTTAGCAGTTGCTGGAAGTACAGTAATTTTTACTGTTGTTAATGTGTAAGGATGAATGGTGTTTCACGGCAAGTTTTCACTGTCTTCTTGGGAAATGCCTGCCACTTTATGTGGAGGAAGGGCTGGGCTCAAGGGGAAAAGTGTTTCACTTCCAAAATTTATTTGAAATAGGAAAAGGCCCTGTTTTCAATGGGCTGGGAAAATAAATACAAACCAAAACAAACAGCACATATACAACTCTGCACTCATGGGGATGCCGGAGGACAGGGCTCACAATCAGGCCTGTGTCTGAAGAGCAAAGAGAAAGCTTTCTTTGGCAGGTACCACACACTGGGCGTTGGGGAAAGGAGGGGAACATTTCTCAGACAGAGGGAAGAATAGGAAGAACTTGCTTGTTTTGGCGATTCTCGCCTTTTCTCCTCTGGTGTGAACACCCACTGATTTCCTAACATGGTGGTAATGTGCCCCACCACAGAATGCTGCGTGGGTGTGGATGAAGAGAGAGGAAGCCTGGTAATTCAGCCCCGCACATTTGCAGAAGATACCTTGGATGCCACAAAAGAATGAGCAGACGGCTCCATGCATTGGCTAACGATGGAGGCTAAGATTTTAGAGGCGCATTCAGCTTAGAAGAAAAGCCAAAAAGAAAGCCACTGCAGACAAACCACAGTACCCAGGAAAATTTAATTTATTTTATGGCATTTTCCAAAGGACTGGGTTTCTCAGATGTTAACTGCAAGAACAAGGTTATACAAAATGGAATAATAAGCAGTAAAAAAAAAATTACTGCTCCACAGACACAAAAATGTAGTGAACCCCTAATATTTAGAAAATGCACTGAGGTAACTGCTTGGAGCAGAAAGATGAGCTCTGGTTTGGAATCTGTTTCTCCCTTTCTGTCTTGTGATGAGAGAAGAGGGGATATAAAACCCAAACAAAGATATTCACATGGTAGTTCAGGCAGAACGCTGCTCCTGGCTTTCACATGGTTAACTGAAAGACAGCTTGGTTTTCATGATTAGAGGAAAGTTTTATCAAAAGGGAAAACAAACACAGATACACACATACACATACTCTCCCTCTCTCTCCCCTTAGTCTAGATTCTGAAGCCGGGGAGACCGCCCAGACATCAGACAGCAGCATTTCTACACTGCCTCTGACACTTACTAGTTTTGTGACCTCGGGCAAGTTGCTTGAAATCTTGAGTTTTGTTCTCCTCTTCAGATCAAGAGTTAAGAATGCTGGGTAGAAGGGGCTGCCCCAAGGATCTGCCGTGGGTATGCAGCAGACCCGGCACAGGGCTGGAGACTAGCAGGCTGAAGCTCAAAACAGGTAACTGGTAGGGGTACAAATGCTAACAGACCCCTGGGATGGGGGCCCTGGAGGGTGGCTATGTTTAGTCTCTAGGTACCACAGACCCAGGAGATACTGCAGCTAATCTTATACTGGGGTAGGATGTGATTCTGACTTTCTGAAAATCAACTGAGAACAACTACTTAATAATTTGTAACTCAGACCACTTTCACCTCTGCCTTTTGTTGAAGGGGCAAGAGATGTTGCAATGGAAGCATGTCCCCAAAGCCATGACAAATGAACATGTGACTAGTGAACAGAAACTACAATTTACTCCTTTATTTCTCCCCAGTGAAAGGCTCTGCACTGGGTGCTGAACTGCTCAAGGGCCCTGGCTGGGAAGTCTGTCTGGGAAGCAAGGAAGCAATTGTGCTGTTTAGTGCTGCTACTGCTGAGGGTGGACTGGGCACACGGGAAAGGGCAGGGGCAGCTCCCAGTGACAGAAGGTGCACAGAATCAGACAAAGCTCTTCAGGGAAGTGACACCGGGGTACAGGCCTGCAAGAGGAGGAGGAGCTGACCCAACAACATGGAAAAGAGAGGAGAGTTGCAGGGAGAGGAGGGCAACATGTGCAAAGACCCAGAGGCATGAGCATGATGTTCTGGGGCCTGTGAGTCAGGTAGGCTACAGTGACAAGTTGACAGATGACCACAGAAGCTCTCCCAAAGGAACTTGACGGAGGAACAAGGGGGAGAAGAAGGGTGGAAATGGTGGGGGAGACGGAGAGAGGCAAACCATGAGACTCTTGAATGCTGACAAAAACTGAGGACTGATGGATGTGGGGAGGAGGGGGGGATGGGCATGGAAGGGGGCAGTTGTGGGGATGAGCACACTGAGTGTTATGTGGAAACTAATTTGACAATAAACTATTTGTAAAAAAAAAAAAAAAAAGAAGCTCTCCCAAGATTGCCTGGCCAAAGTCACCTGGGACCAGGAGCTCCTGTCCCCTTTGGAGGAGAGGGGCTCCTCTTGAACTCCGCCTCCCATGGGTCCTGTTGGAGAGCTGGCAAAATCCACCAGCACTGGGCAGTTGGCTTGCCTAATATTCTCCTGAATAGTCAGACCACTCCTATTCATATAAGGTCTCTTTCATTCCTGCTCAATAAAAAGGTCGATCATTGGGAATACCAGGATCCCTCTACTGGAATACAGGTACAGGATGCCATGAGAGTAGACAGTATGCATGCTGATCCGTGTGAGCCTGCTAGCTTGTGCCAAGTGATTGTGTTCCCCAGAACTCTCTGCACAATGGTGGGGGGCCAACAAGGAGAGGACACTACTACCAGGCCTGTTCCTGAGCAGGCAGCCACCTTGGGGAGTGAGAGGTAGTTGCTGAGAAGGCTAATGACCATGACAGACATGGTGTCTGTAGACCATGAAAGCCCAAGAGTGGATGTATCAGCTGGTGACTGGATAGCCTAAAATTTTCAGTCAACTAAGGCCCATGGCTGGCCAAGTCACTTGGTCCACTAGAGGGCCACGACTCAGTAGTAACCTTGGGAGGAACTCTGTCAGTGGCTCAATCCACTGACATCTTTGGTTTATTGGCATATATGTCCATAACTTCAAATAAAATGGAGAACATACTTTAGGCCTTACTTAAACCATATGCTATAGGCTGAACTGTATCTCTCTAAAACTTGTATGTTGAAATCCTAATCCCCAGCACCTCAGAATGCGACTGTATTTGGATATAGAATCTTTAAAGAGGTAACTAAGCTAAAATGAGGTCATTAGAGTGGGCCCAAATCCAGTATGACTGGTGTCCATGTTACATAAAAGGAAAACAGGACACAGATACAAATAGAGGGAAAATCATGTGAAGCCACAGGGAGAAAATGGCCACATCTACAAGCCGGAGAGAGAGGCCTCAAAAGAAACCAACCCTGCTGATACCTTGGTCTTAGAATTCCAGCCTCCAGAACTATGAGAAAATAAATTTGTTGTTTAAGCCACCCAGCTGGTGGTAATTTTTTATGGAAGCCCTAGCAAACTAATACATTATACAATAGGAAAAAAAGTCTAGGTCTGGTGAACAGCCTTGAGCTACCTTGAAGGAGAGTCATAGCCTCTTACCCAGTCCCCAGATTTGACTCCGTTTTCAGAACTGTATCTCCTTGAATGGAGAGCCAGGCATCCCTCATGTCAAAACTATAAATCTTCCACTTGGGAGGCAGAGCTGTTTACTATGGTTCCTGTGCAATGAAAAAAGGGGAATAACCAGAATTTTTGAGACTGATTGGACATTGGCTCTGAGATAATGCTAATTCTTGGGGTTCTAGATGGCCATTATGATCCCCAGAGTGTGACATGTAGAAACTTGGTTTCAATTAATCTCCCAGAGGCCCCAGCAGGTCTATGAAAATCTGTACTTCTCTTCTCATTTGATGAGTATATTACTGGGGTAAATTTACCCTGAAACTAATGGAACCTAAATGTGGACTCCATGTCTCCTAGAGTGCAATATAGTAAGGAAAAGACAAAAAAAAAAAGTCTTTGGAGTTTCCTCTCCCTATCAAAACCAAAAGCAATACTGATTACTGGAAATCAAAGAGTTCATTTTGAGCATGTCAAAGAGTTCATTCAAGTTCTTGTGCCCTGTAACTCTTACTAGTAAGAAATGAGCACAAACACTTTGTATGTAGGTTTGTGGGCTTTTCTGAACTAATTAAATGACTTGAAAGGGTGACAGCTTGAGTGACCAGTTTATTAGCAGATAAAAATTTGGGCCTGGCTAATCAATGGCTCTGCTCAACAGGATAGTATCGACCAGAAGTGAATGAATGCAGTGATATAACCTCATTCAGGGCAGAGAAACAAAATCTGTTCAGTGTGCAGAATGTGATTCAAGAGTACATTTTGGGTCCATCTGGCCTGTAAGGAAAGACAGCCTGATGAGTGAGTGTGTGTGTGTGCGCGCACGCATACACGTGCACATTCATTCACTCATTCTTTGGCAAGAACTCGAGTAGAAGGACTGGTGACAAGGACATTTGGAGAAAAGTTATGTGGAGTGTGTGTGAAAGTATCAGTATCTTATGTGAATGTTCTCCAAAAGACTCCATTAAGAAGATCTTGTAATGAGCTGGACAAAATGACCCGCACATGGATGCTGGCCAGCCTCTTACCCCAGGTGCCAGATTACCTGCCTCAAGGGCTCATGAGCCATGTGGCCTTGGTGGCAAGGATGAACATTATGCTTGGACTCAACAACATGGACTTAACCTCACCAACACGGAGCCCTGCCAAATGCCCAATCTGCCAATAGCAGTAATTAACAGAAGTTTCTCTACCAACTCTCGTATTGTAAGAAGATGGGCCCATGATCAGCGGTGGTGGGTGGATTATTATAATGGACCTCTTTCATTACAGAGGAGACAGTATCTTCACTAGAATGGACCCTTACTGGGGATTTGGTTGTGTTTTCTATGGCTACCATGTTTCTGGTAGCCACATCATCCAGGGACTTACTGAAAGCTTCATTCACTGTCATCACCACAGCGCTTCTGACCAAGAAACTCATTTTACAAATAAGCCAGTATATTCATAAAATTCAATGGTCCTACCAAGCAACCAAGCAAGGATCAAATGCAGCTGCCCTTACAGAGTGGTAAAGGGTCTGCTGAAAATTCAGTTATTATACAAAAATGCAAGGCAGGACTCTGTGGGACTGGGGTAAAGTCCTATATTACATGCTGTGACCAGCAGAATAATATATGTGCCCTTGGCAAGAATTCCTGGAACCACGGAGTGGAAGTGGGAAGTGATCACCTCAGCAAAAGCTCGCTTTCCATCCTCATGACTGTGCTTCATCGGTGTTCAAAGGAAGACTGGAACAGAGAGGATAACAATGACCCAGACTGAGAGTTAAAAGTGCCACATAACTCCTTCAGGCTTTTTATGCCATTAGACAAACACCAAAAGGGGAGTGGAAATGTTGGCCCATGACGACATAATAGATGCAAGTGGATAAAACACAGGGAGCATAACGGGCTCTATCTGGTGGCGCATTTCCAGTGTTAAAAGTTAATGAGAACTGTGGCAACCTCATAAAGGCAGGACCACTGCCGGCCCAAATCCCTCAGGAATGAAGGTTTGGATCACCTTGCCGGGTAAGGAATCCTGATCAGCTGAGGTACTGGCTAAGGGCCAAGGGAATATGAAATAAACATTAGAGGAAGGCAGATATAAACACCAACTATTTATTTCAAAAGTTAGAATGGTGGCATCTTCAAATAATGTCTTCCTTGATGCATCATGTACATATTAATACGTTATCTAAGTTTTTTGGCTTTGTGTTTCCTTACTATTCTATGCAAGGTATGTAAGCTTTGTAATTCAGACAATAAGTTAACAAAGGTGGGCTGTGAGTGAATGTCACCCAGAAAGCCTGGGTTTGGAGCTAGGGCATGAGACTCTGGGTGTGTTCTCTCTCGCTCTCTCCCTCTCCCAGAGGAGATGCTAAGCTTACTTCCTCTGCCACTGGGAGAGCTGTCTCCTTAGGCAGAAGTCTGTTGTTTGGAAGTCTGTGGACGCAGGAAGCCAAGAGGAAAACTTGAGCGGTTATTTTGTAACTTGTGTCCACCCACCAAAACTTCTGACCATCCCTCCTGTGTTCTGGCGACTTCCCACGTTATGAAGTCCCACTTTCCCAGGGGAAGAGCCAAACACTCTGCCCACTGTGGCTCACCTGCGAGCAGGGTACAGCCGTGGAACCTGGTTCTGCCCTGCAGTGGCTCACAAGGGGCAGCATGGTGCTGTGGCCCTGTGCCCAAAAGTCAATCTTTTCCAGACCAGGGCAGAGGCTGGTATCCAGGCCTGAGTGCACTTGAAATGGTGTACATACCAAAGCCATCCTCACCTTGTGGCTGTTAATCTGCTGCCTGTGTGCCTTTGGAGGCCTCCCACAAGTAGATCCTGTGGGCTAATATCTTCAACTGACTCTACTTTAGAACTGGACTCATTATGCTAGTCTCAAGCAGAAATGAAATTAAATAAAGAATATTAGGCAACTAAGGTTCTGACCACAGAAATTTTTAAGCCAGAGACTATCACAGTTTTGTTTTTGAAAGGCCACTCTGGCAGCAGAGGTGTGGATGAATTGGAAGAAAAACTGGGATGCTGTGGCAATAATTCAAGAGTTGATTAGGAAGGCCTTGACCAAGGAAGGAACAACAGAAACAAGAGAAAAATTAAGAAGAAAAAGGCAAACAACCCAATACAAAGATGAGCAATAGCTGGAAATATGCAGTTCAGTCAATAAGTACATAAAAGTGAAAGACAAAAATCAAAGAGCTCAGCATCTCCTTTTTTAATTTTTGGCCCGTCAAACTGGGAAAAACTAAAACACTTAACACCTAGCACTGGCAAGGCTAAGGGGAAAAACATCAGTGAGACAGAAGTGACAGAAATCGACAGTGAAGTGTTTTAAAAAACATTCTTACAACACTAATTTTTACTGAATCTGTTGAAATGACATCTCAGATGACGTTAAAAAGATGAAGCCATCAGCAAATGTCTGTGCTATGCTGACTGCTGAGTTTGTGAATACTCTTTGTGATCCTTTACACTGTAAAATTAAGGAAATAGTCTCAAAACCATTTATGCTTTTTTATAAAGAAAACTCAAGATATGAAAAATGCTAATTTCTGTCTGAATAATCAGCAAAGTTACCTAGAGACTTCAGATCAGACAGCACTGTGCGCTGAGTATCTTTACTGTGATAAGGCACCATTATTGTCATGTGGATTTAGAAATAGAAAAAGGTAAGAAACTCATGCAGATGAGAGAAGATATCCGCTTGACACAAAAGCATAAACCACTCACACTCATCCAAACCACCAAACAGTAACGACAACTCTATTTTCAGGGAACATGAGACTCAGAGCTGGATTCTGAGGAGGAAATAGGCAAGGCCTTACAGTTAGTGGCTTTGAAATTGCTTTTGAAAAAGGCATTTAAGTAAGATTATGGGAACAGCTGAGTGAACAAGCAGTTAGATAAGTGTAGAGAGAGGTCTTTGGCTCTGAGGCGAGAGTAAAAAGTAAAATTCAGCTTCCATTTTTCGCGGCGCTGTTAATACACAATATAAGGTGGCAGTAGATCACTGTGTGTGTCCACTTCATCCCTACAGGTCCACACAGCCTAAAGCAAGATGAACCTCTGTGAAAAGCGACCTTGTGGTAGACACAGATGAACAATGCTCTTTCCTTTTGGAAATTAACAGGTTAGTATGAGGTTAAACACTTATAACCACAAACAGAGCTCTCTGCTTATGCTCTAGAGTTAAGCAGCAAAGTGAAGAAGAAAAGTCTCTGTGGGTGGCAAAGAATCAATCTTTGCCAGTGCAGGAGAACGAGAAAGGTAAACTGACTGTAACACAATTACAATACAACGTGACAAATGTACTAAAGGTGGCAAGTGCCAGAAGAAGAGAAACTGAGGAAGACTCTGGAGTAGTAATATTCAAGTTGGGTCTTAAAAGTTAGGCTTTCCAGACAAAGGAGAAACCTGTCAATGTAAAGGCAGAGGGATACAGAATACAGCTTCTGGGAGACAGGAAAGTGATTAGCAAGAGGAGACAAGGCAGGATGGGGAGGTTATGGCAAGCCTTGACCTTACTAGGAAGAGGAAGGATATAACCATGTGTGTAATTTATCATCTGTATAAGCATTTATTCAGTGCCTACTGCAGAGCAGAAAATGTCCTCCAAGCTGGAGACACAACAGTAATAGAAGGGGCAGAGCCTGTCTTCAGGCAGTTTACATGTTTGTGGAGAGACAGACACTGAAGGAATGGTGTTCAGGATGCTTGTGGGTCTGTGACAAGGAGACCTGCCCCCAGGAGAAGTTTCCTGAGGAGTGATTTTGAACAGAGAGCAGACTGAGCACAGGGAAAGAGGAGACCAGGGCTCCAACATGCACAGAGGCCCCAAGATGAGTAGAAGAATGGAGCTATGGAAGAAAGGAATTAAGCTTCTATGGCTGGAGCAAGAAAGAAGGAAAAAGCAAGACAAGATAAGGCTGGACAGGCAGCTACTTGAAGGATCTAGCTTGCACTCTGGGAGCCTTGGGGAAGAGGTTCACATGATCAACCTCTGCTTTTAAGGGATGTCATGAACTGCAGTGTGAAGAGCAGACGAGGCACTGGGCAGAGCAGGCCAAGGACGCCAGCCAGGGGGCTGCTGTTGGTGCGCAGGTATCCAGGGGTGGCAGTAGCAGGGACTGCTTGCTGGAGGCAGAGGAGGGGACCGGCTAAGGTACGAACACCACAAGACATGCTCCATTAAACATTAACTGGTACCAGAAGCAGAAAGGAAAGGTAAGACAGCATTTTCACACCAAGTTAACTTTCAGCAAGGAATACTTAACACAGCTTTTCTCCTAAAGAGTGAACAACACAGCGGTGCATTATATCATCCTCTCTCCCTCTGGCAACCAAACTGAACTCACTACTTATCTCAGTACAGGGAAGCCAGGGCCCCTCCCATAAGTGGCCAGTCACCAGAGGCTCCAAGGGGCAAACACAGGCTTTTTCTTGTTTGTGCTTGTGCCGTTAAATAAACCAAGTCGACGGCAAATGACAAAGTCAGAAAAATCACTTCCAACATATAAAACATACAAAGTATTCATATCCTTAAGGAGTGCTTACAAACTAATAAAAATATGAACATTAAAAAAATTAATAAAGAAATTGAAGTGTGCAAACATATGTATATCATCAGGATATTAACTGTACCACTGTTTATGACAGTATAAACATTAGATGCAACCTAAATGTCCCACCAATAAAAGAGTATGGATATTTAATGGAATACTACAAAGCCATTAAAAATGGTGATGTGAACCCTGGATGGCCAAAACAATTCTGAACAACATTAAGAAAGTTGGAAGACTCATATATTTCCTAATTTCAAAACTTATTGCCAAGCTATGGTAACCAAAAGAGTGCAGTACTGGTATAAAGACAGACATCTACAACAATGGAATAGAACAGAGAGCCCAGAAATAAACTCTCACATATATTTTTTTATTAAAAATCTTCTCAATGTTTGTTTACTTTTGAGAGAGAAAGAGAGAGGGAGACAGAGAGAGAGAGAGAGACAGAGAGAGAATAGGGGAGGGGCAGAGAGAGAGGGAGACAGAATCCGAAGCAGGCTCTAGGCTCTGAGCTGTCAACACAGAGCCTGATGAGGGGCTCAAACTCATAAAGCACAAGATCATGACCTGAGCTGAAGCAGAACACTTATACCCAGGTGCCCCTAAACTCTCACATTTATGATCAAAAATTTCCAATAGGGGTGCCACGACCATTTGATGGGAGAAAGGACAGACTTTCCAACACATGGTGGTGGGACAACTGAATATCCACATGCAAAAGAATATGTTTAGACCCTTTTCTTAAAACTAATTCAAAATGGATCAAAGACATAATTGAAAGGGGCAAAACCTATAAAACTCTAAGAAGAAAACACAATTTTTGAAAAGCTTCATGACACTGGATTTAGTAATGGTTTCTTGGATACAGCATTAAGCACAGGTGGCGAAATAATAAATACATAAATTGACCAAATCAAAACTTAAAATGTACATCAAAGAACACTACGGAGAGTGAAAAGGCAACACACATAGTGGGAGAAAATATTTGCAGATCATATACTGATAAGGAATTAATATCCAGAATATATAAAAGAACTCCTCCAACTCAATAACCAAAAAAGCAAACAATCCAATTGAAAAATGGTCCAAGGATACAAACAGACATTTCTCCAAAGATATATAAATAGTCAATAAATACATGAAATGATGGTCAAAATCACTACCGCTGAGGGAAACACAATTGAAACCACAGTAAGATACCACTTCACAATTATTAGGATGGCTATCATCAAAACAAGAGAAAGTAAGTATTGGCAAGATTATGGAGAAATTGGGATCTATTCTTGGTGAGAATATAAAATGTTTGTGGAAAACAGGATGACAGTTCTTCAAAAAAATTAAACCAATAATGACCATATATATAATGCAGCAAGTCCACTTCAATGTATATACCCAGAGAACTGAAAGCAGGGACTCAGAGAGGTATCTGTACACAAATGTTCATAGCATCATTATTCACAACAGCTAAATGGTAGAAATAACTCAACTGTCTTGTGACAGATGAACAAATAAACACAGTGTGTGTGTGTGTGTGTGTGTGTGTGTGTGTGTGTGTGTGTGTGTGTGTGTGTATGAGAGAGAATACTATTTGGCTTTAAAAACAAAGAAAATTCTGTTAAATGCTGTAATAGGGATGAACTTTGAAAACATCATGCTAAGTGAAAACGCCAGACACAAAAGGATATATACTGGATGATTCCATTACAGGAGGTACCTCAAGTACCTAAATTCATAAAGCTAGAAGGCAGAACAGTGGTTACGAGAGGCTAGGGAAGAGACTGATGGGGACTTATTCTTTAATGGGAAAAGAATTCCCATTTGGGACGATGAAAAGTTCTGGAGATGGAAAGTGGCAATGACTGCACAACAATGTGAATGTACTTAATGCCACTAAATTGTACACTTGAAAATGGTTACAATGGTAAATTTTATGTTATGTATAGTTTACCACATTAAAACTAATTTTTAAAAAATGGTGATGTATGTGTTTGAAAGGATTTCTGTATTATGTTAGGTAAAAAAAATAGGTTATAAAATTGTACAGAATGATCACTTTTCTGTTTAAAACAAACTTCTTAAAATATATATAAAATGAATGAAATAAAATAAAACTTCTTGACCACATGAACCCAACAAAGACTTTGATTTTCTTTTTTTTTAAATTTATTTCTGAGAGAGAGAGAGAGAGAGAGAGAGGGAGAGAGAGCGTGAGCAGGGGAGGGTCAGAGAGAGAGGGAGACACAGAATCTGAAACAGGCTCCAGGCTCTGAGCTAGCCGTCAGCACAAAGCCCGACGCGGGGCTCGAACTTATGAACTGTGAGTTCATGACCTGAGTCAAAGTCGGACGCTCAAACGACTGAGCCACCCAGGCGCCCCAAAGACTTTGATTTTCATCTTGGGGCCAGAACCACAAACAACACATGTTCCCTACCCATGAGAGAGTCTGGAAAATTGAGTACTTAGCATTTTCCACTCAGTAGTAGAAGGCGGCAGGGGAAGGGCTAGTTGAGAATCAGTACTGACCACGCCACGTCCACATCAGAAATGGAAGTCTGAAAACCTTCTCTGTTCCTTCTGCTTTTGTACCAGTAAGAAAATGAGACTAGCCAGGTCTGCTGGAGTACAAAGGATGTAGGCTCCTATGGCTTTTCTCAAGCTTTATTCTACTACTAAGTGAAATTCCAGAAAGCGTCACCTAACACAATATTGTTTGGACTGAAAGTTCCATTTGTTTGAGGCTTTCAGTTTGGGTAAAGTTAATCTGTCTGCCTACTTATCAGCTGTGCCCAGGTGAGCACTGTAGTTTAAGTATGCTACATCGAACATTAGCATAACGTGGTTCGCAGCAGTCCAGCACTGTCCTCTGAGGAGTAACACAAGGTTAACTGTATTTGTAACATAAGGAGTGTTACAAAACACCAACATAAAGTAGAAAAAATTAAAAATGCAGCAATGATACAGTGGAAAGAACAGTGGGCTGGGAGTCAGAAGAGCTGGGTCTAGGGTCAGGTTCTGCCACTTATCACCCAAATATGCTTTCCTTCAACAGGTATGCTTACCTTGTGTATCAAGCACTGGGCTAAGTAAGGCCGGGAGGGGGGTTGGGGGGAGGGAGAGGATGCCAAATAAACAAAATCGTCTCGGTCCTCTAAAAGATGATCTTTTATTTGGACGAGGCCTTAATCTTGCAGACCCTCAGCTTCCTCACCTACAGCTAGGACATCACCATTCTCAAACTGTTGTTAGGAAATAGGGAGAATAGTTCAACCTCAGTGCCCTTGACATTTTGGGCCAGATAATGCCTTGTTATGAGGAGCTATCCTGCTCACTGTAGGATATTTGGTGGCATCTCTGGCTTCTAACTCCCTAGATGCCAGTAGCTCCCTGTCAACTCCTCCCATTCCAGACAACCAAAACTGTCTGCAGACATCACCAAATGTCCCCTCATACAAAATCACCTCCAGTTGAGAACCTGTGAAATAGGGTGCCATATATATGAAAGCATTTTAAAAAGCATAAAGCCCCAAATCAAGTCAGTATTAATGTAAATCTATTTGTAAGAGAACTTGACACACAAAAAAAATAAAGATTCCTTAGGAATGTTTTATTTTCTATTTTTACATATTTTGCCTACTATTAAAAGCCTTTCAGGGCTTTTTGGTTAATTTTCTTTACCCAAACAAAGCATCTTCATTAGAACATATTTTTTAAATGTATCACTGTAGTAACACGACAGTCAGTCAAACACAATTGCCATCTCTACAAAGCAGAAATTTTATCCAAAATCAAAGTACTCTGTGCCTACCTTTTAAGGTCAAGGGACTGGATCTTGTGAATTCTGTATTTGATGGCCTGTGCTGTTTACGAACTTCCAAGTACTCCTTAACTCTTGAATCAATGGTTTCTTTTAACAGTAAACAGACTTCCTAAAGTAAATTAAAAAATCAAGTATAATTTTCTCATGTAATGCAATGCAAAAAGAGTCAACATCGTGCTTATTAAAAAGCCAACACTGAACACTTCTTTTCGTTTGCTTTTTTACTTAGCTGTGAAAGCTGAAAAGAATGCTATCTGAGCTCAAGGGTAACACGCCAGGTTTAAGTTTGCTACTGAAGTTTGCTCAAAACCATGATGTTGGTTCAGTTTGTGATCTGAGAAATTCATTTAATTTCCCTCTGCCTCTGTTCCATATTTCTAAAAGGAAGGTAAAAACTGCAGTGCAGTGCCCGCTGTGGCAAGACTGTGGATGAGGGAAGGATCCAGGAGGAGGGGCTTACCACTCTGACCCCAATCCAGCCAGCAGGGGCAGCCCTGCCCGAGGACTATCGTCGTGAGAGGTTGCCAGGTACAGGCGTGGGGTGGGGGTGGGATCATCAGCTCTTCTCATCTGTTCCAGAGGAGCTGGCACAGCCATTTTTATGTGAATAGTTCCCATTTTTCAAACTTGATACAATAGTTTTCTTAACCTAAACACCACTATCCTTCATTCATTAGTTTCTGGCTTCAGGTTTAGACCATCTACTGATAAAGGAATGGCACCGAGTGATGGGCTGAAGAGAGAACTAACAATCAGTAATGTGATTTTCTCCCACGCTCTTGTTGATGATACTATATGTGCCTATTTGCTTTTGTGAAAACTGCACTATATTCACCGATTAATGGTGAAAATAATTTAACTTCTCATATTTCTCTAAAGTAGATTAATGTTTATTAGGCAACAGAAATACGTGGCTTTAATTCAATGTCAATGTACCATACGACTAGCAAACTTCTAGAGCTGTGTATTGTTTTATGTATCAGTGTTACTTATGAAAAGAAAAACAAAACTCTAAAAAGTCCACCACATGATGGGAAGACACTGTCCACTTTAGGTACACTACCAGAGACAGAGCCAATATAAGGAAAGGGGAAGAAAATGGCACACAAATCTAAATTTCTTATCTTTGATTAAGAACTGGTGTGTAATAACTAATAATTCTGGTTCAATTCCCAGACTCTGCAGAAGGCTCCAAGTTGCCGAGGTCAACTCAAACCTGTTTCACTGGTTTCTTCAATGCCATCTCAGGTTGATCTCTTAGCATCTTCAAAAATTAAAACAAGAACAAAATTTTAAGGAGCTCTGAAGGGCAACGAGAGCCAAACTTTTCTTTTACTGCAAATACGGACACTCCTCAACAGTACTGAAAATCCGTGATTTAATTCACAAATGGGAATTTGTACATAAAATAGAAACACTGATCTCTCTCCTGCTCTCATTTTGCAGCCCAAAGATGCAGTGCCTTGTGGAATAGAGAGAGATCCATTTACAGTTGAGCGTTTTGGCATTGTTCACAAAACAGAAAGGCAGCCTTGCCCCATACTGTTGTTTTAACAATTAAAGAATTTTGCTTCACATGCAGGGTTCAACTATGACTGAGCTAGAAAATATGTGAAAGACATACATGGAAACAAAGATTGTTAAAATTTAGCCATAAATGCCCTATAAGGCTAGAACTAAAAATAGTATGACAAAAATAAAAGAAAGGCCCATACAACACAAACTTTCTCCCTATAGTTACGGGGCTTTCCTTCTATGAGTCAAATTTGACGAATGGAAGGTAGACATGTGCAATGTGGTCAAGATAACCTAGTAACTAACCACACCACACTTGGCAAAGCATTGTCTTCAGAACCAAAGCAATGCGAGAAAAGACAAAGTCCCAGCTAAACTGGACAAGCAGATTAAAAAGACCAAGCTGAAATCGATGAGCAAGAAGACAGAGATATACGGGGTATTTCTAGGCTAAGAAGGGCTCCGATTTGTTTCCTCAAGTTTACAAATGCAACAGTTCGAGTTTGACTGTTTGGGTACAAAGACTACTCGTGCTGGACTCAAAATAAACATGGCTTTAATCCATGCAATTAGTTCCTTTTTCTGAAAAGGAACTGGACATTCTTAAGACTTTCACTATATAAAGTGACTGCTAAAATGCAATCAAATTGACAGCTCATGAAATCCCAATCATGAGATGATCTAGTGATAAAAAAACATGAAAGCACTGAGGCACTGAATAGAGACTAAAGGCATATCCTTTCCTTGACTAGCTTTTCTCCCATCTCTGTCTCTGTCTCTCTCGTGGAGCGATTTTCTTTCTTTCTTTTTTTTTTTTAATGTTTTTAATGTTTTATTTATTTTTGAGAGAAAGAGAGACACAGTGTGAGCAGGGGAGGGTCAGAAAGAGAGGGAGACACAGAATCTGAAACAGGCTCCAGGCTCTGAGCTAGCTGTCAGCACAGAGCCCAACACAGTACTCGAACCCACGAACCATGAGACCATGACCTGAGACGAAGTCGGACGCTTAGCCGACTGAGCCACCCAGGCGCCCCTCTCCTGGAACAATTTTCACACCAGTGACCAAACTATAAAGAAACAACTTCAAGTATACACAGCAAACCATCTGCTTTGCTCTGTGAGGGAAGCCTGGCTTCCTGGAGTAACGCTGGAGCGAACATGCAGCCAAGCTCTGCAGGTCCCGTCATGCTCGGAGCACCTTTGCTAAGTCATGCCTTGCTGCCTGGACATGGGACTAAGTGGAGTGGCACAGCTGCGTGTGGCTCCCTGGAAAATTTTAGCCTCATGCTTTGGGTAGGAGGTGACTCACATACTTGTAGCTTTATTTTAAACTCTTCCAAATCAACGGGCTTGGCAAAACTGACTAAATATCAACAAGAGAGGGCTAAGGATGAGGTGGTAAAGCTGGGAGAAAATGGGCAACAGGCTGGGCCTGGAACAGTGGATTCTAGACCGCTGTTAATGTCAGTCAAGTCAGAAGACTTTTGGGGTGAGGTATCCTTAAGGTGAGCATTGGTCACTTTGGGGAAACAAAGGAACGTTTTGAATCACAGGGACATGTGTTGTTGGTAAGCCAAATCTTAGAATTACACGGAGTTGAATTGTCATAGGAGATGCTGGCACACTAAATATTAAGATCTGAAGAAGACAACGTATTAACCTGAATGGTAAATCCATTATACTGAATCCTGTGTCTGCCTTCTCCCAGGTGGGGGCCACCAGGTATCCTTTGCAATATTCTGACAGCCAAGTGCTGATTGTATCATTACCTTTTGACTGAAAATGTATTAATTACAAATTTTCTTTGGAGGAATTTTTTTCCTAGTAATCTTCAAAAGTTGACTGAAAACAGTTGCCACAGTAAAGGTTTTTTGGCTTGCTTTTGTTGCCACTATCACTAGATTCTTCTCCATATACTATCTTTCAATTAAATTTGTTTCTATGTCTAGTTCTAAAAAGCTATTGTGATGAGTATCATGGAGGACACAAAGTGCTATAATTCTCTGAAAGTTACGTGCAGGCTACTGCCTCACCATCCCTGCTCTGGAGGACAAGGATATGGAGAAGGAAGCAGAACACGTGATGAAAGCCAGATGCACTCTCCAACCCCCTGCCACAGCAGCACTTGGGTGGGATCACAGAAACGGAGAGCCAGCAGTGACTCAGCTGACCTCTGGTCGAACTTTTTCATTTGCAGATGAGGAGACTGAGGCCCAGGAGGTCAAACACCATGGCTCCCAGTCACATGACCATCCGGCCATAGGCTTCCCTGACAGATCATACTGAGAAGGAATACAGTCCAACATCTCGACATTTACTGTCAAAGACTCATGTTAATAAAAGGATGGTAGAAGACAAATGTGCAGACAATAAGAACTGAAGAATTAAATAAGAATTTAATTTCAGGGGCACCTGGGTGGCTTAGTCGGTTAAGCATCCGACTTTCGCTTGGGTCATGATCTCGCGGTTCGTGGGTTCAAGCCCCGCGTCGGGCTCTGTGCTGACTGCCAGCTCAGAGCCTGGAGCCTGTTTCAGTCTGTGACTCCCTCTCTCTCTGACCCTCCCCTGCTCACGTCTGTCTCTCTCCTAGAAATAAATAAATAAATAAAAAATAAATAAAAAATTAAAAAAAAAAAGGAATTTAATTTCAAGGTGTGAAAGATCAGTCTTGTATTCACTCCACGCCTACTTCAGGGGCTCAGTCTGTCCTTTAAAACCAGTTAAAGCGCCTATTTGCCTAGAACAGTCACTTTTATGTCTTCTTTTCTTAAATATAAACAGCCCATTCCCCCCAAAGAGGTAGAATATTTCTGGTTTAAATAATATAGTATATGAAATATATAGATGTGTCTGTCACTTTCTTAAGGAAAAAAAAGTAGGTCTGTCATTGGGAATACAACAACTGTTTTTTAAGGGTTAAATATCATTCAATATTTTTTGCCTACTGATGAAAATGAAAGCTGAAAGAGTTCATATTTCTTTTAGCAGCAGCTATTGCATTTAAACAGTAAAAAGTTTTGTGGTACCTCTTTCTTCTGTTCAGAAAACCAGCTGGTATCTTTGTTTGAACCTTGCGGCAGTATGTGAAGATCCACCAGGACAGCAAAATTCCCACACTAAAAAGACATTAATGGCAGAGTTAGCTCACACCCAGCAAACAATGAGAGAAAATCTCACAAATTCCTATGTGGTTGCTCATGATGAAATGGCAACAAAGTTCCCTAGTGGACAGAAATCTTAATATGGGGCAGGGCTACAGGTCATAAAACTACAGTTTTTGCAAGTTTAATATTTAGGGCACAAATGCTAAGGAGAAATAGAATTTTATTCTTAATGGCAAAGATGATCTTCTCCAGACCACACCTTCAAGGGCATCCTCAAGGCATCCAGTGGCAGCTGGATGACTATCAAAGACTGAGAGAAATGAAATAGGTCAGAACTAGGTAGGCTCCAGAAAGGAATGGTTCCATGGACAGTCAGGAGGATTCTTTCTTCAATGCAGGAAAGAACAGATCATAAGCTACTGCATTTTTAGAAAGAAAAAAGGAATGGCTGGGACCGGACATTTTAGAATAGAAACAGAAGCCAGGACCAGTGAAAAAGAACCAAGGAAAGGAAAGTGGATGCTGAAGGACAGTTATCAAAACTCAATTAGTTTCATTAAAATACGCTGTAAAACTGTACAAATCCTGCTTCCTATCACTGTTGAACAGGGTAGCCAGTAGTCATGTGTGGCTATCGAGAACATGAAATGTGACTAAGAAGCTGAATTCTAAATTGTATTTGACATTAATTTAACTTAAACAGCCACCTGTGACTAGGCGGGCTGTGGCATGGCTATCGACCCTGTAAAATGTTATGACTAAAGTAATTTCGGCAAATCTCTAGATAACTGTGGATGAACTAACTTAGAAAGAAACAGAAGATCAAGATTGCAGGTTGGGGATGGTCTCAAAGGCCCAAAGGGTCAGGGATGGCCTCCAGGAAAATGGTACTTTTGCATCTCTTTGGCCCAACAAGTTTGGGGTTTTTTTTTCTTTTTTGTTTGTTTGTTTGTTTGTTGGTTTGTTTTTTTAAATTCTGTGCTGTAATCCAATGGTGGTGAAGGGAATCTATTTTCAACCAATGGCCCAAGTAGAACAAATATAAATAAGGAAGGAAAATAAAACTCGACACTTACCTCATACCATACACAAAAATTAATTTGAGATGGATAATAGAACTACACATAAAAACCAAAAACTATCTTGCCAAACTTGGAGTAGAAAAAAAACTTCTTAGACAGAACCCAGAAACCACAAAATATATAAGAAAAAAATTATTAAATTGAATGCTGTCTAAATTTAAAATGTTTGCTAATTAAAAGATACCACTGAGCACGTGGATGGCTCAGCTGGTTGAGCGTCTGACTTCAGCTCAGATCATGATCTTGTGGTTTGTGGGTTCGACTCTCGCATTGGACTCTCAGGTGTCAGCACGGAGACTGTTTGGGATCTTCTGTCTCTCTCTCTCTCTCTCTCTCTCTCTCTCTCTCTCTCTCTGACCCTTCCCACTCGCATGCTCTCTCCCTCTCTCAAAAACAAACATTAAAAAAATGTTTTAAAGAGAGACACCATTAATAAAATGAATACATATGTCACAGGCTAAAAGAAAACATTTATAGATGCATATATCTGACATGAAGGACTGGCATCCAAAATAAATAAGTTGTACAAATCTAATATTAAAAAAAAAAAAACACCTAAGCTTCAACAGATACGTCACAAGATAAACAAACAGCTAATAACACATGAAAAAGTGTTCAACATCAGTCATCAGGCAAATGCAAAATCACCAAGAAATACAACTACATATCTACCAGAATGACTAAAATTAAAAAGACCAACACACCAAACTTGGTAAGGAGGTGGACCAACCCAAACTTTCATGCATTGCTAGTGGAAATATAAAATGGTTCAACCACTGTGGCAAACGGTTGGTCAGTTTCCTTTAGTTAAACACACATTTAATTTACTGACTGAGCTAGCAATTCCACCTTAGGCACTTACTGAGAGAGATAAAACATGTGTACAGAAAGATTTGTATGCAAATGTTCATAGAAGTTTTACTCACAATAGCTAAGACAGAGACAACCCAAGTCCATCAGGAGAAGAATAAACAAAGTACCATACATTTGTTCAATGGAATGCTCCTCACAAAACTACAGATCCACTCAACATGGACTCATCTTCACATTACGTTGAGCAAAGGACACCAGGCTAAAAGAATACATACTGTAGGATTTCATTTAGATAAAGTTCTAGAAGAGCAAAACTCAATCTGTGGTCAAAGCAATCCGAATAGTGATTACCGAGGGAGGCACTGACTGAGAACAGCCACAGAAGAACTTTGTGTGGTGGTAGGAAGGTTCTGTATCTTGATGGGGTATACAGTTAAGATCGTTCCATTTCAGTGCATATAAATTACACATCACTAATAAATAATTTTAAAGGCTGTGTAAAAGCACATTTATATTTACTAACTGTTATATAAATGTACTCTGGCCCTTAAAATAATGGGTATTTAGAAGGAGAACAAAGTGAAGTTCAACTGGATAAAAAATAATGAAAAATAATGAGAGAGGGTCCCCTATGATGTCAAATAGAGCAATGTGACCCACTGAACTGCTTCTGAGTGTGTTACAACAGTATTTTATTTTAATGAAAGAGAATCAAAGGGATATGTGAATAAAGAATATCAATGTGTCACATGGTACAGTCAAGTCTTGTTTTGTGAAACTTATGTATAAGTATACTGAGTTATGATAGAAAGCTTATTTCTTACTGCGGATTTGTGGTCAAAACTATGTGAAAACCATACCCAAGTATACTGTTATTTTAAGTTTCTTCACAACTGTTGATTATAGATTTAACCTTTAAGGAATATGCTGCCACCAGGTGGAGGTCATACGCCACAACTACATGACGTTAACCAGAGGTTATTAACCTTTTGTGTGCCGTGGATGAAACACAATGCATGAGATTCAAAAGAAAACCAATCTGACTGAAGTACGATTATCCAAATTTAAAAATATGCAATCTAGTAATGTATGTTCTTGTCTATTAAGGCACTGGCTCTTTGCATAGTGGCAGATCTAATAACTACCAAAAATCCAAAGTAGTGGTAAGTATAAATGGTATCTTCAGATATGTGCCACAACTATAACATAGTATGAAAAGAGCTATGATTCTACTGGTGACATATAGTGCAAATACTACCATGTTCTGAACACTTAATTTATAATGCAAAAAATTGGTTAGAATTTTGTTAAAATAAAGATGTAATTTTTGCTCCCATCCAAGTTCACCAACCCTCTTAATTCTATCCCAGACCTGTTGAGGCACCACAGATGGCAGAACAAGAGCCTCGCTGAAGCAACGGGATGTGCCTTACACATGTTACTGGGTTTCCTGCAAGCGTTTAATCCTGACTCCTCAAACCAAGCTCTCTGCTACCCCTTCTCCATTAGCAAAATTGGCTTTTAAAATAGTTTAAAAGGGGGGAATACTTAAACAATTTGAATTGATACTATGTGGCAGTAGCTTTCTATAAACTTTTTTTTACATTTTTAAATTTTACTTATTTTTGAGAGAGAGGGAGAGAATGAATACGTGTGCAGGAGGGGCAGGGAGAGAGGGAGACAGAAGATCCCAAGCAGGCTCTGTGCTGATACCTGAGAGCCAGATGTGGGGCTTGAACCCACATACCACATAACCTGAGCCAAAGGCAGATGGCTTAACCCACTGAGCCACCCAGGCGCCCCTGTAATAGTAGCCTTCTAAAGAATTAAATAAATATCAAGGTACAATTTGGTATTCTCTCATCATTTCATACCTTTGATCATAAATAATCTAGTGTAAATTTCATTATAAACACACTGATTAGAATAGGTTTTGGGTTTTGTTTTGTCTTTTTTTTTTAATAAATCATGGAATCTTACTCTGGTGCTCAAACTTTCCTGGGGCTTCTGCCAGACTCCGCCACCATGAACGTGTGCAGTCCCTCCCACCCCCAACATGCACAGCAGGGCTCTAGCCCCCTGCAGCCAGCAGTTCTGAGTTCTCCAGCAAGCTTACACTCCCACACCAAGCAGCCAAATGCTGCCTTTCTAAAGTTCCCTGCTCCCAAAGCTCTGCTGCTTTGCTCCCATGAGTGAACATAAGTTTTGAGGAAAAAAAGCCTCTTACTGCTGCCAGAAGCACAGCCTTCACTTCTCCTGAATTAGGAGGAGGGTATTTCATCTCTCAGCAGATACTCCAGCTCTCTTCACAAAGGAGGAATATAATAACCATCACTTCTTTCTTATATCAGAGCTGCTCACTTTACACAGGCCAAGTTACCTCTTTAATAGACCAAAGGTTACTAGAAAAAGCTTCGTATCCCATGCCCTGGGTTGTGAGTCAACAGGCCAGGGTCTGATCCAGCTTCTTGACCCCTCCGCCCAGAGGTTTCGGCCAAAAGCCTGGGAGTCAACCCTAACTCCTCCCTTTCCCTAACCCTCTACAATCAGTCACCAAGTCTTGTTGGTTTTACTTCTTAAAGGGCTAAACACAGCCCCGTCTCTTGTTCTGCATATCATCTCCCTCTCGGTGTCTCAGGAACTCTCAACACCCTGACCAGAGCAATCTCTAACATATGTGTTGTTTCTGCCCTCTGATTCCAATGCACATTGATGCTCCTGGGTTTAGTCAACTTTTACACATCCTCAAACCCCAGGAGGAACACGGACATCTCAGTGCAGCTTTTCTGAACGGTTTGTCACTTCATCCCTTGGGTCAGGCGTATGCTTCACATCCTTATTTATTTCCGCACTAAATGGCTGGTCTATGTAGGGGCCACCCCTGCTAGGTGTTAGCTCCTTGGTGCAGACAGAAAAGGTCCCGATCTCATTCAAACCTACACCAACTGCAGCAATTAGCACCAGATCAGCTCACAACAAGTGCTTAATAGTATGTGTTTCTGTGTGCCTGTGTGCGTGCGTGTGCGTGTGTTGTGTACAGACAGCTTTAATCTTCAGTGAGACCGTGCTGGTCTTGCCCTTCAGCATCCAGGCAACCACTGCTCTGCCTTTAGAGTCTTTATCAAGGGGAAGAATTCAGGGCAAGTGTTTAATATTTAAAGGAAGGAAGAAAGGAATGAATGAACAAAAACAGTATAAATGGGCTCTGAAGTTTGGGCAAATCACAGCCTTATCTGCAAACTGAGGGCGCTGAGCCCAGTCTGGGGACAAGGCTGTTCCAATTCAGCACAGGACACTGATGCATCCTGGAACAACTTCCCCTCTCCTTTTTCTAGAGTGGCAACAACTATGCCATCACCAGTAACAAACAGTGATTTTCTACAGTTTGAAAAAAGGGATAAGAAGGATCTTACGATTATATCACCCTAACCTCACTGCCAGGGGTGGAAGATCTTATCTTGTAATTTTACATTAAGTGTCAAATAAAGGTGGAAACGCTAACACTTCTCACCCAGGCAGGTATCTGAGAAGCAGGCTCAGAGCCGTGAGTACATGTACATGCTCTCCATGCTCTCTCTCATTCACTCATTCATTCAACACCTGCTGAGTTTCACCAGGGCCCTGGCCAGACCCTGAGAGGGAGGGGCAGCTACAGAGTACTGTAGGAAGTGTAAGCACAGTGCGCACCCCAGAAACAGAGGTGGCCAAGCCACCCCTCTGCTGGAGAGACGTCAGGTTGAGGGGAACGTCCTATCAGCTGGGTCCTGAGGAAGAGGACAGGCAGTGGAGAAAGAGAAATAAACAGCAGCCACACAGGGAAAGAGGTGTGAATTGCCTGGCATGCTCTGGGGACAAAATAGAGTCCAATAAGCAGCAACGGGACAATGGCAGCAGATGAGACCAACAGGGCATGAGGGTTCAGCCTTCAGAGGGGCCCTAGGCAGGAAGGGGGAACGAAAAGGCCTGTAGCTGGAGGGCTCTCTCAGGAAGGAGTGCCTGGGCCGGAGGAGCCAAGCAGACAGGTTTAAAGCCACCCCCAAACCCAATAAGAGACAACGGAAGGTGATGGGTGAAGATGAAGGGGCGGATCTGAGAGATACTCAAAAGAGAAAGAAGAGGTTGTGATTAGATGTAGGAAGAAGAGGGGCAAGGATGATGCCCTAGGCACGTGAGTAGTTCCATCATGCACATGGGGCTGTCCACAGGCAACTCATCCACGTGGGTCTGCGGGAACTGTCACTGGCATTTTATACCACCTGCCATGAAGGATTTAAGGCAGTATGAATTAACATGGCAAATATTAAAAATGGAGGAAATAAGAAAAACAAGGGTAGAAATCTAAAACGAACTCAATGGTAGGTCTGTACAAAATTTCCACCATTGTCATAGGTTTCTGCAACATTTGGCTCTGAGTTTGATAGTTTCCAATGTAAAGAAAAAGAAGAGTCAATCAGAGTCCATAAGATAAGAATGCATCAGTACTGAAGATAACTCAATCATTCCTAAATATTAAATCTAGAAAGACATTTCTCCTGAAGATTTTCATGAAAAACAAAACCAAAGCATGGCAACTCTCTTCCTGGGAGATCTACCAACATTACTAAAAGGCTCTAAGGAACATATTATATATCTGCCTATCAAAATAAAGTGCATGTATGCTACACGGAATTAGAAAGCCACGTGGTTTTTAAAGGAAAAACCGTTTACAGAGCACCTATGTTCTAGGCATTGTGCTAATAAGCTTTATCTATAGTATTCAATTTAATCCTCACCACGAGCCTACGAAAGAGCACAACTATTACATTTCATAGATAAGGAAGTGGCAGCTGAGAAGGTAGGGACTAATCCAATATGACAAAGTCAGTAAGTGACAGACCTAGGAATCAAATCCAAATCTGTTAGACTCCCAAGCCCCCTGCCACGTATGACTTTGAAGAAATAGCCCCTCTGAAAAAGGCCACTCAGGACTTACTTCCAGAAGCCATGTGGAGGTATATTTAACGCTACTTAGACTGGGCTCCACCTCACTACACCTGTTCCCTCTAGGGTGAGCGCTGGCAGGCCTGTTTGTCCATTAGTGACAAAGGACTGAACCAAGAACTCTGAACAGGGTCACCGTGCTCCCTTCCTTTTGCAGAGTGACTCATTCCATGCTTGAAGAGAAGCACTACGAGCTCCGATGCTGAAGCTGTCAGAGTGGGGTGCCCTCTTAGGATAAGCGTGCAGAGTACTGGCAAAAGCCCCCCTGCAGAGAGACTGGGGTGGAGGGAGAGGGGGAGGAAAGGACTGCAGCAGAGGACCAGGGCAATAAATCACGCTGAAGGTGGGGTGGGGGTGCTGGGGCAGAACAGTGGGTCTCCTGACATTAACAATCCTATCCAGAGTTAAAGCAGAAGAAAAGTCAACACAAATCTTTTGTCAATTTAATCCCCTTGGCCTCTCCTTATTACAATACTCACCCAAGAAATCTAAGCTTGGAGTTCAAGAAAAGCAACCAGCATACCTTTAGGGTGGCATATACAATACACCAACAGGTCAGGGAAGGAAAGAATAGTCATTCCATCGGAGTACAATGCATCCTTAATCTAACTGCAAAACCTTACTGAGGGTGAACAAATTGGCAGTAACAATAGTTAAGATTCACTGAGCACTTATTGTGTGCCAGACTCTGGGTGAAGCCCTTTCCTTACATTGCTGTATTTCACTCTCTTAACAACCCAGAGAGTTATAAATCATTACCAGTCTGTGTTCTGGAAACACGGAGAAACTTAAGAGCTCTCTTCTCTTTCACTTTTCGAAGATCCCTAGTGATCACAGCTAGGTTGTTTGGTGTGGTGCCTTGCCAACCTGGCAAATACTTGTCAGGCCAGGTAGATGGAACATTCTATAATCTTAGTAACGGAATTAGACCCAGCCTGAATTCAAGATCACACCCACAGAGAAGCCTCGAGAAAGCCCGAGGATGACAAGCAGGAGAAGGGCCTCGCACAGGAAGTCCGAGGCCACAAATCTCTTTGGACAGTACCCCAGTTTAGAGGGGGTCCCACCTCCCTTCTCTGGGCCTCAGTTTCCCTCTGTGTAAAATGAAGGGCCACCACTGGATCTCCTTCAGGGTGCCTTCCACTTTAAGATCCCACCTCCTGGTTCTGTTTCGGTTTACAACCATTGCTTGGATTCTATTTGCACACATAATGTTTGCCCTGATGTATAGGTTACGCAAGAGCCATGCGGAGCCTGGTACATCATCTTGTCCTGTATGGGCTCACTATGGGCCATGCAAACACAGTAGTAAAAATCTTAGCAACCACTGAGTTCTTCCCCCAAGCGTTCTCTGACACCTCTCAGGCAGGATGAAGCTCCTGCTTGTGCCATGGCACTTTTGTGACTCTGCTGTGGACTCATCACAGGCTGTAAACACATGGCTATTTACATCCATTCCCCATGGGCTGCCTGTGGGGAGGAGCTGCCCTCCAATACCTTTGGGTTGTCGGTGCCTCATACTGGGCCTGGCACAGAGAGGACAGTGAAGAGTGTTTGTTAAGTAAATTCTAAAAAATACATCAATGATAAAAATTACTTAAGTGTCTGCCTTGTTGTCACTCTTGGAGGGATTATCTCCCTCTCACCCGCATCCTGTCCTCAGAACAGGAAAGACCACAGAATCAATCTCATGGCTTATAACTAAGGTTGCATCCTTCACGAACAGAATATGGTCAGCCCAGAAAACAGGAAGTGATACCCACTCCTCCATGCCAAATACTCACTTTCCCACCTTCCAATAAGGCAGAACAGTCTGCAAAAGCCTGGTTGACTGTGTGAATTCAAACGCAATAAAGGGAACATGTAATGGGGCTTCCTGTGCAGCAAATAGAGGAATAGCTCTTTGAGCTCAAGTTTTTCCAGCTGAAAGGGATGTAGCAGAAGATGTGACTTGTCTCAGGTGAAAAGCAATCATAGGGGGAGGGAGTTTCTCTCTCCTGTTTGGTGTCTGTTGTGGGGCTTCTGGCTACAGGTCAGGGATGTATATCTTGCCAGTCATTTGTTTGTGTTTCTTAACAGTTTTATTGTTATGGATGGGGAAAGATTCTACATGGGTGAGAAGCAGGCACAAAGGAATGAGAAAGAACACAGGAAAACAGAGCTAATGAGTTTGATGACAAGGAGGAAAGAAGAGAATAACAGGCTGATGTCCTTCAGTAAACTGTCCTTGGTCTCCTATTAAGAAATAGTTTGGGGGGTTTGGCCTAGAGTGCTCATACAGTGGTTCACAGTCTTCCTGGGTAAAATTTGAGAAGAAAAGCAAAGCATTACTGGGAATACAGCAAAAGCCTAGTGGTTAGGAAGAGTGCAGTTAGGAAAAAGCCTTCAGTCACTCCGTTTGGAAGAGAAGGACTGATTTCATTTCTACAGACATTTTCCCTAAATGGTTTTCAAGGAGTCATTCTTTCAAATGTAACCAGCAGGCCACTACCCTTCTGGGGATTGGTGTGGTGTGTACACAGGGAATGTAGCAATGAGGAGCACAATGACCTGGGAGTGGAACGCACATGACCTTAAGCCCCTGCCCTGCACCTCAATTTCCCCAGACCAGAGGAAGTTCCTGTGATGTAAAATGGGGACCACAATGAAAACCACCTTACGAGGTGTCTGACGATGAAATGAGGGAATACAGAGGCACAAGGCTTCAGCACATCACCAGCCATACAAAGGGCTCAAGAGGTTCCTCCCTCCAATGGTAGAATTTGCCTCAAATTCCAGGGCATCTTAAATGAATTCTGAATTGTCAGTTCCAAAAGATTTACAAACACATAGGACACGGGGTTTCTACCTATTCCTACTAAGAGCTAATAAATGCCTCATAATTCTTTTGTACGGTTTTACTCTGGCCACACACTGCTTCTTAGAAGAACAAATGGCTTGTAATCACAGCTAATTACAGAGTAAAACTATGAGCTCTCCCCTCACACATTTCTGCAACAGAGAACATAAAATGAAAAGATAACCTGAAAGATATTATCATGGACTTGTCTATAGGGAACTTGTCTTGAGAGAGTCTTAGGTGGATAGAAAGACAAGCAACATTCATAGCTTAGCAACATTGAGGCTGTCGGGAGTGTGTTCAGAACCAATCACGGTCAGGGCGCCTGGGTGGCTCAATCAGTTAAGTGTCCAATTTCGACTCAGGTCATGATCTCAGGGTTCATGGGTTTGAGCCCCGCGTCAGGCTCTGTGCTGACAGCTCAGAGCCTGGAGCCTGCTTAAGATTCTGTATCTCCCTCTCTCTCTGCCCCTCCACTGCTCATGCTGTCTCTCTCTCTCTCTCAGAAATAAATAAAACATTTTAAAAAATTAAAAAAAAAAAAAGAACCAATCATGGCCAACCATTTAGCAATCGGAAAATGGAAGTTGATAAACAATAAGGATGTCAGTCCCCACAAATTCCACTCCCTATTTTATCCAGCATATGTGTTATCAAGGAACTCTGGGATGCAGGTTTGGTTTTAAACTCTCTAAAACTTAACATTTTAGAAAATACTATTTTATATCCCTGAAGAATCTTGACAGTCTTCAATGTCAAGGATAAAAGCAGTACAGCCAACGAGTTAAAGAAATTTACAATCATTTATAAAACGAATCAGAATGAAAAAAGAAAACAACAAACTCTGTAAATATTCTCTAGTGATCAATGCCTGGAATTCATGAATTGTTCTAAAGGACGGCCAGTCTTGGAGGGAGATTTCTTGAAAGAAGAAGGGAGATTTTCTGACCCCCTTGGTGTTGGGGCAAAGAGTTTTTGATGGCTACATTGGGGAATCTGAGTGACTTAGAGAAATTCTGTTTATTCAGTTAAACATAAAATAATTTAAGGAACACCCACATCGGTACGTTTTCTCTGGAACCTTCTCATCTACTTTCTACTACACCAAAGGACTTGCCAGATAAAGCTATGGCAGGCACCCTCTGTTCAATCTAGTTGCCATTTGATTTTCTTGTCAAGTATTAATATTGTCCACACATTGTTGATAAAGGGGCTACATGTGCTCTTCTAAACTGGGTCAGGGTAAGCAGTGCTTCCAAAGCCCACTTAAAGAGGCCAAAGAGAAGGCTAACATGTAAACCTCACAGGAGGGCAAAAAGAATCTAAATGTATGGTTGCAAACCAAAACACAACCTCAGAATCAGGACTTCCTGAGGCCTACTGCACATGAAAAGCTTCCACTTCTGCAAGGCTCTGGGTTACTGGAGCCTCAGAGAGGCCCTACCAAGTCAACTGCAAGCCTTGTCTCTGCCCTTAGCCATACTTATTCTCTGGTTCTGCCAGTTCAGAAAAGTAATCTGTGTGTACAACCTGAAGGGTATTTACCCACTGGAGCCTAGACAGAGCCCTGGCTCTCAAAGTACCAGCAGTAACAGAATCTCCTAATTGTCTCTTATGCTAATTCAGACAAACCTAATCGGAAATTTAAAAAGTATCCCATGTTTTAACAAGTTCTCTAGGTGGTTCTGGTGCAGGTTCAAGTTTAAGAACTACTGCTGTGGGCCACTGTGCCTCCTTGAAGACAATTCATGGCTTTCTCAGTATAAAACAGGAACTTTCTCGGAGGTTACAATAAAACAGAAGAAAAAAATCCTATCAAGTTTCATCATGTAAAACAATGTAAAGTGACAACACACCAGAACTGTGAAAATATTACAATTCTAATACTCATCCAAACATCACCATTTTATCACAGTAAGAAAATAATTCCCTGAGAGTTTTTTAAAAAAAACCCTCAAATTAGGGTTTTTGTTTTTTTTTTAATTTTTTTAAAATTTATTTCTAGGAGAGAGAGAGAGAGGCAGAGAGAGAGAGAGCGTGAGCAGGGGAGGGTCAGAGAGAGAGGGAATCACAGACTGAAACAGGCTCCAGGCTCTGAGCTGGCAGTCAGCACAGAGCCCGACGCAGGGCTCGAACCCATGAACCACGAGATCATGACCTAAGCGAAAGTTGGACGCTTAACCGACTAAGCCACCCAGGCACCCCAAATTAGGGTTTTTCTTAAAAAGAAAACATAAAAAGCCTCTAGAGGTGAATGTGATGTGCAGCCAGGGTTGAGAACCACAGATACAATAATGCCTTGCTGAGAGTCTTAAAAACTCACTGCTGGTTTAGAATGATAAAGATGGTGATAGAAATCCAAAGGGAAACCATGATCTATCTGCCAGACTGAGAAATAGAAAGGAAGGAGGTGGTAAGCCTCAAACAGACAGGGAGGTTAGACAGTGGCGCTTCATTCCTTGAAATGAGGTCAGACGACTGGGTTCCAGGGAAACGTGTCCCAGAGCACGAACAGAATGGGCACAGAGATGATGAGGATCGCTGCAGTTGCAATGCGATCCTAGAGAGGAGCAAATGACATTGCAATTTGCAAAAAGGGGCAAAAGATAGATTTTGCAACTATAAACTTAATCGCTACCAGATTATCAGAGGGGATCCAGAAGAAAACCCAAAGTATAAATATGAAAAACTATACCAAGGTTCCCAGACTATAACAACTGGTGAGATGTGGCTGACAAAGCAGTCATGAACCCCAGCCAGGAATCAGGCAAAGTTTCCCATGATATCCTTTTGCCTGAACTACTCCACCAAAACAGCTTCTGTTAAGGTTACCAATGACCTTCACGTAGCCAAGTCCAATGGTCAGTTCTTGCTCCTCATGTTACTTGAACTCTCAGTGCCATCTAAGAAAGTGATTCTTTTACTTGCCCCTTGAAACTTTCATTTCTGAGATAACATGCTTTCCTGCTTCTCCTCCTTCTTCCTTGGCCACTATTTCTTAGTCTCCTCTGCTCATCATACTGAATCTAAACTGACTAGGGCTCAGTCTGTAGACCTCTGCTGTCTCCACCTGCATCCTCATCAGTCTCCAGGTTTCAGATTCCAGGCAGTTCACATGCTGATGACGCTGAGCAGTCCTGCTCCGGTCCAGACATCTCCCTAGCTCCGCAGGTACAAATCCAGCTGACTACTCTACATCTCCACTTGGATGTCAAACAAGTACCTACAATGTAATAAACTCAAAGCTAAACTATTGATATTTCACCCTCAAACCTGCTCCCACCAGGTTTAGTTAAGCTGGTTTGGTAAACGGCAACTCCATTCTACCAGTTGTTCAGCTCAAAAACCATGGAGTCATCTTTAATGTCTCTCCTCTCATAATCTACATCTAATATATGAGCAAAACCCCAGCAGCTCTACTTTCAAAAGGGCCTGCCTGGGACATAGAAAGAGCGCAATGAATATTAACTTAATGAATCTCTGAATGAATAAATGAATCCTGGTGAAGAAAAACCAGAAAAATCGAGGTGGAAGAAATGATGATTGGGTGGATTCATGACTAGTTCAACAGCCATAACCACCAGATGGCTTTTTCCTTGATCCCTGTCTTGGTCCACATTCCTGGTAGTGACATAGATGAAGAAGGTATGAAGATACAGTGCCAACAACATAGGTGGATGATACTGCATGAAATGGAATAGTGAATATTTTGTTGGGGTAGCAAAAATGATCTGGCATAAAAAAAAAAAAAAAACCCGAAACAACTGGATCTCTTTGACTCAGAGACAGACAAAAATCAGGTTATGAGGATGAGTTAAATAAAGTATTTTGATCAATCTAACTAAGTGAAATTTAAGAAGGATATATGTAAGAGGCAAACTTTGTCTCCAAAATACTAATCGCCTGAGCACAGTGGTATTCTTAATCAAGAGTAACCTCTCTGAGTCGGCAGCATAAAGCTGTGGCAGTCAATTTCATTTTAGGCTACTTCAAAAGTAGCAGCTCAAATAAACATAATGATGGCTATGTTTTACCCATTTAGTGTTCAATTCATTTCAAAATACATACTTAGACAAAGTCACAAATTAGAGTAAGAATGTCAACTTAAAATCATCCTATGAGGATCAACTGAAAAAAAGGGAATGATTCACTTTTTTAACTAAAAGAAAAAGCAGGATGAAATAATATTAACAGGACTTTAAAGGTGGAAGAACAATTCTTTTTTGTTCTTTCAGGCCTTAAGAAATAGGGAACCAGATGAGAGCAGAGAAACCACACTGGCAAGACTTTTTGACCGACAGGCTTTCCAACTGGGAAATGATATGCCATGGGAGGTGGTGTGCTCACCACGCAACCCGGGAGATCAAAGCATTAAAGCACATGAAATGGACAACTGCATAAATATCACATTGTTATCACAGGTCACTGGTCTAATTGTGAGGAGTGATGAAACTCCCACAGGAAAAGATGTACAAGTGACTTGTTCCATTTTACTGATTAGCCACTTAAACCAACCAAAGTACAATCAGTTATTGGATTGGAATTTTTTTAGTGTACTCCTTAAGATATGGGCTTAATGACCTCAAGAACCAGAGAACTTGTTTTCTAAGAGACTTTAACAAAGAAAGTGTGGGCTTTAGAATCAGACAGATGAATGTCCCAACACTGGCTGCACCTTTTGCACTCGTATGGTCCTGGGCAAGTTTTTCAGCCTCTGAGTCTTAATCCACTTGTCTGTAAAATGGGGTAATCATGCCTGCTCCCACAGAGATACTGTTAAGATTAAATTCAAAGAGGAAAAAGTAGAGTAATATGGCAAACGGTAGCTAGCGAAAAAGTTTAAAGTAGTTCACAAATAAATATATGGTTCTCAGTCCCAGTATCACAACTAATGAGAGTCACAAGACCCACCAACACTGGCCAAAAACTTTCTTTGGTGACAGAAATGCTCCTTATCTGTGCTGATACCTTAGCCACAAGCCATGAGAATGCCTGATATGAGGCTAGGGTAAATTCTGAAATTTATCTCATTCTAAAAAATTATTTGTGATTAAGTAACTTAAATAGCTGCATGTAGCTAGTGGCTACCACACTGGACAGCACAGATACTTCCCTAAAAGGACTCCCAGCTCAGAAATCCTGGTTCTATTATTTTAGTGAGAGAATAAAACCAAAAGCGCAAACAACATCGGGAACCCCATAATAGGAAGTGCCTAGTGATGCAAGGGGATTCCCATCCCACAGGGAATTCCAGAAGGCTCCTCAGGACTGCATGTGAGGGACTGATAGGGACTAACCTGGGAAATTTCTATGAATTTTACCAAGGATGGTGCTGATCCAATAGAACTGTTTTATGTAAAGGTGTTTTCCTTGTAAATATAAAATGAAGCAATAAAAACTGTTACTGCCAATTATAGGATTAAGAAGTTTAAGTTTCCCTTCACCTCTCACCCTTTCACTGTGACCCTGCTTTATCCAATCAGAAAACAAGATTCAAGAAGAATTCTTAAAATTATTATTGCAGCCACTATAATTGTTCCTAATCCCATGGCTTCCACCAAAAATGAACCTCTTAAATTTGGTGCTGAATTTCCCTTCCTACTCTGCTCTGCTTCTCAGAGCTCAAGAAACAATCCCCTAACTACTCTCATTGCTACTTCATCAAGTTTCTACAAAACGAGCAAGAGTTCAAAGGGAATTTTCAACCAATTCATGCCTAAGGCAGGAAATTGAAATACCAAGTGGGATGGAAGAATGTTAGACAAACACAGGCAAGGTCTGCTGGTGAGAGTCTGAGTTTTTCTCCCCCTGACCCATTTTTAGAGGACTACAAAGGTGAATAAAGTGAGGTGGTTAATTGGTCACAGGACTTGTGTAGAGCCACCTCTACTTTCCTTTTCTAATTGACTGCTGGGAATAATACCCTGTTCAAGGATGGCTCTGAGGGGAAACGTGCTGGGACAGGAGACCTACTGATGAAATGGCTTCAGAAGCTGAAGATCATTAATTAAGAATATTGAGAGTGAGCTTGAAAGCTTCACGGGAACAAGTGGGAGGCACAACGTGGTATCAGCTGCGACCTACACATTAGTAATTAAGCCTTGTGAAGGCTCTCAGTGGAAAGTTACAGCTCCTAGGCATTCCTCCTTGGATGAGTGAAGAGTCTCTTGAGGCGACTTAACTCTAACGACAGTATCATTGACTCTATAGTAGTATTTCCAACATCACTATAATATATACACCTCTGAGTCTCAGGATTCAGCATCTTCCAAGCACCACTACCCAATGCTTGAAATACTGTTTCTTTAAACCTGAGCGCACATCAGATTCACCAGCAGGGCATGTCTCCAATGCAGATTAAGGAGGCTCACCCCCAGAGTTTCTTATTTCACAGGCTTGAGGTGGGGCCAAGAATTTGCATATCTAACAGACTCATGGGTGAGGCAGATGCTGATGCTGCTGGTCCTGAGACCACACTTTGAGAATCACCCTCTAGAAATAGGGGTTTGCATCCCTGGTGGCACCTAACAATCACTTGGGGGAATTTTTAAAAATTATGTCCAAATTCTCTCCCAGACCAAGTAAATCAGATCTTCTCAAGATGGGGCCTGGATGGACACCAGTATATTTTAAAAGCTCTCTATTTATAAATAAATAAATAAATAAATAAATAAATAAATAAATAAAATAAAAGCTCTCTATTTGACTGTAATATGCTACCTGAGTTGAGAACCACTACAGATCACCTTCAAAACATTTAAACTCGGAGATTACACACATTGTTACAAATTAGAGAAAGAGAGGCAGACCCTGCCATCTGCTTGATTCCACTTACTGTTGGTGGTTATATTTCACTGGTCATTTTTTCCCCCCAAAACAAAAATATAATAATCCTCCTTATATCAGCAAACCACACACTCTCACTCTTGATCTCTCTCATTCTCTTTCTCCAAGAATTCTCTGAAGACTTACTAATTACAGCAAGTGAACATCTATGAAAACTGGACGATCTGCTAATCCCCTGAAAACATATTGACAAATTTTAAAATAACCCTTCAATGAGATAAACAGCATCTAACTATTCTTAAACACTCAAACTCATCTAACACCTCCCTTCCTTCAAACTCTTTTCTATTCTCAAAACCATTTTCCTTCTTTACAAATCAGATTCTGTGTTTCCTTACCTCTACATATCATTCGCCTGCTTCTAGTCTTCACTTATTATCTCTGCCTTTCAAGTATAAAGTTTAGAGTTATTCTTATGAAACAGTTTTATGATGCCTGCTCCTAATTTAATAAAAAAGGGGAACGAAATATTTTTCTTAGTGAGAAAAAAGAAACTAAGTCAAATTATTTTTGGTATGTATCTCCTGATTAACTCTGCCTTGGGCACTAACCCTTGACAGGAAACCTATGTCCCACCCTGAATTCCTCAAATTGAGGAACCTTCAGGCTAAAATACATCATGTGCCCTACATCAATACCTACTGGTTAAGTGTGACAGTGCAATGTGCCTCCAAGTAATAACGCTAAAGTAGAAGGAATGTGTCATTCATAATCCAGAACTGTGACAAAATCATTACCACCTTCCACCACCTGTCCACCGCCAATGTGCAATGGCTGGAGACATTTAGGGCTGTCACAACTGGCATCCAGTAGGGTAGAATACCCCAGCAGAAGCTACTCAACATTCTATAATGCACAGGAGAGCCCACACCAAAGAATCATCTGACCCACAGTGTCATTAGGGCCCAAGCAGAGAATCCCTGCTCTAGAAATTACTATATGAAGCCAGCTGACTTCTCTGGCATTGCAGAATTTATAGGGCTCTGAGGCCAGCCAGGAGGAGGGAGAGAGAGAGGGGCAGAGTCCAGAATCAAAGAGGCACTACAAAATGCCCAGCCAAAAGAGAGAGCTGAGGCTGCCGCTCATCTTGCCAATTGTCTGAAGAGGGTCCTCTTCATCTTGACCTTCCCAGACTTTGTCAAGAAGGGCTTTTTTAATATATAGGGTTAAAGGTTTAATTCGGTAAAAACATTTCTGTTCCATGATTCATCACCTGACCAACTGACCAACTACCCGCCCCCCCACTCTATGAAGCATTCTTCTATCACTATTAACTTTTAACCAGACCTAAACCAATAAATGAATGAATGAGAAGAAGAAAGAAACAACAACAAAAAGGAAAACACGGGAATTCTGAACAGATATTTTAGACATGGACTATAAATCTAAAAGCGTACTGTCTGTTCTCCTGAGAGACTGCTGTCTAACCATTTTTATTCTGGGCAATGTGGGGTAGTGCTTAGAACTTTCCTTGCACATTGTTAATATCATAATGAGATCATGACTATTAGATGTCTCTCCTGTGACTACTGGATTCCTAGAAAAATTACATTGCTCAACAGCACTGTAGGTATCAAGCTGACCCAGCTTAAAAAAAAAAATCAACAATATATGTTTAGATTTTAATAATCAAACAAATACGGTAGGTAGCTTTTATTTGTGATAGTCTTCAGATTTAAATGCCAAATAGCTACTTAATGTGTTACTGAAAATTCAAAATTTTATTTTTATAAAGTTTATTTATCTACTTTGAAAAATAGCACAAGCAGAGGAAGGGCAGAGAGAGAGGAAGAATCTCAAACAGGCTCTGTACAAACAGTGCAGGGTTTGAACTCATGAAACTGTGAGATCATAACCTGAGCCAAAACCAAGAGTCTAATGGACTGACCCACCCAGGCATCCCTGAAAAATCTCAATTTTAAAAGGGGTTATACTAAGGACGTGTCTAGGTATTCACGACAGGGTTCCTTTAAACAGCAAAGCCCACTTTAGTTCATCTGAGCACGTACCTTCTACTGAGGAGAGAAAGAGAAGTTGTCACTCAAAGATCTGAGAAGAATAAGCAGTTGGACAACAGGAACTGTCCTCTGGTCATGGCATAAACCATCACAGTAATCCCATATTCTCACTGCCCCTTCCCAATGGAGTTGTTTTAACATATTCTTAAGTTTTACCATGTAATATAAACTCATCTCTATGTTATACATTTTGTAAATATGTCACCAAGAAATGCTAAAAAGCCCCTAATGAATATGAATTGTTTACCCCAGGCCTATAATGTTCTGTGTCCTAATGCTTCAGAGATATTAGATACTAAAATTTTATTAAAACCATGTTCCTTGCATTTGCTGCCACTATCGATGATGCAAATTCACACATGTGTTAGCTAATGAAGCAGTCAGACAGGGTTTCATAGGCAAAGAGGCTAAAAAGAAATCTTTTTTGCCAAAGAGGAAAGTGGCCCAACTGTGGAAAATGATATGGATATCTAAGGTAGTCCCCACAAGCCAAAACTGTAAATAAGGTTAGACCCTCACATGGTTCCATGGTCTGAGTATATGTTACAACATTTCAAATCAAACACTCATTTCATTTTAGGGGTTCATGCCAGCTGGCAAAGCACAGCCGACCAAAGTGAAAAACGAGCTTGAATTCTCTTTCTCTGTAAACTCAGTACATTTATAGCAGGAGCCCCTTACCAGAAGAGGGCAATGGTGGCCCAGTCGGCATTACGCAAAGCTGTGGCAGTTACCTGCAGTCCAGGGAATCACTGCCTAGGGAGTCAGATCTCAGCAAACAGCTGGGGACTGCCGGCTTCTAAGCACCAAGCATGCAAAGACCAGCCCCTTGCCTTTCCTTTTCCTGGAATGAAATAACAGGTGGCTGCAAGACCCAATCATTCCAATACTTCCAATTGATGATGTAGAACCAGTGCTCACTGCAACCCAATCAATGTATTTTAAAGTCATCCTCTCTCCCTGGTCATACCAGCCATGAAACTCTTCCCATCCCCAAATCAGAGGGTCCTTTAAAGATCTTCAAGTAGAGAATATTATATAAACAGTACCTTAGAAGGCTGCAAATTATAGACACCCGAAGAGCCATTATAAATTCAGATGCACGTTCACTTGTAATAAGTACCCTAGCTCTTCAGACCCTTTGGGTGGAATCTCAATTCTGCTAGCCTTTTCTCCCTGCCTCACCAGTGTTTCCAAGTTCATCTTCTCAAGCACTTTTCCTAGCTTAAGGTCTTCAGCCTTTGCTAAACAAAGCATTCTCTCCTCTCCCTTATAAACCACTTTGCAGGCATATTCTAGTGTTTGGTTTTTAAACACATCTACTGCTAACAAAGGAAAGGATTTGCTTTTGATTAATAAAATTTCGGGGCACAAGTGGGTAATGAATAGGTGGGAAGGGCTGGGGGTAGTTTAAGACAGGTGCGGCATGAGCCCATGCAACCCTGGTTGAGCTGTGTTATAATCTTACTTGGGGAATTCATAAACCAGAGAATGAAGGCTCTTAAGTTCGTACCTTGACTTCTCAATCTATCTAAAACTACACATCCTCCCTAGACCTGCATCTTTTCCCTGTTCTGGCTCAGCTAGCAGCACCCAACATCTGTCCAGCTCTGAGACCCTGTCCCCTCCCTTTCCTCAGCAGCCACATGCAACACACATACTGTGTTCTATTCCCATCCCCCACCATCCTGGCCTCCAGTCCAAGCCACCACCTCCTCCTGCCTGGCCCTTAACTGCACCTGTCTCCCATGATCCCCTAAGTCAGCTCACCGTCAATCTGTTACCAGCCTGTTGCCAGAAGATCTGATCAAGTCTTGCCCCGCATCCACCCTCTACCCCTCCACTCAAGCTAAAAACCTTCTGAAAGGCCTTCCTTCAGCTCTCAGGGGGGAAAAGACTAAATCCCTTATGGTGACCTAGGGGAGGCTGACCACACATCATAGTCTGCCCGAGCCAGTCTCCTGTTATGCCCTCGTGTCCAAACATAATTATTAATAGCACCCCTCCTATGTCCTGATTTCCACAATTACCCATATATATGGTCTCTGTGAGGTCGGGCTCCTGACAACTTCTCCAGCCTCATGTCAGTCTACTGTCCCTGAACTCACTGCTGGCCTTCATTCATTTAATTTTTATTTATTGAACATATACCAGACACGAGCCCTGTGCCAGGAGCTGAACACAGAGCAGAGAACAAGAGACAGGACCCTGGCATGTTAGGGACATTCCTTTTTAACCTGTAAATCCCAAGCAGTAATTACAGGGGCCCACAAAAAGAAATTCTTAGTAAATGCTTGCTAAACTGTTCAATTAAATAAACACTTCTTGATTCAGAGGGAAAAAAAAAAAAAGAGAGAGAGAGAGACAGGACCCTGGCTCTGCTGGAAGGCCCTGCCCCACCCTGTGTGTACCTACCTCCCCCTGGTCTCCCACTTGGGCTTCCTTCAGCCTCGGCTCAATGCCTCTTCCTCCTAGAAAGCTCCTAAGGGCTCCAGACCAGGCATCCCACCCTTTACCCTGCAACAGCATCATGTGCCTCTCTTGAAAACAATGCTTCAAGACTGCGATTTTTCCTGCTTGTGTGTGATTGGTCTGACTGCCAGATTCTTCCAAGAGATGATGAGGTTTGCATCTATTTTGGCTAGTTATTAAAGGCCCGATACTTAGTGGTGCCTGGCCGACAGGAGGTGCTCATGAGTGCATTGCAGGAAGGAAGGAAGGAGGCCCAGAGTGTACTCTGCCTCTCAACTCTGTGCGAGCTCTCCTTCCTGGGTCCCAGAGTGGCCCTGATGGTGCCGAAAGTCTTACAAATCCTCTCCTGATGTCAGCTTCTGGCCCTATTTGCCCAACCCTCCTAGGCTCAGGGTTCTGACAGGGAGCACAAGCCCATCACCCCTCAGTTGAGATGCACTCTGTGCTCAGCACAAAGACTCGCACCCAGAAAAGGGCTGGAGGAAGGTCTATCTGGCAAACTGTAGCTGAAGGAGCAAACCGAGCCAAAATACCTCATCAAAAGCAGGTATTTGGAGATACCATCTTTTTTTGAGATTTTGAAATATTGAAGCTTCTCCCTCTTGACAAAGAAATATTGCTTGTGGCTTATAAAAATCCATTCTTTTTCATCAACTTCTACTGATTATTATAGATTAAAATCTCTGAGTACAATTTTCAGCTTGGGTATAGTCACCCACCTTGGCAGGGGGACAAAAGGGATGTGAATCCCTATTCAAAACATTAGTTATTTTCACAATATGCCACCATGGGGGGTGGCATGAGGTGCGGACTAGAGCCAGGATGCATTTTATAAAATAACCACCTGGTTTCCCAGCCATGAGAGTAGGCCAGGTGGCTGAAGATACCACAGTCACACCCTCCACAAGGGGACCCCTTCTCTCCCACCTGTCACCTTCCCAGAGGACCCACAGGGGCACCCACATGGTGAGGGCACTGATGTCAATCAAACTAAATACAGATAAAAGTTCTAATATGTCTTCCACAGCACAATAGATAACTGAACTGCCCCTTCCTGGGGGCACATACACACGTAACTTTGGAGACCATTGCAGCCAACCCGAGAAACATCTAGACTCCGAGAAGACCAGGAATTACTTAAAGGCCCTGCCAACAAATGCAACCCAAGCAACGTCAAGGATGCAATGTCAGAAACTGTTAACTGGCAGCAATGAGAATGAAATTGGACCAAAGGAGGGCATTTATAATGATAGAGAATAAAAGCTATCAAGAAATTAAAACTACCCTGAGAATCCAAGTAAGAGCATACAGATGCTGGTGGAAAAGCTGTAAAACCTGTTCCTCTAAAATGTAACATGTGTTTCCATCCCAAACCCTCTTCCTGTGGTTCCCCCACTAGAATTCGCTCCTACCAGACTCTTGGGGAGGCACCTTCTTCCTCTTTTACTTGGTTATTTAACTGGAATGTGCCTCCCGGGAAAGGCTCTCTGGCCATCCTATTTACACTGGAGCCACCTCTAGTCACTCACCATCAAATTACAAGGTTTTATTTTCTTCATTACACATCTCAGTATCTGAAATTATCTTGTCTTTCCTTGTGCAGCATCTGTCTTTCCCCAACTGAACTGTCATCTCCATAAGACCACGAACTTCTCAGTCTTATTCAGCTGAGAACCATTCTAGTATATGGGAAACATGTGATAAATATTTGTTGAATAAATGTTTGAAAACAGCAAAAGCAACAAAGGAGTCATAGAAGACTGAATCCATTTTGTTCAGACCATGTCAGATCAGGGAGGCAAAAATAAGACCATAGAAGACATATAATATATAATGGTGAGATGAAAGACATATATCAAACTGTGTACAATAAAAACAGAGAATATGGCATCTTCTCAAGCATTAATGGAATGGCTTCTATATCTGTCAGTCTCAACTTCCAATTTCCCAAATGAATCTGAACTTCACTGAAAAGGCATAGCAGGTGGGAATGAGGGTCTGATCCCAAAGCAAGATATAGCACCTGAGGTGTGAGGGGAGGTCTGATCCCAGAAAATTGGTCAACACCACAATCTGGATTGCTGCCCAATATCGGTCTACTAGGACCCTCCACCCTCAGGTCATATTGCTCAGGGGACGCTCCATGTATAGTTTAAACAGGAAAGTATGCTATAACCTAATTAGTCAGGAATAAATCCCAATATGTAGTAATAAGCAGAAGACTTTACAAACACATGCTCCTTAAGCCACCCATGTACTCACTAAAAGAAACATCTCAATATGTATCTGATAAACTGTGTTCACATCAGGGTTCTGTTGTCTCTATTTTTTTTTTACATCCAATCCAGCTGCAACACTGGTTCTGTTGAAAAGTATGAGTAATCATTTCTTATTTTCCACCTTAAAATCACTTTAGGGACTAAAACCTCCCTTTAAAAAATTTGTTTCAACACCAAAATGCATTATTTTCTCTTTATAATCAAACCAGTTTTTGAAGCATAATGGAAAAAGGCCTACAGCCTCTATACCAAATCCTTATGCTCATGCCATAAATAATTTATAGAAAGATGGTTGCTTCTCAGAGGCAGGCTCAAATTCCCATTTTAATCAAAACTGATTTTGAAATTTATTTCTCAATTTACATGTGGTCAGGGAGATTCTCCCCACGTGAGCTCTCTGACTGCTTCGTGGAAATGGGCACTCTTCCCGAACTCCTAAAACCGTGGGACATTATTAACCACTGGTAATCATTTTCTTCTACACTCTAATGCTCTTAACTTCATCAGAGGTTAACGTCATGGCGGCAGCTTCAGAAGGGAATCAAAAGCGCGAAGCCACAAAACACCAATGGTACTCTGTTCATGATATTTCCAAATGTGCAAACAGACCTCACAAAGGAAAAGTCTCAAAGATTCACTGAATAAACATACAAACTCATACCAGAAACATAAAGACTAACCAATAAATGACAGTACCAACCAGTACAGTACTGTGTTTCAAAACCCCAAATCTGTATCTCTGAGACTGCTTTGCTTAACTCTGGGGTGAGTAACATAAGAAAGCCTTTTTACTCTATTTTTATTTCACAGAACAGTCTTTGGTTCACCCCCCTGCAAAGTGTTTTTAGCATTTTTTTTGTCTTTACTACAAAGTAGAATCCCTCCAGTACTACATAGAATGTCAGTCTGTTCATAACTGGGTCCCAATATGGGTTCCCACAACTTCTGATAAGCACCAAGCTCTATGGCCAAGTATTGTAGAGGTAGCCAAAGCTACAGCAGAGAATCTGAATCTTCATAATGCCAACTCTGGTAGTTGACTCCCAACTTCTGTCCTATATGCAGAAACTCTATGAGCTGCACATGGTCTTAGACTTCTCCATCAATGGAGAAATGAAACAACTGCCAAATGAGTCTCTCTCTCTCTCTCTCTCTCTTTTTTTTTTGCCCATTTCTAGGATCCCTTATCCAACCTTTATTTATGGGCACAGAAGGGAAAACTTCGATACTAATGGTTGACTCCAAACATTGAACTGAAGGTAAAGTTTTCAGAACAAAATAGCAACATATTTCACTCATGGGAGAGGAACTATGTAAGTCTGAAAGTTTTAAAATGAACATAAAGTTTTAAATAAACATAAAACTTCTAAGTGACAAGAAAGCATTGCTCAACATTTGATGATAGCAAAAATAAATGGTATATAAAAGGATGGTGCCTCTTATAGTCAATGGAGTCTTAATTTAATAAAACCCAGTATACGTGCATACTAGGTCACAATGCAATATATATATATTATATATGTAATTATATAATATATATATTAGTTTAGAGAGAAGGAGTACAAGTGAGTGAAGGCAGAGAGAGAGAGAGGGAGAGAGAGACAGAGAGAATCCCATGAGGGGCAGAGAGAGAGGGGGAGAGAGAAGGAAAGAAGGAAAGAGGAACAGGGAGGGAGGGAGAAAGACGGAGGGAGAGAAGGGGAGAGAGAGAATTCCATGAAGGGCAGAGAGGGAGAGAGGGACAGAGAAGGAGGGAAGGAGGAAGAAAGGGGAGGGAGGGAGGGAGAAGTGGAGCTCACACCCAGGGCTTGTTTTTTATCCAAAGCGGGGCAGTGGCTCACCCAAAATGGGACTTGTGTTCACCTGAAGCAGGTTCATTTTTATTTCAGAGAGAAAGAGCACAGGCAGAGAAAGAGGCAGAGGGAGACACAGAGAGAGAATCACAAGCAGCCCCCATGATCATCAAGGAGTCTGATGAGGGGTTTGATCCCACAACCCCTGGGATTATGACTTGAGCCGAAATCAAGAGTTGCATGCTCAGCCGACTCGGCTATTCAGGAGGGTTTCAAATGAGTCTCTCCTGAGGCTAGAGACTGCAAAGGCTTCCTGCACTCATGAAATCCTCCTGGCAGCAAACATAATGCTAACTTTGGCTTAAGTTAGCTTCTATCCAGGTGGACTAGAAAAGAATATTTCGCATGATAGCAATTATGGAATAGGATCCTTGAATGTTTGAACAGGGTCCTTGAATTTTCAGTGATTTTGGTGTTCCTTCTTTCTCACTGATATAAAATTCTAACAAAACCAGTATTTAAAGAAAAAACGTGAGTGATGAGAATGACTTTTCAACAAAAAACCATTTATTTTATCTTTTCCTACCACAAGGATGAAGAACGAAATATATGACTGAATTGTAAAAATTACTGCTACCACCATGGGAGGGAAATTATATCCACATACTCCCCCCTAAAACTGGACTTGTAACAAAATGAAAGCAGTGGGCAAATCTGAATCCACTTTTTGTTAGACACCATTCTAAACTTATTATTACAAAGTAAGTAGACTCAGAAAACCATCTGAAAAAAATCACTAATGTACATCACATATTCTCCTTGCACTGATCAAAATGAAATATAAATACTACCATATCTGTAAGTCATGTACATACAGGAAAGTTCCAGGGGTCTCTGACAGCCTCCTAACTTTGAGTTGGGCTGCATTTGGTCACACAGTTTGAGGATATCTGAGATGTTTGCATCCACATTTAGAAGGAAAACCTCAAACTACAAAAACATGACCAGTCAAGTATGTCTTCATGGGGACTCAAAGAGATTGCCTTTTTGGTCTTCAGATTGGGGCTGAGAAGTCTAGACCTTCCTTGTCCAAATACATAAGGAAAAAGGTCTAAGGCTCACTCCCAAGACCAACACCTAGTACAATAACATACTTTCCTAGGAATAAACGAAAGGAGAAGGAAAGGGGAGGGGGGAGGAGAGGGGGAGAGGAAGGGGAGGGGAGGGGAAGGGGAGAGGGAGGGGAAGGGAGGGAAGGGGAGGGAAGGGGAGGAGAGGGGAGGGGAGGGGGAGGGGAAAGGGGAGAGGGGAGGGAAGATTGCTACAAATACAACAAGGCCAATGAAGCTGAAGACCTCAAGCCCTTTAACTCTCCTAGGTAACCTAAGTAAAATGATTTTCTACTTCATAAACTTGTTAGCTGGTGGATTTGTTATTCCTCGTGAGTATCAGATGAAGAAGAAAACTGAGGCCAAGAGGATGAGAGACTATGGAAGGCACAGATCCCACTTGAATAACTTAATCACACCATGAAAATTAATTACATTATAAAAATGTTTGTCAGACGGATTCCATGTTCCCATGAAGGGTCCAGTTCTTGTAATAAGCACAAAGATTATAAAAATTGCTTTGATGCTCTTTTGTTTTGATATAATTTAAACTTCAGAAAAACTCTGAGAACAGTACAATGTCAGAAAATTTCTTAACACATTTTGAATTATCCTCTGAGAACTTAAAAAAACTATTTTTTAACTAGCTTCAAAAGTTAAAAATAGGGGTGCTTGGGTGGCTTAGTCAGTTAAGTGACCGACTTTCACTTAGGTCATGATCTCACGGTTCGTGGGTTTGAGCCCCGTGTCGGGCCCTGTGCTGACTGCCCGCTCGGAGCCTGGAGCCTGTTTCAGTCTGTGACTCCCTCTCTCTCGGACCCTCCCCTGCTCATGCTGTCTCTCTCTCTCTCTCTCTCTCTCTCTGCTAGAAATAAATAAAACATTTAAAAAAAAAAAAAGAAAGAAAGAAAATGCAAATGAAATGCCAAAGAAAAGGCATAATTACATTAATGGATAACCTTAAATGTGTGTCAATGTCCACCCCCTACCCCCAGAAAACAAATCACTGACAAATTCAGGTCCTTTATTCGTGATAACAACTTGTCTAAAACACACAGCACTATAAAGAAACCTTGGATTAGAACCTCTAAGAGATGATAGTTTTGGATTTGTAAGTTATTCTTCCTTATTAACTGAGTCCAAGAGAGCCTTACAAGAACATCCTAAAGAAATAAGTTTCATGTGCGAGCAAGTGTCCTAAAACAATGGAAAGCAGCAAAGCATTACCAAAGACTGAAGGGTACTTTCCATTTACCTTGTTAAAAACATCTTCCTCGGGGATAAAACAGATTTTTAGGGCAAGAAGTAATAGGGCTTGATTCTCTCTCTCTCTCCCTCCTCTCTTTCTGCTCCTCCCTGACTTATATTCTCTCTCTCTCAAAATAAATAAATAAACTTAAAAGGGGGAGGGGATGCCTGGGGCTCAGTAGATTAAGCCTCAGATTCAGCTCCAGTCATGATGTTGTGGTTCATGGGTTCAAGCCCTGCATCAGGCTCTATGCGGGACAGTGAGGAATGAGCCTACTTAGGATTTTCTCTCTCTCCACCCCCTCTGTCTGCCCCTCCCCGATTCACACTTCCTATCTCTCAAAATAAATAAATAACCTTAAAAAAAATAAAGAAGAAACAGGACTCATATTAAATAAGCAGATGATTATGTGGAGAGTTCAACACCTGGCTTTACCAGAGTTTGTATCATCAAACCACTGTGCATACTAAGTCTGCTCAAAATCTCTCTGGTTGGTAAAATATGACAGAGTTCTTTTGAATAGACCCCTCTGCACTTTCCACTTGTGCTACTATACTTGCCAGCATTTCCCTTTGTATTTCTAACTCTATTTCTATTGTTATTTAGAAGGTACTCAAATAACAGATTAGCATCATCATGAGAAAGCTGGCATTTCTGGTAATTCTGTGGGCGCTGGACAGCCTGGATTTTGTCTGTGTAGGCTTTTATAAAGCCAGTACCTAGCAGAGGGTCTGGTTCATGGTATGTTTATCTGTTAAGTGAATGAATGAACCAGCAAAATACTGATTCATGTGTGATCACTCTGACCAGAGAACAATATTATCAACAGAGATGACATCTCTCACAGTACACCTTGCTTTAGAGGCTATATTGGGTTGAATGGTGTCCCCCCTGCTGTGCGTGTCCTAATTGCTAACCTGTTTAGAAAAAGGGTCTTTGCAGGTGTTATTAGGATCTGGAGATGAAGAGATTATCCTGGATTATCCGGATGGGTAATAATCTAATCATAAGTGTCCTTATAAAAGACACACAGAGAAGACAAACACACAGATGAGAAGGTGATATGAAGACAAAGCAAGAGATGCAGTCAGAAAATGAGGAAGCTGGCACTACCGGAAGCTGGGCAAGGCAAGGAGCGCCTGCCAACTTCAGACTCAATTTCAGATGTCTGACTTCCTGAACGGTGAGAGAATAAACTTCTTTTGTTTTAAGTAACCTAGTTTGCAGTAATATGTTACGGCACATTAGGAAACTAATACAAACGCGTACTGAAACTACCTCAGAAGATCAAAGATATTTTGATGGCAACAACACCTGAATGGCAATCTTAAAGATCTATTTGAGACAGACGGCATTTGTTAGTTTGCTCGCCATTTCTAAAGTTACTCGCTATGCTGAAATTGTCTTTGAGGAAATAGTATTAACTATATTGCTAATATACTCTAGTTCATCCCAAAAAGATTAAAGCAGTTGACCAACCCTAGCCCAACAATTGCCATATGCCTGCTTGGAAACTGTCATGTCATGCTTTGCTAAACAACAATAGAAATGATGTTTTCTCAATTATAATTTTATCACCTGAATAGACATCCAGCATGATGACAAGACTCCTACGAGGTAGACAGACGGAGAAGAGCCCTCCAGCGTGAGGGAAGAGCAAGAACATCCACAGTTCTTCTCCACACTGTTCTGTGGTCTTCTGAACATAACCCATCTTGCCTAATATGTCTGTGGTTCCACTACCATCCCACACCCCCCTCAGGTCAAATAAAAACTTGAAAGCAACTCACAAAAATATTAATTATATTAAACATCAAAGACATTTTTATGTGCACAGTAAACCGGATTTCCAATTAAATGTCTTCCCCATGACTATCCTCTCATCACTGAATGGGCTCCTGGGAGCCCTGAGTTCTTCTGACTTCATCCCCAGGCCTGACCAGAACTGATGGAACAACCATGTTTCTCAGCAATGTGGAACTCGGGCAAGGCAGGTGGTCCAGAGCGTCTGCCCCATGGCCATACCTAGAACATGTTAACCTGGGAAATGCTAGGGTTGCATCAGAGCCTGAAAAGAACCACACTGATGTCCAAAGAAGAGCAGACAGCAGAAATGTCGCACAAGCCCCGCCCTAGAGTTCTGTGAACCATCCCTGTAATATTTTATAAATGCCAATGGACACGGCTAGTCCGCTATACTAATCCCATGAGGCCTGCCGCTTTCTTCCCTCACACAGCCCTGGGCCAAGCCCAGGCCGGCCACCACCGCTGGCCCTTTCTGCTTCCTCCACATCTCCCAATTCAAGGGTCTTCTGGACCCCTGCCAGCCCAGCCCTCCCAGGCAGAACAAAAACAAACCACCAAACTTCACTGCCTCCTCCGCCCGACTCACTTTGTAAAAAACACTTCACCTACTCTTCATATGTTTAAAAAAATAAGTTTAATAGATTCAAAAAAGAATTCAGTTGTAGCTGATAATGTGAGTTTTTATGAGAGATAATTCTTACAAATAATTCTTAACCTGCTCATAATTTTAAAGCTTAACAAGAGCTTTGTACAGAATACGTTCTCCAGCAGACAGCTCCAACATATTGCCTCCTGCAGCCAATTCTCCATTCACTCTTAAAGGCGGCATCGGTGCTGGGCAGGATGAGGGGAATAAGCAGCCACGGTCCCCATCTTCCTGGTGTTACAGTCTCATTTTAGAAACAGTTATTAGAGTTTAACCTAACATTTGAAAGGGTGAAGGGAATATTACCTTATTTATCCTATAATTAATTTCTCTATATATAATTGTACCTCAGTAGATATGGAAAAATAAATACAAAAGCATTTCATAATGTCCCCATACAGAGGGGGAGATAAATGTAGTCAATCTAACAATTGTCCTAAAAATCAGTGAAAATGATCAGTGAAATATGACTTGAATCAAGCTTAGTGCAAGTTCATTATTAGAAACAAATTTAATATAAACCTCTACCAGGAGAAAAAAGCTATCAACCATTTCCATGTCTCAGTGACCATTACACTATCTGTGGCAGAGAGTCCCTTCCAGGCAACCCTGAACTTGAGAACCATCTGGCCAGGGAGGCAGAGACAGTCACCTTCCCCGTATGCTTGTACCCACTGATCCACCTGGTACCAAGAGGTCTGATGCAGAGAAAAGATTAGACGTCCATTTGCACTTGAGGTTCAGGCATACACAGGTACGTCTAGCCGAAGTAGGGAAGGTCAGTGGGTAGGAGACTTAGAGGCTAAACAGCAAGGAAAAAAGTGAAAGCTTAAGGCATAAGGAAAGGGGGCTGTGCCCCCAGCCTCATGACCGTGACTTGCCATCCTACCAAACTCTGTATTCACAAAAGCCCTAAGCAGTTGTGTGGTGAGACCCCTTCCTGACCAATGGGGTATGCCAGAGGGCAAGAGAGATGAACCCCTCATCATTTTCGCAGGTGGGCTGCCGTAGCATGAGTGGGTTAAGGATTAAGTGCTTCAATGTCTGGGAAGAAGAACAAGGAAGGTGCCCTATGGGGAAGAAGACCAGTAGCACCCACCTGGACATACACATGAGCACATATGAGACAACCCCACTTCCCCTGGAACACACAGACCTGGGTGGGCAAAGGACGTTTTAATGGGGGTGAGGCAAGTAGGGGAGAAAAAAATGGGTCAGCAAAATCCAGGTTTTAGTTTTATGCACTGTCACTGGTACCTATAGGCCCAGGAGGACAGAAGCCATGCTATCTCCTTCCCTCCTTCATACCTCCTCTCTTGCTCCCTGTTGAGCAGCCCAGATTGGGGGAGGGGGCAGGAAGGGAGGGAGGCAAGCTCCTGTCAACAGGACACCTGCCCTCTGTGCAGGGACAAAGAGAAAAGGCTTGAAAACATTGATCTGTATCACTGAGCTGGGGGCGAGGGGGTTATTAAGTCTTTACAAAAAGATCTATGATCCCTAGAAAAGGCAACACTAAGGGAGAACTAATAATCCCTTGTTATTAACTGCAACACAACCTACATTCTCCATTGACAGCAGAAGATTGAAACAGACATTTTCCAGTTTTATCTTACTAATAATTATCTCCAATGCTTGCATGTCACAACACATTCAATCAAACTCTGATTCAGCCTGTGCAGTGTTGAGCCCGCTCTCCCGAGGCTCCAGCTGCCACTTGTCTACTGTGGTGATCTCTATCACCCTCCATGGTGGCTTCCTCCTGTTTCATGACTATGTAATGGAAGCTCTAATAAATTCCATTTACTGGGCAAAGCCTGAATCAGCCCCCAAAATGAAGCCGTCTCTTCTTGATGTTAAGAGAGACGATGGCACAGCCAGGAAGGTCTAGCTCCACTTCAGTCCTGTATTCACTCAAAAATTCCTAACCTCAGTCTCCTCCTTTGGACCATCAGAATGGGGGCCAGTCCTGATCATGGCTAAGACCATCTCCAGACGGTCTGTTCTAAGAAGTGGTCTGATTTGAAGGCAGCACCCCAATATACATATTCAGTATATTTTTATTATAACATGTTATACAAAACTCTTTTTCAGAATCATTTCATGCTGTAATAATAGATTTCCTGATTAAGACAATGTTGCAACAGTAAGGTGGGGAGGAAGGAGAGAGGGAGAGGGAAAACACAGAAGTTTTTTTAAATCTGTCACTGATATACTAATAGAAAACACAAATATGGACACGCACACACACACTTTTCTTTTTATTTACTCAACACATAGTTTTAGTGACAAATGTCACTTATTATAATGTGTTTTTGAAAGCAGATATAGGGGTTTAGTCCAGGACCCAGCAAGTATCCCATTCTCATAAAGATACTAAGGTAACAATCCTTTTTTACGTAATTCTGACAAATGGATGATTCTACATAAAATTATTTGCCGAACAATTAAACCTTACTCCTTACACTTTGTGTTCATAAAGAGCACCAAGGCATGATGCTTGTATCTCAGGAAGGAAGGTGTTGGGGGCACCAGGCCACGGAGGAGCACCACAATGAGGTGATACTTCCTTGTGATTCTGACTCACACAGGACTTTCTGTAATAACGTTACGTGATGCATACTTCAGGTATTTACTAATTATACACTGATTTTTAAAATAACGCCCCCATCTATTATCTTAGCTAACTGGCACTTCTTAGCGTTCACAGTATGTTTATCTCTAGCATTTCTTTCACTCCTGACTTTTAAATTTTTTGACTTATTATCTGCTGTACCCTAGAAAGCCAAATAGTCAAGTACTTTTAGAACTGCATGCAAAAGAGAAACAGACTTGAATGAAGACAGAAGTGGTGAGGAAAGTGAGATTTAGTGGCCATATTTGGGGATGTGGCACCATTTCTGGTCTTTCCCAGTAACTTCTTGATTCCTAGAGTTATAGTTCTGTGAATAGGACTGCCATTCTAGGTAAGTGCTATTGACTCAAGATTTTTAATTGATTTTATTCCATTTTTGGTAGTCAGGAGCAGGGGGAAAATGCTAATTAGCTCAAGGATATTAATAAGAAACTTCATTAATCTGGGCATCAGGTACCTCAACTGTACAGAAAAAGGATTTCTGACAGAAGCATTCATGCTAAGCTAGTAAGCAGGGCATTCAAGGCAGAGGAGAATGAAGGAGACTCTTAAAAGAAGGATAACAGGAAGTCTCTGTGAGACAGCAGTCCTAGAGAATGACCAGCCTGGGATAAATGGAGCCAGAGAAGAATCCAGGATGGAGGACTCCCAGAAAAGAAAGACAAAGGGAAAAAATACAACATAAAGATTATCTGTTGGGCCTGATCATTTGGAAAATTGGAAAGACAGGCACTGTTGTTGTTTTTTTTAATTTTTAAGTAATCTCCACACCAACAGGGGACTCAAACTCACAACCCTGAAATCAAAAGTTGCATGCTCCCCCAGCTGAACCAGCCAGGTGCCCCAGAAAGACAAGCACTTTAACGAGCTGCTGGCAGGTAAGGACAGATCAGCCCAACTGCTAGAGAGCAAGAGATTGAAAACAATGAGGGTGTGCAGGGAACAGGCGGGCAGGAATTAACTCAAAGGAAAACAGATGATAAGAAAAAAAATGCAGAGGGGCGCCTGGGTGGCTTAGTCGGTTAAGCGTCCGACTTTCACTTAGGTCATGATCTCACGGTTCGTGGGTTCGAGCCCCGCGTCGGGGTCTGTGCTGACTGCCAGCTGAGAGCCTGGAGAGCCTGTTTCAGAGTCTGTGTCTCCCTCTCTCTCTGACCCTCCCCTGCTCATGCTGTCTCTCTCTCTCTCCTAGAAATAAATAAAAATTAAAACAAAATATTAAAAAAAGAAAAAATGCAGAGTATAGTTCAGTATTAAATGCTGTCATTATAATATATTATCATAATGAGACACATTATGAATTTATATAAAATATGTCAAAATTAAATATGAGTTTAATTATAATACCATCAAGAAATTGCCATTATAACCATGCTACTTAGAAATATGGAGGTAAATCACTCTCGTCAGAGTGGCTAAAATGAACAAATCAGGAGACTCTAGATGCTGGCAAGGGTGTGGAGAAACAGGCACCCTCCTACATTGCTGGTGGGAATGTAAACTCATGCAACCTCTCTGGAAAACAGTCTAGTCTAGAGGTTCCTCAAAAAATTAACAATAGAACTCCCCTATGACCCAGCAGTAGCACTGCTAGGAATTTACCCAAGGGATACAGGAGTGCTGATACATAGGGGCACATGTACCCCAATGTTTATAGCAGCACTCTCAACAATAGCCAAAACATAGAAAAAACCTACGTGTCCATCAACTGCTGAATGGATCAAGAAGATGTGGTTTATCTATACAATGGAATACTTCATGGCAATGAGAAAGAATGAAATCTGGCCATTTGTAGCAACATGGATGGAACTCTAGAGGGTGCTGAGCAGAGAAGGACAAATACCATATGTTTGCACATATAGGTGGATTAGGAGGAAGTTAACAGAGGACGAAGTGGGAGAAGAAGGGGAAAAATAGTGGGGGAGAGGGAGGGAGGCAAAGCATGAGAGACTCTTGAATGCTGAGAACAAACTGAGGGCTGAGGGGGGCGGGGAGAGGAGAAGGGGGTGATGGGCATGGAGCAGGGCACTTGTTGGGAAGAGCACTGGGTGTTATATGTAAACCAACTTGACAATAAACTATTAAAAATTTTTAAAAATTTTTTAAATAAAAAAGAAATATGGAGGTAAAAATCAGAAAAAACTGCTAAAAGAGTTTAGAGTGAACACTTTTAAGAAGAATAAAGGGAGAAGTGAGACAGGGAACTATTGGTTTTCTTTCAGAGTCTATAATGTGATGTCAAGTCAATTAAATGAGGAAAGAATCAGAAAAGGAAGGAAAAGAAAACATATGCTCATACAGATGGGTTCAGACTCCTGGGTATCTACATGCAAAAGCATGAAGTCAGACCCATTCCTCAACCACATGCAAGGTTTTCCTATGAAGCCTTCAGAAGAAATCATAGACATAAACTTCCATGAACTTGGATAGTCAATGATTCTTAAATATGATACCAAAAGAACAAGTGACGATGAAAAAACAGATAAATTATACTTTGTCAAAATTAAAAACCTTTGTACTTCAAAGTACATGATCAAGAAAGAACAGAGACAATACACAGAATGGGAGATAACATTTGCACATCATGTATCTAATCAGAAAATATAAGGAATTCTTACAATAAAAAGACAACCCAATTTAAAAATGACATCTCAATAGACATTTCTCCAAAAGAGATCAACAAATATCTAGTAGGTACCCAAAAACATCAGCCATTAAGGAAATGCAAATTAAAACCACAATGAGGGGCGCCTGGGTGGCTTAGTCGGTTAAGCGTCCGACTTTCGCTTAGGTCATGATCTCGCGGTTCGTGGGTTCGAGCCCCGCGTCGGGCTCTGTGCTGACTGCCAGCTCAGAGCCTGGAGCCTGTTTCAGTCTGTGACTCCCTCTCTCTCTGACCCTCCCCTGCTCACTGTCTCTCTCTCTCCTAGAAATAAATAAAACATTTAAAAAAATTAAAAAAAAAAAAAAAACCACAATGAGATGCCACTTAACACCACTGGATGGCTACAATCAAGACAGACAATAATATGTATTGGCAAGGACGCTGTGAAAAATGGAGCCCTCCTAACACTGCTGGTGGGCATGTAAAATGGCTTTTGGAAAAGTTTGGCAGCTCCTCCAAAAGTTAAACACACAGTTACCATATGACTTAGCAATTCGACTAAATTGCATATGACTAAAAGAAATGAACACATACAAGTGTACACAAAAAAATTAACACAAACATTTACGGTGGCATTATTCATAATAGCCAAAAATGCAAACAACTCAAATGTCCATTAACTGATGAATGGATACATAAATTGTGTTATATTCATACAATGGAATATTATTCAATCAGCAGTGATATATACTACAACAAGGATGAACCTTGAAAACAATTTGCTAAGCAAAAGCAGCAAGGCCCAAAAGGACCACACATTGTACAGTTCTATTTGTGCAAAATGTCCAAAATAGGCAAATTTATAAAGAAAGCAGATTGATGGTTGCCTACGGCTAGGAGGAAGGGGAGAGGGTAGGAGAAAGAATAGAGTGACTGCTAACAGTTATGGGTTTCTTTCTGGGGTGACAAAATGCTCTAGTATTACACTGTGGTAATGGTTGTATGATTCTGCGAATATACTGAAAACCACTGAATTATACAATTTCCACAGAATTTTGTATGTGAATTATATCTCAATAAAGCTGTTCCTAAAAGTCTATAAGGCCAGTGGTTATTACGCAGATGTAAACACTTGTCAAAACTCATCCACCTATATACTTAAGTGGGTACATTTGACTGTGTATAAACTATGCCTCAATAAAGTAGACTTTTAAAAATGTCTCCAATGCAGTAACTTTATTACAGTGAATTTAGACAAAGGTTATTTTCAGAACACCAAGCAGGAAAGAATATCAAATTCATTACTACTTTCCATGACTAGCATTAATCATCCCTAGGCAGACATTGTCTGCTTTCATTAGAAAAGTCCTCTAATACTGGTTGAAGAATGTCCATCTGTCAGGAAATGACAAGACACAATGTCCAACAGGAAAGTTACAATATCAGTTTAATCAACATTCTCCTAAAGTTAGCAAAAGCAACTTCCTAGCAGAACATCTAATTTTCTAAACAGAACTATTAATTCTTAAAGTACTATTCATTCACAGTTTGCTCTGGGGAGAAACACGATTTCACCTTAAAAACATTTTTGGTCTCAGGGGTACCTGGGTGGCTCAGTCGGTAAAGTTAAGCATCTGACTTCAGCTCAGTCCATGATCTCATGGTTCATGGGTTTGAGCCCTGCATCAGGCTCTATGTTGACAGCTCAGAGCCTGGAGCCTGCTTCAGATTCTGTGCTACCCTCTCTCTCTGCCCCTTCCCTGCTAACACTCTGTCTCTCTCTCTCTCTGTGTCTCACAAAAATAAATTAAATGTTAAAAAACAATTTTTTTTTAAAACACACATTTTTGTCCTGGTAGGAACTCAGCTATCAAACCCCTTAATTTACAAACATAGAAACTGACTAAGACCTAGAGAAGTTAAAGATTTGTTCAGGATCACACTGACGGTAAACTGACAAAGCTGTAACCAGATTCCCTGTCAATGAACAACAGCACTGGTCACTTATCAGCACCTCCAGAAACAGAGCCCCCATGGTCAGCACATACTGAGGGCTTCCTAAATTCCAGGCACTGCACTAGTATATGAAATGCTCTCCTCTCTTATTCCTCTATCATTCTATGAAGCAGGGACTATTACCCACCTCCACCTCTCTAAACAACTAATGAGAAATCAGTAAGCAGCCTATAGTCAAGGAGGAGACAGGAGTTGCATCTGGGCCATCTGTCTCTAAAACCTAAACTTTTAACCAAACAGAAATGCCCACTTCCTTAAAGCAACCATTATACTTTTTCACTTCTTTTAATAAATGTGGGCATTTTATATTTCTAGTATATGGGAAGATACTTAGTACACATCATTTCTATTAGAACATCTATTTATTCCTACCTCAAAGTTCTGGCCTATGTTTATCTTTTGTCTTGAATCCAGCCCCTTCTCTCTGAATCTCCCCTTGTCAAGCCAGACTGAGAGGCACAGCATTACCCCCGGACTTCAGTGGTGCCCAGCATGGCGCAGACCATGAGCACTGGTATTAGAGAAGCACAGTCTTTTTTGCGTGGTATTGTTTGAAAACAAAGAACCAGTAAAAGATGATGGCATGGAGTGAAGAGAAAAGACTGATTTAAACAGTTTCACAAATTATTATGAACACTTTCTCAAATGTGAGGGCTTGACAATTTAAAGTGATCACAATGGACATACATAGTCTCTCTCACTGTGTATAAACAATGCTTCACGTAGTCCCTCCCACGTTCATTGGCAATTATTTTACTAATCAGGTTTTAAGTTGCACGTTGACCTAAAAGATAATCTAGACCTCCAAATAAATCTATTAAATATTGTATAGATGGAAAGGAAAGAAAAGAAGACTTCTCTGAGAAGTAATACCATATTTGGTCTTAGGAATCCACTGGGGTGTAAAACACAGACAAAATTATGGGCCACTTTAGAACAAGGCTGTAACTGTCCAGACATTTTTCACTGTTAAAGGGAAAGATGAATAAAAGCCAATGGAGACAACCTGAGCCACTCTGGGATGTGCTTTGCTAATGCCAGTGAATTCCTTCTAAGATACAAAACAGCAAACTTACTACTTGGTGTCTATCTCATGGCTGTCTTTAGTGGGGTGAGTTTTGGGGTTCCTCCTTGTTAACAACAAGAGCCACTGTGATGGAGAAGGGCCATTAGGCAAGAATCTGATAAGATTCTGATGCCTGATAATACATCCCCAAACTGACACATGCAAACAAACACACATCTTGGAAGGCATAATCCTCATTCCTGAAGGCTGCCAATGTGCAGGAATTTCTCTTTTGGAACAGCCCCCAGCGTCCATTTACAAGCCTCATAGTACTAATCCCCTGCTTTTGCTTAATAACACTACCTACCTTCTCTATCAACCATAGTCAACTGCCTGTTATTTTCTCTGACATGAAAAACTGCATCTCCCCTGAAAGATTAAAACCTTGCCAGCATCTATATTGTGTGTGTGCGTGCACCTAACCTTGGCAAAGGCGGCACTACCAGGGCAGGTATGATAGAGCAGGTAGAGAGAGATCTCTCAGGCTGACTACACAGCAAAATCAGGTGTAAAGACTTTATCACTCTTAAAGGCTTTAAAGAACAAACTGATATTCTGATACCAACCATACAAACAGACCTAAAATGATAATAATATATGCAAATATCTGACATTTTCAAGTAAACAACAAAGTCTTCAAGTATAATATTCAGACTAGTGAGCTGATGAGCCACATTTACATCGTGAATTTTATTCAGAAGACATCATTTTCTTCCCAAAACTTGAGAAATATCAGTTTCCTAAGTCTATACTATATGCACATTATAAGTGTTTTTGACTGGACTTCAGTAGCCATCAGGAGCCAGGCCTATTTTAAATAAGCCAAAACAAAATAAAATTGGTAATTACATTACTGGACTCCGTCCTTTTATTAATCAATCCTTTCTGAGCTTCTGAAAGCAACTGAATCATTTCAGATGCACACCTATTTCACCAGAAAACAATTTCTTAAAAAACGCTTCCACTAGGGCCGCCTGGGTGGCTCAGTCTGTTGAGCGTCTGACTTTGGCTCAGGTCATGATCTCAGGTTCCTGGGTTCCAGCCCCGGGTCAGGCTCTGTGCTGGAGCCTGTTTCGGATTCTGTGTCTCCCTCTCTCTCTGACCCTCCCCTGCTCACGCTGTATCTCTCTCTCAGAAATAAATAAAACATTAAAAAAAAAATGCTTCCACTAAGAAATAAATGCAGATTCAATTTAACACAATATGCACATCAGCCTTTGACTTTTCCTTCCAAAGGTGGTGTATTTTAACAAATACTTCAAGAAGGGCCAAATTCAAACAATCTATAGTCCCCAATCAAAGAGGAAGATCTTGGGGCCAGAGAGACCTATGCTCTCATACTGGTCTTGCTGTTAACCACACTCATAATCACTTAACCTTACAAAGAGCAGATGTATCATACTGGTGGGATACCTCTCTCTGAACTACAAAGTCTTAAACTGCAAAGAAATGCACAAAGCACTAGGTTAATAAGGCCCATTTTGATTCTATTGTTTTTTATATAAAAATTACTTGCAGAATGTGCTATTTGTTTCTAAGCTTATAAACTTCCAACCCCTCTAAGCTGCTTCGAAGAATTTCTCTCAATTTGATGCAAGTTAACTTGACAGTGAAGAAATACATTTTTTTTTTACCACATTATGGCTCCCATGTGGCCCATTAAAAGTGTTTGGGATTATTAGTACAGTTATTAAATGTTTAATGCATTATACAGAGGGTGATCTTTCCATACTATGAGAACTTTAACTTTAGTAGGCTCCAACACGAATGCTCAAACATGAAAGCTAACTGTTTGCAGATTTTTGCACTTGGTGCCCTAACATCAGTTAAAATGTGGCATACAAGAGGGAAAAACTTAGCCAAGAGCTTAACAGAACAGAGAAAGAAGTTGGGGCAAGAGTCAGGCAAACAGGAAACATCCACTCATTTGTCTTGATGCCAAAATGGACTTAGACAATTGTCCTGGGGCAACATTGAAAGTCTGGGAAAATACACCAACTATAATACACCTCGAAGAATACATGTTAAAAAGCAGGGGTCAGGAGGCATACCCATGGTTTTCCACTCTCACCTCCCACCCCTGGGAGGAGTCCTGTAACCAAATCTACAGGCACCCTACTTTGCACTTCTGAGTAAGTAGTTTGCGAAAGCTCCAAATGACCGTCCTCATTGTAGTTAGGGTCACTGCTTTGGAAACTGTACAAAAAAATACCACCCAGAAATAATAAGAGTTGATGGGAATTATTTTTAAAGATTCCCTTTTGGCACAGGTTTATCTGAAGAAGGCAACTCCCTTTGAAAATTATATACAACTTGATGTTCTCTTTAAATCACTTGAGCTGGAAATCTGGGGGTCTACCCTGTAAGAGTCCAGAAACTGGTGTGGGCTATTTCAGCTGAAGGCCACAGGTGTCCTAAGGAAATATACATCTTAATTCCCAGGCAGATGCTGTGCTGACACTGTCTTCTTTACTCTGCTGGAGAGGGGGCAATGACCAGTGAGAAGCAAAGCCAGAATTTCGCATCCTTTGGCCAGCCAGCTGAAGACCTGAGTAGGCCAGAGGCAGCTCTAATCAAAAGTAGCCCCCAAAGTCCTCAAACTCTATATCCCTTAAAGTTCAAGGATGCCCTTAGTCCACGTGGCATCTTTTGGCCTCAAGTCCCTCCAATGCCCTGAGGTTACTGTCAGCAAAAAAGGACTAAAGATGTAATTTGTTTCCTCCTACTGAAAACCTGAGACTCACTGACCTTCATGATATTTATACCTAAGAAGAATAAGATGAAGAATGAGGTCTGCTATCTTTTCTACCTTGGAAAATAGCATGGTTTCACCTGATCCCAATCTTGTCCTGTTTGCATTTGGCTCATTTATTAGATTTAATTATTTCACATTTGATCAGCCTCGGAGCTTGGGTTCTAGGGTCAGATAGTCCAGGTCTGAATCCAAATCCCACCCACTAGCTTTGTAGCTCGGCAAACTTCCTAACCTAAGGTGCTTGAGGTACCTTATCAAGTAAAATGAAGACGATACTCAATGAGGTTAGTGTATAGCTCACAAAATGGTCCATATGGAACCCTTGGACAAAATGCCCAGCACACAGATAGTATCACAAAAGGTGAGCTGTGGATACTCCTTTGGGAGGCCTCTATATTCCCTCACTATGTTCCTCCACTGCCAGGCCCTCTTCCTGGACTAGGACAGAGTAAGAATCTGAAAAGTTGGGGTGCCTGGGCGGCTCTGTCAGCTGAGCATCTGACTTCGGCTCAGGTCGTGAGTCCGAGCCCCACGTCAGGCTCGGTGCTGACAGCTCAGAGCATGGAGCCTGCTTCGGATTCTGTGTCTCCCTTACTTTCTGCCCCTCCCCCACTCACACTCTGCCTCTCTCTCAAAATAAACAAACATTAAAAAAAAATCTATGAAAAGATTACCTGATGCAGTAAGGTCCTGACTATGGTAACACAAAATAACCGAGTGAAGGAAGGACAGAAACCAAAGTTTCTATTTCATCTTAGTCTCATTAATAACCTTAAGGTGATGTAATACTAGGGTGACAATATATCAATTTATGACCAAGACACTTGAAACTGACAAAGGGTGCTATTGATAATTATGCCCAAACAACTAGGACTGTTCTACTTAACACCCACTTGTAAACACTTTCTCACCATCGAGGAAAACTCCATTGAATGCAAACTATGATCCAGGGTCCAAACCCAGCTGTTGCTTTTTATAAATAAAGTGTTAACAGAATACAACCATTCTCATTTGTTTACACATTGTCAGTGTCTGCTTTCATCAACAAGGGTGGAGTTAAGCTGATGCAACAGAGACTGTATGGTCTGCAAAGCCTAAGATATTTAGTAGCTGGCTCTTCAAAGAAAAAGTTTGCCAACCCCTGTTCTATGCTCTAGTAATTCAGGTACTGCCTTCCATGCTCACAGGCACATAGTTGTGTGCTATTTCTTGAAGAATAAAAAAGCAAATTACTTCTCTTATGATAAACTTGGATTCTTATTGTGTAGCAAGTCCATATGAACTAAAACTTATCAAAATACAGCTTCCTTGCAGACGTCAAATTTTCAGAGGATTCTGTCAAAATAGAAAGGATCCAAAGAAGTGGATCCTGAATATTTTTGGTTTTTTTTCCTTAGTTTATTGTCAAGTTGGTTTTCATATAACACCCAGTGCTCATCCCCACAAATGCCCTCTTCCATGCCCATCCCTCCCCTTCCCCTCTTCCCTCAACCACCTCAGCCCTCAGTTTGTTCTCAGCATTCAAGAGTCTCTCATGCTTTGCCTCCCTCTCCCCAACTATTTTTCCCCTTCTTCTCCTGTTTCGTCCTCCATTAACTTCCTCCTAATCCACTTATATGTGCAAACATATGGTATTTGTCCTTCTCTGCCTGACTTACTTTGCTCAGCATAACACCCTCTAGTTCCATCCATGTTGCTACAAATGGCCAGATTTCATTCTTTCTCATTGCCGTGTAGTATTCCATTGTATAAATATACCACATCTTCTCAATCCATTCAACAGTTGATGGACACGTAGGTTCTTTCCATGTTTTGGCTATTGTTGAGAATGCTGCTATGAACATTGGGGTACATGTGCCCATATGCATCAGCACTCCTGTATAAGTGGATCCTGAATATTACAGGATTATTATTACATGTGGAATGGTCAAGGGAAGTCAACTATTTAAAATGGAAAGGGAAAAGATTTGGGTTTGGAAAGGACAGGACTGTGTGTTGGCACACAGGAAGGGCTGTCATGAAGAGTGAGAGCCAGCATGACATGGTGACTCAGTGCTCTGCTCTTGACTGTGGCCACCTGAGGCTCTCACCTCTAAGCCTTGTCTGTGAAACTGGAGTAGTAACAATGCCTTCTTCAAAGGTTGGTGGTGAGTATCAAGTGAGATGGAAAGTTCCCAGCTGCTGTTACTTTCATTAAGTTAATTGTATGAATTATTGTTATTGTTGAAGAGCTGGTAGACATAATCTGTTCACAAAATTAAAACACATGGGGGTAGGTTTCAGGCAGATTTCAGCTCAACGTTAGGAAGTCTCATCAGTTTCCTGCCTGCCTGGTAGGCAAATAAAGAGACACTCTCATAAAGTAGAGTTCAAAATCCCTGACACTGCCCCCAGAGGAGTCATGACCCTATGACAGAGAGGATACAGAGGGGACTGCAGAAGATTAATTTGTACTGAATGACTTCAATGTTGTCTTCTCTGTGACTATGTTTAAAAAAGGTTTATGGGTGTCTGAAAGATGAGTACATTTCATCTTATTGACAGGGAAATGTGACACACCAGTGATTAAACAGATGTCGGTAGATTATGAGGACAATGTACTGCAAATTTTTAAGTTTTAAAAGACCACCAGCAACTCAAAACAAAGTAAAAGAACAAGCTGGTTCCATTTCACCAGAAAGGTGACTGGAGAAGCTGAGAACACGGCACCAATGAATGCCACAATACTGACGGATTAACCCAGGAAGTGGCCCATTCCCAAACAACAGACCTGATGGTTTGGGCTGGCAGGATCCTACAGAGGCACACTGTGCCCAATTCTGGGTCCATCCATTCAATTTGGGCCCATTGATGGGTGGCTTGGGGGCTCAGTCAGTTAAGCGTCTGACTCTTGATCTCAGCTCAGGGCATGACCTCACAGCTCTTGGGTTCGAGCCCCATATCAGGCTGTGCACTGTCAGCACTTGGGATTCTCTGTCTCTCTGCCCTTCCCTTGCTTGCATTCTATTTCTCTCTCAAAAATAATATAAATGAACATTAAAAAGAGAAAAAAAAAAAAAAACCTGGTCCCACTGATTATTTGCCAGGCACCTGAGGCTAGGCCTTGGCTCTCTCTCACCACAGCATACCTTATCATTTGTGGACAAGCTTCAACAGGAGACTTCCTCATTGACCATGGTGGGTGGAAGACAGCCAATTACAACAAAATATAACAGGCCTGCAGTCCCAGCTGCCAGTTACCCAGGATGAAAGGTAAATGTGGCCATATGGAGTAGAGACTCACCCCTTAGTGCTCTAAGGGACTGAGAGTTATTAATTCAGGATCAGAATACAAATCAAAAAGTGTTTTTTATTTGTTTGTTTTGTGTTTCTAAATGGAGGAACAGAAGGAGGGGGAGGAGAAAACATGGGCTTGCTACAGAAAATCACAGTTGAAACACTGAGAAGAGGCCACTGACGCTGGAGGTAGGTAACTGGATAAAGGTAAGCATACTATGAGAACACACACCGCCTGTATTTTCTTCTTGAATTACAAGTATGAAATGACTCTTTGTGAACCTTCCAGGCCATCCGTCTCAAGTCTCTGTGCCCGGCTGGACAGCATAACAACTGCTACTCGTTTGTGTGGTACTTGACAGACGGTAAAGCACAACCACTACAAAAACTAGTATGGTGGGCAGTTCTACTCCCATTCTTATAGATGAGGAAACAGACTCAAAAAAAAACAAAAACAAAAAACAGTGAGTTGGACAATGTCCCACAGCTAAAGGAGACCACAGTCTGCTAACCACTGTCCTTTTTATCAGACAGCTTTTCACAGCTAGAATTCTTTGACAGGTGGGAGGAGAATGAAGTGGTGAGACAGGAAACAAGGAGTGCTAGGCCCTTTCTCAGACATTTTTTCACACAATCCTCATGTTAATCCTGCTGGGTGTGTGTGACTCCTCGGCAAGGCCAAGTTCAAGGTCACAGGTGGACTAGCTGACAGTACTAACTCCAGGCTGTCTTCCCTACCCCAAGGCTGCCTGGAAAGTAGGTGTGGAGGCAACAAGGCAGGAGAAACACTGGGGACAGCCCTGGAGGCAGCTCTGTGCCACAATGAGATGCTTACCAGCTTCAGGGAGGGTGTCTGAGCCCAGGCAGGGGCAGCAGTGGGGACCTGGTGGGAGATGACCAGGGATGGAGGCAGAAGTAAAGGGGGTGGGAGGAGAGTGAAGGGATGGGATGGTCTGGAGGACCTGGCACCATGTCTTGCAGGGGTGACCTCAGATGCATGCTTATCCACCACAGCAAGTGGAGTCAAGGCTCTAAAAGTCCAACCTGAAAGCAGTCATGGGAAATACACTAATCAGTGGTTTGCAGTTAGTCTTTGATTTGATGAAAAGAGGAAGTTCAACCCTAATGAAGCAAAAACAACTGACCTTCTGGAGCTGTACCTGCCTCATCTACACCCACCTGCCCATGTTCTCACTGCCACTTGGGAAAATTTCCCTGATCCCCCAGAGACACTTTCCCCTATGCTTCTCAAAAGTTTTTAGAAAACCAGTAGGAGGTGAAGACCAGGTTCAAATCTCTGTTGCAGCTTTTTGGAGCCCTGACCCATGTCTGCCTTCCCAGCCAGACAACATGGACCATGAGGCCTGTAGGATGCGGCTACAATGAACTATGCAGCATATCCCCTAACTGGCTCGCTGCCATGCATCCGGGCAACAAATGGCCACCCTGCCCCAGTATTCAGCTACAGGCTCTCTGCTGACTTCCCTGGAGTATGAGCTGCCTGAAAGTGCTGTAGGAGGGAAAGAAATACTCTGGGCTTTGACCTATGCAGACCTGGGTATGAATTCCAACTCTACCAAGTGCTGACTCCCAGATGCCTTATCTGAAAAATGGAGATATTGATTCTTATCTCAAAATGCCGCAGGAAAGATTCAATGAGATTGCATCCGGTAGATGTGGTACTATCTAGCATACAGTAGCTAGTGAATGAACATTAGCTCTCTGTGTTTTCTCCCTCTTCCCTCAAAACAGGGGAAGTGGGCTGGCCTGGCTTGATGTGGGATACAAAGGTAGCAATCCTCTATTCCCCAAGCTTCTCTACCCTTCACCCCTGTTTTCCTTCCCTCTCAGGCTTCATTTCAGAGCCCGATAAATGCAACACACAAGGCAAAGATTACCTGCAAGACCTCCAGGACTTACACAGCAACCGAGAGCAACCACCTCCATTTATTAGGCATACAGAGCAGAATCAGGGCAGATAGGATGATTGGGTTCCAAATTCACCAAGAAATGACTGTATTCAAACTCACTCCTGGGGTGCCTGGGTGGCTCAGTCAGTTAAGCATCCGACTTCGGCTCAGGTCATGATCTCACAGTCCATGGGTTCGAGCCCCGCATCAGGCTCTGTGCTGACAGCTAGCTCAGAGCCTGGAGCCTGTTTCGGATTCTGTGTCTCCTCTCTCTGACTCTCCCCTGCTTGTGCTTTCTCTGACTCTCAAAAATAAATAAAAAACATTTAAAAAAACCTCACTCCTGAAAATATTTTAAACACAAAGATAAATACAACACAAGTTTAGTACTGTCTGTATATAAATGAATCCAATGTGGCCAGTTTTTTTTCTTTTTCCCCTCTAATGCTGAAACAAATGACAGTTTCTTCGGTTAAGTGACAAACTAGCTAGCTTACATTTAGGGATCATATCATGAGAAAAGTCCACCCCATATATGTCCCCCATATATGGTGGGACCACACATGGCATTATAAGGGTGTAACACTTGTGGGAGCCACGCCGCTACTCACTATTCCAGGGAACTATAAATATGGTTTCTCAGGGCTCCTGGGTGGCTCAGTTGGTTAAGCATCTGACTTTGGCTCAGGTCATGATCTCACAATTCATGGGTTCTAGCTCTTCATCAGGCTCTGCACTGACAGTGTGGAGCCTGCTTGGGATTCTCTCTCCATCTCTCTATGCCTCTCTCTCTCTCTCTCTCTCCCCATCTCTCTATGCCTCTCTCTCTCTCTCAAAAATAAACTTTATAAATAAAGTTTCTTACCTTGTCTCCCTAATCAGAGCTGTTTCTGCCTCCCCACCTGTTACTCCATTAAAGAACACTTTTTAATTCATAAAAATAACAGAGAACATTCTAGAAGTTTTGTAAAGTATAGAAAGGAAACAACAAAAAGAAAGCCCTTCACAAAAAACATAGCTTCATTTGGGAATATTTCCTCCCCATTTTTCTCTTTAAACTTTTTTATATAGTTAGGATCATAGCATATATAATTTTTCTACTGTTTTTCTTCCCTAATTCTGTTTGATTTCATATGATAACATTAGGCTCAAAAATGACCAGTGACTTTGTTATAGTCCTTGTTATTAGCAACTTTGTATGTGTAATTTTAATGGCTGAATGCAAATGGCTGCATAATTATGTAGTTATTTCAAAATTTATACATCAGTCTAACACTGGGCCAGCTGTGTCCAATTTTTCACTACTATAAATAATGCCACAATGAACATCTTTCTGGATAAATCTTTGTCCACACAGTGAAGAGGTTCCAAACCACCTTTTTTAAACCAGTAGAAAATCTGGTCTGCACAGAGGTAATATCCCACCAAGCCTGGGAGACACCGCATAGCACACCACCTACTTCACACTGCTGACAAGGCATTCCCACTTGCCAGCCAGTGTGCTCAGATACACCATGATAAAAGCAGCGCACTTCTGACCACAGTGGCCAGACTGCCACACAGTGGGAACACCGCTCAGTCAGCAGCTATTGACTTAGGTGATCTTGGTCAAGTCACTTCTCATTTGGTGCTTTGGTTTCTTCAGCTGTAAGGCTGGGAGCTGGAATGAGACTCTCAGTGTTCCCTGCTGCCTTTATGACCGAATGGCTGGTTTTAGAATGATGAATGAATTTTACAGATCTGGCAGTCACTTTCCTCAACAATCTCACAGTTGGATTTCTCCAGTGCTAATTTACAACTTGAGGCCATCATGGCAGTTACTTAAAGGTCCTGTGCCCCAAATGCTTGGTCAGATACTCAGTGAAAGGGGCACCTGGGTGGTACAGTCAGTTGAACAACAGTTTGGGCTCAGGTCATGATCTCTCGGTTTCTGAGTTTGAGCCCCGCCTTGGGCTCTGTGCTGACAGCTCAGAGCCTGGAGCCTGCTTCGGATTCTGTGTTTGCCTCTCTCTTTGCCCCTCCCAAACTTGTACACTCTCTCCCTCTCCCTCTCTCTTCCCCTAGAAATAATAAATGAATAAACTTAAAAACAAACAAACAAACAGAAAAACCTCAGGGAAGGAGACGTAAAGTCCTGGCTTGGCATGGAAGGGGAAAAATGAAGCCACTGTGGAAAGCAAGTACAGAGCCCCACATAGCTGTCCTGCCCTTAGCATCAGCTGTCGGCAAGAGACCCTGTGTCCAAACACGTTTGCTGGCCAGCACCAGGATGTCAGGCTGCAAAGTCTAATAGATGCCCCAAGTTAACCCCTGAGACCCAAAGAAACTGCTCAGTGGAGAGCCACTCATGTGGAGTCTTCTTTGGCCTTCCCCAAAATTTTCTTACTTTGATTATCTGCTTCCCAGGGCCAAAGCAGACAGGAAGTCAGAAGTAAAGAGAACTGAAGGAGAGTTGGTGGCAGTCTGCAACAGCAAGAAGGGAGAGCAGGTGGCTGATGGAGGGGAGGGCTGCACACGGTAGCAAATACAGGCAGAAGAGTTCCAGTAAAGCAGTTTGGGGTCACTGTAGGAGCAAGCTGTCCAAAGCCCTTGGGACCATTCACAGATATGGTTACTGGTGTTCAAAGGAATGATCCTGATTAATTGATACCAAAGTTTAACAGACCTCATTCAAGAAGACAGGGAAGTCTAAACCTATGAGACATTTTTTTTTAATGTTTTATTTATTTCTAGGAGAGAGAGAGAGAGTGAGAGAGAGACAGCGTGAGCAGGGGAGGGTCAGAGAGAGAGGGAGTCACACACTGAAACAGGCTCCAGGCTCTGAGCTGGCAGTCAGCACAGAGCCCGACGCAGGGCTCGAACCCACAAACCGCGAGATCATGACCTAAGTGAAAGTCAGACGCTTAACTAAGCCACCCAGGTGCCCCTAAACCTATGAGACATTTGAGGATAACTTCTATCAAAAATTTCTCAATAAAAAAGGGGTGTGTTTCAGGTATCTGAGAGAATGCCCCACACCGAGCACCTCATCTGCTGACACTCTCAGCAGTCACATGGTGTTAACAGGAGGCAGGTAAAAGGCAGGGATTTTCAGGGCTGGGCTGCTGTATGCTCTGCCCAGGCTGGCATCGTGCCCAGGCCTGGCACCTGGTGAGCAGGGCTGATGCTCCAGGCCAGGGTTTGTGCGCACACATGCTCCTGCTGACCCCAGCCAGGGGAACACTGAGCCATAATGCCTGCCGCGGGCCTCTCAGAAGACACAGACTCTCCTCTCTACCTTTCCCTTCCCCAGATGCGAACCAAAACCAGAGGATCTGCTGAAAAGTTACTAGGCCAACTCACGACATGGCTGCCTCTAGGATGGCGAAAGCAACCGAGGCTGGCAACCGCAAAGAACTTACACACACCCACACCCACAAACACACACACACGTACATTTTACAAAGTCTGAAAGCAACTATGCCAAAATTAAGTGCTATAAATTCTGCGTGGCTGGTATATAAATAGCAATGTTATATTATTCTTGGGATTTTGTGTATGTATGTTTTCACCTAACAGAAAGGATCTTCAGATCTTTCAGGTTTTAATTCAAATCTCCCACCCTCACCCAAAGGCCTCCCCTGACAGGCGAAAACAGCAACTGCTGTCATTCTGTCACGCCTCCCGACACACACTTACATCCTTCCTACATGTCAACGACCCCTACCCTCCTGGTCTTGCTCACTCCCCTCCAGTCACACTTGCTTCCTTGCTGCCTTCAAACACACTGGTCTCCCACAAGCCTACACCCATAGACACCACTGGTATAACTCCCTCACTACTTCCAAGCTTTCTCAGTGAGGCTTTCTGGGATCACTCATTTAAAACTGCAGCCTCTCCACTCCCCATCCCTCCCCTCCGAGTACCTTTTACCTTGTTCTACGTTTTCTTGTTGGATAGCACCTACCACCTTCCAACAAAATAACTTATGTGTTCCTTTTGGTTACTGCTTCTTGCCTGTCTCCTGCACTAGAATGTAAGACCCATCAGAGAAGAAACTGGTTTGTTTTGTTCACTGACGTTATCTGAAGGGTCTCAACAGTCCCCTCAATAAACAACCGATGTCCAAAAACCCATTTCCGAGCAATCACAAATAACGTCTTTTTTGTTTACCTGATGACTAATTTACTATGCTCTCCATGAGAGTCAGAGAGCCAGAGCAATGAGGCAACAGCCTGTTTGTCCTGTTTAATCCCCACACCCAGCACATAGAAAAGAACGTAGAAAAGAACCTGACATATTCGAGGTGTTCAGTAAATACTTAAAACCAAAGACGACACTGTTGGGCTGGGTCCAATGTTAGTTTTTCTATAAAAGGACTTCGTGGGAATCCAGCTTCCCATTTTCCTCTGATTCCCTGAAAGATTCGTAGCCATCTGCAAAGGAATCATTATTTTAACTAGCATAATCATGATGCAAAAATAATTATTTCACTTACTCTGTATCCCAAGTTGGAAGTCAACCCCAGACTGTCATTGTTACCCAAATCCCAGTAGTAAACAAACCAGCTTTGCATTTCATATGTTACCATGAGGCTCTCCAGGTTTGCTCTTCCCAGCCAAAGAAATGTTGACACAGTTGCACACCAAGTTTCAACATGCTGATCATGTTAAAATAGTGCACAAGAAATATTTTTCCACTTTATAAAAAGCCAGACTGTTTACAGGCTTAAGTGGCCAGAGACTTTGCTATCTGTGTGTGGTCCTGAAGGTTCAATATCAGAACCATGAATACAAAGTGGAGCAGCATGCAACAAACTAGCTGACGTAGTTCCACAGCCAAACTGGGAATCAAGATGTAACCGGGCAAGGGCTAACTCATAAATGGGCAGGTTTAAAGAGGAAAAGACATGGGGGAGGGGTTTAAATGCAATTTTAATATATTTTTAAAAAGAAATAATTTGCTGTAACTGGGTTATAGTTGCATATACATAACATAGAAAAACATATATATTAAACAGGGAGAGAGAAGGAGCACAAGAGAAAGGACAGAAATAAATATCTTATAATGAGGGGCCAGGGAGACTCAGTCGGCTGAGCATCTGACTCTTGACTGTGGTTCAGGTCATGATATCATGGTTAGTGAGTTCGAGCCCCATGTCAGGCTCTGCGCTGACAGGGCAAAGCCTGATTGGGATTCCCTCTCTTCCTCTCTTTGCCCTTCCCCCACTTGCGCGCACACTCTCGCTCTCTTTCTCTCTCTCTCTCTCTCAAAAATAAGTAAACCTTTAAAAATAAATAAATAAACTTCATTTAAAAAAGACCTCATAAGGGGCGCCTGGGTGGCTTAGTGGGTTAAGCGTCCGACTTTCGCTTAGGTCATGATCTCGCGGTTCGTGGGTTCGAGCCCCGCGTCGGGCTCTGTGCTGACTGCCAGCTCGGAGCCTGGAGCCTGTTTCAGTGTGTGACTCCCTCTCTCTCTCTCTCTCTGACCCCCTCCTGCTCACGCTGTCTCTCTCTCCCTCTCTCTCCTAGAAATAAATAAAAATATTAAAAAAAAAAAAAAGACCTCATAAAGTCTTGGGCCTATAGACTTCTAGTCAAGATCACACACAAATCTGCTGAGCACAATGTTAACTATAAATAAGCCCAGACTCAAGTGGAGGGAAAATCTAGGAAAGGGGTCCCAAGCACAGACCTTCATCCACTGGAGAGGAGAGGCGTTACTTAGGTTTGGCCCAGTAGTTCAACCCAGGCCTCATGTAGCCTGCGAGGAGCACCCAGCAGAGGTGGGGGGCCCAAGTTCACAGCCTGGCCAAACAAGAAGACATGCCCTGTCTCCTCTGTCTTTCCATTTTCCAAGTAGCACTGGCTTTGGTCTACAATAATTCAGTCTTTCTTCAAACTAGAAATAGAATTTAAGCAGGGGCTCCGCCCTGTCCAGACAAGATATAACTGAAAAAAAAAAGACCTCACAGAAAGAAAAATTATCTACATCTGACTAACTGAAGACACTCATTCCCAGAGTCTAGGGTTTAAATGCTCAAGACAGTTTCTGGATTCTGGACTGTTTGCATTTATCATTCCTCCAAGTCCCCAAATGCTTCAGGTTAGTGAGGACTGTCGGTTCTCACATTTTTAATAGCTCTCCACTCGAAAAGGCTCTCAGTACACTATGTCTAAACAAAAAAATAAATCACTTAATATAAGCAGGTTCATGTTGCAACCTGAAATGCCATTTCCCATCTGATTGCCAAATGCACAAATTGTTACTCTCAGCTGACTGAATAAGTAAAAGAATGGTACTTCATTACAATTTTTTTTCCTGGCATTATTTTTTTTTTCCTTCTACAGTTTCTTTTACAGAGTCTTCCACAGCTATAGGTCAGAATAGTTTTCCTGTTCCTATGACAACAATGTAAATAAGTCAACTTTAAAATTCACTCTGGGGGTATGGAGCTGCCACATTTCCGGCTACCTAAGCCCTGTTGGGTGTGTATTGCACACTCTTCCCTGCAGATCATGGATCACGGCCATTTAACTGGCCTCCCTCCATTGTGACCACCATCTTTCTGGCCAGGAAAATCCCACAAACTTCTGAGAGGCCCTTCTCTAACTGCTGGGACTCTTACACACACACATCCCAGAAATGTCTCCTGCAATAAAAGGAGAGGAATGTATTAAGTCCAGTGTTTCACTTCCCCAGAAGCAGAGCCGTGATTTGAGAAGCACGGTGGATATATGCCTCTCCAACTCCACCAATCATCTTCAGTGCCTCCTACTTGCTACACAACAACGTTACAGAGCAATGACTAAAATAAGGAGCACTAAGGACTCCACTGGAAGGCAGCATAAAAAGCCTGCGAGAGCCCTTGAGAAGGGGCTCTTCACATTCAAAAGGCTCTAATCATCTTTCCACCATGTCCACTGTCTTGCTCTGCCTTCCAGATCTACCTCACTAGAGAAACAGAAACTCCCACAAGGGACCAGCCTAAGCCTGAAGGAGGGTGGTTTTTCCTGTCATTTCTGGGAATTCTCCATTCATAGCTAATCTGTCCATTCTCCCAGGGCTCCTGGACCCCAAAGAAAAAAGAAGGTACACATACTTAAATCAAGTCCCCCCCTCCACCCATGGTCTGAAGACCTGGTCCTAGGATAAGCCAACAATACAGACAAATATGTTTACAGAATTTCAAGGCTATCAAGAGTTCATCTCTGCTCTCCATCCATACAAAATTTCTATGCTTTCTTCCTGCTACGCCTTTCTCATAGTGTTGTTAGTGTGCCCTTCCCCAAAAGATATGTTGAAGTCCTAATTTTCAGTACCTGTGAATGGGATCTTATTTGGAAATACAGTTTTTGCAGATGTAATCAAGTGAAGATGAGGCTAGTAGGGTGGACCTTTCATCCAATATGACCACTGTCCTTATAAGAAGAGGAGAAACAGACACACAGAGAAAAGAGGGCTGTGTGATGATGGAGGGAAAGATTAGAATAATGTATCTACAAGCCAAGGAATACCAAGGATTGCCGGTAAACACCAGAAACTAGAAAAGGCAAGGAAAGAGCCTCCCCTGGAGCCTTCTGAGAGAATGCACGGCTCAGCCGACACCTTGATTTTGGACTTCCAGCCTCCAGGACCTTGAGGCAATAAATTGTGGTTTTTAAGCCACCAAATTTGTGGTGTTTGGTTACAGCAGATCCAAGAAACTAATACAAAGAGCAGCTTCTGTCTTAAGCTGAAAAAATAAGTCACGACATTTGTGAAAGGAGTTGTCCATCAAATGAAGGCCCAGATGCTGTGAAAGCACGGGGTATACACACCAGATCCTCCTATCCTGCCTCTGCTAGGTGGCAGCAGGCTGGCCTCAATGCCAGTTTTACAGAAAACAGCATGTGTGGCTACTTCTCCGGGGAGCAGCTTGGCACCTGGCAATGTCCATACTTAAGTGTTCCATACTTAAAATCTGCCCATCAGCTACCTGCCAGCTGTTAGGGCGACACAGTAGCTACTGCACCCCTGTAAAGCTCTGAAGGACAGCAGGTCAGGAGACCCAGGAGCTCCCAAGAGGACTGCAACATATAGGTCCTGGGACTAAACCTTACCACATAGAAGGGTCCCACTTATACCCATAGAGAACCCTGCTAAGTTAACAGGAGGTCGGAGGGGAGACAGCAGGGTAGGCCATGACCATGGTGGCCCACGGTTGTAAGAATTCTGGGAGAGCGTGTATCTAAGGCAGCCCAGGGCACCATAAGGAGAAAGAGAACCAGACTCACAGTCACCAATGCCAAGGTCTGATCATGAAATATTATGTTATTAAATTATTATATTTTTTAAATAAGTTATCTGAGTCTCAGAAGAAAATGAAAAGAAATTAATACATCAGAACATAAGCTTTTTTTTGATGGTGACATCAATTCTCATTTTACCATCAGACCTTTTTAGGTGTGTTTATTGGGTAAATAGAAGCGAGTGTAAACTGCCATCTGGCATAACCACACCCTCTCTGTGGCCAGGCAGTGAGCTCTCTCTGACAGGTGAGGGCCTTCGGGAGCTCCGCCAGCCAACCTCAAGAACCAAGTGGAGAGCAGCTGTGGAGAGGAGGTAAAACAGGACACAGAAGTGCTTATCATTAGCAGTTACGGTCCCCAAGGAAGGATACCTGTTATGGTACATGACATGTCGTCTCTGGGACCCCAAAGAGGGTCTACTGGTTTTCTGGCAACTGCAAACAAGTCAACTTGCACCTCACCTCTTCAACGAAGAGGACTCATTTACAATGAGGACAGCTCATTTTTTAAACTCAAGTTCCTTCCACTTACTATTATCTTTTTTGAAATGACAGACCATGGGCTTGGGGGAGAACAGATAAAAACTGAACTGAAATTGAATCATTAGTATATGGTGGAAATGCTTCTATATTGGTTAAGAGCAAAGGTTCTGGAGTGAAACAACTTGAGACGGCATGAGGACTATTAGTGCATTAGTCAGGATTTTTCAGAGAAACAGAGCCAATAGGATGTGCGTGTGTGTACTGAGAGAGATTTAAGAAACTGGCTCACATAATTGTGGGGACTGACAAGTCCAAAATATGTAGGGCATGCCAGTAGTCTGGAGACCCAGGGAGGAGTTGATTTGGAAAGCTTGAGTCCAGGAGGTAATCTGAAGGGAGAATTCTTCCTCCCTCAAGGGACCTCAGTCTCTTCTCTTAAGGCCTCTTTGACTGACTGGAGGAGACACACCCACATTATAGAGGGTAATCTGCTTTATTCAAAGTCTACTGATTTAAATATTAATCTCATCCTAAAAGATACCAAGACAGCAACATCTAGACTGCTGTTTGGCTAGAAACTGTGTACTATGGCCTAGCCATGATGACACATAAAGTTAACCATCACATCCAATATCTCACCTGAAGAAAAAGTGAAAGGTCACAAGACAGCTGTGGTTGTGGCTCTTACATGAGCTATTCCATATAAAATGGTTAACAGTTTACTGATGGATATGTATGAAGGGGTTCATACATATACACACTAGCCATCATTATCACTGCCCCCTCCACCACTACTGTTTACTACATAGTGACTGAAATAGTTTCACCTATTTTAGTCACCATCAATTCAAATACATATGGCTATACTAGCACTTCATATGAGAACTTTCACGATTTACTTTTAGGTATAATTCATGTAAACAAAACCACCACCTGATCTCACTAAACATCATCAGGCCAGTGGGAGAGAAGCGCAAGCCAAATGAACTTAGGAAAAGATGGACTAATTCTAGACTAGTTCTAGAGCACTCTGGTGCTCTATCCCTTCACAGAACTGGCCTTGACCTGTGCTTACATCATACACTCTACATCTGATGCCTGGGTTTGAAAGCATCTTTACCAAAAATATTACTCCGGAAAACAAAGTTGGCTACAAAACAGAATCCCAAAATGAGTACCTGGGGTTTGGGGAGAAGCAAAGGATGTAATAGGAGACCTGCATAAAAGTCCCTTTTTCTCACACATGAAAAAAGCCACATGCAGAATCCTGACACAGAACATCATAAATTCAAGGCCTTCTCCTATCTCCAGAGCTCAGACAATAATAATAAAGGAGCAGGATTTTAAAATAATCTTCTGGTCTCCCAACAAAATGGCAGGTGTTTCTTCAGTTAATCATCTAAGAATTGTACAAGAACCATACTCCTTTTTCATTGATGTGACATCTCTTTGAATTCAGTTATTAAGTTTATTTGTATCTTTCACAGTAACCATCACAGTTGGCTATATTTACTCTTTTAGGTCTAGTTAAACTCAGATTATAGTTTGTGATGGAAGCACTTAGCTGTCTTTCATCATTTTGACTTCTAAAGATATTTTCAAAGTTTTAATAGCTTTTATTTCAGAGCAAATAAATGTTATGCTATACTCTGTGAAAAGGGGTAAATAATGCCTTTGTTCTCATGTATAAGAACACCTTCTAGCATTTTCAGGAATAGTTTACTTTGTCTGTAGGTAATAGTTTTAATATGTTGGAATATTTCCTTGCCAATAATACAAGTGGGAAGATAAAGCACATTAAGTTTCACAGAAATTATCACATATATAGTAGAAACTGTTTTCCAAAGAGTAACCCATTAATGCGTCCTGATATCAGCTTATGGGTTTACAATCAGTATTTTATTTAAATGAGTATAGTGAACACTCCAGAACTGAATAAAGCAAAATATATCACTGATGTTTAAGAAAAAAGGAAACATTTTTGAAACATTACAGAAGCAAAATCATGTCTTAGGATATTTTCAGTGATATGTATGAATGCACGTGTGCATGCATGCTGTGTATCCCAATCTGAAAAATGTTTAAATATGAAAGATGTGAGCTTTGGAACTACTGAAACGTACTCCTTGACTTGGGCCCACACCCCGTGCTAGAGAAGCCAAGGGAAGAGAACACTGATTCTCAGTGGTAAAAGGCAGCTTTTCAGAAAATGCAAAACTGCGGTAAAGATTTCATGCAGAGGGCAACAGAGAAAAATCAAACAGCCAAAAAGAAGCAGCAGCCACCATGCCCAACACCTACTCAAAATGAGCTTCCAAACCCAAATTCCAAAATAATATGAAGAATTGTAATGTTGAGAAAGGTGAACAATAAAATCAATAAGAAAAATAATTTTCTGGAGAAATTTAGTAGACATAGAAAGAAGTATGTTTGAGAAGCTTCAAGTGGTAAAGAAAAGCATAGTTTTCATTTAAAATGTTAAGAAATTAAACTAGGTGGGGCGCCTGGGTGGCTTAGTCGGTTAAGCGTCCAACTTTTGCTTAGGTCATGATCTCGCGGTTCCTGGGTTTGAGCCCCGCGTCGGGCTCTGTGCTGACTGCCAGCCCAGAGCCTGGAGCCTGTTTCAGTACGTGACTCCCTCTCTCTCTGACCCTCCCCTGTTCACGCTGTCTCTCTCTCTCTCCTAGAAATAAATAAAAATATTTTAAAAAAAAAAAAAGGAATTAAACTAGGAAGCAATGAAAAAAGAAACTGATACGAAAAATACCAAAAGGACAAATTAAAAACCTTGGGAAATATTTTGAAATGTCTTTAGAGAGCATCAAGTCTAGACTAAAGTGAGATGATCAAAAAAAAAAAAAATTAGTAAGCTGGTAGACAGTACTGGGGAACTTCCCCAGAACACAGTAAAGAGAAATAGAAAGCGGGAAATACATACATTTGGCAGAACACATCTGTCATAAAAGATGAATTATAAGGCTGAAATAACGGTTCCAGGAAAGAAAAGAGGAGGGAATGGTGGAAAAACAGTTATCTAAAGAGAGTGTACTGGAGAATGTTCTAAAATGGAGGAAATGATTCCACAGATGAAAATATCTTCGGATACAAAGCAAACTGATAAATCTACACCTATAAACACTGCAGCGAAACCACAAAACATCAGGAATTAGGGGCCCCTGGGTGGCATAGTTGGTTAAGCAACTGACTTCGGCTCAGGTCACGATATCACAGTTTATGAGTTCGAGCCCCATGTCAGGCTCTGTGCTAACAGCTCAGAGCTTGGAGCCTGCTTCAGATTCTGTGTCTCCCTCTCTCTCTCACTGCCCCTCCCCCCACTCACGCTCTGGCTCAAAAATAGATACCATTAACAAAATTTTTTTTAAATATCAGGAATTAAAGGAGAGTTCTGATGTTTAAAATCTCTCATGTCTTAGGGCAGACTTAGAGTACACCAGAAAATTTTAGAATAAAGTATATATGGGGGACACTGTGTATGGCCTCACCTCAAAGCCTATTCTCAATTTCTCCCCAGCCTCTTTCTAGCTATGGAAGGCTACATGGCACAACCCTGGCCAAGAAAATGAAGTCTCTTGATTGGTGCTCTCAGAAAAGCCTTTGTTTTCCCAAACAAAAAAGGGACTACTTGGTGAGTGCGTCTTTTCCCACCCATTTGCTCTTTCCCAGTTTCTTCCTGCCTGATAGATGGATATGCCTCCTGGAAGTGCAGTGGGGCCAGCAGTGAAGCAATGAGAATGAGGAGAAGCCAAGAGCTCTAGCTGACATAACAGAACATTGGGAGGAGCCAGAGCCCTTGATGGCAGGCCCACCTCTAGATTTTGTGTTATGTATGAAAAATCATGCCTTCTCCTTCGTGTCTCTCTGCTTAGGTTTCCTGCTATTTGTAGCTGAATATCATTTAACTGTTTAGTAAGAAAAATTAAGAATAAGCTCCAGAAGAATAGAATTATTAGATATCTATTCCAAACCAGAAGATGGACTTTAAGAGGGAAGGAAACATAAAATGGTTTGATTCACCCATTAGGCAGGAAAGGGGAAGATATAAAGAAAATAAATGGTAAACAAAGAGATTACGGTCATTGAAATAAGTCCAAATATATCAATATTTGCAATCAATGTAACCAATGAAGAGGTACATATTATTATACTGGGCAAGTAAAGCAAACCGAAAACAGTTATCTGTTGCTTATAAAAGAGAAGAGGCAAAGAAAGAGTCAGAAAAGGAAATGTCTTACGAATTTTAACAAAAATAAAAGTTGAAATATTGCACAAAGTTATTATCCCAGAAAAAAAGCATTAACATCACTAAAACAGAATACCTGATAACAAAAATGGAGAAATACCTGAGGATAATGGAACAACCATGAATTTGGACCCAGCAGCACAGCTTCAAGAGATATGAAGCAAAAACTGACAAAATTATAAGGAGAAAATAACAACTCTGCAACCACAGTGAGAGATTCTATTAGATACTGCATAATCAGGCAGAATATTTAAGCAATAAAATTAATAAGCTTGACCTAATGTCTAAGTAGAAGCCTGCATTTAATAAATGCTGAACGCAAATTCTTATCAATTATAAATGGAACATTTACAAAAACGGGCCAAGTACCAGGTCAGAAAGGAAGCCTCAATAAAAGTCCAACAATTGCAATCATACAGACCACATCCTCTAACCAGTTAAATTAGAAAATGACGACTTAAATGATCTTAAAAACAATTTGTTTGAGAAATTTAAGATGCAATACCAAATAAATCAGGAATTAGAAAATAATAAAAACCACAAAATATTCAGAAATTAACAACGATTATGGGGTGCCTGGGTGGCTCACTCAGCTAAGCGTCCGACTTCGGTTCAGGTCATGATCTCACGGTTCGTGGGTTCGAGCCCCACGTCAGGTTCTGTGCTGACAGCTAGCTCAGAGCCTGGAGCCTGCTTCAGATTCTGTGTCTCCCTCTCTCTCTGACTCTCCCCTGCTCACACTATGTCTCTCTCTCTCAGAAATAAATAAAAACATTAAGGAAAAAGAAATTAACAATGGTTAAAGTGCTACATATCAAAATATGTAACATGCAGTTAATTAAAGTGATATTTAGATGTAATTTTAGAGCCTTTTGTGTATTTTCCAAAACATAAAAAGGAACCAAAGTATTTTCAATTTAAGACAGAGCAAAGTAAGGAAAGAGGAAGAGACAGAAGAACAGGGAGAATGTGAGAAGGATAAAGGAAGAAAGTAGAAATTAAACAGAAAATGAAAAAATAGCAAATATTAACAAAAGCATATTGAGCAGGCCAACTTCTAGCACAAATAAATAATACTGGATACAATTTTAAGGTTATACAGTAGCATTTTTTAAAATGCTAATTTTAAAAAAGAAATTTTAATTTTTTTAGTGTTTTATTTATTTTTGAGAGAGAGAGAGAGACAGTATGAGTAGGGGAGGGTCAGAGAGAGAGGGAGACACAGAATCCGAAGACAGGCTCCAGACTCTGAGCTAGCTGCCAGCACAGAGCCTGACGCAGGGCTCAAACTCACGAACCATGAGATCATGAGCTGAGTTGAAGTCGGACGCTTAACAGACTGAGCCACCCAGGTGCCCCTAAAAATGGAATTTGTAAAAAAGTAAAAAAGAAAAAACTATAACACAATTTAACGGCAACATGTGTGAAAATATGGCTGTTTTTCTAAAGAAATATTAACTCTTAAAATGGACTCAAAAAAGAAATTAAAATGTGTGCAAATCTGTAAGTGATAAAGAAAACAAGCCAATAATCAAAGTCTGCATTCTCATCCTTCACTCTAAAAGACCCAGGCCCAGGTAGTTTCACAAGAGAATTTGACCAAGTCTTTAAAACACAGATAATTCCAATCTTATGCAAACTACTAAAGAATATTAAAAAGGGGGATGACCTACAGAACTCATTTAGTGAGATTAGTAACAAAGAGAGTCCAAAAACAAAACCCTGAAGATAAAGCTCATTTATTAAAATAGTTTCAATAATCCTAAAAACGTAAGTTGGCGAATCAAAGCAGTTTATCTCAGGAATCATAGTATCAACAACATCAGAATATCTACTAATAAAATATATCGAAAGACTAAGGATTAAAAAATATAATCAGTTCAATAAATGCTTTTTAAAAATCTTCAGGGGAGCCTGGGTGGCTCGGTCAGTTACGCGTCCAACTTTGACTCAGGTCATGATCTCACTGTTCAGGGGTTCAAGCCCCACGTAGGGCTCTGTGCTGACAGCTAGCTCAGAGTCTGGAGCCTGTTTCAGATTCTGTATCTCCTTCTCTCTCTAACCCTCCCCTGCTCACGCTGTCTCTCTCTCACTCTGTCTCTCTCTCTCAGAAATAAATAAAAAACATTTAAAAAATTTTAAAAAACAATCTTCAGTAAGGGGTACCTGGGTGTCTCGGTAAGGTAAGTGCCCAACTCTTGATTTTGGCTCAGGTCATTTCACGGTTTGTGAGATTAAGCCTCACACTAGGCTCTGTGCTAACAGCATAGAGCCTGCTTGGGATTCTCTCTCTCCCTCTCTCTCTCTCTGTTCCTCTCCTGCTTGCATTTTCTCCTCTCTCCCTCTCTCAAAATGAACATTAAAAAAAAAAAAAGAAAGAAACTTCAGCAAAATTCCACTCATTCATGAGACAGTGTGGTTGTAAATCAGACCAGACCAGTAGGAAACTTCTTTGATCTGAAAAGTAGTATCTATCTAGACCTAACGCAAATGCTATTCAAGACTAAAATTCTTTCAAGTCAGGCACAAAACAAATATATACTACATCGACTCATCATTCTACCAGAGATCCTACCCAATCCAATCCTTCCAGAAATAGAAAATGGATATATAATAAAGAGATAAAACCTTATTCATAGATGATGAGTGCTTATATTAAAAATAAAAAATCACAGGGGCATCTGGGTGGCTTAGTCAGTTGGGCATCCAACTTCAGCTAGGGTCATGATCTCATAGTTCATGATTTCAAGCCCCATGTCGGGCTCTGGGCTGACAGCTAGAAGACTGGAACCTGCTTCAGATTCTGGGTCTTTCTCTCTCTCCCTCTGCCCCTCCCCCACTAGGGCATGTACACTCTCTCTCCCTCTCCCTCATTCTCCCCTCTCTCTCTCTTAAAAATAAATTTTAATTTAAAAAAAAAATCTTAGAAAAACTATAAAAAGTTCAGTAACATTGGTGGTTTCAGTATCAACTATTAAAATGAAGAATTCTCCTGAACCCTGTGATAACCTATTACAAAATACCATAGCATGAAAGATCCCACTTACTGTTGCAACAACAGTAACAAAAAGCCCAGAAATAAAACTACTAATAAAAGATCTTGCTTAAGGCCAGTATGGACTTGGTTCAAACATAAGACTCAATCATAAAGATGCAATGTGTTTTCCAATTCATCTATAAAATCAATGTTACTTACATCAAAATCCTAAATTTTTAAGGACTACCAAAGGCCCTAGAGTAAACAATTTTGAAATGAATAAAAAGGTTGAAGGATTTCTGCTGGATGAAAGATTTATTGAGGTATAGTAATCAAAACAGTGGATATTAAAGGTGGTCAAGGGCAAAAATTTCCAGTTATAAAATAAGTCCTGGGGATGTAATGTACAATGGCGATTCTAGTTAATAATACTGTTTTGTGCATTCTGAAAGTTGCTCAGAGTAAATCTTAAAAGTTTTCAAGGAAAAAGGTTTTGTAACTACATGTGGTGATAGATGTTAACTAGGCTTCTTTTTTTCTTTTTTTTTTAATGCTTTATTTCTAGGAGAGAGAGAGACAGCGCGAGCAGGGGAAGGTCAGAAAGAGAGGGAGTCACAGACTGAAACAGGCTCCAGGCTCCGAGCTGGCAGTCAGCACAGAGCCCGACGCGGGGCTCGAACCCACGAACCGCGAGATCATGACCTAAGCAAATGTCGGACGCTCAACCGACTAAGCCACCCAGGCGCCCCTTAACTAGGCTTCTTATGATCAGCATTCTGTAATATGACATAAACACAGTGAACCATGTTGCACATCTGAAATTAATATCATTGGTATCTGTCAATTATATCTCAATTTTTAAAAGTTGGCATTGGCATATGAAGAGGCAAATGTAAAGACCTATGTCTTTACATAGGTCAAAAATACATCTGTGAGGGCACCTGGTTATCTCAGTCGGTTAAGCATCCAACTTAAGCTCACATCATGATCTCCCAGTTCGTGGATTCAAGCCCCGCATCAGATTCTGTGCTGACATCTGGGAACCTGGACCCTGTTTCGGATTCTGTGTCTCCCTCCCTCTCTCTCTGCCCCCCCACTCATGCTCGCTCACTCGCTCATTTGTTCTCAAAAATAGATAAACATAAAAATACATCTATGTATATCTAGAATCATAATATATGACAGAAGAGCATTACAGATGAGTAGGGAAAGGTAAGTTGCTCTGGGACAACTGGCTTTCCATTTGGAATTAAGTAAAAGTAGTGCATCTGGGTGGCTCAGTCAGTTAAGCGTCTTACTCTTGATTTCAGCTCAGGTCATGATCTCATGGTTGGGGAGATCAAGTCCCACATCGGGCTCTGAGCTGACAGCATGGAGCCTGCTTGGAATTTCTCTCTCTCCATCTCTCTCTACCCCTCTCCTGCTCAAGTTTTCTCTCTCTCTCAAAATAAATAAATATAAAAAAAATTAGATACCTACCTCATGTCATACACCTGTTGTATAAGGTGGACTAAGACCTAAATATGAAAATCCAAACTCTAAAAATTTTTAAGAATATATAGGACACATTTTGGTTGGAATGATGGATATTTTAAATCAGACCTAAAAAGCACAAACCAAAAGACCAATAAATCTAACTGTACTGAAATTTAAAACTTCTATTGAACAATAGACATCACACAGTAAAAAGACAAGTCAGAGATTAGTATCTGTAATATATACAAATGACAAAAGATGAGTATATAGGATAAAGATTTTATCAAAAACATAAATACAAATAATCCTGCAGAAAAATGAGTAAAAGATACGGACTACCTGCAGAAGAAATAAAAACAAACTGTAAGATGTCATTTCATACCCATAAGACAGGTTAAAGTAAAATTTCTAGCAATACCAAGAATTCCCAAGGATGTGAAGAGTAGGAGATTCTCAAACATTGCTGGTGCTAAGGAAAACTGGCACTTCAGGGTAGACAGCACTCGGCAGTGTCTAGTGAAGGATGAGTTGTCCCCTGCAGTCCACCATTTCCATCCAGGGCCCATTTCCTACAGCAACCGGCATAACTCACCGCTCCCCCAAACACACAGGCATGTGCATTGCAAACTGATGGGAATAGCACAAAATTAGAAAAAAACAAACATTCACCAGAAAAATGGGTTAAATGGCATATAGTGTACAAAAGAGGAAACAAAACTACATAGCAGATCCATCACTAGAGCTCCATGTCCCAATGTGGCTGTATCACTGACCTAACAATGAATGGAAAAGCAAACTGCAGGATACTATGCACAGCAAGTAACCATTTATATGAAGTCTGAAAACATGCATATCAGTATTACATGTTGTTTATGGACATGTTCCCTTGTAGAAAAGCCATGAAAGCATACAAGGAAATAATAAATAACAATTCAGAAAAATTATTTCTGGGGTGGCCACAGAGTTACAGGTTGGGGAGATGTACACAAAGAGACTCAAATGCGTCTGTGGTATTTTTAACCCAACGATACTAGCACTGCACTAGCTTGGATGTTGAGTGACAAGTTCAAGAATTTTTGTCAAATTAATACTTCACAGTTTATAGATACATGACATAGGTTCTTCTGTATGTATCAAACTATTACCTAATACAAAAGTTTAAAGACTTAATAGAAGAAACCACCGCGGAAATTATAAATATTCAGATCTAAAAGATACATCATATTCTGGGGAAGACTGATACAGCGTAATTGTGTAAAAGATGTCGAGGCTATAGAACTCAGGCATTCTTCAGTCACACACAGAAAAAATCCAGCCATGAGGGAGAAACCCTTAGGTGATCATTTTAATACTTCTTTACATTGATTAATGGAGAAGACAATGGGACAAATTCCAAAAGCTTTGAGGGAAAGAGTTATACACATCCGAGTTGCTGGTCCAGAATATACACAATAGAAAGGTATTATGTCAAAAAGGAAAAAGCAAAAACCCTCAGGGAAGATAGTATCCAGGAGCTATTCTCAAAAATTCTTCTGCATGAATAACTCTGCCCACTGAACAGTGAACGGAGAAGATGTGGTCAAGGTGAAGGAAAGAGTGTTATGGATGAAACCTATTTACAGAATGAATTAAGACCAAACACTGTCATAAACATGATTACAGGGAGCAAACATGAACAATCTTAGCTGCCTAAAATAATAATATAAAAAAATAGGGAAGTTGAGGGAGAAATAGAGAACATAAAAGTATTAACTCCATATTCTTAAAGAGAAGTTGACAGATACTGCCCATATTTGGCAAAATGTTAGGAAATGTTCCAACTGGAGAATGAATACAAACGTGTTGTTTATGTCATTACCTATTTAAGTATGTCAGATACAAATAAATTATTTGTAAAAATCACTTAGATCCACAGATGACTAAAGAAAGACAATAATCAAGTGCCAAAGTTTGTAATGATTTGCTTCTTAGGAAGTGGAGCCAACTGACAGCCACGTGATAAAACCGTTCTTTCACTTGCCTTTCACTGTACTATCCTGAATGGGAAATAAAGGGGTGGAATTACAAGTAGTTTGCTTGGAATTCTACATAACCCTGGATACACTCCTGTGAGTGTGTGAGGCGCGTGAAAGCCATCTGTGTTAGCAGAAAACAAGTAGGGAGCCACGGAATCAGAGCATTCAGGTCAAATAATGAATACAAACTGGACTCTTAGCATGAGAAACTATGCTCACGAGGAGAAGGAAAATTGACAGAGACACTTTAAAATAAACAACGACACAACAATGATAACAAAAATTTGGTCAATAATTTTAAACTGCAGACCCACCATATCTTTTCAGCTTCTGTCCACTAATAGCAACACCAAAGGTTGGGTTCCAAGACCTTCCAGAATACTCTGGAAAAAGTATACACAGAGAGAAATAAAATGCCAAAATACTAGGTCTCCAGAAAAGGTTCTGGAATTGAGGAGTTGGTAAAATTCACAAAATGGGTGGCCCGTCTCAACAATGTGATGAACAATCAATGGGACGTGAATCTTAATATAAGGAATCTATGGGACCATGAATCTTCATCAGTTTTATTTTTAATCCACTTTCGACATTGTAAGAAAAATGTTACAGAAAACCACATGGACCAATTAGCTGACTATCTCCTTTGTCACTGCTACTCTGCTTAAGCCAGTGCAGAGGCCTAGACTCAGCATAAGGAAACAACCAGGCACAGAGCCAGAAATGCACTATTTTAATTACTATATTTTATCCAGAAACAAAATAGTTACAGTCATAAATAACTGATGCACAGACATATGAAGAAAGTTTTAATCTTTAAAAAAAAAGAGATTTTCACTGCTTTCACTACTAAAAATATGTCCTTTCAAAACACAACATGTTTGTACGTTCACAGGATACAGATTCTTTCTTAACGCCTCTCATGGTGATAGTAGTTTTTCCAAGGTATGCTTTTCTTTATAATCCACACAGGTGATTCACTGGAGCCTCTTTAGAATAAATATTAAGACTAAGGACATTTTTAGGCCCTTCCCTGTCTTTTAATCTAGACAGAGAAATGGATGGGGTAGAAATAAGGGAAGAAGACAATTTCAATCAAACCGGATTCCAAGAATGAGACACCATGCATAAAAACACCACATGTGTTAAATCACCTTCAGAAGACAGCACAGTAATTCTTGAAGAACCAGGTAAGCCCGTGAATAAATCTGAAGAAAACCAATACCTTTATTTTGGCTGAATATGGTGAAATTGTCCTCAAGTTAATCATTTTTCTTTCCCTCTCACTGACAAGTACAAAGAAAACAGAGAGACATTAAGGCCCACCTAGCACCCAACCACATGTCACCACTGCTATTTCCCATTCCCTTTCAAAATTCTTTCCTTAGGTTTAACTCTGGCCCCTAGTCCCTAGTCCTAACAGACTGAGAAGATGGAATATTCTAACAGAGGAAGAAGATATAAAAAAAGTTCTGAGGAAAATAGGAAGAACATGACAGAGCCTCAGATAGGAGAGCAAGTGCTATTAAACATTTATCTTGTTCAAAGGATTTCCTTTCTGAACTTTGAATCAAATAATGATTTTTTTTTTTTTAGAAAGGGAAAATAATTTCACATTACTTATCTTTCCTTAAGTCGGTGGCTCAGTCGGTTAAGTGTCCGATTTCAGCTCAGGTCATGATCTAAATGGTTCGTGAGTTTGAGCCCTGCATTGGGTTCTATGCTGTCAGCGCACAGCCCACTTTGGATCCTCTGTCCCCTTCTCCCTGCCTCTCCCCTGCTTGCACACACACCGTCTGTCTCAAAAAAATAATAATAAACATTAAAAAAATAGATTAAAACAAACAAGTTTAAGACATATTAAAAAAAACTGAAAACTTTCATCATAGAGGCTAAGAAAAAAAAAAAACTACAGAGAAGATCCAAAGGTAGCATTATTTCAAACATTTTATAGGCTCCAGTTGCTGATTTTGTGGGGAAAGACATTTCTTAAAGAGGTGGCTAACTGTTTCCTCACAGCATTCCTCAAGGACAGCACCAAATACAATGGTTTAATTTTGCTGCATCAGTGGACGTTACTCTATGTTGACCAGTCAGGCAAGAAGACACCAAACCTCCCCCCTCCCCCGAGAACTCCCGGACTTCTGTCAAACTCTGGCAGGACGAGCATGTCACTGTGCACAGGGTGCTTGTTGCACTGTTTACCAAGGGGCAGCATCTAGCAAATACCTGAATGGCCTGTATCTATGTGGCAGGTTCATTTGGGAAAACAGAAGAAGCCTGTGGATGTCTAAAAGAAATTATCCTACCAATGTAGAGAAGACAAGTTAATGAAATGTCCAAAATATGCTAACTTCCAACCAGTGGAATACAGCTACAGGCTTTCAAGTGACATGTTCTTTGGTTATATATTATATATAGACTGGATGAGCTATCATAGGTTTAGTGTGTCAACTTGGAAGGGACAGCCTTGCCCAATATTTTAGCTTAAGGGAAGTATCAAGAATGACTCCTGAATGAAAAGAACAAAATTGGGAACTGAGAAAAACTTCTTCTTTGCGTATTTTAGCTATATTAAGAAATAAAACAATTATTACTTTGCTGGAAATTGAGTACAATTTGCAAGTATTAATCATCAAATGTCAGAGCAGGCAGGTCCCGACATCATCTACTCCAAGGCTGCTACTTGACAAATAAGAAAGCAGAAGTCCTTGCTCAAAGTTTTGTGGCTTTTGGGGGATTAGGACTGTATTCATTTCCTGGGGCTGCCATATCAAAGTACCAAAAAGTGGATGACTTAAAACAACAGAAATTTATTGTCTCACAGTTTGAGGCTAAAGGTCTGAAATGAAGATGCCATGAAGCAGGTTCCCTGTGAGCACTATATGGGAGAACCTGTTCCAGGCGTCACTTCTGGCAGCCTCACCCATCCCTGGGCCTGTAGAGGGTGTTCTCTGTCTTTCCTGTGTCCAAATTTCCCCTTTTTATAACTTTTTTTTAATGTTTAGTTTTTGAGAGACAGAGACAGAACATGAGCAGGGGAGGGGCAGAGAGAAAGGGAGAAAGAGAATCCAAAGTGGGCTCCAGGCTCTGAGCTCCAAGCTGTCAGCCCAGAGCCCAACGTGGGGCTCAAACCCATGAACCATGAGATCATGACCTGAGCCAAAATCAGACTGAGCCACCCAGGTGCCCCTCCTCTTTTATAAAGATGCCAGTCACACTGGCTTAGGGCCCACCCTAAAGACATCATTTTAATTTGAGTACCTCTTCACAGATTTTTTTTTCCAAATATGTTACATTCTGAGGTACTGAGGCTTAGAACTCAACATACTTTTCTGGGGTGACATAATTCAACCCACATCAAAGACTCTGAGAAAACTCTACTCGAGACATGTGGTCTCCCAATTTCATGCCAGGAGCCTTTCTTATTTATAAGATTCTCTCTGCTACTGGCACATGTTGCAAACTGCAGGCTCCACAGACGATAGGTCCTACTTACAAAGTCAGATGTGACTTCTCTGACCCACAATAAGTTGATATTTTGCAAAAACCAATAAAGCATTCAAAAGCCAGCAAAAGGAAGACATTATTTCATTTGGTCAGTCAATGTTCAGTAACACATTTTAACAGCCTCCCTCACAGGCTGGCCCTCATCTAGAATGTCCAACATTCAGAGGAGGGGAGTATGTGGAAACATGGCCGTGGAGGAAGAACAAATGAAATCTCTCTCACATTGTCCAAGACTGCACATCTCACACACCCCAGACTGCCTAGGAAAAAAAAAACAAAAAACTAAAACACACATGTAGAATTTCCCTCAGTGAGAAGAAACTTCGAGGGCCTTGGGTTTCCGGCCGACCTCAGTTTCTTTCTGCCGTCCAGGCTATCCAGTGAGCAGCTGGCTAACCAGGCAGGGTCAGAGGCAGTAAGGCCCAGGTCCAGTCGTCAGCGCAGGCCTTGGTCCCGGCAGGGACACTTCACAGCAGTCTCTGTTCAATCATCACTCACTCTGGTGCCTAAGTATTCTTGAGTCGGAAGATAATTGTCATATTGTCTATTTTCCATTATAAATTAATGACATCTGTAACAGTGAGTCATAAAAAAGTCTATCCAAAGAACTGCATTAAAAATTACATGGAACTGATTTCTCTAAATGGCCTCTTAACAAACACATACCCACCCTTTTCCATTAAGGCCTTTAGAATCCTGATCTACAGCTGGCCTTGGAAAATTGGGAATTAGGTTTTACTGCACAAGATCTAACAAGGTATTACAGTTCCAGAAAATATCTGTGTAAATAAGAGCAGTAAGAGCGGAGCAGGATTAGACTGGATGCAGGGTTTGTTGTTATTGTTGTCATTGTCGTTAACTCTCCAAGAGCTACTGCCTTAAGGAACAGTTTTCTACAGTACAGGATAGAGAGCGTGCAGCTAGCAAGGTCCAGAGGCTGTTCTAATACAAACCTCTTATTTACTGAGTAGGATGCCAAGCCCCAAAATGAAGTGACTCAAAATCAAATGATCAGGTGAACTGTGTCAACACACTTACTTGTACCCTTCATTTGATTATTTGAAAGAAACAAAGTACATTTGAAAGCAAAATGTTGGGCATCACTTTGTTCCAAGAGGAGAAATTTTTTTCAGACTAGAAATCCTTTCAAAAGGCAATCTTTAAACTTTTCCAAGAAACACCAGGGTTGAGTATTTACTGTAACTAACTTGATTCTGAGCAACATTTAAAGGACTATTAATTGTTGTAGAGTTTAACATTTTCCAAATCGGGACACTGAACTGCCTTGGTTATATCCTCTGCCTAATCAATTACTCCAGGAGAGATGCAACAGTACTGAGTTATTTTATAAGGTCTGATTGCCTTTCCTATCAACATGCCATGAACAAATTCATCCCAACCTATAACTGAGATGGTCACATCCATGTTATTCGGCCCCCTTATTCTCATCTCTCCTCTGTACATAGAGATCACAGTTTTTACCGGGAATTTGTGAGAACTAAAAACACAGGAAAGTGCCTGCTACACAAGTCCCATAATGGTCCTGGTGCCCAAGCACAATGCAACACCTTCTCCTTCTCTCCAGAAGCATTTCATCCCTCCCTTGATAGTTCATCTAACCACCCTGTGCAGTCCCTCATGTCTAAACTCCTCATTTGTGCCCTGCAAACAACACACTCTCAATGAATTTCTGCCTCCATGTTTCAAATAAAACATCTTTGTTTTTATTTGCAAGACTATATTAGAATCCCTAAACCAAATGTACAAACCTTCTTAAATCTATAAGCATCTTGCACATAAGAGAAGCAAAAAAAAAAAAAAATAGCCAAATTATCCACATGGTCCATCAATAACTTTAACAGTAAGTTTATAAATTTTAATATAATCGTTTCTTGGCTCAAAAACCCAAGGACTCCCCAGTGCCCAGTGAAACAAACCCAATCTCTTCCCTTGGGCTTTCAAGGCCTTGGGCACTGTAACCACACTTTCCATCCAACTCAATTTTCACAGTTCTTTCCTCTCCAATTAGAGTCAGTCCTATCTCCCAGATCCCCACAAAAATGATCTTTATTTATACGTTGTGCATATACCCTTGTGCACGTAGCCTTCCCAAGTATACTTTCTGTTCTTACTCAGGGATGCAAGGGGACCCATTTGGTTATCATTAACTCCCCAGGCTTTTCTGAGCACACCTAGCACTACTCTTTGCCTTTCTTAGGCACAACTCGGACAATGTGAACACCTGGTATTTATACGGCACCTAGTGTTGTCAGCTATCTTTTTCATATGCACATGGCTTAGTCTCCTAACTAGAATGTACTTTATTGGAGGATAAGGACTACATCTTACTCTTTCATTTACTCATGCATCAAATATTTACAGAACACCAGTAATATACAAAGGATCAGAGATATAAAAGGAATTCAAAAGACACAGCTCTTCCCTTAAGGACCTCACAATTTTAGTATGTCCCACAGTACCAAACAGTGATAAGCACACAGAAGTCTTTGCCCATCTATTTGCTGGAAGGCTGACTGGTAGGAAGCTTGTCACATTTCTTTTTGTATCTAACTGATCATCAGAGTAATGAGCCCCCAAATAAATACACCTTAGATAAATCAATAAAGCTACTGTTAAAATAAATGTAACTGTTAATTCCTTACCCACAATATATCTATCTTTAAAATATTGAGACCATCAAGATTTGGCTCTACTTGACTCTACATAAATAAAAGATCATCTCACCATAAAAACTTTTTAGGAAAGCATTACCTCATTTTTTTTTCCTTTTTGCTACTGGTTACTTTTAGAGTTGGGAAGTAATTAAAATCTAATTTGCATTTTTGCAACATTTAAGTAGGGCATTTCCACTTATATACCATCCAATCAATACTAGAAAGCTAGCATAGTGTTTGCTACTGAAGCTAAAAGAACCAACTAACTCATTCCACAATAACGATAAAACTATATATCTGGTTTTACTTATCCATAGTAGTTCATGTCCACTAAATTAATAAACATCAACGATGAATGGTTGGGACTACTGAATCATCACTATCCTGAAAATTATTATTAATACCTCTGATTCTCAAAACAAAAAAACTGCACTGAACAAATATACATTTGTTAACAGCTTCATCCTGGTTTAATTTGGGTATCATAAAATGTACCTGTTTTAAGTTGTCAGTTTACAAGTTTAAGCAAATTTATAGAGTTGTGCAACTGTCATCATAATTTAGTTTTAGAGTAATCATCCCCAAATAGTCCCTCAGTCCATCTGTCTATTCCAGCAAACTTGCCTTTCTTTCCTTCTATTAAATTTGGGAAATGGTCTTTGGGAGACAAAGTTAACGAGAGAACGTCCCCATGAAAGAAAACCCAGCCCAGCCCAACTCCTCCCCAGCCAGGAATGAACTCTGACACGGGACACTCTGACACGGGACCTCTAACAGACCCTCAGAAGGGAGTAGGATACAGGTACAGTGGTGTTAACTTCCTCACCCTAACTAAGCTTTCTTCTTCTAGAGATGGTCTCTAGAACTATATAAAAATGGACTGGCCAAAATACCCAGTCCTTGAACTTTAGCTTGAAGGGAAATCCAACTGGCATCAGATACAAAGGGAAGAATATAAAAAAGTCATTCGCACTAATCAAAACAAATGGAATGTGTGAACAAAGCCACAGAAAACCAAGATCGAAATAAATGGTATGGCTTTGGATTTCTATGAAAAGCACAATATAAAAAAGGAACAAATGGGGGCACCTGGGTGGTTCAGTCCATTGAGAGTCCAACTCTTTTTTTCTTTAATGTTTTATTTATTTCTGAGAGAGAGATAGAGGCAGCGTGAACAGGGGAGGGTCAGAGAGAGAGGGAGACACAGAATCCAAAGACAGTCAACAGGCTCTGAGCTAGCTGTCAGCACAGAGACCGACGCAGGGCTTGAACCCATGAACTGTGAGATCATGACCTGAGCTGAAGTCAGATGCTCAACGGACTGAGCCACCCAGGCGCCCCGAGAGTCCAACTCTTGATTTCAGCTCAGGTCATGATCCCAGAGTCTCAGGATTGAGCCCACTCTCTCCCTCTGCCTCTCTCCCTGGTTTGCACTCTTTCTCTCTAAAATTTAAAACAAAGGAACAAAAGACACATGCCAAACTTAAAAGGAAACAATGTGAGAAATAGGAGCGTATCTAATTGCTAAAGGAAACAAAGCAACTCAGGGCTAGGGAGAAAATTCATTAACTCAAGAACCCAAAGACAGACAATCAAACAGAATTAAATGGCAATGAAGGTGTGATAGGCAGCACTAAGATGGCCCCCCAAAATCTTGTCTCTTCATTTTCATGATCTTGTATAATCATTTTCCCTTGAGTGTGGGCTGGATTTAATGGCTTGCTTCTAACAAAAAGAATGTGGCAGAGGTGATGATGTGATGTTACAATGCGGTTAAGTAACACAAAGGCTGTGGCTTCCATCTTGGGCACCCTCTCTTGCTCTCTCCGAGGAAACCCAGCAGCTATGTTGTAAGGTGCCTTATGGAGAAGTCCATGTGTTAGAGACATGTCTCCAGCTAACAGCCAGTGAGCCCCTGAGACATCCTGCCAATATCACATGAGTGACCTTGTAAAGAGATCCTCCCACAACTGAGCTGTCGCAGCTGACACAGTGATTGAAGCCCTGTGAGATACCCTGAGCAAGAAGCACCCAGCTAATCCATGCCTGTATTCTTGACCCCAAGAAATTGTGAGTGAGCAAATGTTTATTGTTTTAAGCTGCTAATTTGGGGGTCAGTTGGTGAACAATAGTAACATAGGGAAAATAAGGAAACAAGAAACAAAATCAATATTATTATGGAATTAATAAATAAGTAAACATAAAAGAGACAAGAAATTGACTCCTGAAAACTGATTTACTGACAATCATGGTGATAATGGCTTGTATTATCATTTCAGATTAAAAAAAATAAAAGAAACAAGGACATTAAAACAATTAGAGAAAGGTAATAAATATACCAGGCAAATTAATATAATGTAACAGAAGAACCTATCCCCTAAGTAGACAACTTCAAAAATGGAATAGGCAAGATATGAGAAAACTAAGAAGAGACAACAGAAGAGACAACATTAAGAATCTCTCTGGGATGATAAATTAACAGAATTAATAAACAAAAAAAAGCATGCGTGCCAGAAAAAAAAATTTTTAGAAGATGCAATAGTACTCTACACTGAGAGATATTTGAAATCTTACAGGTGTCTGAGAACAATAAAAAAAAGTCATCTGTACAATGAGGAAACACTGGGCTGGCTTTACATTTCTTCACATCAATATTCAATATCAGAAGACACTGGTGAAAGTTTTGTTACCAGTCTCTGAGAGAAAGAAAGTATGAGCAGAGCACCTGGGTGGCTCGCGCAGTCAGTTAAGTATCAGACTCTTGGTGGGTTTGAGCCCCATGTCAGGCTCCCTGCCTAGGATTCTCTCTCTGCCTCTCTCTCTCTCTCTCTCTCAAGTAAATGAACTAAAAAGAAAAAAAAAAGCGCATATGAACCAAGGTAGCATTCGAATATAAAGGCAAATAGAAACTTTTTCAAACGTGAAAGAATTTGGATATGAAACACCAATAACTTTTTCTTGAGGAAACATGCTGTCCATCAAAATTTTCTGTAATACATATACTAACCCACTGGCCACTTGTGGCTAATGAGCACCTGAAACGTGGCAAGACTGAAGAATTCAATTTTTAATTTTATGTAAATGTAAATTTAAAATTAAATAGTCACACACAGTTAGTGGCTAACTTACTGAGCAGCACAAGACAAAAATGTGAATAATACAAAACTACAACACATATAAATAACAACAAAAACTGGGAGGTAAGGAGAAAGGAGAAGGGGTGAGACACTGTTACCCTTTCTCACAGTAAGCAGGCATTTCTGCAGAAGACTGACATTTTTTATTTTTTTTAACTTTTTTAATGTTTTATTTATTTCTGAGACAGAGAGAGACATCATGAGCAAGGGAGGGTCAGAGAGAGAGAGGGAAATACAGAATCTGAAACAGGCTCCAGGCTCTGAGCTAACTGTTAGCAGAGCGCCCAACATGGGGCTCGAACCCACGAACCATGAGATCATGACCTGAGCCGAAGTTGGATGCTTAACCGACTGAGCCACTCAGGCGCCCCTGAAATTTAACTTTTAAAATATGAGTTCAGGGGCGCCTGGGTGGCTCAGTCAGTTAAGCGTCCAACTTCAGCTCAGGTCATGATCTCATGGTTCATGACTTCAATCCCCACATTGGGATCTGTGCTGACAGCCCAGAGCCTGCTTCACATTCTGAGTCTCCCTCCCTCTCTGCCCCTCCCCTGCTTGTGCGTGTGCGCATGCACCGCTCTCTCTTTCAAAAATAAATATTTAAGAAATTTATGTTTAAATAATAAAAAATGAGTTCAAAGGGGTACCTGGGTGTCTCAATAGGTTAAGTGTCCACCTCTTGGTTTCAGATCAAGTCACAGTCTCACAATTTGTGAGTCTGAGTCCTGCATCAGGCTCTTCACTGCCAGTGTAGAGCCTGATTGGGATTTTCTCTCTTTCCTTCTCTCTCTGCCTCTCCTTGGTTCATGCTGTCTCTCTCAAAATAAATAAGCTTTAAAATAAACAAAAATATCTTTGGGGCATCTGGGTGGCTCAGTTGGTTGCGCATCTGACTCTTGGTTTCTGCTCGCATCATGATCTTAAAGTTTGTGGGTTCAAGACTTGCACTGGGCTCTGCCCTGACAGCATAAGGCCTGCTTGGGGTTCTCTCTCTCTCATTTCCCCTGCTCAAGCTCTCACTCTCTCTCAAAATAAATAAAACTTAAAAAAAAAACGAGTTCAACCTCTTATTTACAAGCTATTTTAATCTTAAAGAAATCTTAGGAAATAAATCTACATGAGAAAAGAACTCTGAGGTTTGATTCCTTACGTTTCAATTCAGTTTTTTCCCCTACTATTAAAGTAAAATTACATTTTTGTTTTTAATCAAAATAACAGCTATAAGGGCGCCTGGGTGACTCAATGAGTTGAGCATCCATCTGACTTGGGCTCAGATCATAATCTCACAGTTCATGAGTTTGAGCCCCACAGTCAGGCTCTGTGCTGGTAGCTGGGAGCCTGGAACCTGCTTTAGATCTGTGTCTCCCTCTCTCTCTCTGCCCCTCCCCTACTTGCGCTGTCTCTCTCTCTCTAAAAAATGAATACTGAAAAAAAATTTTTTAAATAAAATAAAATAACAGCTATAATATTCAACAGTCAATAGAAGTATTTCTACTTTTTGCTGTGATCATTCAATCTGTACATATGATATAGTTACAGTATCCATCTGAATGACATTCATCTCATGCTAACAAGAGTTGTTTCCAAAATCTGGAGTAATATTTCTTTTCAAGTTGGAATTCTTCATAATGAAAATGGGTCTTCTTCTTCTTTTTTTTTTTTTTTTTAATAAAACAAGTCTGTTGCAAGGCGCCTGGGTGGCTCAGTCAGTTAAGCGTCTTACTTCGGCTCAGGTCATGATCTCATGGTTCGTGGGTTCGAGCCCCACGTTGGGCTCTGTGCTGACAGCTCAGAGCCTGGAGACTGCTTCAGATTCTGTGTCTTCTCTCTCTGACTCTCCCCTACTCAAGCTGTCTCTCTCTCAGAAATAAATAAAACATTAAAAAAAAAAAGTCTGTTGCCTGCTTTTAAACAAAAGCTAATATTGCATAATGCTAACACTAACAGAATACGGATTTGAGTGGTGTACATACAGAAACTTTTCTTGTTTTGATTTTCCAAAGGGAAAAAAGAAGCATGCAAAGAGTCCAGAGGTTATATGATGTTGGCTTTCATTTTACATCTACACCAGCTGACTACTCAGACTGTCCCCAACCTGAGAAGCAGGTTTGTCATCTTGAGAAGAAGCCAATCGCTGCTGGCACACAGGTGGAGCCCAATGATCCCACCCACTTCTCAAGGTCTCCCTACCTTCTTCCCCAAAACTAGGTCAGGACCTGAGCAGAGGCCATGGTGGAGGGAGGATTGGCTGTCCTGTCTGTGGAATTCTAGCTCCTGGACAGTCTTCTCTTGCTTTTACCTGACTATGGAGGCAACACGCCTTTTGCTCTGGAACTGACCCCTTCCCTCTCTCACTGTCCCTCTTCATACTCTCCCTCACCCCAACCATTTGGTAAGGATGCTCAAGAATCTCTCCCTTGAGGGGTGTCTACTTGAAGAAGGGCTTGGCAGACGTCGCCTGGTTCAATAAGGTTCTAAAAGGAGAATAGGACCCCAAACTGACCTTTAACCACCATAGTCTTCAATGCATCTTTTTCCCTACAAGTCTTTCCCTAAAAGACTTTTTTGAAGAGGAGGGCAATAAAGAACCAGGATCAGAGACTGCAGGGTCCCCTCTTTAATAATTACATCTGCCCTGCCTATCTCCCGAGGTAGGGGGTTTACTATGGCTAGTAAAAGTAAGTAATATAGTTAATTAAGCTTTAAAACTTATAAACCATATAAGTGGTCATATTATTTTCGGACAAGGGCAATTCTAAATCAATCTCTTTACAAGACTGCACCTAGCAGTCTCTATCTTCTTCATCAAAGTGTACAATTTTCAATAAGAGATCGCAGGCTTGACTTTACCATTCTGACTTCCAACCGGAGCAAATCCTTCAACCTCACTGCCCTTCACCTCTGTGACTGTCAACAGTAAAGTGTAGTTGGCAGTGTTATGAGAATTCAATATGCTAATATATGAAAAACACCCAGTTCAGCAGGTAGTCAGTAAATGGTAGTACTATCCTTTTGCTGTCACAAAAGCAGAGAGCCCAGTGTGGAGCTTGAACTCACAAACCATAACATGACCTGAGGCAAAGTCTGAGCCGACTGAGCAACCCAGGTGACCCTATTACAAAAGCTTTTGAAAGAGATCTTGTAACTAAAAAGCCCAACCCACCACTACACACTTGAATTTCACACATTAGGCTGCTGAAATGAAATCCTTCCAGAGGGTAAGAAGCAGCCTACATAATCTTAAAATTGGTCTGCTTCCCAGCTGTATCTTTAATTTGATTACTAATAGCTAAGACTTCCTTAGTGAATACTTACTAATTGCCAGGCATCGGGTTAGAGATGTTTTATGTAACACTGCTATAAAAGCTGACACATTATCCCTATGTTGGAGAAAAGGAATCAAGATCCCAAAGGAAGGGGGCACGTGGGTGGCTCAGTCGGTTGAGTGTCTGACTTTGGCTCAGGTCATGATCTCACAATTTGGTTCATGAGTTCAAGCCCCATGTCAGGCTCTCTGCTGTCAGCACAGAGCCCACTTCAGATCCTCTGCCCCCTTCTCTCTCTGTCCCTCCACTGGATCTCTCTCTCTCTCTCTCTCTCTCTCTCTCTCTCACTCTCTCTATATATATATATATATATCTCAAAATAAATAAACTTAAAAAAAAAAAACACCAGATCCCACAGGTAGGAAAAGCAATGAGGTCCATGTCACTATTGTACAATACTCCAGTAAGAAGTTCCTTCAAAGTAAAATCAGCAATCTAAGGAATATGGGTATCTTCAGAACACAGATAACCAAAATCAACGTTTCAGTGTCTGCTTTTGTCACAGGCTGTCCACAATAACACCCTAATAAGATCTCTTGTTATACTTGTAATATTTCTTAGAACTTAAACTGAAGACTGAAGGAAAGATCAAAGGACTTTTTGATTTTGTGGGCAATTATTAACAGTGCTGAAATTTGGAAAATTCAGTTTAAACACATGAGTGTTAATGTCACATGGTACTGCTCACTTTTCTTAAACCAGCCTTCAACTTGCCTATTACTTAATTTAAAACTGTCCACAACGTTGCAGATGGGTGATGGGCACATCAGTGTCCATTATACTCCGCCCCTTTGGTAGTTTAAAAATTTTTTTTCCATAAAAAGTTTTTTAAGGTCTATACACACACACACACACCCCACACAGCCCTCCCTGACTCCTGCAGTGAAAAACACTGATTCATGTAAATTTTACACAAAACACCCTTCCCTGGTTCATTTTAATTTTTCCTAAAAATAAACATTCTAGTCACCAACCCAGTGAGGGGGCAGCCGCTCAGGAATGCACTGTCATGGCAGATGGAGAATCAGTCATTGTGGGAAGTGAAACAGACTCAGGCAGCATTGGAAATGATACAGCAACATCTGATCCCATTAGGCCATCTTTTAAAAAGTAAGCATTTCATCAACTGTTAAAAGACTTTGCACAGTGTCTAGCAGCACAACTTGGTGACAATTAAAAACACTAAAGCTACAATTCAGTTTGTGTTGTGTGTTGTTTCACATGCTGGAGGAAGTATAAATGGAATGCTGAGTCACAATCAAATATGCAAACTCAGAGCTGCATCTTTAGAAAGTATTCAGAGCTTTGGAGTTTAAGATTCAAGGACAGATGCATGCTACTAAAGGTTGGGTCCTCTCCTGTTTCACAATGTCATTTGTAGAGTAGACATTCAGGAATTTTAGTAGACTGACATCCTCTTTGATACTTTTCTTAATTGTTGCAATATTTTGGTTTAATCACCATTACATATAAATACTGTGGGATATGAACAACCTTAAAATACCTCAACATGCATACCGACAATAAGGCAAGTTGCAAACTGTAAGTAAAGCCCTAATTATGATCATCCTCACCCTCAGTAACTAAGAGAACCTTCTCAAGGGCCAGATTATTCCAGATACCTCCCGGATGCCCCTGAGGCCTCTTACAAACTATAAGAACTCATTATTATGTTCTGTAAGAAGGCCTGTCTATAGGATTGCCAAGGAGAAACTTTAAAGTCTCTAAACCATAAAGTACCACTGCATAGCTTTTGAGGTACTCTGTGCCCCTTTTTCTACCTCCATGTCCAAGGGTAGGTACAGGCATGGACAGCCACATATGTACTACCTGACACTGCCCCTGTCCCCGTCACTGGAGCAATGGTGGACACCTACCAAAACTCACCTCCACAAGTTGTAAAATATATCCCTTGAGAGGTGAGGAGCCATCATGTTCTGTAATGTGCACAGGGGAGATGCCAGCAGAGTGAGGATGACAAAGAAGATGCAGAGACCACGGCCCTGCTTGTCAAAGAAAGGCCCATGGAGAAGCTGCCTGAGAGCAGGGCCATGGGCTGTGAAGCTTCTCCAGGCCTTTATGAAGCTCAGTGCTGGGATACTCTGAGACATTTCTGCTCCCTTATCATAAAGTATGGACCCCTTTTCAGTCCTGGGAATCTGCCAGGATTCTTTCTTCTACCAATGAACTTTGACTACCATCAGTCCAAAAGAGTCCTTATGCTCTAAATAAGGTACTCTCTTGAGCAACTTTTCAGACCTTCATCTTCTGCTCCATAGGGATTCTGACCTCCTCTGCAAGGCAGCTGGACTATATCAGTGCTCCTCAATGTGTTTTAAGCACCCTCCCTGCCGTTCAATTCTGTGAATTCCTAATACATTAAGCTGATAGGAGCTGGGCCACTCAGCTAGAGCAGGGGCAGGGATCCACCTCAGGCCCTCCATGGAGTGCAGCGTTTCCAGGAAACACTGCTGAAAACCTGAAGCAGAATGTTCTCTGGGGACCCTGGCTCTGCCTGAGTATCTCATCCTTCGACTGAACAGCAGTTTCTAGGGACCACTCCACACTGTGACCCAGAGAAGGCAAGAGACAAGGGGATAAGCACCAAGCCAGAGCCAGTAAATGCAAGCAAGACCAAGTGCCAATGACAGGCCAAGGTCTGGACCCAAGGCTTCCGTGGGGAAAGCAATTGCTCCCAGTCCTAGAAGGAGGCGCCAGAAGGAAGCCAAGAGCTCAGCCAAGAGACGGTTGACAGCCCAGCGGTCAGACAGTGACATCCCAAAGAGCACCCATGCCTCTGAATCAGCAAGCCCCAAAGACAAATAAACTGCTTTTCACGTTGGGATATGGCTTAAACATAGTGGTGAGGAGAAGAAAAGAGGAAGTGAATAGGCAGCAGGCTGAGGTATAGAGGCTCCAGGCCCCAACCCAGGCCCCCACAACCTAGCTGGCCTTCCTTTTCGGGTTAACCATGATCCTTATGTGACCACAAATGGAAAAGGAAAAAAAAAAAAGCAAGAAAAAAAAACCCTCCACAGCGACTTTTGTTTAAGACACTGTGATCTAAAATGGAGAAAGAAAGCAGGTCTAGAGAGAGAATGGCTCTTAAAAGCAAACTCAGGAGTTCAGACATTGCCCAGGGACTCATTAAATGGCATTAATGACTCCCACAAACACTAGGGCTTTGAACATATTTGCATAACTATGTTATATGATTTCTCAACATCACTTTAGACTGAGGAATATCTTCTCTGGAATTATGAGCTTTTATAAGAAGCACCTTGAGACATTGCTTAAACAAGCCTTCATTTACTTAACAACATGAAATACTGCTAGACCAACAGACCATCAGTAAAACTTTAAAAAGGACTAATAAGAACCCTGGCAACTTTAAGAAGTGCGAAATAAGCTGTTTCATGAAATATCCCGGAAGGAAAAATTAATCAAAATGATTACTTTTATAATGAGGATGATAGTATGATGTCTAATATTTATTAAAATGATTACCTTTTTATTAATCATTTCATTTAACCCTCACACTAATACTATGATGAAAATACACACGAGATGCTAATACTGCTGATTCAAGGAACACACTCTGAGAACCAGTGCTTTAGAGAATAGTCTTTCTTTCCTCTTACTCCCCTTAGTCTCTGAGCTTTGGGGCCCATTTCACATGACAGTGGAAGCACGTGACCCAGTTCACCTATGGGTCCTGGCCCGCGGGTGAGGTATTATCACAGTCCAAAACAGCAAGACAGAATGCTGGCCATCCCATGGGGTTTTTTCTTTCTTCTAGACAAAAGATACTAGAAATGCCAGATAAGTCAGCTGTCCACAGACCAGAATATTTTCAAATTAGTTCTTTTTAAGCATGTTCTCTATTAAACAGCAACGATGTTCTAGGGATAATTCATAGCACCAATACAGGTAAACGAACTGAATCATCGTGTTGGGACTCCTGATCTCACAAAAATACCCTTACCACCACCAAAACGTGATTAAATAGCTGAACACCTTCATATTAGGATAAACAAAAAGACCTGCAATTAATGTCTTTTAACTACTACTGGCTCTGGAGAAGTCTCTCATCAGGTAACATGGAAGAAAAAGAATGCTAACACTTTCTGAGTGATGACTGTGCTAAGATGGACAATTATCTCAGAAGGGGGTTTATGTTAACACTATTTAATTAACCCTATATGATAGATGAATACAAAAGCTCAGAAAGGGTAAGTTGTTTTCCAAAGTGCAGGTCAATGTTAAAGCCCTGAATTAAACCCAGGTCCTTTTGTCTCCAAACCTCAATTCTTTCCACTATAACATACACAAAAAAATTCCTCAAATAAAAATTTATAGAATCATAAAAATGTAGGGCGAGCAGGTCCTTAGAGACTCCCTAATTCAACACTTCATTTAAGAGGTAAGAGAACTATCAGGGCACCTGGGTGGCTCAGTCAGTTGAGCATCCAACTTCAACTCAGGTCATTATCTCACAGTTAGTGAGTTAGAGCCCCGCATCAGGCTCACTGCTCGGCGCAGAACCTACCTTGGGTCCTCTGCATCCCCCATCTCTGTCCCTCCCTTGCCCACACTCTCTCTCTAACAATAAACAAACATTGGAAAAAAGAGGTAAGAGAAATGTGGTAAAAAAAAAAAAATCTCTGAAGATGGCCCCCAACAATTCCTCACCTCCTCTGTATAAGCTCACCACTCCTCTCATCAAGAGGCAGAGTCTATTTCCTCTCCTTCCAACCATATGATTTACTGACCAATAAAATATGATGGAAGAAACAATGCTAATTCCAGACACAGCCTTAGAAAGCCTAGCAGTTCCCACTAACATGTTCTCCGGGGAAGGGAGTTCAAGCTAGACTACTGAATGATGAGACATCCTATGACCAAAAAGAGGCATCATGGAGGAAAACCAAACGTGTGAGCAAGGCCTCCAGAGATTTCCACCCTAGCCTGTATCTGAAGGCACCCAAGACAGTGACCCCAGCCAATGTCATGTAAACCAGAAAATCTGCCTGGCTGGATTTTCTTTTTTATTTACTTTTTAATGTTTTATTTATTTTTGAGAGACAGAGAGAGCGAGCAAGCAGGGGAGAGGCAGAGAGAGAGGGAGGCACAGAATCCAAAGCAGGCTCCAGGCTACAAACTGTCGGCACAGTGCCCGACACAGGGCTCAAACCCATGAACTGTGAGATCATGACCTAAGCCGATGTTGGACGCTCAACGGAGTCACCCAGGCACCCCCTGGCTGGATTTTCTGACCCGTGGGATCACATAGATTAGGACTGGTTGGTAACATAGCTATAGATAACTGAAAAAAAAAGAGGTTAACTGACCTGTCCAAAGTCAGGAATACCAAGGACTAATATCGAAGCCCCCTGACTTCCAGTCCCAGCCACCTGCCACTGTAGTCTATGACATAAACGAACACACAAACAGGATATCAAACAGACTGACTGAACTATGGCTTTGCCACAACGTTCCACTGAAAACAAATCTGAGCAAAATCACTGTACAGTAGTTGCCCAAGTTTCATCTTACATGGTTTCAGTTACCTGCAGTCACCCAAAGTCAGGAAGCAGATGCTCTTCCTCCTGACAACATGTAGTAGCATAAACCCAAAAGTAGCTTCATTCTACATCATTCACCTCACTTCATCTCATCACGTAGTCACTTTATCATCTCACATCATCATGAGAAGAATGAGTGCAGTACAAGAAGATATTCTGAGAAAGACCACATTCATGTTACTTTTATTAGTTATTGATATAACTGTTCTATTTTATTATCATTCTCTCTTACTGTGCCTAATTTATAAATTAAACTTTATCATAGGTATATAAGTATAGCTAAAAAAAAACAAAACAGCCTATATAGGGGTCAGTACTATCTGCAAGTTCACGCATCCACTGGGGGTCTTGGGATGTACTCCCCACAGGTAAAGGGGGACTACTGTACCCATTTGTTCACAACTCAGCCAAGCAGGGCACTCTGGCATCTTGGTGCTCTACTAACCGACTGGTATTTACAGTCTGACACATTCATTTCTCGATGCAAATCCTCCTGAGGATAGTGAAGGGTGATCATCAGCCTTGTCTGTGTCTCTAGTACCTAACCCAGGGTCTTGCATGCCAGGATAAATGATAGTTTACTAAGTAACACCTCACACAGGAAAACAATTAGACTAGTCCTCACTCCAAGAACTATGAGACCAGAAGCAAGTAAGATCCTGAGGCCAAGTCCCTCTACTACTGTACAGATTGTTACCATAAAATAATCGCCGAGAGCCATGACATTCATGAAATGTTATTTTCCCAAACACTTTCACAGCATTGTCTTTTATTATAAATCTGATACTCAGAAGAAACGCCATCAGACATATAGTACTATTATTTCTATCTTAGACTTAGTTGAAAAATGGTCAGGGATGTAACAGGATTCATCCAATTTTCACATGTCAAACCACAATGTGAATTCAGGAAACTTGATTAAATGTCCGATGCTAATTTCATCTTCTAGAATCCTTTCCTCACGTGCCTGATGATCTAAATTTCATGAAGTACTACAAAAGAACTTAAAGCAACATGCATAGAATACAGACAATCACAGAAATTTAGCACTGGACACGACCTCGACATTATCCATAACTTGTTTGCCAGCATCTATAGGGCCCAGTGAAACAAATGGTGTAACATTCTTTTGCATCTCAGACCACACTTGCAAAATACGGCGCATGCTTGTGTGAGTATGTAGGGTCACCATGAAAAACTCATTACTCGATTTTTCATGTCATCTTAAAGTCAGAACGTTACTGTCACATGCTACTCATATGCAACAAAGTGATATAGGCAGTGGCCTAGCCTCCTATATTACTTAATTACGGTCATTCCAAGACATTACTACAAGGGGAGCTTTTAAAGGACAAGAAGTGAACACTGTGCATCCTTCCATCATATGGCTGCCTGGACAGCTACACACAGCTCTTTCAGTGGGATGTCCTTCCGCATGGAATCCCCAGGGACTGTAGAATGTAAGAACATTCGGTAGTCCCCACCCTACCTCTTGACCCCTCAACCATGCATCCCCAAAATGAATAGTGATGATAAAAACAAAGAAAGGGGAGTAGGAAAAGCAGGAAGTATAATAACCCCACAAATTCAAGGACTTGCACCAGTTCCAACCAAACCCTCCAGCTTTTACTGCTGGGACCAGGGCTGGGCTGGGCTCCCAAAGCTTTCCAAGGACAAAGGGAGGGGATCCTCACTCTCAATGCATCACTTCCGGTTCCTGAATCTGGAAAGGAAGCACACCAGAGGCAGTCTTGTGTCACTCTTAGAATGTTTTCTCTGAGGCTACTTTGGATAGTTTGAGTTGCTGTTTTCCACTGCTGCAGTTAATGGTGGTGTTTCCTGGTGAGGGCAATTATAAGACAGAGCAAACTAAATATCCACAGGCCTAACAGGCTATGTATGAGAGCATATGGATCCAGCTCCCAGGCAAACAAACACTGGCCTTTAGGATGTCATGATAATTTAGGAATGAGCCAGTGATTTTAAAAGCACTTTAATTGCTGTGTTTCCTTGAATCACAATGTCTGCAGTCACACATATGTAACAAAACACAGAACAATGATGCCCTCTACAGACCTCAGAAAGAATCCAAGGAACTTACTGAGTTCTTATATCTGGTGTAAGATCCTGACTCCACTTTTCTACCCAGAATTGTTTTTTATACTAGAATAAGGTACAACATACAAAGTATATGCTGGAAACATATTTGTATGTTGGAAAAATTAAAGACTCAAGATCTAAAACTAAAGTGCTAATCAAAATAAAATATAATTTTGTCCAAGCAATTAACATGATACTGAAATAATTTACTTTCCTAAAAGACATACAGAAGCAAACTTGACACATTGTCTTTTTAGCTATTAATAGAGGCTATTTTCAAAGGAATTACTTAAAATACTTTCAGAGTGGAACTGTGGACTCCTAAAAGGAGAAATAGATTCAGATGAAATTTTTTTAAGAAAAGAAATATACCACAAATTGAGTATTACAACATTCCCTGTCTGGAACTTAAAAAAAAAAACCACTGGTAAGAAATAACTCTAAGCTCAAGTGACTTCCCTATTCTCCATGAGCCACAAGGAAAGAAACTTCTTAATCTTTGTAATAAGGAAAGTGAGGAGTTGTTATTGAGTACCTCAGAAATATTCCAGATTACTCAAGGCCTGTGTGCATATGAAAGAAGCAGAGAAATGGTCCTTCTTCTCAGGGAATGTGGCTGGGATAGTATGTTGTAAAGCCATGTGTAAACCCATATATAAACAATCAGAGGACACACAGAAAACATAAGCTGCACACAGCAGTCAAAGGAACAAAGTGAGAGGATAATCAACGTGAGAAAAGTTTAGATTGTGTGTCAAAGGAAAAGGGAGTCATTAATCAAGCCTGGAACAAGCTGATAGACAGAGACTAAGGAAGAAAAGGTAAGAGAGAACAAGAAGAGAGAACCACAGGCTAGGTCACTGCAGGCAATGCAAAGGCATCAATTTGAGAGGAATAGGTGGGCTACGTTGCCAAGTTCCAAGATGAAAACATGGGTCAGAGTTAAAGAGAAAGAGGAAATAGTTCTAAGAGTGCCTTAAATCTAGCCAGAGAGTTCAGATCAGATCTGATCAAACATAAGGAATTAGTCTGATCACTTAAGCAAGGAAGTAACATGATGAAAATGGTGTTAAGAAAACATCATTCTGTGGGAAAAGATAGTTGCAAATGACATATCAGATAAAGGGTTGATATCCAGAATCTACAAGGAACTCACCAAACTACACACCCGAAACACAAACAACCCAGTGAAGGAATGGGCAGAAGATATGAACAGACACTTCTCCAAACAGGACATCCAGATGGCCAACAGACACATGAAACGATGCACAGCATCGCTCCTCATCAGGGAAATACAAATCAAAACTACACTGAGATACCACCTCACGCCAGTCAGAGTGGCTAAAATGAGCCAATCAGAGAACTCTAGATGCTGGCGAGGATGTGGAGAAACGGGCACCCTCCTACACTGTTGGTGGGAATGTAAACTGGTACAGCCCCTCTGGAAAACAGTGTGGAGGTTCCTCAGGAAACTAACAATAGAACTCCCTATGACCCAGCAATAGCACTGCTAGGAATTTACCCAAGGGATACAGAAATGCTGAGGCATAGGAGCACATGTACCCCAATGTTCATAGCAGCACTCTCCACAATAGCTAAAACCTGGAAAGAGCCTAAGTGTCCATCAACAGATGAATGGATCAAGAAGATGTGGTTTATCTATACCATGGAATACTACATGGCAATGAGAAACAATGAAATCTGGCCATGTGTAGCAACATGGATGGACCTTGAGGGTGTTATGCTGAGCGAAATAAGTCAGGCAGAGAAGGACAAATATCATATGTGTGCACGTATAGGAGGATTAGGAGGAACTTAACAGAGGACCAAGGGGGAGAAGAAGGGCGGAAATGGTGGGGGAAAGGGAGAGAGGCAAACCATGAGAGACTCTTGAATGCTGACAAAAACTGAGGACTGATGGATGTGGGGGGGAGGAGGGATGGGCATGGAGGAGGACACTTGTGGGGATGAGCACTGGGTGTTATGTGGAAACTAATTTGATAATAAACTATTTGTAAAAAAAATAATAATAATAATAAAAATAAAAAAGGCTAAAAAAAAAAAGAAAAAAAGAAAACATCATTCTGGAACTTGTCTAGATAAATTGGGATGGCAAGACAGGAAAGGCATAAGAGATCATCCAGAGATTAAGGAAGAAATAGAAACCACAAGGATCATAAAGGCTAAATTTGTAAGAAAAGAAGACAGAAGCAGCAAGTCCAAGACCCTCTGCAGAGGGTGGATGTGTTATACACATTACCAGGAATAAAGGACAAGGAGATATCATAGCTGGATACATCTGGGATGTGTGACGGTAGTGTCACGTACATTCAAACCAAAAGCCAGTTCAGAAGAAAACCATGACAAACTGAATTCTTAGTTTGAGGTTTTAGGGATCAGTGTAGGCAGAGATTTGACAGAGGCAGGTGGAAAGTTGAAATTGAAAGGAGGACGAGAACCCAGGGCTGTACTTAAGCACTTTCTAATCATCCCCCCCCCCCAAAAAAAAAAAAAGGAATAGATGAGCTTATACACACAGGAAGGGATTGGAAAAATGAAGCCCAAAAACTGGGTGTCTGGCCAGAAAGAGAGAATACTTGGAAAAGAAGTTTCATTTCAAGTCCAATAAGAACTTTGTTTCAAAGTCATCAACACTCAAAGCAAATTCCCTACTGAATGAGAAGGAACCGAAGAGCTTGAAGTCTGAAGCAGAATTAACTGGGTAATTATTGGTGAACTCTGAATTTTATGTTGAGTCCATCAAGTAATCAGGACATGTTTAGTTGACCACAGTTACCTGAATGGCTAGTGTAATAGAAAAGATAATATGCAACGGGAAAAAGAGCAGCCTACTTTAGTTGGAGGGTGTCATTCATCACTAGGCAAATTCTTACTGGCTCTATGTCTTGAAAACTTAAAGCTCTCCCAAGGAATAGACAGAATTAAGAAGAAACTGGAAGATGAAGAGCTTAAGTACTGGGAGAAGAAATACAGAGGTACTTCTTTTCACTTTGATAAGTTCCACAAAGACAAATGCTTTTCTAAAAACATTTCCAGGAATCAAGGTTACACACTCCTTCAAATTCATTTCTAATAAAGAATGTAACCATTTAAAACTTCTGTGATTTATTTTGTTAGAACACTTGAGTCTTACTCTTTCTTAAAACTTAGTATAAAATTAATTACCTAGAACTCAACTGGTATGAAAATATTTGTATAAATCTTTTTTTTTTTTCAACATAACACATAAAATCAAAGCATCAGCTTTGAAATGAGTGCTGATGACAAAGTCAATACCACATTCCCCTTTAGGTAGACTAAAAAACCTAGGACACAGAATTGAAGTGGTTCACTGAGGCAAGCCAACAAGACAAAAGCCCATTTGCTATTCAACTTTCTTTCTCTAGAAGTTCAAAGGAGCTGCTCTTCACTTTTACTTTTATTACAAAGAGGAAATTACTGTCAATTCTTGGACATATTTCTCTTTCTGTGGTTGTTCTAAGGAATGCAGAGACTAAGGTTAACTGAAATTCAGTGCAGTACATAAAACTAGAAAAGCTACAAAGGAGGAGAAGGAAAAATATAGATAGTAAAGATGCAGGGAGATTTTTTTAAAAAGTAAAACCTCTCCTCTACTCCTAAACGTTAATACAACCTTAAACTTGTTACTTTAAATTTAGAAAATGACTCAGTCTTCCTGCCCCCAAACTCCAGCTCCCTACCCTCCCCAGAATAAAAAGTAGACAAATATCAACAGCAAAAGTAAAAGCTTTAAGTCTCCTGGAGTGGGTGGGAAGGAGGAGGAGGGGGTCATTACACATTCTCTGTGAAAGAAGACAAAGCCAGATCCACATTCCAGGGAAATCTGTCTGGTCCGAGTTTTTCCTTAAATACAGATTGGCCTGTCACTAAGCCAAGCTCTGTAATCTTCCCAGGCTGCCACCGCTGGGGAAGCCAGGAATCCCTTCTAATTAATCAAGCCCTCCCAACAAAAATTTTCCCACCCACAATAAAGTAGATTGGGGGGAAGGGAGGCAGCAGAGCAAGCTTTGTAGCCAAAAGAATTCTAGACTTTGGTGTAATACCTAACTAATCCAAGAAAACAGATGCAGGAAGCAGAGGAAATGATCTACAAACAGAGACAGACAATGAAGTAGGAACCTTTCAAAGTACTACTTTGCTGGAACCCGAGCTGAAAATTTTAAATCCTAAAATGTAATTATTATCGGGAGTGAGACCTGGCAATATTACATACTTTTAAAAATACCTTTAAAGCAGGGGATGGACCCATAAACCTTTCAGAAGCAAATACCATATACACTGATTTGGCACTTTGGACCATAAATTTGTTATTCAAATTTATTTTCTTCTCACTAAAGCTTTGTGTTTTTATGGATAAAAGCCCATGATTAATACAGCTTATGTCCGTGCCTATTTCTTGTTTCCACTTGTAAAGGAAACGGCCTTGCCTTGGCCTTGCTAATTTATCCACCCTTGAAACCAGTTTAACCCAAGGTAACTTTACTGAAAGCTTACTCTGACAAGAAGCGAAGAGGTGGGAGCATAGAAGGATGCATGGATTGAGACCCAAAGTGTTCAACACAGCTGCTACTAGCCATGTGTGCTTCCTGAACACTTAAATTGTGGCTAACAGGAATTGAGATGTACTTTAAGAGACATTTATACAGAAAGATAAATATTTCAGACTTTGCAGGCAATGATGTCATTGTTGCAACTGTTCAACTCTAGCATTGTAGCATAAAAGCGGCCAGAGACAATATGTAAACAAACAATACTCAGAGACAATATGGAGTGGCTACATTCCAACAAAACTTTATTTGCAAAAGCAAGAGCTAATCTGTGAGATGAAATTTGCTGACCCCTGGCCCCTGAACAATGTATAATGTTTAGAAATTCTAAAATACTGGGGTGGGTGCAGAACTAGAATTAAGATCGCTAAGGAGCCTTGGGAAGATGTGTGTTGGCTGTCACCACTACACACAAATTAGAAAGGAGTCCTAGAAGTATGGGACTTATCTCGCTACCACAAGTTGCAGTGACCCACAAGTCAAGAGACCCTGAAAGCTCTGGTTCCAAGGGCTCTCATCTCATTCACTGTTGCCATTTCCTGGAATTCTGGCCTAGGAGACAATTTTAAGAAAGAGTTCAAGGACAGGGACACAATGAGTTTAAAAAAAAAAAAAAAAGAGCTCTATTATGTGCAGGAAGGTGAAAAGACTTTTTTTTTCTTCAGCTAAAGAAGGATAAGCTGTTTGCATGGATAATTAATACCATTCCAGGGAAAGTCTCAGAATAAACAACGAAGGTGCAAGGAGCAAACTATTCAGTGTTCACTGGGTGTTCTATTACTTTAGAAACCATGCTCTATCCAAGTATTGTTCAACCCAGAGAGCCAAAAGTACATGCATCTATATGAAAATTTGCTTAAGTCCTTTTAAATTTTACTCACTCAAATTACGGATTATGGTAATGCATATACACAGATTAGAGTTACTTATCAAAAAGAGGCCTCTTCTGCCTTACACTGTCCCTACCTTTCCCCAGCTCTCACTCACCAGGAGCAGCCACACTGAAAGCAGCTATTTGATCTGGTATTTACTATCATATTTCTAAATACTATGTTCTCACTATTAATTTCTCATTCTTCAGTTTCACATACTTTCTATTGATAAGGACAATGCTTACAACCACCACACAGACATTTCCTTCCCCAGTCTTCCAACATTTGGAGTTCACAACGATGGAATGTACCCTCTGTTCACTGCTGAGCCATGTAGTATACTGTGCTCACTTTCCTGTCTCATATAATCTTTGGTTCGCTTTAGTTAAGAGCTGCATCATTTTTCTTTTGTTTAGCGTCCCATATTCTTATCACTACATCATTCCCACACTCTCTGACAGACCTAAAAAACCTCCTCTCTGTACCCTCAAATATGCGAGTTATTTCATCCTTTCGTTTCTTGTTGAAGATCTCTTTCGTGGAACCCTATAGCCCGTGCCAATCCAACTAGCTGTGTTCTAGGCAGAACATACTGCTGACTCCGTGGGATTAGCTCAGGTACCCACCTGCAAGACTGCCCGTTTCCCAGGCTCTCTGTCTCACTCTTGCTCTCTTTACTCCCTCATTTTGGAAAACCACATCCTTCCTAAAACAGGGCACACTTGGACATTTTTTTAGGCTTTCCATCTCTGTAAATGTCTCTGTTCTGCCTTACCTGTCAGAAAGGCTAAAATCAAAAACACAAGAAATAAGAAGCATTGGCAAGGATGTGCAGAAGAAGAAACCCTAGTGCTCTGCAGGTAGGAATACAACTGTCAGGGCCACTGTGGAAAGCAGTGTGAGGTACCCCAAACAATTAAAGACAGAATTGCCATGTGGTCCAGTAATTCTGCTACTGGGAATTTACCTAAATAACATGAAAATGCTATTTGTAAACATTAGATTATAATTTGCTAATTAGTAAAAAATTATATTTTTATAACAAAATTAACAAACCTGATCTAAGCAACATAGATAGTTCAGTGCATCTGACATCCATCCCATTTTTCAAGTGCTTATGGAATATTTTCCAAAATAGAGGAATGATGCTAAACAACAAAATGATTATTTGAAAATTCTCAGCACGCCTGCATGGTTCAGTTGATTAGGTGTCCAACTTTTGATTTGGCTCAGGCCATAATCTCAAGGCTCAGGGTGATTATCTCATGCTTCCTGAGATAGGGCCCAGAGTAGGGCTCCACGCTGAGAGCAGGGAGCTGCTTGGGATTCTCGCTCTCCCTCTCTCCCTCCCTCTCTCTCTCTCTCTCTGCCCCTCCTTAACTTGCTCACATGTGCACTCTCTCTCAAAATAAATAGACTTAAAAAAAAAACTCGCAAATACTTAGAAACTATATAAATTTTAATAACCCACGGATGAAAAATTAAATCACAGCAAGAATTAGAAAATATGTTTATTTGAAAAACAAAATCCCTACTTTAAGTGCATCTGTAACAAGAGGGATACAATTAAAGTAGTAAATGTTTAGAGAGAAAAATTTATAGTTTTAAGTGTACATATTAGAAAAGGCTCAAAATCAGTGATTTAAGCTTCCCCCTTAAACGGGACAGAGAAGAGCACATTTACTCAAAGAAAAGAGAAGGAATAAAATAATAAAGAATTCCAAAAAATAGAACACAAGTACACTACAGGAAAAGGAAAGTCAAAGCCAAAAACTGGTTCTCTGTCTGAAAAGCCTACTAAATAAACAAACTCCTAACAGTATAATAATCCCTCCTTTGGAAATGCAAATCAAAACCAAGTTATCACCTCACACCTACTAGAACGGCTGTTATAAAGACCAAGAGAAGGGAATGCTGGTGGGGCTGTGGAAGAAGGGGAACTTGGCTGGTCCATGACTGGTGGGAATGCAAACTGGTGCAACCATTATGGATAACAGTAGGCAGGTTCCTCAGAAACTAAAAATTCAACCACCATGTGATGCAACCATTCCATTTCTGGGTATATATGCAAAGGAAATGAAATCACTCTCTCTAAGAGCAGTCTGCACCCCATGTTCTCTGCAGCATTACTCATAATACAAAAGACAGGGAAACCAACTAAATGTCCATCAATGGATGAATGAATAAAGAATATGTGGCATAAGTACACAATGGAATACTATTTAGCCATTTTAAAAAAAGGAAATCCTATTCGTGAGAAATGGATAGACTTTGAGGGCATTATGCTAAGTGAAATAAGTCAGAGAAAGATAAATAATGTGTGCTCTCACTTATATATGGAATCTGAAGACATCAAACTCATAGGAACACAGAACAGAATGGTGGTTGTCAGAAGTAGCAGGAAAAATAGAAAGATGTTGGTCAAAGGGTTAAACTTCGTTATAAGATGAATGAATTCTGGGGATCTAATGTGAGAACAGTTACAATACTGTATTGTATACTTGAAAGTTTGCTACCAGAGTTGAGCTTTAATGTTCTTACCATAAGAACAGCAAAATGGTAATTATGTAAGGTAAAGATGTGTCAACTAACTTTACTGTGGTAAACATTTCACCACATATCAAATCACTGCATTGTATACTTTAAGCTTACACAATGTTGTATGTCAGTTATATCTCATAAAGCAGGGAGGAGGAAAAAAAACCACCCCTTGGAAGGTTCAAGCCTGCCGGTCAGAATATATGGGAACCAGGATAGTTGAGAGTTGGTATCCTAATGTCCATAAAAGGATAAAAGAGAAAGGAGAGTTGGGAAGAAACTCATTTCAGTTAAGCTCAGAGCTGTTAAGAACTTCAATTTTCAGTTCTCTGTACAATGCTTGACACATACGTAAGTACCGGATTTGTAGATATCCTCATATAATAATACTCTGTGGTTCATAATGGGTCAGTTTGTCCACACTTTCTTGGAGCAGGAACTATTCAGTAGAGCTTTCTCCTTCATTCTCCTTTTTTTTTTTTTTTTTTAATGTTTATTTATTCTTGAGAGAGAGAGAAATATGGGATGAGTGGGAGAGGGGCAGAGACAGACACAGAATTCAAAGCAGGCTCTAGGCTCTGAGCTGTCAGCACAGAGCCCAACATGGGGCTCAAACTCACAGATCTCGAGATCATGACCTGAGCTGAAGTGAAACCAGTAACTGACTAAGCCACCCAGGGGCCCCTCTTTCAATCTCTTGATAAACTGTGACCTTCAGGAAAATGCAACTAAAAACAAAATCACTGTCTGCAAACCAAGGAAGCAACATGGAAGCTTGCCATCAATCCAGGGCTTCAACAAGGGCAAAGGAAGGGAAAACAGCAAGGAAAATCCTGGAAAATACTAAAAACACCAACCTTGTGCCAGACTCCGTTGTGGGTTGCAAAGTTGTACTACCCACAAGGTGGTGAATCCCAAGCCATGAAATTAATATAAAGCCTGGTCCAAAACCACTGAAATGCCAGTGGTTCCCGCAGAACTAAATGTGAAACTGCTCAGCTGCGCTCCAAGGCTCCATAAGTCCTTCCACCAGAGAGAGAGAGAGAGAGAGAGAGAGAGAGAGCGCAAGCCCGTGCACATACACATGTGCAACATGGACCATGTGCAGGATGTGACTGAAAATGAGCAATTAAAAATTACACACATGAGGGCGCCTGGATGGCTCAGTCAGTTGAGCTCCAACGGTCATGATCATGATCATGAACAGTCATGATCTCGCAGTTTGTGAGTTCGAGCCCTGCATCAGGCTCTGTGCTGACAGCTCAGAGCCTGGAGCCTGCTTCAGATTGTGTCTCCCTCTCTGTCTGATCCTCCCCCACTCATGCTCTGTTTCTCTCTCTCAAAAATAAATTAAAAACTTTAAAAAAAAATTACACACATGAACATAGATCACCAGTCTATTCCACACTTAGTATATAATAGTGGAAGTAACAGAACAATCTAAAAGAGACTGAAATAAATTACTTTAAAATTATAAAGAAGATAAAAGGAGGATACTTTTATTTTTAAAATAACACAAGTATATATATAAAAAAAAACTGGTATAATTTGAATTAAAAAAAAAATAACCAGGGCACCTGGGTGGCTTAGTTGGTTAACCATCCGACTTAGGCTCATGATGTCACAGCTCCTGAGTTCGAGCCCTGCGTAGCGCTCTGTGCTGACAGATCAGAACCTAAAACCTGCTTTGGATTCTGTGTCTCCATCTCTCTCTGGCCCTCCCTGACTTAGGCTCTGTCTGTCTGTCTCTCTCTCTCTCTCTCAAAAATAAACATTAAAAAAATAAAATAAAATAACCAAACACAAATTCTCAACTGAAAAATATAGTCACTAAAAATAAACAAGAATAGATTAAATACAGATTAAACAGCAAATTAAATACAGATGAGAAGATTTTAATGAACTGGAAGAGGTCTAGTAAAAAGGGTTCTGGGGGCACCCAGGTGGCTCAGTTACTTAAGTGCCCAACTCTTGATTTGGGCTCAGGTCATGATCTCATGGTTCATGGGTTCGAGCCCCACAATGGGCTACACGCTGACAGCATGTAACCTGCTTGGGATTCTTTTTCCCTTGCTCTCTGCCCCTCTCCCATCCCTCTGTTTCTCAAAATAAATAAATAAACTTAAAACAAAAAAGCTCTCTGAATGCAATGCAGAGACATAAAGAGAAATAATAAAAGGCATACGGCCAAGCAGCACTCCTATAAATTTACCAGAACAGCATTTGTAGGAATGTACAATGCATCCCAAAACAGAAAAACAACAAGCTTGAGACTTCATAGTGAAATTGTAAAACCTCAAAGATAGAAATAAAATCTAAAGGGCATCCAGAAAGAAAAAATTTGATAACGAAGAAAGAAATCACAACGAGGCAAATAGCAGACTTCCGTAGTGGCTAGTCTCCACGGATGCGCCCCCACCATTCTTCCCTTCCCCAGGAGCACATGCTGCTTCTCGCATCAAACGCTGCTCTTACCCTTGCGCTGGGCCCTTTGAGTGTGCTGACCAATGGAATACAGCATAGGTGCCACCTGAGACATCTGAGAGCAGGCCTTCAAAGAACTGACAAATTATACTTCTGTCTTCTAGAAACTCTTGCTCTGGGACACCATCCCTCAAAACTCAGCCCCCGTGCTAGTTGGTGCCCAAGCCACACAGAGTAGCCTTGTGAATGAGAATGAAGGGCAACAATTAACAGCCCCAGGTGAGATCCCAACCACAGCCAGTGTCAGCTGACAGCCATGTATGTCCTCCTTGACGTTCCAGCTGAACTGGGTCCCCAGATAATTGCAGCCCCAGCCATCATCAAAAAGAGAAAATGACCCAAATGATACCAGGCAACCTGGAATGGTAAGAAAGAACATAATGGCTTGTGTTTTAAACACTAAATTTTAAGGTGGTTTTAAATATCAATCAATATCTACAGTGTTTCTCAGTTGCAATAACAGATTCCAGAAGACAATGGCAAAATATCTTCCAAGTGCTAAGGACAAATAACACTCAACCTAGATTTCTATAACCAACTATCTAGAATTAAGTCAAAAAATACATTCTTAGACAAACAGGGAAAGTTCACCACTTAACAATCTCTCATGAAAAGAAATACTACAGAACACATGGATACAAGAAATAATTGTAAGTCATGAAAATTATAAATATGTTGTAAATCTAATAAGCCATGACTTGATAAAAATAATATATAACTACAATATTAAGTAGTATCTGATCTGGTTAAATACTGTAATTTGTCTGTTTTGGTGTTTCTGTTAATAAGTTTATTTATTTATTTAGAGAGAGAGAGAGAACGCATGAGTGCTGGAGGGGCAGAGAGAATCCCAAGCAGGCTGCACTGTCAGCACAGAGCCCAGCGTGAGGTCTGAACTCATGAACCATGAGATAATGACCTGAGCCTAAACCAGAGTCAGATAGTTAACCGACTGAGCCACCCAGGTGCCCCTGTTTTGATGTTTTGAATATTAAATGTAACACTAGCATATAAAAGATGTCCTAAATAGGGGCGCCTGGGTGGCTTAGTCGGTTAGGCGTCCGACTTTCGCTTAGGTCATGATCTCGCGGTTCGTGGGTTTGGGCCCCACGTCGGGCTCTGTGCTGACTGCCAGCTCAGAGCCTGGAGCCTGTTTCAGTCTGTGACACCCTCTCTCTCTGACCCTCCCCTGCTCACGCTGTCTCTCTCTCTAGAAATAAATAAAACATTAAAAAAAAAAAAAAAAAGATGTCCTAAATAGCCAACACAGCTGAAGGCATCTCAGAGACTTTATACTATTAATTCTTCCCCTCCCCTTCCCCACCACCCCTCACACACAGTTCTCTCATCCCCCCTCACTTGAGAAGGTCTCAGCCACAGCCATCAAGAGAGACAGAAGAGAAACTAATAAAAAACAACAGAGAACAGTGAGGCAAGAGATCTCTCTACAGGCATTCAACCACCTGCAGCATTTGGCACCTACTTCTTTATTTTCATCTGCTTTGTCATAATCAAAACTCATGTCACTGATGTACAAACATGAATAACAATTTTTAACATTTAGGATCAAGTTATGACCAAAAGGCATCTTACCTAGATTTTAAGCAAGAAACTCTCATAAGCATATGAACTATTAATTTTTCCCCTATCTCATTTTTAATTTTTTTCTCAAGGAATAGCAAGTTTAAAAATATGTACTGCTTCATGAATTTCCATGTCATCCTTGTTCAGGGGCCATGCTAATCCTCTGTATTGTTCCAATTTTAGTCTATGTGCTGCCCAAGCAAGCCCCTCCACCTCATTCTTAACAAGCAAACCTTCAATCACCTAAAGTTTTCGGTAAAATTCCTAGTTTAAAGAGTAGGAGGAAAGTTCAGAGCTTCAATTGTCAGTGCACACAGAACTCAGTTATATTAGAAAATGATTAACCATTTTAAAGAAGACTATTAAGCACTACTTACTTTAACAGCAAATTTCTTTGATGCCATAGTTTACTGATTCCAAAGAAATTACAGACCTTTAATAGAAAAGAGAAAGTTGTAAGTAGGTATATAAAAATCTTTCTATTTGATAATATAAAGGAGAAAGGATGGCTGAATAATCAAATATCAATAAGTATTTGCAATATAAATGTTTAGTTATGATTGGTCTTTAAAAGCTATTAAATTAGTAACTTAAAAACCACTAACAAAGGAAAGCACAGGCTCAGATGCATTCTACCAAACATTAAAGAATTAATATCATGGGGAGACTGGGTGGCTCAGTCAGTTAAGTGGCCGACTTCAGCTCAGGTCTTGATCTCACGTTGTGATTTCAAGCCCTGCGGCAAGCTCTGTGCTGACAGCTCAGAGCCTAGAGCCTGCTTCCAATTCTGTGTCTCCTTCTGTCTCTGACCCTTCCCCACGCACTCTGTCTCTCTCTCAAAAATAACATTTAAAAAATTTTTTTAAAAGAATATCAATGCTTCACAATTCTTTTTTAAAAAATACAAGCACAAGATGGGATGTCTGGGTGGCTCAGTTGGTTAAGCATATAACTCTTGATTTCAGCTCAGGTCATGATCTCAAAGGTTCATGGGTTCGAACCCTATGTCAGGCTCTGTGCTGACAGTGCGGAGCCTACTTTGGATTTTCTGTCTCCCTCTCTTTCTGCGCCCCTACCTCTGTCTCAAAACTAAAAAAAAAAATTAACATTAAAGAACAAAACCACAAGAAAAATTTCTTAAATCATTTTAAGAGGTCAATATTATCCTGACACCAACACCAGAGAAATCACAAAAAAGGAAAACTACACACTAATATCCTTTATGAATAAACACACAAAAATCCTCAACAAATATTACAAATCAAATCTAGCATATGGAGGATTATACACAATGTATAAACTTGGATTTATCCCAGGAATACAAGTTTGATTTAAAATCTAAAAATTAATCAATACAATCCATTATAAATAGAATATAAAAGAATCCAGATGGTCTAAAATTTAAAAATTATCAAAACCAACACTCTTATTAAAAAAAAAAAAAATCCACACACTAGTTAAAAGAATACATCCTCAACTGAAAAAGAGCATCTATGAAAAGCCCACAGCTAAAATCATACCTGATGGTGAAAGACTAATGATGAGGGTGGATTCTTGGATTTTTGGTCTCCTGCTCTCTCTGTCTCTCCCCCTGCTGTTTATTCTCTTTCTTACTTTCTCTCTCTCTCTCAAAAATAAGCATTTTTTAAATTTTTTTAAAAAAATTTTAAAAGAGAGTCAACTGTTTCTATACGACCCTTTACTGGGCTCAGCCAGGCAAATGCCCTCTCTCACCCCTGCAGCAAGAAATCTAGAGAATTACTTTCTGGAGAGGGTAAGGAAGAGGATCTCTGGTCTGGAAAACACCAGGCACAGCATGAAGGGCAGACTACCCTACTGAAAAAAGAAAAGGAAGATTTACAAACTTACTGATATCTTCTAACCCATACATCCCTTATGATGGTTAATTTTATATGTCAATTTATCTATCTATGCCCAGATAACTGCTAATAAGACATTATCCCTGGATATGTTTGTGAGGGTGTTTCTGGGATAAATTAGCATTTGAATTGGTGCACAGAGTAAAGCAGATGGCCCTCCCCAGTGTAGGTGGGCATCATTCAATCCATCGAAGGCCCAAATAGAACAAAAAGGTACAGGAAGAGTGAACTGGGACATTCATATTGAGTTGGGACACCCATATAGTCTGCTCTCAGACTTAAGCACTCCTGGTTTGCAGGCCTTTGTGCGGAGAATGAATTACACCAGTGACTTTCCTTGTTCTCCAGCTGGCAGACAGCAGATCATGGGACTTCTTAGTCTCCACAATAGCACGGGCCAATTCCTATCATATTTATATACACCTTACACTGGTTTTGAGTCTCCAGAGAACCCTGACTCGTATACCCTCTATCCTGACTAGGCTCTCCAAATAGGAGACTAAAACCTCCCCCTTCAAAGGACAAGACTAACCTGAAAGGCAGGATCTCTAAGTACTGACATCAGGGACTCCCCTAGGAAAAGCCTAGATAGATGGCTCTAAAGTGAAGCCCACACCCACAAGCCCCACATCTGTATGGAAAACTGATTTCCACCTTTTTACTCCCCCACTCTCAAATACATGCAAATAACCAGGAATCACTTGCTATCCAAGGAAAGACTCTTTCATGAAAGAAAACAAAACAAACAGAAAAAACAATTACTTGGCCAAAACCGAGACTATGCAGGGAAAAGGAACCATTTGTTAAGAAACTATAATTAATATCAGGGAAAAAGAAGATACTGCAATGAAAAAGCAATATATACAGTAACAAAAAATAGGGACTTTCAGAAAACAATTAAAATTATGAGAGCTGGAATAAAGAAACAACACGAATGCTGAAGGATCAAGTTCAGTAAGTCCTTCAAAAACTTCATCAAAAAATTTAAAAAGATGAAAAATAAGAGAGAACACATTAAAAATTAAAGAACCAGTACAGGAGGATCCATACATGAAAGTTGGGATGGTAACGTCTCATATTTGGGCATATATCACAGTAAAACATCAGACACTGGGAACAAAAAATTAAAAAATTTAAATTCAAAAAAATTACCAACAGTGTGGGAGGTGGATAGAAGCGGTGGTAAGAAAATATTTGGCTCCAAACTGCTCAAACCAAATCCAGAGACCAAAAGACAATAGAGAAAGATCTTCAAAATTCTGAAGAAAATTGTTTCCAACCTCCAATTGCATTTAAACAGGAGGGGGAGGGGGCATTTTTAGACATGCAAGGTCTTAAAAAAATTTAAATCCCCTGCGTCCTTTCTCAGAAAGCAACTAAAGATGTGCCTCACCCAAATGAGCAAATTAAACAAGAAACAGGAAGATACAGGAAACAGGAAGGCCACGATGGGCAAAAGGCAGAGGAAATCCCAAGATCTGGTGAAAGCAGATCCCTGCCTGAGGTCCTGGCTGAATCCAGGAGAGAACCATCAGTGCAGGCTACAGCAGTTTACCAGTCTCCAGGAGATGCAGCTTTAAAAGTGTCTGCAAGCACACAAAATTAAGTTTAGACAACTGGTGGAGAATATGAGATTGAATTAGAACAGGAACATGGAAAGCTAGGCAACTGAATAATAACAAGGCAATTACTGATACTAGGGTAAACAAAAACTGCAGGAAAATAAAAAGAGTATTTCATATACAGCTCAATTACGACTAGCATTTATAGCCACAGTAAACAAACACTGAATCGTGACTTAAACCATATTATGGTTACGACAATATTATGAGGATGGGAAATATATATATGTTTTTGTGTATTATATGGTAGGGGTATAGGCACTAAAAGCTCCTTCTAATGATAAGGGAATGTTTAGAAGCAAAGCCTAAAATCAATTAAAAAAAAAAAAAAATAACAACCACCACCAACAACAGTAATAATACAGCAGAAATATAGTAAGTTAGCTATACGGACCTAATTGTTAAGTGCTAACCTTGGCTCCAACATGAAGACTAAGTTGAAGAGAGCTGCTCTCCAGGAAGGAATGAGGTGAAAAGGATGCCATAACTCACAAGCCTTGTACATGAAACTATTTGCCTGTTTAAATTGTGTGCACAGAAGCTTTTAGAGCAGCACTGGACAAGAGAAACAGAATGCAAGCCTCAGAAGTACTTTCCAGTTTTCTAGTAGAAGCAGTTAATAAAAAAGTAAAAGAGAAACAGAAGAAATTAATTTTAATAGTATTTTTATTTAACCTAAAAATCCAACACATTATCATTTCAGCACATAATCAATATAAAAATATTTACTGTCTTGGTGTTTAAGTCTTTGAAGTCAGGTGGATATTTTATGTTTCCAGCACATTCAGACGGGCCATATGACAAGTGTTTCAGACCTGTGGTTAGTAGCCACCATAATGGACAGTGCACTTTGAGAATGCTTGGGTTTTATAACAAGAGATGCACTTACTTATGTGTCCCAAATTCACAATCTACAAAATAGGGATAGATATTATCGAAAGGATTAAATGGCACATGAAAACCCCAGTGCACTAGGCCCATAATGACTGTTAACAATTAGTCAATGGTGATTGTTTTAATTTTTTTTTAAAAGGTGATACTGTTTGGGGCGCCCGGGTGGCTTAGTCGGTTAAGCGTCCGACTTTCGCTCAGGTCATGATCTCGCGGTCGTGGGTTCGAGCCCCGCGTTGGGCTCTTTGCTGACTGCCAGCTCAGAGCCTGGAGCCTGTTTCAGTCTGTGACTCCCTCTCTGACCCTCCCCTGCTCACGCTGTCTCTCTCTCTCCTAGAAATAAATAAAAAGCATTAAAAATTAAAAAATAAATAAATAAATAAAATAAAAGGTGATACTGTTTGATTCTATTTTTTTAATGAATAACGACATCTTCATCCAAACCCCAATCACTGTAAGTATTCATTTCTATTCTCTGAATGATGTAATACAGGTGATTTAGAAAAATTTTGAAAGACCTTCACCTAGTAACTCCAATATGTTATCCCAAAAATAAGTTCCTAGAGAATCAGGAACATGTGTTTGAAACAACATTTTTAAAGTCATCCTGAAAACTTTAGGTAGATCTTTATATTATTTAAGCCTGATAAACACAAAATCATTCCCCTTAAATATATTAAATTAGGTTCGAATAATTTCTGCTAAGAATTCTTAAGTGCTTCAGCTGATAGAGAAAAGGGAGAGAGTTTGTCAGCAAGTACCCAACCAAGCTGAAGAACGTGATTGAATTATTTTTTAATTGTACACTGGTTTTCGCACATGTCCTTCCTTTCCTGAAGGACAGATGGACCACACTGAAGGCTGGAGCAAGACTTTCAAACCATATCTGCTGTTAGATAGATTATAGGCCATGTTACAGTGAAGGTTACATTTTTCAACTCACACTAAGGTTCCAGTGCCCTTTTTTAAAATACTTATTTTTATCTTCTTATTTTTATTAGTAAAGCAAGTGTAGCTGAATTCTTTTAAGGACTGGATTCTTCAAAATGTATCATTGAAGCTCCATCTCAAAAATATGACCTGTAGGAACCTAAGACTGAAAAGTATACAGTTTTGTAAAAAATAATAGTCTGCTAATGTAAAAATAGACCACATAAGTAAAAGGAACTATATAATACAGTTTGCACATATATTTTTCTTAACTCCCTTCACCTACTTCATATTTTTACCTTTTGCATATTTCCAATTCATATTTTAATATCATATGGCATTCTGCCTCTCAGTGTATATAGTTGTTTTCATTTGTTTCCACAAAGTTTGGAGGCTCCAAAATCACAACTTTAGGGCTAAGAGAGACCTTATGAATAATCTACCCAGCACTGCCATCTATTCCCCTAAAAAATATACTTGTGAGATGAGACCAGGGTCTCACAGCTGAGGGTCAAGGGCGAGAGAAGAGTCTTGCCAACTCAGCCGAGGGCAAACTAAGATGATCTGTCATCTGCAGAACTGCCAAGATCGATTGCTAACTGGACTGTCAAACCACCCCACCCCCCTACAGACAAACACCATATTCCCAAACCTCCACTGCCCACAAAGGCACAAAATCCCAACAGAGTATGACTTCAAACAGAGCTACATGAGTGCTGGTTCTCTCCTGCTAATGGAAGGAAGGAAGGAACGCTATAGCTAAGGAAACGCAGTCTGAATTAAATTTACCATTGTGCTATGTGACATGGCATATATCTTCATAAACAAAAAATAAAGTCCATCAACATAAAGCCCATAACACATCTGGATAGCCAGTGCACAGACCTTAAGCCTGCATATCCACTGAAGTTATTCCGGATAAGGAAGATGTAGTTCTTTTGCTTCATTACATCATTAGAGACAAGTGCTAGAAATGAACTAAATGGTGAACTGAAGCAGTTTGCTAATTTCCAAGTACAGTAAAACACACCATCCAGGTAGTAAGAGGTTCTCAAAGGTGAATGGCCCTCAGAGCACTGCCTGACACTAGAGGGCGCTCAAGAAATGTCTACTGAAAGAAGAAATACTCCAGATAATGGGAGCGGAGTCATTTATGCACCCAATTTATTTTTGCTGTTTTTAAAGAAATTTTCCGAAATGTATACTGAATCTTTACGACTTTCATAAAAAATGCCTATCATAAAAAAAGCTATCAGAAGATAGCTTCTACCTATCATCACACTGGGCTTCTCTGAGCTGCTACTCAACAGTGGAGCCAGTGAGGTTTCAGGCAAGGCTCCCTTTCTCCCTGCAACTTAATCAGATAAGGCTAGAAAGCCTAAGGGACCAAGTTTGTCAGGTTAATGGGGTATTTTCCAAGCCATGCATGGATTTGCATGGACTTCAGTGTGAAGGTAACAGAATGGCCTACCTTAACTATAGGGTTTCTGAAATGATGAAATGGTTGAGTCATGGTATACAGGATGGTACCCTCTGGGTTTGAGCCTCAGTATTTCACTCTTTCTGCCTCAGTAGGATAAGGCTGTTACACAGGCGGACTCTCGGATCTCTTCCATTTCAAAACCTTTGCTTTGTGATCCAAAATCCAACAGCAGTTCAAGGAACAAATACTACCAGTCTACAAATTCAAGAGGAAGAGGGAATCCCCTCCCCCCTCCACAATTCATGAAGCCCTGACAGCAAAGCCCAACAAAAGAAGTATAGGAAATGAAAATCACAGCCAATTCTACACATGAACATAGAGGCAAGAAACCTGAACAGAAGCAACTGACTCTAACAACATATGAAAACTACACCAGAACCAAGTGAAGTTTATCAGAGGTATGCAAGGTCAGTTTAACACTAGACAAATCACCATACTAAAAAATTAAAATAGGAAAAAAAAAAAACCACAAGGTCATTTTAACAGGAGCAGGAAAAAATAAAGAACATTAGGAATCTGAGTAAAGAAATTTCTTAATTATAGGAGCACATGGGTGGCTCAGTCAGAAGAGCAGGCAACTCTTAATCGCAGGATCATGAGTTTGAGCCCCACACTAGGTATAGGGAATACTAAAAATAAATAAACTGGGGTGCCTGGCTGGCTCAGTCAGTTAAGCGTCTGACTTTCGCTCAGATCAGATCTCATGGCTCATCAGTTTGAGCCCTGTGTCAGGCTCTGTGCTGACAGATCAGAGCTTGAAGCCTGCTTTGGATTCTGTGTCTCCCTCTCTCTCTGCCCCTCCCCTGCTCTCATTCTCTCTCTCTCCAAAATAAACAAATATTAAAACTTAAAAAATTCAATATTTAAATACATAAACTGTTTTTAAATATTTTATTTATTTCTGAGGGGGGGAGAGAGAGAGACAGCGTGAGCAGGGGAGGGTCAGAGAGAGGGGGAGACACAGAGTCTGAAATAGGCTTCAGGCCCTGAGCTGTCAGCACAAAGTCCAACATGGGGCTTGAACCCACAAACTGTGAGATCATGACCTGAGCTGAAGCCGGATGCTTAACTGACTGAGCCACCCAGGTACCCCTAAATACATAAACTTTTAAAAAGTTCTTAATCATAAGAAAGCATCTACAAAAAATGTAGCAAACATGCTTTGTAATAAATCATTAAAATTAATTTCTTAGAAATAGGTAGAAAATGTAGATTTCAAAATATCTTCTATGAGCACCTCAGTGGCTTAGTCAGTTGAGCGTCCAACTCTTATTTTCACAGAGCCTCCATAATTCTCTCTCTGTCTCTGTCTCTGTCTCTGTCTCTCTCCCTCACCCCCATCCTTGTCTCCTTCTCATGCTCTCTAAATAAAATTTTTTTTAAAAAGTAAAAAAATAGAATATATTTTAAACTAGCATCCCACAAATATAAAATATCTAGGAATACATCTAGGAAATGTGGAAGTCCTCCTCAAATTGCTCTTCCAACTTACTGCAGTTCTAAGCACAATTCTGAATAAGGAATCTGAGAAAGAGCAAAGAGGACTAAGATACTTGAAGGAGAGAAAAGAAGAAAAAACAAAGGAGGGAGTTTGTCTTACCAGATGCAGGAAAATTGCAACACTACAGCAAATAAAATAATATGTACTGGCAAAGGGGTAAATGAGCCAAAGGGACAGACCACACGGACTAGAAAGAAACAAACCCATCTGCTAATGGAAATGGATGATAGAAGAGGCACTGCACGTCAGTGGGAAACAAAGGGAGCATTCATTTAATACACTGTGGTGGAACAACGATCTACCCATTCGAAAAGAGATGAAATTCACACAGTATTTCACACAACACACAAGACTCAATTACAGATGGACTAAAAACTCAAATGAAGAAAACTAGAACCTCTTACAGAAAGTTTTCAAGGACTCAAAGAATTTTTTTTTTTAAGTTTACTTATTTATTTTAGGAGAGTAAGGGCAGAGAGAGAGGGAGAGAGAGAATCCCAAGAAGGCTCCATACTGTCAGCACACAGCCTGACATGGGGCTCCATCTCAAACTGGGAGAGATCATGATCTGAGTCAAAATCTCAAGTCAGATGCTTAACCAACTGAGCTACCCAGGTGCCCCTGAAGGAAGAGTCTTTAAACTGGACTCAACAAGCACAGACCATAAAGAAAAAAAAATTGGTAGATATGGCCATGTGAAAATTAAAACTTGGGGCACCTGGGTGGCTCAGTCGGTTAAGCGTCCGACTTCAGCTCGGGTCATGATCTCACACTTTGTGGGTTCGAGCCCCGTGCCGGGCTCTGTGCTGACAGCAAGCCCAGAGCCTGGAGCCTGTTTCAGATTCTGTGTCTCCCTCTCTCTCTGGCCCTCCTTGCTCATGCTGTCCCTCTCTCTCTCTCAGAAGTAAATAAAAAAAAAAAAAAATTTAAAAAAAAAAAAAAGAAAATTAAAACTTCCCCACAGACTGATGGAAATAGTTGCAATTCACAAATCCAACAAGTCTTATAATTAGAACATATAAAGAACTCTCAAAACTCACAAGTAAAAAAACCACAATGCAGCCAGAAAATGGGCGAGAGACATGAACAGATATCTCACCAAAGAGGATATACAAGCAGGATGTCAAACAAGCACGTGAAAAGATGTTCAACATCATCAGCTCTCAGAGAAATGCAAATAAAACCCCAATAAGATATCACCACAGAACCTACCAAAATGTTAAATAAAATGCCAACACCAAATGTTGATGAGGATGCAGAGAAAACAGATCTCTCATGACTGTAAAACTGGTACAGCCACAATGGAGAAGAGAGAGGTTTCTTATAATACTAAATATGCACTTACCATATGACTCAAAAACTCACTCCTGGAAATTTATCCCCAGAGAAATGAAAACCTCGGCTCACATAAAAATCTGTATACATAAGTTTAAAAACTGTGGTTTAGTGTAAAATAAAAATACTAAGAAGACTATAAAAAAAAATCTGTATACCAATGTGCGCAGCAAACTCTACTCATAATAACCCAAAACTAGAAACAACCCAGATGTCCTTCAACGGTGAATTGTTAAGCAGACTGTGGTCTATCTATACCATGGGATATTACTCAGCAATAAAATGGAATGAACTCTTTTGTTGATACAGGTAACAACTTGGATGGATCTCAAGGGAATTATGCTGAGTGAAAAAAAGACAATCTGAAAAGGTTCTTTCATGTATTATTCCATGTATATAACATCCTTGAAATAACAAAATTATAGAAGCGAATAACAGATTAGAAGTTGCCAAGGATTAAAGATGTGGAAGAAGTATGTGGTTTTATACAAAGAGGTAGAAGAAGGAGCTGATGGCAATGGAGTTCTGTACCTTGACTGTGGTGTTGGTTACCTGAACACACATGTGATAAAATGGCACAGAACTAGATAAATACATGTAAAACTGCTTAAATGTAATAACTCTGGACTGTACCAATGTCAGTTCTCTGGCTTTAATGTTTACCAGGTACAGAGGACCCCCACCCTCTCTTTTCTGCCTGTGCATCCATAATTATCTCAAAATAAAACACTTACAAAAAATAAAACTTCTATTCATCAAAATACACCATAAAGACATGGGGTGGGGGGGGAAGAAGAGTTGACAAACTGGGACAAGATATTTACAAAACATATAACCAGCAAAAAAACGACAATCCAAAACTAAACAATCCAATAGAAAAATAGGCAAAGGTGGTACTCAGAGCAAGGCATCCCTGTCTCCAGCCACATATGTAGGTCTGGCAAGGCAGTGGGAAACGAAGGTGGAAGTTTGCTGATCCCTTGTATTATTTATCCCTTCACAACCACCGTGCAACAACCAATCAAGACTCTCTTACCTCCTCTGGGGAGATGGGAAGGGTACATCTCTCACTATTCTTTCATGAAAGCTGAAAAGCATGAAGTCTAAATAGAGAAAGACCATTACCAGGGAATCTGGAGAAAGCACACACTCTGCTCTCTTCTCTTACAGCAGGCACAGTGCCCATCATCTGGGACAGAACAGATGACAGTCAAAGGTGGATCCATCTGCCTCCCACATGAAGGAAAAATTATTACTTGGTGATGCCAGGAGGTTCCAGACCCCAAAGAGTTGGTTACCCTGAAAGTCCCCACAACCACAGCCTTTTAAAGTACCTCCTGTTTCCATCTGTACACTGCTTCATCCCCAAAGCCATCACTAGAGGTAATTGAGCAGAACTGTGCGCTGGGATCTCCCACACTTTCACAAGCCCTCTGCCCACACCTGTACCCCACAGCTCAGGCAACTTCACAGCTTCAGTGCTCCCACACAGCCAACTCCATCATGTGTCCTTGAACATGCTGGTCCAACCATTCCCACCTTCACCCACACAGGCGGTCCTAGAGAATTTCCTCACCCTCCTAAGAGGAGTTATCCTCTGAAACCCAACTCAGACACCACCTGCTCCTTGGAGGCCTCCATAAATCTCCAGAGTGAATAACTCTCTTCTCTGAGCAATATCTGCACCTTATACCACCACTACTTTCATACTTAGCTCAGCAAAGTACACATAACTCTAGTTTTCATTCTGTCTCCTGTGCCTGACATAAGGGTCCTGAGGACAAGGTCCATCCCTGTCTTGATACCTGGTGCAGGGCATAGGTATGCATCAGAAGTGTGCTGACATGACCCTATTGATGTTACTAAATAAGTGGCTACAGACTGTTATTTTTTCTACATTTATACCTATTCACTTAATGCATCCTTACTGTCCCCACATCCCAAATTCCACATTAAGCCTTCTTAAAAGGAGGTCAAAGCACCCTGGACCTATTTCAATACATAAATAACACTTAAGTTGAATGTATCACCAGCCTCCGTTGAAAGACTTGTAATATACATAAACTTGTAAAAAGAAGATCAAAGTGCTTCCTCTTGAAAATAATGGGCAACAGATCAGAAGTATTGTTGAAGTTTAGGCTATAACTGTGAGTTTTTCACTGCATGATTTTTTAAAAAAATACTTACATTCTAACATGCATTTGAATGGAAAAGATATCATTAGCCTCTGTATTCACTCAATGTTAAATCTGGGAACAAACAGGTTTTTCTAGACTGTTTTACTGATCATTAAAAAGTAACACACACACACACACACACAGAGCAAGTATGCAATTTAAGAAACTACTTTCCTGGGCCCTTAAAGTTGCCTCCAGGAGGAAGCAACAAGTTCATTGCCTGGAGTTTAAAGCATAATGTTAAAAAAGTCTATCAGAGCTTCCAGTTCAAGTCCAAGTTCAGTGGAATTTTTATTTTAATTTGCCTGATTTCAAGATGTTCAGGACAATCTCCAAAAAGATCAATTTTCCAAATATCTGAAAACAATTTACATGAGTATGCCAAGAAGTTAAAGTATATTATAAACCTTCAAAATAATAGCTCTTCTTCTATTCTGCATTCTTGAGCCGCGTTCCCTGGCCTGAGAATAGGCATTCTTTTCACGAAGAGGAGACTTTGAAAGAGTATGACCCCTCCAAAAATATGCGTACATAAATGTCTTTCACAGAGAAGGAAAGATTCTAAGATTCCTAAGAAAATTAATTTGGGGAGGGAATGGAAGTAGATTAAACATTATCACATGATTGTCCTGTCATTTAAATACAAAGAAGAGATAAATGCTAATAAAGAAAGTCAGTGACCTTCTAGATTATTCTGTGGGAAAATCCAAGGCACTCTGAAATTCACATTTGTCTTCCTTTTTGAATTGCTGGCCTGTGTCATAAACCAAACAATTACTCCAGATTAAGAAGACTCGAAATTAACTTTAAGGTTTCTAGTCTCTGGATTGCAAATTTTATCAAGAAAATTATTATACTTCCTTTTTTCATCTTACAAAGATTTCATTAACTATGGGAGCAGAAACAGAAAACAAAGGCCCAGAACTCCTGAAATTGTGAACAACTCACGAATTGGAAATAATTTCATTCTCTACCCCAACAATATAATTTTATCACAGAAACACACACACACACACAGCGAAAACCAGTATCAAGAAAGATATCACAAGCTTTAACAAAATACCAAGGAAAACTGACAAATGAGCAAAGATGTTGGTGGTGACAACTTAGATAAAGCTTAAGGAGACAACCTCAGTGTAAGAAAGAATCAGCTTTTCCTATTACTCAAATGGTCATTCTGAATTCCAAAATCAGCTTTTAAAAGAGGAAAACAAAAACGAAAAAACAGGGAAGCTCTAACAGTGAAAAGTGGATAATGCAAGTGACAAAAATATAAGGGCTTTTTTCTTTTTGTCTTTAAATGTAGGTCAAATATTGAAATCCTCTACCAAAAAATAATTCCACAGAACAGTCCTATCTTTCAGTCACTCTACATCCTTAATCCAGTCAGTTAGCCCATGATCTGGGCCCCTCATTTCTTGCTATGCCCATAGAAACTCTTCACCGGGCCTGGCATGGGATGCTTCATTTATATGCAAGATCTAATTCTTATTTAATACTTTGTCAGAAATATACACAGGCACCTGCTCATGGGGAGAGTCATGGTCTTCAGGTTCTAGTAAAACAGACATGAATTCAAATCCTGCCTCTTCAAGTGATCTCAGACAAGCTACTCAATTCTTCTGTCTCGAATTTTCTTATCTATTAAGTGGGATAATAACGAGTGTCTATCTCCAGGGTCCTATGAGGACTACGTAAGATCTGATATGTAGTATTTGGCAGAGTTCCTCGTTCAGTCTCTGTTAACCATAATCATTATAAACATTGCAGGGCACAGACAGCTCCTAATCAATCCACTTCATAGTCCAAGCCCCACTCTGATAACTGTTTTCCCAGCACCTTCACAACACAAAATAATTTCTGATAATCATTAACATAATTGTCATAAAATCTAATGTTTTTGATGTGAAAACCATAGACATGGAATACAGATCTTTAGTTGCTACTTGGGGGCGGGGGGAGAGGATTACTACAAGGGAGTAGCAGGAGGGAATTTGGGGGGTGTGGGAGGGGGGTGATGGAACTGCCCAGCATTCTGATTGACAGTGGTTACAAAACTCAGTGCACTCGTCGAAATTCATGAAAGTGTATACCAAAAAGAATGAATTTTACCATATGCAACTATAAAATATTTTTTAATTGCAAAACAAAAAATTCCAACTAGAGAAATCAAAATAGTGACACAAATGAAATTCAGTGTCTGAGACATTATAACAGAAATATTCTATATATTATCTTATAACTAACATAAGTCAAATCCAATTTTAGTTACCAGCTCTGATTTATTCAAGCACAAAATGTCAATACTATAATAATCAGGAAGCACTGCTTTTCTATAATAGAAGCAAAGACTTTTTAAAAAAATATTTATTTATTTAGAGACAGAGCACAAGTGAGGAGGGGTGGCGAGAACGGGGGGGGGGAGAGAATCCCAAGCAGGCTCCACACTCAGCGCAGAGCCTACAAACCGTGAGATCATAACCTGAGCCAAAATCAAGAGTCTGATCCTTAACTGACTCAGCCACCCAGGCGCCCCAGAAGCAAACTTTAGAAATGTACCTACACCAACACTAAATGAGCGGTATGCTCCATTTAGATCTCTACTTTGTTGCCTAATGAGTAGGTTTTTTAGTGTGCACCCATTATCGTTTTCAATCTCCAAAAAGTAATATACAAGTAGTAGGCTTTTTTTTTTTTTTTTTTTTTTATTTCTAGGAGAGAGAGAGACAGCATGAGCAGGGGAGGGTCAGAGAGAAAGGGAGTCACAGACTGAAACAGGCTCTAGGCTCTGAGCTGGCAGTCAGTACAGAGCCCGACGCGGGGCTCGAACCCACGAACCGCGAGATCATGACCCAAGCGAAAGTCGGACGCTTAACCGACTAAGCCATCCAGGCACCCCACAAGTAGTAGGCTTTTAAGATTTAACACAGCTTAAAATAATTAGGCATGTACATATCAAGTGACACAGTCACTAAAAAGTCAAGGCATGCATTTTGCATTTTAAAAAGGCAAATTTTTGACTCAGAAAACATTAATCCATAAACTACAAAATGCAAAGGTAAAAAAAAATCCCAATACATACACATGTACACATTTTGCTAGTCATCTCCTGGTTTCAATGTACATAAAAGGCATGGCTACCAAATCATTAGACTTTTTTTCCCCAATTCAAATAAGCTGAAGAAGAACAAAGCAATGTGAAAAACCTAAATGTCCTTCAACTATTGAATGTGTAAACAAATTACAGTACATCTAGCAAGATACTACCTAGCAATTAAAAAGAAATGAACTATTGATACTTGCAACAAAAAAGGCCCTCAATCATGAAAAGAAACCAGACACTCCCATAACTCCCATCAAAAAAGAGCATGTACTATATGATTCCTTTGAGATAAACTAGGAAATGCAAACTTATCTATAATAACAGAGAGCGGATGAGTGGTTGGCTGAAAGTTGCCAGAGGGATTATAAAACAGCAAACGGAAATTGGGGTGACTGATGGATATATTCATTACCTTGACTATGGTGATGGTTTTACTGGTATACACATGTCAAGCATATCAAACTATATACTTTAAATATGTGCAGATTACTGTATGACAATTACAGATATAACACGGTGATATTCCGGGTTCAGCCCCACACCATCACAAAATAGTGATTATCAAAATGAAAGAAGTCAAATAAATTTTTTGGTGCCCCAGTGCATATAAGATTGATGTTTAAGCTATACTAGTCTATTTAGTACATATCTAGTACATTGCTTCAAAAAAGCAATGCAACTAAAAAATGCTTTATTGCTAAAAACTGCTAATGATCACCTGAGCTTCCAGCAAGTTGAAATCACTGATCACATAGCACCATAACGAGTATAATGAAAACATCTGAAATTCTGCGAGAATTATCTAAATGTGACAGAGAAACATGAGGCAAACAAATGCTGTTAGAAAAATGGCACTAATAGGGGCACCTGGGTGGCTTAGTCGGTTAAGCGTCCGACTTTCGCTTAGGTCATGATCTCGCGGTTCGTGGGTTCGAGCCCCGCGTCGGGCTCTGTGCTGACTGCCAGCTCAGAGCCTGGAGCCTGTTTCAGAGTCTGTGACTCCCTCTCTCTCTGACCCTCCCCTGCTCACGCTGTCTCTCTCTCTCCTAGAAATAAATAAAACATTTAAAAAAAAAAAAAAGAAAGAAAGAAAAATGGCACTAATAGACTTGCATAGCGCAGGGTGGTCCCGAACCTTCAACTTGCAAAAGCACAGTAAAGATATGCCTATATTCCTCAATAAGGCTGCTTAAAAAGAAAAAGACCATTAAAAAAAATTCATCTTCCTAGTATATTGTTTAGACCACCACCATCTCTTCCAAACAGGTGAATGTAGAAAACTTATGGAACTTTTCCCCTTAGTGACTTCCATGCATGAACAAAATCTTAATAACCCAAAGATTTGATAAATAACAATGGTTAATATTCACATTGCTGTGATCACGTGCCAGACCTTGTTTTAAGCACTTTTCTAATATTCACGTATCTAACCCTCACATCAACCCTATTTTACAGAGAAGACTTAAGTACAGAGAGCTACGTGATCTTCTCAAGGTCACACTGCTAGTAGTAGGTGGAGCAGCTAGGATTTGAACCCCCAGTGTGTGACTCTGAAGTTCATTTTTAAATTCATTACCCTGCCCACTATGCTTTACTGGCACACACAAGACAAGACACAATTTGTGAACAACAAAAGCAATACATATTGCACTTAAAGAATATTTGCTCATACTCACAGAAGTATTTGCTACATTTTGAAAACTCACAGAAGGTTAAATTTACACACACACACACACACACACACTGGGGCACCTAAGTACTACTCAGTCTGTTGAGCATTGACTCTTGATTTCCCCTCAGGTCACGATCCCAGGGTCATGGGATCCAGCCCTGTGTCGGGCTGCGCTCTGAGCTTGGAGCAGGATCCCTTACCCCTCTCCTTGCCTTGTGCATTCTAATAAAAAAAGAAAAAAATTAAGTAAATAAAAATATTTTTAAAAGAAAACTTCAATTCTTTTCCCAATTAATAGGTGGAAAAAAGACAAGAAAGACAGAAAGGCTGGACGACTTGCTGAGCACATAGAACAGTTCCTGGGAAGCTGGTTCACCACATTTTCAGTCCAATTCTCTCCAATGGGTTCAAATTCCTAATTATTTTAAGTAAATCTATCTAAGGGACAAAAACCTAAATATGAAAACCGTAAAAGTAATTTGTTGTTCTCTCAAATACCTTACTGGTTCCTAAATTCCATCCACAGAGTCTAAAACTCTGCAGATAGGGACACCTGGGTGGTTCAGTTGGCTAAGCGCCCGATTTCGGCTCAGGTCATGATCTCACAGATCGTGGGTTGGAGCCCCGCGTTGGGCTCTGTGCTGACAGCTAGCTCAGAGCCTGGAGCCTGTTTCAGATTCTGTATCTTCATCTCTCTCTGACCCTCTCCTGCTCACACTGTCTCTCTGAGAAATAAGTAAATAAATAAACATTAAAAAAATTTTTTTAATAAATAAATAAATAAAACTCTGCATAGAGTGGCCTGGAGTCTTTTTTTTTAAATGCTGTCCCCACCCCCCCACCCCCAGGTGATTTTCAGGAGCAGCATGGATTGAGAATTCCTGAAACAAATGAGATTTAGATTTCTCATTTAAAAAAGACAGGAGAGCAAAATGCCATAAAATATTGGTAAAATATGGGCCAGGGTTTTCCAAGTCGATATTGAACTGCTGAATGCATCCAGGCTTTTGAATTCAACTTGTAATAAATTAAAAGTAAAAATATGCACAGAGGAAAAAAAAGTGCATACAGGTGTTGCCATGGCAACAGTTACATAGTATACCAGCATGCAAGATTCTCAGCTTTTCAGAATGTTAAATTGGCATTCTGACATCAAACTGATGTACGAAAGCAAAAGAACATATGTCACATGTCCACTGCATGTAAAATATGGAATAAACTAACAACATATTGTAAACTGTTTAAGACGCACAGGTTGAAAAGAGACAGCCTATATCTTTAGTTTGTGCCCTGAATTAATGTTCCTTGAACTTTAAGGAGCACTCTCTAGAAAAGATTCTGATCCAGTGGGTCTGGAGTTCTGAAACCAACGTTCCTAAGAGACTCCCAGGTGATGCTTGTCAGTAGACCACACTTTGAGCAAGACCCTAAGTATCTTGAATATTGATCATCAAATCGGCCAACTGGCCTACAAGTATGGTGGTGTCTAGGACCCAAACAACAAGTATCAATACAATTTATTCCTAGTATGGAAAAAAATTTTAAAACGTGAGGATACTGAGGAAGAAGCCAGGTGATATTTAGTGTAAGAGTCTAGCAGCCGACGAACCATAGACTATTGTTACTTGCCACAACCTAGTAGCTGTCGGGGTCAGTTAGAATGTAAACTCCATGACAGAAAGGGGTTGTTTGGTTTACCGCAGAATCTCGATGACTTAGCACACATTAGGTACTCAATAAATCCAATGACTGAATGGATGAACGGGCAGTATATACAGACACAATCCATCTTTACGTCACAACCTAAAAATGTCTGAGACTGTATTTGTACAAATGGTGCTCGGCATTCATAGTTTGATACAAATACCTGGCCCATTCATTGTACTCTATTTTGTCCCCCAATAAAAACCCAAAAAATTCTTCAGAGTAATACTTCCACTTTTAAGTCCAGGTTTCTTGCTCCTGTTAACAAGTCTTTAGCACGTTGAAAACAATGAAAAAAGGTGGAAGCACAAGGGAAAGAATTCAGAAAAGACTCAAAAATCAAAGAATAAAAAAAAACCAGAGGGGGGAAGAAAATGGGCAGATAGTTCAGTGCAAGTGAAGGAATATTTCAGGTTGTCAGGAGTTCCATGTTCTTACCTATGATGGTGGCAGGGTTTGGGTTCGGGTTTTTATTAGTTTTGTTACTGTCCAGGGTCACTGGTGGAGGAGTACTTGGCGGAGCAAACTCAGGCTCCACAGGGAGCAGGCTCTGAAGCCCACCTTCAGATGCTTTAGGGGTTCAAGCTTCGGCCTTACTTCCCCTTTCCCAGTGTCTCCCCGCGCGCTGGGAAAAAGCAGCCGCTGCCCAAACACAAAACGGCCTGGGCAGCCTCACGGTCGCCTTGAAGCCATACCAGGACTTAAGATGGCTGCGAAACACTGTGAAGGACCTGAACAGGGCGAAGGATCTGCCCGAAAGAAAAATGGCTTCCTCCCGTTTCTCAAGAACCGCCCGAAACAAAAATGACGACTATGGCTGGCTGTTCAGAGACTAAGAAATCAGTGACTGATTGGCAAGTAACGAATCACCGTTACCCATAGTGCTAGACAGCGGAGGTGATGGAGAGAAAAATTAAACCCCGCATTTTTGTGGCACAGGGCTTCTTGATACCGGGAAGTTAGTAGCATAAGAATTAGATTATAAAAACGGTTGGAATGTAAAGGCAGCTTTCACAATGCCGGATAAACTCTAAAATAGCGAGAAGCGTAATTCCCTCCTTAATTACTTTGAATGCTACAAGAGAATGAAAGTTTTGCCTTCGAACTAAGAAGCAGGATAGGCAGCGCCAAAATTACCCACTCTGTGGGGGGTACGAATCGGCGGCCTCCCAACCGCCCCGTAAGCCCGCCCCTACTGAGGGCGGAGGGCAAAAGCGGTCTGAAGGCGGCCCGCTCGCACTGCGCATGTCCACTTTGCAGTGCGCTCCGCGAAGCGGTGACGGTCCGTTCCTTTCCTCCCGGTTTCGGAGGCGCACGTAAAAGAAGGCGGGGAGGCGGCGCCGAAGACGAATCGCGCCTCGTGATTGGTCAAGTCTGGGAGAACGGAGGGCTGCCACGAACTGCTGACGACTGTGTCGTTCGTTCAATAAATGTTTCCTAAGCGCGAGCCACGAGGCAGATACTGTGCCCTAACAAGTCCGTTTGATGTCATTTAAATTCTTTAGTTGAAACACATTTGCGGAGACTGAGTCTGAATAAGCTCCGCCCCCGGGCTCTCCTCGGTCGGGGCCAAAGGTTTCCTGGGCTGAGACGCTAACTAAAACCCGGAGACGCGGATTTTCAGCAGCGCACGCGCCAACCACGGAACTACGCATGCTCAGTCCCGCAGCCGCGAGCGCAGGTTGCCGGGACGCGCGGCGCCGCCTGCGTGCGACTCTGCCCCTGGGGCCAGCTGGTGGCGGCGGCCTAGAGGCTCAGCGGCTGGTGGGCAGGTGAGAGCGCTGGAACCTCAGGTGGAGAAAACCTGCTTTCTCCCTGGCCGAAGAGAGGGGAGGTGGGCTTGTTGGTGCCCCCTGCCCGCTCTCAGAAAGGTCACTGGTGTCCTCACTGAAGGATATTTGGGGGCGGGGACAAGGAGGTCGGCTCCTTAGAAAACTAAACACTTCCCCTTAAAATAGCCATAGGCAGTAGATACTTGTAGGTGGAGGGAATGTGAATGGCGAGGGTAGTGTGGCTGGAGTTCCGGGTGTAGACCCTCTTCCCCTCGCGTCTGCGCGGCCCCGCGGTGGAGTAAGATGGAAAAGGTGTTCCAGTGAAAGCACTGATTGTACCTGCGCTGGCACCTTCTGGCCGAAACCTGTGTGGCTCGTCTGTCACTCCTTCGCGGGGAGAGGGCACAGCATGCCTGTGTCTGGCTGGGAGGTGAGGGCCACCCTGTGACGTGGAACTGGAAGTCAGCACTGTTGGACAGCAGGGTTAGTGCCACCTGCTTGCAAGCAGAAGCAGGACTCCCAGGACTTTTGACCTTAGGGGGACGGAAGTCCTTTTGAGTTGAAGACGTTCTGGGTCATGTTCATCTTCTCCGATAGGACCATGCCCAAATTGTGCTTCAGAGATTCTCAATTCAGGCAGTTTAGTCATTCATTAACCTCCTTAATTTATCTATTTATATATATATATATATATACACCATATAAATGTATATTGTGTACGTGTATATACAATTGTGGTTGTATACACACAGGCGCACTGAGTTAGCAGATGCAGCAGTGACCAAAACACATATTCCTTGACCACCTAGAGCTTATATTCTAGTGTTGGGAGAGGAAACCATAAACAAGGACACTAACAATGAACAGAGTGTTTCCAGATTATCCTAGGTTGGATTCCCAGCGAAAGAGATTTGTGGGCAGAACATTTATTAGGAAGAGTTTTTCTGGATCTTACCAAGGAAGAAAGGAAGCAGGAATGGGTGGACAGAAAAAGTTCAGCAGCAGTGCAGTCCCAAGGGAACTCTAGGTACTGGTTTGGCCCTTCAGAGGTGTTCCAAGTTGGAGGGAAGGGCCAAGTCTTTATACCTGGGCAGTCATTGTATGCCTGTAGCCCTAGAAAGAGTTTTCAGCCAAGTCTGTCTCGGAAGGGGTCTAACAACTGAGAGCTGGCCCAGCAGTGCCAAGAGCTGGGGAAATAGGTCTTTCATTTTTAAAGGGGATCAAGGTGGCACATCACATCATTCAACAGAATGGTAGGGCTTTGAAGGTAATTGTGGGATGTGCTAGAGAATACTGAGGGTGGGAGAGGGAAGAAACTTTAGACTGAGTGCTCAGAGAAAGATTATCTGAATAGGTGATGTCTGAACTAAGCGCAAGAATGAACCACCCTGTGTAGGACAAAAAGAGGAATTCGTTCTACTTTCTGTTACACACTGAGAATATAACGGAGAAATAACAAGTGGCTGCTACCTCCTCAAATGGGTGGCTGTACCTGGTTTTTATAGATATTGACTCCCTGCTACTACTAAAGATGGAGTGTGTAAAAATAGATGGAAGATAGAAACAGAGGCCAGAAGTTTTGAGAAATTAGTCAAGTTGGTAAAGGCGTTTAATCTCTACAGGTTTGGTTGTTTTTTTCATGTGTGTGTTGTTTGTTTGTTTTTGCTCGTATACAGCACTTAATCATGTTTTATTTGGATTGTGCCTTTCTCTTCTCAGGTTTCTATTCTCTTTTGAGGACAGGAACCATGCTTTATTCAGTTTGGTAGTCCCACCACACTCACACCACGCCCCCACCCAGCCTTATGCCCTGCCAGCACCTAATAGACACTAAGAAAACATTCAAATAAAATTAATCTCACACATACTTGAAGTGAACATTGATAGGCCCTAAGTGATATAAACAGTTTGGGGACCTGTCTTTACAATATTCCTCAGTTTTATAAATTATAACCAAGTGTTAGTTGAAATACTAGATGATAATATACAATTGCTTTGGTCAAACAGGAATCTCCAGACGTGCCTATTTCTGTTAATTTGTATTAAAGATAATATACTTCCAATAATAATAATAGTTGCCGTGAATTGAATGCTCCCCACATACTCGACCCTATACTAAGCAATAAATACATAAATATAAATATGTAGTGTTTTTCATAATATAGCTGATATTACAGATTATTAAATTGAGGCAGGAGAGAAGTGATTTGTCCAAGATTATAACTAATTTGCAGTGGTTAGAATTCGATTCCTATCATTACTTAATGCCTTTGCTCTTAAGTAACCAACAACATTTCTGAAAATATAGTCCACTAGGACTCTCATATTTAATCCCTTGGCAACTCTATTAGCTGTTATCAGAGAAACAAATAAATTAGTCACCCTGTTTTTGCTGTTTTGCTCTGTGGTTAAATTTTCCTGTTTCCTTCAAAATTTGCTTTCCTGGCTTTCACTGTAGGAGTTTGCTATCTTTCCTTTAACCTCCTGGAATCTGATTTTAGATCCACCCTGATCTAATCAGAATAGCCCCAAAGATCTCAGAACCTTCTTCATGAGAATCAGAATATTTTTATTCACCTCCAGACTAACTGAAATTGCCCAGAGAAGCGAGCCTCCTTTATGAGGACCACGGTCCCTTAGTCTGGGCAGTCATTCCAGTCCCTTCTTGTTCCTCCTACACTCTAGGTTGGCTCCATTCCTTTTGAAGTAATTGAAATAAGAGTAATAGTCAATAATCAGAGTCCAGACTAAGTGCCAGGTATTGTGCTAACTTCACAACAACCTTGTAATATGGAAGCCCTTACATTCATTTTACAGATGATGTAACTGAGGCTTAGTGAGGTTAGTGGCTCATCCAAGGTCACACCTAGTAGTAAAGTGTGGGGGTGGAGATGGAAAGCTGGGATTCCACAGTTCATCCCCTTAATCACACTATAAGCAGTGCATGCTTACTAAAATGATTAACTGTGCTCTACCTTCTGAAAACTGGTCGACAGGAACTAGATCCTGGTGGGTGTCTTATGCTGTCCTAAGGAATTTAGATTTCACCTTCTAATCAAAAATGCTTCTAAGCAAAGCCTAACAATCAGATGTGGGTTTTTTGCAAGACGGCTGTTAAGTGTGTGGAGTGTATTTAGTGAATAGTAAAGTAGAACAGTGATTCTCAGACTTTAACTTCAAAATTACCTAGAGAATATGTTAAAACACATTACTGGACCTCCCTAGAGTTTCTGATTTGGTAAGTCAGAGGAGGCCCACAGAATTTGCACTTCTCTTAAGTTCCCAGGTGATGCTAATGCTACTGGTGAGGGGACCACATTTTGAGAGCCACTGGATTATAAGCAAGGATGTCATGTGAAGTCATGAGGGTCAGGACTTTGACAGTGGGGAGAACTTATATATAACCTGTCGGGTCAAATGGTAGGGCTGGGTCACTGATAGAATGAGGAATATAAGAACGGTAGAGACCACTATATACAGAATTGAATGGCTTAGCAGGTAATGTCTTTCGTGTTTTAGTTTTTTGTCAAAACAGGAAATAGAGGTAAAACAACAGTTTGGAAATGAAAGAGGATTCATATTTATATGAGATGAGTTGAGACTGTGGGTACAGGTAAAGGTGAATAGCAGTTGGCTATGTGGGTACAGGCTGGAGATGAAGGTGCAGTAGTTGTTAATGGATGCATTATAATGAAGCTTTGATGTGAATGAGACCACCCAGAAAATGAACGGGGTGGGGGGAGAAGAGGGGGAGACAACCAAGGACATATCTTTGATAAGGGTGAATAGGTGGATGAAGCCATTAAAGGAGACTGAGAAGGAACAGACTGGAGTCCCAAGTACTTAACGGAGTTTCCAGAGCACATCAAAATGCTTCAGAGATCAAGTAAGGGGAGAGATTGGCGATCTTTACGGTCAGAGCAGTTTCCATGGACGGTGTAACAAAAGCAGATTACTTGAGTTTGAAAATGAAAGTGGAAAGTGATTCTAGGAAAAGATTCCTTATTTGAAAGGAATCAGATTGTGTAGTCACTGGAAGGGAGACTGGTAAAGGACCCTTGCTTTAGGAATTTGTTTTTCGTTCTTTACAGTGGGTAACAATAGGTTTTGCTGTTATACCCAGATCGCAGTATCCTCACCGACCAGAGACCACCAGGGAGACCAAGTCACGCATGCAAAGGCAAAGGGCTTTATTACGGGCTTAAGCTCGGGCTCCCAGACTTCATCAGCATATGGGTCAGTGCTGAGAGCCTCGAACAAGGGCAGAATAGGGTTTTTATGGGGTTTGAGATGGGGGAGTTACAGAAGTTGTGACATGGGAACAGTGATCCAATCATAATAATTCAACATCATTGACAGCGGGTTTGACCATACACATTGTCTAGAGCATTCGTTACTTTTGGCGGGATCCAATTACAACATTTAGAGTACCTTTAAATTCAACCAATCACAGAGCGAGCCTAGGGTCTTGTTCGGGGACGAACAGGTTAACTTTAACATTAGGTAACAGGGTCCTATCTATAGTTTCTATCTCCAGGCCTCTCCCTTAGTAATGTGGAGGGTGGTCGCTGGACTTTCCTGATTGGGTGTTGCAAGGGTGGTTTCTCCTGCCTTGGGCAGTGTGTAACTGCCTGATAGTTTTGGGAAAACTGAAACTCAGGCCTTCTAGTTCAGAGGGGAAACTTAAAGCCTGTCATGGAGTCAGTTTGGTTTAGACGTTTAGACTTGTGGCCTTACATTGCAAAGGGGGAAGACCCCCTTGTATCATAAGTGGGAGGTGGGAGATATAAGAGTTAGTTAGTTAGGGGTAGTCTCTTTTCCTGAAGAGACACCGGGAAAGAGGTTAAGATGAGAGTTAAGATGGGTGGGTAGGTTCTTACATGTGAAACAGGAAATTGAGGGTGCTAATACGCAGTAGCCACAATTTCTTCTGGCCAATAAGTTAGCCGCATTAAAAATAGAACTTGCTGGAGTCCCGCTCCAGCCAGGTCCAGGGGTCCCTGAAGGATGGACGTTGTTGGCGAGGGAGGGATGAGAGAGGCACGGGATTCTTTCTGGTCACCATCCAGGCCTCTCCACACTGTCTGAGACTCAACTTTATTTTTTGATTTAGTGTTTGGGGGAATGGCACACAAGTGGCATTCTGATGATAAATCCTTATCAGTAAAAACTTTCGGGAACATTGATATGCAAAAGATGGGGAACAGCCCAGAAGTGTGATTCTAATGATAAATCCCTCCATCAGTAAAGGTTTTCCAGAACATTGATACGCAAAAGCATGGGGAAGAGCCGTTTACTATGGCATCAGCATAGTAAAGGCGAAAGTTACACTCATCATCGCTTAATGGGAGGTATTAAGAAAAACAGATCTTTCTGGTAAGCAATATTGTTCCCATAACCACAAAAGAAGTTCCTTCATTAAGTTCCTTCACAGAGTGCAATCAGCATATCAAAACCAGAATGAGTCACTCCTAATATCAATTAACAAGGTGAATTGGAGGTTCGTACTCAAGCTGAAATAATTGGGTGCAGGTGGATATCGGGGTCGCCATCTAACAGTAAGAGTCCATGCAACTTACCTTACCCTCATAAGGAGTTTTTTCAACCTATGAGTTCATAAACGGTTCCCAAAAAGAACTCTTGAAAATGATGACAATAGGGGCACCTGGATGACTTAGTCAGTTAAGCATCCAACTTCAGCTCAGGTCGTGATCTCATGGTTTTTGGGTTCAAGCCCCTCTCTGCTAGTAATGGAGCCTGCTTGGGATTCTCTCTCTCTCTGTCTCTCAAATAAACTTTCCAAAAAATTTTTGTTTAATTAAAAAAAGAAAAAAGTAAAGATAGAAATCACCATTTTAGGATTCAGAGCTAACCAGGGGTATCCCTAAGGGGCCAATTAACTGCACATTTAATCTGGAACAGTCTGGCTTTCAGCATGATACCCACTCCTCTTCCCTCTGCAACCTCAGCATCAAATGGCAGCTAGGTTTAAAAACAAAGGAGATGGAAAGGTTGTATAAAGTCTGTAAACAACACTACAATCTTTCAGATAAACCACAGCCAGCAATTAGCTGGTTTTCTCTTCCTCATTAGTCCCTAACCACTCCCTCACTGTTCACATTTTGGACTGTTCATAAAACTCCCATACAAAATTTGTGATGCTTTCACTGTATAATGTATGTATAGAGACAATGAACTCAGTAATGGGGAAGGTTAGCAGAGACCATAAAATATTCATACATAATACGTTGACCTTCACTGTCTTCTTTTTTTTTTCTTAAGTTTTTTTTTTTATTTTGAGAGAGAGTGTGCGCATGGGCAAGTGGAAGAGGGACAGAGAGGCAGGGAAGGAGAGAATCCCAAGCAGGCTCCACGCTGTCAGCACAGAGCCCGATGTGGGGCTCAAACCTATGAAACCATGAGATCCTGACCTGAGCCAAAACCGAGCCTTCACTTAACCCACTAAGCCACCCATGCCCCCCCACCTTCACCCTATTCTTGACTACTGATCAGCTGTGCTGTCAGCACTGTAGCTACTGGGTGAGGTCAAGCCAAACTTAAATGGAGGGAAGAGAGCCATGATAGGATTTTGCCAAATGGAAACTTTAGAACTCAGGTATGATCCATTCAATTCATCAAAAGCTGACAGTAATGACAAGATGAAAATTCAGCAAAATTGTTATTTTAGTTGATAAAGGGGGGGAAAAAGAAACTTCTTAATCTCTCTAGTGTGCCAGTTGAGTAAGCATGAAGACAGTACACAGTCCTTTCTTATGTGTACACAAAAAGTGCTAACATTTAGACTGCTATATTAAAAATGGGGTATTTTTAGCATCAGTGATTGGGAGCTCAGAAATGAGGAATTCCCAGGCGACCTGGGTGGCTTAGTTGGTTAAGCATACGACTCTTGATTTTGGCTCAGGTCATGATCTCATGGTTGTGGGATAGAGCCCCACATTGTGCTCCATGCCAAGCATGGTGCCTGCTTAGGATTCTCTCTCCTGTCTCTGACCCTCTCCCACTGGTATGCTTTTTCTCAAAATAAACCTTTAAAAAAGAAAGAGAAGGAGAGTTCCCAAATAACTATAGCCAACATTGTAAAAGAAATACAGTTCCAGTAAACTTCATCACTTGTCATAGTCACAAGATCTGGGCTAATTAATTGTTTGGCATTATTCTGTCTAATACCCTCTTCACGTTTAAATTACGTTCAGTGGAAGTTTTTAAAAATTACTATTTTTCAAATACTTTAAGCAGAGCAGCAATGAAAACCTCTGAAGAATCTACCTTTACACTGTGTCCAAAATACCAGCAGATGGCGCCCAGCAAGTCCAGTAGGCAAAATGCTAACCTTTTTCAGACTATTTCCTGCATCCAAGGTGTTGTAGGCCTAATTTAGTAATGGCCAGTAACAAAACTTGATGGTTTTAATGGACATGGTGCTACACAGAAAGAGTAAACTGATAGCTAGAGCCAGGCTGTCTAGGATTTTGTAAGAAGCTTAATTGCTTTTTTGTCCTTTGCCTTACTGTCCAGTTCAATCACCAAGAAACCTTCATTTAGCTTGTACTGTAACAAGCTTCAGGAAACCTGTCTGCGGTCTTAGTGGTAAAAATTGAAGAGATAATAATCTCTGTAATACAAAGTAGGGGGAGGGAAAGTTGTTGCTCTAGACACAGTAATGCCTTGACTTTAAAGAATATTTGTACACTTCAGTAATATATTTCAGTGCTTTCTTTTCTTGGTATTTATATTTCTATGTACTCAGAAGATTACAGTATTTTCTTAAGGTAGAGATATAGCAGGCTTCTCCCCATTCTATGGTTCATTGATTCTTGCTATTCATTCTGTACTAAGAACTAAGCTAAAGAAAACTGAACTAAAATTAGCCTGGCTAATCTCAACTATTAGTAGGTCACAGATGCGTGTTTGGAGGATATAGACTCTAATTTTGGATAAGTTGGCACAAGACGACAGGCACAAGTTGTCACTTGTTAACCTCTTACATGCCTAACGTGAGAATCAGAAGAACATTCCAGTTTTAATGCATTAGGATACTTGACCTTCGTGACTCTTACAAGTATGCACAATTCACTCAGAATGTTCTTCTCAACCAGCATCAATCACTGGAAATTCTGATTATGCTATCCATTAAAAGTAATATGTCTTGATAACCTCATGTTCAGAGATGTTAGAATCACCCTAAGTACTGATGAGACTAGATATGAATGACATTATCTTCTAAACCTTTAACTGAAGGTATTTTGTGGACAAAAATATCACATTGGTCAATACAAGCCAGGTAACTTTGGTGAAGCCTCTGTCCCTCTACAGAGTAATCCTTGCTATAGTTCTTCCCTCACTACTCCAGACCACTGTGTTTTATTGTATCCTCAGATCTCAAAGGCATTTTGCACAGTAGCTTCACCATGAAATTTAATGATGCAGTTAATTGTGATTGACTTTCTCCAAAGACAAAACATAAATATGTCAATGAAAGGTGCGGTCCCTAAAGGTCGCAGAAACTATATAGAATATAAGAGCACTTTAGAACAGGAAAAGGCCATAAAATACAAAGTAGGCCATTGTTTTTTTCCATCTAGTAGTTTAAGTTTTGCAACAAAGTCCTTATATAATGTGAATTTGGACACTGTGAAAGAGGGCTTCTAATGCCGGAAATGATATATGTACATAGGCATAACTCTGAGCTTTCTGTTTATTTTTAATATACCCAGAACACTGAGATAGCTATTTACCTCATTAGCTATATTTTTTTAAATGTTTATTCATTTATTTTTGAGAAAACGAGCAAGCACATGTGAGCGGGGGAGGGGAGAGAGAGAGACTATCCCAAGCAGGCTTTGCAATGTGAACACAGAACTTAATACAGGGCTCAATCCCACAAACCCCAAGATCATGACCTCAGCCAAAATCAAGAGGCAGACACTTAACCATCTGAGGCACCCCAGCAGTTTATTTTAATCTTGACTTAAAAGAGAAAGAAGTAAAAGTTTTGTCCAGACATTTTTCTAATGGCATTCATACAAAATTATTATAACATAACAGATTGCATGTACCAAATCTCATCTACATGCAACTACACATAATTCTTATTATATCCTACAAATGATGAAGCAGTCCTTATTTTCGGTCTGTGCTCAGAAAGGAACTTGGAAAGTGGGTCCATTCATACCATGGCAAGTCTATAAGCTAATCACTAAAGCCTAATGAGTGTCCCTTTATTTATTATTTAAGTGTCCCTTAAATAAAAAAGTATAAGAAGTCTTTAGAGGTTATCCAGACTTGAGTTCCCAAAGCCAACAGATCATCAGAAACAGACTTCCTGGGCCGCACTCTAGGCTTTACAAACCAAAGGCAGAGGAAAGAAATCTGCTTTAATACAAACTACCTTTGTAACCCCACACAAGTTACTAGCTCCAATTTCTCCATGTAAACTGGGTAGACCCCTGTGGGGCAGAGTTATTAGTGATAAGGGTAACCACTAAAATCCTGTGCTTCAGGACATAAATGGAAATGGCATTAGTTCATCCTAACTCAGAGTCCATGCCAAAATTCATTTGCTGCAATTAGAGTCTATGCATGACTGTCCCAATCTCCATTGAAACACTATCACTTACATAAGTCGGAATGCAGAATCTATGTTCTTACTGCATATTTAAGGATTACTATTTAATTCTTCAGTTAAAATTCTGACTAATGTAATTACTTTTAAATCTAACTTTACTGTGGCTCCGAGAAAGTATAATTAATTGTAAAAGAAAACGATATCTGTGCATGAGCATTTCCAAAGATTTATAGAACTTTACTAGCAGGTAATGGTGGCTCCTTTACAATCTTTGACTAAAGGTTTGTATTGCTTTATAAGTTTCTCAAGCCTGATTTCTTGCTATCCCTTTGAGCCTACAACATACCCTCTTTAGTTAATTAACAGTACACTTTATTATACCTAAAAATGTTAACAGTCTACTTTTTTTAGAGTGCAATATTCTACTTTTGGTGGTTCATAGATATAACTTGAGGGAGTTGTTTTGTGGGCCTTTTCTCAGGTGCACTGATGCTGAAGTACTATGAGTTTTCAGAACTTCTGGAGAGACTACAAAGTTCTGGTTGTTATGGTACCTTTAGTCGGCCTCATACATCTGGGATGGCACAGAATCAAAAGCAGCCCTGTTTTCCAAATGCCTAATAAGGATGACGTTTCTGAGCCAGATAGTCCAGCACTTGGAAGTCCTCAGAAGAGTCACATCCACGGGAAATAGCAGGCTTGGAATCTTCAGGTAGGTTTGATTTAATCTAGTCAACCAAATGGTAGAGGTTCCAACAATGGGAAACATAATCTTTAAAAAAAGGTACAGAGCTCTGGCAAGAAAAAGCTTAAGTTAGTAAGTTACATACCTATTGTTTTTCGTATGACCCACTGTCAAAATATTAATTCTGTAGTTTCTTCTAGGAAAGTTTGTTCCATAGAGACCTTTGACACTTGCCTGGCAGAGTCATTTGGATGAAAGGAGAAAGGGCAGGCAGTCCACCACTTGTCCTGTCCTTTTCACTAACAATGTCACCAGGATCAAGAATGTATCGAAAGAGCAGTTGTCTACTTGCCATAAATCCAACCCAGAGCATACAGATCTGTAACTTGCAAAAGTTCTCTCCTTTATTATTCTGTTTCTTCCCAAGGCAAGTAAAACTAATTGTATTCCTTCCTTCTTTATTTTTATTATCTTTTAATAAAGTTTTTATTTTCATTTATTTATTTAGAGAGAGAGCGAGCAGGCTGGGGAATGATGGGGGGTAGGGAGGGGGAAATCCTAAGCAGGCTCTGCACTGACAGCATGAGCCCAACATATGAGGCTCAATCCCACAAACCATGACATCATGACCTAAGTCGAAATCAAGAGTTGGAAGCTTAACCAGCTGAGCTATTGAAACACTACACATTCCTTCTTTAGTATCTAATATTTTAGCTTCCAAATAATTTGTTACTTTTGAGAGTCACTGAAATAAGAGGATATAGTTACATAATTCAAGATTATAATCTCTTAATATAATTCCAAAATCCAAAAACTTCTAAAACCAGAAGGTTTTGTTATAACTCCTTTGGTAGCAAAACTTGATCTTAACTGACATGAGGCAATTTACAGTCTTTATTCCACTCAATATGATTATTTAGTTTCACTCCAGGAATACTGTTGTGTTTGATTATGAGCATTATATTATAATTATGTTGCTTATGGGTATTAAACACTATATTATTTTGATTATGGGTGCTAGACACTATATTATTTTTCTAAAATTCAAGAACCTCTGAATTATGAAACTGATCTGGCTGCAGATAGAGAACTGTGGCCCTATAATTGTGTGGACCATTTTCTATCTTAATATATTTTTTGACCATCAGATGTGTAATGTGCTTTAAATTTTGGCATAAGATAGGTCAATTTAAGGTCTGTTCCTTATAGAAGGAAAACCTCAATATAATCTTCCACTTTTAAGAGGTCTGTAATTTTGACTTCCAATAAAACTGTGATATAATTTCTGATTACATCATTTTATTATTTTTGGTTGTTGTTAAGTCAGCTTCATGCCCAGTGAAGAGGTCAATGCAGGGCTTGAACTCATGACCCTGAGCTGAAGACCTAAGCTGAGATCAAGAATCAGACTCTCGGGGCGCCTGGGTGGCTTAGTCGGTTAAGCATCCGCCTTTCGCTTAGGTCATGATCTTGCGGTTCGTGGGTTCGAGCCCCGCGTCGGGCTCAGCTCAGGAGCCTGGAGCCTGTTTCAGAGTCTGTGACTCCTCTCTCTCTCTGACCCTCCCCTGCTCATGCTGTCTCTCTTCTAGAAATAAATAAAACATTAAAAATATTAAAAAAAAAAAAAAAAGAATCAGACTCTCAACTGACTTAGCTACCCAGGTGCCGCCAAAATTTTCATTATTTTAAGTCAAGACCTTTTTTTTAAAATTTTTAATGTTTTATTTCTTTCTGAGAGAGAGATAGAGGCAGCGTGAGCAGGGGAGGGTCAGAGAGAGAAGGAGAAACAGAATCGGAAGCAGGCTTCAGTCTCTGAGCTAGCTGTCAGCTATGCTCGTATCCGCAAACCGTGAGATCATGACCTGACCCGAAGTCAGACGCTTAGCCGACTGAGCCACCCAGGTGCCTCACAAGATTTTATTTTTAAATGCTCATAAAGAGAAAGGGAAGGGGTAGCATAAAGTAATAGACAATTATTTAATACGACAGGAAATAAAATATCAGAAGCTTAATGACAAAAGAGTAACCTTAAGACATTCTGTGTAAGATTTGTATTTTTAAAGGGATGTAGATTTGTTTTTATAAAGGGAGTTTTAGGAGACAGGAGCAGGGATTAAGGAGTTTATTAGATGCTTGATTTTTATCTCTAAACTCTTCTAGACTATAACGAGATCATTAGAGAGAAAGAGAGATAGAATGTGTGTGTGTGTGTGCGCCTGTATGTGTGGAGAGAAGTAGAGAATATAGTGTGTGTATATTACTTATGATATCATGACATCATTTTTTTCCTTTAATTCTTGTCATAAGATTTTGGGGATCTGCAATAGCCAAATTGAAAAAAAAAGAAAGTAGTTTCTCCTTCTGTGAAAAGAACTACAAGGAACGTTATTAAGTGAGGTATTCTTAGAGGGAAAGTAGAGTTAAGAAAAGATACTTCCTCTAAAACGTTAAGGTAAATTTAGTAAGGGGGCACCTGTGTGGCTCAGTCGGTTAAGTGTCAGACTTTGGCTCAGGTCATGATCTCACAGTTCGTGGGTTCAAGCTCTGCATTGGGCTGTGCTGACAGCTAGCTCAGCTGGAGCCTGCTTGGGATTGTGTGTCTCCCTCTCTCTCTGACCCTACCCTGCTCACGCTGTCTCTCTCTCTCTCTCTCTCAGAAATAAATAAAAAAACATTAAGGGGGGAAAAATAATAAATAAAGTGAGAGATGTGGATATCGGTGCTGTGGTAGTTAAAAGTTTCAGAGAGACCAACAATGCCAGTCAAGCAAGCAGAAACAGGAAACAGGTTTAGGGTGAGCAAATGTTAAAACCAGATTTAGAGGCACATGGCTGACTTAGTTGGTAGAGCATGCAACTCTTGAACTTGGGGTTATGGGTTTGAGCCCCATGTTGGGCATAGAGATAACCTAAAACAAAGAAAAGAAAAACAGATTTAGGACAAATTAAACACTGATTCTATCAAAAGAATGTGCTGTTATTTGTCCCATATTATTGTTTAATTTCTACTTTTATTATAGAAAACTGCAAACATCCCCCCAAAAAGAGAATGGTATATTCAACTCTACAGTATCCATCCAGCCTTAACACTTATCAATATTTTGCCAGTCTTCTTTTATCTGTCCTTCCTTCTTCACCTAAAAAGAGCTTTTTGCTCTTTTAAATATTTTAAAGCAAATCCCAAGCTTCAGTGTGTATCTTTAACGTTAAAAGTAAATACACACACAACCACAAGTGCGTGTGGTTTTCACACTAAAAAAATTAATGGTCACTTTTCACTACCGTTGGAAACCCAGGGCCACATTCAGCTTCCCAAACTTATCTTTTAAAAAATCTCATTTTACAGGTGGTTTGTTGGAATTAGAATTCAGATAAGGTCCACACATTGCATTTGATAGATATGTCTCTTTTCAGCTACTACATTTCCCTTCCCAGTCGGTCTCTTTTTGAATGTCCCACTTTCTGAATTTGGTTGACTGAGTCTTCATTTTGTCATTTCACATGTTTCTCATTCTCCCATACCTTCTATAATCTGGTAGTTAGATCAGAAGACCTGCTTTTACTTTCTTTTTTTTTTTTTTCCTTTGAAAAAGAATACTTCAGGGGCGCCTGGGTGGCTTAGTCGGTTAAGCGTCCGACTTTCGCTTGGGTCATGATCTCGCGGTTCGTGGGTTCAAGCCCCGCGTCGGGCTCTGTGCTGACTGCCAGCTCAGAGCCTGGAGCCTGTTTCAGTCTGTGACTCCCTCTCTCTCTCTGACCCTCCCCTGCTCACGCTGTCTCTCTCTCTCTCCTAAAAATAAAAATAAAAAACATTTAAAAAAAAAAATCTTAAAAAAAAGAAAAGAAAAAGAATACTTCATAGATGTGCTATGGTATACATCGTAGTAAGTTACATGGTTTTACATTAATGTCTGATCCACTTTCAGTGTTGCTAAGATTAAAGTGCATTATCAGTCTGATCTCTCCATTGTGAAATCCATTATAAAATTTATTTGTGGGACACCTAGGTGGCTCAGTCGGTTGGGCGTCTGACTTCGGCTCAGGTCATAATCTCATGGCTCATGGGTTCGAGCCCCGCATCGGGCTCTGTGCAGACAGCTCAGAGCCTGGAACCTGTTTCTGATTCTGTGTCTCCCTCTCTCTCTGACCCTCCCCTGCTCACGCTGCTGCTCTCTCTCTCTCAGAAATAAAACATTTTAAAATTTTTTTAATAAATAAAATTTAAAAAAAATAAAATTTGTGATTATTGCTCTAATCTAGGAATTGGCAAACTTTTTTCTATAAATGACCAAATAGTAAATATTTTAGGCTTTGTAGACCATACAGTCTCTGTTTCAACTATTCAGCTTTCTATTGTAGCACAGAAGCATTCATACATGATACATGAGCATGAGCCAGTAAGACTTTATTTACAAAAACAGACAGTGGGCTAGATGTGGCCCAGGGCTGTCATTTGCCAACCACCACGATAGTCTAATCCATGATTTCCTTAGGGGTTGCAAAATGTTGTTGCTCAAATTCTATCATTTCTTCTCCATTTATGAGCTGGAACAACTTTCCCTCATCAACTATTGAGTTATCCCTCTAAATGCATTTATCAGGAAAAGCAAGATAAATGCTTTTATTTCCGTCTATCAGTTTTTATAAAAGTAAATTTGTGCCCTAACAGCAATGAGTGTTTTTGTTTTTGATGACAATATGAATTCATGAGTTTGCATATTATTTGAATTATCTCAAGCTATTACTATCAATATTCTTTTTAATAGTCAAATTGTACCGTCTTAGATGTCCTCCATGTTGACTCCTAAGTCTATTTTTCTCTTTTGCACTTTAATATGAACCAAGCATATTACTCTTAGGAAAAAAAAAAAAAAAACGTCCTCAGTTCATCTTGTATATTTCTTGCCTCAGACCTAGAATCAGCCATCTCTCCCAGGAACCTTGATGGGAGAAAATTTTACCTGTTTGTAACTCTTTATATTTTATAGTGTATGTTTAAGAATATAGTCACGTAAGCTTTATTATTATTTTAATTAAATTATCTGTTACTGCAAAAGCCCACCTGGCAGACCTGTGCATCCAGGAAGTCAGGGCCATTCATGTGATGGTAGCCTTTGGAAACATGGGTCATAGTGTCAGGAGAACAAGTTTTAATTGCTCTAAACTGACACTTCCAACACATATTCTATAAGCCAGCCCACTGTTTTGTTCATTTTCTTTCCGTTGTACCTTGTTTTGTCTGGATCTAGACTCACAAGTCAGTAAGTTTTGATATCCTAAAAATGATTTGGGAGTCACCAGTACTTTCAATGATTTCTTCTTTGATTTTGTAGATTTTTATAGAGACACTAGCCAAAAGATGTGGTTACTGGTCTCACTACTCAAGATTATTAGAGGTGCTGACATGGCATGCTACTTTTGAAATGTTGCATGTCGCTGTTATGTACTGAAATATTTTTTTAACTGGAGAAATCCTTTGATTGATCACAGCTTCCATTATGATTTGTGTTTTGGTGGGAGTGTGTGTTGCAACATGTAAAATAATGTATGGAAGTCACTTCACTAAGGTTTTGTTTAAATGTATGTCACAGATTTTGCTGAATCTAAAATAACCATTGAAATAATATTTAAATACCTTGGCTGTTCCTGGCATAAGATGAAAGATTTTTTCCCTCGTCTTATAAAAAAGGATAACTAACTTTTTAACAGGGAAAAAAACTACCCATCATTGCCTACTCTTTATTTGGGCCCAGTTGCCATGGTTACAAGTCCGTTAAATGGGGAGGAGTGGTAACCGAAATAACACTGAATAACACCCCCTCCTCCTCTTCACCTCTTCACATCTTCACACCACCGTTTTGGCCTGTCGCACACTGTGCCATAGTCTACTTCAGGTAGTACTGTAGTGTGGTAGTTGAATTAAGTTTTATTTATGCTAAATACGGTTCAAGTGATTAGCGTAATTAGCATATTCCTGAAAATAATAATTGGCTGAACCTTCACCTTGAAAGCACCAAGCCTCAACAGACAAGGTCCATGACCTGAGATTTTTTATTTTTTCCACATGTTACTGAAGTGTCAGGATTTTATGCCTCAAGTCATATGCTATTTATTTACAATCTTGTTAAGGAAACTAGTACAAGTGCAAGTACACTTGTTACAACATTTTATGATATTCAGACCCTTTGAGATCAAATTGCAGATCAGATCGTGTCTTTCTTTATCAAATAGCATATCCTCTGGTTTTTGCACATCTTGTCATTAACCAAAGTCTTGTAGAAGGTTAGTTGTAGGGCATCAAAACTGACAATCATTGATTGATAGACTAAAACTACAGAAAATTGGCTCTGACTTTAGTCAAACATTGAAAACATGGTTTATCCTTTGGTCCAGTGTGCTGTAAAGATTTATACAGCTAGAGCTAGACTGTACATTAAAAAGTGGGTCTACATTTGGGAGACTTAACAGGCATCATATTTCATAATTATAAGCAGGATTTGATATAAGTGTATCTTTGTTCAGACCTAAGGTTTCCAAAGTAGTAGAAAAAACAACACTAAATCTTGATGTAAGAGAATAAAAACACTTGGGGCTCTTTTTTTTTTTAAGACTCAGAGTTTTATAATGAGTTTCATAATGTAGCATTTCTTTTCTAGAAGCATGTCATACTCAAATAACTACTGTAAGCTTTCTAGCTATGTTGTTCTGCATCCAAAAATCATTCAAATGTCAGTACTTTTTCTTGGAGGGATTCATTGGGGAACAAAGGAGTGAATGCTTAGTCTAAGTGGATTTACAATTTTCATTTTCTTGAGGCTTATGCCAGTTGGTAATTCCTTTTTCTAAAGAGAAAACAGAGTGTCAGAATAGTAAACTGCATCCTATTAAATGTTTTGGAATTATTTCTCTAAAATGTTTTACTTTTATTTCTTATAGAAAGAAGCATCTTTGAATCTGAGCTTGATATTGAAAGAAGAGATGATAAACACCAGCTGGATTAGAAAGAACTGGCTTCTTGTAGCTGGGGTGTCTTTCATAGGTGTCCATCTTGGAACATACTTTATCCAGAGGGCTGCAAAACAATCTGTGAAATCTCAGTCTAGAGGCAAACAAATGAGTATTGAAGAATGAAGTAACAATAAATATTTGGAATTACTACTATGTCATTAAGTCATTCCATGCTGATAAGCTTCATAAACATGGAGCTACTAATTTTGTAGCCATAGTGCCACATATTCAAGATTTCCATTCCTGAAGAATATTTTTTTTTCCTAAATGTCAAAACCCATGACAATGCGATAAACAGAAAATAAAATAAAATTGCCAATTACCACCTAAAGTAAGATGTCTCGTTTAGAAGCCAAAAAGCCATCGTTGTGTAAAAGCGAACCACTGACAAATGAGAGAGTCAGGGCCACACTTTGTGTCTTGAAAGGCATCCTAACCTCGAGCTATGGCCCTTCAGGTAGGCTGAAGCAGCTGCACAACGGCCTTGGGGGCTCTGTGTGCACAACTTCACAGTCGTCAGCCCTGCTCTCTAACCTTTCCGTCACTCATCCCATCTTAAAGATCCTGACAACATCCGTGCAGAATCATGTGTCGTGCCTCAGTGACTGTGGCTTATTCACAGCCATTCTTTGCTGCAATCTGATTGAAAATATTCAGAGAATAGGCTTGAAACCCACCACCGTTATCAAATTAAATAAGCAACTTTTGAGCCTCTGCACCAGCTACCTTCAGTCTGAGTTCTGTGGTTGTCGAATTCGAGTCGACTTCAGTAGTACTCAGACCCTCCTTTGCCTGGTACGCAGTATAGTAGCAAGTAAACCTGCCTGCATGCTCACCAGACAGGAAATAGACCATATCAGTGCTTTGATTCTGAGAGCCTTTTTGCTTACAATTCCAGAAAACACCAAACACCGCCTCATTTTAGGAGAGAGTATAATTGTGCCTTTAAAAGGTCAAAGAGTTACAGATTCTACTGTATTACCTGGAATACTTGTTGAAATGTCAGAAGTTCAATTGATGAAGATCTTCCCTATCAAAAAGACAGATGCCTTCAAGGTGGCACTCTTCTGTGCGTCTTTATCTGGAGATTTCCCTGATACTGGAGAAGGAACTGTAGTGGTCAATTCTGGAGTTTCTCTTGAAAATGCAGTCCTGGACCAGTTGCTTAACCTAGGAAGGCAGCTAGTTAGCGATCACGTAGATCTAGTCATATGCCAAAAAGTTGTGCACCCATCTTTGAAACAGTTTCTCAGTACACATCACATGATTGCTATAGACAGAGTTGGAGCGGCTCTCATGGAAGCCCTGAGTAAAGTGACAGGTAAAAAGCACCTTCAGCCTTTGCATCTTACAGTTAATAGATCGCACTTTTTTTGAGCAGAGACATTCTTGGTGTGCGTCACTGTGAACATCTTGAAAAATTTTAGAAGCCGCCAACCTCACACCATATGTTATCATTTCTGGCAGCAAAGGTTTCTCAAAAGGATATCCTATAATGTTCACTTACAGAAAGTTGAGTGATTATGGCTATTTCTATGTATTTTCCAGCCCCCAAAAGGACAACAGAGTCTGTTACAACCTTGAACTATTAAGTCCCCAGGTTATCTTAGAGTACTGAGAAGTTTAACAGCCTCATAATCATTAGGTCTTTCATACTTCACACAAAAGTCTTGAATTTTACAAACCTCTTAAGTCACATTATATTTAGAAAGTAGTTTTGCAGCTAAAAGATCCCTTTTCGCTTCTCTACTTCTTCACTACTGTACTTCTGCCTAAATAGTAGTTCTTAATTAGGAGTGGGTGGGTGGCTATGTGCACGCACTAGCTTTAAATATCCCTGATATTTCCAGCCTAGCTTCTTAAGAATCAGGATTGTCTTTTATTTGTAGCAATGACAACAGGCCTGGTCCCCAGTAGGTGTTCTAAGACATTTGTTGCATTGACTAATACATTTGGTAAGATACAGAATTGGAATAGGCAAGAAATTCACTGTATTTTGCAAATTAAAGTCAGACATAAAATTGATATCCACCTATTACAGCCAAAGAAACATGACAATGTGAAGAGTTCATGATTTGAGCCACTTTCAGTATCCTTTTAATTGCATCAGCAACATACCACGCAGTCATTTTACTTTGATCAATTGCAACATTTATCAGACTTCAAGCCATTGTTAACGTTCACTGTATTTAGTATTATTATAAATCATCAAAATGTAGTAGCGTGAATGCCAGTATTGAACACCTAATATCTCTGGATTATTGCCTTACCTCTATAAAGCTGTCCCATCATTATCAAAGTGGAAATTATTAAGAAATAATGGAAATAGTTCTATAGAACTCCTTGATGTTCTGGGATAGACCCATAGCTTTAAATATTTACTTATTTTTCATGACTTTCCCAGTTGTGAATATTGGGTGTTTCAGGTTATTTAATCAATTTTTAAAATATGAAACATTTTGCTATAGAAACAATAGTTTATGGAGATACTAGGTTTCTATACCAGCCCATAGTTCTTATTCATCCCACATATAACTAGAACATGGTATTAATAGCCAGCGCTTTGATCTTGGATCTTGGGAGCAGACTTTGTGAGATAAAAAGGAAGGGGGGAAACAACTATACTGAGCCCATGGCTCAGGTAAACTATGTTTTCCGGCATCCCAAGTGTATCTACATTAACATTACCTATTACCTCCTTTCTTCCACTTCAGACCAAATTCCTCTTTATTGATGATCTGGGATTATTGTGCATGGGCCATTGGTGTGTTTGAAGCTTGTCATGGAGTACAGAACATTTAACATTGGATTTGATTTGTGAAGTAGACGTTATTTTTCCCATCTTACTGTCATATGGGGAGGCCCGCCCAGAAGGATTAAATAACATGAAAAGACTTGCTCGTGTCCAGTGGCACGTAAGCAGTAGAGCCAGATTCTTTCACTACAACAGATTCTCTGTTGCGTTCACCAAGTGAAATAAATATCTCATAGGCATTTTTTTGGTAATCCTTAAATTTTAGATTACTCAAGTATTCCTTATTCTTTGAGGCTTCAAAGAAAAGAAGAGTATTCAAAGAAGTGTAATTGTCACTAATTATTTCCTGGGTTCTTGCAAATTTTTTAAGCTCCCAGAAAATGTATGCACATTTTTGTGTGCCTTTTTCTAGAGAGTGTGAACTAGCTCCTAATAGATGTTTGAAGAAGTCTGTAAACCAAAAGAACCTCTGCTTTATTGTATATCATTTTAATAGCAGAATCCTACTTATTTTATAGGTTTTAGAAGATGCATCTTATTATTTAGTCTACATTTCATGTTTTGAAGTGTATGCTTAGGGGCTTTTACAATGGCTAGGAATCTGCTTTACATAATTGTACATTCCATCTTTACTCATACATTTTGTGTTTTCTAAACTTTGAAAAATAGGAACACAGCCTATTGGTTCCCTAGGCTCGATCTCTCCTAGTAGTTATGGAAGTATAAAAGATTTGTGCACTGCAAAATTTGGCTTCAAACATTTTCTTCATCTTCTTCCTAATGAAGCAACTATCTGCAGCTTGCTGCTCTGCAACAGAAATGACACTGCCTGGGATGAGCTGAAGGTAGGTAACAAACCTTCCAATTCCACTGTCTGGGGGCTGAGGCAGAGATTAAATAGTTGGGCAGAGGGGCGCCTGGGTGGCTTAGTAGGTTAAGCGTCCGACTTTCGCTTGGGTCATGATCTCATGGTTCGTGGGTTCGAGCCCCGTGTCGGGCTCTGTGCTGACTGCCAGTTCAGAGCCTGGAGCCTGTTTCAGTCTGTGACTCCCTCTCTCTCTGACCCTCCCCTGCTCACGCTGTCTCTCTCTCTCTCTCCTAAAAATAAATAAAAAACATTTTTAAAAAAAATCAAATAGTTGGGCAGACACAATATTCACATAGGTGAACTATGCATTTTGTTTTTCATAACTTTCCTAGGTGATTTAGGAAGCAACAACCAAAAAAATGAGAAAATTAAAGTCACAAGTAAGCTGATGTAATTGCCTATGATATTACAGTAGACTTGGCAAGTGGTACCAGTTATTATTTCTAATATTTACAAGCAATCTAAAGTCCTTGACGTGAACTTTTCTTAGTAATTAACTTGAATTGTGTACACCTTGATGCTAATGTGTATGAACAATTCACTTAGGAAATGAGTTCCCCAACCATACCCATCATCCACCTCTTAAGCATTTGTTGTTTTCTACCAGCAATAACACATACAACTCTTATGTAACAGAAGTGATAACCTATGGTATTGGTCACAAACTTGATTCATATGTACTCAAGGATATATCCTTGGTAAATATGAAAGGGCTCTTTTTATTTTTTTATTACTATTGGGTTGTAGCTGTATTATTTCCCTAGCAACTTGAAATAAATCCTATAGCATGTATTCAGCTCATTTATTTAGACTGAAATAATTTTTTTGGAAGAAATACTAGCAAACCTTGCTGACCCAGTTTTTTTGAGGACATCCATTTTGTCAATCTCAGTTTGAGGAGCCAAGTGCATATGAAAGATGATATTAATCTGGCCCGTGGAAACAAACATCTGGCTAAAGTATTTTTCTTTAATCTCTAATTTTTATTATCCCAAACTGTATTCATTGCATTGCAACCTTGGCAACACAAGTTTTGTTCTTTTGCAATTAAAATCTGGCTCTTAGAGTCTACTATCTAAGTTCCCTTGAAAATATGGTTATAGTTCTTTGCGTATCTAATGTCAATGTCTGGTTTTGATGAGTCATCTCTTTTTTAGCTCGCATGCCAAACAGCACTGCATGTTTTGCAGTTAACCATCAAGGAACCAAGTGTTTTGTTGGGAGGCGGCTGTACTGAAACTCATTTGGCAGCATATATCAGACACAAGGTAGGTTACATAGTCCTGCTCAGATTATCTGAATTCTCAGCGACATTTGTTTTATGAGATAATAAACCAAATCATAACACCGTGGAGCTTTTAATGCTTAATTTCTCAGAAGTCTAAATCAAATATTGTGTTTGAAAACACGTGAGGAAAATAACATTGCAAATATAAGGTAATATCTTTAGCACAGTGATTATTATTAATCCAGCCCTTTACCAAATGATCACATTCTTTGAGTATTGTCTAAATATTACATGTTGAAATAAGCGTTCTGTTAATGGGAGTTGTACTAGAAATTTCAATTGCTGTGGTCCAATAATAATTGATATTCATAATAAAAGCGTTAAGATTCTACAGAATACTTCGTACCTTCTGGACTATCAAGAAAAGACTTAATTTCCTTTAATAAAGCATTCCAAGTATTAGATTCTATTATGATTTTTAAAATGTTTTTAAGTTTATTCATTTATTATTTCTGAAAGAGAGAGAGGCTGCAAAAGCACTGGAGGGACAGAGAGAGAGGGAGACACAGAATCCAAGGCAGGCTCCAGGCTCTGAGCTGTCAGCATACATAGAGTGCAGTGCAGGGCTCGAACCCATGAACTGCAAGATCATGACCTGAACCAAAGTCAGACGCTTAACTGACTGAGCAACCCAGGCACCCCAGATTCCATTATAATTTTTAAATTGGTATCTATTTATGATATAAATTCTATCAAATAGAATATTTTTTATTCATTTAGGAAATTCTATGTCCTGATAATAGATAAATTTCATCCGTTATGGTTCTGATTTTTTCATAAATGCTGACTTTTTTTGAAAACAGATACAAAAAGGTATCTGTTTGCCACATATTTGCAAGTGATTCTTTCATTGGTCAGGAGTGTTATGAAGAGGCTGAAGAGCTCTGTTGGCTGACTAGGATATAGAGAGAATACACAGTTTTTACACATATGCCCCACCCTACTTCCCAAAATGGTTTAAAATCTAAATGTTATGAGAATATACATTATGGAAAACAAAATCGGTACCCATCTATTGATGCTGAATGTACAATAATATAGTCTGCAAATGGGATTGAGTAAACTAGAAAAAGGTTTTTGGAGGAGAAAGGTTTTCAAAGAAGCATTCTGAAGAAAAAATACAGTATTGGAAATCTGGGGAAAGAACATACAGTAGAGGCAGTCTTACCTGGTTCACACCTCCTGGGCAGAAAAAGAAAGTAGCCACTGCTTTGAAGTGGGTTGGATATGGGTTTTTAAGTATCGTTCAATTATTAGTTTGCTAATATATTACTTTTTCTATCATGAAATTTCTAGGACAAACTTTTAAAAAAATCTTTTTTTAATGTTTTATTTATTTTGGAGAGAGAGAGAGAGAGAGTTAGAGAGACAGCATGAGCAGGGAAGGGTCAGAGAAAGAGGGGAGACATAGAATCCAAAGACAGGCTCCAGGCTCTGAGCTGTCAGCATGGAGCCCAACACAGGGCTCAAACCCACAAACCGTGAGATATTGACCTGAGCCAAAGTCGGACGCTTAACCGACGGAGCTACCCAGGCACCCCTAGGATAAACTTTTTTAGAACAGTGAAACAAACGAAAAATGTCTACCTCTCATTAATTTAAAGAGATTATTTATTTAAAAACCTTGATGTGAAAATTGCCCATGTCCCTAAATGGCTTTTGTCTTAATAATAATGATGTTTGTTCTCATTTTAAACAAATCTCAAACAGTTGCTAACTATAAATACTTTATTTGGGCATTAGCCTTCAGGAGCCTCCTCCTGTGTGTATGAAAACCTATAATATATGTGTTATGCCTTGTCTTTCATGTATTGAGGAGACACTACCAAGCAGTCATTCATAGTAAGCTGACGATGGGGTTTATTCTGATTCATTCTTTCTGATAACATGACTAGCATATATTTATACTATAACCAACCAGATTAAGGGATTATAGCCTGGCCAGCTGACCCATAGTTGCCCATTAACATCCTGCTAACCCCCTACGGAAATTGAACACAAGGAGTAACTTTATGATAAAGGTTTGATCAAGTATTTTATCTTTCAGAAACATTTTTATAATATTGCTCTGTATGTGTTTTCAATGGTTTGATTACTCTAGACTTGTAACGAGCCCGAAAGCATTCTCAAAGATGACGGGTGTACTCAAACAGAACTTCTCCTCCTCACGGATGCATTCTGCAGTGCGCTGGAATCTGTTGCTGGCTCCTTAGAGCATGATGGAGGTGAAATTCTTACTGACATGAAGTATGGACACTTTTGGACCGCCCAGCCAGAGTCTCCCTCTGTTGTCAACTGGCCAGATTTGCTTTCAAGATGTGGCTGTGGACTATATACTAGCCAGGAAGAACTCCACTGGTCTTTCTTAAAGAGTACTCGTCATTCCTTTGCACTGCAAACCTGCCTTCCACATGAAGCTGTGGGCTCAGCCAACAACCTGACCTTGGACTGCTTTACTGCTAAGCTTAGCGGCCTGCAGGTGGCTGTGGATACAGCCAACTTGATTTTGGATCTTTCATATATCATTGAAGATAAAAACTAACAGGATAGCATGTTTATATTATAAAAACCAACAAAAAAAACCTAGTCATGTAGTCAGTTAAGGAAAATATTGAGCATATTTTTTCTCTCCAAAGCCCTCTTCTGCATATTTGGAGAGATTATTCATGAAATTATAGATATATCATGAAAAAAGTATGATTCGCAAATAGAAATACCATAGAACATTAAAAACATGAAGATAATTAAAGATATTATAGTTATCTTAGGAATTCCACAGATGCCACTGTATGTGTCCTAAATTTTTGTTGTTGTGACATCATTCTAAGAATATATAGAAATCAAGAAAAAACTTCCTAATCTATGCTGTAGTTTGGTTATACTTATTATATATAGTTTTTAGTTTGTAGTAATCACTCATGTTTTAAGTATAAAATTAGATTTCAAGGTATCACAAAGCACCCAGTACATATTGCTCAATCAGAAGAAATACTCAAACTGCACATTTAGTAAAATGTCAGTGTTCTTTATCTGAAGCGGTATCATTTAGTGGGTAAGTAACTGAGGTTGAACCTGGCCTACCTGTGATTTCTAGTTTGTATCATTTGTGTCATTTCAAAGAACTGTGTAGCTAGGTAAAAAAAAAAAAAAAAATTACATATACAGTAACTAAGAAGCATAAAGAAATAAGTGGAAAAGTTATTTCTCTAGTTCATTCAGTAGTGCAGAGATGATACCAGAACAACTCTCATATTCAAAGTAGAGAAACTTATGTTTCACCAAGGAATATAATTTGAATTGCATTCCTTGATAAATTCATATGCAAATGCAATCAATGTATTGATAAATTGAAGAAGAAATACAGAATGCAGCTTGAGGAGTAAGTATTGAGCTGTAACATGTTATATTAAACCTTAGGAAAACATTTGAAAATGTGGGAAAATTAAACAACATTAAGAATCAGATCAGATTTGTAGCCATGATAGAAGGAGAGAGTGTTTTTAATCCATTTCCTCCTATATTCTTGTAAGGAAAATAATTTGTACCGTGAGCCAGAGAGAAAATTGCAGTACAAACATAGTAATGCAACGTAAAACTATAAAAACTTGGCTGCACCTATGCTTCATAAAACATTCTTTAAATTTTTACTTCTTTTATTATTAGAGTCAAATAGAAGGACAGTGTGGTAGGCAGCTTCTAGATGGTCCCTAGACCTCTCCCAATCCTGGTTTTCAGGCCCTTGCACAGTCCCCTCCCCTTGAGTGTGGGCTGGATGTAGAGACCTCTGAGTGTCCATTCCCCGCCTTGTGAACACGAATGTCTTATTGCAGTTCTCCTATGCTTGATCCATCATTGGATGTTGGGCCTGGGGAGCAGGTGACTTGTCCCATTATCTTCATGGGCTTACAGATGGAGAGGAGCTGTATTCCAGAAGCTATACTTTAAGAATTACACCTGAGGACCTTGGCCCAGCCTGACCTGATGTCAATGATAAGATTCTGGACTTCAAGCTGGTGCTGTAATAGGATGAAACTTTTGGGAATCTGGGGAGTGTGTGAATGTATCCTGCATGGGATGGGCAGCCTCTCAAATGGCCTCTATGATCTCACTCCAGGGTATGCATGGGACCTAATAACTAGCTTTTAATGAGTACACAGCAGAAGTGATAGGATGTCACGTTGTAGAAAGATGGGCTTCTCTCTTGATCTCTCCCTCTCTCACCCTGATAGAGGCTACTGCAGGCTTGGGAATGCCTATAGAGAGACCCACGTTGTAAGAGACAGAGGCTTCCAGCCAGCAGTCCGTAAGGAACTGAATGCTACCAACAATCATAAGAATGAATTTAGAAGCACATCCCCCTATTGGAGCCTCAACAGTAGCCCCTGTCACTGCAACTACTAGAGAGACCCTGAAGCAGAGAACGTAGCTAAATTACTCCCAGATTGGTTCCTGACCTACAAAATCTGTAAGATAATAATGCTTAAGTCAAGTCTTGGCTGTAATTTGTTATGCAGCAATAGACATCTAATAAAGGCAGGAGCAAAGACTTATTTATAATTGCATCCTGAAAATTTGGTCACACAACGGCAAAAAGCATTCTTGATGCCATGCCTCTGCGTGTTCACCATCACTACAGACATAAAGGCTGTGTTCTTTATCATACATGCTCACAATGGGGGTTTTACATTTACTTAAAGTGTTTCACATGGGAATAGAATTATCCTCAGTCTCCCTGACCTTCTACTGCATTTCCAAGTTACTCTAAAAAGGGATGTCACATTGAATCTCTCCAGTGATCTTTGAGGTTAAGAGCCTCCACTTTCTGGGGCACCTTAGTGGCTCAATCGGTTAAGCAACCAACTTTGGCTCAGGTCATGATCTCACAGTTCGTGAGTTTGAGCCCCGTGTAGGGCCCTGGAGCCTGCTTCGGATTCTGTGTCTTCCTCTCTCTCTCCCCCTCCCCGTCTCACATTCTGTCTCTCTCCCTCCCTATTTAAACAAATGTCATAAATTTGTTTAAATTGTCTAATAAAGTCATGTTTCCTGAAGTTGTGTACAATCCTTACTAGAAAATACTGAGAGTAATTTAAAAAAATACTTTTGTAACAGTTTAAGGAAATCATTCAAACTCAGATGGTAAAATATGAGATGAAAACTCTTGATGAAAATATTTCAGAGGAGCTCATTTTGACAGAAATAAATGACAAGAAAAAACAGCAACTAAGTTAAGCCTCAGACTGTGTTTTGGGACTTCAAGTAAGATTGAGGTCTGAGTATCGCATTACAAGGTTCCTCAGGAAACCCAGATAGCTACAAAAAAGGAAGGAGAGAATGAAGCTCAAGAGAAGGAAGTCAGTGACAGCTGCTCACGACTTTTGTGGGACTTAACAAGATGTGTAGCATTCAGGTTTATTTAACCATAGTTGTCCAAGAGGATTAGCATCTTATCAAAGAGGTTAGGATTTTGGCTGCAAGGAAAAAGTTGGAAAACAAAAGCAAATTCAAGGAATCTTCTAAGTCAAAAAATTTATTTGGTTTTATAAATACCTTAGTCCTTAATTCTTCCATTTGTACTATATTAAATAACCTCTACTAATACATAAAGATAAATCATTAGAGTGAAGTATTTCCCCTAGTATGTTTAAATTGCATATTAATATCTTTTATTATCACAGTTTCTTTGAGCTCACTTAATTTGTATAATAAAGCTAGTTAGGCATTTCATCTGATAGTAGAAAAAATTTAAGTACCTTTGTAAAATCCATCATATCCTGTTGAGCAATTCTTTGAATAACTTTAAAATAAAACAGTATTGGGGCACCTGGGTGCCTCAGTCAGTTAGTCATCTGACCCTTGACTTTGGCTCAGGTCATGATCTCATGGTTCTTGAGTTTCAGCCCCAAATCAAGTTCCATGCTCACAGTGCAGAGCCTGCTTGGGATTCTGTCTCTCTCTGTCTCTCTCTGCCTTTCCCCTGCTCACTATCTCTCTCTCAAAGTAAATAAAAATAAACTTTAAAAATATCTTCAAAAAATAAAACAATATTGTTTATAGTTATATAAACTATGCAGGTTATTAAGAGAATCATGTACAAAAATCACTCATAATTAATGCAGGCCCTTCAAACATCCAATTAGTTATTCATTACTTCCTGATAATCTTGGGGGAATAGAGGAGACTAAACATCTCTTACAGGGCTCTGTGTCTAAATAAATCTATCTGTTAATCTGAAGGAAAAGGCAAGCTTGAACATGTGGTATCTTTATAATTATTTTTATCATGTAGTTAATTGTTCCCACTTAATAACTGGTATCCCATAATCCTTGGAAATTTTTGCCACTTACCTACAAAACTTGAGTTTAAAGGTACCTAAATCAAATGTCAGCTTGTATCTTTGGATTAGAAGTAAATATTATTTATTATTATTTATTAAATATATTGTAATACTCATAAAAGTGAATGCAGTCCCTGAAAACTACCCCTATGTATGGATCAAGCCTTTTGTTCGAGTAAAAAGCACTAAAAGCAGTGCCATGCCATTACCTGTAATAAATTGTGACTTTAGAGGGAAATCAATCAACTTGATAATTTCCTATTAAGAAATCAAACTGAGAAAATATTTATAATGAACATCCTAGTTTAGCCCTGTAGCTTTTGTTTGAAGTATTATGATTTCATTTTGAGAAGCGTTAAGTGACTTCTTTTTGTTTGCGAGACACAACAGTCAATGGTATTAGAGGTTTAAAAAAAAAATAGGTTTATTCACAGTCCCTGACCTCAAGGAGCTGATAACCTAGCCAGTGAGACTTTTTCTTTAATACTATTTTTCTTTCTTAAAAAAGGAATTGTATAAAATTATTTCATAATCATTTAAATCATTAATAAACATCATGTGGCAATAGAAAATTTGAAAAAGATGAATCACACACAAACAAGGAAAATAAAGTCAAATGTAGTCCCACTACCCAGAAATAACTACTGTTAATATTTTATATTCATCTTTTTAGTTTGTTTTCTGTATGTGCTTTTCCAAAATGTAGTAACACAATATGTTGTTTTAGAATCTGTTCCTTTTACCTAAGATGCACATCATAAAAATGTACAATCACTACATCATGTTTAATTCCTAAAGAAATTTCAGTTGTAGAGATTCTACCATAATTTAGTCAGTGAGCTTTTATTAGTATACTTTTAGGCTGTTTTTAATTTTTGTATCAATATAAACAAAAATTCAGTGAACATCTTATATATAGCCTTTTCCCATATCCTGATTATTTACTCAGGATAAATAAATAGGATTATGATTTCTGGGCCTAAGTGTTTATTTGAAATGGAAAGACTATATTAATGTACATTGTCTTAATTATTAAGTCTTCCAGAAATGTTGCATCAAATACTATGACCACAGTGTGTAGAGGTACTCATTTTCCTGAACTTTGGCCAACACTAGTTTTTTTTGCCAACTTAATAGCTGAAAATGGACTCCTTTTAATAATTCATATTTTTAAAATTATTAATGACATAGACACTTTTATACATTGTTGGCCAATGTCATCCTTCTTTAGTAAATCTTTTCTTAATAGGTCTTCCATGTTTCCTATCAGTAAGTTCATCTTTCTCATCTATGTTTATATTTATTTCCTCATGAACATTTTAAAGATACATACATATCAAAGAGGTAAGTTTTTAAAGCAAATGCATAACCTTTCTTCAGAGTGTCAATTTTCCGACCAGCCGCACATGCCCAAGTAAACGTGGCACTGTCTTAATAGCACAGTTTCTATTGATTTGTACTAACTCACAAGCAGCAGCCAAACACCTGTGCTGTGTGAAGAATTTAAAATAGTGGGCAAACTATTGCCCCTGCCTCTTAATACCATCTAACCCTGTGATAAAGCACACTGTATGACTTGGGTAGGGCTGCCACAACAAATTACCACAAACATGGTGATTTAAAACAAGAGATTTAGTTTCTCAATGTTCTGGAGGCTAGAAGTCTGAAATCAAGATGTTGTCAGGGCTACCCTGACTACAGGGGCTCCAGAGGACAATCATTCCTTGCCTCTGTTTCTGGTGGCTATTGGCAATCATTGGCATTCCTTGCCATCCCGGCAATCTCTGCTTCCATCTTCACAGAGCCTTCTCTCTGTATCAGTATCACAAATCTCCCTCTCCTTTCTCTTATCAACAAGCTAGTCATTGGAGGGGCACCTGGGTGACTCAATTGGTTAAGCGTCTGATTTCAGCTCAGGTTATGATCTCACAGTTCGTGGGTTTGAGCCTGGCTTCAGGCTCTGTGCTGAGAGCCTGGAGCCTGCTTCGGATTGTGTCTCCCTCTGCCCCTCCCCTGCTTGCACTGTCTCTCTTTCTCTCTCTCTCAAAAATAAATAAACATTAAAAAAAAATTTTAGGCCCATCCTAAATCCAGAATGATCTCATCCTAGTCCTTAATTACATCTGTAAAAACACTATTTTCAAAAAAAAATCACATTCACAGTTGTGGGGCCTGGGAGGCAACACCATTCAACACACAAGATGAAAAATGTGCCAAGATGTAAATCTTCCTTTCCCAGGTTACAGCTGCATAGAAGAGTAAAGTATGACCATCTTTGACAGAAGCACCAATGCCAGGTTTTACTACCAAACATTTCAAATCGTTTCTGCATTTATTGGTTTTTTTTTTAACTATTGTTATGCCCAGATCGCAGTATCCTCACCGACCAGAGACCACCAGGGAGACCAAGTCACGCATGCAAAGGCAAAGGGCTTTATTACGGGCTTAAGCTCGGGCTCCCAGACTTCACCAGCGCATGGATCTGTGCTGAGAGCCCCGAGCAAGGGCAGAGGAGGGTTTTTATCGGGTTTGAGACAGCGGCGTTACAGAAGTTGTGACATAGGAAGAGTGATCCAATCATAATTATTCAACATAATTGACAGCGGGTTTGACCATACACATTGTCTAGAGTATTCGCTACTTTTGGCGGGATCCAATTACAACATTTAGAGTACCTTTAAATTCAACCAATCACAGAGCGAGCCTAGGGTCTTGTTCGGTGAAGAACAGGTTAACTTTAACATTAGGTAACAGGGTCCTATCTATAGTTTCTATCTCCAGGCCTCTCCCTTAACAATGTGGAGGGTGGTCGCTGGCCTTTCTTGATTGGGTGTTGCAAGGGTGGTTTCTCCTGCCTTGGTCAATGTGTAACTGCCCGATAGTTTCCGGGAAGCCAAAACTCAGGCCTTCTAGTTTAGAGGGGAAACTTCAAGCCTGTCATGGAGTCAGTTTGGTTTGGACGTTTAGACTTGTGGCCTTACACTATAATCAAAGTGCAATCTCTTCCCCCCCTTTTTGCCTTGAATTGCCCTACGCCTGACATTCTCCTCTATTTGCCATCTCCAGCCGCATCATCTTCACACTTACTCTCCTTCCCCAGGTATCACACATAAACTACTCATTGGGTATTGTTCTATACTTTCTCTAGGTTCACGTAATTTACATGCAGACACATAGAGAAAAATGTTTACATTACTAAGTGAGATCATTTGTATATCTTTGTCTGGTTTTTTCAGAAATGTCTCCAAGTCAACTGAAACTGATCTCATTCATTATTTTCATAGTCACACAATATGCCTTTACAGGTTGTGACATTGCCATCCCCTTTGCTAGCCTGGTGGACCCATCCCTAAATGCGGTGAGTGTACTGGCCACTGATGGCTTACAGCTAACCCCTTCTGCAGGGAACTTCTCTAAACCCAAACAAACCTTCCCAGGGAGATTATGCCTGGGAGATCATTATCTGACCCCTTCCTGTGTGTGTGTATGGGGAGGGGTGGGGGACCCTCATCCAACAACTTTGTACACATATTCTTACCTACTTCTGTTTTCATTCATAAGTGTGAGGTCCTAATGATTCTAATGCGTAAGGAGTTAGGTCACAAGAAATGTACCATTTAATAAATACTGCCTAATTGTTTTCCAGAAAGCTATAACAACTCACGTTTCCACCATCAACGCATGAGAGCACAATTTCCCATAACCTCTTCTCCCCTTACTGTCTCTGTCTGTAATATGTTTCTTGTTTTTCCCAATTTTAAAGTTTCTGATTACTGGTGAATTTGAGCATTTAGAAAATATATTACAACTTCTCTTTCTCATCCCACATGTGAGGAGCTTCAAAATCACCACTACATTCTAATAATGAGTAGAAAACTGAACAAACTGCAAAATCAACGATTTTTTTGGTGCAAATCTGTAAAAGGTGATCCTGATCACCAAATCCCAATGTGTATGTGTCTAGCTGTGGCGAGGATCCCACACTAACAAGCAATTCTCCAGACAGCAGCAGCATGTCCTACAATTCAACTCAATTCTGACACTGTCTACCTGGATAGCATCAGATTCCAAAGGTGGAGGGTACAGTTTTACATTATTGCCCTTCGCCTACCACCCACTCCACTTCAGACACCACTTACAAAACCAGGATATCACTTGTGCTTCGATCTATCAACTACAGATTAAAGATTGAAATGCTTGAGTTCTTAATTGCTACAGGGGCTCTCAGAACCCCAAGAATTAACTAGGTCACCAGCTTATTATCAGAAACAGCTAGATGAAGGAGATGCATAGGGTGAGGTATAGGGGGCACAGACCTTCCATGACCTCTCTGAGTGTATCCCCAAAGCCCTGTGCTCACTAACCCAGAAGTTCTCTAAACCCCATCCTATAGAGGCTTCCTTACAAAGGCATGATTGATTAAGCCATTGACTGGAGGTGAATGGTTCAACTTCCAGCTCCTTTCTCCAGTCTGGATGTCAGAGAGTGGGACTGAAAGTTCCACTCCTATATTCTTGGTTAGTTCCCTGGCAACCAGCCCCCATTCTTAGGTGCAGGCTAAGAATGTCATTAACATAACAAAAGACACCTTAGCTCTCACCAGTTAGAAAATTCCAAGGGTTTTAGGAGCTCTGTGCCAGACCTGGGACAAAGACCAAATATATTTGTTATAAATCACCACTATCACAGTCCATTAGAGAAGTGAGGTCACAGGGCAAACAGCTACCCCCAAAACTGGAGACAGACAGATACAGAGAATCACAATTTATCAGAGCAGAAACCCACAATCAGTAACCATTGTGGGAACAATTGCTAGCATCGGAGAACTGAAACTGTAATTAACAAATCGCTGTCAGCTCGGTACAGACAAGTCAAAAAGTAAAAACTGCAGGGGACCAAGTCATAGGAGAGTCCTCATACTTTTGTGACTTTTAACCCCCACCCCATTCCAGAGGTAGTTACACCGAAAAGAAGTTAAGATGGAGAAAAATCCCCTTGTGTTTCCAATAAGGGTAGAGGAAAACAAACTATGTGGAAATACACCAGAGAATTTTTTTTTCTTAACAAGGCCTGCCCTCAGGAGAAATTATTTTATCAACACCTCGCTAACCTTAAAGATAAAACTCCTACGGGCACCTGGCTGACTCAGTCAGTAGAGCATAAGACTCTTGATCTCAGGGTCAAGAGTTTAAGTACCATGTTGGCTGTAAAGATTGCTTAAATAACTAAAACTTTTAAAAATAAATAAAAATTAAACTTCCAGTTATTTTGCCAGCAAATGAGTTTATTTGGGAATCGTGGAGAATTGCATTTTGAGACACACAAGCTACAGAACAAAACTAGCCAAATTTACAGGCAACTCTGCAGAACTAAGGAGAGGAGTGGTCTTTTATAGAGGAAGGGGGGGGCGGTTGACAAAGGCTGCTATAAGCAAAAAGTCCATTGGAGTAAACTGGGAGCTCAAAGTATAGTGGCTCTTCATTGGCTGGGTTGTGACAGTTTCTCATTGGCTGGGCTGTTGCCAGGGCAACAGAGGAGCCTTTTTTCCTCTTGCTGGGGTAGTAAAGTAGCAGCTAAAGTAGTATTGACTTGAAAGGTACATCTCTTCCAGTTGGATCTGCAATTGACAAATTGTGGCAGGGTGTGAGAGCTCCCCCTGCTGGCTGCCGAACTCCATTCTAAACAAGGTTTCTCTTTATTAATTTTCACAGCCTATTTTATCAACCTGCTTGGATTTCATCAGAGCCAAACCTACCTGAGAGAAGGGAAATACAAACTCTAGACCCCTCTACCCTTCCAAGCGAGGAAGGTAAATACACCTCTCCAGGCCCCTCCAGCTGTCCTGTCTCCCCTAAGGGGGTAAAAAAAGCTTGGAGTCATCCAAGATTCCTTCAGTGGAGGAGTCAATAAAAAGAAAATGTAGTATATCCAGACAATGGAATATTATTCACTGCTAAAAAGAAATGAGCTTTCAAGCCATGAAAAGACACGGAGGAAACTTAAATGAACACCACTAAGTGAAAAACGCCAGTCTATAAAAGCTATATACTATACAATTCCAACTGTATGACATTGTTGAGAAGATCAGGGTTGCTAGAGATTGGAGGGAGGGATACATAGACAAAGCACAGTGGATTTTAAAGCAGTGAAACTACTTTGTACGATACTGCACTGGTGGACACATGTCATTATATATTGTCAAAACCCATTAAAAAAAGCAAGTGTTCTAAAATTTTAATTGATACAAGGCTAAATTATAAATTTATAAAATTAAGTGGAGTGGTTACAAGGATATTCAATCATTTGCTTAATTTTGAAGTTTTCATGTAGGCTGAGTATAACATTATAATTCTCTTGGGTTAGGTGAGGGACTACACAAGGGAAATATTTATTAAATCTCCCTAACAGTTTTGGTTCACTAGAAACATAGAGAAACGTGCTACATTTTAGTTTTATCAGTGTATCAGATATATCTATGGCTATGGAATAAGTGATTTCATTGCAAAGGCATTAAATAATTCCTGAAATTAGGAAAAATGGAGCACCTGGGTGGCTCAGTCAGTTAAGTGTCTGACTTCAGCTCAGGCTGTGATCTCACAGTTCCTGGATTTGAGCCCCAGATCCAGCTCTGTGCTGATTGCTTGGAGTCGGCTTCTGATTCCATCTCTCTCTCTCTGCCTCTCCCCCGCTTGTTCTCTCTCACTCTCTCTCTCAAAAATAAACATTAACAAAAATATTTTTAAAAAGAAATTAGGAAAAATGCATTTAACTATCAAGCAATAACTAATATTTGTTATCAATGATGCTTAAAGTATTATCAAAACTGCTAGTTTGCATCTTTATTCTTATTAAAAATTTGGGAGGGCTGTAAGAAATGAATAAATATATGTGAAATAAGTTTGAATCTATGTTATGATTATATAAGCAACTTGAAAATCTTAGGTTACTCATCGAAACTAAAGAACTTTTAAAAACTAAAACAAAAATTTCTATCAATTTCTCAAGATAAACTGTCAGCCACTCTTATTTATTTTACTTATGAATTTACTATGCATGAACATCTTATTCAATTAAGGTAGTCTTACATAATGATGAAGTTATAATGGAAAATTTTATCTTTATATTTATGGCATGTGAAACCAAGATCTTTAAAACACAGATGATTTCAAGTTCTTGTTTAAATATTCTTTTTTGCTTTTTACTGAGCATTGTAAGAAATATCTACTTCAGGGGCACCTGGGTGGCTCCATCGGTTAAGCGTCCAACTTTGGCTCAGGTCATGATCTCACGGTTCGTGGGTTCGAGCCCCGCGTCGGGCTCTGTGCTGACAGCTACCTCAGAGCCTGGAGGCTGCTTCAGATTCTGTCTCCCTCTCTCTCTGACTCTTCCCTGCTCACGCTGTCTCTCTCTCTCTCTCTCTCAGAAATAAAAACATAAAAAAAAAGAAATATCTACTTCATCATTTTTATTATAAATTAAATCCTGATTATCTGCATGGATGAATCTCTCATATTTTAATCCCTTATGGTTTTATTTTTATGTAGTGCATTGATGTAAATATTGGGACTTTCCTGTGGAAATAATTTCAAAATATGAAATTAAATGTAAAGCACTTGCAGTTGATTTTCTGACCCGTGATTCTTACTTATTTAGACCCAAGTTTCTCCTTACCACTAAATGAAGAGCTATTGATTGCTGACCATATCAAGTCATCGTGCATAGATATTTTATCTAGATAGCTCCATTCTTCCATTTATTTATTCATGACCTAGCATCATGGCTAGGAACATCATAGTAAGCACAAAGACATGTTTAAGCTGTTCTGATTAAGCTTTAAGTCTGAAAATCATCCACATTAAGGTAAATTTAATTTGAGCTATGAAGCAGAGTGATACAAGATTATAATGGGAACCGGGAGAATCTTACTTCAGAAGATGATTGAGATGAGATCTTAAGGAGAAATGGAGCTAATTAGGATAAGGAATAAATGAGATAATTCCAGGCAGAAAGAAGAGCATATGCAAAGGCCATATGGCAGGAGGGCACATAACATATTTCAGAAATTGAAAGGTCACTGTGGCCAAAGCTTAGAAGTGAAGGCAAATGTCATGGAAGATGACTCTGAAGACAGAAGTGGGGACCAGGCCAGGCCAACTTCATAAGCCATGGTGAAGAGTTCGGAATTAATCCTAAAAGCAATGAAAATCCTGACATTGTTTTGAGGTAGAGGGGCAGCAGAGGAAAACATTGAGTTTGAGGAGAAGAAACTAGTTAGAAAGTTATTCACCAGAATGGGGAAGAAATTATGACAGACAGTAGTGGCAATATGGATAAGGGACACAGAGGGACTCAGGAAAAGTTCAGCAGATAAACTCAACAGAATTTGTGATGGTTTAGATGTCCATTTTAAAAGGACAGTTGAATGGTTAGAGATAACTCCCTGCTTTGAGTTTATTCATCTTGATGACTGGTAGAGGACAGGATTTGCAAGAGGGATAATGAGTCTAAATTGGTTTCTTCCTAATCGAGTGAAGAGATTAAGGAGACAATTCAATATACAGGTCTGGGGCTAAGAGGATGACTTTGGGGTAGAGATATGAATATGTGAGTCACTTGCATATAGGTTGTTACTGAAGCTGTTCATTCACTGATTCATCCACCACACATTTAGTGCACTCTTGTTATTTGCCAGGTACTGTTCTAGGTTCTGGGTATTCAGATGAATTTTTAAATCAGCCTGACAAGTTCCATGAAAATGCTTTGGGATTATAATTGGGATTTCATTATTTGTACATCACTGATACCCATGTAATATTTAGGTAGCTCAACCTGAAAAATGGTATACATATATCTCTTTACTTAGAATTTAGTTCTTTAATAACTTTATAGTTTGTTTAATTATGTGCCTTGTATGTTTCTTTTGTTGAGTTTATTTCTAGACATTTTATAACTTTTTTTGTTATTGCGAACAGAATATGTCATAGTTCTCAATTAGTTTTGACTGACCTATAGAACGGGTTTTGCATAGTGAACTTTTATTCAGTTGCCTTACTACACTCCCTTACTAGTTCTTTTTTAAATTTTTTAAAATGTTTATTTATTTTTGAGAGAGAGGGAGGGAGGGAGGGGCAGAGAAAGAGGGAGACATAGAATCTGAAGCAGGCTTCAGGCTCTGAGCTGTCAGCACAGAGTCCTACATGGGTGGTGCTCAAACTCATAAACTGTGAGATCATGACCTGAGCTGAAGTCGGACACTTAACCAACTGAGCAACCCAGGTGCCACACTCCCTTTCTCACTGTAATAAGTCAGTTGAATCTCTTGGCCTTTGGAGCTAAAGAGTTGTATTATCAGTAAATAATATCAGTTTTGTCCTTTCTTTCCCTTTTCTGGCCTCACTGCATTAGCTAGGACTGCCAGTACAATTTAAATAGTAAGAAGGATTGTTACAATTTCTTTAGTTTTTTTTGGTGATGTTTCAAGTTTTACATGTTTATACCCTATCTTAGCCAAAAGAAACTTATATTTTGAGATAAAAACCCAATGAATATGTACCCCACAGTAATGTCCCAAATGCTTGAATTAGTTGAAAATAGGTAATATATAAAATAGTTTAATGTGTAGGCTTTATTGTCATTATTATAAAATCTCAAAACATGAAGTTTTACTGTTTAAATGGGTTTTCCAAAAAAAACACTGATATAACATGGACCTAGCAATTCCAAACAAGAAAGATCTTTTTGGTTTTCCTGTTTGATATCTATCTACACCCTAAAATACATCAAGCAAGCTTAGAAAACAGCAAGAATAACCAAGCCAAATTGGAGCATATGTCTGATAGGCTACAAAAACACTAGTCTTGCACAGTTAATGATGATCCTGTAACATGTGCTGTGAATAGCATTTTGCTTCCTGTTAATAATAGCTTGCCATCTAAATAGAATAATGTAAAGAGTAATGAGCACTGTTCTTAGGATAAATATTGCTTTTATTTTCAGTGAAGTGGAAATCACTGCCTTTGTCTTTTTTTTATATTACCGACTGCTACAAAAATAAATTTGCCTAAAGGTACATCCAACAACCACTGTATGGCTCTGAACTCAGGATATACTCAACTAAGCTAATCAATGAAGAACATGGCTATCATTATTAATTTGCAAAACGTGTGGTTGACGTTGGACTGTCAGACTTGCCTGCCAAGTTGCATAATTTTTATGGACATTTAAGGTCAGAATGAACATAACTATGATGATTTGGGCATGCCACTCTATAGATAAGAATAAATTATTTATTTCTGGAAAAATGTACTTTGTAAAGAGGAAAACATTTAGACGAAAAGGTCACTTACCAATATTTTCAGTTAAAAATGTATATTAACTTTCAAATTACCAAATGACTAAGACTATTCTCTGACCTCAGCTAACCCACAGAGCAAGCAGCCTGCATTTTGCTGATTTATACATACTCTCCTGTTACCAAAAGTTTTAGAAATCCTATGCAACACTGCACAATCCCCATCACTTCATACATTTTAAACATATGTGAAGGATTGAAACTTTGGGTGATATTTCAGTTAAGTCATTCTGTAGAGTTTTATTCCTAATTGCAAAGGAAAAAATACATAAGAAATATTAATTATGATTTTCTCTGGGTAATGTAATTATGGATGGCCCTATCAACTTTTCTGTTTGTTTTTTAACTTTTTTAAATGTTTACTTATTTTTTTTTACTCAGTTATCAGTTTATTTGTTAAAAAACCTCACAACTATCTACCCATGTGTTCATCAATCTGATGCACATTTAGGTATTGTATTACACTTCCTTATTCAATACTGAGGTTAGACCATTAAATCACCTTTTAAAACACCCCCTATCTATACCAATAGAAACCTGGTTTGTAGGTATACTACGTTCATAAAAACCCAACTGCATTAAAACCCACTTATTTGCTTGCCTTCCCACTCTTCCCACTAGATTCTAGATTTCTTTTATTTCCCTTTTCAACCTCCTTTTCTTTTTTCTTCTTCCTCTTTTTTTTTTTTTTTTTACAAATAGTTTATTGTCAAGTTGGTTTCCATATAACACCCAGTGCTCATCCCCACAAGTACCCTCCTCCATGCCCATCTCCCCCCTCACCCCCCCACACCCAACAGTTCTCAGTTTGTTCTCAGCATTCAAGAGTCTCTCATGGTTTGCCTCTCTCCCTTTCCCCCACCATTTCCCCCCTTCTTCTCCCCCTTGTTCCTCAGTTAAGTTCCTCCTAATCCTCCTATACGTGCAAACATATGATATTTGTCCTTCTCTGCCTGACTTATTTCGCTAAGCATAACACCCTCAAGGTCCATCCATGTTGCTACACATGGCCAGATTTCATTTTTTCTCATTGCCATATAGTATTTAATGCTTATTTTTGAGAGAGAAAGGGTATGCATGAGAGGGAGAGGCACATAGAGAGGGGAGGACAGAGGCAGGCTCTGTGATGACAGCAGAGAGCCTTATGAGGGGCTCATACTCACGAACTGTAAGATCATGACCTGAGCCGAAGTTGGACCTCCAATGAACTAAGCCATCCAGGTGCCCAACTTCTCAGTTTTTTTAAAAATCATTACAGTAAGTGTATATTACTTTCTTAATAATAATAATAATAAACTAGTATCTTTTAGAAGTTGATTCAAGGACTAAAGGAAAGCTTCCCAAGCCTAGAATCTTTGCATATGTTGTGGAAGTAGAAACAAAATGTGTACTCAAATCTTGTGCTCCTCAGGTCTCTGCCCCCGTGTGGCCCTCAATCCCCATAGGGTGAAACTTGACCATTCAGAAAGGAGATAGGAGGGAACAGCCAGAATAACTCTGCTGTTGGAATTTTTATAAACTGTTTCCAAAGTGGTTGAAACACTTTACTCTGGGAAAATGAATAAAGGGAAACCAGGGAGCTAAGAATTCTACCACTGAACCACCAAAACTTCGCTGAATAAAGGGAAACCTGACTAAAGTGGACTCCAGGTGCTAGCAGGGGAAGCTGATGGGGGAAACTTACCACCAATGTCAATTACAGGAAGAACTGCCAATTACAAAAACAGAAGCATCTCAACAGGAAAGAATCATCAAGGGGCGCCTGGGTGCCTCAGTTGGTTGAACATCCAGCTTCAGCTCAGGTCATGATCTCACGGTACATGGGTTTGAGCTCTATGCTGGGCTCTGTGCTGGCAGTGTGGAGCCTGCTTTGGAATCTCTCTTTCTCCATATCTCTCTGCCCCTCCCCTGCTCATCCTGTCTCTGTCTCCCTCTAAATAAATAAACTTTAAACTTAAAAAAAAGTAAAAACAAAAAAGAAGAGAATCACCAAGTACAAGTCCCAACAGGGAATGATGTAGATGGCTTCTCCTATAAGAGATGGGTCACCCCTGCAACTCAGCCAATGACAAACCATCATTACCCTGAACTCCTGCTTCTTTCTAATGGAATTTTGTTCAAAACAACCCTTCCCAATGTCCTCCTTTTTCTTCAGAAAGTAATGTTCCTCTCTTTTGTTTGCTGGACTTGCGTATGGTTTTGCTGAAGCTTGTGTGTCTGGATCCCAGTTTTCTGTGACTCCCAAATAAACCCATTTTTTGCTGGTAAAATAGGTGGTAGTTTTATTTTTAAGGTTAACATTGCCTTGACAGGAAGTGCCCTCTCCCATCTGCTGCACCTTCGCCTGCATTTGGGCTGGCTGGCTGCAGCACTGATCAGACCTCGCTGCCTCCCAGGGCTCTCTGCCTGTATCTCTCTCTGTACCACTCCCTGTACACACACACACAGACACACACACACACACACACACACACACTCACACTCCTACCCCTGGATCATAGAGAGGAGGCCCATTACATGAATGCTGAAGCCCAGATTCACTGCATTCATTTCTTTCATTCAGAAATTATCATACCTACTGTGTGCTAGACAGACGAACAAAGTACAGATATAAAAGGTACAAGGATAGTGACACTCCTCAAAAGCCACCCATCAGGGTGGGGACAGGTATTTAAACATCAGGTAGTCTCCTGTGATAAAAGCTTTGGTGAAGGTGTGGGGTATGTGTGTGTTCCCGATGACTCAAGAAAGGAAATGAGACTATAACTGATTCTGAGAAAAGGAGGCAGTCAAGGCAGAGTCACCCAGAAAATGACATTTGGGCTGAGCTTGGAGGTGAACAGATAATTGCTGTGCCAACTTCAGACAAAACATGTAGAGGGAGGGGTTTCTCATTATATATCCATCCAGCACACTGGCTGTGTGTTAATAAGTTCCCAGGAGTTCTAAAGTAACACAATAGCTGTGTAGGGTTCAGGGGTCGGGGGTGGGAAGAGGAAGAAAATGGAAAAATCTATGAAAAAGTGATAGAGGAAATAATAAATAGGGAAAAGCTCCAAGAAAGAGAAAGAAGCATTTATTTTTATGACTTTCCATGGTCATAAAATCCAAAGGCATAATCCAGAGTTGCAACTCTCTTTATATCTCTCTAAACTGCCCCAAAATAGTAGGTAGAAGAATGAAGTAGCTATCCTGACCACCAACCCGATACAGTCTAAAGCAGTGGCCCTCAAACTTTGGCTGACGTTAAGAATTACCTGGAGGGGCGCCTGCGTGGCTCAGTCAGTTGTGCTGACAGCTCAGAGCCTGGAGCCTGCTTCAGATTCTGTCTCCTTCTCTCTCTCTGCCCCTCCCCCACTCAGGCTCTGTCTTTGTCTGTCTGTCTCTCTCAAAATAAGTTAAAAAAGAAATCACCTGGAGAACTGAACTGTTACAAGTTTGCTGGGCCCCACCCACGAAGATTCTTATACAGAAAGTCTGAGGTAGAACCTGAGATTCTCCCGCTGGCCTGCAAGCCACACTTTGAGGAATAAGGGTACAAAGAAACAACTAGGAAAATGTAGAAGTCCGGTCTGGACACTAACACTGCCTAAAATGGGGAATATTTTCTGAAAGCACATAGAACAGTGTTATTAATAAGAGCGTGGATTTGATGTTAAACAAATCGATCATAATCCCCATGCTCCCAGTTCCAAAAGTTAGTGTCATTGGACAAATTACTGAACTCTGTGTGTCAATCTCCTTGCCTGTAAAATGGGAAAAATCATAGCTACCTCATTAAGGGCTATGAGGACTGAGTGAAATAATGCTTGTAATATGCTTAGCACACTGTCTAAGAGATAGTAAGCACTTAATAAATATTTACTGATAGAGCCACTTCTTAATAGGACAGCAATAAAATCCCATTTCATAGTGGACTTCTGGTGGGACATAGAATTTAATACGAATATGGTTTCTTGCTTCTATGAAGAAATTACATTTGAACAACAGTAAATGTGAATCCAAATAAAATTACAATACTAAAATCAACTTGTTCAACTGTGGTGTTGCAGCCTGTTACTTCAACAAATGATGGCAGAGGAAAAAGAAAGAGGGTGTAGAGAACCTACTGATTAAATAACTTTTTTTTTTTTTTTTTTTTTTAGAAAGAGACAGCAGGGAAGAGGAACAGAGGAAGAGAATCTTTAACAGGCTCCATGCTCAGTGCAGAGCCTGACATAGGGCTCTATCTCATGACTCTGGTATCATGGCCTGATCCAAAATCAAGTGTTGGATGCTCAATTGACCAAGCCACCCAGATACCCTAGCAGCCTATTGATTAAAAGACCCTTAAGAGATACAGTAATCAGGGGCGCCTGGGTGGCTTAGTCGGTTAAGCGTCCGACTTTCGCTTGGGTCATGATCTCACAGTTCGTGGGTTTGAGCCCCGCATCGGGTTCTGTGCTGACTGCCAGCTCAGGGCCTGGAGCCTGTTTCAGTCTGTGACTCCCTCTCTCTCTGACCCTCCCCTGCTCATGCTGTCTCTCTCTCTCTCTCTCTCTCTCCTAGAAATAAATAAAACATTAAAAAAAAGAGATACAGTAATCAAATTGACCCTGACTGGATCCTGAATCAAAAAAAAATTATCATCATCATCATCATCATAAGACAATTAGGGAAATGATAGTATTGATTCACTATTTAATTATATTGAAGAATTTTTGTCAATTTATTTTAGATATGATAACTATACCATGTCTTTAAGTCTTTAAAAGAAGTGTGTGTATGTCTCTGCTGAAACCTATTCAGGTAAAATATAATGTCTTGGATTTTATTTATTTCTTGTAAATAAACTTTCCACCCAACATGGAGCTTGAACTCATGACCCCATGATGAAGAGTCACATGCTCCACCAACTGAGCCTGCCAGGCGCCCCCTGGGCTTTGCTTTAAAATCATCTAGTGAGGGGAAAGAGGCAGTAGGTAGAATATAAATGAAACTATATGGACTTTATGATGGTCAGTGTTGAGAATCTGTGATGAATACATGAAGGTTCATTCTACCCTCTATTTCTGTATTATGTTTGAAAAGTAAACTACTTTGCTATAACAAAAGAGTAATAACAATTTATATAAGTCCTAACAATTTAGTATTAGAAATGCTTTTTGGGGGCCACCTGGGTGGCTCAGTCAGTTAAGCATCTAACTCTTGATCTCAGCTCAGGTCTTGATCTCAGGGTCTTGAGTTCAAGCCCTGCATTTGGCTCCATGCTGGATATGAAGCCTCCTTTTTATTTTATTTTATTTTTTTAATGTTTTTATTTATTTCTGAGAGAGACAGCATGAGCAGGGGAGGGTCAGAGAGAGAGGGAGACACAGAATCGGAAGCAGGCTACAGGCTCTGAGCTGGCAGTCAGCACAGAGCCCGACGCGGGGCTTGAACCCATAAACTGTGAGATCACGACCTGAGCCGAAGTCAGATGCTCAACCAAATGAGCCACCCAGGCTCCCCTGAAGCCTCCTTTTTAAAAAAGTCATGCTTTTTTTTCTCTTAAATTATCGAATGTCATGTTAATTCTCTAACATTTCTGATAATAGCCTTTTTTAAATTTTTTTTTGTTTTATTTATTTCTAGGAGAGAGAGAGATAGCGTGAGCAGGGGACAGTCAGAGAGAGAGGGAGTCACAGACTCTGAAACAGGCTCCAGGCTCTGAGCTGGCAGTCAGCACAGAGCCCGACGCAGGGCTCAAACCCACTAACCGTGAGATTATGACCTAAGCGAAAGTCAGACGCTTAACCGACTAAGCTACCCAAGCACCCCAATAGCCTTGACATGAAAATATTTATACAGCCTACATTTAAATTTCTGCTTCTAATGGGGTTTCTGGGTTGGCTCAGTCTGCTGAGCAGTCAACTCTTGGTTTTGGCTCAGGTCATGATTTCACAGTTTGTGGGTTTGAGCCCCATGTCCAGCTCTGTGCTGACAGCATGAAGCCTGCTTGGGATTCTCTCTCTGCCCCTCCCTCACTTGCATGTGCACACACACACTCTCTTTTTCTCTCAAAACAAATAAAACTAAAAAAAAACCCCAGGACATTTCTCTATTGTGTCCGCTTCCGCCTCCAAAAAGAAACCACTCTTTTGACTGCTAACACATGGATTAGTTTTGCCTGTTTTTTTGTGCCTGTATAAATAGAATCATATGGTCAGTAAGGACTGTGTTAAGTTTTTTTCAGTTATCATTATGTTTGTGAAAATCATCCATGTTTTGTGAAGTTGTAGACATTTCCTTCTTATTGCTACTTTTTATTATACTGTCTAAATAAACCCCAGTTTATGTATCTAGTCACTCTTCTGCTTATGGGCATTGGAATTGTTTCTAGTTTTGGGCTATTATGAATAGTGCTGCTGAGAAAGTCCTCGTACATGTTATTTGGTGAACATATGTACATATTTTCTTATGTATATAACTTACAATAGAATTGTTAGGACTTATATAAATTGTTATTACTCTGTTGTGATAGCAAAGTATTTTACTTTTCAAACATAATACAGAAATAGAGGGTAGAATATAATGAACCTTCATGTATTCATCACAGATTTTCAACACTTATCAGCATAGGGTCCATATAGTTTTATTTATATTCTACCTACTGCCTCTTTCCCCTCACTAGATGATTTTAAAGCAAAGCCCAGGGGGCACCTGACTGGCTCAGTCAGTGGAGCATGTGACTCTTGATCATGGGGTCATGACTTCAAGATCCATGTTGGGTGGAAAGTTTACTTACAAAAAAATTAATAAAATCTTATATATAGTCAGTGTTAGCAGATAAAACCAGGGTGGCCCATAGGTAACAGTGTGACTGTTCTAATTGTTCTGCGTCCTACCCAATATTTGATATTTCTGTCTTTATAATTTTAGCCTTTCTGGTATATTTTGATGTGGGTGCGGTTTCAACTTACATGTTACTCATGGTTAATGAAGTCAAGCATGTCAAAAGTTTACTGGCCATTTAGGTGCTCTGTTTTGTAAGCAGGTATGTTGCCCATTTCTATCAGCTTGCCATATTTTTTCTTGTTGATTTGTAGGAAGTTTTTATATATTCTAGATAAAAGTCTTTGCTGGATGTATATATTACAAATGTTCTTTCTGCAAGTTGTGTTTTAACTCCTTTTATGGTGCTTTTGAGGAACAGAAGTTTGTAATTTTAATATAGCTCAACTCAGTTTTTTTCCATCATGTGAGTGTTCTGTACTGTTTTAAAAGAAATCTTTGCCTACTCAAAGTTTTTAAGTTGTTTTTTAATGTTTTTCTAAAGCTTTATTATTTTACCTTTTGTAATAAGATCTACCATCCATTTGGAATTGACTTTTGTGTAAAATGTTTCGGGGTCAGATTACACACACACACACACACACACACACACACGTGTATATACACTGAATACCTTGGTACCTCATGGCCCATCAAGCTGACACGCACAACTATTGCACAAGGGCCCAGTGGGACTTCCTGTTCGGTGAATACACTGATGTGCTGGGAAGGTAACATGCCTGGATTCCATGAGGAGATAGCTTGCAAGCTCTGCCTTATCTCCCAGCTTTGCTGGTGCCTCTCTTTATTGGTCAGATCTGTATTCTTTATAATAAAACTGTAGTTGGAAGTATGAGACCTTCCTGAGTTCTGAAAATTCTAGCAAATTATAAAGCCTGGGAAGGAGGGGTCATTGGACCCCTGAATTTGTAACCAGCTGTTTAGAAGGGCAGAGGTCCTGGGGCCCCCATTTATGGTTAACATCTGAAGTGGAGGCAACGTGTGGGGTCTGCATTATTCTGGGTAGTTATATCAGCATTGCAGGACACCAGTTGGTAGCACAGAATTGGTGTCAGTTACACCTTGTGACATTGGTTCTTCTTCAGTTACCAAACTGTTTTTTATATTCATTTTATTCTCACTTCCCTTAAAGGAGAATTTTACATATGTGGTACCCAGTCTGCATGCTTACAGGTATCACAAAATGCTCACAGAGCCCTTTACTTTGTTCTCTGAAGCTCTCTTTTCTATTTTCTCCTTAATGCCCCAAAACACTCAGTGAATATTTGTAAGTTCCACTCCAGCAGATTTCCTATCATGACTTAAGTTTTAAGAATCATGAAGGCTGGGACAGCACATCTTTCTGATAGGTCAGAGTGTTCTGCTCTGATGGAGATAATTACAATGCGTCTCTAACAACCTCAGCTCTTGGATCTTTTCCTTCTCTCTCTTTTTTTTTTTCTTTTCTTTTTTTTTTTTTACCTAGTTTTCTACCTAGCATTTTTATCTTTAGTTGGTTTCTTCCAGTATCATGGTTTTAAATGTCATCTATATATTTCAAACTTCACATCTCCTCTAAACTCCAGATTCTTCTATTCAATTGCCCATTCAACATCTCCACTTACAGGTCTAGTACTCCTCTCAAATTTAACACAAACAAAACTAAGGTCATAATGTTTTCTGCAAATTCTGTACCTCCCACAGTCTTCCCAGTCTCAGGTAGTGGCAGCTTCACCCTTCTGGTTGCCCAGGGCTGATCCTTGACTCTTTCTTTCACACCCATGTCTGATCCATCAACAAACTCGAATGGCTCTATTTCTAAATATATTCCAAATTCAACTACTTCCCTTCACCCTCACTGCCACCAGTAAGTTCTACCATCATTATTTCTTGATTACATTATTGCAATATCCTCCTTATTGGTCTCCTTGCATAGATGTCCCATGCCTCCCCCCCACACACACACTTCCAAAGTCTATTCCCAACAGAGAGGGCAAAGAGATTATATTAAAAATAAGACAAAATAAATAATTCAGATGATGTCATTTCTCAGTCTGAATCCTCCAGTGACACCAATCCCATTCAGAATAAAAGCCAAAGTTCTTTGTAAAAAAAACAAAACAGGGGCGCCTGGGTGGCTTAGTCGGATAAGCGTCCGACTTTCGCTCAGGTCATGATCTCGCGGTTAGTGGGTTCGAGCCCCGCGTCGGGCTCTGTGCTGACTGCCGGCTCAGAGCCTGGAGACTGTTTCAGTCTGTGACTCCCTCTCTCTCTGACCCTCCCCTGCTCACGCTGTCTCTCTCTCTCTCTCTCCTAGAAATAAATAAATAAAAAAACATTAAAACAAAACAAAACAAAACAAAACAAAACAAAACAAAACACCGGACACTACGTGACCTGGCTTCATTTTCACTCCGACTTCATTTCCCAGCTTCACCCCTTATTTACTCCGTTACGACCACTGTGATTTCGCTTCTACTCCTCCCACATACTAGGCACATTGCCACCCCAGAGCCATTTACTAACTATTCTCTTTGCTTGGAATGCCCCTCCCTCAAATACATGGCTCATTCCTCACTTAATTCAAGTCACTTCTCAAAATTCTGCATTTGATCAAGACTTTCACTGGATACCCCTTATTTAAAATTTCAACCCTCCTCATCCCCTGATAGTCATATTTCTTCTTCCTGCTTGATTTTTCTTCTTAGCTTGTATAACCATCTAAAATGGTGTGTATTTTACTTGTCCAATACTCAATTAGGAGCCAAATTAAATACCATAAACAATTTAAAGTTTGGGAGAGGGGAAGATTCATAATAGACAGGAAAGACTTCATAGCACAGGATGATTCGAAATGACTTTTGAAAAAATGAATGGGATTTGAATAGTCAATGAGGAGAAAAGAGAGCATTTTTTGGAGGGGAGACCTGAGCTATTTTTCAGAGATTTGAGATGCAAATGCCAAATCCCTTAAGTAAGTAGGGCATTGTAGCACTTTTTTGGGGGGAGGGGGGCAAGTTCTTGAACACAATCACTTTTTCATCTTTGTTTCTCAAAGTTTATCTCAGTACCTGGCATAAAATAGAAATTCATTAAATATTGGGTTAATTATTGGATGAATAAGTGGATGGATGAATGGAAGAATAGATGGATCAAAGGATGGGTGAGTGGGTAGATCATTCAAATCATGAATACAGCTACTTTCTGTTTAAACAGAAAGGTGGTTTTTTTTTTTTTAATGTTTTATTTATTTTTAGGAGAAAGAGAGAGAGACAGTGTGAGCAGGGAGGGTCAGAGGGAGAGGGAGTCACAGACTGAAACAGGCTCCAGGCTCTGAGCCGGCAGTCAGCACAGAGCCCGACGCGGGGCTCGAACCCACGAACCGCGAGATCATGACCTAAGCGAAAGTCGGACGCTGAACCGACTAAGCCACCCAGGCGCCCCAGAAAGGTTTTTTTTTTTTAAATATTTTTATTTATTTCTAGGAGAGAGAGAGAGACAGCGGGAGCAGGGGAGGGTCAGAGAGAGAGGGAGTCACAGACTGAAACAGGCTCCAGGCTCCGAGCTGGCAGCCAGCACAGAGCCCGACGCGGGGCTCGAACCCACGAACCGCGAGATCATGACCCAAGCGAAAGTCGGACGCTTAACCGACTAAGCCACCCAGGCGCCGCTGTTTAAACAGAAAGGTTTAAACAGAAAGTTTAAAAAGTTTAAAAAGTTACATTGGGTTCTGATGCATTATAATTATAAAGATAATTCTTTACCCAGTAGATCCAAAGACTGAATGAGTAAATGGGACATGTGGGTTGTTCAATCAGTTGAGCCTCTAACTCTTGATTTCAGCTCAGATTATGATCCCAGTATCGTGAGATCAAGCCCTGCATCAGACTCTGTGCTCAGTGTGGAGCATACTTAAGATTCTCTCTTCCTCTCTTTCTCTCCCACTCTGTCCCCTGTTCGTGTTCTTTCTTTCTCTCTTTCAAAAAAAAAAAAAAAAAAAGACTAAGTTAGCTTTGACCCACATAAGAGAAAGAAAGAACCTTTTCTAAAAGGCTGTAAGAATTTTTTGATTGTTGTAAAACACACATTATGTTAAATTTAGAATGTTAACCATTTTTAAGGGTACAGTTTAGTAGCGTTAAAGATTTTTATATTGCCGTACAATAGATCTCTAGAACTTTCTCATCTGCAATACTGAAATGCTATGCCCACTATTCTAATTATTCATTTTCCTCCCCTCATCTTCTGGTAACCTGCTTTCTACTTTCTGTTTCTATGATTTTGACTATTTTTTTAATTTTTAAAAACTTTCAATTTTAAGTAGGCTCCACGCCCCACACCCAATGTGGGGCTTGAACTTATGACCTTGAGATCAAAAGTCACATGCTCCATATGCTCCACCGACTGAGCTATCCAGGCACCCCAATTTTGACTCTTCTAGATACCCTGTATGAGTGGAATCATACAATATTTATCCTAGAAAGACTATAAGAAAATTTAACTTTCCTTTATGTTACTTTGACAGGAGTAGTCATTAGAAAACATTCTACCTTGGAAGCTAAAGTTCCCTGTTATGCAATTCAAAACTAGATTGAGAAACAAGAGCTGATGATAAATTTCTTCTTTGGATCTTTATGTGTATTCAGTAAATGATAGTTATTTTCTTTTTATAAATGAGGCAAGTTAAAATATCATATTTTATCAATTCTGAGTCACTCATTTCTGCCCCGTCCCCACATTTTAACATCTCTGAAATAAATACATCTCTTATAATCAAAGATATTTTTGCTTTGTGTCAGTTTAATTGGTTTGCATCATTTCTTCTTTCCTGGTGGCATTTTTTAAAGTTTACTTATTTATTTTGAGAGAGAGAAAGTGCGCACAAAAAGGGGGAGGGGCAGAGAGAGAAAGAAGGAGAATCCCAAGCTGACTCCACACTCTCAGCACAGTGCCTGATGCAGGGTTCAAACCCATGAACCATAAGATCATGCCCTGAGCTGAAGTCGGACACTTAATTGACTGAGCCACTCAGGCGCCGCCTTGGTGGGATTTTTTTATTGACAAATTTTACAAGCATTTGTGCCTTTGAGCTATGAAATAAGATAAATGATTAACTCAAAATCTCACACTCAGTCCATGACTATGATAGAATGGACTGGAGCTAAGTCTTCCTCAGTTTTAAAGTGATGTTTTAATGATTAGGTAACATTTTCACTAAAAACCAAGTTGCTTTTATACCATACCTTATGAATTCAAGGCAACTCGCATTTACCTCTAGCTGCCTCCCATTTGATGTTAAAAGCTTTTAGTAAGAAATTATAAGTTTCAGAGACACTTAAAATAAGTTTCTTGCAGCTGGGACCTCACCTCATGCCACCAGATATAGCGAAAAACAATATAGAAATGTCTCACATATTGTATGGGACATCTTTACACTAAAAAGTAACTTACTACTTATCTGAAACTCAAATTTGACTGGCCATCCTATATTTAATCTAGCAACCTTAACCTCACCTAATCCATGGAAGAAGGGTGATCAGTGGATTGTTTTTGACTTTTCACAAGATTTTCAGTGAGAAGGCTAAGCAGGAGGTATAAGATGCTCCATTTAGTCAAGAGTAGAGCCCTCTGGATAGTGTCTGACCCAGGGTCTTGGAGTTCCCTTGATTTGGCTTTTAAGCTTCATGTTGGAAATGTACCAAATACTCATTTTGACTCAATGCCAGATGACCTAGTGTTAAAATAAATATTGGGCTGAAGCCAAAATCACCAACTAAGAATGAGCTGCTAGAACAAGCTGTTTTCTTTAAAAATTCTCCGGCTGAATGGAATTAAACAGCAAAATAAAAATAAACCTGTTTTTTGAATGTTATTTTGTTTAATGTCACAAATGGTATGACCCAATAATACTGGAAAGACTATAATATGGTTTGTATGTAATCTGAATTATTCTGCCTTCCATTCTTATTTAAAATGGCACATTTTAAATGTTTGTTGGCTTAAAAAAAGGTAGGGTGTTTTTCCTTAAAAAGGATAGTGGGTCTTGTTCTTCCTAACAAGTTATCTAGCAGAAGTATTCTTGCCTGGTATTCCTGTTAGTTGCTGATCTATTTTCTGATTAATTAAACTATATAAAGTTTTTAATCATTTATTTTGTACATAAAATTAATAGTTTTCACAATCATTAACTGTAGTAGCATTTTATTCTTATAGAATAAATACATATTCATGTTTCAGCTGATTGATAAAATTTTAACATGTAAAGCCCACAAAGGAGATTTTCATTTCACATTTTATCTAGATGCTTACCTCTATTTGAAAATGAATATTCAGATATTAACAATAAATTCAAAAGAATGATATAACTGTTTTATTTAACTGATTTTTAAACTCCAAGTATGGTCCTGGACCAGCAGCATTACCTAGGAGGACTACATAGGGTCAGGCCTACCCGAGACCCAAGGAATCACAATTTGAGGGTGGGGCTGCATTTTAGTCAGCCCTCCAGATAATTTGAATGTACACTGAAGTTTGAAAAACTCTAGCCTTGAAAAATATCTCCTGAAATTCAGGAGAAATGCAGGCTCTCAGATCCATTTCTGACCTAGGGAATTTGAATCTGCATCTTAACAAGATGCCTAAAGGATTTATGTGTATATTAAAGTCTTAGATCCACTATCCTAGAAATCACTAAAACTGAATGTTGCATTTCATAACTGTCTAATCAGCTGACATTGATGAAGAACCAGGGACTCTGAGTGGTCCCTGTGCCACTAGAATGACAACTAGACCTGATTCAGGACTTCTCTCATCTATGAACTATGGGGATTATTTCAACCAATGGTGAGCAGATGTCAACCTCATTCTATTCCACCCAGTGTTCCTTTTTGGTCCTTAATTAGGTCCTTTAATTACCCACCCCCCCAAATCTCCTACCTCCTGTCTAGCCCTTACTCCTGGGTTTGTTACATGTCAATGACTAACTGATACAATGGCCCCTATGAAAGCTTCATCAAAATAATTAAAAAGGCTTACCCAATAAAAATGTCTTGGGAAAGAATATATAAAAGTCTTCCAATTTGTTAAGAGGCTTTCTAAAGAATGATTCCCAGCCCTTGCTGCATATTCAAATTACCTGTTAGCTTTAAAAATTCTGATATCCAAGGATCCTTCCAAACAATTTAAATCTGAATCTCTGAGGGTACGATGCAGGCATTAATCTTTTTCTAAAACCTGTCCAGAGGATGATTCCAACATGCAGCCAAGGTGCAGAACCAATGATCTAAAGTCTGGTTTAATTACCACTCCTCCTCTACACAGCTCAACCTATGCAGCCATACTTGACACTCGTGGTCTTAGAAGTTCAACCAAATGAAACACAGAAGGCTTCCTACTTTGAGAAGTTTCATAATCTCTTTATGTCACATGGAGGAACATTTTAAGCAAGAGGAAAATGGACTCTACCACAACCATCACTCTTAATGCACTTTAGGGAATAAGTTCCTATCACTTGCTTCAGACATATCAAAGTTGGCAAGTCAAAAGTTTGTCATAATACTCATGTTTTATTTTCTCTTCTTACTAATCTGGTGACTCCCCTCAAATGTGTTGAGTTACCTTCCTCATCTACCCTCTTATTTTATCAGTAGGAAAAAGATCTGATATGTGTGAGTCAGTCCCGTAGGCAGTTTGGGATTGACTTTTAAGTTGGAATGCCACGTTAAATACTGGTTCTGATCTCTCAACCTAACACAGCCTTTTGGGGAAAAACATCCATTTTTAACAACTCTTCTGAACATAAGACTATTGTTTAAATTTAAACCAAATCCCTCTAGCCCCTGAACAGTTCATCTCTACGCTTGAAGAGGAATTCTTGATTACAACTCCACAATATCCGGTGTGCTTTGGAATCTGAAATTTGTGGAAAGTAGAAAGGTAATGCAGTGTATATATGGCAAATCATATCACATCTCCAGGGAGCTCTAAAGCAGCATCCTGTAATAAACATATTTAAATCTCTGCAAATGAAACACAAAAATTCACAACAAGCAAGATAAATAGACATAATAAACAGTCTCATGTGAGTTCTGGTTTTGTCATTAAATTTAGGAAAAATTTTACTTTTCAGAGCTTTTTCTATTTGGGCATTATCTAGATTGTAGATTGCAAGTTTTGCAAAAAAAATAAAATTGAGTAAAAAAAATTGAGTGAACTTCAATTGGGAAAAGCTGAAGGAGAAGCAAATGAACAACAGCAGTGGTGTACACGGGAAGAGCACATTTAACAGATTTCTTTCCACAAACAAACTGGATTTGGAATGAAAATTGTCTCCGGCCAAGCTCAGAATCCCAACCAGGAGACATTGCAATAAAAAGGTACTGATTTAGATTGGGAGATGGGTTTTTAGGGAGAGACAGAACAAGGGAAATAATAACAAGCCTCAGGAGTATCTAGAAATGGCATCTTGTATGTGGGCTAATTATTTTCAATGATGATTCATCCCCTAAGCAGTTCACAGCTGGCTCCCTTTTCGTTCTCCACTTTAAAATTCATCTACATCCATGCAGTTAGTGGTGGGTGGTTCAGGATGTCTTGACCCACCCTTGGACAGACCCATTGTTCTTGGAGCTTTTTAGAAATCTCATGGCTTCTCTTCAGATCTTCTGATTTGGCATCCAAAATGCTTGGGGTCTTCTATGTTCCTTGACTGCTTTCTCTTGACAGCGAGAAGGAAGGGATCCCTTGGGTCTCCTTTGATTACTGAATTGGCTTTTGCTCAAGGAGCCTAATAGGTTAGTGAGAATAAGATGCAAAGTGGGAGGCTCTAGCCCTCCTTTAAGAAACCATATGCTGTTTTTCTTTCTCAGCATATTCCTGAAGATTTCCTTTTGGCATCATCTTTTAAAGAATGGATCTAAGCAAAGATGTGTCAAATCTAAGATAGATTAAAAATTCAGAAGCAAACCATTTTTTCCTCTCAAACAGTTCACTGGGTATAACCATGCACTTCCAAAGTATAAAGTCACTTTTAAGATAATCTCAGGGTTTTTTTTGTAATGTAAATTTTGTCAATGCATAGCATACATACAGAAAAGCACACAAATCATAAGGAAACAGGTAGTTAAGTGAACTTATGACAAAATTTACACATTCTATAGCTTTGACCAAGAAATAGAAGATGACCAGCACTCCAGAAGCCCTTCCTATGGTCCTCAGGCCAAGGATGACCACCAAACTTCTAAGACCATAGATTCATATTTTTTTGTTTGTTCATTTACATTTTCTGTTTCTTATTTCTTTCTCACAACACTATATATTGATAGTGTTGTTGTGATGTCTGTAGTTCCACTATTTGCATTGTTGTGTTGGGCTCTATTGTGTGCTCTGCCATTTTTTTTTTAAGTTTTTATTTATTTCTAGAGAGAGAGAGAGACAGCGTGAACAGGGGAGGGTCAGAGAGAGAGGGAGTCACAGACTGAAACAGGCTCCAGGCTCTGAGCTGGCAGTCAGCACAGAGCCCGACGCGGGGCTCGAACCCACGAACCGCGAGATCATGACCTAAGCGAAAGTCGGACGCTTAACCGACTAAGCCACCCAGGCGCCCCATGTGCTCTGCCATTTAAACCTATCACAGTGGCCCTTTGGCTTGTGACTGCTCTGGGCTGTTATGACTAGTGCTGCTTGAAGCATTCTGGTATGTGTCCTGTGGTGAACATGTATACGCTTTCTTGTTGAATACCTAGAGGTGGGATTCCATAGTTGGGTCATATGACATGCACATGTTCACCTGTCATCCATGCTGCCAAACGTTCTCCAAAGTGATTGCACTAATTTTCACTCCCAGCAGCAGTGTCTAAGAGTTCCATGGAGCTTTTAAAAACAGATATCTGGGGCGCCTGGGTGGCTCAGTTGGTTAGGCATCCGACTCTTGATTTCAGCTCAGGTCATGATTTCACGGTTCATGGGTTTGGGCCCTGCGTCAGGCTCTGCATTGACAGTGTGGAACCTGCTTGGGATTTTCTCTCTCTGCCCCTCTTCCACACTCTCTCTTTCTTTCTCTCTCTCAAAATAAATAAATAAGCTTAAAGAAATTAAAAAATAGATATCCAATCTCAGTAATATTTTTCAGTTTAGGTATCTGAAGCTGTCCCTTGGTTTTATATCTATAAGGATCATCACAATTAATCTCCAAACCTGTCCTTACCTTTAAAAATAATTTCATGTGGGGCGCCTGGGTGGCTTAGTCGGTTAAGCGTCCGACTTTCGCTTAGGTCATGATCTCGCGGTTCGTGGGTTCGAGCCCCGCGTCGGGCTCTGTGCTGACTGCCAGCTCAGAGCCTGGAGCCTGTTTCAGTCTGTGACTCCCTCTCTCTCTGACCCTCCCCTGCTCCCGCTGTCTCTCTCTCTCTCCTAGAAATAAATAAAACATTAAAAAAAATTTTTTTTTAAATAATTTCATGTATTGGGGTGCCTGGGTGGCTTCGTGTCTGACTCTTGGTTTCCACTCAGGCCACAATCTCACAGTTTATGGATTTAAGCCCTGCATTGAGCTCCACACTAACAGCTCGGAGCCTGCTTGGGATTCTCTCTCTCCATCTCTTTCTTCCCCTCCAGGGCTCATGATCTCTCTCCCTCTCTTAAAATAAATTAATTAATTTAAAAAAATAGGGGCACTAGGGTAGCTTGGTGGGTTAAGCATCCGACTCTGGCTCAGGTCATGATCTCACGGATGGAGGGTTCAAACTTTGTGTCAGGCTGTGGGCTGACAGCTCAGAGCCAGAAGTCTGCTTTGGATTCTGTGTCTCCCTTTCTCTCTGCACCTCTGCCACTCATACTCTGTCTCTCTCTCTAAAAGATAAATAAAACATTAAAAATTTTTAAAGAAACTCAAAAAAATAAAAAAAAATTTTTTGTTCTAAAGTAAACTCCAAGTTTCAAAAAAAAAAAAAAAAAAAAGCCTGGCTTACTGGTTTATGAGCTTCATGGCACCCTGTGGCCTTTACTATCCTTCCCTGCTGGATCTTCAGCAAAGCCTGCTGTTCTGACCTGACCATTTGTGGGCTTCCAGAGATTAATTTTGCTTTTATTGCTTTTGCTTTTGGTGTCAAGTAAAAAAAATCATTGCCAGACTGATGTCAAGAAGCTTACTGCCTATGTTTTCTTCTAGGAGTTTCTTGGTTTCAGGTCTTACATTCAAGTCTTTAATCCATTTTGAGTTAATTTTTATATATAGTGTAAGATAGTGGTCTAGTTTCATTCTTTTGTATGTAGTTATCCAGTTTTCTCAATACCATTTATAAAAAGGCTGTCCTTTCCCCATTGTATATTCTTTTTTTAAAAGTAGGCTTCCTCTTTTTTAAAGTAGGCTCCATATCCAATGTAGGGCTCAAACTCAACACCCCAAGATCAAGAGTTACTTGCTCTTCCAATTGAGCCAGTCAGACACCCCTATTCTTGGTAACTTTGTCATAAATTAATTGACTATTGAAATGTGGGTTTATTTTAAGGCTCTCTATTCTGTTCCATTGATCTACTATTACATGTATGTCTCTTTATACTTTGGTGTTTTTTTTTGTTTGTTTGTTTTTTTGAGAGAGAGACACTTGAGCAGGGGAGGGGCAGAGGGGGAGAGGTTTCATACCCAGCATGGAGCTTGACATGGGGCTCAATCTCACAACCAAGAGATCATGACTTGAACTGAAATAAAGAGTTGGACACTTAACTGAGCCACCCAGTTGCCATATCCATTTCTACTTTGACCAAGTTTTGCTTCCATATTTTAGCTATTGTGAATAACTAAAATGGGAGTTCACATATCTTTTTGGGATCTTATTTCCATTTCTTTTGGGCATGGACCAAGAAGTAGGATTTCTAGATCATCTGGTAATTTTATTTTTAATATTTTTAGTAACCTCCATATTGTTTCCCATAGTGGTTGCACCAATGTACATTCCCATTTTATTTCTTTTTTGTTAGGTTTATTTATTTGTCTTCAGAGAGAATGAGCACAAGCAGGGGAGGGACAGAGAGACAGGGAGAGAGAGAATCCCAAGCAGGCTCTGCACTGTCAGTGCATAACTCATGAATGGTGATATCATGACCTGAGTTGAAGTTTAACACTTAACCTCCTGAGCCACCCAGACACCCCCCAAAAGGTGTGAGAATGTTTAAAGCAGAAATCCTTGGCAGGAGCACCTGGGTGGCTCAGTTGGTTAAGTGTCCAACTCTTGGTTTCACCTAAGGTCATGGTCTCATGATCAGTGAGACTGAGCCTTGTATCTGGCTCCACACTGGCAGCATGGAACCTGCTTAGGATTCTTCCTCTCTCTCTCTCTCTTTCTCTCTCTCTCTCTCTGCCACTCCCCTGCTCACTTGATGTAGTCCTACTTGTTTATTTTGGTTTTGGTGCTTGTGTTTTTGGTGTCATATCTAAAAATTGTTATCAAGGTCCATGTCAAAGACCTATGTTTTCTCCTAGAAGTTTTACAGTTTTAGGTCTTTTTTTTTTTTAATATTTTTATTTATTTCTAGGAGAGAGAGAGAGAGAGAGAGACAGCGTGAGCAGGGGAGGGTCAGAGAGAGAGGGAGTCACAGACTGAAACAGGCTCCAGGCTCTGAGCTGGCAGTCAGCACAGAGCCCGACGCAGGGCTCGAACCCACGAACCACGAGATCATGACCTAAGCGAAAGTCGGACACTTAACCGACTAAACCACCCAGGCACCCCCAGTTTTAAGTCTTATATTTAACTATAATTCCTTTTGAGTTAATTTTTTGAGTAGTGTGAGATAGAGGTCCAATTTTATTCTTTCGCATGTGATTATCCAGTTTTCTCAGCACCATTTATTATTAGTGTATAGAAACACAATTGATTTCTGCAAGCTGACTGGATTTTATTAGTTCCAATAGTTTTTTGGGTGGAGTCTTTAAGGATTTTATCTATATAAAATCATATCATCTGCAAAAAGATGATCTCCCTTCTTCCTTTCTGATTTGGATGCCTTTTATTTCTTTTTCTTGTCTAATTGCTCTGGCTAGGATTTCCAGTACTATCAAATAGGAGTGGTGATAGTTGGAACCCTTGTCTGATCCCAGTCTTACAGGAAAAGCTTTCAACCTTTCACCACTGAGCATATGCTAGCCATGGGTTTGTCAGACATGACCTTTATTATACCCAGCTTTTATACCCAATATTTTCATTGCCTTTATCATAAAAGGATGTAGAATTTTGTCAAATGCTGTTTCTGTAACTACTAAAATGATTACATGATTTTTATCTATATGGTGTATTACATTTATTGATTTGCATATGATGAATCCATCGTTGCACCCCAGAGATAAATCCCACTTGATCAAAAGGTGTGTGACATTTTTAATGTACTATTGAATTCAGTTTCCAGCATTTTGATGAAAATTTTGTATCTATATTCATGAATATTTACCTCATATTCATCAATATAATATACTGACCTATAGTTTTCTTTCCTTGTAGTGTCCTTGTCCAATGTTGATATCAGAGTAATGCTGGCATTGTAAAATGAATTTGAGTGTTTTCTTTCCTCTGAAATTTTTGGAAGTTTGAGGATTGGCATAACTTTGTTTGGTAGAATCCATTAGCTGGCCCTGGGCTTTTCTTTGTTGGGAGGTTTCGATTACTGATTGAATCTCCTTACCTGTTATTGGTCAATTTGGATTTCCTATTTCTTCATTATCCAGTCTCGGTAGCTGGTACGTTGCTAATAACTTATCAATTTTTTCTAGGTTATTCAATTTTTTTGGCATATAATTGTTCATATTAATCTCATAATCTTTTGTGTTTCTGTGTTATTGGTTGCAATGTCCCTTATTTCTGATTTTATTGAGACTTCTCTCTTTTCTTCTTAGTCTAGCTAAGGATTTGCCAATTTTGCTTGTCTCTTTAAAAAACCAGCTCTTTGTTTTGTTGGTCTTTACTATTCTCTTCCTGGCCTATATTTCATTCCATTCTGCTCTGATCTTTCTTATTTTCTTCCTTCTGTTAATTTTGGGCTTAGTTTGATCATATTCCAGACAAGGTCAAGGGAGGCTGAAAAATGCAGTTGTCCCATGTGCCAGGAAAAAAAAAAGGAGACCGATGAGCATCTAGCCAGTCTTTAACACAGTATTAGAGAATTCAATATATTAGAATTTCACAATATTTCAAAAGTATATCATGATTTTAAGATTTGTCACCTGAAGAATTTGAAAACCACTGAGGTAGGTCCTTCTTTACAAAACTGTCACTCCTGAAGGGCTCTATAAATGCTATTAAAACATATTCAACCAAAAAATTAATTACCTTGACCAAAAACACTAGATCAAATTAGATTAGGCCAGAGATATGAGTGAATATCTTCATTCAATGAATACCTTCATTCATCCCCACATTTCACTTCAAGAATAAAGTTGAGACAAATTCTTTTTCCTTCACTATAGGCCTATTGGTTAGGTTTCCTACTTTTCTTTTCAGCTCTTAACTCAAGAGTCACACATGCCATCTAAATGACAGCAAATACCAAATGATTTGATTCCAAATTCCTATACCTTTTTAGGCATTTATATTATTCTAAATAAAATGTCCAGGATGGTTGTATAGCTAGCTCTCTAGGGATGATGTATACTTTGGGATTAGTATTATCAGAACATATTATCCTTTGCCATAGCTAATTTCTGAGCCTGTTGGTTTTCCAAGTTCTTATGTAAAATTCTCTGGTTCTATTTCATGTTGTAAAGTGGAAGCTTAAAAGACTACATAAACAACATATCATTTATATAAACTTTTATGTTGTGCTTTACCAAAAAAATGAATTTTACTAACTTGGAGTCCAAAGCAAAGGCCTTTCCAAGAAACAAAAAGTTAAATAATTCATTTCTAGTAATGTGAAATAAATTTAAGTGAATCAAAAAATAATAAGAGGATCCAGTATTCAGGATGAATACAATATTATTATTAAAATGTAGGGTTTTTTTCCCCTCTATTAATTACCCCTGTTATTTATTATGAGATATTGCTGGTTATGGTGATGGTGATGAAGGGATAGTAACTTGGTGGAGATTATGATGTCATATTTTATTTTAGCCATATTTCAAGGAGGTAAGTATTATTATCCTCACTTTATTCAAGATGAAATGAAGGTCCAGTGTCCCATCTATTATCACGTGGTTAGAAGCAGTAGAGATAAAACTCAGATGTGAAGCTTCCATTTAAGCTGTTAGTGATACTTTTTTTTAATGTCAGAGCTGCCTCCATTAGAATGGCACTCAGTTACATAAGACCATATGATTTAGGGCAGTACACCTTGTATTGGCTTTGTTTGTTTGTTTGTTTGTTTTGTAAATTCCCACACTGTTAAAAAATTCGATTCTTCACACAGCAATTTCATGGCTCAGTATCCCTTTATAGAATCTCTGCTCATAAAAAAACAATCTGTTATTGTTGGTTCAGGCTTCTCACTGTCTGGAAAGAATTATGTTTTACTAAATTAGAAATGAGAAATGAACTAATGATCAAACAAAGCAAAATTAAACTTTACTTGAGGGAAGGATAAGTATACTGGGCTTCCTGAGAGATGCTCTGGGCCTCTTTGTCACATTCTAAACATACTAAATATGGAAAATAGACTCAGCAGGTGTATCATGGAAACTAGTCATGAACTGGATAAAAAGACTTCACTCACAGAAAGCTCACAGCATTACCTCTTGTAGTCAGAGCACTTCTGTGCTTTAGTTTTCAGAAGAGTCATCACTATTAAAACTGCTTAGTCTTTCTGGGGCTCAGTTTTCTCATCTGTCGAACAGAACAACAGAGACTGTTCTTCTCTTCTCTTGAGGTCGCGAAGCTCAAATGAAATGATAGCTGTGCACGTGGACTTACACATTATTCCCGGTTCCTTCTCTGGGCAAGCTCCACCTTCTTGAGTGAGAGTAAGTAAGGGTTACAGGCTACTGCAGCTGCTGTGATCCCACATCTGCACTCAGTTCCAGTGTGTGGGTTTTTCCCCACACCACCAACCTTGGTGTCCTGTATGTCAACTCAACTCTCACCCTATCCACCCACAGATAGCATCAAATTGCACAAGGCTCAGCCCCACCGAAGTGCCCTTCACTTCAGATGCCAGTCGTCAAGCTTGCCACCTGTGCTTCTGACCAACCGGCTATAAATCAGAGTTTCCCACTCTCCCCTCCTTAGGTTTGATTAATTTGCTAAAGCAGCTTATAGAATCAGGAAAACAGTTTACTGACTAGATTACTGGTTTATTACAAAGGATATGAAAAGCTCAGAATTGAAAGCCAGATGAAGAAACACACAGGGCAATGTATGTGAGGGGGAGCATGAGCTTTCATACTCTTCCAGCATCTCACTCACCCCAAACCCCCACGTGCTCACCATCCGGGAAGCTCTCTAAACCCTGTTCTTTTGGGGTTTTATCCAGGCTTTATTACACAGACAAGGTTGATTAAACCATGGGCCACTGGAAAGTGAACTCAATCTACAGCCCATCTCCCCTCCTTCCAGGTCAGGATGGGGCTAGGGGGTGGGGAGGATTAAAAATTCCAGCACTTTAATCATGCAGTTGGTTGCCCTGGCAATCAGCCCCCATCCTTAGGTAACCTAAGGGCTTTTCCAAAGTCAACTATTGAGGTACCTGGGTGGCTCAGTCGGTTGAGCATCCTACTCTTGATTTCTGCTCAGATCATGATCCCAGGGTGACCTGCTTAAGATTCTCTCTCTCCCTCAGCCTCTCTCCCCTACTCATGCTCCCTCTCTAAAATAAAAATAAAAATTAAAAATTAAAAAAAATAAAGTCAATCTTTTAAAAAAGCAACCATTAAAGTAACAAAAGACACTTGGGAAATTCCAAGGGTTTTAGGAGCTCTGTGTCTAGTGTAGATAACCAAGACCCACCTAAATAAATATTTTTTTATTATACACACAACATCATAGATTGTTAGCTGGCCTTCTCAGGAGGGAGGGATAAGCTGCTGTTTCTCTGCTTAAGGTTTCTTCCATGTAGCAATGCCAGTAGGAAAATAGCCAAATGTGGATATATCATCACTCGACTTATTATAGACTGACACTGACCAAGGTTAGGAAGGAAAGTAGCACGTGGGCCCAGAAACTCTCAAATAGGTTCACTTTAGTTTCTTTATAAATAATAAGAGTGTTTTCCTGTCTACTTCATCCTTTGTGACCTAAAACCCAAGATGGGAGCTGGGGAGGCCTGCTTGCTCCACGTCCAGTTGAAACCACTCTAGAAACGTAAAGATGGATGGAAATTAAGAAGGACACAGTAATGCTCCACACCAAACCACACTAATGCTTGACTTTAAACTGAACAAATTTTTTTCTTCCTCATTCTTGAAGCCTCTCTTTCCCCTTCACTTGTTTTTCTGTTAAATCCTTTGTTCCAGGAACTCGATCTTTATACTTAGCTATGAGACTCGGATGGCCACTGCCAACACTAGTCATGAAACCACCTCTAAGACATGTCCAGTGCTGCTGACAGCAAGGACTGGATTCCTGTTGAAAGTGTCTAGATCCCATATTTTTCTATAAAACTGCTAAGTTTTTAATATAATAAAACTTTGCTAAGTTCATATTAGCAAAGTAATAACTATCGTCTTTCTTTATACCAAACTCTGCTTTCCCATTTCATATTTTGGCTCTGGAGCACAGAAGTTGGTTTTCGACAACACAATGACTATTTCCTTCATTTAGGTTACATTTTTTCTCATTAGCAGATGGGGGCAGGCAGGTCCTCACCAAGGCAACCCCAAGTAGGTGTGTGTTCAGGCTCCATGGGACTTTCTTTCCCACTGGTTTACTTTCCCATTGGCTCAATTCGCTTTGTGATTTCAAAAATGTAAATAATTCACACTTTTCTCCTCCTTAGTTTTAAGTCTCCACAAAGTCTTGGTGACCTGAATACATTCCCCTTGAATTTACTGGCTTCATACATTCTGTTTCTACAACTGACCTCAATATCTTTCCCTCCTTTGATAAGAAGAAAATCCCCAACAGATCTATACAGGCTCTGCCTAGCAAAAAGGTCATGAATAAACAGGAAGCCCTTTCTTAACCTGATATAGCTATCATTAGATTTGTGGTGCTCCTTTCAAACCTAAAACATCAGCAAAGGTACACTAATTGTCAAGACAATAGTTAGGACTACATTTCGTCTTGTCTCTAGGTTTTTGCTAATGCTTTCCTGCACCTTTCAAAGTCTTCCTCTCTTCTACAAAAAGGTTTAAATTCTACCAACCCTGGTATTAAAACTTGCCTGTAAACACTCCTTTAATCTCTTAAACCTGGAGTCATTATTCACTGGCATTTATTGTTTGTGGAATACATTTATTAATTTGCTCAAGAACTGCTCTGCAATATTACTTTGCTTGCTCTTTTTACCATGTATTTATCTTTCAAACTTTTTAGTATCATGTCAATGTCACTTTGCCCCACCTAGAATTTTAACTCCTTGAGAGCAAGCACTGTTACTTCTAGGCAATCCCAACCATTCTATCCAATGTCTTCCTTTAGTAGGCCCTCCAAGAATGATTGCTTGTATTCTTTGCTTTAAACATATGCTTCCTACATTTTGCTAAAGGAAATTAAACTGAGCTGGTACTTCTTTAGCCATTTCCAACTCTTTTACCCTGAATTTTTTTAAAGTTTAAAATATACTTGTTTATTTGAAAAACCAATAGAGCAGAGCTTTTCTGGGGGTGGTAGTGGTGATGGTACATGGCAAAGCTTCCTCAAGTTGTGAATAATTATTGCCAATGTTCAATGAGTAATCCTTCTGTACCTGGCTGTAGTCTAATTTAAAAAATACATTTAGGGGTGCCTGGGTGGCTCAGTCAGTTGGATGTCTGACTTTGGCTCAAGTCATGATCTCATAGTTTGTGGGTCTGAGCCCCTCATTGGGCTCTGTGCTGACCCGTTTGGAGCCAGAAGCCTGCTTCAGATTCTGTGTCTACTTCTTTCTCTCTGCCCCTTACCCACTCACTCTGTCTCTCAAATATAAAGAAACATTAAAAAAAAATGTTTTTTTTAATTTTTATTTTATTTATTTCTAGGAGAGAGAGAGAGAGAGACAGCGTGAGCAGGGGAGGGTCAGAGAGAGGAGTCACAGACTGAAACAGGCTCCAGGCTCTGAGCTGGCAGTCAGCACAGAGCCCGACGCGGGGCTCGAACCCACGAACCGCGAGATCATGACCTAAGCGAAAGTCGGACGCTTAACCGACTAAGCCACCCAGACGCCCCTAAAAATTTTTTTAAGTAAAAACTAAATCTTTGTGCCCAGTTCCTGGTTATAGAGCTTCAAAAACCCTTGGAGTTTCCTCAGTGATAGGAGTATCTTTTACTATTAATATGACCCCTTTTATCAGACCTGTGTTTATGCCAATGAAATGAATTAAGACAGGGCCTTTAAGAAAGCTTCAGGATGGGGATGGGGGGAACCAACATTGTGATTGGATGGTTGAAACTTTCAGTCCCCTCCAGCCTGAGGTGAGGAGGGGCTAGAGATGAGCTTAGACACATGGCTTACTGATTTAATCAACCATGCCTACAGTATACTTACTGAAACCTCAGTAAGAACTAGACTGGGGAAGCTTCCTGTCAGTGAACATGATGTACTGGCAGAGTGGTGGAACCTGACTCCTATGTTCTGAATCCTTTTCTGTATACTGTTTTCCTGAGTTCTAGGAGTTGTTTTAGTGAATTATTAAATTTGCAGAGGTATGAGAATCCCTGAATTTGTAGCTTGCCAGGCAGAAGTCGGTAGCTTGAGCTCACCCAGGACTTACAGCTGGCATCCGCAGTAAGGGGCAGTCTTGAGGGATGGAGCAGTCAACCCATGGCATCTGCACTAACTCCAGGTAAGTAGTGTCAGAACTGAGTCGAACTGCAGAACACCCAGCTGATATCAGAAAGTTGGTATCAGAATGTACACCAACTGGACAAAGCACTTTCAGTATTATTATCTTATCTTGTCCTCAAGGTAAGCCCTACAGATAACAGTGGCTATCATTATCCTCTTATGCAAGTTAGGAGGTTGAAGCACATAGAGAGTGACTTCTCCAACATCAGAAGCTTAGTGTTTTCATGTCAAAATCCAATGATGTGACTCATTAGGTCATACTGCCCCCAAGTTTGCCAAGTCTCATAAGCCGAAGGTAACACGCTTGGCCGTGGGGAAGTGAACGTATCTTTTGCTCATCTACAAAACCTTTTGGCATCTCTTCTTACTGCACCTACCACCATGTGACTGGTTCAGGACATCCCTTCACCAGCTTTGTGGTGATAATCCCATTCAGGGCAGCTGTGTCCCTTTTGTGCATATACCCTTGGGAATGGCTAAGCATCTGCACATGTGCACCTGGGTGCGTGGCAGTTTGGACCATTGACTAATGGAGGGGTTCATTGACCAATGGGGAATGGAGGCCACTGGGTGGGTAAACAATTCCCATTTTTGTCTCTGAGATATGGGTTGTAAAACTCTTCAAAAAATGTTTTGGGTTCAAACATCAGTTACCACACAGTAGAGGTTCTTTCGGCAACATATTCCTTCATTGTTTCTCTCTCTTGCCCTGATGGCTTCACCTTGTCCCACATACCTGCTCCCGGGCATTTTTCCCCAAATAAACTACCTACATTGTTGCAGGCTTGCTTTCTGTGGAACCAGGTGAAGACAAAATACTGTTAACTTCACCCAAAGGTATGTTGATGATACCTTAATGACAAAATGACACAGATAAATGGGCTCTCCTTGAATTTAATGCTCCCACACAACTCTGATTTGTGGTGAAACAAAATATGTTGAAACTAATTTATAGTGTCTCACATCATGGAATTTTTTGAAAGGGATGACTTTGAACTAATGACATTTGAAATGATGAATAGTATGGCAAATGAAAAATTAACATCAATGAAGAGTGTTCATTAGAATTTATGGAAAAATTAACATGAAGAGATTTCAGAGTAGATATCCTTTTATATGAATTTAAAGTTTATTCTATTTTAAATACAATTTCAATTTTATTTTATTTTGAATCTGAGTGATTTGGAATAAAAACCTTTGATAAGTTATTATGTGCTAAAGAAAGTTGGCCATCGCATACTGATGTTTGCATCCTCACTCTTTAGTGTCTGGCACATAATAAACACTTAGCAACCATGGGTTGGATTTAAAGAATCTGAAAACAGGACCAGAGGTTATAGTGGGTTGAATTGTGGCCACTAAGAACATATGTCCACATCCTAACCCCTACAACCCATCCTAACCTATTGCATAAGTGAATGTATACTTATTTGGAGAAAGGGTCATTGTAGATATTATTAAGTGAAGGCTCTTGAGATGATCTCATCCTGGATTGACAGGGTAGGCCCTAAATCTAATGATAAATGTCCTTAGAAGAAGACAAGAAGAAACAGACATGGGGAAAGCCATGTGAATATGGAGGCAGAAACTGGAGCAATGTTACCACAAATCAAGGAAGACTTGGAGCCATCATAAAATGAAAGAGGCAAGGAGGGATTCTCCCCTAGAGCCTTTGGCATGAGTGTAGCTCTGCCAACACCTAATTTCAGACTTCTGGCCTACAGAACCCCAGAGACTACATTTCTGCTGTTTTAAACCACCCAGTTTGTGGTAATTTGTTATGGCAGTCTTAAGGCACTAATACAGAGGCATTAAAATAAAACATAACAAAAGCTAAGGAACATAAGAGATGGTTTCAACCATAAAACTATTCAACAAATATTAACTGAACATTACTATGTGGAAGGCATGTGTTCAGGAGAATATGAGTGAGCAAAAAAGACTCCTGCACTCATGATGCTTACACATTCTAGCAATATTCTCATCGGAGAAGCTAGTATATTCAACATTCTTTTACCATTAACCAAGATATGTTTGTGCCTGTACCTATATAAGAACTTATATCAGAATTATTAAACACAACCGGCAGTGAAGACATTACTCAGGGAATGAAGACTGTATAATGATGTGGGAAGAACTTACTATCCCTGGAAAATGCAAACTGAATTTCCCGGTTAGGAAATATTAGTTTTTAACAAATGGAAGGAACATATTCAAGACTTCTATGACCTTCAGATTTCTTTTTAATGTCTCCAGTCATTTCTTTTCTTTTCTTTTTTTTCTTTCTGTCTTTCTTTTTTTTTAGAGAGGGAGAGCACATGTTGGGGAGAGGCACAGAGGGAGGGAAATAATAAAAGAGAGCAATATTAATGTTTGGGGAAAAAATAAATCAAAGAAACTTTTATCAGAATTGTTTTTTACAATACCTTAAAAAAATATAACATGTCTTAAACTTTTGACAGGTGCCATTGATTATCTTCCAGGGAGGACTAGCTGCCAACCAGACAAATGTGCACATAACAAACTGATACTAAAGAACACATTTGGTTCAAAAGCTTGCCTCTGTGTCTGTGGTTAGATTGATATACTTGTGATTATGATATTTAATTGGCTTTCATATTGTGTAAGTTTAATTAAGTTTAATTACCTCAATCAATATAAACTTAAAATAACCAAATATATAATTTTGTGCCCAACTATTATTTATATGATTAGAATAAAACACACTAATACTTCATCATATTCTGCAAAATGCACTTTGTTTGGTCTCCAAGTGCTCTAATACTGAAACAATTCTGAGCCCTGCTTGGTTAGTATTGATCAACAAAGTTCTGAAATGCTGGAAGGACAAAGCATAAGGTGAGAAATCAAATCCTATAAAATAAATAATTTGATGCTTACAAATGAATCAGAAAACTTCTTTACATTTCAACATGTCAGTATTGAACACAAATGTAGTTAACTTATGCAAATTCAATTTGGCAAAATACACACACACACACACACACACACACACACACACACACACACGGCATTCAGGGACTTAGGAAGCTGAGGGAAGAAGATTCCCATCTCACAATGACCATAAGGCTCACCCTCAATCACTGGAATGGCAGGTGCCAATTTAAAAGGTTTTGTATACCTTTGTTCCTTCAGCTTTCTAAGTCCCTGAATGCCTTCTGTGTGTGTGTGTGTGTGTGTGTGTGTGTGTGTGTGTGTGTGTGTTTCTATATAACTGAGTCGAATATAATTCTTGTGTTTAAGTACATAATTTTTCATACAACGTGTTCTCTGATTCTAAGCCAATTACTATTATGAGACTTTAACCAGGCCTTTAATTTTGTTAAATTTCTTGTAACAAGGGGCGCGTGGGTGGCTTAGTTGGTTAAGCGTCCGACTTTCGCTTAGGTCATGATCTCGCGGTTCGTGCGTTCGAGCCCCGCGTCGGGCTCTGTGCTGACTGCCAGCTCAGAGCCTGGAGCCTGTTTCAGTCTGTGTCTCCCTCTCTCTCTGACCTTTCCCTGCTCACGCTGTCTCTCTCTCTCCTAGAAATAAATAAAAAATATTTTAAAAAAATTTCTTGTAACGAATACAGTGTTTAGGGGTAATTTGAAAGGTTTTTCAAAAGTAATTCTATCTCATATAGGACCTTAGCTTGAGAGAGAGAGAGAGAATCTGTTGAACATTATATTGAACAAAGACAAGGATATGAGAAACACTGACTGTAGCCCCAGCAAACATCCTGACTGCAATCTCATGAGAGATCCTGAGCTGGAACCACCTAGCTAAGCTACTTCGGGAGGAATATGAGAAAATAAATGTTGTTTTAAGCTGCTAAATTTCAGGGCAACTTGGTGGGTTTTTTTTTTTTTTTTTGAGAGCGAACAAGCAGGGGAGAGGGGTAGAGGGAGAGAAGGAGTTTTTTTTTAAGTTTATTTATATATTTTGAGAGACAGAGAGAGAGAACACAAGGAGGGGCAGAGAGAGGGGAGAGAAAAATCCCAAGCAGTCTCCACATTGTCAGCGTGAACCCGATGCAGGGCTTGATCCCACAAATGGTTAGGTCATGACCTGAGCCAAAATCAAGTCAGTTGCTCAACCGACTGAGCCACCCACACACCACAGATCTAGAAAGAGAGAGTCAAAGAGAGAGAGGGAGTCTTAAGCAGGCTCCACACTCAGCACAGAGCCCGACGTGGGGCTCAATCCTATGACCCTGGGATCATGATCTTAGCCTCAGTCAAGTAAGACACTCACCGACTGAGCCACCCAGGTGCCTCTTTCAGGGTAATTTGTTATGCAGCAACAGATTACTAATAATAGGCATCAGAGATTTGAAGAGGAAAATGTAGGGCCATTGCTTTTGAATATTTTGAAATGGAGAGGGGAGAGATATATACAAGCAACTATAAAGCAATGTGAGAAATGTCATAATTGGGGCAAATCACTAATGAGCTAAGTGACATCCAGCAGTAAAAGGAGGGCACTGCATTCCAGATCACTAGGAGATTACATGTACTCTGTTATACAAAGAAGCATCTGTCCCTGACAAAACAGTTCCCTACTAGAAGCAATGAACAGAAGAACTGGAGGGAGTGGGGAGGCCCAAGAAACACAATGAAGACTGCTGACTTTTATTAAGGATCTACTATGTCCTGTGTACTTTATATAAATGATCTTATTCAGTCTTCACACTGATTGTATGAGGTCAAAAGAATTTTCTTTACCTTATAGGTGGACACCCGAGGCCCAGTAAGTTGTGGAGCCAGAATGTGAACACATGGGCTCCTGGCTCCAAAAGCTTACTTTTGTTTTACTGCATCAGATTGTTCTCAATTATCCCTCAAGTTCCTGTGATGCGCCATGGAATATCAAGGCACAAAAAGCCTTTCTTTCTGGAATATTCCACAACGTTTGGCAGAGTTGGTCACTAAGGCTGTGCTGAAAGTCAGACTCTCTAGCCTGTGGAAGCCAGTGACCTGAATTTCCTTATTAGTCAACTGCCATCAGACCTCTGTTATAATCTCATAGCTTTGGGCAAATATTTCAGGAAGGGGAAGAATTAAGAAGTGAGTAAAAGTAACCAAACCTATGTTATCTCCTCAGTTCCCTGACATTATAGACAAACAACACTTTCTAATCTTATTTAACTTTCCCCAAATACTTCAAATGAAAATGTTCACTGACTGTCATCTTTACCTCGAGAGTTACCATTATGTCCAAATTTTAAAAAGCTTTTGAGTGACCAAGAATAAGCACAAGATACTTCTCTTTCAAAGAAAACATACCGATGGCTGAAATTTCTTCAGGAATATGAAATTTCAAGAACTTCAGCATCACTTGGATTGCTAATGATCTATAATTCTATGAAATTAGATTTGTAAACCTGAGCTGGAATGAAAACAGTTATTACTGAATAAGGAGTGGCCAGAAGCTGGCCCAGACAACTGTCTAGGCAGAGTGCAGAGCCATCTACCTCCGTGTCCAGAGAAGTGATGAAAGGGTCACCTGCCAATGATTCCTTCGTTGCTTTGTTAAAACACCTCCACTTCTTATAACTAGTGTCACTCCTGTTCTGTTTCTGCAAAGCGTAATCCTAGATGTTTATGGGAAAGGGTTATATGACCAGAAAACAAAACAGCAAAACACAGACCCAGGGACCTCCAGTGTCCACAAACCTGTATAAATAAGCCTCTCTTCTTCAATTCCTGCAAACTATTCCCAATCTTCAAGGAGAATGAAAACGCACCTCCCTACCGATTCCATCTATGCAAAAGTAGGGGATGAAGATGATCCACAGAATGTAAAATAAATAAAGCAGCAGAGTAGAGCAGCAACTGAAAAAAGAAAGGGGAAGGAAAAAAACCAGCAGACTTGTCAAAGAACCCAAGAGAAAAACAGATCTCCACGAGCACTGTTAGAATGGACTTGCTGGAGGTAAAAGGCTAGCTCTGAAATGACCATGGAAATACTGAAATGTTACAAATTAGAGTGAAGAAGATGGGAATTAGAATAGATATGTTGATTATCTCATCTATAATAACTCTGATTTAAATGACATCATTGAGAGCTGACTAATCAAGTAATAAACATATACATATTCTTTTCTCTTTTAATTTTTTTTTTTAGAGAGATAGCATAAGTGCACAAGTCGGGGAGAGGGGCAGCAGGAGAGAGAGAGAGAGAGAGGGAGAGAGAATCTCAAGCAGGCTCCATGCTCAGTGTGGAGCCCAATATGGGGCTTGAACTCATGACCCTACGATCATGACTTGAACTAAAATCAAGAGTTAGATGCTCAACTGACTGAGCTACCCAGGCACCCATACATACTCTTAGATAGTATAAAGATAACATTAAGAATGGTAACATTGATTTATTTTTTAATTTCTTTTTCTTAAATTGTCAAGTTGGTTTACATATAACACCCAGTGCTCATCCCTACAAGTGCCCTCCTCCATGCTCCTCACCCCCCTTCCCCTCACCCCCACCCCCATCAGTCTTCAGTTTGTTCTCAGCATGCAAGAGTCTCTCATGGCTTGCCTCCCTCCCTCTCCCCCACTATTTCCTCCCTTCTTCTCCCGCATCATCCTCCGTTAACTTCCTCCTAGTCCACCTATATGTGCAAACATATGGTATTTGTCCTCTGCCTGACTTATTTCGCTCAGCATAACCCCCTCAAGGTCCATCCATGTTGCTACACATGGCCAGATTTCATTCATTCTCATTGCCATGTAGTATTCCATAAGAATGGTAACCTTTATTTAAATTGGATGGTGGAGAGGAAGGGAATGGGGAAGAAAGAGGAAACATCATTTTTATTATCTCTCAAAGCAAAGGACTATAATGCACTGACTAAATGCATTAATAAGGTAATCACCAGATCAGAGCTGCAAAGAGACCTAAAACTCAGAGCTATGCAGAGAAAGCAAGCGAAAAGAAACAGACTACATAGAAAAAATCTTTAAAATCTATAAAGACAGAGAATAGGAGGAGTATAGGAGGATTAGGAGGAACTTAACAGAGGACCATGGGGGAGAAGAAGGGGGAAAATGGTGGGAGAGAGGGAGAGAGGCAAACCATGAGAGACTCTTGAATGATGAGAACAAACTGAGGGCTGATGGGTGGGGAGGAAGGGGGAGATGGGGAGGAGGGCACTTGTGGGGATGAGCACTGGGTGTTATATGGAAACCAACTTGACAATAAACTATTTGTAAAAAAAAAAAAAAAAAAAAGTTGGGCCAGTGTGTACTGAACTAGAAAGAGGAGTAGAGGGGTGCAGATGGGATGCCAACAGCATCTGATCTCCAGTGTGTGCAAGTATCACCCAATCATCAGGGAAAGATAAACCAGAAGGGACAGGCTTTTCTGGGCACATAAGTTGGATTGAGCAGAAGTATAAAATTAAAGGTTGTTTTCTAAAGCTCACTTGTATTGTTTTTCTATTTTCTTTGTTCTTTCCCTGAGAGCCCTCTCAGCCAATGGATGTATAAATGCTCTAGTTCTTTGCACTAGGCTAGGCTGTACAGTTCTTCCCTAGTCATATCTTGATTATGACTACAGCCCTTTGTTAGAATAGGTTGCACAGGGCCACCTGGGTGGCTCAGTCAGTTAAGCATCTGATTTTGGTTCAGGTCATGGTCTCACGGTTTGTGAGATCAAGCCCTGCTTTGGGCTCTCTGCTGTTAGCACAGAGCCTGCTTCAGATCCTCTGTCCCCTTTTCTCTCTGCCCCCCCACTCATGTTCTCTTTCTCTTTCTCTCAAAAAAATACACAAACATTTTTAAAAAAATAGTTTGCATAACCTGTCCTCGTTCAGGTAACACTGATGTCCCATTCTTGGTTTGTTCCTCCTGTCTTTCTTTGTGATTCGTCCCTGTTGTTTCAAAAGAGATTTGCATTGACTTTGTGTAGTGGCTAGTGGGTGCTGGTAGCAACTGGAAAGGGACTGTAAACAATTAGGTAATATGGAAAATGTTACATGGGCGGGGGTGGGGGGTGCCATGGAAAATATGTAGCTTACAACATGGTGAGGACACCAGCCAATGGTCATGAACTCTTGACTGAATGTGGGCTCTCCACTCTATGCCAGAGTTAACCCTTCAGTAGCTGGCTGATTCTAGGACTTCAAGGGAGAGAGGCTGGGATGACTGAGATAATCTGAGATTTATCTAAAGGTCGCGGCTAAAACTCAGCCCTGAATCCAATCTAGTAAAACTTTGTCAATATTAATCTTTTTGAATTAGATTTAGGATGGCATTTTGCCCACACCAGGGGACCAAGGAGTCTATAAAATCTCCTGTATGTCTGTAATTCACACTGGATGTGGTCTAGTGATGGTAGGAAGACCTCTAAAGAGGCGAGATGAACTGGACTAGTCTAGACAGATATTTTAAAATCCTTGCTCCAATATAATTTCCAAACAATAATCAACTGTGTGAGTTCATATATTTATTTTTGTAAATAAGGTTACTAAGTTATAGTCAGAAGCTACTTTTTAAATTTTTTTTGAAAGTGCAATCCCTTGATATGGGCCACATATAGCAAATTCCTGAAGTAAAATACCAGGAGACGGATGAGCTTAGTATCAAACTCCGGGTTGATTTTTAAAAGTTATTTATTTATTTAGAGAGTGAGTGAATGAGTGAGTGAGTGTTCGAGCAGGGGAGGGAGAGAGAGAGAGAGAGAATCCCAAGGAGGCCTTACACTGCCAGTATAGAGCCCGATACAGGGCTCAAATTCACAAACTGCGAGATCATGACCTGAGCCAAAATCAAGAGTCGGATGCTGAACTGATTGAGCCACCCAGGTGCCCCTGATTTGATTTTTTTTTTAATCAAAGAAAAGTGAGTAATTCAAAATGCTGAGAACGAAAATGGGTCAGGAGCTTTCTTCTTAGAAATAAAGAACTTGGTATTTCTCTGCTTTCCATGTGTGTAATTGATTCTGAAGGAGTTTGAGAATCTGTAAAGCTGTCAAGCAGAATTCATGGTACAGTGTGGCTACCATGCACGTAATTTTCAGTCATATGTACTTTATCTGAAGGCACATACTTTTTTGATGTGCCTTTTCCCCGAAGAAGTTTGTCTGATTTCTCTCTCCAGTTTTTTTTATTAACATTGTTGCAAAGAAAAAAAAAACTATATTAAAACTTAAAAGTAAGGGGAAAAAAAGATTGTGTCACTTCTGTTTCCATTGTTAGGCAGTGCCCTGTTCCTAGCTTCCTAGATCAAAGTCTGGCAAGTTTGTTTTGTCTTGTTTTATTTTCTGTAAAGGGCTAGATGGTAAATATTTTAGATTGTAGGACCATCTAGTCTCTGTTGCAACTATTCAACTCTGTAGCAAAAAAACCCATCTACAATACATAAGTAAGTGGCTGCCACAGTGTTCCTAAAAATTTTATTTACAAAAACAGGTTATGGTTAGCTAGGCCTGCTGTATTTTATTGACTTCTACCCTAGAGTCACATGGTACACAAATTTTTTCAATTTACAGTTACTCTTGATTAGGGCTCAGACAATTTTCAACCCTGTAAAGCTGGGTGTTCCTTTATTGGAAACTGAAAATATGTAAATTATTTTTCCCAATATCATGAAAGTAATTTCTGTCTGGGAGCAATGGCAATTATTTTTGTCTGATAGTAACACAAATGATTTTTCTTGTGTGGAAAAATTAACCCCAAAGACCATGGTCTTATTACTGATAGTACCATAGCAAGTTTTGCATCTAACCTTGGGACTTATTGCTGTATTCTTCCTTTCTTTCACTGACAATATAATCATCAGTTCCTTGTATCCTTTCTTGAATCAACTTCATCAACCTGTTGCTTCCCTCACTGATGAGTTTAATTAAACTTTGGTTTCTGCTCATTTTGATTTTATATGAGAATTGCATGATGTTAAACATTTTGAAAATGATACTTTGGATGCCATTTTGTTAAGATATTTAACTGAATTAGACCCCATGTTCTTGGTCTTTAATTCTATAAATAGCAATGGAAAGGAAGAAGTATCCCTTTTGACTTCAAAACCAAACAATCAAACCAAGAGCTGAAGACAAATAAAAACTATCTGAATGTGACCAAGAAACCATGGTTGCCTTGGACAGAGCAACCATTCAACCTAAATGCCAGGATGTGGCTTCAAGTTTGGCAACAGAAAGTGTAGGAGACCAGAATGTACCACCCCAAAATATGACTGTAGGAGACCAGAGTATGCCACCCCCCAAAATGCCTTTTTTGGTATAAGTACTATTTAGAGATGGTTATTGTTGCTGATTATTATTATTGTTGTTGTTTTATTTAGAGCTGATTATGAGCTGTTTTAAGAAACAGCAGAAGCAGGGCACATGGGTGGCTCAGTCAGTTAAGCACTGACTTCGGCTCAGGTCATGATCTCATGAGTTTGAGCCCCACATTGGACTATCTGCTGACAGTTCAGAGCCTGGAGCCTGTTTCAGATTTTGTGTCTCCCTCTCTCTCTGCCCCTCCCCCACTCACACTCTGTCTCTGTCTCTCTCTCAAAAATAAACATTAAAAAATTAAAAACGAAAAAGAAACAGCAGGAGGACAAGTTCTGAAAACAGTAGAAGTTACTCTTTTGTAAGAGAAATTTACATTTATAAGGGAAATCTTCATTTATAAAAGTGTCTCCCTCTTTGTAGTGACTCTAAATCCCAAGAGACTCTTATAAATGGAAAAGGCATAGACTAAAATTTGCATAACGAACCTAACCCTTCTTTACTGTACTTTTTCCGTTTACCTTCCCATAAGTTACCTCCTTTACATCCTTCTTCCTTTGTTTTAGCTAAAGACAGTATTTAGGTTCAAGTTCTAGCTATCTCTTTGAGTTATTCATCCTTGAGATCCTCCCATGTATATAGGATATACACATTAATAAACTTCTGTTTGTCTTATTATACTCTGTTGTTACAGAGTCCCCAGTGAAGAACCTAGAAGAGTAGAAGGAAATTATTTCTTTCCTCCCCTACAAAAGCATATGGCATATGCTTCCAAATCTGATAGGATAATGTGTACAGGGTAAACCTCTTGCATCATTTTCCATTTTCTGGCAACACTTATCTCAAGATGGCAGATATTTTACTAACTGGAAGCTGTCAACACATTTCTCTGATATTACTTTTACTTTCATACATAAAAATGGAACAAAATTAAAGTACCTTTTCAGTGTAAGCTGAAACCATTCACCAAACACATTCTCCCCCACCCACCAAAAACAACTCTCTGGGGAATTTGAGAATGTTAACTCCTATTCTCCCTTTGGCTCACAGCAATGACTGAACCTGCTTTCAAGAGGCTGAACCTTTGAAGGGCAGCTGAGTTCATGCCAATCAGCAGGCAGTGACAAAATGAAATGGATTTTCTTTCACATTAGACTGGATGGTGTAGTGGCAAGCTGAAAAATATTCTGTTTCATTTTGGATTCATAGTTTTTTTTTTCCTACTCTGTGATACTTGAAAGTCAAACTGAATGTCAGAGATAAAAATGTCATGCAGATCATGGCTTGAGTCCCCTGGGTTCACTGGAGATGCACGCAGCTGAGACTTTTGACTGAGGTATAAAGAGGTCAGTTCAACTACACTGCTCCCCAGCCATCCCCTGCTATTCCTCACTCCAAAAGATTAATTCAATATTGTGTCCAGTTGAAAATCAGGTAAGACTAATATTCAGCTGCACTTCTAGAAGCTGAAAGACAGTCAATTTATGAAAGTACTAAAGGAAAACTTTTTTAGAAAATATAAACTCACATCTCTCATACATATAGAAAATGGGCACATGTCAAAGATTTTATGTAACTGACTAATTAAGGAGAGAACCAGTAAAATGTTACAACCAATCTGAAGGAAAATCCAAAGACAAAACACATGTGAAGGCTATTAGGAATGTTGCAATGAATTTGTTTAATTTGTGCCATAATGGCTTCTTCCACAGAGAGAGTGGGAAATTAATGGAATGTCCTCCAAATTCATTTGCATATTTTGGGATAAGAATCATTTGTATTTCTTTCAGTTATCTATAACTTACAGAATTATAAATAACATCAATATAATGAAAGTTGTAAACACACCATAGAACCAGTAAGTGGGAGAGGGACGTTAGACAATGCTTAATTTTCCTTTGAAAATGTCCAGTAATATTTTTGATGTATTTCAATACTTCACAATTTTCCCCCACAAAAGAAAACCCGATTAACATTATGTTCTTATCTCTGAGGTTATATAAAACAGAAAAGGCAATAGTGTTCTCCTCCTGCATCTGTTTGCCAAAAACAATCAAAATAGGACAACAGATGGGCTGAGGAGCAGATACTTGAAAGCAGAGAAATCAAATGGAAAGAAAAGTAAACTTTAAAATACCCTTTGCTTAATCATTGTCTTTACAGCACATTACTTTGCATTTCACATCGTGGAAATTTTTAAGAAAAACAGACTAAATGGATGAGCTATCTTTTAAGCTACTTTGTTTTCATCTCACAACGTCTTCAACATTTTGGAATGTCAGGAAAAGCACCATGGATTTAGGGTCCTTGAATCAAGGACCTTGGAGAATAATGTGAAAGCCTTATGACAATTCTTTGAAGAATGGAGACATGGTACTTCATTCTACTTAGCATACCTTTTTAGGAACCCTGTTTACACACCTCTTTCTCCCACCCATAGCTCCTGAATCTCTTTTTCCCAAAGTCTCCCATTGTGCTGGGTCTTCTCCCTACACCCCCTCTTTTCTGGCTTTGTATTTATGAAAAGTAACTTCATTATCTTAACTTCTTCAGGTCTTTTCTCCTTCCACATCTCAGCATAAAGTGTTAATAAAGGAACCAAGCAAATACTATGTCCTTTATCATTTGCAGAGAGTGGAGAAAGCTATCACAAAAACTTGTAATTCGATACTCTCCTCCCTGCCATAGTTTATTTTAAACTTAAGTGAAAATATCTTTGCTATATATCTTGGAATAGGAATAGCTGCCACATCGTAATTTTAAGCGTAGGCACACCACAAATAATAATAATTTTATTAGAGTTTTGTATAAAAGGATTTTTAAGCTTTTCCTATATGTCTTTCAGTTTCCTTCCAACACCCCAAATTCAGACAGGCAAAAAGACTATATGTTTTGTGGTGCTGCCATAAGAAAGTATCCTAGATTGGATGGCTTAAACAACAGAAATGTATTTTCTCACTTCTGGAGGCTGAAAGTCCAAGATCAAGGTGTTGGAAGGGTTAGTGTCTTCCAAATATCTCCCTTTGGCTTGTAGATGGCCATCCTCTCCTTGTGTCTCACATGGCCTTCCTTTTTGTGTATGTTTATGACCTAATCTTTTTTTTTTTTTTTAATAAGGGCACCGGTTATATTGGATTTGGTCCCACTCTAATCAACCTCATTTTAGCTTAATTACCTCTTTAAAGACCCTATCTCTAAATGCAGTCATATTCTGAGGTACTGGGAGTTAAGATTTTAACATATAAATTTGGGGAGGGATAGAATTCATCTCATGACAAAGGCCATTCTTTTCATTTTAGGAGCAGAAAAATGTCAGGTGTGCAGGGATTAAGTGATCTCCGAACCATCCAACAATCCATCAAGGAACAAAGCCATCACCTCTAAATGATAACCTGTACTTTGTATTTCTTTAAGTCATTCTTAGAAGAAAGAGTTGTTAGAATGCAGATCTTGGGCATTTCAGTTAGCATTATGGAACAAGCTTGAAAAACGCAATGCTTTTATTTTTGTGTTTAATTTAAAGATATAAATGATGGACATATGCCAACCTTATAAATATTCATCAGGGTATCTAGGTTAGCTATTTCCATCGTTGATTTAAATATTCACACAAAAGCATCATAAGTATTTTTATGTGTTTTTTCACATTATTGAGATTTACATACTGTGAAGTTCACCAGTCTAAAGTGTACACTTAAATCTATGTGTGCAATTATATGGCAAACTACTCTGCACTCTTTATAAATCTCTTTGATTACTACAAAGTGGACATCAGTGGGATTTAAAGACATAAGGCTTAGAAATATAGATACCTTGGTGTTCTCATCAATCCAGCGACTACAGGATGCCCTGACCAAGACCCTCCACCCCTAGAATCTACTGGCAGCTCAGCCTTGCACCTGTGTCGTATGTGAGAGCCTGTGCTTAAGAAATCAAGCCTCATTGGAGACGTTCAAGCTAAGTTTGGACAACTGACTTTCCATAACAAAAAGGAAACCCATGCATCAGAAAAGGTGACTAATAAAGATAATGAAAGAATGCAGCTGCATAAATATCAGAATCTGATCTGATAAAATAGTTTGAAGAGTTTCTTGGAACCGACAATAAGCCTTCAGAAATCTGCTTTTCAGACTGCATTAAAGACCTCACAACAAGAGAAGTAAAACCCGAAGAGACTGCCAGTTCAGAACATTGCTTACAGAAATATTTTTATGTAACACAAAGAATATCCAGGGGATTTCAGGAAAATCATATTCAGCAGAATGAAGCCATAGCAGCCAGGACACCTTGGCCACCAGAGAGAAGTCCTGATGGATGGACTGTATCTTTTTTTTTTTCTCCTAGGAGAGAGAGAGAGAGAGAGAGAGAGCGTGAGCAGGGGAGGGTCAGAGAGAGGGGGAGTCACAGACTGAAACAGGCTCCAGGCTCTGAGCCGGCAGTTAGCACAGAGCCCGACACGGGGCTTGAACCCACGGACCGGGAGATCATGACCTAAGTGAAAGTCGGACGCTTAACCGACTAAGCCACCCAGGCACCCCCAATGGATGGAGATGAAAGATTGCCAGCAGCTGCTGTGATGGAAATGAGGACTACTCTGACAGAGTCCCCTGAAAGCAGTAGCCACCATGTTAATCTGTCATGACTGTTTGGCAAATGGAAATAACCATAGAAACAAAATTGCTATTTACTGAGAATATTCAAAATAGAAGGTCTTACTGTTCAGTGAAAATAGAATGCAACATTTGTTGAGGCCTTAAGATTGAGCATGTTGGTAGCGTCGTTAGAAAAATAACCATTGTTCCTTCAATTGTGACTTGATTTTAAAGCAAAATATGTGTTCAATCATGTATGAGATTGAAAACAATTTTTATTACTAAAAGTAAAATAAGTAGAAATGTCACTGAGTAGTTGTTTATACTCACTCAGGTGCCGCCCAGGCGCCCCATGTTGAAATGCTTTTCAATCACAATCATCTTCCAAGTATTCCTGTTCATTCATGTCTGCCTCAAATTACTGGTAAATACATAAAATAGTTACTTGCTAATCATTTCAATACATGATCCTTTTCCTGTCTCCCTTCTTGTGTCAGGATGCACAATACACATTCCTATCGTAGCCATATTTTTGTATATTTTCAGGAAACATCCCATCTAAGACCACCTTGGGGATGTTTAAGAATTGATTATTATGCTCTAGTATAGACTGTTTTGTGTTTTACTCAAAAACTGAGAGTCCAACAATATACAATGTATTCTCAGCCATGACACGTGATCAGTGCAATGAAATGAGAGCCAAAGTTAAAAAAAAAAAAAAGAAAAAGAAGTGTAAATAACGTTATCAAACTGACCCAGCAAATAAAAAGTAACTCAAACCCAGGTTTATGTGGGTCCAAAACCCAGGCCCTATACATTGTACCACCTAGCCTTTCCCCATTTTTCCATAGGTAATACATTCTCATTGCATGAAAATCAAAGAGTACAGAGTAAATAAAAGAAAATAAGAATCACTTATAGTCCCATTACTCAGAATTCACCACCTATCATTAATTTGGCATTTCCTCTTATAGTTGTTTTCCCATTTATATGGATCAAAAGTGCGTGTGATTGCCTACACATAAACTCAGTTTTTTAAAAAAAATTTTTATAGTTTATTTATTTTTGAGACAGAGAAAGACAGAGCATGAGTGGGGGAGGGGCAGAGAGAGAGGAAGACACAGAATCTGAAACAGGCTCCAGGCTCTGAGCTGTCAGCACAGATCCTGATGCGGGGCTCGAACCCATGAACCATGAGATCTGACCTGAGCCGAAGTCGGATGCTTAACCAGCTGAGCCACCCAGGCGCCCCAATAAACTCAGTTTTCTAAGGAATGTCACACTTATACATTTTCTTCAAATCAAATTAAATATGTCTCTGACCTTTCTATCCTACCAGGTTGTCAGAAGATCCTTGTAAGTACTGAGGCTTTTGAGCTTTCTTGGGGTCAAAGAGAAAAATAGGAGGCTTATACACTGCCAGGAAAGCTGGGGGGTGCCTTTGATCTTCAACCCAATATGGCAGACTTTATCACTACCTAATGTCCAGCAGTTCAAGAGGGCAGGGACTTCCTTCGGGGTCCAGAGGAGCACTGAGACTTCCCCTGGATGGGAGGCTCAGTGGCAGATTGAGGTTCCCTCTCAGGCCTCACCACTATCTATGGGTACTGGGTCCATGAAGCATGGGACCAGGGGCCTCTAGCTCCTAGGCACCTCCTCCCCTTTTAGGAATACTTCCCTTCTCTCTGCCTGTCAGTTTCTCTTGCAATTCCTTCTCCCACTGTATAATCTCTTTAGCTCAGTTAAAAAGACTAAGAGCTGTGGAGGGAAATGTTTAATGTTAACAACTCTCTTTCCAAAAAAAAGAATACAAGATTCGACAATCGAGAAATTACTTATTTATGCATGTATTGTGATTATCATTTACAAAATCAAAATCACATTCTACCTGTTGTTTTTATCAACAATCTTTGTAGATTTTTAGCTCTAAGAGAAGATTTTTAGCTCTAAGAGTTTCTTATTGTCGAGTTTTAAGAATTCCTTGTATATTTTTATACAAGTCCTTTATCAGATAGTGTTTTGTGATTAGTTCCTCCCATTCTTCAGTTTCTTAACTGTCTTTTGCTGAGTTTTAAGAATTCCCTGTATATTTTGTATACAAGTCCCTTATCAGATAGGTGTTCTGCAATTAGTTCCTCCCATTCTTTCATTTTTTAAACTGTCTTTTGCAGGGCAGGTTTAAATTTTAATAAAATGCAACATGCCAATTTCCCCTTTTATAGATTGTGCTTTTGGTTTTGCACCTAAAAAATTCATCTTTTAATCCAAGATCATATAGACTCTCTTCTATATTTTCTGCTATAACTATTACAGTTTTACACTTAACATTTGGATCTATGATTCATTTTGAATTAATGTTTGTGAAAAGTATCTAGAGTCCAGCATCGCTTATTGAAAAAAACCGTCTTTTCTCCACTGAATTGCCTTTGAGTCTTTGTCAAGGATAATTGACTAAATTTGTGTGGGTCTATTTCTAGACTCTCTATTCTGTTCCACTACTCTTCCCCAACCCACTTCTGTGCTGTCTTGATTATTACAGCTTTATAGTAAATCTTGACATTGGCTACTATAAGTCCTCCAACTCTCTTCTTTTTTAGTATTGTCCAAATTGTTCTAGGTCTTTGCTTTTAGATATGCACATTAGAATCGGTTTGTTGACGCCTACAAAATAATTGCTGGTCTTTTGACTGGGATTGCATCGAATCCATAGAGGATGTTGTAAAGAACTGACATCTCTGGTCAGGACTGTCAACCAATGACAGATGGGGGTTGGCTGATAACTACCCAAGCTTTCCCAGCTCTCAGGTAGGACATGTCTGTGCATGTTATGCAGTTTCCCAGAGTCCTGAGCAGGATCAAGCAGCAGTTGCACTCAGTGGCACCTTTTATGAGCTGTTTTCTTTCCTCTGCTCACTTCCCCATCCTCTTACTGTCGCCAGCTGGACCTTAAGACCTGACCTTTACCACCCACCTGCGTATACTCACTAAACTTTGTCTTACATTTTTCCTTAAGATTTTCTCTCTGTCTTACCTTTTAACTCCTGCAAATGAACCCAAACCACCCCTCTGGTGTTGGCAACAGGCCTGACAAGGCAGGCAGCAGCCCAGACCACCTGACCATTTGCGCCAAATGACTTGCACTTGCACAGATGGACCTTGGTGTGACCCCCTGGAATGACTGGTACTTGCCTTTACCTCATGCTAAAATTTCCACTCAAGGAGGAGCCTCATTTACATAACATATAATTTAGGTATAGGAGGTTTCCTTAAGGTGCCTGTGTACTGCTTCTACATACGATGACATGGCTTCCCTGTCTATTCATCGTAACCCTCAACAAAAGGAACCCAGTTACCCTATCTCAGGGAGCCATGGCTTTGGAAACCATTCTCCGTGATCGTATTCACTCCAAATAAAGTTTTCTTCATGCAACAACTCACCTCATGCAATTTCCGTGACTCATCAGGAAGCAAACTCCCTTTGGTTCAGTCACATTATCAATGTTTCCTGTAATCACCTCCCAAATAAACTACTTTCCCTCAGAACCTCATCATAGAGTTTGTTTCTGGGGGATCCAGACTAAGAGATGTGACAATACAGGAACACTTAAAGACAGGCTCAAGTAAGACAACTTTCCTAAATGTACCCAGGTTCCAGAGTGGTATCAGGCCTATCTGACCTAGATTTCTAGATAGTTTTCTAACTCCCAGTTCCGACATTTAATACCTACTCAGGGCACTCAGATTTAGTCTTTAATTTAAGACACAGAAATCGAATACCTCTCAACCCTGCTATCTCTCCAGAAGGGGGAAAAAAGATACAAATGAAACATATTTAATTTCAACAAGCATTCCTGTGCATGAAAATCTACCTCAAAATAGCTAAAATGGTAAAAGATGTGTTGCTATTTTAAAGCCAGAAGATTTGGATTTGCCTCAGGCAGCTTTTAGCTTCCAGAGTTTTATGGCTCACTGGTTTCAGGTTAGAAAATTAGAATTGCAAAGGCATGCTGCAGTTTCAGTCTCTGCCATTCTTTCATAATTTTGTAGCATAAGGGCTTTTCCAGGGAGGGAGAGAAGGATGGGGTGGAAATCTAGTGAGGAAATGTGAAAGGTACCAAGAGAACTGATCCAACTATCTGTCTTTATTCTTAACAACCTTTAAAGCAAGTCATGCACCATGAACACAGCAGAAGCACCAGACATTTGGTGGGAAAAAAATCCTCTGGGGATGTACTTCTTGAGGGGAGAAAATGGCTTCATAAAGAAAGGATGCAAAAACACTGTGCTCCCTTCATTTACAACTGCAGAATGAAATCGCCACTACACCAAAGCCTCAGTCAGCTGCAAAAACAATGTCTGTAATCTGATATTTATTTTTGCTGAAATGGAGCTGCAGCTCTGCCATTGCAAAGCGCCCAGAGAGCCTTCGCTGACCTTGGGGGGAGTGTGGCCTAAGGAAATATCCCCACTTTCGCAATTTAAGTTTTCTTCAAGACCACAGGCCGGAGTTAGAGGAATTTCCAACCAACTTTTGGAGGGAAAGCCGAAAATGAATTAAGCTTATCAGACGGCCTTTAGAAAATGTGTCAGCACTTTATTCTTCTACAGTATCAGCCAACTCTCGCTTTAATTTTCCTGGGAGGAACTGGATTATGGCTGCCGATCAGGGAAGAAGTTCTTCCTTGTCTCAGCCCACACGCTCAAGCAATTTAAATCAGGTCTCCAGGAGACCTGACATCATAAAGGAAATTGTGTCCAGGCCTCCTAATCTATGAAACATTACCTCAATGCTGCTGGATTTCTCAGTCATTACCACTGTTTCTCTCTTTCCCTGTATCACCAAACTTCATGGGAGAGAAATTACTGCTCCACTACTTCACCACCTAGTATTTCCTCAACTCTAAGAGCTGCTGCCGTAGAACTCTTGAATGATGCCTTTCTTTTGAAGGTCACCAAGGACTTCACCTTGTCCAGCCTACTAAGTGTTTTTCATGGACTGCACCACCTGATACTACCTTCCCACCTCTCCTGCCATTCTAAGCCTTGTGTTTCCTTGCCTTTTGTTGACATGGTCCTTCTCTCTTTCCTATGCCTCCTCCAGGCCCTTCCTAGTGGTCATCTTCCAAGGTTCTTTCTTCCAACCTCCTACTCTTTATATTCACCCTCTCAATGAGCATCCATTCCCATCCTTTCATCTGGAGCTTCAGCAGCAATCTTGACTGATGAAGTATCTGGAGGGCAGAATTTCCCAGGGGATGATGCTGAAGGACATTAGAAGGAACTTGGTCCCTTGATGATTTTGCTGAAGCCGCCGTATCTATCCTGCCTGATTTCTTCAGCAGGCTAGAATAAACCTTGTGATTAAGCCACTGTTATTTTATATTTTCTGTTATATGCAACAGGATCTAATTTAAATAATAAAAATGGGCCTAATAATGCCTTCTCATAAAGTTAGTATAAGCTTTACATGATGTAAGTCATATGCCTGGCTCATGTGCCTATGTGGTCAAATATTGTAGATTTTATTATAAACTCCATGCTTGCATTCCCAACTTCATGATACACCAAATCACAGAAGGTCAACTATGCTCAAAACAAATCCCTTCCAAAACCAACTCTGATTGCCTTATTCTTTGATTTATGACGTGACTAATCTCTTGTTAATCAAGGTTTTGATTCTTCTCATTTTTTTTTGCTAATACTGAATCAATTGCTAAACGTTATTGATCTAGTCCTTCACATTTTCTCCAATTACTACCCTCAGATTTTCTCTGTAAACCCCCTAGTTGAAACTTCCATTATTACCTACCCAAAATATTGCAGTTGTCAACTCAATTGGTTCCCCACTTCCTGTGTATTTTCCTACTTCAAGAAACCCTCACATAAGTCTTACAAAAGCAGGGCTCAAATTTTGTTATTCCTCTGATTAAAAACCTTGGTGGCTTGTCATTGCCCACTGAGTTAGACAACATGCTCTTCTACTTGGTGCTTGAGACCCCAACCTTTATCTTCTGATTCTCACCTCCATCTTCTTCCATGCCAATCAATCTAGACTCTGATTTGCCTTCTCCTTCCTTTTTTAAAAAATTTTTAAAATGTTTTATTTATTTCTGAGAGAGAGAGAGACAGTGTGAGAGAGACACACACACAATCTGAAGCAGGGTCCAGGCTCTGAGCTAGCTGTCAGCACAGAGCCCGACACGGGGCTCGACCCCACGAACCATGAGATGATGACCTGAGCTGAAGTCGGACGCTTAACCGACTGAGCCACCCAGGCGCCCCCACCTTCTACTTTCTTAATTCTGTTGCTTGGCTCACATTTCACCCACCCAAAATGTCCTCTTCTTACCCCACTCCCTACATTTCAATATCCAACCAAACTTTCAAACCTTCACAGAAATACTATCACTCCTAAAAATCCCCTCCTTCCAAAACAGATGTGACTTTTCCCTTTACTCAAAGCACATTGTATCTCTCTTAAGGTGTTTGTGTTCCATTGCTTTACAGCAGCAGTTCTCATATTTTAAGGAGCATTTTAATTATCTGGAAGAACTTTGAAAATACAGATTGCTGACTCACAGAGATCCTGATTCAGAAGGTGTAGGGAAGGGTCTGAGCTCTGCATTAAAAAAAAATTTTTTTTAATGTTTATTTATTTTTGAGAGAGAGAGGGAGAGAGAACAAACAGGGCAGGAGCAGAGATAGATGGAAACACAGAATCCAAAGCAGGCTCCAGGCTCTGAGCTGTCAGCACAGAGTCCAATGCAGGGTTTGAACTCATGAGCCATGAGACCAAGACCTGAGTTGAAGTCGGATGCCCAGCCGACTGAGCCACCCAGGTGCCCCAGAGATCTACATTTCTAACAAAGCCCCAGGTGATACTGATGTTGCTGGTGTGGGAATCACACATTGAGAACTGCTTTTTGGTGACTTGGATCTTACTCTCTTTCTACACTGTAAACTTCTTGAGATCAGACAATATGACTTATTCCAATCTTTGTATTTCCCAATGTTCCCAGCACACAGTAGATATTTAATAAGTGTTCATTAAAATGGAACTGCATAGAAAAAGAAGCCAAAAAAGTTGGCAAGGACCTTTTGAAGCTATATTCAATTATTGGTTTCCATCATACAGAAAGAACACATTTAAGTGCTTTTGCTGAGAGCATAACCCAATTCTTCCTGGTGTTAGCTGTTCTTGGTTTGGGGAAGTGAGCTCCCAGCATGTGCTTAGAGGAATGTTAGGTATTGAAGTCAAGGACACAACATGAATTCAGGGAAAGCAGTAGTTGAAGGGCTCCCCTAAAGGAGGAGGATGACAAAAGTTCAACATTTGGGAAATTAAGCATGAAGGTTGCCATGGTAAGATAACAACAGATTTCAAATCTATAATTGTACCTGAAGAGAGGCATGTTAGAGTCCCCTCCATATACTTTTGTTTCCTTCTGAGGCTTTTAATGTTTCAGAAGCAAGTCACTCTGAATTCAAGTTGTGCTTCTAATTACCCTTATTATTATTCTCAGAATGTTCTTTAGAACCAACATGATTTTTAGGAAAGAAAATTAACTGTGGCTTTTCTTGGTTTGGAAATGTGGGAAACGGGGTATTCTGGCAAATTCATGTCCTGTTTTCCTTCTGTGTGTAGATAACAGACTGATAATTCACCTTCTGCCTGTCTATCCAGTTATCTAGCCAGGGCATTTTTTCCCCAGGGGGTGAGAGGACATTTTGCATATGGAAAGTGTTTTTGAAATGACAAGAAAATGAAGAACAAGTCAGCCAAAGAAACAACAAACGCCACAGCCATCCCCCAAAGACCTTTGTTCTTAGCTTTTCATATTTCATGTCATACTTCTCACGAAATAAATCCTCCAGAAACAACAAAAGATAGATGGAGACCATTACAAGAAAGGATGTATATCAAATATGGATTTTTTATTTTAAAGAGGCAATTCAATTATACCCAGATGGAACATTAGAAACGTCACATCTCTGCATCATCATTTTTCAGCAGAAGCACAGATGGTACCTTTTCGTTTGCACTGCGGGCCAACATAGTGTGCTCATCTGTCTCTCCCACCCCCATCAGGAGTCCAAGTTTGCATGTAAGAGAACATGTTGGTTGAGTTAACTCAGAGACCCTTGGGAAACTGTGTTGCCTGGGGCCCTGACATTACTATTTTATAATATTTCCTTCTTCAAGGAAGCAGATGGGATTGCCAGACCATGACTTTTATCTACTGTTCTTGAACAAGGCGCCCTAAGGCTTCCTGCCCCTTCCCAGAGACGGACCACAGATCTACACTGATGAGGAGAAGCAGGCAACATCTGCAGACCTTCTGTTAAAAGCTCTTATTTGTTTAAACATCCTGTTTCCTTGCTATTTATGTTTCTAGAAATTAGGGAGATGCTTATCCCTTCTTGTCCCAATACAGTTAAAAATTATGATTGATGTCATCCAGGGCCCACAATTTATGCCCTGGGTGAGAAAACAAAACAAAATAAAGCAAAATCAGAGTGAAAATATACTGCCACCATTACCATCACCACGACCATCATCACCTCCACCTGACTGTCTGAATGGTTTGTCTGGGGACAGTAGCAGAAATTCTGCTTTCTCTAGGGAAGTTACTGTGGGCTTCTGTGGACAACAAACCAGCTCAGGGATTCCAGAAGAATCCCAGCCAGGGAAGGTACTGGGTCACTAATCGCTAAGAAGAACCTCAACTAAAGAGAATGAAATTGTCCGTCTATCGCATGCTGTCCTGCAATTTCTGCTTCACTGTTATAAAACAGAATTGGCCAGGGAGCACAGCATCCCTAATTTTGGCTTACACATCGGCCGTAGGGCATTTCACAGCATTTATTTATCAATTTAATTCTTGGCTTCCTAAGCTCACTGATTTTACAGACAGTAATAGGCACATATCATTTTCAAAATTTCACAATTGTGTTAACCTCTGTTGTCTCCTGTCCTTTGCTGTTAATGTAGAGCTCCTGGTCCACTGAAAAGCACTGTCTTCCCATTCTTTGGCCATTCCTTTGTATCCATACCCTTTGTCATGTGAATTTATAGCCTCCCCCATTAAGAGGTTGAGCCTGTTTCCCTGATTTTGATTCTGATTTCATCCATGTGACTTGTTTTTGCCAATGGCATATTAGCAGATGTGACTCAAGCAGAGGCTTGAGAAAATGCTTATTCATTTCTATTGTGGCTAAGTGTCTCTGCTGTCTCCATGAGTGGAAGCCCAGGCCGTACTATTGGAGAATGAAGTTGGAGCAAAGTTGAGTGGTTCCATTTGAGTTGTCCTAGGTAAAGATAGTCTGGACCAACCAATGGCCAACTGACTCCTGTACCAGTCCTGTACCTTTCAATCCGTTGTTCAGTTCTGGGTTTACCTCCAATGCAATATTCAAGTCTTCTCATCTCTCTCCATCGTCACTGCCCTAGTCAGTATAGACCTGTACCATATTTCACCTGGATTTTGTAATGTCGTTTTAGATGGGTCCCCTGCTTTCCCTCACATTTCCCTGCAAGCCTGTTCTTTTCAGCAGCCAAAGGACCTTTTAAAAACATAAATCAGATGGTGTTAGTCTCCTGGATAAACCTTTTGATGGGTTCTCCTTGCTCTTAGAATAAAATCCAATATGTTAACACAATTCTCAAGGTTCGCAGGTTTGCATACTGTGCTTCCTCACTGGAACTTCTAAAACTCTTACTAGTCTCCTACTACACTGTTCTACTCTTGTGTGTCCTCAGATAAGCCAGGCCCATTCCCATCCTAGAGCCTTTATCCTTGTTGCTCCCTCTGCCTGGAATACCCTTTCCCCAGCAATGCTAACCATCAGTTCTCTATCCTCCATCAGTCCCTGCTTCAATATCACCTCCTCCTGAGATCCTCTCTTCCTGTTTCTATTAGACCTCTCCCAAGTTGCAATCAGAGCATCTAGATAATTTCTTTCATAACATTCATCATAATCTGTAATTATCCTATTTATTTATTCGCTTTTTTGTTGGCTGCCTTCCTAGTTAGAATGTAAGTTTCCCATAGACAAGACCTTGATTTTCTTATTTTCCCTGGTATTTTCAGCACCTCACCCATAGTCAGTGCTTTGTATGTGTATATGAGAGATTAAAACTGGAGGACTCCTACACACACACATTTTATATATGTATATTTATTATACACCCATATAATATATTATATATACATATATATACATGTGTATATATATAAAGTATATATACATGTATTAGTTTCCTATGAGAAACTCATACATTACCAATATATTGCAATGAGTATTTGCGTGTATATGTTAATGAGTCTTCCTTAAGTTCACATACATGCTAATGTATATGTGGAACACACAGGTGTGCAATCTATTGTATATGAGTAATGTACACATATATGTAATGAGTCCTTTATTTTTAACCTGACACATACATATACACAACTTGCTCTTTAGAATCCTGCATTATATAAAAATATAACTTGAACATCTTTTTGTAATAGCAGATATAAGCCTCCTTCATTAAGCCTTCAGAGTACTCCTTTGTATGAATGCACCATAATGTATTTAGTCAATATGAGCTAGTACTAAGATTGTTCCCATTCTAGTGATGAGGAAACCAAGGCTGAGGGAGAGAAATCATTTGCCCAAGACAGCCAGTATTGGACCTGGTGCCTGAGTCCTGGTGGGGGGATGGGACAGTACAGGCCTGACCTAGCACTTGCATGGCACACGCTTGGATGGAGGCAAATTTGTTGGAGGTTCAGTTTCTGTCGATGTTGCACTTCTTTGTCTGTGGCTTTCTGACGACCATCTTCCCCCCAGGGGACCCATTTTCCAACAAGTTGAGTGTGCTGACATGTTAGTGGTTTTCAAACGTTAGTGCCCATAAAATCACAGAGGTCTTGTTAAAACACAGATTTCTAGGCCCTACCCCAGAGATCTGGGCTGGGGGCTGAAATTCTGCATTTCTAACAAGTGCTTAGACAATGGTGACACTTCTAGTCCGTGGAACACACTTTGGGTACATGAAGTGCTCCATAAGCATTAAAGCACACACAAATCCAGGAGAATGTGAACTTTACGTTTTCATTAAGCCCCCATGGAATGTCAGCTATGGTGACAGGTACTACGTTGAAAAGAACCCATCATGCAGGGGGACTCCTCCATGAAGATTTAAGAATTTAGTTGAAGGAAACAAAATATGTATCACAAAACCAGTAATTTTTAGTGCAGTGGAGAGTGAGAGAAGCGACAGAGGCCTAGTCGTTAATTAGAAACCAGCTCTGGGGGCGCTCGGCTGATGCAGAGGAGCATGCAACTCAATTTCAGGGTCATGAGTTCCAGCCTCATGTTGGGTGTAGAGATTATAAACAAACAAACAAACACATACATACATACTAAAAAAAAATAAGCAGTTCTGAGTGAAAAAAAACACTCTACTTGGTACAGACCATTGGATTTTTGGCATGTATTTACTAAATACCGATTTTTTTTTTTATAAACCTTCTTCCTGCATTGTAGTATGTGCTGAATTAGCATCTTCCCAGAAGTCGGTGATGACTGGTTTGAACCTCTGCTTGCTAACTCATTGCTTAGCCCAGATGGTCCTAAGAGCCACATCATCAGGACGGGAGGCTGTGTTAAGTCGGGTTTCTCAGAGCAGAGCTTGAGATGAGGGTTCGTGTGCAAGTGATTTATTTTGAAGGCATTTTGGAGAGTAACCTGTGACTGGGTGAAGTAGAACAGGGGAAGAACAAGGATGTGGTCTCATCTGCAGCCTCGCCTGACTCCACGGGGCACCTGAATCCAAAGCACTAAGAACTGTCTCATCGTAGTGGGCTGGCCTTCAGTACCCCAGCATCAGTCAGTCATCAACAGTGGGTTGCCCTGGGTGCTGTGACATCTTCTCCCAGGTGAGGGACCTCCCGTCAGCTCTGGCACTTTCAGTAGGACCCTTGTAGGCCCAGGGGTCCCATTACAGTTCCCTGAACTCCTGCCTTTCCCCCATTTCCACCCTGATTCCTACAGTCTTTGTAAAAGTTCATTTTTAAAAATTTTATTTAGCAAGCATATATTGCCCACATACTCTAGGCACTAGGCATTTGTAAGGTCAGGGGCTGAACTTTTCTGTCTCAAAGCCCCGTAGTGGTGTCATTTGATACTGAAATCTGCCCTCGTGGCTGCAGAGAGAACTCGACGGCGCGCTCTCCGAGTTGCACACGTGTGATTCACCCGGCGTGTAATGTAATGGCCTACCTCATCTCTCACTTCTTCTTAAGCCCAATGAATGCTGAAATAAGTGCTCACCAGGATCTTTGCACATCCAGGTGTTATGTTGTTTTCATACACTGAGTAGTGCGATCCCAAAGATATTAGGTCCTACTCTCTGGAAACGATTAATTTTACTTCATATGGAAAAAGGGTCTTTGTAGACATAATTATTAGGAATCTTGAGAGGCAGAGATTACCCTAGACTACCCCAATAGACCTTACATGCAATCACAAGTGTCTTTGAGGCAGACGAAAACTTGACAGGGGAGAAAGTGCTATGAAGACAGAGGCAGAGACTGGAGTGATGTGGGCACACCAAAGCATGCCGGCAGCTGGAAAAGGCTAGAACAGATTCTCCACTTGACACTCCATAGGGACTATGGCTCTGTCAGCACCTTGATTTCAGATAGCCAGCCTCCAGAACAGTGAGAGAACAAAACTCTGTTATTTAAAGCCACCCAGTTGTGGTAATTGTTGTAGCGGCCCCAGAAAACTGAGAGCAGCTGTGGACATCACCTGTTTCTGGAGTCACCTGGGCACCCTACTCTTGCCCACACACATACTTCATCACAGTGAGGCCTGTTTCTGCAGCTCACGTGCCATCTCTCTAGGCAGCTTCCTAGTTCTTTTATCCCACCACCTGCAGGCTCTGGTCTGAGTAGGCACCCCTCCTCGGTCTCTCAGAGTTCCTTGAATAATCTTCTCATTGTTTTTGCTCTGTTCTTTTATATGGCCTTCCTAGTTCAAACTCCCTGTGAAATTCTAAAATCTTAGGGTCTTATCCATGTCTGTATTTCCTGGTTCTGGCACAGTGCTGAGTGCAAAGTGGCTTCTTGGTATTTGTTTCTTGCATGAAGATGAAGTAAATGCTGCTGTTCAGTGGCTAAACAGGGACATTCAGGGGCTTGTGAGGCCTCATGTCAATGGCCAAAACTCACTGGATAATGGGCGGGTGGTAGTTCTCTAGGCTGAGATGACCTGTAGAGGCTTCTCCCACTGTGAACCTGCCAGTCCAGCCTTCCAGCCCCGCCTGCTCTGAAGCTTTCTGAGGCCTCAGGCCTGGGAGTTCCCTTGGGTGCTGTGTCCACAGAGCTCATGTTTATTTCCTGCTCAGCTCTTATGTTCGTCTCTTCTCTCTGCTCTCCTCCAGACTCCCAATCAGCCGTGACTCACAACCTCAAACACTGCTCCCTTTTGTCATTATTTTCAGGAGTTGCATGATTTCCCTCATTATCACCTTTGGGGCTAGAATGGGGATTGGCCTGCAGTATTTTATCTCTCAGGGCCAAGCTGAGGGGTATAAAGCAAGTGACAAGTTCAACAACATGGGGGTCATGTTAATGTACTAGAGATCTAGTTGCTCTGAGGAGGTGATGGCTAAATGTGGAATTTGGAAATTAGGTATTGGGCTTCAGTCAAGGGGATGATGTTAGAGCCTTTTCAATTCTTCCTCTGTAAATTTGCCTTCCAACACAGACTTCCTGGATGACATTTATAGTCTGATTTGACAGTCTTTTCTAAAACCTGACAGATTTCTTTCTATTAGCCTCCAAGGAAGGTAGATAATTATTTTGCCTTTTTTTTTTTTTTAAACATTAAGTAGGGAGCCTCCAAGGTGGAGGTGTGGTTGTATTTTCTCCCTTTTATAAGCTGTTTGGAAGCCACTATAATGTTGTAAATATGAAACCTGGGCTCTGGGAGAGGTTTTAATAATTTATTCAAACTTGGCTGAGTTATTCATTGCTGCATACTTAGAGGCTTAAAACAGCAAACATTTGTTAACTCACAAAGTTTCTGAGGCTTAGGATAAAGCAGCAGCATATTCTGGTTCAGGGTCTTTCATGAAATTGCAGTCCAATGTTGGTGGAGGCCACTACAATCTTCAGAAAGGCCTGGAGTGTCTGCTTCCAAGAAAGCTTATTCATATGCTAGCTGGCTGGAGGCTTCAGTTCCTTGTCACATAGGCCTCTCTACAGGGTTGCTTGAGTTGCCTTTTATGACATGGTGGCTGGCTTCTCCTGGAACAAGTGATCCAAGAGAAAGAAAGGAAGAAGCCACAAGCCCTTTGATTACCTAGTCTCAGAAGTTACACACTATTCTATTCCCAGTGAAGTAAGTCACTATGCCCACACTTAGGGGAAGAGAATTCAGCTGCACCTGTTTGAGGAAGTGTCAAAGAATCTGCAGATTTATTTTAAACCACCAGAGTAGAGTGTCTTTCTTTCAAATAGCTCCAGAGAATGCAGCAAATCATTTTTACCCTGTCGATAAAATACCACCTGGTTTTCAAATGTTTTGCTGGGAAGATGCAAGAAACATAGAAGTCTTATATTATAATCATTAGAATGTGAAAAATAATAGTATATAATAGTGAAAAGATAGTACTTATGAGGAGAGGTGAGAGGATACTCTGCTGTCTTAGGTTTGGGTAGGCTGGAGGATTTGGGAAGAGTAGAGGACACCAGTGGTTTCAATTTCATACTTTCTGTTTAAAATATACAATATTGACTAGCTATCTCATTGTCTCTTTGATTCAACAATTCAACACCAGGTACCATGATAAATGAGACAAAATCTCTGCTTTCAAGGCCGAGAGATAGATGGAAGAGAGCTACCCTAGATAAGCTGTCCCAGCCCAATTCAGCCCAGACAGAACCCCATCCAGCCATAGATGAGTGAGCCCAGTAGAGACCAGGAGAACCACCCAGCTCAGATAGGTTGAACTCTGCAGAAATGTGAGACTAATATTTATTGTTGTATGCTTCTGGGCTTTCATGATTGTTATACGGCAATAGTAACTGATACCAGTTTACAGTGTGGTAAAAAAGACAAACTGAAAGGCAAATTTTTCAGTGTGAAAGGATACGTATCATACTTGAAGACTGACTAGGAGGCGCTGACAAGAATGTGAGGGGAGGGCCTAAATCTATCTCAGGATGATCAGGGAAACCAAATACTTCAGATGATGCCTGAGCGAAGTCCTAAGGATGAGCTGGTGTTTGCCAGAGTGGGTTGGAAGACTGAGGCTGGGGTTGGGAACCACATCCTTTTCAGGTAACTGAGAGATCTTACTAAGCTAGAAAGCAGTTGGAATGGATGGGCCCTAACTGTTGTTGGCCCCTGGATCATCTCATACATCCTGCTAAAGAGTTTACTCTTTATCTTAAAGCCAACCACTAAAGGATTAAACAGGCATAACATAATCAGACTGATGGTTTCACCCTGGGAGTGGTGTGGACCGAGGCAGGCATTCAGGTGGTTAGTCTTGAATCTGCGCTCCTCCAGATATGGCCATGGAAAAGAAGACAGAGGAGGGAAATATTAGGAGGTGGTTCAGACAAGGCTTGGCAGCCAATATAACGAGGGGGTGGAACTTGGCTTCAGTTCCGAAGCAGAAGTGTTTGGAAGGGGGCGGTGGTAAGCGTTTCAATGTGGGTCATGATGAGTTTGAAGTGCCTGTGGGTGAGCTGAAAGGAGGTGTTTAGTAGGCAGGCAGAAAAGCAGTCTGGGGCCTCAGAAGAGGAGGCTGCAGCAGGCATATACTTTGGAACATCATCCACTTGGAGGCAGTGGCTGACACTCTTATAGGCAAGGTTGCATTTATGGAGATGAGAAGCAACCCAAATTTTGCACCTTAGGGAAACACTGACCCCTAAATGGTGGGCAGAGGAAGAGAAACCAAAGGAGACTAAGAAAGAGAAGCCAGAGAGAAAGAAAAGACATGGAGGAAAGTGGTTGCACATAAAATAAAGAGAGGGGTTTTGAAGTTGGAGGTTAGCAGGGAGATAGGCGCACAGAGGATTGAAAAGTGGTTTGCTTATTTGTGTATCCAGAAACTATGATGGATTTCATGGTGACATGAATGAAAAGTCAAAGGGGATGAGAGGTGTACTGCAAAGAGTAGACTAGGACATGGAGACAACATTGGATATTAACTACTGCTTGGTAGAAGAGCCATCCGTGGTCTTTTGGCTGCAGCTGTAACTTCAGCCGTGGATAGGGATATAGTTCTGTGTAGGCTGTGACTCACTTCAAGCAGACTGCATCTTGCCTCTGCTGTGTACTTTGAATTTTCCTTTCTGCCCAGGGCTTTTCCAGTGTCCTGAACACTAGTGAGTGCTTGCTTAGCCCAGTACACTCAAGCTCGGAGGTATGGGGGAATTGATGGCTCTGTGGGAGAAATAATAATCATCCACCCGTGGGGATGCAAGCTAGTTAATAAATGCTAGTCTTGCATTCTTCATAATAGCGAAGATATAGAAATGTCCACTGACATTTGAATAGATAAAGACAGTGTGGTATATATACACAATGAAATATTATTCAGCTATAAAAAAGAAGAAAGTTCTGCCATTTGGGACAACATGCATGGAGCTAGAGAGTGTTATATTAAATGAAATAAATTGGAGGAAGACAAATACTGTATGATCTCATTTATATGTGGAATCTTCAAAAAACCAAACTCATAGTAATTATGGTTGTTAGGCGGTGTGGGAATTGAGGAGATGTTGGTCAAAGGTTACGGACTTCCAGTTATTAAAATGAGTAAGTTCTGGGGGATCTAATATCCAGCATGGTGACTATTGTTAACAAATTCAGTATCTTATACTTGTAAATTGCTAAAGGAGTAAATCTTAAACGTTCCCACTGTTAACAGCACTTTAACCGATCTTAAGTGTTATTTTTCTTTACTCCTTTACTATTTTTCTACACTCCTTGCATCAAGTCCTTAAGACTTAAATCCCTTGATCTGTAGCAAAACTAACCTTCTTTCCTTGAGGCTGGCCTTGAGGAGTGAAGGACCAAACTCTCCCAGAAGGTAATGCCTGACCACATTCAAAAACAGATGCTAGGTCTGTTCAGGGTCTAATCAACATACGACTAACCACCTGGGCACCTGTTTCTCTCACGCATAGTCCCCTCCCTTTTCCTGTGCCTCCTCCTTTAAAATGCTCTGCATTTTCCCCAGGTGGCTGCTTTGCTGAATAAAGCAAACTTTGCTTTCCCACCCTCAATAGTCCCTCGAGTACTGATTTTTAAGCAGTGAGCAGCTGAATCTGAGTTCAGAATGGGTTCTCTGTCTGGTAACATTACCACACACACACACAAATTGTTTATACAAGGGGAAGATGTGTTAACTAACTGCATTGTGGTAATCATTTTGCAATATAAACATGTAGTAAATCATCCCCCTGTACACTTTAAGCTAACATAATGTTATATGTTAATTATATCTCAATAAAGCTGGGAGAAAAAAATGCCTGCCTCTCATCTTTAGAATGGACAAATTCTGAGAAGGATTCTGCAACTTCTCCGAGGTCACACAGAATTAGGGCCCCATTACCTAGAGTGGTGATATTGACAACACATGTTTATATGGGCCTTTCTTCCTCACCAGATCCTTTACTCCTGTTCCCTGGAATCACCCCCCAGGTAAAGTACTTGAAATCAAGTCCCTATCTCAAGCTGGGTTTGGGGAGACTCTAAATTAAAAAGGAAATCTTTTACACTAAAGATTTAAGATAAATACATAGCTATCAATAGGTACTCACCCACTGCACTCCCTCTCCTTAAAGCTTCTGCTGCTTAGGTGGCCATATTTTATGTCACATGAACTTACTCTCCAGCAATAGCTAATTGGACCAAGGGGGAGCACGTGACTGAGCTCAACCAATCCAAACATACTCTGGTCAGCAACCTATGGTGTTGCCTGTTTTTTGAACACAGGAGTGGTTTCTCTTTTTTGGGAATTTGACTAAGAAATATGTAGAGAATAAAGAAATAAGCGATGAAAGCAGAAGCTGAAAGATTGAGATGGGTAGGAGTAGAGAAAACATGGAGGCAATATCATGAGAGAACAAAGGCAGTGAACTAACAAAAGAATATAAAGAGCCAGATGTGGAGTTTCCATATGGCTCAGAGGAGTCCTGTATTCTTGACTTTTTAATTCCAGTCATGTGATCCTTCACTGTGAGAGCCTTTTCCCCTCCTTTTGTCTACAGTACCTTTTTTTAAATTATTATTATTTTTAAGTAGACTTCATGTCTAGCAGAGCCCAATGTGGGGCTTGAACTCACAACCCTGGGATGAAGACATGAGCTGAGATCAGGAGTCAGATGCTTAACTGACTGAGCCACCCAGGTGCCCCTGGTCTGTAGTACCTTTAGTAAGACTTTCCCGTAGCCACAATAGCCTCCAGTGGCCTGTGATCTGTGGGGAGAAAGTGTGTTGATGCCATTGTTCACCCCTCTAAACCAACGCCCTTCCCTTCTCCACCCTGTCTGGATCTGGCAGGCCAACTTATGTGTACTTTATCACCTCCTTCTTCCCCCTGGGTCCTTGTGAGTTTAGCACCCGGGAAGCATCGGAACGGCCAGAGATCAGAAGGTGGGAAGGGAAGGAAACCATTGTGCTTATCCCCTGCTTCGTTCCATCACGTTGCCATAAGTCAGCTCCATCTCTCCAGATAAGACCACAGCTTCAGCCAGGCAGTCCTCTCCATGTTATACAGAACCCCCCTTTCCAGGTTCAGGGAACTGGTCCCTGCCCTCATGTCTTTGGAAATAAGGAAGGGAAAGGTCTCTCACTGTTGCTAGTCCTGGGGGCCTGTACGCTCCCTCCTGGTTTCCCTACACCTGCCCACACCTTCATAAATAGTCCCTATTATGACATTCTCTTTTCATTACTCAGTCCCTCTAGGAGCCCGACTGATAGGGGAAGACAGTACAACAAAGGAGAAAAGGGACAACTTTGAAACTGAAGGGACAGGAAATGCAAATAATTCTTGCCTGATAATTGCAGACTGCCAAGTTGCTCTACCCCAGGAAGCATTTTTCACGTTGGGATGGAATTGTGTGAACTATGCTCCTGCTGACAACTTCAGTTTTCCCTTAGAATATAAGATAAAGTCATGCTAAGAGAGAAGGAGGTAAAAGGGTGAGGCAGGAGGGGTTCCTTTATATTTGAAAGACCCCTGCTGTGGAAAAGAGAGCCAGATGAAGTTGGGGACTGTATTTTGTTGTTTTTACAACTGTTTCAAAAACTCTTTAAAAAAATGATTTATTTGTTTTATTCGAGAGATAGAGAGAGAGAGGGTGGGGGGAAGAGGGGTGGAGAGAGAGACAGAGAGAGAGAGACAGAGAGAATTCCAAGCAGTCTCTACACTCAGCATGGGTCTTGATATGGGGCTCGATCCCATGACCCTGGGATCATGACCTGAGCTGAAATAAAAAATCAGGTGCTCAATTGATGGAGCCACCCACACGCTCCAGCTTCAAAAACTTCTTGTTGAGGTATAACATTTATTCCCTAAAGTGCACACGTATCATATTACAGAGTTCAGTGAATTTTTGCAGACTGAACACACCGATGTAATCAGCCCCCATATCAAGAAATAGGACATTGCCAATACTCCAGAAACTTCCCTTGTGTCCTTGTTGACTCGCTAAACCCAAGAGTAACCACTATCCTAACTTCAAACCCTATGGATTAATTTATCCTGTTCTTGAATTTTATATACACAGGATCAAACAATATATTCTTTTTATTAGGCTTCTTTTTAAAAATTTTTTTTAATGTTTTTATTTATTTCTAGGAGAGAGAGAGAGAGACAGCGTGAACAGGGGAGGGTCAGAGAAAGGGAGTCACAGACTGAAACAGGCTCCAGGCTCTGAGCTGGCAGTCAGCACAGAGCCCGACGCGGGTCTCGAACCCACGAATGCGAGATCATGACCCAAGTGAAAGTCGGACGCTTAACCGACTAAGCCACCCAGGTGCCCCAATTATTAGGCTTCTTTTATTCCACACTGAATTAGTAAGGTTTATGCATGTTGCTTCAACAGGTCATTGTGCTTTGCTCATTCTTGTTGCTGTAAGTACTACATGTGTAAACAACCACAAAAGATTTTCCTATTCTATTATTAATAGGCATTTAGGTAAATTCCAGTTTGAGGAGGTTATGAATATTTCTGCACCGAACATCCTATTATAAATGTGTCTTTTGGTGAACAAAAAGGTGATACTCAGGAACAGAATTGTTAAATCATAGTGTATGTACACATTTATCTTCCATAGATACTACTAAATGGTTTTCCAAGTGGTGGGATCAATTTACAGCGCCCCCTACTGGGCATGAGAGTTTCACTAAGACCGTATGTTTTTATTGGCATCAGTCCAGGTCACAACATAATTTTCACCTGTGTTCCCAAGAACCCCAGGCACAGGAGGAATCAGGCAGAGGACTACATTGATCCAGAGTTTGGGGGTTTGTAGTCCAGGCTGAAGGGCAAAAAGTTGAATATGCTGATATGAGAGTGGAAGGCATCATGCACTGGGGATTTTGCTGACACTGGAAGCTGGACTATTGATAGATGACTTAAAAGCAGGAATTAGAAGTCTGAAGGGCATGGGCAGAGATGTAAGAACACGAGAGAAGAGAGGTGTGAAATATTTTGGTCAGAGGATGAGTATGGAGAAATGTTGAATGCATTGAGGCTGAAGATGAGAACAGCTTCAAGCTATAGAAACTTGTAATCAAGGTCACCTTGATGATGGCCATGAGAATCAAGGGGGCACCAAGGAACACGGGTGGGGATATTTCGAGAAGATGAAGGAGAAATAGCCTGGAAGTGGCAACAGGGAACTAAAGTCCTTAACTAGCCCCATGTCCTCCAATCTTCCAGTCACTATTTTTATTTAAAAGTGCCTTTTTATATTTCTTCCTTGTTCCCTTTTAACTAGTTATGTCACTCCTGCCCTCATTTACTTCCGTTATCACTTTGCCAGCATTGTTCAGTCTTATCTTCTTTGGTGTCCCTTTTTCTTTTCTTCCTCCTTATGCTGAATGTCCTAACCCTTTGCCTCTGGGTCTTCAGGATTCAAAAAGACAACAACAATAATGACAACAACAACAACAACAATAACAAGTCTTTCTTAGGCCTTTCTAGTATCATCTGAAACCCATGCTCCAAAACCAATATTTAGAATTTTATTTTTGGGGCACCTGGGTGGCTTAGTTGGTTAAGCGTCCGACTTTCGCTTAGGTCATGATCTCGCGGTTCGTGGGTTCGAGCCCCGCGTCGGGCTCTGTGCTGACTGCCAGCTCAGAGCCTGGAGCCTGTTTCAGAGTCTGTCACTCCCTCTCTCTCTGACCCTCCCCTGCTCCCGCTGTCTCTCTCTGTCTCCTAGAAATAAATAAAATTTTATTTTTGCCAGCTATTCTATAATTGCCTTTTTAAAAAATTTTGTCCTTCAAGTTAGTCTGGAACAGTGGTCTTTTAAAGTTTTTATTTTTTGTTTTGTTTTTCCTGTGTTTTCTTTTTTATCAGTGGAAGCTCTTTCAAACAACAGCTCAGTTGACCCTATATATGGAGTAGGGACATGTGGAATTGTTGTTATGATGTAAAATTATGTCCCCTATGGTTGAGTTGTATGTAACTTGCACAGCTATATGCAGTTCATGTTAGATGCTTCTTAAATATACCTTCAGATTCTTTTGTCCCTGTGTCTTATTCCAGCCACAGCGTAGCAACTAATTTCATGCAGACTTCAACCAGCCTCATATAAGCACGAACTGACAGTGGCTATCTACCTCAGGCCCACCTCTCACTTCTGCTGTAGAACTTCTTTGTTCCTCTAAGGCACAACATCCTTGGATAGAACACCTTGACATACATGTGCACAACCCAGAAGTACAGGGGAGTTAACGTCCTGTCCCGTGACTACATTTGACCAAAGGGAGATGGAAGCAAATGGGTAAATCTCCTTTTCTTGCCCCAGGAAGATGGTCCTAATGTGCGTTTTGTAAGGTTTCTCAGTTGCCTCATGGGAATTAAACACCAAATAGGTGCCTGTAGCAATGGCCAACTCTATCCTGCGTTCTTGCATTAGTTTTCCTTCCTTTAGCATTTCGCTCTCCCACCACTCATTCCTGCTCCCCGGAGCCACACTCCCAGATTAACTATTTAGACTTATGCCACTGTCTCAGGCTTTGTTTTCTGAGGAACGAGCCAGTAATACCCCCTAACTCAACCTCCTGGAGGTGGGGAAAATGCTTCCAAAGCACTCCAGGGATTCTTCTTGGTTTGAAATTATAGCTCTGGAGTAAAATTATGTGGAGATAGTTGGTAGGGATACCATGACTGAAGAACTAACTGCTCATTATTCTTGGAGCTGAAATTTGCATTTCAGGTGTATACATGAAAGTTCAGCCGGCAGAAATTGAAATGGGCCATTGTCATGGTCAAATTGATAGGTGTGGAAAACAAAGTGGATTTTTAGTGGAGAGGTATAAAAGCTCTAGTTCCTTGGAGAATCTCCTTGGCCTAGTTTGGAGTTTTGCCTTTAACAACAGATGAGAATATGGGTTTAGGTCTCTAGGGCTTTCTATCTCTACAGCCTCTGAAAGTTTAAAAACACACACCATTAGCACTTGCCTCATCTTTCCTAAACTGGCGGTTGTCACAGTTCCTTTAAAGAAGTAAGACAGTACCTCGGAAGACAGCAGTCACCTCCCACACCCCCACTCCCCCAGATACCCAGGATACATCTTGTGTATACTTAAGCTGTCTCTGACACACATAATTTCTTTTTCATCCCTGAGTAATCAGTCTTTTTTATCCTTTAGCAAAGAGAACAGTATATTTTTGTACAGAAAAGAATGGGAGGAAAGGAAAATAAAAGAAAGCCCTCTTCCCCCAAGAAATTTCGCTGTAGATTCCCACAAAATAGCAACAAATAAGAGATGGCAAGGAAAAACTACAGAAGCTTCTAGGATAAGGGCATTTGTCAAGTGCTGGTTGAGGATACAGTTCTATTTTGAACATTTTAAAATGGTTTTTTTTCAAGCTCTGTTGTTTAGGGGTTAATGATAGTGCGGAAATCATATCACTTTGAATAGGAGGGATTAGTTTCCCTATTTCAGGATTAAGGTCAGTCTTATCGACAGGCTGCCACATCCTGTAAGCAATCCTCAGTCCTATGATCATTCTGCCCACGGTTCTCAAATCCTCCCTAGGGCTGCTGGCCTGCTGAGCCCTATGCTTTTTCTTTTGAATATTTCTAAAAGGGAAGGATACTAGCATGAGTCCATTCTAAGACACATGGAGGGCTCACCCTAACCTTTTGTTTGCATGAGATTATAAAGACACAGAGGAGAGGAGGAGTCCATAGGCCTCTTTAAGGTTAGATGGATTGTGAAGATAGCCACATTATTCACCCTTCTCCTTGCAATATGACTTTGAAGCTTTTCCCAGTAAAGAGGTGGAGTATATTTCCTTATGTCCTGAATTTGAACTGTCAGTTGCTTTGGCCAGTAGAATATGGTAGAGGCAGTGAGCCTAGAAGAGGTTTTGCATGCTTCCACTCTTTCTGACTTTACCATGAGGAAAAGTCCTGGCTGACCTGCTGGAGAATGTGAGACCACATAGAGAAGAAGTGAGGAGCCTCACCCAATAGCTGGCCAATTCACAGAGGCTAAGTTGTCTACCTGACCTGCAGCTGACTATAATCTTATGAGAAACTCAGCCAAGACCAGAAGACCTGCCAGCCATACCTAGCTCAAAATGCCAAACTACAGAACTGTGAGCTAAATAAATATTTATTGTTTTAAGTCACCCTGTTTTGGGAAAATTTGTTACAAAGCAGTAGAAAACTGTTACAGAAGGTTCATAGCCTCCAGGAGATTCTTTGGATCCTTTCCCTAGTTTGTGTCATTCTTTTTAGAATTATTATTATTTTTTTATTTTAGAGAGGTTGCGAGAGTGAGAGTGAGAGAGCGAGAGAGCAAGAGAGAGGCAGAGAGAGAGAGAAAGAGAAAGCACATGTAGGCAGGGGAGAGGTAGAGAGAGAAACCCAAAAAGGCTCCACTCTCAGCACAGAGCCTGATGTGGGACTTGATCCCATGACTCTGGGATCATGACCTGAGCAGAAATCAAAAGTCAGATGCTCAATCAACTGAGCCACCCAGCCCCCTCTAGTTTGCCTCATTAGTGTTAGAAGTATTGGTAACATGGGGCACCTGGGTGGCTTAGTCGGTTAAGCGTCCGACTTTCGCTTGGGTCATGATCTCGCGGTTCGTGGGTTCGAGCCCCGCGTCGGGCTCTGTGCTGACTGCCAGCTTAGAGCCTGGAGCCTGTTTCAGCCTGTGACTCCCTCTCTCTCTGACCCTCCCCTGCTCACGCTGTCTCTCTCTCTCTCCTAAAAATAAATAAAACATTAAAAAAAAAAAAAGAAGTATTGGTAACATATGTAACAGCAATGATAACAACATGTAATATTAGGATAGAACTGGGCACCTGGATGGCTCAGTTGGTTAAGCATCTGACTTTGGTTCAGGTCACAATCTCATAGTCTGTGAGTTCAAGGCATGCATCAAGCTCTGTGCTGACAGCTCAGAGCCTGAAGCCTGCTTTGGATTTTGTGTCTCCCTCTTTCTCTGTCCCTTCCCCACTTGTACTGTCTCTTTCTCTCTCAAAAATAAATAAGCATTAAAAAAATTAGGATGGAACTGCAGAGTGTACAATTCATTTGGTTCTCATAACATCCAGGGAATAATTCCAGTGTTGGACACGAACAACAGCAAAAAGCAGTATTAATGCTCTTTTATGAACTTTTATGAACTTTGAATACAGGTCAGAAAGACTGACCTTTCACCTTTCCATGGTGAAAAATTTAGAGCACATTTCTCTACAGTAGTGTTTTGGGGGAGGTGCTCAGAAGCTGGCATGTATCTCATGAGAATGTATTGTCGGGGGTAGAATTTCCCCAGAAGTGCACCCTGAGACAAGGATTTCAGGGGAAGTAGTTTATTTGAGAAGATATTCCAGGAAACAGAAATAGTGAGATGGGAAAGAGAGAAGAAAAGTCAGCCAATAAAGGCAGAGATAATTACCAGGCAAGGTATCATGTGAGGGATTGGAGACTGATTCTGCTGCAGGAACTCTGGGAAACAGTGTTGAGCACACAGCTCAGAGCTATTCCAGCCTGGGGCCAAAGAAACTGAGCATCTATTCACCAATCCCCATCCATTCTTGGTTAAGGATGGCTTCCCAGAGGACTAAAACTTCAGCAGTTCTGGTGTCCTTTATCTCAAGGCAGTGTTCTTCACTGCAAACAGTCTTTTGTGAGCAGAGGTAAGTGCTCAGAGGATATGGGCAGCGCACTAGCAGTGTCTTGTAGAAGGATTATGGGCCATTTTTTTCTGAGTTGCTTGTAGAAAAAGAATCATGGACTTAAGGCCATAAGCCCCCAGAACAGAATGATCTTGAAGCTGTGTTATGGCAAGAGGCTGGAGGAGCTAAGAATGAAACTCTGGAGTAGTTAAATGCCGGATGCTTTGGCAACTCATCCAGGAAATAGCCATGGGCACTGCGGTTAAATGACTTGTTAATGTTTATTTTTCTTTAGTTTCCTTGTTTCCCAAAGTGTCCTACATTGTAGAAGATGGATTTGAGCTTCCAAATCCTAGATAGAGAACTTGAGATTTGTGACTAACTTGCTTGAAGGCAAACTAGTATGTCAATGATTGTATAAAGAACACTAGGACCTTGAAGTCAACATTTTCTCCTCTACTGAGACAATTTGACTTGATGTTCATTCCTTGCACGCTGTTTGTTTCATCCTCTGGATTTGCCTCCTTCCTCTCGAAGCCAAGGATATATGCAAGTTTTTTCCAGACAATGTGAGAAATAGTTAAAACCAGGACTGATTGAGATGCAGAGGAGGAGTTCCAGTATTATGAAAAGATATACTTTGTACATTTGCTTCATCATTCCCCCAATCTGCTTTGGGTTCACCCTGGGCATATCATTCTGGCAACTCCAAACCTTGAAGAATTCTCTACTTAAACTTATCTGTGAGGTCTTCCCAATCATTCTATCTTAAAATAATATCCTCTCCACCTTCTGCACTCTTTCCCCACTCCACTGCTTACATTTCTCCGTGACCCATACCATCTGATATGCTTCATATTTGACTTGTTGGTTTATCTATCTCCCCCAGATTGAATATAAATTCAATGAATGCTGAATATTTTCCCTGTTCCCCCTGCTGCCTTCTCCCCTCCCCCTGCCCCATGTAATTCCAATACAGAACAGGGCTTGGCATAGAAGCTCAATAAATATTTCATGAATGAATGAACAAATGAATCAAAGGTGTTCACCATCACTTTTGGCTAAAAAGTCCAGTACATTTGTCTTTGCTGCTCTTAGTGAAGCCAAATGTCTCCTGGAGTTTCCTGGCTGATTGAATTGAGAAAGGCACAATTCTAGATTCATCTTCCAGGCCTCCCTATAGCTTTGGAATCATACACATCTGGTTTGAATCATATCTACATCATCAATTATTAGCTGAGAGGTCTTGTTCAAATAAACTATCAATGTCTTCTGAAAAATGGGCTAACGAACCCCATTTTGTAGCATTTTTAAGAAGGTTTAATGAGTCAACATAAAAAAAGGCACTTAACATAGCACCTGACAGGTAGTAGATGATCACAAAGTATATGAATCTACTCCTTTTTATTTTAATATCGAGTGCAGTTAATTTGTTGACAAATCAGTGACACAAAGGTCGGGAAAGTTGGTCAAAGGAGGTGCTGGGGGAGAATTTAAAAAAAAGGGAAATTGAAACTACAAATGGAGAGACAGGCAAGAGGAAAGGACTCTGCTCCTAGGACCTGGGACCACCTTTCACCTTCTGGTTGTTTGTAGAAGGGCCAAGGATGAGGGAGACAGAAGATTTAGCCTTGCCCCAATAATTATATTTCTAATGTACTTCCTAGCTTGGTTCCTACCCAGAGCTGATACATCCTCAGGGAGTATGTCCTCCTTTAGCCAAAAGGAATTGACTGCATAAGAGTTGAGGCTGGACAAACTCAGCTATCCAAGGTAATGTGCTTCAGAATGAAATATGTCATAGGCCTTAAAGCAAAATGCTTGTATATCACTTTTCAGGTATCCAGTATGGAGTTTTAGATGATTGAGAGGATATGGAATTTGGGACAAAGTTTTCTTTTTTTAAGTTTATTAATTTTCAGAGAGAGTTTGTGTGCATGCAAGCAAGGCAGGGCAGAGAGACAGAGAGAATTCCAAGCAGTGCAGAGCCATTGCAGGGCTTGAATTCAGGAACCACAAAATCATGAACTGAGCAGAAACTAACAGTTGGATGCTTAACTGACTGAGCCACCCAGGTGCCCCGGGACAGAACTTTCTAATATAAACTTTCTGATATGACACATAAACTGACTCTTTAATGGCTTTGACATATGCAGAATATTTATTCACTTTCTCCATATTTTAGCATCCTCTCTACTACTTTAACTTTTTTTTAAATTTTTTTTTTAATGTTTTATTTATTTTTTAGGAGAGAGAGAGAGACAGCGTGAGCAGGGGAGGGTCAGAGAGAGAGGGAGTCACAGACTGAAACAGGCTCCAGGCTCTGAGCTGGCAGTCAGCACAGAGCCTGACGCAGGGCTCGAACCCACGAACTGCGAGATCATGACCTAAGCGAAAGTCGGACGCTTAACCGACTAAGCCACCCAGGCGCCCCTCTACTACTTTAACTTTAAAGAAGGAAATATGTTTTTATAGTTATTTCTCAGAATAACTTCCCTGAGTATCTGGGTATGTTTAGAACTTGTTCTGAGGCTTGGAAAGAGGGTGAAGTACTGCAAACATTTATTGAAAGTAATGAGTTTGTCATCACCATTTTCGTTCCTTAACTTCTCTTAGCAAACGTCCAGAACTCCTTTCAGGGATGAAATTATCGGGTGGCCAATCAAGGCAACCAGGACAAATTCATCTATATTGATATTATGGAGTAAGAGAGAGAGGCAGAAGCGGTAGCGGAGGTGAGGGAGGTAATGGTGGTGATGATGGTGTTGGTGAAAGTGACACAGAAGGTGGAGGTGAGGGTGATGACAGTGGTGGCAGATGGTGGATGTGATGGTAGTAACTGGGATGATAGCAGTGATAAGGTGGAGATGCTGAAGGTATTAGGTAAGATGATGGTTAGGTTGCAGAAGTGGAAAGGGGAAGGTGGTACCAAGCCAGTAGTGGCAATGGTGGAGGTAGGGGTGGTACAGGTGCTGGTGGAGATGATGGTGGTGGGAGTGTTGGCTTTATTGGTGACAGAAACAATGATGGTGGTAAAAATGATTTTGAAAGAATTGGAAACATGTCTGCACAAAAACTTGCACACAAGTGTTCATACATAACAGCATAACTCATAATAGCCAAAAAGTGAAAATAACCTGAATGTCCATCAATGAATGGGTAAACAAAACGTGGTATCCACACAATGGATATTATTTGACCTTAAAGGGAATGAGGCTCTGTTACATGCTACAATACGGATGAACTTTGGAAACATTATGATAATTAAAAGAAGCTGGACACAAAGCCACCGCATACTGTATAATTCCATTTACACGAAATGTTCAAACGGGCAAATCTAGAGATAGTACATAAATTAGTGGTTGCCTATAGCTGGTGGAAGTGGAATGGGACTGATCTATTAGCAAATAGGTATGGGCTTTCTTTTTGGGGTGATAAAAGTATTCTAATACTGGACTGCATGAGTCTGTGAATATACTAAAAACCACTGAATTATATACTTGAAATGGGTGAATTGTATGGTACATCAATAAAGCTGTTTAAAAAAGTGGGGGTACCAGTGGTGTGGTTGTGGAGGGTTCACTTTTGGTGTGTGGGAGAGGAAGAAAGAGTTGATTGATATTCGATATACCTAAATCTATGTTGGGTCAAGTCTGAGTACCACAGATTTTTTCCATAGACATTTTTTCTACCTTCTGGAAAACTACATTTTCTCACATAGCCAACAATGAATCCACACACAAGTATTTCTGAGACATATTATAAAAATCAGGCCAAGTGGCACCTGCCATTGGAATTGTGTCTAAAAGGTACATCTTTTTTTTTCTTTCCCCATACAGTGTTCTCAGCATGCAGAACTGGCTTCTTAGGAGCAATGGGATGAAGTAGCCAGGCTTCCCCTTCTCATGTGACCACAAAACCAGACGGAGTCCATGAAGAAATTAAAGCAGACATCTGAGGTCTATAATTTTTAATAATTTTAAACTAGCTACAAAATGTCAATCACTTCACAAACTGACAGAGGAGACAAGAGGAATTTAATATTACATGCTGTAATGATATTTATCTCACAGTTTATCTATATTTCATTCATTTATATTATTTTTTTTTAAAGATTTCTTTATCAGCTACTAAATATCTCAGCAATTTGGTGTGCATAGCTCTAGATTAAGCAACAGAGAATTGTACTGATAACAAACCACAAGGGGAAATGGTGATTAATAAGAGTCAGCCTTATAAAATTTACATCTCCATACTGTTTCACAGCAAGATTGCTTTCTCCAAAACATAGCCTTCAAAAGCAGCAAACAAATCCTATATTACATTCATTTGACATAGTTCAGCCAAACGTACATTTTGCTGGAAATGATTAAGTGGTGTCAGATCCATCTTTTTTTAAAATTCTTTTATTTTAAAAAAAGGATGATTATGATTAATAAGTCTATATATTGACAGAAAGAAAGTGACACTACTTCAGTTTTGCTGGTATAACTTAATCTTGACAGTGTCTCAATACTGAGCATGCTTTGTTGTTTTGTTGTTTCTGTTGGTGTGTGTGTGTGTGTGTGTGTGTGTGTGTGTGTGTTCTCATCAGTATGCTATTGTCCATGAGGAAAGATTTTGTTTAAGTAGGAATCTAAAAATCTATTTAGTTCTCATGCATAAATGCATAAATCACATCACTTTTAGTGCAATGCCTGTTATGGAATTCCACATTGTCTAATCATGAAATCATAAAGACAGATGACAGCCATGAGGAACCAAGGACAGCAAATTTCGAGAGTTTCAGAGCCTGACACCCAAGGAAAGGACAGTGGCAGTAGCTCTGTGGAATGTCACAGTTTTACAAGAACAATACTGTGTATTGAAAGAATCAACAGCACGTTGAGCATTCCTAAATTGTTGTCATTCAGCAAACACCACTGAGGAGAGAAAAAGAAAAATGAAACCCAAGACATCTTATGTAGGGAGTTAGAGCCACCAAATGACTACTATATTCAACCTTTGGAAAGAAAGAGACCCAAAAAGAACAAAACACATAATATTGTTGGGAAGCTGATGAATGACACAAGACAACATTCACAATGGGAGTGGACTGATGCGTGTATGTGTGCAGACCTACTAGGTAATACGATGAGAAAAGCATGAAGGTGCTATCTTGCCCAACAGCATTTGGAAGAGAACACAGGTGGGCACATTTAACCACTCCCCAGCATCTTTGTTGCACGTTGGTTGGCCTCATCAATTCTGGTTTTGTTGGAATCAGCCTAGGAAAAGGGAAAAAGAAAACAGAGTTCAGGTTACCTTTTGACATTTCATTCTTCCTTCTTGGTCTACTGAAATGCTCCCTTCTTGAATGAAGGCATCTTGAAACTTTCCCCATCGGAATTGACCCTCTTTTCTTTTGTGATTCCAGAACCATTGCCTGTGGCTCTACTTGGACATGACCAGAGAGGCTTGATCTTAGTTCTCATGACTGCTTAACCCTCCCAGAGAGCATCCTTTTGAGGACAGGCTTACATCATTTATCTTTCAATGCTGGAATGGCACCCAATGATTTCTATGTTAGGCATTCACATCTGTTGGATTGAGTTGAGTAACCACCACTTTTACAGTTGGATTCAAATCACAGCCTACTTATTAGCAGTGTCATTTTGGGCTAGTTATGTAATGTTTTGGGGCCTCAGCTTTCTTGTCCATAAGCTGGGGATAAAAAAGAATATTGCTAACAGCCATGAGTGTGTATTATGTCCCATTCATTCAACTTGGACAACATCAAGATTAATATCAACTATGAGGTGTATATTATTATTACCTCCTTTGTATTATTATTAATCCCTTTTTCCCAATGAGGAAACCAGGCAGCCTGGAGTCAGAGTCCACACTGGTAATCATTATGTTAATCATTATAGTACTTAGGTCTGCTGTGAAAATGAAATGAGTTTATATATATAATATATTAGAATGATTTTTTACAAAGATTAAGAGCTTAATATATCTTATCTTGAAATTATTGTTATTGAATGAAAACTTGATTTGTTTTAGGGATGTTTAATAATTTTAGGCCTCAGGTTGTCGGGGTGGCTCAGTTAGTTGAGTGTCCGACTTCAGCTCAGGTCATGATCCTATGGTTCGTGAGTTCAAGCCCCATGTCAGGCCCTGTGCTGACAGTTCAGAGCCTGGAGCCTGCTTCAGATTCTGTCTCTCCCTCTCTCTCTGTCCCTCTCCCACTCACCTCTGTCTCTCTTCCTCTCAAAAATAAACATAACATTAAAAAAATAATTTTAGGCCTCATTTCTGAAGACTCATTCCTGGAAGTTTGATAATTGGCTTTTTAAAAACAAAAATAGTCTCCACGCCCCATATGGGGCTTGAACTCATGACCCCAAGATCAAGAGTTGCACACTCTAGGGGCACCTGGGTAGCTTAGTCCATTAAGCGTCCGACTTTCGCTTAGGTCATGATCTCGCGGTTAGTGGGTTCGGGCCCCGCATCGGGCTCTGTGCTGGGTGCCAGCTCAGAGCCTGGAGCCGATTTCAGAGTCTGTGTCTCCCTCTCTTTCTGACCCTCCCCTGCTCACGCTGTCTCTCTCTCTCTCCTAGAAATAAATAAAAATATTAAAAAAAAAAAAAAAAAAGAGTTGCACGCTCTACTGGCTGAACCAGCCAGGTGCCCCTTATAATTGACTTGTTTTAACAAGGGGACATTTATCATAATTTTGTGCCTTGACTGATATTACTGCCTGGGTTACCTTTTGCTGTACATGCAGCATGAAACCCAGAGTTGCTACCAGGATAAACTTTTAAACCCCAGAAAATGAACTACTCCTAACACCACTAAGAGGAGTATGAGTCAGCAAGCAGAGGCAAAGATGAAGATTTTTTTTAGTCTGTTGTTTTGTCCTAGAGTGATTGGTAGGGGTGTCTGCCCCTTTCCAGCTTAGGAAGAGCAGCAGAAAGCTGAGAGGCAGTGTAGGGAAACAACTGTTTTTCTGTCAACCAGTATTTATTCAATGATTACTGATTTTGCATGTACTATGGTACTTGGTGCTTTCCTGCCTCCACTGAATTAGATCTTCTTTATTCAGTTTAATTGCGAATTCCCAGCACATTTAGAATTATCCACATTCAACTAGAAACTTGCCAAGTTAAAATAGAAATATTGCTAGATTATTCTAATTCTGAATTATCTGGCGATGGTTTCCTACCATCTGTTTGGATAATCAAAAGTTGACTTTCAAAACAAGTAAGAGCATCAATTTTCCTTTATTGTTCTGATCTATAGACTCATATTCTGGACCTTAGTTTCCTGATATGGAAAATAGATATTCTTTCCAATTTTACTTGGCTCTTAAATCTTCCCTCTTTAGCTATAAATTCTATCAGGAAAAATGACCCTTTGATGCAAAGGAAAATTATCGGATCAGACCAATGTGAAATGTTCCTGCAGATTCAATTATGCTATTTTTCCATACTGAACACTGAGGAAAGCTCAAATGAAGAAAATCACTCATTTGAAAATGGATGGCATTTCTGGAGGCAAACATTCTAGAAACTCTTGCATTAAGAATGTACTGGTGAGGGGCGCCTGGGTGGCTCAGTGGGTTAAGTGTCCAACTTTGGCTCAGGTCATGATCTTACAGTCAGTGAGTTCGAGCCCTGCATCAGGCTCTGTGCTGACAGTTCAGAGTCTGGAGCCTGCTTTGGATTCTGTCTCCCTCTCTCTCTGCCCCTCCCCTGCTAACACTCTGTTCTCTCTGTCTGTCGAAAATGAATAAATGTTTAAAAAAAAAAAAAAAAAGAATGCACTGATGAGCCTTCACCTGGTGGTAAAAGGGGATATCTTGAAGCAGAGCATGAGGTTATTCTTTGGATATTGTCAAAGGTTCTAGAACAGACCTATGTTCAATAAACATCTATGATTTCCACCTAAATTTTCTATGAAGCAATCAAAATTCAAGCCCATATATCTGACGCAAAGGGTTCTACCTCTTTAATTATAACAGAAATAGGATCTTTTAGGGAAAACACCCTGATGTAATCTTTTAGATGTCTTCCTGGTATTTGGAGAATGCCTCTGTGTTCATTCTGTTTATATGCTTTAGGACTGTATTTGTGGACTAGAGTCCATCCCAGTTTTCACATTTCTATTTAGAGAACTTTAAGCTCACTGGCATATCCACTATGCTACATGATTTGCCCCTGTGAGAAGCAAGGATGATCCCCACATAGCCAGTAAGAGAGTTAGAAGGAGCTCATTAGCTCACCCTTCTGAACACTCTAGAAATCTCAACTTCAGATCATGGCAGGTAGCTTTTAGGCCCCTGCTCAGAATGCCAGAAGTGGATGCCTATTACCCTACATGGCAGCCCATTGTCGTCTGAGGTTTGAACTGTTTCCTTATTATCTTTCAGGTGAGGAAATTAGGTCATGAAGCTGGTGACTGAGAAATGCTGTTGGAACCTAAGGTCTTAGTTTTCAAATGCTGTGTTTCCTCATTGATAGGAGAATTCAAGGAATACTAAAGCTTCAGCCTCACTGTATTTCAATGTGTGTGTGGCATCTACCACTGACAACTTTAGATACTTTTTTCTTTTTCTCTTTTCTTTTCCTTTTTTAGAGAAAAAGAAAAAGAGAATGCACAAACAGAAGAGAGTGGCAGAAGGGGAGACAGACACAGGGGAATCTCAAGCAGGCTCCACAACCAGCATAGAGCCCCATGTGGGGCCCGATCCCATGACCCCAGGATCATGACCTGAGCTGAAATCAAGAGTTGGACACACAACCGACCCAGCCACCCAGATGCCCCTACCACTGATACTGACAACTTTAAATCCAAGTTTGAATACTGGGGTGCCTGGGTGGCTCAGTCAAGTGGCTTGGTTAAGTGTCTGACTTCTGCTCAGGTCATGATCTCACAGTTTGTGGGTTCAAGCCCCCTCAGGTTCTGTGCTGACAACTTAGAGCCTAAAGCCTGCTTCAGATTCTGTGTATCCCTCTATCTCTCTGTCCCTCCCCCACTCATGCTTGGTCTCTCTGTCTCTCTGTCTCTCTCTCAAAAATAAATAAACATTAAAAAAATTCAAAGTTTGAATACCACCATTTCCTGAGCAACATAAAGAAGTTAATATAAACTTGCCCCATTTTAGTAGTTTTCTAAAAGAATTGGACCATTTTAACCTTAGAAGACTGTATATATATATATATACACACACATGTACATACATGTATATATATGTGTGTGTGTATATATATACATATATATATATATGTGTGTATATACATAAATACCTTAAAGCAGAAAGCAAGGTTTTTAAACAAAGTAATTTCTTGACAGTCCATGGGGATGTATTAAAAATTACATTGTTTTGGGAGCACCTGGGTGGCTTAGTCGGTTAAGTGTTCCGCTTCAGCTCAGGTCATGGTCTCATAGTTTGTGAGTTTGCCCCCCACATTGGGCTCTCTGCTGTCAGTGCAGAGTCCACTTCATATCATCTGTCTCCCTCTCTCTCTGCCCCTCCTCTGCTCATGCTTGCTTGCTCTCCCTCAAAAATAAATATAAAAAAACTTAACATTGTTTTGGACTTCCCAAACTTCACTATCAATCCAAGCGATGAGAGAGGATCAAGACTGACGGGATAGGATGAAGGTTGTTGTTGGGGTCATGAGAGAATATGGGAGAAACATAAAAGGATTCTCTTTACTCTTAGTGTGTGATTTTAATTTACTCTTAAATATGCAGGAGACCTTCTAAACTGTTTCCAGAAGTGAGAACTTACATAAGGAGGTAGAAGTCTATTAATCATTTTGCAGTTCATATAACATGTATCATCTGGGGCAACGCTGGGTTGAAATGGACTCTAATCATGTTTAGGTTGTGATTTGGGGAATAAGACCAAGGCCGGCTATTCGAAGGCAACTAGACCCCTCTCTTCCCTCTTAAGCAATTCCACACTTAAAAGGATGATACAAATCATAACGGCTATTTCCTATCCACTTGCCTGCCTTCCAATTATACCTCATAGCTGCATGTCTTTGCTCTTGTAGTAAATTGGGCCCCAAATGAAAGGTTTTTCCCTAGAGAAGAGAACTAGGAATGCAAAGTGGCAAAATTAAGACGCCACTTGCCTTTCCAGGAACACTTTTTTGTGCTTCAAGTCCAACTCCATCAATAAAGGTCTGACCCCTCTCTCTTAGTAAAAGTTCTCCTTCTGGAACTCTAATTGAGTTAGAGGTACATTATCTCCCTATCCGTGAGTAACTTGTATCCATTGACAGAAAAGGACTACTTATTTTTTCAAATCATTTCCTGATGGAAGGTGGTTCAGCAATTATTTCTTAGTTCATTTTTCTGGGCCATAATGAGTAGGTCAGTCTGTGTTGGCTCCAGTGCTTTTTGAAACTCTCAATATTGTTCTAAAATCTATTGATTTGCACAGCTTTAAAAGCTTTAGCATATCAAAAGCTCTTAACAAGGATAAGTATGTCATGACTTGTAAAAGTCAGCAAAGCACAAGCTTTTTGCTAACCAACGCTGACATCTGTGTAGCTCAATATTGATCAGGCAAAATATTATGCAATCAGATATTTTTAATTTAGGGCACATACAGCACAAAAAGGCCAAGTATTCCCTTTATGTCTACTCCTTCCTTGTTCAAGCGTTGGGTTCCAAGAAACTAGTATTTAGCCTTCTAATTCAAAGCATCTCTCTCTGCTCACCAAAGTGGAATGAATTGTTTAAACAAAGCTCAGGGTTTCAAGCTCAAAACTTCAACATCTCCCAGGGAATAAATTCATACAATATAAGATTAGCAAACTAGAATTGATTATAGATGCACGAAGACCTTTAAAACTATAATGTATCTACTTCCTGTTGTCATTTTGACATCATAAGAGATTATAAGCAATATTCAATACTCTACTGATTGGGGAGGGCCAGAATACAAGATTGTAGAAAGTATGTCCAATTTGTATAGTGTGGGATATCAGGTTTTGGTGCCTTAAATTTTTTTATGAAAACTACCCAGTGTTTCTTTCTGTTCTTTTCCAATCTCAAGCCGCCAAACCCATCCCTTCCCATTCTATTCTCTCCACTTTTCTTTATGCCTCTTGTTGACACCAGGGGGTTCAGTCCTAGAGCCACATCTGGTGTCCTTGTGTGAACTCAACTTCATCAGATTATGCTCTCTATTTTGAGATCTGGACATGTGAACTGCTGAACTAGAAAAGGAATCTGGGCCATTTTGAACTATCATGAAAGCGTTGGCATTTATAAAATCAAAGCTCATATTCATTTTCTGGTTAGACTAAAGTAAGTATTCTTTCTCTTATTTCCTGATTCTATTCTTACATCATCTCTTGACAAGCTCCTAACCAACCTTTGAGACTCAATTTGACTTTTTTTGGGGAGATTGTTCCAAAACTTAACTCTTGAAATCTCTCCTCATCTAACTCTACTTAGAATTTTACATATGGCTCTCTTAGCAAATTAATTAAAATTCGTCTGGAGGCTCACTGCTTCCCATAGGCTGTGAGTTTCTCAGTAGTGGAGATGATGTCCTTCTCATATTTATGGCCTTTGCTGCCTAATACAATGCTTGAAATAGGAATATCTGCTAGATTCTACCCTGTTGTTTACTTATATGTTGGTGAATTTTTGTCTTAGAAAATAAGGGGTAAATTTCCATCTATGGTGTGCCTGAACCCAATGTTACAGCTTGAGGGTCTGATTATGTCCTTCATTCTTTCTCAGTGATTACTTCAGAAGAAGTAATGAACAGTGGAAACTTGTTAACTGCCACAAGCTTACCTTCTCCATGATCCTGTCGATCTGGCGATTCTGTGTATCAATCTCATTGCCCATATCCAGGGCCATGTGACGGAGGTTTCCAATGATACCGCTCACCTGCTCCAGGTTTTCATCCATTTCATTTTCTCGGGCATCATTTGTTACCCTGGGAGTCAAAATGCAATTTTTAGAAGACAGAAAGTGAGAAAAATCTCAAATACAAAGGACTCAAAGCTTAGGGAAAATCTGTAGATGCCTAAGTATCAACCCTTTCCACATTTACTCTGTTCAATATGAGAATATTTTAGCTTTAATACATTAGAAAATAATTTTTAAAAAGATTTTAAGTAATCCCTACACCCAATGTGGCGCTCGAACCCACAACCTCAAGACCAAGAGTCACATGTTCCACCAACTGAGCCAGCTAGGCACCCCTACTTTAGAAAATAATCTTTAAATTTCACTTTTGAACTCTTGAGTTTCTATTTTTAAAGAAGGCATATTAAATAGATTAATGTATCTACTTCCCTCATTTCCACCAGCTCATCGTTTCCTCTCTTCATATGTTTATCTCAATTTTCATTTTTTAAAAATAAAGTCATTTTAGTTGGGAGCATTGCAAGTTGGAGAATGAGGATGGAACTAGTTAGAAACTGTATTTTCCTTCTGAAATGTCAACCAACGTTTCCAAAAGTTAAATTTAGAATGAAAGAAAAGGCTGATTGTGTTAACTCAGGGAATTTCTCTGCTCATGTTCTTCCCCATTTGGGCCCAACATCCATGGGAAGGAGAATGATAATTATAGTCTGCCCCTTAATCCGGCTTGCTCCCAAGAACTCCAAAGGGAGCTGCTTACTCAAGATGATTTCTATTGACTCAGATTTCAATGCAATGGGGTTTTGGTGGCATTGTGAATGGGCGATTTCAAGGGGAAAATTGCAATAAAAGATTATTGTCCCGTTTTGGGGAGGGAAGAGTTGGCTCTCAAAGTGCCTTACTATCTTGCCATTTTTTACATAGCTCAGCATGAAAGTTCCTAAGGTGGTAGCTCTTTATTGTAAATGCAGTATTCATTCTAGAATGTTCTGGCTAATTAATATTTTACCACTACAGATGGTGATAAGCTAAAAATGTCCAGAGGGGTAAAACCCATTCCCCATGGTAACTTCCAGTGTTGACTGGCTCGTTACGGTTTTTAAAGCAGACTAGGCCAGAAGAAATTAAAGGAGAACTTCCTAGCTTTTTTATATAGAAGTTTATTTTAATGATCATCAACAGCTAAGGCATACTTCTGGTTCTGTGATTCTCAACAAACCACCAGAGCTTTAAAAACCACAGATGCCTGGGTCTCACTACTAGAGATTCTGATTCAGGTGGTATAGGTTAGGCTCAAGTAGTGATGTTTTTAAAAAATAGCCTCAGGTATCCTAATTTGTAGCCAGGATTGAGAACTCTTGGTCTAGTTTCCCTGGAAGCAGATAGAACCAAGAATAGAATTGTCGACTATGAGGCTTTATATAGATATCTAGACCTTATACCTAAGTGATAGTAAACTGTCACTTGAATCTGGATTATTGTTTGGTAATATCAGCTACAATGGTCTGGGAATAGAGAGATGTATAACTATCTGTACACTACTCTAACGAATGGTACTCTAGTCATTGCTGAGTTCCACAGTAGCCTATAAAAAGGGTAGTCCCCCCCCCCTTTTTTTAACAATAAGAATATTTGTCATTATTATTTTGTTTTCTGGTCTCCCAAGAGCTGAGTTCTGGATCGGCAGAGCTGTGTGATTTAAGATTTTTAAATAGGTATTTAAGTTGGCTTTTGCTTCCAGGTCTCAAAGGAAATAAGTCAGGTATGTTTGTTATTCTCTATTTGTACCCCCAGATCCATTGTTTGACCATTTTTGCTCTCTCCCCAGAGATGCTGGCTTCTCTACAACTGCATCCCCCAGCTTCTCTTACCCTTCAGCTTCAGTAGACTTTGGCAGTGATGAGTGAGATACTGGAGAGTAAGAGGAGAGAAGAGCGGGGCCATTTATTTCCCTTTCTCATTTCCTGCTGGTTTTGCAACAGCTGCATTTCTCTACAATCTCTCGCCCACAGTGGTAACTATAGTCAGGTTCTAACAACAGCTCCTGTCCCTTTAGGACTCTTCCTGCTGCTGCTTGTTGACAAGTGCTTTACTATTGCTTGTTATTAATCCTGCCCATGCCTCTATAAACAATCTTTAGTAAGTTCTGCTCAATTAAATTGGTGGAATGAGATGCCCGTTTACTGCTGCATTGATACTGGAGGTGGTCATGTGACTCGCTGTGTCTGATGAAACTGAGAAACCTGACAGGGCTTGGTAAGTGCTTGGGTTTTGGAGCCTGCCCCTTGGAATGCTGCCGCCACCACATCAGAAACCAGGGCTGCTCTGATGGAGGGGCAACACAGAAGAGAATGGAGGTGTCCTGCCCCAGCCAACTACCAGACAAGTGAGACCATCTTGGGTGATCCTGCACCCACGTGCACATAATGAGGGAGCCCAAGAGGGACTCTCGGAAGAACTGTCCAGCTAACATACATTTATAAGTAACCAGTAAAATGGCTGTTGCTTCAAGAACCACTCAGCTTAGGGTGATATGTTACTCAATGATAGATAACTGCTACAGGACTGGCTGCATGTGGCTCACCTCCGAATGAAGCCACCACTGATGGCCATCTGCTCCCGTTCATCCACCACACGAGCAGGCTGGCTGGCCACCACTCCATCCTGATTATTACCCCAGGCTTTTTTGTAAGCATCACTTGATTTAAGCCTATGCAAAAGAGAGGGTGAGTGACAAGGCAAGGGGTGGAGCATCAAGCTCACAACAATGGTTACCTCTTCAAGCGAAGAACCGAACCAAGCAAATGGGTTTTAATCTGAGGCATTAGAGAATACCGATATATCATAATCTGGACCCAAACAGTTGGCCACCACCATGCCTCAGCTACTCATTTCATTTCCAATTAAGCCAATTGCAATTGTCGAGACTGAAACCTTTGCCCAAAGGTTGTTCCTGCTTTCGTTTGGTTTTGCAGTTTCATTGGACTTAAGACAAAGATTAAGGTAGCTGGAGGACATTCAGTTCTATTTCAGTGGCATGGTTATATTTTGAGACACAAAACACACAGAAAAACATACTGGCAGACAGACACATAACAAGACTGCCAAGTAGAGTGTGTACATCACACCACAGCAACACACTGTCATCAAGAAAAACACACTCGACCGAGTTTTTACACACTATCATGCAGATTCCCTGTTTTAATTTTTCCCCCAACGCATGTGTGGAGCTAGCTATTCCAACTCTGCATGAAGGACATAAAGGATTGGTGGTTGGCCAAGGGTGGTGGTCTTTGAGTTGCCTCTAGAGTGATTTGAATTAGATAATATATCGGTACTTCCAAACAGTCACTATACATCTAGTTGATGTACAAACCTTTGTCCACAGAGACAAAAAGTAAAAGAGGCATAGTGAAATGAATGCAGGAAAATAGAAGAGAGAACAAGCCATCTAGCACCAGAAAAGGAAATCCCTCTACGTCTTCTTCATGCACCAGCTACAGGCATGAGTAGAAAGTGAAGCATTCTCATTTAAGCCAAACTACTCCAGGAGTTGACCATTCTCGAAAAAGGCACTAGCAGGACAGTAATAGCCTTCATGAGGATTTGAAACGCAGGTTCAATAGCTTCTTTGTCAGGCTGGAGGGTGGGGGGGGAGAGGGTGGGAGTGATTAAAAACTCCTACTTCAGGCTATTCTGCGATGTGACAGGGGAGAGTGGTCTGGAACTAGTGTGGTCTCCATGGGCCATATTTCACTGAGCTGCCTTGGAGATAAACTTAAAATCCAGGCATACCTGTTGTGCCCAATAGAAACATGTGCAGCATATTTTGGTGGGTGTGTTGGAATTTAAGGCAATCAAAGATGTTTTTAGGTTCTTTGCATAGTAGAAACCATATGCTTTTTCATCCAAAAACAAGAGAACTTCCTTTGATCCCATGTTCACATTTTCCACTGTAAGACACCAGAATTTAACACCCCCCCACTCCTTTTTTTTGTTGCACTAGAGGATTGCAGCCATCTATTAAAACTGGCTCTAATACTAATATTTGCAGGCTAAGGACCAAGCAACCCTGGAGATAAATTGGAAAATTGTACAAATGGAATTTCAGCAACTCCCACAATCTAGTGTATAATGCCACAGACCTCAGAGCTGTCAGAATTTTCTGTGCTAAAGAGCCATGGGCCCACTCAGTGGGACAGCAGCCAAAAACAAATTTAATAGAGCTCAGAGTCTGGCTTTGTTTTTTTCCAACCCCCCATCCCTTCCCTCCTCACATTAAAGGAAGTTATATGGACTTGTGATGTTTTCTGCTATGTAAAATATCTGATATACCATCTTTGGCCAAGTCAAGGGGGTGGGAAAGTTTGCGTTTCTGAAAGAAGGCGAATCACTGCACCCACAATGCTGCACATAGACTCACATAACTGCCGTACATCTATCATAGTCCTTCGAAACATGCTGAGACAGGGCAAAGCCCTCAGAGAGTCCAGGGCGCCACCAGCCACTGCGTTGTGACACATGGTTTTTAAAGAATTATTTACACACAATAGGGAACACTTCAGTCAAGCTTTGAAGCTCAGTTAGGGTCTCTTGTCCAATAAGGAATTAGTGCCAACTACTATGTGGAATTCGTAGGGGCCATCACTTCATCTGAACATTAAAATCCATACCGGAGTGGGGCCTGCCTCCACAGTTAATGAATAAGGAAATTGTATCTGTTGGAATTCATCACTAAACAGGTGTAAATCTCACCTGGGGGGACAAGTGGCCACTGAAAAGATATACAGGTAAATCTTGACTAACTGGAATGCATAGCAGAGTCATCTTGGTGAATTAAATGCCTTTTTTAATTGACAGCAGGCCATGGAGGAAAATTTTGTTTCAGAGTGATCGGTGAATGTCTGTTAGATTCTCAAGTCACTTTCCTGCCTTAGAGTTTTAGGGTAGTAAACAGGACTGATTTTTTTCCTTGATTTTAGTTTCTCCTGATATGCCTGATGATCTTCCCTCTGAAGATCAACTCTTGGTGTTTAGTTCCCTTAGGTATGGAAGTTATAAGATGTAGACTGAGTGGCAGAATGCAAACTTCCCAGATTGCCCTTCAAGGAAAACCATTTTAAGTCTCTGATGTGATTTCTGCCCCCACTTTGTTCAATTGTCTCTTTTTACTTAAAGTGTTAGGAAGCAAATGTATCAATACATTTGAAGGTTCCAGTTAGCTAGATTCCAGTTAATCAGGCTTTACTGTAGATTATTCTTTTAAAACAGTTTTAAATTTGTTTGTAAATTGAGCCCCTCCCCCTCCTAAACAGGAAGTGGGATATTTTAAATCAGCCTCAAAGTTCAAAGGATGTGAATGGTCATATAATCAGCTAGAAATGATATCAATTGCTGTTCTAAAAGCTAGGATCAGGAGAGCTTTTAGGAAAAAGGCTTCTGTTCAAAGGGAGGTGGGAGGGGTGAGGGAGATCGGGTAATGGGTTTAATTTTCCAAATGCATGTTGGACAATCCACTCATGCATTTTTTTTTCACTGCTAGTCAAATGAGACTATCTTCCAGAACCCTTATTTTCAGGTTCCTTCTGTTGCAAACCTTTATAACCACATGTCACATTTCTGCTACATTCCAAAAAAGCGTTGCAGAACCTGGAGGACAGTTGAATGTTTTGTGATGTCGTGCATGCAAAATCTACACATTTCAACATTTTAGTCAGTGTACGGGTAGATCTTCCAAGAGGAAGAATTTCAGAGGGATGGGTCCAATTTGAGTAAGGCTTGAGCACTTCTTGCCAAAGGGCTCATGGCCTCTATGGTGGGTTCAGCTGTGGCATCTATAGCCTAATCGTTGGGCAGATTTGGTAACTGGTGGGGGAAATCTCCCTCATACTATCTTATGGATGCTTGCTTAGGCCAAATTACTGGTTTCTTTTTCTTCTGAAAAAAAAAAAAAATCAAACCAAGACATATGTGTTTTTGACTTCCAAACTCACCCCCAGTCTTTTCTAACTCTGCAATTTTGGCTTTTGAGGTTGGGGGAAAAGAAAATTTCCTGGGTGCCTCCTTCTAGAGGCTGGTCTCTGGCTCAAGGTACACTTTCTGGAAAATGTTGAAACGTTTATCAATAAAAGTTGCTGACAGTGAAGCTTTCACTGTAGTATGCCTGATTTTTAATGCATCAACAGTAACTCCCACTAATATCATCTATGCTATGAGATGAATACATTGGAGACGGTATTGATCTGTTCTGCATGCCACATGCTCATCCTGCCTCTGTGCTTGGCAGGAATGAGCGTGTCAAGGCTTGGAGATGGGCCTTGGGAAACCAAAGCTTCAGGCAGGCAGGCAGCACCTACTTGTTACAGGGACACACACAAAGCCCGCAGAATTTTCCTAGGTCCGTCAAATTCTTTTCTGCTTCTTTCATGTCCTTATTGATTTGGTCCATCCCTTCCTCAATGCGTTCCAGTTGTTCTGATTAAACACAAGTATTTTATCCCCACAGAATGAAGCAGATGGAAAAGGACAAAGAAAAAAAAGACAAAACTTCAGACATTCACTTTGACATTAAAAAAGAAAAAAATAAAAAGAAAGAAAGAAAGAAAACTGGACGCCACAGATTAGAGCTGGTACCCAGTACCTACTTGTTACAAGGACATATGAAAAGGCCACAGCATTTCCCTAAATCTTTTAAATTTTTCTCGGCCTCCTTCATGTCTTGGTTGATATGGTTCATGCCTTCTTCAACACGATCGAGTTGTTCTGGTTAGGACAAAGGGATGACAGTGTGGAATGAATTTTTTGGGGGTTTCCAACAGAACATGAGAAATGACTATGTGGAACGGAATTTGAAAGAGAAAGATATTACAATGCATGGTCCAGAGGATGCATTGCTGTCGACTGGTGCTGCTGCCCTACACAGGCACAGGTGGAAGGAAACAAACAGAAACGATGCTCGAACTAGTTTGTAATTCAGACACGATGGGATGGGGTAGGTGGGCCTGTTTGATTCTGAGTGTCCAGGAAAAGAGCACAGCATATTCACTTACTCAGACACCAGTGAAACCCGAGAGAAAGAAAAACAGGGTGTTAGTTTATGTTTTAGGCATTCAGATTTCATGTTACTAGAGAAGGTATCTGCTTCAACTTTAACTATCTCTATCTTTTAGCTTTAAGCACCCTTGATCAAGTGGGTAGAAAATAGAATTAATCTTCTTTGGGGAAAACAATAATTACAGCGATAATTAGCAATGGGTATCTGATCTTTTTCCCCCTTGTAGTGGCTGTCTAGCCAAAGGTAAACCCATGGGCAGTTTTTAGTTCTGAATACTTAATCCATAGACACTGTTAAAAAAAAAAAAAAAAGCAACATCAGAGGAGTAATGTGCCAAGTACCAGAACATTTAAATTCCTCTCTCATCCTATGACTTACTTGCTATGAAAATTCTGGAAGGCATTGCACTTGATTTCCCAGTCTCTACAATGAGGGGCATGTTAGATCCCAAACCCAAGCAGACAGCAGGGAAAACAAATGCATGGGTCTCTGGAGGAGGGTGGCAGGCTGGAACATAGAGTCATCACTCCCAGCAAAGCCGACCTGAGTGTATCTGAGACATAGATCGATAGCCATAAAACCGGCTTGTGCTTCTAGGTTGCCAGGGTTACATTCACTAACCTGATTAATTTTTCAACAGTTATGTCACCAAATTGAGTAAATTACATGTTCGGTAAAGGGGTTTTTAAAACAGCTTTTAAGACTGTTAAAGGAAAGCAGCAAAGCAATGGCTGTCTAGTTACAAAGCCTAATTATGCTTCGGTCTCTCTTTTCATCTACATTTCCATGTACACATGCTTCTGGGAGTAAAGGCTTGATTAGAATAAAACTGATAAATACATTTCCAGTCTAAGAATATAAATAATCACTTGAAAACAATTTCACATTAAATCGTAGAGTGAAGATTATCATTCCTAAAAAACAAAGATTAAGTTCCTTACTGACCCAAACTGGGGAGACTATCCATTTGGAAAACAAAAGCGCATTGTGTTCTCTTTTGTAGGGCAAAGAATAGAATCCAGCTTATTTGCAATCTGCTACCTGTGCTATGCTCCTCAAATGATGGAGGACACCAAAATTTAGGTGTTTCTCCAACACTGGATTGCTGGAAGAAATCACAATGCTGTACCGGTGAACTTTTGCTGAATAAGTAAAGGTATAGTAATGTCTTTAAGAACATCTTTAAAAAGACTGAAAAAAAAAATGAATGGCAACTCTTTACATTCCAGATTTTGTACCTTTCTAAAAACTTCATTCTAGTTCCCTTTACTGAATGTAATAAACTAGTCTGCACATAAAAAAAAAAAAACAAACAACTATTGAATGAGGGGATTGGGAGAGAGAGGGGCAGCTCAACATTGTCAAGAGAAGAACCAGGTTAAGTAAAGACAGAAATCCCAATGGAATAATTGCTAAAAGCTTCTTGGAGTGCTGGGTTGGGATGGGAGCATCTGGACTCAGAGGGAAAGCGCTCTGCATTCCACTAATGCCAGCTGAAATACACACAGATTATGGCATAATATTCAGGCATTTGTCCTTCCTTCCCAAGGAGTTTCTCTTGAGTTAATATTTTGGCTAAAAATACAACATTTCAGGAGCCCTACCCATTGGCCCCAGGGATTAGGTGGCAATAAAAATAAAAGGTAATAAAATAAAAATGTGAATTGGTCCACAAGTGTTGTATTTCTGAATCAGGAATTCAAATTAAAATATAAAAAAAAAAAAAAAACAGGCTGGTCCCAATCAGTATTCCTAAGAGCTGGGTTCTATCATGGGTTGCCAGACTCCTAGGTAAAGGTCATAGCTAAGAAGAGAGGGATGCCGAAGCTCTTACGGAAAAGTTGATTCTGACAACTATGTTATAGCTACCAATATTGGTTGAATTGATCATTTTACCGAATTATGAGCCAAACCCCTAATTAAAAACATGTGGAACTATTTTGTCATAGGTATTCTAACTTTTCATTTTAGATTATTATGTTTGTGGATGTTTGGTATATTGGGACTTCATAGACTTTCTGTGGATTTCTGTGAGGAATCTCTCAGCAAATCCTTGAAAATAACCAATATCCTCATTCCATTCCAGGGTGGACAGCAGCATCCGACCGGCTGATGCAATGTACTGTCCATAGTTGATTGCTCCTTATTTCCCTAAGCTTGCTTTCTGGCTGTTTTCTGTCTCTTCTTGGAGACTGGGAAGACAGTAACATTTTGGGTTAGTAGAAGTATTCCAGTAGATGATACTATATGTTGGGGCAAGAGATAGTACTTTCTTTCGCCATGTTTGGATGACTAGTTATTGATCCACCAATGGCAAGATGCTCAGGGTCTAAGTTTAGAGATCTTTTCAACTAATCTTATTTAAGTAAGGCAACATGAGGCCCTTAGAATCCTCGACCTGGTTTAAAAACAAACCAACCATAGAAGATTAGCAAGATGTCAATGCTATTGACCAGTGTGCAAGGCTTCCGGAGTATATTCAGTTACCAGGTGCTGCCTACATGATTTTCATTTTCCTTAGCATTGATGAACCTATGGAAATTAATTAAATACGTTTAAATAGTCACATGTGGCTAGTGGCTACCATCTTGGACAGTGCAGCTTTAGTCATTTGTAAGAGAGAATGGTGTGTAGACTTTAGCAAGAGGAATCTTTCCTCAAATGCTACTGTGTACTGCCATGAACCTTTTAAGAAAGTCGGCAGTCACTCTGGAAGAGGCCTTATTTTGCTTTTACTCTGCCAAGAAGGGAGGTCAAAGATTTCACTGTTTAGTTTGGAATTGATCCCATGGGATTTTCTCAAGGGCCACGTCTTCGGCATTGAAAGAAACACATAACCCGGCAAAGACCAACAAAAGGAACAAGAGATATGGAGGTGAAAGGTTAAATCAGCCCACATTAGCGATGAGGTGGTTTCATGGGGATTTCACTTGGAGACAAGTTTTCTAAAGAAATAAAAGTCTCAGGACTCAGTGCATTTCCAGGGCCATCTGTCATGCTCAGTGCTTCTTGGTGTCTCCTGATACCTGGGTATAAAACAAGAATCCCATAAAGAATTGCCGAGTGCGAGCATTTAGCCGGACAACCTGGAATGGTTCTTTAGAAGGATGTCTGTTTCTTGAAATTCCTGTTCAGGGTAGAAGCAATCAACATTTTTGGTGCTGAGGCATAGACAAAATTAGTAGAGCATAACTGGAGAGACATTTTAAAGCAGTTACTGATCCAAACAACTAAACACAGAATACACAGAATTAAAATGCATTTACCATGGCAGTGAAGAGAGCTGTGAAGATATGCTCATCTGTCATTTTAAAAGGTCCTAATCACCTTATAGTATAAATGGAACATGTGTACACTTAAGACCAGGCAGAAGCCACTTGCTTTTGGAGCTTTTACAGTTGCATGCTTTTTTCTCGGTATCAAGGTAATCACCATGCATCTGGTAAAACCACGGCTATTCTAGAAAATATGTTTAACCGAAGAATTCAGCATTTACTGTGATGTGGCCACAAATTAAATGTTGGACTTGAGAACATTAACTGTCTTGGGGAGAAATCTGCTATTCTGCTTTCCTTCTCAGAGAATAATACATAGATGTTCACGGGAATCACCTGTGTTTATGAATAATATATTTTTGCATGGAGACTTTGGCAAATTTTATTTCTGGATTTTCTTCATCAAAATGCAATGAAATTTGCAACTCCAGTAAGCATGTTATTAACTTTCTCTCTTTTTAAATTTATTTTATTTATTTTTATTTTAAGTATGCTCTATGCCTAATGTGAGTCTTGAACTCACAGCCCCGAGATCAAGAGTCTAATGCTCTACCAACTAAGTCATCCAGGTGCCCCACTTTCTCTTTTTGATTACATATTTGTATGTATTATTTTCCAAGTCTTCATGTCCATGCTTTATAGTACTGGGAAAAAAGCATCATCCTGAGCCGATCATGCTCCCTTTTCCATCCCCTTCACATACAAATTACTGACAAAAACAGTTAATGAGATGGGACTCCTAATTATTTGGGTTATATATGTATCAATTTAGCTCTGGAAATGAGGTACTGCTCTTCTACACAGGCACCTACTGTTTAATTAGAAAAAAAAAATGATTTGCTGTGTCTTGAGTTTCAAAATCTGGGACATTGTAATGCAGACCAAGTGAGCAAGTCTCACAATTATAGCAATTTCATTCGGGGAGCTCTGAAGATTGCCACAGCTATTGTAGTTCCTTCAAAACACAACTATTTCACTAGGCTCCCTTATTTGTATATGCCTTTTGACAATCTGTATTTCAAAAATTGCAAGGAAGTGTTGGGATTGATGTTAAATTCCTTTAAAAATTTTTTTCTCTTGATTTTTTTTTATTGGTTGGTATCTATTCATTAACAAAGTTTGAGACAAATAAATAATATAGAAACAAAAGTCTTTATATGATAGTCATATAGGATGTGCCCCCTCCCCCTCCCCAAGAACTCTCTCTGAGAGGGAATTTGTAGTTAGTTCACATCTCTAGCTGATGTACCTATGGGATCCGCCAAAGCAATTACATGGAGACCATGCTCTCCCTGGGATGCTTCTAGCCTGTGGCTGAACACAATGGAATCACTAGAGATGAGGTATTCCTGCCCATCAAGGGTCTGTCATTAGGTTGTCTTAGCTACTGGGCTCCCCATCAGACTGGCTGACACTTTCTCAGAGCAGCACTGCAGTCTCAGCCTCCTCCTCCCCAAACCTCCTCCCCTCCATTCCTCTTCCAAGGGTCAGACCTGTATCAATCTGACTGGCTGTCCCTGTCTACTCCTGCTCCCCTTCCCTTGACCCAACACAGGCATCTATAATAGATCCTAAACACTTCTGATTCTTAGCATTTGCTTCCCAGAGGATCCCAAATTGTACCTTCCACTAGTTTCTCCATGTCCCTGCCCTAACTCCTCAGAAGTTGGTAAAGGTTTATCTCATTTACTTTCATGATTGAAGAATATTTCTTTTATGGCCAGACCATAATTAATTTGGTTGCTCTCCCCACTGACAGACATTTGGGCTATTTTCAGTTTTATACTATTATAGGTAAGGCATGTATATTTCTCTTCTTATAGATGCCAATGTATATCTACAGCATATAATTCTAGGAGTAGAATGTCTTGGTCAAGGATGTGTGCACTTCATACTGTAAAGGATTATCACATTACCTTTCAAATTTTTTTTCTCAGTCTACAGTGCCTATCTGTACATAAAGAATCTCTGTTTAATCAAAAACACTCACAGCATTGATGATTATCAATTTAAAAAATTTGTACCAGTCTGTTAAATAGTGGCGTCTCATTACTGTTGTTGGTCAAAGCATGGCTTCACATGTCTATTTATAAACTGACAATTTATTTATATCTTAAATCCATTTTGCTTGTAGGTTTTGCCCTTTTCTTTGATGATATGCAGGTCTGTCTGTATTTTAGGGAAATGCCGTATGATTGTACGTCTGTATGGCAATTCCCCCTTCCCCACTTTGAGGTTTATTTATTTTTGAAGTTGGCTTGTGGTGTCCCATGTTGTGAATACAGTTTACATTTTTATTTTTGACATTGAAGAAATTTTCTCATGATTCCTAAAATTTTCTAATGTTTTCAAAAATATAAATAATGAGAAAAATTCACAAAAATGTGTTTGTTATGATAAGAATTCAGAATAGAATCAGATAAGTAACTTTTGGCTAGAATTAAATAAGCTTTGCCATATGACTAGATGCATTGAGAAAAAAAATATTACCCTTCTAGATTCCACTTTAGAGTACGGAGATGATTTCCTGGATTCTCTGATTTTTATTGCTTCTAGCATTTCCATAATAATTTAAAAAACAATTTAAATATTTTAAGTCATTCAATATCCCATTTTCCAACGATCTCCCTTAGCTTCTATCCTGTTAAAGACAGTTTCTAGTTGCTTAAGGAATCCTCATGATGACGTGGAAATCAAAACTGCCAGATACTGAATTAGAATGGTCAGAAGAAATGGACAACGTGATATACTATTCTCTCATTCTATCTAGGGATTATTACAAGAAAACTAAGTTTATGGGGGAAACTGGGGATAAGGAGGATCACAGAATTCTCAAACTGTCCAAAATACTACCAAATAAAAGGAAATCCAAACAAATGACTTTTGCCTTCAAAATTCCGTTATTCCAACATATATAACAGAGGCAGTAGTAACATTCAATCAGTCATGAAGGCCTCAATAGTCCCATACATTTACCAGTATTTTCAACAAAGAAAGGGGCAAAAGCAAGATGATGAAAACTCTAGAACCCTTATACTCATATATGCATGTAATACATGTCAAAAGGACCACCTGTGTATGCACAAATAATCTTTTGAAAATGCACTTTATTCAGATGAGTAATTGTTCTTACTGAAGAAATCTCAACTTACCTCCTTGTTCATCCAACATAACCAAAGTCCTGATACCAGCATCTTTACTCTACATTCCAACAATGGTAGCAAAGTTGAAAACGAGTTAGAGAGAGAAAAGAGAGAAAGAGAAATCAGTAAGGGGACAATTAGCTTAAGAAATGGAAAATGAAGAAGGACCAAAGGAAAGAGAGGGAGGAAATAAGGCAAGAGTCTTAAGGGCTGGGGGGGAGATCAGGGGAAGGGGTCACCTATGGACTTGTTCTCTCAGTGATTCTTAGGATAGAAGAGGAGGATGTAGCTCAGTCTCCATGGGGGTAGGGCTGGGGCTGGGGTTGGGGCTTGGCACAGAACTGGAATACACAACTTAGTATTATACCGTGATTTTTATCTGGAAGACAGAAATATCTTACAGTTTCTATAACACCAACCACAGAAAGCAAATCTTTCAAAATCTTCTAGACTAAATCTTCTCTGGCATGATACATCAGGAAGTTTTCCTCAAGTGAAGAGGGAAGGAATGCATTACTGGAAAGTAAGAAACTCTAGGGATGAAATTTTTTGGTTGATCAAGAGATCATTGCTTCACAAAGGATGAGAAATACAGCCTCAAACAGAACTCACCCACCCATTTTTTCCCTACAAGGGAAAGTTCTATGAGATTTAGAAAATGGATGGGCAGATCAGAAATAAGGGCTCTCTATTCTGAAGTCTAAAATTCTTTACAGTAATAGAGTGAGAAAATAATTCAGTCACAAGCTTTACTGTGGTTACTTTGTGCAGAAATCTGTAAAAGGCACCCCTCACTTCCCTCCTTATGATTAAACAAATCAAACACCTGAACCATTTGGGGGATGGAAGTGGGAGTTGGTGGGTAGGGGAAAAGGAACATAGATATTTGCATGGCTCAACTTTAAAATCCATCATTGCTGGGAATTCAAACTAGTTAAGGAAAGACTTTTCATTTCATAGGGTGATTATTAATAAGTATAAGGTGGCATTGCTAATAGTTGGGATTAGCTGGTTTTTCGAAGAATGCTCATGGTGACCCCTAGAATAAGCTTGAAAGTAAGACATTTCTCATGGCCCTATTTATTTTCCAGGGACTTGTTTTAAACTAAGAACTAAGAAAGAAAGAGAAGTTAGTGCAGGTCAATAGAAGTGATTTATTTACTTATTTATTATTATTAATATTATTAATAGTATTTAACAGTTCCAATAGGACTTCCAAAAAGCAGAACACTGAAATTGTTTTCTGTGAGTTTTATAAGCTCACCATTTCAGAGAATGTGTAGTTAACTCTCCTAGACAGGAAAAGCCAAGATGCTCTTGAACATGGTTTGATAGGCTTTAGTTCTGAGGCCATGGTGTAGTTTGCAGAGCTTAGGATGACTTCAGGGGTCCTTGACAACCCAGATTCTGAAACCAGACTCTGCCTTGGGATCCTGGTGATTTCATTTCCTAGCTGTGGGGCCTTGGGTACATGTCTTAATTACTCTGTCCCTCCGTTCCCTCATTTGTAGTATAGCAATAATAGTTAATACCTCATTGAGTTGTCATGGGAATTAGGTGAAACAGTATGTCCCACGTGCTAGACTTGTGTCTGGCCTATTGTTAGCACGACAAAAGTGTATGTAAAATAAATACCTTCAGCAAATGTGTCTATAAAAGGGTATCTAGGCAAATCAAAAATATCATCATTACTAACTACCATCAGAAGCTTCCAGACCACTACCTCCCAAATCTTCAAGTGAATATGTATTCCCTGCATAGGAAACAGCTTGTTTAAATATAGATCCTGATTCAGTAGGACTGGTTTCGTAGAGCCTGCGATTTTGCATTCTGAATGAGCTCTACCATCTAACGATACAGCTGGTGCCTGGACACATGCTGAGCAGCAAGATTCCAGGCCCCAGAACACATTTGTCTACACTAGCTGGTAATTTAACAATTTCTGTGCCCCTTTTCCTACAAATTTTAGCCTTTGCCTAGAGATTTTAAAAAGCAGATGGCCTTAGTCAAGCATACGGATGTGACAAGGCAAGGCAAGTAGTAGGGAGGACACAGTCACCTCAGAGAGCATTTTCTCCTCTCAGGACCCAACTCAAGGCCATGCATGAAATCCCTGTTCCATTCTACTGGGGACACGGGGTGAGAAGCAGGCTAGTGACTTCAGTCTGGGCAGTCTAGGTCTCATCTGTTTATACTCTCTGTTGTACTTTCTATGGAAGCCTGCACATATAATTTCACATTTGTTCAATTTGGTGCTCAATGTTTCAGTGCTGAAATGATTCACAGAACTAATTTGAAGGAGCAAGAACTTGTCCCATTTGGGAAGACAGAAGCTGTGGGTACCTATCAGGGAGTCAGGAACACTGGGTTTTGCTCTTAGCTCAATCAGCAATGAGTCATGACATTGTGGAAGAGTCAATTGACCTTTTAGGATGTTTCCCCATGTTTAAGATAAGGGCAAAGATGTCAGATAAAACTGGGTAGTTGCTGGGTTGGTGTTCATTCACTCATTTGTTCATTCATTCGTTCACTCACTCACTCATTCATTCACTGATTATTGAGCCTCCACTCTGCTCCAGCCACTAAGGTAAGGGCCAAGTGTATGGCTTCTCAACTGCTTCACAGAGTAAGACACAGTTTGGTTAGGTGGACAGAGCTGGGATCTGGGAGTCAGTAATTTTGAATTTTACACTTATCTTTGTAGTTCTATTGCCAAGAGTCACTTATTCTGTGTCTCAGCTTCCCTAGCTGTCAGACAAGGACAGAAACAGCTCCCTTACTTCCCAGAGTACTTATAAAGATTAAAATGAGCTCAGAAAGTAAAGGCTTCTTGGGACGCCTGGGTGGCTTAGTCGGTTAAGCGTCCGACTTTCGCTTGGGTCATGATCTTGCGGTTCGTGGGTTCGAGCCCCAAGTCGGGTTCTGTGCTGACTGCCAGCTCAGAGTCTGGAGCCTGTTTCAGTCTGTGACTCCCTCTCTCTCTGACCCTCCCCTGCTCACGCTGTCTCTCTCTCTCTCTCTCTCTCCTAGAAATTAATAAAAAAAAAAAAAAAGAAAGAAAGTAAAGGCTTCTAAAAGTTCAACTTTATGGGAGGCTGTATTTCCAAAAAGCAATTAAGATAAAGGATTTAATTTAATTTGTATAGAATCTCAATCAGTTTAGAATGGGTCATTGTGTTTATTTTCTCAGATCCTTTTGCTTTTTGCAGAATTCTCAAAGTAAAAAGTAAATATGGTAGGGTTTGCTGGTGGAAGGGGAGTCCTGTGTGTAAGAATTCACAATCTGGGATCAGGTAGACCTGGGTTTTAATTCATCTCTACCATTTATAGCTGGATGTCTCAAGCAGTTACTTAACACTGTATACTTCAATTTCCTCCTTGGTAAGATGGAGACCAGAAGAGTAGTAAAAGGTGGCTACTTACAAGGGTTAAGTTAGATTATGTATGTTTGATAAGGATGGCTCTAGGTATAGTACCCGGCACATAGTAGGTTCTCAATAATTTTAGAACTTACATTTGACTCCACTGTTTTGCTAACAGTTTTTATGCAAGTAACTGGATTTTTCTTTGGGGATACTAGAAATGCAAGGGAGAAGGCAGGGATGAGGCTAATATTTCAGGGAAGACAGAATTACCTTCTCTTATTCTTAAGGAGTATTATGTTTTAATAGCTAGGAATGAGAGAAGGTGGTTCCGTTTTTGTCTTAGCTCTATTCTTGGTTTCTGTTTGAGATTGCTGGGAAAATTGTCTACCTAAAAACTGGGGAGTTGGAGATGTCAGGATTTTTTTTCTTTCTTTTTTCTTTTTCTTTCTTTATTTTTATTTTCCCTTTCTTGCAGATGAACTAAGACCATGTTACTAGAACATTTTTAAGTCTCTCTTTTGTCATTCTGAGCTGCTCACCCCAAAGTCCAATACATCTGAACTAAAACGAGGACTATCCAGGCACTATCTTCACTGCTAGAATTCCAAAAGACCCCACATCTTCCTATGGGAAAACAACTTTCCTGCCTCAATTTTCCAGTTTTAGTAGAAAGTCTGGCATAACAAAGACAGAGCTTTAGAATGCTTATTCCCTTCTCATTGCCAAGGTGTCTTGAAAGATACATTGAGATGAAAAGAAAAGATGCTTGGGGCGCCTGGGTGGCTTAGTCGGTTAAGCGTCCGACTTTCGCTTAGGTCATGATCTCGCGGTTCGTGGGTTCGGGCCCCGCGTCGGGCTCTGTGCTGACTGCCAGCTCAGAGCCTGGAGCCTGCTTAAGTCTGTGACTCCCTCTCTCTCTGACCCTCCCCTGCTCGCGCTGTCTCTCTCTCTCTCTCTCTCTCCTAGTAATAAATAAAACATTAAAAAAAAAAAGTTTAAAAAAAAGAAAAGAAAAGATGCTTAAGTCATACAATGATGAAGAGCCTCAGTAATGATGACTCCAGGAAAGCTCTGTGTGGTGCTTCTGAATTGGCCTCCCTAAAGCAGTGGGGCTTTCCTGGGGCTAGTTTTCATAGCCCAAGGCATTCATGTGTAGATTTCATTTCCAGCATTTATTGTCAGCAGAGTCAGCCTTTTCGCCTGGAACCAAATACTGTAGAGACATTCATGACTCTATTACCAGAATTAATTGCTACCTCTTCTGTGCTCCAAATGCAAGTAAGGCCTTGAATTTGGAGAGTTATTTTCCTACCTGGTTTCGGCATGATATCAATTTGTATCTTCCCTCAGACCTCCAAAGTTAGGAATTCCATACATGTTTGTTGAAGAACAACCATCAGAAGAGCCAGTTTGCAACTCTAGGCTGGGAACCAAGTGTTATACGATTTCTAATCTCTTTACCAGTATATGGTATCTAGCTTTTCTGAATTTTCCCAAATGACTTCTGTGTAACTTAACACCATCCTTGCAATCCCAATAATGGCTTCTATTAAAAAGTAAGCTTCTACACCTGCCACTCTGTTACACCCTAAAGTCAATGAGGGGTGGCACAAAGTCAGATACTGAACTGAAAGTGGGGTTGTCTGCCTTAGGGAGACTTTACAAGTTTAGTGACCTTTCCTGTCTTTGAGACTAAATTTCAATAAGAATTCAGCTCAATTCAAATTAGACAGCACTGATGCACTTTGGGATCACGGGCAAGATTCTGGTATTTCAGTGCTCTTCGTATCGGCCAAATGATTTCTGCCCTTGATGAATATTTAATGTTGATTCTCCTTAAAGAGAATTTCTTTTTTGATTGAAAAGCAGACTATCATCTGAATAGCCAATGCCCTAGACATAAGGGGTGTTTGACCATCAATATAAAATAACCCAGGAGGAAGTAAGAGCAATCAATCTATTCTAATAGCATTCATAATTTCCTGAGGATAGAAAGTCTAATAGCCTCCTCTCATTTATTAGAGGCAGGGACTAGCTTCCATCTGTTTCACCCCTTGTACTAAGATGCAACTTCATGCTTGATCAAGAAATACCTTAGGAGAAACAAAAATGTATGATTTAAGTCCCCTACTTTAATCAGTAGAGCTTTTGAGACTCTCTGCTTCCTAGAATAAATTAGAGCAGATACAACTTTCTCAAGACTAGTTGACACCACTTGCATGTTAAGAAGAGGCAAAAAAAAAATATTGGTTGGCCCAAAGACTCCAATGGGTGAGGGGCCAGTTCAAAGTGGTGCATTTTATGCATTTGCTCCACCATTTCCCCACACTCTAAGCAGTGCTTCAACACTGCCCAGGTGGGAAAATTGTTGATAGTACAGGTATTTTAGAAATTTCCTAGACATATGTATACATGTAAACAAAAATGAAAGATGAGCCTGGAGGCTCTGGTTGAAGGTCATAATGACATACACCATAATTACATCAGCTAACATGTGGGTTCCCTTCAGGTCAACATGAGAGCTCACGTGGAATGTCATGAAAATTTGTTTCATTTGTTCTCATGATGGGTTGAGGGACAATACGTTAACTCTGAAAGCCTCACTAGCACTCTTAGATTTAGAATATCTGCCTCCTTCTTGGTCCTCAAGTATTTCTGCATGAGTCGTGTTCCCAGGGTAGAGCAAAGATGATATCTCTCTTCATTTAGAGATGGAAAGCTACTTCATGTAATGCCAAGGGCTCCTTTGTTGGCCTGCCTTCCTATGGGGGCCAGTTTGTGCTACACTGTAGGCTCAAGTTCTCATTTCTCGTGATAACCGATTTCATTAAGTGTACCTCCCACCCTTCCCTCAGTGTTCTGGGGCGCTCATGGCACTGCCCTCTCCCCACACCTCCTGTGGCACTTCACAGGTAGCCAGTATTTCATTTCTGGGTAAGAAGCTGAAGGTGCAGAAATAAGGGGAGACGTTGGCTTCTGTGTGTGAAAGGCAGCTGAACTTCCTTTTAGCTTTATAAAATTGATCTTTCTTTCCTTTCATGTCATTGCATAAACAATTTACAGTAGCACGAGGCAAATAGGCTCATTTAATCATTCTCCTTGAGAACACGCAAGATCTCTAAAAATGATAACCACACATGAATTGATAAGCAGCTTCAAAGTGTAGCTAAAACAGCATTTCACTGAATAAAAACTATTAGGCTTGTTTTATTCAGTTAAGATAAATATAGCCCATCCCATTCTTTTTCCACTTCATCTCTCCCAAAAGCCAAGTTCAATTAATCCATTTATTCTTCCTGGTTGACTGCTGCTCTACCAAATTGGAAAGAGCAAAGTTTATTGTAAATGCCCTTTTGATTCCATTATTGCTATCTGTCCTATTTTACCCATTTAAAAATAGCTTGGGATTCATTAACCATGCCTCACAAATGGATGTTCAGTCCGTACTCAGGAACATAAAAACGCTTCTATATTTGCATTGTGGACTTGAAATTCCTTTTATCAAAGAATTTTCTTATTATTTCATGAATTTTAGTGCCTGACTCTCAATATTACAATTTCTGAAAACGTTGTGTATATTGGGATATATATTTTTTAAAGTCATATATGTGGCTAAGTCAAAACAAAATGTCAAGGTTAGATGTGACTTAGAGGCATCAAAATCATTACAAAGGAAGATTTTATGTAGATAATTTCTTTATATTTGCTTAAAGTGATTCAATCTTATATGATAAGTTCTTGGTTGGAAGCATTTACTTGGAAATACCATTCTTCTCTACTTCCCAGACTATAAAGGAAGCCAGGGCTGGGAGCGAGAGGGGATACTTTAATGGCTACCTGACATCTTCCTCATTAATGTGCCTTCCTGGTAGACTACATTAATTCTAGAATCAATGGGATCATGGCCTAGGAAAAGGCAGTAGGGTCTAGGAAAAGAATATGCCAGCAAAAGGGATTCATTTATCTTGAAATATGGCCACTCCTTACCTCTTCAACCAGCTGCAGCATACGACGGGTACTTTCCAGTGACTGAGATTAAAAGAAAAAGAAAAGCACATAAATATTATCAGTGGAGAATCCAGAGGTCTTGGAAAATCAGAACTACTCTCTTCACTTGAGAAACACAAAGGGTTACTATCACACATTCTTTTAAGTTTATAACTGAAACACATTTCAATCTCTTTCCCTTCAGTCTTTCTACATAATAAGATTCCCTAAAGCAATTACATTAAAGTTGATCTTCTAAAATCAAAACCACATGAAGCTGATCTTGATATCAAAGACAAAGTAATCTGGGAAAGATAATTTTGCATGTGCAGGATGCATGAAAAATTATCTCAAATACTCAGATGACTAATTTGGCCTCCCTGGACCAGGAATATTGAATTTTAAACACAAACATAATTTTTCATGAATTGAGATGAATCTAACATCAAGTTTCTCATAAAGCTCCTAGAAACGCAATTGGAAGTTCTTATCAATACAAATTAAGCTGTCGCCTTAGGGTGAAAAAAATCAAGCATGTTTGAAATAACTAGCCTATAGAAGACAGCTATAATAATTTTCTTCATCCTTAGATAAGACAAAGTGAGATGGAAAATCTGAAGTCAGCACTGGTCCCTCAGGCACAGCATTGTTACTTTTTTCTCAGTTCCTTTGAAACTAACTACTAGACTCCAACAACCAGTGTGATTTCTCAAGGCTTTGCTTTTAAGTGACAAACTTATTTTGGACAAGATTCTGCAGGAATGTGAAGAACGTTAACTTTCCTGGAATTGCTGTCAGGAGACTGTGTTTTGAAATAAATGGCTATAAGCAGTGGTATGCTGGTAAATGCTAAACAAACAGCTCTCTGGAAAAAAATATATGAATATATATATGTATTTAAGTTTATTATTTTTCTGGTATAAGGGATGGAGAGCATTAAATTTATAGATAATAAAATACACAATACCTTTTATTATAAATTTCATATAGCTAAATGATTCTCCCAGAAAGTTTCTGTTAAGGTTTGCTGAACTCATGTATCCAATGCTAAGCTTGCAAAGAACAAGTGCAGTTCTAACGTGAATGTCGGCTGATATTTTCATTTACATTAATGAGTAACAGGAAAGTGAAATAATGAGGACATGTTGGAACTTCACTAGTTTGTCAATGATGCAAGTGACTTCTTTACTAATGAGAATAAAAATTTTCAAATACTGGAAGATTTCCTCCATTTTTTGTGTTAATTGAAGAGTAATAGCTAGAGATGGGCATACCTTTAAGTTTATCAAAGTCATACTCCACTGTTTTCTAAATTGAGATGTTAGAAGACCTTTTCCACCTGAACCTGAATAAGACAAACTACTCAGTTCCCCATCTTCTGTTCCTTTCCCATGTCCCATCCTTCACCTCATCAGCCAGCTGGTCAGCCCTTCGCTGCATCTCCTCCAGTTCATTGCGCATGTCTGCATCTTCAGCCATGGTAGTGGTGGTGGGGGGTGGCTGGGTACTTGGGCTGGGGGGTCAGTGGTGGATTTTAACACAAAACCTGGAAGAAACAGATTTGAACATGTAAGGGTTTATATAAGTGCATATAGTATGTGCAAATAGGAGAAGATCTCAATAGCCCACACTATCTCCAAAACTCAGTCATCTTCTGAAAAACGGAAGCCATACTCCAATTGGGATCAACAGAATTTTGCTGTTTCTCCAAAGGGTGCATTATGAATGTATCCTTGCCAACTTTACAATGGAAACAGATACCTATGAAGATATCAGATAACTAAGAAGCATTCTTAAGACACAAATCACCCAAGATTTTGGAATAATGATGTGGAGGGATGTTGTTCTGGGTTAGTATGCTTTTAACTTCATATTTATTTTTAATTTTAATTTTATTTTAAGAGCTTTATTGACATATAATAAATCCCACATATTTGAAGCAAATAATTTGAAAAGTTGTGACATACATATACACCCAGGAAAACATGACCACAATTAGGAAAATATATCCATCACCCCCTAAAATTTTGTCATGCTTTTTGTAATCTTACCCACCCACTCATTACATCTCACCTCACCCCTGTGCTGAAACAACTGCTTATCTGCTTATTATTATTATAAATTAGTTTGCATTTCCAAGAATTTCATATAAATGGGTGATACAGTATGTACCATTTTTTCATTTCTTTCACTTAGCATAATTATTTTGAAATTATGTTGTAGCATGTATTAACAGTTTGTTACTTTTTTTTTTTTTTAATTTTTTTTTTTTTTATGTTTTATTTATTTCTAGGAGAGAGAGAGAGAGACAGCGTGAGCAGGGGAGGGTCAGAGAGAGAGGGAGTCACAGACTGAAACTCCAGGCTCTGAGCTGGCAGTCAGCACAGAGCCCGACGCGGGGCTCGAACCCACGAACCGCGAGATCATGACCTAAGCGAAAGTCGGACGCTTAACCGACTAAGCCACCCAGGCGCCCCTAACAGTTTGTTACTTTTTGATGTTGAGTAGTATTCTATTGCATTTAGAAGCATTTAGAATATAGGGGCTAAGGGCAAGCCACCTAAAGATGTGCCACTTTGGCAAACAGATTATTGCCAGCCAAAAACAGTCAAGGCCCAAAAGACTCAGGAAGAAATTTTGACCCTCCTCCTAACTGCCTACAAGAATTTTATTTATTTATTTATTTATTTATTTATTTATTTATAACTTTTTTTTTTAATTTCTAAGAGAGAGAAAGAGTGTGTGTGTGAGCAGCCGAGGGTCAGAGAAAGAGGGAGACACAGAATCTGAAACAGGCTCCAGGCTCTGAGCTAGCTGTCAGCACAGAGCCCGATGCGGGGTTCAAACCCACGAACTGTGAGATCGTGACCTGAGCCAAAGTCAGCTGCCCAACCAACTGAGCCAACCAGGTACCCAGACCTACAAGAATTTAGATAGAGGACCTCTTCCAGGAAAGGAGGAGGAATTATCTACAGTATAACAACAACTAGACAGAGAGATATCGGTGGTAGACAGAGAAGGATTTAGGAAAGTCTGATTGTTAAAATTCCTCCCTATGCCCCACTTTTTCTCTATAGCCCAGCTAACATTTACTCTTTTTTATCTTACTGTGAATTTTTCCCTTTCCTTGGAAGTCCTAGATCCCTACCCCCTTCTCCTTAGTTCAGGGTGACATATATACCTCATTTTGACCAACTGTCTTTGGAACTCTTGTTTACGTGGATTCCCCATACATACATAATTAAATTTGATTTTCTCCTGTTAATCTGTCTCATATTCATTTAATTCTTAGACCAGCTAGAAGACTCCTGAATGATAGAGGTACATTTTTCCTCCCCAGCAAGGAGCTAAAGGCAGAAAATCTTTAGTCCCTTTCAGTTGTTATCAGAGGTTGCCAAGAAGGCTTGCTGAGTATGCAGAGCTATTTTCCCAAAAAGGGTTGGATCCTTATCCCTGAAATGTGACTGCCCATTTTATGGTTACACTCTCGAAATCTCATATGATGCAAATTACAGGTAGCCAGACTGAGCTCCCTCCAGAGCCAACCAGCCACCTCCCCCTCTTCCTTTTTCCCTTCTTTCCTTATCCTGTCCTTCCTTCTTTTTCAAATAGTTATTCAATACCTATAATATGCCAGGGCAGTGTTAGGCACTAAGGATATAGTGATGACTGAGACAGCTAAATTCACTGCTTTCACAGAGCAACAGTCTAATTAGAAAGATGGGAGTAAAATAAGGAAATTAAATTATTCATTGTGAAACTGATTATATTTGGGAACATACCATGGGTACCCATGGGTCACAGCAGATCTCCCTGAGGAAGTCATGTCTCTGGGAAAGGCCATCAGAGGTAATGGGATAAAGAGCCTAAGGAAGGGTTCAAGAGGATAAATATTTGATATGATAAAACCTCTGTGTGCAGTGCAATTGTAGAAGGCATGGGCTCTTGCTTTGTGGGTGAGATGGCCAAGTGGGCACTGGAGATTTTCCTCCCTCTTCCATTGTAGAGTGTGGTTTTAGGGAAATGGCTGTCCAGTTGGGAATTACATTTCCAGTTCCTATTGCAGGAGATAGTGCCGTGTGGCTGGGGGTGGTTTATGAGTTACAGTGGAAATGATGTGCATCCCTGCCAGGCTAAAGCAATTCAGAAACAGGCATTCCTGGGGTGCCTCAGTGGCTCAGTCGGTTAAGCATCAAACTCTTGTTTTCAACTCAGGTCATGATCTCACAGTTTGTGAGTTCGAACCCCTCATTGGGCTCTGCACTGACAGGGTGAGGCTGCTTGGGATTCTCTTTCCCTCTCTCTGCCCCTCCCCTTCTTGCTCTCTTTTTCTCTCTCAAAAACAAATAAATAAACTTTAAAAAAAGAAAAATAGGGGGCACCTGGGTGGCTTAGTCGGTTAAGCGTCCGACTTTCGCTTGGGTCATGATCTCGCGGCTCGTGGGTTCGAGCCCTGCGTCAGGCTCTGTGCTGACTGCCAGTTCAGAGCCTGGAGCCTGTTTCAGTCTGTGACTCCCTCTCTCTCTGACCCTCCCCTGCTCACGCTGTCTCTCTCTCTCTCCTAGAAATAAATAAAACATTAAAAAAAAAATTAAAAAAAAAAAAGAAAAATAGGCATTCCTCCTATGCCCTCTCTTTCCCTCTCTGCCAAAAAAAAAAAAAGACAAGAGAACAGGGCCCTAGAGGATGGCCAGGGCATGAGGCAGCAAGAGCTTGGGCCCTTGGCATCCTGGCACGGAGGAAAGTTGACAGTTAACCACAAAGAGCTGAACCTTCATATGAAATGACAGTACTTCAATCATGCTACACTACTGAAAATGTGAGGACTTTGTTTTGTTATAACAACTGGTGTTATGCTAACTAATGAATTCCTGAAGAAACTTAAGATGGAATAAAAATAATGCATAAGAGCATGATTTCATAACAGAAAAACACATAAAAACACATCTTTTTTCCCCTTCTATTGAAAACTGAAGATGGGAAAGGAATTTAGATTCAGGGCCTTGAAGCAATGTTTAAGTACTATAGTAATTATTTGTTGTTGTTGCAAAAATAGAACAGAAACTCATCAAGATAATCAGGTTCACAGAGGCAGGCCACTGCTATACTGTCTTCTCAACAGCGAAGGTGAATTCCTCTGGAACTGTAATTTAGTACATATTATTAGACTCTTCCACATGTATTACTCTTGTGAAGTAACTCAGACTATTCAGGATTCTTGATAGGAGGAGTCTTAAAGCAAATTATTTACTCTTTGTAAATAATAGATTTCACTGTTCTTTTATACCCAACTGGTCTTGGGTAAAGCGTCAAATGTGGAATCATAGTAAAAAAAAAAAAAGGAAAAAAAGCTTCAGGGCTACAATCTACTTACCAGCATCTAAAAATAAAGGTAGTAACCTTGTGTTAGGTTAGTTCTACGGGCAGCCATTTAAAATTTCAGCAGGGCTTTATACCATAAGCCTGCTAATTTCTAAAAATGTTTATTTATTTTGAGAGAGAGAGAGAGAGAGAGAGAGCAAGCAGGCGAAGGGTAGAGAGAGAGAGGGAGAGAGAATCCCAAGTACCAAGCCCAACATGAGGCTTGATCCCATGAACTGTGAGATTATGACCTGAGCCGAAATCAATAGTCGGAGGCTTAACTGACTGAGTCACCCAGGTACCCTGAGCCTGCAAATTTTTGAACACCAATTCTGGTCATCAGAATATGTACTCATGATATGATATAGAACTTTAAATGCTTTGTGTTTTACTTAAACACGCCCCTCCACTTCAGAAATTATGGATCTAGCAAACACAAATTGGAAAGGAATTTACACTAAGCCACTTCTGAACCTTGATATAAGCAGAAACAAAATTCCAATGTTCTTCCGAGTGACTGGTATCCACCCTCTAGAGTAACATGGTGCATCAATGTAAAGGTTGAGGAGACCGTGGGCCACAGTTTAGTGTAGTAGCCAAGTGCTTTGACAGACCATTGGCTCTGACACTCCGTTGCTGGGTGATTCTGGGCAAATCTATCACTGTCTCTGGACCTCTGTTTTTTCAACAGGGCACATGATACCAGTTTCATAGGCTTTTTGAGGGAAATATAGAAAGTTTTGATCAACCTTGTTTGTAAGGATGTGGGGGCTTAATATTCAGAAAGCCTCACTCTTTCTGGATAAGTCTATGCCCTTTGCTAAGAGTGGAACTAATCCAATGTTTGTTACTTAGCTTTCCTTTACTAATGTCTGGGCAGGAGGTGTGTTGCTGCGGTGCTGAGCAGAAGACTGAACCCAGGGAAACCAGCAAAGTGCCTGAGCCTCCAAACTCAACGCAGCACCTCTCACAGGACTGCCACATGGAGACACCTTCTTGCCCAGCTCACCATCTTTGTATTTTGCTGCTAGGTTCCTTGGGGGAACATCGTCCTTCAATCCAAGCAAGCAACTGACCTTTCCTCCTACTAGGTTAGTTTATTAGAAGGCAGGTCCCTGTAGTACTATTGCTAGTTCTCTCTCCAGGTCTATTTCTTGGTGATGCTCTCTTATGCGCTCTGTCTCTGTCTCTCTCTCATATAGACTCTCTCTCTCTCTCTCTCTCTCATACACACACACACACACACACACACACACACACACACACACACACACACAAAGTCTCATGGGTTTCCTTGGCAATCTCCTCTCAAGGCTGCTATTCTCAGCACTTGAAACACAGCTGTAGGGTCCCATGGGTTCAAGCTGATGGCGCTGGAGGATCTGGCTGACGGGCAGTTAAGGTGAAGGCAGAGAAGCCATGGGGTGGGTACCTTTGTTTTTGTCACTTCTACCGTCTCCCTAGGAGCTCCCATACCTTAGTCCTGCTCTAAAATGTAGGGGATGTCCGTGATTTGGAAGGAGGGCTGATTAACCTGACAGATCTCAAATGCACAGCATTTCTAAGCTGAAAGAGCAACGTCCACTCTCCTAATAAAAAGGGAGGGAAAGTAGACACGAAGCATACCTCCAGATCCTCTGTTGGGGTATTTAATGCTAGTGTTTGATAAATTCTCCCCACCAACCCCAAACCCAAGAATATTAACATTCTAAGAGATAACACCTGAAGAGGCATACATACTGACGTTGATGAACAGCAATTTCACCAGCTGAAAGGATGTTAACAGTGAAAGGGCATTTATTATCTAGGCGGCATGGAACATTTCATATTAGCACATTGAACCTCCTGCCTGTGTGTTGCTCAAGCTAGGAGTGTGGTCCCAGCCAGCAAAGCCTGTTTCGTTAAGTGAAGAAATTAGAAGCAGAGCCACTCAAAACTATTCCCTGGGGCTCTGATGTTAGATAATCTCCCATGCTATTAAGGGTTCAACAGTATCCTATTAATTATCTCAAATCACCAGTGTTTGGTAAAGGGTCTGGCCCCTAGTAGGTGTTCAATTCATGTTAATTGATTTGTTGAGTGAATCGCAGAACGAGCTGTTCTGATACCCTCCAGGTGGCATTTAATGTTCCTAAGTCAGCAGTTTTCCAGATGTGGTCTAGGGCGGTGCTTCTAAAACTGCAATGGACATCAGAATCACCGGAAACCTTGTTAAAACAGAGTAGTGGGTCCCACTCAGAGATTCCAAGTCAGTTGGTCTGAGATGGGAGTCCCAGATTCTGCATTTCCAACAAGCCTGAGGCGATGCTGCTGCCTTAGCCCACAGACAGCACTTTTGCTGAGCTCAGATATACAGAACCCTGTCTCCTGGAATGTTAGTATGTACCACCAGCTGCGTGGGAAGCGAGGAGGGTCCACAGTTACCCAGACTGGGGAAACTGTAGGCTCAGCCAGGGGCTTCAGAGACTTACAGCCAAGTCCAGTTCACTGCCCATTTTTGTACTGGCTCAATGTAAAGGATGGCTTTATATTTTAAATGTGTGGTTTTTGTTTTGTTTTGTTCTTTTTTTTTTAATTTTTTTTAAAATTTATTTCTAGGAGAGAGAGAGAGACAGCGTGAGCAGGGGAGGGTCAGAGAGAGAGGGAAGTCACAGACTCTGAAACAGGCTCCAGGCTCTGAGCTGGCAGTCAGCACAGAGCCCGACGCGGGGCTCGAACCCACGAACCGCGAGATCATGACCCAAGCGAAAGTCGGACGCTTAACCGACTAAGCCACCCAGGCGCCCCTGTTTTGTTCTTTTGAGAGACAGATAGAGACAGCATGAGCAGGAGAGGGTCAAGAGAGAGGGAGACACAGAATCTGAAGCAAGCTCCAGGCTCTGAGCTAGCTGTCAGCACAGAGCCCGATGTGGGGCTCGAACCCACAAACCGTGAGATCATGACCTGAGCTGAAGTCAGACACTTAACCGACTGAGCCACCCAGGCGCCACCAGGATGTGTGTTTTTAATAGGCAAGGTCAACAGAGACATGGATAGCTATTACGCTGGGGACACTGGCCAGTAGTTCACATGCCATCAGGATAGAACATCTTGGAAAAGATGTAAGGGGAGTATGCCCTGAGCTAACATCTATTTCTTTCCATGGTTTATCTTAAGTAAACCCTTCTACATCAACACCGATTGGGTGAATTATCACAGAGCTGCACCCTACAACTTGGTGTCTTCTCACACTGCTAATCATTTGAACAAGGCCTCTTTGGGGTAATCTCTGTCTCCTCCTGCAGAACCAACCTGCTTTCTGGTGGAGATACACTTTAAAATTCAACAAAAGTTTATTGGAGATTCACTGTACTCAACCATGCCCAAAGAATAAAAGGATTTTATAAACCAGGTTGGACAACTCTCCTTAATTATTAATAAAATCACACTAACACTGACTGAGGGCTTACTCTTTGCTGGGCCCTATTTTAAGTGCTTTTCATAAAATAACTTACATGAACCTTAAATGACACACTATCTGCAAATTCTTACTATCCCCGCCTTGTAGATTAGGAAACATGTTTAGAGGTAACTCTCTATTACCACACAGATAAATTTCAGATCAGGAATCTGGGTCACTTTCAAAAGCATATTTTCAAAGCATATTTATTCTCAAAGCACATTGTATGGCTAATTTTGTCTTTTAATCAAAAACTAGAAATTATTTTATTTTTAGTCTCAATTATATGCTGGAAAATAATAGAATGGTTTGATGGGTACATCTCAGTATATCTCAGCTCTTGATATCATTTATCATCTCTGCCCATGTTTTATTTTATTATTATTATTTTTTAAATATTTATTTATTTATTTTGAGAAAGAGAGAGCCTGAGCAGTGGAAGGGGCAGAAAGACAGGGGAGAGAGGGAATCCCAAGCAGACTCTGCGCTGTCAGTAGGGAGCTTGATATGGGCCTTGATCCCATGAACACCAAGATCATGACCTGAGCTGAAATCAAAAGTTAGATGCCTAATCAACTCTAACCACAGGCACCCCTCCACCCATGCTTTTAATCTCTAGTTCTTTTTTTCCCTGGGTTTATGCTTATTTTAATTCTCTCTTTTTCCTAAGATGTTACTTTGTTGTTCTTTTTATAGCTTCTTGAATTGACAAAAGATTCGTTTATTTTACATTTTTCTTATTTTTGGTATAGTATACTTATTACTATAAATTATCCTCTATGTGTTATTGTGATTCTATCCTAAAAATTGTGGCATATGGTGTAGTCTTTGTTATTTATTTTTAAACAGCATTAAATTTCAGTTTTAATTTCCTTTATTCTAATTTCTTCTGTTTCAATTTTAATTTCAAACAACTCAAGAGTTATTTGAAAGTCTGATGTTAAAATTTAAATAACAGAAAAGCAGCTTAAATAATAGAGATCTTTTGCTTGTCATTTCTATTTTTTTTCACCATGGTCAGTGAAGGTGGCTCATATGATGTAGTTTTTGAAATTAGGTGATATTTCCTTTGTACCCCAGTCCATGGCCAATTTCTGGGAATGTTTGGTTTATGTTTAAAAAGAAAGTCTATTCTATCTTTGACTCTATCTTGCTACCTACCTACATCAAATCAAGCTGAAAATTTGAATTTGTTATTCAAACTCCCTGAAACCATTAGTCAATTTGACCTATTGATTTCCATGTATTCAAGCCCTCTGCAGTACTGTAACTTTATCAATTTCTTCTTACATTTCAGCCCATTTTTTTGTTTTTTATATTTTGCAGGAGCATTGTCATATAATATCCCCATGATTGCTACTTTTTCATAGTAAATTGTAGCTTTTATCAATATTAAATAATAGAATTGCACCCATACACCCTGTTTCACTATCTATTTATTTATTGAAGTATAGATACATAATGTCACGTTCATTTCAGCTGTACAACATAGTAATTTGGCAAGTCTGTAAGTTATACTATGCTCATCACACGTGTAGCTACAATCTGACACCATACAGTACTATTCTAAGACCATTGATTTTACTCCCTATACTGTACCTTTCATCCCCATGACTTACTCATTCCATACCTGGAAGCCTGTATCACCCATTCCCCTTCACTATATTATTTATGGTGCCCAACTTTGGTTAAACTCAAGGGTCTGGAATATACATCTTAGCCCCATCCTTTCCATCTTCTAAAACAAACCCAAACTTGTCACAGATAAGTCACAAGTGTTCACGAAAGGGCTTCTCTGTAGCATGATCTAAGGTCTCTTTGCACTGAAACCTTTTTAGTTGCTTGTAAAAATGCAGACTGCCAGTTATACCAACTATGGGAGGAGACTGATGATGGTGGGGCTAGAATTTGCATTTTCAGCAATAATAGGTCCTTCTTACACTCCCTAGATTCAGGTACAGTTTCATGTAGGACTGAGGGCTTTGCAGGTATCCAGTGGGAAACTCTGATAATACTACCAAGAAACCATGCAAATCTAAAAATGCAAATACATGGCTATTTTGATAAAGTGGAAACCTCTGGTTCTCTCCCACCACATTTTTCACAATATTTGATGGCATAGAATGGGCTAGGTTAAACACTATGAATGCATTCCTTATAGGGAAATTTGCCTTAAGAACCATTTCAAGTGACAGATATTTCAACCAGCTCACAGAAGTCACACCTCCCCAGTCTCTCTGACGGAAGTCAATGACCACCATTACAGCCCGATAACTTTCAAGCTTGGCTTCTTTATTTTGCAAACCATTGCACACCACACCATTCCTAAATGGGATTCTGTACATCTAGATATATAAACGAATACAGTCCTGATCTGGTTTCTTTTGAAAAGAAAATTCTGACTTCCTTGATAAGCCCCTTCCCTGGACTATTCTGGGCACCATAACAGCATGGCTGATCAGTGGCTTCAGCTTGGTTTTAGTTATTTAGGGTCCTGGTCTTCGACCCTCAAGCAGCCAGCCTCCTTGCAGCCAGGTTTGGCATCTCTTAATTGCAACAGGGCTGCCAGCCACAACCAACACTGATTATGCCTAAATCTCTCCTTTCAAAAGTGCCAATGTTTCCTTTGTTTTGCAAATGCAGCCAAATGGGTATTTAGCACTGAGGTCTGTATTATGCCACAATTCCTGATTGTTGACTTGGGAGCCGAAGCCTGAAGCAATGAGGATTCACTGACCAGGAAGAAAAGGAAGGGCAGAACCAAACCTCATTTCATTTACCCTGATCACAATCAAAGCAAACGACGGTAATTGGTTTAGCTGTTTAGCCAGTGTTTACTGAGTGCTATGTGAGTGGAGCCACATCTGGGATGCAGCTGGAGTGGAATGGCCACCTCTAAGGGATGATGGCTCAAGCAGCTCTAGCTAGAAGCCTTTTGCTTTCCAGTTTCCTCCTCCATCTTGCCTAGGAAAGAACTGATGAAAACGTTTGTATTCCAAGGAACCCGGCTTGTTCCTGGGAGGACAGTAATATCCATGCAGGACTAACACTTGACCACAAGAAAAACAAGTCTTGTTACTCACTAAATAAAATGGTATCACTAAGAAGTGCATGAACACACAAAATCCAAGACCAAGCAGAAAGAACCCTTTCTGGGGGTGCCCAGGTGGCTCAGTTTGGTTAAGCATCTGACTCTTGATTTCATTTCAGGTCACGGTCTTTGGTTCATGAGTTTGAGCTCCACATCAGGCTCTGCACTGACAGCCTGGAGGCTGCTTCAGATTCTGTCTCCCTTTCTCTCTGTCCCTCCCTCTGCTCATGCTCTCTTGTTCTCAAAATAGGAAGGAAGGAAGGAAGGAAGGAAGGAAGGAAGGAAGGAAGGAAGAAAGAAAGAAAGGAAGGAAGGAAGGAAGAAAGAAAGAAAGAAAGAAAGGAAGGAAGGAAGAAAGAAAGAAAGAAAAGAAACACACAAACAAAAAAGCCCAAAGCCCTTTCTATGCCCACAGGACTAAGGCAACACTTGGAAGCTGATGTATGCGCCCTGACAGTCTTGCCTTCAGCAATGGATGCTGGTGCTCTGTTCAGCCCCCTGGGATCTCCCTCACCCATTCCATATGGAGGTCCCCCAGTGTCTGCATACTTCATGCCGGACTCACTCCCCTAGTTTCTGCATATTTCACTCCTGACTTTACCCCTTTTTGTAAGACCACCCTAAGGCTGCTTAGCCTGATCCACTGAGAGATGTATGTGCCTGGGTCTCCCCAGGGCAGACCCTTAGCTGGTGACTGACTAACACAGCAAAACAAAAGCCTTGCTGTGTTTGCCTTAAGGCAAGACATAGCATGAAATATAATGGACCATCCAAAGGTTCTCTTGGGGTCCTGCCAGACCTAAGACCTCTCCCGCAATCTCTTCACTCCCTAGCTTCCTCTCTCACTGTCCTGCTTCCTCCTCTGCCTTTCTTGTTTCTCCTGGCAGCACTACCTTAATAAATCACTTGAATACAAATCCTTCTCTAAGGGCCTGCTTTGGAGGAACCCACCTGAAGACAACTTCCATTGGCCTGTGAGTTACATTTTATGAAATATGCATGATTGTAAACCAGGTACTGAAAGGAATGAACAAATCATTGCATCAGGAAAGGGGTGGGGCAGGAGGAGAATAAAAATTTCCTGTATTCCTCACCGTGCCAAAGAATGGTAAGTCTAGCCAAACTGGAAGAATCCATATCCAAAATATCACAGAGTGGCTAGAACTTGAGGGTTATTGGAGCACTATCCTCATAGGAGAAAGGGAGGCTCAGAGAGGCAGAGTAGCTTTTTGGAGGTCATATCATCATCTAGAACCCAAATCTATCCCTTAAGTCCCATTCTAGGGCTCATCTTAAAGTATTGTTGAAACTTCAAATATCAGAAAACTTGGAAGGAAGAGATTAGTCTTGTCTACACTCACTGAATGTTTTCAGAATGCATAAAAATACCATGACTAATGCTGATGTGGCCTGTAATCTTTTCTTACTGTTAATCTGAGGCAATTGCTCTTTTTATCTGTCATCGTATCATCTCTCTACTAACAAAACCAAAACTGTAGTTTCTTCTAGCTTAGATGTTTTCCGGTGGGTAGTGGTCTTGGTATAGAAGTTTTTATCTTCAGAATTTCAAAAAGGTATATGAGCTATATGGGATTTATCAAAGAATCAGTGATATTTATGTTCCTAAACTAGCTGGATTTTGGCATTTTTCTTCTGGAGGAATAAACAGCTTGATAGGTAAATGATGTCAATTACCATGATCTGTTTTCCTAGGAAAGGTACTCATGATGAAGACACCCAAAACCAGGTCCAACATATCCTAGACCTGTTATCCATATGAACAGTTTGTTCAAAACCCTGGGCTTCTTTTTTTTTTTTTTTTAACTTTTTTTTTTTTTTTAAATTTCTAGGATAGAGAGAGACAGCGTGAGCAGGGGAGGGTCAGAGAGAGAGGGAGACACAGACTCTGAAACAGGCTCCAGGCTCTGAGCTGGCAGTCAGCACAGAGCCCGACGCGGGGCTCGAACCCACAAACCGCGAGATCATGACCTAAGCGAAAGCCGGACGCTTAACCGACTAAGCCACCCAGGCGCCCCAAAACCCTGGGCTTCTTGTGTTTTCTTCACAATTAAAGCATAAATACACACCAGATTATAACTTGATCCTTTTTAAAATTGGTTTTAATGGACTCACGTTTCAATCTTCATTCAAAGTAATAATATCTATACAACGAGAAGTTTTATGTGTTAATTATGTTTTCCCAATATATATTGAAATAGACATACAACTATTCAAATTTTGAAAAAGAAACTTTATCATACTCTTTAACTCATCTGGAAGCCATCAAGGGTGTGTGTGTGTGTGCGCGCGCGCGTGTGTATGATACTTGGAAGTTCATTCCTTACACTTATGAGAAAGAGTCACACACTATATTCTTGCCTACATTTAAACATGTCTGACCCATGTAGAGAGGACAAAGATAGGCAAGAGAAGCTTGGCAAAAAGGGGCTCTGAGTTTGAGCAAAATCTAGAGTGTGGTGGCCAGGGTACAGAAAGTGGAACATTTGTGTCTTTGTGTTTGTGTAAGTACCTTTATCTTAGAATCTGGGAGCCCACAAAATAAATGAGTGATTTCCAACAAATTATCATATTCATCAACTGCAGATAACTTGAAGCTGAGAGGGGATCAGAGAGGTCAAGGTCTTTTTTATTATTTTTTTAATGTTTTATTTATTTCTGAGAGAGAGACAGTGTGAGTAGAGGAGAGTCAGAGAGAGAGGGAGACACAGAATCTGAAACAGACTGCAGGATCTGAGCTAGCTGTCAGCACAGAGCCCGATGCGGGGCTCGAACTCACGAACTGCAAAATTATGATGGGAGCTGAAGTTGGACGCTTATCTGACTGAGCCATCCAGGTGCCCTGGTCAAGGTCTTTGACATCACACTGTACTAAAGATGAATGAAGATGTGAGGGTGTTTAGCTGGGACAAAAGAAGGCAGGGCAAGACTCAATAGTTAACCACAAGGAAGGGACATTAGACTTGTTATATATGAACCCTTAAGTTATTTGTTATCTAACTTAAAATTCTTTGGAATGGATATATGTTAGTTGAAAACTGTACACCAGAGGTGACTGGTAAACACTGTATGCACCAGAATCAGGAATACACAGTCCTGGGCTGGGCAGTTAGCATTTCAAAGATTCTTAATCAGAAGCCCACATTCCCGAGTCAGGCTCCAGCTGAACATGGAGCGTGTGTGGGATTCTCTCTCCCCCTCTCTGTCTGCCCCTCTCCCCCTCAAAATAAATAAATAAACAATCATTTTAAAAAGTCTTTAAGGGGTGCCTGGGTGGCTCAGTTGGTTAAGCATCCAACTTCAGCTTAGGTCATGATATCAGGGCTTGTGAATTCAAAGCACCACATCGGGCTCTGTGCTGACAGCTCAGAGCCTGGAGCCTGCTTCAGATTCTGTCTCCTTCTCTCTCTGCCCCTCCTCCACTCACACACTGTCTCTCACTCCCTCTCAAATATAAATAAACATTAAAATTTTTTTAAAAAACCCTTTAAAATAAAAGAAGCCTGCATTCCTAAGACAGCTACCATAAGAGCTTCAACTTCCTTTCTCTGTGGTCTACTGGTAGGTTTGCTAAGTAATGAAATGTATGTTAGGAATGACTTATCATTGGTGAAATGAGTATTCAAAATATGTGAATTGGCTAGAAATACTGTACAGACACTAACATCCCCCATAACACACATAGGGTGTGTATGTATGTGTATAGTTGGTCTGAATCTATGCTATTGATTTAAAGCTTAAATTTGGTCCTTCATTCTGTTATGATTAGAGGCAATTCTCTTGCCCACTGGTTCTCACCTGGAGAGCTTATAAAAGCTGAGACTGCTGATGTAGTGACTCTAGAATGGCGTCTGATACTTTGCACTTCTAAGAAATTCTCAGGTGATACCACTGCAGATGGTGCAGGTAGCACACTTTAAGAACCACCACTCTTGGGAACTTGGTGGCTTGGCTCATTGAGCATCTGACTTAGGCTCAGGCAGTGATCTCCTGATTTGTGAGTTGAAGCCCCACATTGGGCTCGCTGCTGTTATAGCAGAGTCCACTTTCGATCCTCTGTCCCCCTCTCTCACAGCCACCCCCTGCTCACAGTCTCTCTCAAACATAAACATTAAAAACAACCCACAACACTACTATTACCTGATCTGACTACAAGGTCACCCGTTATTAGAATATTGTTGCATCCTCACTAGATAAGACTTTTATAGAAGGTGCTTGCTGGACTGCCCAGAAGAAAGCTGGGGTATTGTGTTGGTAAAACAGGTTGTTCAACTAGGACTGTGTCTTCTTTTTAAAAAGTATTGCATGGAGGGAAGAATTCATCCCAAGGCTTGTTTTTCTTGAACATAATACCTACTCTCAGTCATGGGAGAGGAGAGCTATAAACATCACCTGACTAACTACTAAATGCTGTAGATATCTATTAAATAACTACTGGCAAATAGCAAATTGGCAGAGGTCAATTTACTACAAACTCTAAGGAACAAAAAACCATAAGCACTGGGAAGAAGTTATAGGATAACAGAGTTTGGCTCAATAAAGAACACTGAAGAGATCTATCCAAAGCCTGGGTTGGAAACCTTGGATGAAGTGCATTCCTGTTCTTAGAAAAAAATCGAGGAAAGCCTAGTGGCCAATGGTGGCCAAAATTCAGTCAAGAAAAGGGACAATGGATTCTCTTCCAAACCTGAGGTCTCTGGCTCTATGAAAGAAGTTGAGGTTATTTACAGTATACAGTATACACCTTATACAAGCATGGGTCCCCATATAAGAGTGGGTTCTTTGTAGCCATGGGACTTGGGATTTGCTGATTAGCTGGAGCAAACCCTTTAACATGACTCCCCAGTATATACTACTTCCACAGACAGTCATGGAAATGAAAATTTAGATGGATATAATTCTATCCTCTTATCCCTTTTGGGAAAGGTTTGCTATGCAGGAAGGAACACCATCTGCTTCTCAGTATTAAAAGATCCACTGTGGTTGTAAATGAGGAAGACATTCCCTAAGTGGACAAGTTCCAGGGAGGAGCTGAGTTACTTGCAAAGTTGCTTGATGGAGGTGAGAAGATCAAAAATGACAACTTAATGATCATTTCGCAGATTAATCTGACAATATCCTATCAAAGGATACAGGCATTCACACTGGACTTTATAATTTTCACCTATGATGGAGATAATCATTATTATGTTTTTGCCTCAGATAACAGTTCTGCTATATTTCCCTTTGAAGCAAGCAGGAATTACAAGCACAATCTACTGCAAACAAACTTAGCATCATCCAACCTACTTAAGTAGTTAAGCTAAGAGACTCATGGAAAATTATTTGCTCCAACAATGAATTCACTTGCAGAGTTTCTTCTAATAGCAAAGCTCCTAACTTACGTTCTAACATGTTACAGATAGTTAAGTACTTGACAGAAAGAACGGGACCAAAAACTAAAAAGTCTGGCTGAAGTGATGGGAGTCCCCGGCTGATGGCAGAAGAGCTCCAACTGATGATAAAGTGTCTTTGAAGTGATTGTATAAGTCAATGGGAACAAAAGACCGATTTATAAAATTAGGTTTACCCAAATCTCCAATTGCTTGAGGTAAGCAACTAATGTGACTGTAACTACCCCAGTGTATAAATTTGGCTTCTTCAGTTACTCTACTTGGCACTCACTATCATTAATGTGGAGTGGATTTAAGAAGCACTTTGGACTAGACCTTGTGGGCAGAGGGCCTGGGGATTTCTTCTTCTTCTTCTTCTTCTTCTTCTTCTTATTATTATTATTATTATTATTATTATTTCGCATGTACCAAAAATATCAGAGAGAAGGAAGCTTTCTTTTTAAAAAAGACTTTTAATGTTTATTTATCTTTCAGAGAGAGACAGAGGGAGCATGAGTGGGGGAGGCATATGAGAGAGAGTAAGACACAGAATCTGAAGCAGGCTCTGAGCTGTCAGCACAGAGCTGGACGTGGGGTTTAAACTTACAAGCTGTGATATCAAGACCGAAGCTGAAGTAGGACACCTGACCAAAAGTGCCACCCAGGTGCCCCTGAAGGAAGCTTTCTGTGGTCAAATGGTAAAATGTTCATGCTGGATAAATGTGTTGAGTGTTCCATGTTCACTTCTGTTATTGAATGTGTGTTTGATAATTGCTAGTTTAAAGGTACAATTTCAAGAAGCTAAAACCATGATTCTTATAAAAATATAGAGTGAACATGTGTCAAGGATTTATTTCATTCATTAATGAGGGAACCAACAAGATGCTAAATTTGGTTCAAAGTTAATTCATATACAATCATGCTGGAAGGAGATTGCCAAATTAGATACAAAGCTAGTGAATATCTTACAGGGCAATACAACTGTAACTTTTATAGTTATCTTTTTTTTTTTTTTACCAGATAGAATCCTTTAAATTAGCATACAAAAGTCTTCAAGTTAAGAAACATGTAACTTCACAGAATATGGAGCTTAATCAAAAGTTAACAGTAAGTTAAACAAAGAGGATTACATAATCTGTGAGTGCATCCCTTAGACATGCCTCCATCCTTTGCCTTATTTCCTAGTTTAGGATAATTTTCTTAATAATAGAAACAAGTGAGTTTCTCTTTGGGGACTATGCCATTATATTTGTTTGCAGTCTCTTTGGGGACTATGCCATTATATTTTTGCTCTGGAGGGCTGAATGGATATTCATGATATCTCCTAGTGCACTTAGTGAAGCATCTTAAACGTCCTATACCCATGGTTCTCAAACCTGGTGGGGAAGAGGTGGGGCACATTCAAATCTCTTGAGGACCTTTAAAAACTCCAGATGCCCAGCCAACACCCCAGATCAATTAAATGAGAATCTCCAAGAATGGGTCATAGGCAGCAGTATATTTTAAAGCTCTTCAGGTGATTCCAAGATAAATCAAGACTGAAACCACTGTACCATTTAGAAGCAATATATGTATGTATATACATAAATTTATTTTAAAATTAGGATCATACTGGGGTGCCTGGGTGACTCAGTCGGTTAAGCGTCCGACTTTGGCTCAGGTCATGATCTCACAGTTTGTGGGTTTGAGCACCGCGTCAGGCTCTGTGCTGAGAGCCAGCTCAGAGCCTGGAGCCTGCTTCAGATTCTGTGTCTCCCTCTCTCTCTGTTCCTCCGCTGTTTGCTCTCTCTCTCTCTCTCAGAAATAAACGTTAAAAATTTTAAAAAAATTAAATTAGGATCATACTAAGATGTATTTATACTGTTTTTCCTTTTATTATTAATTATACTTTGACATTTTTCATTAATCATTAAACATTGCTCAGGGCACCTGAATGGCTCAGTCAGTTAAGCATGTGACTCCTGATTTCGGCTCAGGTCATGATCTCGCGGTTCAAGAGTTCAAGCCCCGCATGGGGCTCTGGGCTGACAGCATGAAGCCTGCTTGGGATTCTCTCTCTCCTTCTCTCTATGCCCCTTCTCTGCCCTCTCTCTCTTTCACTCTCTCTAAAATAAGAAATAAAAAAAACTTTAAATCATAAAACATTGATCAAATGCCATTTTCTTATTTTTTATTTTTTCAAATTCCATTCAATTTTTCTTTTTTTTTTAAGTTTTCTTTTTCAATGTTTTATTTATTTCTGAGAGAGAGAGACAGAAAGAGAGAGAGACAGCATGAGCAGGGGAGGGTCAGAGAGAGAGGGAGATACAGAATCTGAAACAGGCTCCAGGCTCTGAGCTAGCTGTCAGCACAGAGCCTGACGCGGGGCTCGAATCCACGAACTGAGAGATCATGACCTAAGCGAAAGTCAGACACTTAACCGACTAAGCCACCCAGGCGCCCCTCTTAATGTTTATTTTATTTGAGAGAGAGAAAGGGCGGGAAAGAGAGAGAGAGCAAGAGAGAGAGAGCAAGCAAGAGTGGGGGAGAAGCACAGAGAGAGAGAAAGAGAAAAAGAAAGAAAGAATCCGCTTCACACTCAGTCCCACAGACCTCCCAAGTGTGAGATCATGACCTAAACCAGTATTAAGAGTCAGACACTTAACTGACTGAGCTTCCCAGGTGCCTGTCAAATGTCATTTTAAAAGACTGGATAGTTTCATATAAATATATTATGATTTATCTGGCTATCTCTTATTCCTGGACGTTTAATGCTGTGTTTTCTCTCTCTCTCTCTTTTTTCTTTTTTTGCCATTATAGATTAGACTGCCATGAACATATTTACATAAAAACTTTATCTACATCTTGGATTATTTCCTTACAATGGACTTCCAGAATTGGATTTACAGGGCAAAGAAAATAAATGTTTTAAAGACATTTATTTCTACAAAGACTTATAAATGCATACTTTTTAACTGATGATTTCCTCAATTATTTATTTATGAAATATTTGCCAAGAACAGTTAAAATTCATTTTTAAAAGTCTTTCTCAAAGGGCATTTTTAAGTTTAATTTAATACAGCTAAAAGTTATTTTAGTGTGTATATGGAAAGAGTTAATCTCTAATTTGAGATTTCCTCCAAACAGCACCTTTTCTCAATGTCATTTGTGGAATAACTCATTCTTTCTTCATTAATGTATGCAGCGTAAAATATGTAAATTAGTACTCTTAAGTACAGAGAACAAACTGAGGGTTACCGGGGGGAGGTTGGTGGGGTGATAAATAGATGATGGGATTAAGAGTACACTCATCATGATGAGCACTGAGTAATGTATAGAATTATTGAATCATTATGTTGTACACATGAAACTAATATAACACTGTATGTTAACTATCCTGGAATTAAACCTTTTAAAAATATGCAGGTTAGTTAACTGTACTTTGTAATAGCGGATAGACTCACAGATGCATATGAAAAAGACTGAGACTAGTAACAAACTGTTTTGAGTATATTCTTGTCTTAAATTTAACCATTGCTATTTCTTATAGTGATATAGTTGTGGTTTTAACCCTCACTCACTCCCTTACAGAACTCTTAGGTGTTGAAAAACAACTTGAAAGCTCATCCTCTCTAAGATGGCTTTAATCTGTCTGCAAGCAGCTTGGAGCTTTGCCAATAACAGGCCTGCATAAATCCATCTGTTCTATTTTAAATATTTTCCCTTTGTAATATTGGTTAGACCTTTACATTATCTCCAAAGAAAGGTTTTTCTATGTAATGTTCCAGATTGACTTATTACCAATTTTGAATTTAGTGAGATCCATTTTTATGTATTTTTGTTTATATTTATTTATTTTTTAACATTATTTCTACAATCATCATAGTATCATTGACCTAGGCTTAATAGCCCCATTGAAAATCATTAAATGGAGCCTGAAGTCATCAAAACAAGATTATACAAAGGAAAAGGAAGCCAGAATTATACTCAAGAAAACAAACATTTTCAATGAATATAGAACACCAGTCTTCTCTCCCCTCACCCACAAGATTCTTCTGTTAATTCACAGGAAAGGCAAACTTGCCTACTAAGTTTTTGAATGAGTTGTACTGCATTAGCTATTGCTCTTTTTTAGCTTTGTTGTGTCTGAGAAACCTTTATGGTGTCTCAGGCATTACAGACAGGCAGGCATTACACAGGCAACTAGTGGTTGTATATTACAAAGAGGAACAACAGACTTCAGTAAATTTTCACCCATAACCCTGAGAAGACAGAAGAAGGGGTGTGTGTGTGTGTGTGCGTGTGTGTGTGTGTGTGTGTGAGTGTGTAGCTGTTCTAGAAACTGTTCCAGAAACTGGGAAGAGCTTACCCTAATCCATTCCATTCACCCCTACCTACCCAGCCTTTGTCTTGGTCAAGAAGTTATTTGTTCATTTGAAGGATACATTGCCAGATGGTGTACAAGAATTGTCACCTGTGGCCAGGGTCCTTTAAGTGATGAAACTTCAAAGTGGTTTCTGGCACCAGAGTCCATGTTAGATCATCCTGATTTTTGGAAATCTGGAAGGTTGACAGTTATGGTCATCAAACTCACTCAAGGGCCCACTTGGACTCTGTAGCCTCATGAACTCAAATAGGCAGACCTTCAGGTCCTTTACAAGACCAGGCTATAAGCTGCTTCGACATCTTCTCAGGAAGGGATCTCGCCAGGTCTTGTCAAGGACCTCTGGCTAGCAGATAGCTTCACTGCAGAATCCTTGTGTGCCTCAGCAACCTTTTACCTCAAATGAAGAAACAGAAGCCTCAGACCTCCTGTTATGGCTGAGCTGAAGGAGGAAGTGGAGGGAACTTTTCTGAGGTCAAGGAGGCACAGAGCAGGCTGTATCTTTTTCATGAGAAGTTCTGGAGGCTTTGGAACTGCCCTGAGTATGGAAAAAGGTTCAAGTAAGGCAGGCCTGACTAGCCTACACCCTAGGAACATGAATTTTTTTCTTTGGAGGATTCTGAATAGCTGCTTTCTTTACCCATCAAAAGCCCCAAGGCTTCCTTTCCTACTTCCTGGGCCAGTTCTCAAAGTGTTTACAAAGCAAGCAGCTCAGGAAGGGGCCAACTGCTCAAAACAAGCCCCAGCTTTATAGAAACTTCCACAAGTTCTCACAAAAACATTTCTCCACAGGCAATGAGAGTAAAAGAAAGAGGTAGCCCTGGGCTGGCTTCTTCGAGGAGTCAACCTGAGTCAAGAATCTGAGTGCGAGGGGTTTACTGGGGAAGCCCCCTCCCCCCCGGAACCCCACCCACTCTGTTGCCCTGGGAGACCAGGGAGTGGGTGGAGGAAGTAAATCGAGAAAGAGATAGAAACCAAGCAAGAAAAGCTCATTCTGCAGGGAGCTCTGATGTGTAAAATGCACATTAGAGGACATCCCACCTCAAGGCCAATGTGTTGGGCTTTTAGACCCCCACACCAGTCAGTTGTTGGTGAAAGCCACTGAGTGGGACAGGGAGCCTGCATTTTTGGAACTCTGTAAGGATGAGGCAATCCTCTCTGGGTTTATACACAGGCTATGCTTTACATGGGGAAAGTCATAGGTTGCCTTTAACAGCAAAACCTACAGAATCTGAACAGTGGGCTGGCAAAAAGGATCCAAGGGGATCTCATGAGGGGCTACAGTGTCCATTATAGAAATCCTCTGGGGATAGATCTTCTTGCAGCTCTGGGCCAAGCCAGTTCTCAGCACTAAAGAGAAGCTGTCTTGCCAAAAGCAGGTGGTAAGCCATCTGTGGGCTCTGTGGGAACACGGGGGCGCATCCTGCTTAGGGAACCTGGTCAGTCAGCAGGGTAGAAGGCCTGGCCAGGTCACCCCGAAACCTGCCTGGCCAGCCCCTTTGTAGGTGCCAACACCTTTTCCCCAGTCCCAGGGTGTGGGTGATACGTAGATCACAGAACATTTTTGTGTCATTAAACTGCATACACTGCTAGACAACCCCAAATATACCTTTAGAGTTAGTGCTGAATGACATTCCAAAGGGGAATTGCTCTGCATATGAACATTACAGTTTCAACCTTCATCACTCTAAGAAGTTCGACAAAAAGTCCTCAGTCTTGCCAGATGTCTGTGACCTGTGGCTACTCAGCCACTCATCCAAAGGCCCTAATCATAGGGAATGATCACTGAATGCTTAGTGTCTGCCAAGCCTTGTTTAGATCCTTGGATGTGATAATGCAGTTTAAGGATCCCAGCAACTATATGTGAGATGGTGCTTTGACTGTCTCCATTTTATGGATAGGAAATCAAGGCACATAGAGGTTAAGTGGATGACCTACAGTTCCACAGCTAGTGAATGGCAGAGTTGAGATTTGAAGCCAGAGAGCCTGAATCCAGAGTCTTTGCCATTGATCACTGAGTTACAGTATGGTGGCCATTCAGCCCTATGTGCTTATGAATAGATTCTGAATGTGAAGAAGCCAGAATTCCATCAATATTCAGTTCAAGTACTGGTCAGTGAACTCTACTTTAAAAGCTAGATGCTGGGGAGCCTGGATGTCTCAGTCGGTTGAGCGTCTGACTTCGGCTCAGGTCATGATTTCACAGTTCCGGAGTTCGAGACCCATGTCAGGCTCTGTGCTGACAGCTCAGGGCCTGGACCCTGCTTCGGATTCTGTGTGTGTCTCTCTCTCTGTCTCTGCCCTTCCCCTGCTCATGTTGTGTCTCTTTCTCAAAAATGAATAAACATTGAAAAAATTTTAAGTTAGATCCCACTTTGACCCTCGTCTACTCTTCTTATAGCTTAATAGGTGAGAAATGAGAGATATGGTAAAGGGAAGTGATCACACAGTTCTTAGTATCCATAGATCCTCATTCTTGGTCTCTATCTGCCATATTGTCTCATTCAGGGTCTTCAGCTACCTTCTTACTTGGAAACAATAACTAAGAACAACTAACACTTACTAGATCCTTTTCTATATTTTATTATTTTTTATTTTACAATAATGTTTGTTTATTTTTTAGAGAGGGAGAGAGAGAGTGTAAGCCAGAGAGGGGCAAAGAGAGAGGAGTACAGAGGATCAGAAGCAGTCTCTGCTGTCAGCATTGGAGCCTGATGTGGGGCCTGAACTCATGAACCACAAGATCATGACCTGAACCAAAGTCAGATGCCTAACCGACTAAGACAACCAGTTGCCCATACCAGGTCCTTAATATAATATACACCAGGTGCTTTACTAAGCACCACATGTGCCATTTTATTTCATCCTAGTTATATGCCTATGACATAGGAGTGATTATCTTCAATTTTTCAGATGGAAAAATCTGAGACTTAAGCAAGCTTAAATATTTTGCCCAAGGTTACACAGTTAGCAAGTAACCAAAACCTAAATCTCTTTTATTATAGAATCAACTGCTTTAATTAGTGTCAAGAAAAATTATCAAAAACTTGGAAATGAAGCAAAAGAACAATAGCATCCTTTCACAGCATACCAAAACATTGTCTAATAGACTCTCCCAAGGATCATCTAATTTTCTGAGGGAATGTGCTTTTGTTTTGCTTACTATTTTTTTCTGCTCTCTCTTTTAACTGCTTTATTGGGATATAGCTGATGAACAATAAATGCACATATTTAAAGCAAAGAATGTGACACATTTTGTCACAGGTACCTTGCTATGAAACCATCACCACAACCAAGGTAATAAATAAATCCATCATTCCCAAACATTTTTACCATTTACTCTCAATTAGAGACCATACTATCAAGTTAGATAATACCTTACAGAAGACTGGGCAAAGACCTTCATCCAGAAGAGATGCAAATGATTTCTGTTTGGTTGAAAAGATAATTCTGAGTGTTACAGTTTTAGTGCCCTATAGGACATTAATCAGTGTCATACTTAGCTGACAGATTCATTTCATTATACCTTTCTTGACTTTCTATATAAATCTTTGTTCCTCAAATGCTCTGTGAATGAGTTTTTCAGCCTACTGGTTCACTAATGACATGAGTGAGCCTTTGACATATATTCACTGTGTTGGTAGAAGACTCATGTTTTAACTCTGGAAACTGTATTTTGTCACTACTGAGTTTCCATGTGTGCACCTCAAAATGATTTGATGTATCCTCATCCATACATGCTTGCAAACAAATCAGGGCACATATTGTCTTATTCACCTAATGATGGTAGAGCCCTAGGTGGTTCTAGAAGATCATGGCTGCCATGGTAGAAAGCAAGTCTGTGATTCTCACTCATTCTTATTTGGTACATACTGGTGGAGTGACACAGTGTCCAGAGAATTTGTGCCTTGAGTCTCCCTGAGTTCCTGTTCATTCTCTTCCACCAGATTTGAGATTTCTTCCTCTATAGCTACACAAATATCTAAAATTTCCATAAATTTGCCTTCTAGGAGGCAGGTATCCATAGACAAACAGGCTTTTCTGGGTCTGCAGTCCATGCAGCTAGAACCTAAAGGATGTAATAAAAATGAAAGATCTCATGAATAACGAAATGTTAAGACAAAAGCCACCTGGAAAGGTTAGTGTGCCTTAATCACAAGTGCAAACATCACTCCCGTCAGACAGATTTATGTGTTGCTTTTCTGAGGTAGTAGCAGGTTTGTTTAACATTTTCCAGGGAATCAGATCTCATGCTTATTAATCATTTGCTCCCTCAGGAGCAGCCCTGATGAAAATGCTTACCTATTTAACTTTGACTGTAATCCTCCAAAGCCCTGTCATTTTGTTTGCCAGAATATCACCCCTCCTTCTTTATCTGGCCAGCTTCCATCTGGCCTTCAAAATTCAGTACAAATGGCATCTCCCAAAGGACGCTGGTAGCCTGGGCCATGCCTCCTCTGGATTCAGGTGTCCTGTCCTAGCAATTGTCACCTTGTACTACATTGGTCTCTTTATGTTACCTGTATCCCCCACTACCCTAGGCAGGTTCTCAAAGAGCATCCTTTTAGTACCGGTGCCTAGCACACAGAAATCATGGAGTAAATAATTCGAGGATAAATATCATAGCTCATACTTCTTTATAACATTTGTGTTTGACACAATGCTATGTCTCAAACTTGAGTGGGCACTCCTATATATGTTGCTTAATTATTTCCCACAGCTTTCTGGTACCAATCTTTCTTTGACCAGTTAAAGCAATATGTTCTCATGTTAATCTTAATTAATGTAAACATGTTACTATTTATTAGAGAGTCCAATAAGCTACTTAAGAAATTATACACACGCACACACATACACACGCACATATCGCAAAAGGAAGTACTGAAGGCTTACGAGTAGATGCAAATGTTAGAGAAACACATGAAGATTTCTTTTCCAGAGAATTTAGAGGCTACTCTTGGCCATTTGGATGTTATATTTGTGGGGCCTGGTAAACGCACCCAGAAAGTGTAGCCCCACGCACCCTTTATCAGTGGGCTCTGGGTCTAAGCAGACGGAAGTTTATCGATACCTCCCAAACATGAAGTTGTGAAGCTGTACCTTACACTCTTTCACTCACTTAGACTTGACCAGCTTCTTTAAAAATGCTCTGGACACCAGACCAAGTTTTATTTCAAAACAGTCTGTGAGTTTTGGTTGAAGACTATTTTAGAAATAAGAAGTTGTCTGAAGAAAATGGGTTCCCTAATTAAGGAAACAGTATTTTTAAATGTAAGGATAGAATCGGAGATCTCAAAAAGGTCTTGAAAGTTAAGGTCAGTTTTTTTTTCTTTATGAAGAATGTTGTCTAACTGGGGACTGGCAGCATCCATCAGCATCCTCAGGAAATCTGCTAAAAATACACATTCATGAGCCCCAATCTAGATCTGCCGACTTGGGAGTCTGTGCCCCCAAATTTGTTTTAACAATCTTTCCCAGTGATCTTGACACTCACTAGTTTGGGACATGCAGAATCAGAAGTTTCCAGAAGGTCAGCTGTCCTTGGGAAGCAAAATAATTTGTTCTGTAGGTTCTCCATAAAAATCAGCAGGAGAGCTTGGAAAAACAAAGATTCTTAGGTTCCAGGCTCAGAGATTCTAATCCAGTAGGTTTGGAGTGGGGTTTATGAATTGGCATTTCTTCCAAGTCGCAAGGTTATTCTGCTGGTCCCTGGACCACACGTTGAGTCATGAGGACAGACACCCAGAAGGCTGTCAGGCTCATCCTACCTACATGGCCACAAAAGCTATACTCTATCTAGCTGGAACATCATGAAAGCTTGGTGACCACAAGGAAGGGTTTTCTTTTTCTTATAAGAAACTTGGCAAAATATTACTAAGCTCTTTGTTGTTTAAAAATAGCACAGAAGCCTTTGGAGCATGTTCCTTTCTGTGGCTTCAAAAGGCAATATCTTAGTGCTTCCTCCTCCCCCCCACCTTAAGATCTTTTTGAAGAGGACAGTTAAATATCAGTACGTGCAAGCTGCTGGGGGCAGAGCTCATAGCATTACCCATCCCAGGGCTTCCCAGCTAGAGCCCTTCATGAAGGAAATGAATGAATAGAGAAGGAATAACTGCAATCTTAGCATCTCACAGAAATGCCTGTCTATCACAGAGGCTGCATCTAAATCCTGAACCATTTCCCTAAGTGCCACAGCCTCAACAGAAGAAAAGCATGGGACATACAATGAGGCGAAAATTGTCCATTCATAGTTTTCCACGAGAGTAAACTGGACAAAGAAAATAACAGAGTTGACTGGCTATGTGTCCATGGCCTATTTACTGAACCTCTCTGAACTTCTGTCTTTCCATTTGTGAAGCAGAATTAACAGTATATAACGAAATTCTGCTGTGAGCAGAGCTACTCAGTGTGGCTTGTGGACCAGTAGCATCAGCATCTCCTGTGAGTCTGTTAGAAATAGAGGGACACTTGGGTGGCTCAGTAGGTTAAGTGTCTGACTCTTGATTTTAGCTCAGGTCATGATTTCATAGTCTTAAGATCAAGCCCTGCATTGGGCTCTGTGCTGAGTGTGGAGCATGTTTGGGATTCTAGGTCTTTCTTTCTCTCTTTCATTCTCTCACTGTCTCTTCCTTTGTCCCTCCCCAGCTCACTCCCACTCTCCGTATAGAATTAAAAAGAATTTTTTTTAAAAATGCAGAACTTCAGGCTCTACCCCAGACCACCTGAATCTTAACATCTAGAGATGGGGTTTAGCAATCTATTTCCACAAGCCCTCTAGGGGATTCTGATACACACTGAAATTTGAATAACACTGAATAAGATGACTGACACTAGATTCTAATGGCTAAGAATGGCTTAAGGAAGGGTACCTGGATGGCTCAGTGGGTTAAGAGTCAGACTTGGGCTCAGGTCACGATCTCATGGTTTGTGGGTTCAAGCCCCACATCAGGCTCTGTGCTGACCGCTTAGAGCCTAGAACCTGCTTCTGATTCTGTCTTCCTCTCTCTCTTCCCCTCCTCTGATCACACTCTGTCTTTCTCTCTCTCTCTCTCTCAAAAATAAATAAACATTAAAAAAAAAAAAAAAGAATGGTTTAAGGAGTGAGGCTGCAGTTTTTCAAATGCTGACTCCACTACTAACTTGCTCTGTGATCTCCGGCCAGGTGTTTAGCCTCTCTGAGCCTTATTTTCCTCATCACAAAAATGATTGGTACTGTAAGGATTAAATGAGGTAACACATGTAAAGCAGCAGAAAGCCTGAAATGTAGGGCCCAACAGATAATATCATTAAATATAAAACACAGATAAAAACAAAGCCAATGTTATACCATATATACAATATAGTAATTTATTTTTAATTATTGTCTGAACCTTGAGATCACTATTGAACATTTTTTTCTTTTTTATACTTTTCTTTACACATTTTTTTGCAATTACCATGAATTGCTTTTATAACCAGAAGAAGCACTATATAAACGATTTGTGTTAAAAGAGGGCAAATGTTAACAACGGAAGCAGATGAGGTGTTATGTTTGACTAGGGAATAGTTCGTGGGTCCTCATGGGCCTCCGTATACCCATACCCTTCCATGTAGCCAAACAGAACTTCTATTGGTTTCTGAACATACACGTGTGAGTCTGATCATTCCCATGAAATCAATCAGGAAGAACAGCTTCTTAGGCCTCCTTACCCATAGGCATGGGCTTAAGATAGATTTAGACTGAGGTATCCTCCATCCCTCCTTGTATCTATGTAGTCATTAGGTGAACAAACCAGACTAGCCTAGCAGATCATGAGATAGATCTTCATGAGATAAGTCATCTTAGCTAAGGCCATCTTAGACCAACTGGTTCCCGGCTGACCCACCAACAGGCCACAGAGTGAGCTCAATCAAGACTGAAAAAAAACTGCTCAACTGAACTTAGCTCATACTGCTGCCTTGGTAGAATCAGAAGCTAAATAAATGAATGCTGTTTGAAGCTACTACTTTTGGGGAGTTGGTACCCAGTGGAAGCTAACTGATATACTGGGTATACCTCAAGAGTTGGCTATAGTGTCATTATCCTGTTCTGCCTTCCGTACCTGGCAGCCAAACTTTTCCCCCTTTTATGTTAGGAGTTTTATAGACAGTTTAACTATCAGTATGAGTAAGCAGCAGGTGGCAAGTAGAACAGAAATAAAGCATGCTTGGAAGGCACATCAGTTATGGAAGGTGCTGTCTTCACATCCTTTAATAAAAGAAAATAGGCCAGGAGGAAAGAAAGAAGCATGACTTAATATAAATTTTTCATATGGCATATCAGGAACAACCAGTAATTCTATTCTTAGTCTTTTCCTCTATTGACGCTGAAATTTATTTTCAGGTTAATGTCTATATTGGTCTGGAAAGGAATATTGAAGTTGTGGGCCAGGACAGGAAGAATGTAGTTGGTAAAATAAAACGTTGTCATCCCATTTCATTTCAAGGGGCTAAAAAAAAAAAGTCGATGCAGGGCTGAACCCAGATGTCACCACCAATCTGCCCAAGTGATTGTTGGTGACACATCTTTACTGCTCTGCTGATAGCCATCAATTAATGAGTCATCAGGCACAGCAATCTGTGCAGAACTAGAGAGTTCTCTGCAGCTCTAGGGAGTAGGAAAGTCCTTGCCCTAACCATTAAGAAATTGTCTATTTTCTTTTCTAGCTTTTGGGTCATACAGATTTTAATTAGATTAATTAATCCATCTTGAGTGCCTAGAAGCACCATAGTTGACACACAGTTGACTCACTGTGTCTAATCTCTTTGTGTGTGCAAATCCTTACAACCTTATTGTCACCACCCCTATTTTACACATGAAGAAACTGAGGAACAGAAAGATTAAATAGCTTGCCCCTAGGTCTTAGGCCCAAGCACCTTCTATTAACCAGATCACGACCAGATGCCAGCACAGTCCATGGACGTGGCAGGTGTTCGATGAACACCATGTCCAACTTACCCTATAAGCCCTTATAGGGATATTGCTCCTTGGGGGCTGCTGAGCGCCCCTGGAGAATAAATACTAATGGTGAGTATTGATTTACTCTCCTCTTCTATCTGTATCTTTCCACTTAAAGGGCCACTCTCAGCACATCTATTCTTTCTGGAATTCAGGGACCACTGAAATTCTTTACAACTTAATGGGTGGCAATTGGGTAGGAAGTTTAGTATATTTGTCTGGAAAGTGATTTTTCTTCCCAAGCAAGCAGTTTGCACTCAGGTTCTATGTGTAAGATGATAACACAAGCACCCCCTTCAGGTGCCCATCACTGTCAAGGTAGCTTGCCTCTTTTGATGTGTTGGCCAAACATCAACACTTGCATCAACTCTGTAAGATGTGTTAGCCAAACTGAACTCCTGGGCTCGGGATCTTTCAGTCTTTATTGATAAGAATCTTGCAAGTATAATTTGCTCTCCCCCTCAATAAGTAGCTCAGCCCCTTTTATCTCCTTCTTTCCATCTTCTACTCCCACCTCACATACCCATGCAGATGTACACAGAACATGCACGCCCACCATTCTTTCTTTTGTTCCAAACCAGGAAAATTCAACGTGAGACTGTTCTTTGAAATATAATGACGCAGAATCGGTTCAGAATCAATGTCCCCAGCAAAACCATGGGAATTCTGAGTTTTTCCAGCAGGCTTTAGACAGAAGTGGAATCAACATATTCAAGCACAAAGTGAATTCCAATGAGCTCCACTAAATAATACCCATGCTTGAGAACATTCTTTACCTGGGCTGAAGGACATGTTACATTGAAGTCTCAGATGTCAGCAAAGGTATGTTTAAAAATTCAATCATGATGTAAATGAACATACTTTTTTTTCCTTGCCAGTTTTGGAAGCAGAAAGTCGATTTTATCTGAGGACAAGCTGGGACAAAGGAAGGGATGGAGCTTGTGATTTACATATGCTCCAGAGGTTTTGAATCAAGATGCAGTTTCAAAAATGGAAAACATAAGCAAGTCACAGCACCTTATCAAGAGTCTATGTAATTATAAGTCCATTTCAAAACACATATTGAGCATTTACTATGTGGGAATTTTTAGTGTGTGGATGTTTAAAAGATGGATAAGATAGCACGCCCATCACCAAGTTTGTAGCTGTGTTTGGGTGCAAGAATATGGATCTGCGGACATACCCAGGGTAAAGACCTAAACATAGAGAAATAGTACTTTTTTAGTCTCACAGATGCAAATGTAAGCTCCATTTTCCCAAACACATTTTGATAGCTAATCTAGGTTCTCACAATCAGGAATTTCCTTTGAATTACCAAACTCCTGACATAAAAATGAAGGAGGGCATATTGATTTTCTAAAGTGTGGACGACAAAGCATGAGGATGTGTTTTGAATAGTCCAGATTCTTTTTATGCCAACCATCTGTTCCAGTTATTAAAAGAGGTGTCCTACGCTCTCTATTTCCCTAATATCAAAGACATGCCAAATTTTTCTAAGTGCACATTAAAGAATTGAGAAAGCAGGTCAGGTGAGAAGGTGAGAGAGAGGAGACTTCCCAGGGAAAGGATACCTAACATCAGGTGCCTTTTGTGGGGAACAAGAATGTTCCTTAATCTTTCCAAATACCCCTGTTCCCCTTCCTCTACCCCACCCCCACACTTGCCTAGTATATGCTGACCTAAGATTTCATGGATATTTTCCCTTACTGGGCTTCCCTCCCTCACCTGCTTAAGCCCCCCTTTAAACAGTCTCACAATACTCAACACTACTTATTTGTATCATTTGGTATAGTGTAATGGTTACCAACATGGACTTGAGAGTGAAATTGCCTCAGTGCAAATCCTGGCTATACCACTCACTGGCCATGTGCCTAAGTTAACCAAGCTCCTTAACCTCACTGTACCTCAATTTCCTTATCAGTGAAATGGGGATGATAATAATAGCTGTCACTTCATAGGCTTTTTATGCAGACTAAATGAGTTAATATTTATTAAGATGATTTGAACAGTGCCTGGCATATGGTAAATGCTAAATAAGTGTTCATTTAATAAGTAAATTTTGTGGAATGAGTTGCTTAATATGTCCTTCTCAAATGTAAGCTCCAACTTACCATTTTATGTCATTGAGGTACACTAGATATCTGATTCACAAGGTTAGAGGAGGGAAGGCATTACTAGTATTATTACTAATCTGGTAGTTAACATTTATGGAATGTTTGCTCTATGTCCAGCAGGACAGTCAAAACTTTATATGCATTATGTAACTAATCTTCACAATAACTTAGAAATAGATACTCTATTGACATCCATTTGTCAGATGAGGAATCTGAGGCTCAGAAGGAACTAATAACTTGCCCAAGGTAACACAGCCAGGCAGTGCCAGTTCATTCCCAGGGAACTGAAGGAATATGGCAAGTCCTGGGCTATTTGAGAAACCTTGCACAGTAGTGACTGGGAGCTCAGACAAAGAGGTCAGGACAGTATGGTAGCCATGAAAGTGTGCCCTTCAGAGAAAGACAGATACCATATGTTTTCACTTACAGGTGGATCAGGAGAAACTTAATGGAGGACCCTGGGGAAGGAGAAGAGGAAAAATAGTTGGGGAGAGGGATGGAGACAAACCATGAGAGACTCTTGAATGCTGAGAACAAACTGAGAGCTGAGGCGGGGTTGGGGAGGGGAAGGAGGGTGATGGGCATGGAGAAGGGCACTTGTGGGGATGAGCACTGGGTGTTATATGGAAACCAAATTGACAATCAACTATGAAAGGAAAAAAAAAAAAAAAAGAAAATGTGCCCTTCAGATTTTTGCCTGCAGGTAGGAGTTGATTACCACTTCCCTTCATACACATACACACTTCGATGGTTGGCTAGACTCAGTGACACATTTCCAAAGATTAGAGTATGGGAAGGGAAAAATAGTAACTTCATAGTTGAGTCACCTGGCAAACACTACCCTGGGTGAAGTACCACAGTGAAGTGTAACATCACCAGTGAGGTCACATGGATTTGCTATATGCCCTGACAAGACGTGATGAGTAGGGCACTTTGCTTCTGCCATATTCTTTCTTAAAACCCATAACCCCAGTCTAATGATGAGAACAGCAGACGAACCCAGATTGGGTACCTGGCCAATGCTCCTCAAGATTGTCAAGGTCACAAAAAACGAAGAAAGATGGAAAACTATAGGGAAAGGAGACAGGGGAGACACAACTAAATGCAATGTGGTACCTGGATTGGTCTCTGGAACAGGAAGAGAACATTAGAAAATCTGGTGAAAATCCACATAAAATTTGGAGTTTGATTAATAGTAATGGACTAATGTAATTTCCTTGTTGTGACAAATGTACCAGGATAATGTAAGGTGTTAACAGTGGAGGAAATTGGATGAGGGTATGTATTTGGGGGCAGGGGGAGAAGTATGCTATCTTCACCACTTTTCTGCAAATGTAAAATTATTCCAAAATATAAAGTTTATTTAAAAATACCCTCCCCAGCGGCGCTGGGTGGCTCAGTCGGTTAAGCATCTGACTTCGGCTCAGGTCGTGATCTCATGGTTCGTGGGTTCAAACCCCGCGTTGGGCTCTGTGCTGACAGCTCAGGGCCTGCTTCAGATTCTGTATCTCCCTCTCTCTGACCCTCCCTTGCTCACACTGTCTCTCTCTCTCTCTCAGAAATAAATAAAATATTAATAAAAATGCCCTCCCCAGGGATTGTGATTATATTGGTTTAAGATATAGCATGGGCTTTGGAATTTTTATAAGATCCTAGGCAATTCTGATGTGCAGACAAGTTTTGGAAACCACTGATCTACATTCTTTTTTTTAATTTTCTTTTTAAGGTTTACTTATTTTTGAGAGAGAGAGACAGACAGAGCATAAGCAGGGGAGGGGCAGAGAGAGGGGGAGACACAGAATCCGAAATAGGCTCCAGGCTCTGCACTGTCAGCACAGAGCCTGATGCGGGGCTGCAACTCACGAGCTTGTGACCTGAGCTGAAGTCAGGCGCTTAACTGACTAAGCCACCCAGGCACCCCGCAATGATCTACATTCTTTTTTTTTTTTTTTTTTTTAAAAATGTTTTATTTATTTCTGAGAGAGAGAGAGACAGCATGAGCAGGGGAGGGTCAGAGAGAGAGGGAGTCACAGACTGAAACAGGCTCCAGGCACCGAGCTGGCAGTCAGCACAGAGCCTGACGCGGGGGTCAAACCCACGAACCGCGAGATCATGACCTAAGCGAAAGTCAGACGCTTAACCGACTAAGCCAACAATGATTTACATTCTTAAGAGCTACACAATTGAGCAGGAAAGCCAGTTTTTAAGTAAAATCACAAGGGACAGCTGTGTTAGGATGGCCCTACTCCTGACCTACTGGCTCCTTCTCTGCTATCACAGTGCAGTGGTTCTTCCTAGAACCATACTCCTTGCAAATAGGCCACATATACACTCATATTTACTCTCAGAAACAGATTTAAATCGTTCTGATAGAAGGTTCTAAGGTACTGGTTAGGTGGACCTAATCCTATTCTTCTTTTAGGTTAGCAAAATGGATATTCAGATGTAACCTTTGTAGAACCAAACTAAAATGGATTTACTTATGTCAAGGACAAAGTGGACATGGTTAACAGAAGTGCATTAAGGAAACATAACCTACCCTTATAGGAATTTACAGTTCTCCTCCAAAGTCAGCAGAGGACCCAGCCAATCCCCAAAACCCCAAGTCCATCCATGCCATCTCTGGACTCATTGTTCTCTGACGCAGCTACCCTGAATTGGACAAGAAAGACCTCTAGGAAACCAATCACCTGAAAAAACTAACTTTTGTATTTATCCTATAAAAATCCCTTAGTCTGTGAACAACTGGGAACTCACAGTGCCCACAGCCTTGGTCTTCCTAGTTTGCAGGTCAAAAGCCTTGCGATACACTCCTCTCTCTGCTTTGTTTTATTCAGTATGCAGTTTGGTTTTTGACACCTTCTAGCATGCACTGAATTCATTTCTGAGAAGCTGGGGGAACGGAATGCCAGTAAATCAATTCCTATTTTAAGTGCATAGTGGGAGCTGACTGCTTAAAGGTTTTTTGAAGAGAACCCGTGGGCAATGAAAGCTTCCTCTTATAACAGACCCTCCCATGTTAGCTCATTTAGTTTAAGAATTGGGGGCCTAATGTTTTCTTGCAGCAGGGTGCTTCATAGCCTGGTCATCTCCCCTCCTTAGCCAGGAAAGTCATGGCTCCTATACTGGATGCTGGAGGTGCTCTGCCCATATCCTTGCTACGCTCCTGGCAGGTGTACTGGTTTTCCAGATGCACAAACACCCCAGCTTTGGTCTTGCCTCAGGGCTTTGCACCAACCTTCTGAAATACTCTCCCCACCATGATGGGTCCAATCTCATCTGCAGCTTACCTGCCACCTCCTCAGAGGGGCCTCCCCTGCCTGAGTCTCTTCTTACCCCCGCAACCCATTGCAACCTCCTGCTTAGCCTCTGGCCCCACCTGATACTGCACTGTCTGCTTCTTCAATGTTTGTCTCGTCCCACTAAAATGTTATTCCACGAGAGGGGTTCTTGTCTGATGTTCACCCATTTTCCCAGTGTCTACAGCAGCACGGGGTGTGTAATAGATGCTCAATAAACATGTGGTGAATGCAGAAGGAAGCAGGGAGAATTGACGGGTGCTATGTGCTCCAACTCTTATTGATGAGGATCCACAGGGTTCACATCACCCAATGCCCTCTGAGGCCCAGGAGGCGGTTCCAGGCTGTCTGTAGGTCAGTGAACAAAGAGGCCACTTTGTTCTGATTGTCCTGATTGTACCTCCTCTTCCAGCCTGCCCCTTGAAGTCCATCTCAATCCCCATCTTTAAAGCTGGCCTAGGCCCCCATCGCTCTTTCTGGCTCAAAGCAGCCTGGCTTTGGCAGGGTTCAGTATGCTGAGGGCCCCACAGCCACACTGACCTCCCATGAGGGGAGTGGGAGACCTCAGAGTGGCTCTGAGGAAGCTCAGCAAGGCTGCAGGACATCTCTATCACCCCCAGCAGTTGCTTCCCAGAGGCGTTTTCGCAGCTCATGCCAGGAACCTCCCCTCCCTGCAGTGACTGCTGGCCCCACAGAGTGATGGGAGCCATCGGCATCACTCTGCAGGACGCTAACAGCAAACACTGAAAGTCAAATCCTCTAGGACCCCCTGCCTGCTCTTTCAGGACTCTGTAAGCCTCATCTCTTCTGGAATGATGATTGCAGATTGAGGCAATCAAGGTCAGGAAAATGCACGCGGGCCCCAACACAGGCCAGCAGGCAGGTCTGCAAACATCAAAACTACCCAGTTCAGAATGAGGCCTGGCCACTGAGAAATGATCATTTGGGAGGCCCCTGATCGCGTGAGATGGATCCAGGTGCTCTCCAGAGTGGGGGCATATAGACGGCTGAAGGAGGAAGAATTGGGCTTTCCCTAGTGTGGGAAGCAGAATTCTGAGATGGCTGTCACAATTCCCACGCCTGGCACACAGGCTCTGTGTGGAATCTCCTCCCACTGAGTGTGGGTGGCATCCGTGAATATGACAAGATGTCACTCTGTAATTAGGTTATGTTATATGGAAAAGGTAAAGGGATTCTGCATGTGTATTTAAGGTCCCCAATCAGTTGATTTTGAGACTATTGAATGGGAGATTATCTGGGTGTGGACCTGGCCTGATCAGGTGAAAGCCCTGAAAAGAAGGTGCTGGTCCCTCCTGAAAAAATTCTGCTGCTGGCCTTGAAGAAGTAAACTGCAATGTTGTGAGAGGGCCTGTCGGTGGCAATGCGGTAAGGAACTGAGGATGGTACCTGTCTGAGAGCCCGCCAGGTAACTGGGCCCTCAGCCCTACGATGCAAGGAAGTGAATTCCACCAAAAACCTGAATAAGCTTGGAAAAGGACTTCAGGCTCCAGATAAGAATGAAGCCCCGGTAGCTTGTGAGAGCCTGAGCACAAAGCCCAGCCATGTCATGCCCTCACACAGGACCCACGGAGACCGTGAGGTAATAACTGTGTGCTGCTTGTGGCTTCTGGTTTTAAAGTAATAGTGTACACAGCACTAAGTAAGAAATGCATCAGAGTTCCAGAAAGGCCTCGGTGCATTCCCGGTGCTGCCTCCTGAAATCAGAGGGCTTCTACCCACTCCGGTCTCCTTCTGCTCCTCCACCTAGGGAAGTCTCATGGGTATTGTGGTGTAGTGTGGGGACTCTACTTAACAAGGGTTAATTTAACAAAGTCACAACAGTATCTTTACTTGTGAGTGAGGGTTTGGTGTTGGAGGATTCCCAACATTTCTTCCAGCTTGAGCGTCCCTGATTCTACGACATAACCCACACACAGAGCTGGCACAGCATGGTTCCAAAGTGCCTTGAGAGTTGGGATCCAAGATGGGGTTCAAAACTAGGCCTGAATGACCCAAGATGCCTACTCTTCCTTCTCTGCTAAGATACTTTGGATGTTGTCACTTATGTGGTCTAGCTGGACCGTTGGTATAACATCTACACTCACTGATCTACAACAAGCCACTTTCCATCATAGACCTCAGCCACGTTGTTTTACTTCTAGAACACAGTTCCAACTTGACCAACTAGGGAGGTGGAGAGAACAGGCCACTCACCAGCGTGGTATTGGCACTGGTGCTCTACTGACACCATTTTTCAAAATGATAGAATGCACTAATGAAGCCAGACATATTATCCCCAAAATGGTGCTGTGTTCTGCACCCCACCTGCCCCCGTTTATAGTTCTCTGCTGCCTGGAAGCTGCAGCTCTGTGTTTACTGCAGGGTGTCCTCCAGGGACTGTGAGAGCTGATGCCTTCCTCCCACCCCCTCTCCTGGTCCTCACCTCATGCCATTTTATTTTTAAAATATTAAAAACAGTAAATTGGGACTTGCATTTTTGCTCAAAATCAAACCATTGCTCAAAACAAAATGGTGCCCGTTTGCTTGGGGCCCACAAGTGAAATCAGCCCTAAAGTCACAAGATGTCAGGAAGAGATGATTCTCTGATTCCTTCAGCAGGATACTAGAAGCACCAAAACCTGCCAAAGTGCCTAAGGGATGCTGGTTAGAGGAGCAGAGATCGTGGGCAAGTGTGAGTTAAGGACCTAGAGAGCCAAAAATGTGATGAGGTTGGAGATAGAGGTCATCATGCTCGGGGTCCGGGGCCTGGAGGGTGGGAGGGACAGCCTACTGCCCTGAGAGAGGGTTGGAACACCAAAGGGGCAGGAATTAACTCTCTGGAGCCAGCTTGAGAACAGGACAAAGAGGGAAGAGGGGAGGGATTCTGGAAAACGGTGGTACCGGGCTGGGTGTGGCTGAGCCTTCTCTCAAATCAGAAGAATGGTCTCCTGACCTTACGGGGCGGGGATATAGTGGGCGGGGCTGAGACCTGCAGTGGGGCCATGATGGCAACCTCAGCTCTTCCATTTTCAAGCTGAGGGACTTAAGAGAATTTACTTAACCTCACTGCAACTCAGGATTCTCATCTATAAAATGAAACTAATAATTCCTCATCACAGGTTGTCATGGGAATCATATGAGATGATGTATGCAAAAACCTTAGTTTACTGCCTAGCACATAGGTGCCAAATGAATTGTACCCAGCAGGAGCCCAGTGAATAGCTGTTGAATAAACACAGGACTAAACCATCCATGTGCCAAAGCTGGAGACAGGTGTTGTGAAGCTTGGGGTATCTGGAGATGACAGTCAGCAAAATTGTAGGAGCCATTCTTTTTTTTTTTTTTTTAATTTTTTTTTTATGTTTTTATTTATTTCTAGGAGAGAGAGACAGCGTGAGCAGGGGAGGGTCAGAGAGAGAGGGAGTCACAGACTGAAACAGGCTCCAGGCTCCGAGCTGGCAGTCAGCACAGAGCCCGACGGGGGGCCCGAACCCACGAACCGCGAGATCATGACCCAAGCGAAAGTCGGACGCTCAACCGACTAAGCCACCCAGGCGCCCCTGTAGGAGCCATTCTTAATGCTCCACCTGTATCTCCTTGGCATCCACCTTTCCTGTACATTCTAGGTTCTCTACCCAAGCTATGACTCACTGCAGTGGGGATTTCTCTAGTCTCTGGAGTAGGCTTAGCCTTCCACAGGGCTGGATGCAAGTTTATACTCCTGGGAATGGCCCTTAGCCACTGAAGGATGGGAGCTGGTTCACCAATACTCCAGATTCCTTGCCCTAGAAACAAAGTAATTCAGGCCTAAGCCCCAGTAGCTCGTAACCTGCTCACTAATGCTCATTGGCTTCCTCTTCATTCTTGTTTCCCTGCTCACCTACCGGTGATTCTTAGGATCACCTCTCAAGTAAACTATGTGCACTCATATCCTTCCTCAGGGTCGGGTTCTGGGAGGACCCAACCTAAGATAGCATTCTGACTGAAGAATATAGGAACCTTTAAATTTTGCAGGGGGAGGGGGAGGAAGCTCAGTAAGGAAGCTGGTACAGGATCAGAAACTGAACAATTTTTCTGCTCAAGGTCTGATCCTCAGGAGTCTGCCATCTGATACCTAAAGTGAGCTGAGAAAAGGACTGAACACAGGACTCAGAATGCTCTTTGAAGTGCCGGACTAGACAGCTGGGTGAGTCAGACATCCCCTGTTCATCTACAGAATGACTAAGACGAAAGCTCTGGTGGGGCCTGCTGTGAGGCACCAAGGCAGGTGCCTGGCTTCTTTTCCATGACGCAGCAGCACAGTTGAAAAACCTTCAGGGTTTTTTCCACTGCCTCCTCCCTTGGGTTCCCATTTCTAAAGCTCTTACTGGGCAGAGGGCTGGCTGAGAATTGTTTCTACCATTATGGGGAGCTCTTGCAATTAGAGGAGAAAGCGGAGTTTGCTTAAATAGGGGAGGGTTGCTGGATAGAAAGAGAAAAAAGAACAAACTTGAAATACAACTGCCCCCACCAAGGCAAGCCCAGGAGAAATTTCAGATAAAGAAATGTCATCACAAAACAATAAAAAGGTGATGTGAGTGTGCAGTTTATATTTACCAGTTTGAATCCAGATCCTCAATGTTCAGAGAATATTTTCTTTTTGACTACCCCCTGAATTTACCAGACATCTGGGTCTGTGGTTGTTTAGTTACCTCGGAGAGATGCAGTGAGATGTTTCAGGTGCCTTCTTGACCCAAGGATATCCGAAACTTGGCCCCAAGGGCTCTAACTCTGGCAGAGTAATAATAATCCATGCCTAAATCCTCTGGTTTATGGTATGTAGTGGAAGTTATGTACCCGAGGATGGACAGTGAGAGCCTAGTGCCTAGCCCATGGCAGATGGAAAGGCTTTCTCTGACTAATGCTCCCAAGTTTGGTGGGGGCTGTGGCAGACAATTTTGCAAAAATGGTTGTAATAATTCCCCTCTCAATGTCCATAATTTTTGGTGGCCCCCTCCCATACTGACTCTATGCTTGGCCACGAGACTTACTTTGGCCAATGGGACAATAGCAAATGTGTCCTAAACAGACCTGAAGAGTGCTTACACATTGGTGCTTGCCCTTTCTGTTTTTGGATGATGAGAGGTATGTGGTCTAGTCTCCTGTCACCATAATCAACAGCCAGTACCAACTACCATTCATGGAAATGAGGACATTACAGATGAAGAAGACCCCAGCCAATCTACCAGCTGACTGAAGAACCACCTAACTAAACCCCTTGCTCATGATCAATCTATCTATTGTCCATGAGCATCTATTGCCCATGAGCAATAAGAAATTGCTGTTTTGGGCCACTAAGTTTTGGGGTAATTTGTTACACAACGAGAAACAACCTTTTCGGGGAACCCCAGCTAACCCCTGTGCCCATATGACATATATATCTACCCTTCCTTTCTCTCCACTGGCTTTCTCCCACTCTCACACTGGGAGGGCTAGAAGTGGGGCCAGAGCCTGATGCAGCACCAGTAGAAATAACAGATGTCTTCATATCATTGCACAGTTGTTACATCTTTCTCAAAATATGTATTTTCATCACCACTTTTAAATTGTGGTCGTTATTAGACTCACTCACTGCTATTTGATGCTATAATTTTTAAAAGACCATATATTACTATATCTCAAATTTTAAAAATATATTGATAACTGTATTTCAATACAATTTGTTTCCTATGAAATCTTATGTATTTTAGTTTATACATTAAAAAATGTCACTCTGCAAAGGGATTCATAGGCATCACCGGACTGCCAGGAGGGTCAGTGAGAAAAACAAAAAGCTAATTCTATTCAAATTTTTAAAAATTGGTTGGTCTTATTTATGTGCAATTTATTTGCCCAATCTGGTCTCTCAAAAGTTGACATAACTTATGACGACATCTGTCGGGAGAAACTGTGGCAAAATAACCCAAGAAACTTCTACTTGTGGTTGATTCTGACAGTACAGAACCACCAAGAATATCATAATTTTGGTACATGGCAGAAGCAAACTCAGATATCTACAGGGGCTGGAAGATAAGAAAGCTATGTGGACTGAACTAGGTATATAAAGATGTGTAGTGTTAGGCCCTGGCAAATTGGAAAGGAAATACCCTGCTTTAAGGCATTCATGTTTAAGATATCTGCAAATCCAGCATTGGCCAAATAAATTAAATTTCTGGATAGTATTAAGCCTAGGGGCCATTAGTCTGCCATCCATTAATTAAGAGCAGAACTGGACATCTGGCCAACCTTCATCCTTGAGCTGGCTCTGCCTTTGACTAATGTGACTGCCTTTTCCAGGGCAGTCAAATTCTTAGGCTCTAGTTTTTATGTTTGAAAAATGGTTATTTTTTTTCTTTTACCATCTTTCCTTCCAGAGCTGCCACAAAGTTTTAAAAATTAGATCATAGTGGGGGAAACAATTTGGAAAAAAGAAACAAGCATCATTGAACACTTACAGGTTGAATTAATACAATTGTTTGGTAAGTGACCTGACAAAAAGTATGTTTGTGCATATAGGACATATAATATGGTTTATTATGTTTGCTAAGAACCTGGTTCTTCCCCCAGTCAAATTGTGTGGTCCCAGCATGTAAGTCATACTCTTCCATAACACTCCACATTCACAACTCATTGGTGTAAGCTGGGCACCTAGCCCAAGCTGGACCAATCAAAGTCTTTCCCTGAGATTTTTAAACATGGGGCACAGATAATAAATGGCAGTGCCTTTTCCATAGTGGATGTGTAGGAAGTACAGACTGGGTACCAATATTTCTGGTAGGTGGAAGGAGGAACTGGCTTTTTAATAAGAGACAGTCAATGTACAGAAAGAAGCAAGGACAGAAGGCAAAGCGAAAGCCTTAATCATGTTTGAACACCTCTCTGTCCTTCCCATGGTTTGGCTGTTCAAATCATTTACTCACATTCTTTGAGCCAATTCATCTGCATTTTTGCCCAAACCATTTACATTTGGGTTCTTGTCATGTGCAAAGCCAAACAGACATAAGCAATAGAGTCAACCTTTTCAGGAAGCTCTGCTGGTGGCTCAGAACCATAGGAATGTTCCTACCTTGCTGTTACAGTTGCTGGGTCACCATTTGAGGCCAAAGACCTGTGAGGGTACCAACAGACTGAAAGATGTCCAGACTGGACTGCGGACTTGTGCTGGAGAGGAAATTTGAAAGAATTGGAGGCAGAAGCATCAAGGCAGCCCAGGACAAGAGAAGTGGCACTGCTGTGAGTCAAGAGCACTGGATGCAGTGCTCACCATGTGACTTTAGTAAGTAATTTATCTCTGGGCCTGGTCATTTGTCATTTTTTTAAAATGCCATGTATAACATCTGCCCCAGAAACCCAAATGTGTGATTCTACATGAGAGGAGGGCAGAAAAGAAGAGGTGATATGAGCCACAAGGACCCTTTCTCCAAGGGCAGTTCATACTGTGGTCCAGAGGAGAAAACAAGAGATTGCATGGATGTGTGGAATGGGGATAGCACCCCCCATACTATGACAGTTCATGGTGGGGCCCAAAAGAAAAGCAAAGGGAAACTGCTTTATCTTTACACAGTGGGTACATTTTCTTCTCTGGTAACTTGCAGAGGCTGCAGGCTGACACAGCAGAAAGAAGGGGTGGTCCTTTCATTTGGTGAGATTTTAAATTTTGATATATTTTTGAAGGAAGATTCTTGGAGCCAGAGATTGAGCCATTGTTGTAGGGGGAGAAAAGTAGAATGAAGGAGCCCTCTGTCCCCCAGTGAAGAACCCCATCTTCATGCTTTGGATGCTCACCTTCCTCATCCTTCAAATTCATTCTCAAGAATAAAGGCATCTTTATTACTAAGTCAGAGGATGAGTAGAGACTTCAGTCCAGTGGCTCAGGATAGTTCTTCTCTAAGTACCTGGTCACAGCTTTTGTGAGGTAGAGAACAGTGGAAGCCCCTCAGCCCCATCAGACCCAGTTTAAGATGAATGTGAACACTTGAAGGAGCTACTAAGATCTCTAGGACATTGGTTCTCAAACTTAACCATGTCTCAGAATCACCTGGAGGTGATGAAAACAGACTCTGTCCCTCCTCATTTCACTGGAGTTTCAGATTCTGTAGGTTTGGGGTGGAGGCTGAGAACTGCATTTCTACAGACTCTAAGATGATGCTGATGCTGCTGGTCCAATGACCATAGTCTAAGAACCAATGTCCTAGAGTAATGAATCACTGATTGCGGAAGGTCAGTAATATTGCACTTAAGATATTAAATTCAAATTCAAATTCTCTCTCTTATTAGCTGTGTGGAAGAAGGAGGAATCATTTTCTGATGCTCAAAGACTCATCAGTTCCTACCTTGTCCCTTAAAATGGGAACCTCTACTCTTTGGGAAGACCAGTACTGGGAAGATAGTTTCTACCATCCCCTCCAACCCTTCCTTTATTTGCCCCTCCCATCCCAGCTTAAGTAGTCTATAAGATACGAGCTCCTAACCTCCTCCCTGCCAACTTGCTTTTTTCTCTCAGATCTGCCTGCTTGTAGCAAGATTGCATTTTCTGCTCCTCCGAGCTGCAAACCTCCTGAGAAAGGTTCTGTGCTTTGGGAGGGAGAGGTGGAGGAGGGAGGTAGGATCTTAGGTATTCTAGCTTTCTGTCTGACTTCACATAGCTCTGCAGCTCTTTCTCCTTGGGTGGGTCCCAATGCCTAGCATTGGAGGAGAACTAGTTTGATTCTGGCTGCTGGTCTTAACCATTTTTTTTTCCCTAATCAGACTAAAACAAAAACACTAACCCCTGTTTATGTATCTGCCTGTTCATGGAGAGGAAGGGGGCAGCACTTAGTACCTTGATAGGCCCTTGATCAAAGAGTATCTTCTCTGAGTCAAGTATAGAAAATAACATGCACTAGTTAGGATGTTGGTGTACAAATTAAATATAATACTAGCTACAGTAGACCATAATATAATAACCAGTACACAGTAGATCCTCAAAACCTAATGTGGGCTTCAAAAATTTTTTGCAGAGACCTCTCTTATCCTGTATAGGCCTAGATTTACAGGAATTCTCCCAAAAAGCAGAATCTGAAGTCATGGCCATAGTTAGTGTTTTTTGGGGGGGCCTTTTCCAACTTTGAAGAGAAATCATTCTGTGAATATAACTCAGAAACATATATTTTGCAGTTCATATAAGTTGCCTGTGCAGGTTTTCTATTTATTGGCTTATGAATAAACCTAAAGGTTTTGACAATGAGGTGAGACACTTGGGAATCTTGTACCCAAGGCTGGCAGCAGGAGTAAGTCTGTGTTTGCACTTCTCTGTCTGCATATTGTGTGCACATACAAAAACACACATGTAAACACACAATATTCAGTTAGGAATCCAACCCTGCCCAACAAAAAAAACCTAATGCAAAGCTGAATACAAAATGAAGCCAACAGATGTAGCTTTAAAAACGATTTGCTAAATAGCTTACAGCAAATTTCTTCTTCTTAAGATAAAGAATAGTAGGAAATTTTGCATACCATCTCTTTTTAACTCCTTAAAGGGTTTAAATCCCAAGGCAACAAGCAAGAGGGGACTAGCGTTTAGTTAAACCATAACTGAGCCTCTTTAGTCTCCAGACATTATCCTGAGAATCACAAAGCCACTCTGAAAGCAAAGATGCTATTCAAAGGCATTTTTTAAAAATTCTCCCCCAAACAGAAAAATCAGACTGTTGACACATTTTTCCCATTTTATCATGCATGCCCCTCAAGCTAAAAAATAATGTGATACCAAGACCTGTTTCTTTAAGCAAACTCAACATTATAAAGAGGAAAAGAATGGCCATCACATAACCTGCAATAAAGAATACTATTCTTTATTGCTGTAAAAAGCTATTGCTTGCTTTTTACAGACGCGAAAACTGAGGCTCAGGTCAGGTTAAGTAAGTCGGTCACAGTCACATAACTGAAGTGGCAGAAATGGGCTAAGTATGCAACCATCTCTCTCAATCCAGCACTTAATAAGCTTCTCCAGATACTCAGTTTCTCCTGGTTACTCATACCAACATATCCCACTTGACTTTTTAGCTCAGAGCACTGAGTTCCTTGGATTTTGCTGACTCATGTCCTACATGTCAGGAGCATTCTTTTTGTTTGAAGATGTCAGTGGATTCTGTGCAACTCTTGGGAAAACTCATAGGAAAATTTCATAAGGTGGTGGGAAAAAACGTAGACTTTGCAGTCAGAAATGAGAATTTTAAACTCTTTTAGAATTTAGGTTGCCATAGAGATTCAATGAGATACTGTATGTCAAGGGTCTGGTGCACCATACCACAGTCATTCAATAAGTTAATTACCTTTTTCTTATTATCATCAAGTGGTATCTGTGTTCCCACCTGGAGGAAGTAGGATACTGGGTAACTGGCCAGGGGTTTTAGACTTGTTTCATGAGAAGGACTATGGAAAAAGAAATGTAAAATTCAATGCTTAGTTGATAACAGCTTTTTCTTAAAGACAAATGGGACATGACATTTACCATGTCATGCCTCAGTTTATTTTTCTCCCCTAGGTAAGAGAACACTGGATATGTGAAAGGAAAAGTCAGAAGCTGATGTGTTTGAGGGCATTTTCTGGGAGAACAACTCAACTTGGAGATCTTGTATCCACCATGCCACCATTCTACAAGGCCACCAATCTATCCCCCTGGTGACTATGATATGAATGGACAGCAGCATCAAAAATATCTTTTTGAGGGCACCTGGGTGGCTCAGTTAGTTAAGCATCCAACTTCACCTCAGGTCATGATCTCATGGTTTGTGAGTTTGAGACCCATGTTTGGCTCTGTGCTGACAGCTGGGAGCCTGGAGCCTGCTTCGGATTCTGTGTTTCCCTCACTCTCTGCCCCTCCCCTGCTCACGCTGTCTCCCTCTCAAAAATAAATAAACATTAAAAAAAATTTTAAATATCTTTTTCATCTTAGTGGAAAGCAAAGAATTTTAACTATGTATTTTATATATGTCAAATAGCTTGGCTCTGTATGTGAAATTGACTTAAATCACTCACAGGCAGTGGTTTTTCATCTCTGAATATAAATGTGCTTTTAGCAATGCTTTGCTTGAGTATCACCTGATTCTTTGTTAGCATTTTAACCCCTGATTCACGGGAGATAAAAAAGCAGGTCAGAAAAATAAACTATTTGCCAAAGTTTGGCAGCTAGTAAGGGGTGAACAAAAGTACTTCCTTGGGACATAACTTCATTCCAACATTTAGAGTGAATCAACCTTCCTGAGTTGTTTTAATCATAACATTTGGTCAGTAAAAGGAGGAATTACTTACAGTGGTAGAATTCTTTTCTCTGCAAAAGGGCAGTTGGTATTCCCATTCACTCATTCATTTCCTGTATACCTGGTGTGTGACAGGTACTGTTACAGGTACCAAGGGTTCAAAGATGGTTAACATATTGCCCTTGCTTTAAAAAACTTTTATAGTCTGTTAAGGAAGAGAAATGCATAAATAGGTAATTACAAAGCACTGTGATAAATCATATAAGGGAGATGGGAGCATTGTTCATCGGTAAGAAGAGGTAAATTTCTAAAAGCAAGAGTTGAAGGATTAACACATACTTCTACTTGATCTTGAATCTTTGAACCTTGTTTAACAAGACAGAGTTCTCAAAGGAGGGAAGTGGATTGGCTTGGGAAGTCCTGTCATTGAAAAGATGCTGTTGTTTCTCTCTGTCACCCTATTCTTGTATTGCTCCATGAAGTTTATAGTCAGCACTAGGGTTTTTTCTGGCCTAGGAGGTACCATGTTCCTCAAAGCTTGACCTGTTTTCCCTGTGAGTGGTGGAAATGATCTATATAGGAAGAGGTCCTAATAGAATATGATACAGGCATACAGACATGTACTTAAAGGAAATTTTAGTGATATCCTAGTTGATTATGTCAAGAGAGACAAATCTACATGGGGTGTATCTTAGATATTTACTAAATTCCTTGATGGCTGAGGCTGGTTCTTAATATATATTCTGTTTATGATGTAGCAATCTCTCTCTGGATACTGATCACTCAGTAAAAACCTTCATTCACTTGTATACACTGAATAGAGAACCAAGTTCTTTTCTAAGATAGGTTAATATCTTAGATTCAAAAAGGGATCCCACATGAAACATGTCTTCTAAAATAATAATACCTCAAAAGGGGATGCCCAGAAAAATGCACTGAGGGCTGAAACATGCATTTTTAATTTACTGCTCTATAGTAATCAGTACAGTGTTTTCCTGGTACATGACAGATGCTCAATAAATATTTGTTGAATTAATTAATTAATTAATAAGAGTGCCATAATGACAGCTGATTATGTTTGAAGAATACAGGGGTAGTCATCTTGGAACTGGAAAAAGTGGACATGTTCAGCAATTTCTCTGGCCTAAAAGAGGAATGCTATCTCTATTTCTAGTGTTATAGTGAAGTTACAATAGGCTTTCCCATTAAAATTAAAAATTCATTTGACAGGATTATTACATAGGCTTCCTAGCAGACTCACAGGCATTCATTTCCCTCTACTTTCTGTTTATGGATGGAGAAGTCTCAGTGTGAACTACTTCTAGCTAGCCATCAGACCAATCTTGGACTAACTGCAGAGAAATTCAAGAAATAGACTGCTTTGCAATTTGTCAGTCATTATTTTTTGATATTGGACAAAAGATGAATAGAAGAAAGGAAATCAGCAATTTTGTCTAAGATTCTGCATAGGAAAGGGACTCTGCCCAACTTGCAGAATTCTCAGAGCTATCCCAAGTATTTCTTTGAAATAGGGGTGAGGCCAACAGGTACATATGAGGCTTTCATTTTCTGATATGCTGCCATCAATAAAGAATAGAAGCCAGTCTATTTTCAAGCCTGCAGGCATGAAAAGTCATCTCCCAAGTTCAAAATCTGTGACTGGTGTTATTTGGATATTGGAAGTGATGAGACCAGATGGTCATTTTGTAGAACCTCCCATTTTAGCAGGAATATATCCTTGCTCTTCAAGCATAAAAGAAACCATTTTGGAAGATGGATGAGGTGAGTCAGCAGAAAGTGCAAACAGACTCAATTTCAGACAAAAGAATTGGCCATCTTTGGATAAGAGGAACCAAATCAATTCAACAACAGGACAACAAAAAACCCAAAAGCAGAAGAAAAGATTAATGAGTTGTTCTGGTCCCCACTTCACATGGAACAGAATCTGGCTTCCTTTACTAGCTAAGAGGATCATGTATATTTTTCCATGACCACAGAAAACAATCCACAAATCTAGTGCAGCTGTCATTCAGCATCAATCCGGTGCTGGCATTGCAATTCACTCTGACTTTCTCTAGAATGACTGTTAAGCATTTAAAAAGAAACATGAGCCCTTAAACAGGATTTCCCCCCATCTCTTTTTGGGGATACAGAATTATTCTTATCGTCAGTTAATCACTACAGAGGCTAACCTCTGTGAGTCAGCAGCAAGAAAAACAATTAGAATCTCCTCTTATAATATTATGCTTTACTTCGGTGAAAAGATGCTGAAATATTGCAATAGGAATGGGATTGCAGCAACAAGGAGAACATGGCTTTTCTGGAACATGGGACTTTAATTCACATGTGATTATGAGTTTAATTAATAAACATTGTACTGCCAGCTGCTAGCCTCTGAACTTTAAATCTCCTAGGCTTTAAAGCTTCCCCTTCTCCTTGTGGCTTGACCTCAAAGTTTTTTTGAAATGTTCTTCTAACTCCCCACTCCTAGTGATTGATTAGCTAGCTACTAATATCATGTGATTCAGGCCATAAGGAATTGTTACTTTTTAAATACTTAAGAGCCCACAGATCCTATGAAAGTGTCTACTTCTCTTTTTCTATGTGGCAGAGGAAGAGAAAGGAGAAATGAAACAATAGTGGCTAATAAACTGTTTTAAGTCAGACACAGGAGATCATCAAAAGGGGGTCAAGAAAGGGGGGAAAAAACAACCCAGCTAATTAGACTGGAAAAAGAATTATAAAAAGTTAAGCAGGTTGTAGGAATTAGTCTATGACAGACAGCAATAAATCTGATTGAGATGGAAGAAAGATCCCCAAAACAGCTATGGCTCAGATCAGGGCTTTGAGGAAAATGGCGAGGATTTCTGAAGTCTGACCAGAAAGGCTTCAGAAAAGTCGTGTCAAAGAAATTATTGGGGGAGAGAGAGAGAGAAAGGTTGAGGAGGAGGAAGGCTGTGGATATAAATTAATCTTATAATGGGGGAGGGAGTCAGATCAGGCAGTGAAGCAATATTAAAGCAGTGCCAGCTGAGACCAACAGGTCACTGGACCCAGACCTATTACCCAGAGTTTTCAGCACTGATTTCATTAACTTCTGAATGGTAGGGATATTGGAAAATATTATTCCAGTTCTGTCATTCTACAGATGAACAAACTGAGTTTCACTGGTGGTTGAGTGACTTTTTAAAAGATAGTGTGATTCCAGAACAGGAAATTACAAGCAGACATCAGGGCTAGAACCAGGTCTCCTGGCTCCTGATTGGCAAGCATCCTTGACATCATGCCCTGCAGCCCAATTGAGGGGGAAAAGATATTGGAAAAGAAATCATGTACATTCTCTGTGCCTGATTTGACCGATAAGAAAAATGTGGATGATGCAAGCGGTCACATAACAGATAGTTAATAGCTTAGTCTCTGGACTCGGAGTGATTGCTTTTAAATCCTGGCTCTGGTCTGTGATCTTAGGCAAGTTTCTTAGCCTTTCTTTGCCTCAGTTCCTTCATCTGTAAAATAGAAATAAGAATGGTACCCCTATTGTGGGGATGTTATGAAGATTCAATGAACTAGTAAAGGTAAAAGCTTTTAGAATTAGTGCCTCACTCTTCTCCCCCATAGGCCTATTCTGATTAATCACTGCTTTGGGTATCTCTGTTCTTCTAAATCAGATCTATGCCTTATTGTAATCTAATATCATACATAAACTCATACTATAACTGTGGCTTGCATTATTCATTTAGAAATCAGAAACTGGTTATACTTTTATATTGAGTGAAGCGCTTTGAAATCCTGGTGAAGAAAATTATGTAGAAAGGAGTAGCAATTATTGTTATAGCAATGACTGTAATTCTGAAGTTGCAGCTAGAACTCTCCAGAAATTTCTCTGAAATCTTTTCCCTTTTACAACTAATCTTTTTTTAAAACTCTTTCTCTACTTACCGAGTCCTGCTTCCCCCACTACTACGTGGTATCTCCTCCCTCCCTCTTACTTGATACTTAGAAAGCCCTCTGCATGCAGTTCAATAACTACCAGTTTGACCTCCTCTGAAACATCACTATCTCCAAATTTCCCCCAGGGAATCAGCTTGGAAATCAACATATTATCCTAAGGATGTCTCTCCTGCCAGTGTTTTGGTAAAGAACAGATGAGGATAGTCCCTTGACACTTCAGAGTGAGAATTGAAATAGCAACAAGATCTATGTCTGCAACCACCACTTATTCCTCTACATGAAGCCATTGACAATTTCAGTTCAGCAATTCTGTCAGCATTTGGAATTCTGAAGCTCTGCTGTGCGAGTAGTAACCACAGGATTAAAAATGAAATAGGCATAGTTCAGACCTCAAGCTAGCCCTGGAGTGAGGGTACTCGGCCAAAGTCAGCTAGGATGGTAGGGAAAGAAATATTATATTCTGTCTACCTCATCTCAGTTTTCCAAAAATTTACTATAGCTTTTCTGTTGTTGTTCAGTTTTAGCTACTTGGGGCTAGTTCTGTGTGTCATGTTGTCTGAAACATGCACAGAAAAACTGGCACCTATTTTCATCTAGCTAGCCAGTGTATTTGATAATGCAGAATACTCCAAAGGTGTGAGAGAGTGATCTGCATGTTTATTATTCAAGTATATCTTCTGCATACTTCTCATTCCTGGATTCCTGACCTGCTTTTCAATCTCTCTGGTAGGTGCTCATCTTGAATAATTTGTTCTAGTCACTAATGAAAATCTGAAACTTACAATTAACTTCTGGCCAGGACTCATAAGTCTGTGTGTATCCTGAAAAGGGATCTTAAAAGATGTCTCAATGAGGACTTACTTTTTTTTCTTTTAATTAATCATCCTTTACACCAATTTACTCCCCCCTATTTCTGGAAGAAGGCAAATGTAATCCAATCTGTGAATAGCAATTCTCAGATGTTAAAAAGGACCTGGTTACTTTATTATGTCAGCTTCTACTCTGAAATCAACTTTAGAAGATAAAATGCCAAATCATCAGCGTGGCATTCCTTCCATTGAAGGCCTCAAGTCTGTCTCTGTTCTAGTGTTTTCCTCAGCATAAGCTTCCCACTACTCAAATGAATGGACATTTGCTGTCCATTACTTGGGTTTGCCTTACCTGTATTTCTACCTATGCTATAACTTATACTTGGAAGATCTCTTTTCCAACCTCCAAAAGCCAAGTGGAGTCCTGCCGCCCTGCTCAGATCATTCAAGTCCACTGCAACACTGTCCTCATCAGAAATTACCTTCCTTATATCTGATCACATTCACTTGGCAAATAATATATACTCCCTTGTGATTTTTCTTCTACTGTTGTATTATATTTTCATTCTTGTATTACTTATTGATCTTATTATTTATTGTTTTTACTAAGATTGCTACATGCTAAACTTATTGAGGTCAAAGATCATATAAATATAAGACTTTATATACTCCATGGAGTTCATTTATGTATCTGGGACTCACTGATTGGTCAACATGTTCCTATCAGGTTGGTCCTTGCTGACAAGGGATGACATTGCAGAAATGTATCTACGTTGATGCTGACAACACCAATTTTCTTACCTTTGTAGAATTGAAAAGCAGTTCCAAATGTGAGAGAAATAGTTTATTCATAGTGCATCATATAAAAAGCAGATTAATCTATTTTTATCCTTCATGTCTCCTCTCTCAACCTCTTTCTCAAGTTACCTCTCATTTCTACTAATCATCAAAACCTGCATGTTCTGCTGAAGGCTGGCTGCTATGGAAAGAGGTGCCACTGACAGAAATATCAGTTTTCTGGTTGATAATCATCACTCTGGGGTTATCACTTAGACTTAGGAATGTCTTTAGACAAGCTAATTAAGGGGCAGTTTATTGTGTTTGTGTGTGTATGGTCATACATGTTTAACAAAGTAGAAATAAAATTATAAATTCTTGGGAGATTTTACCATGGAGAGGTTAAGGAGATTATAAATGGGGTTTTGTATTCTGAATGCCAAGGTGATAATGCAGAAAATGCCAATGAACAAACAAGCAGGTACCATCAGAAGGTGTACATGAATGTTTCCTGGCAATCCTTGTGTCCATCTGCTCCTGCCTCTTCTTGCCGTATTGCCCTGGATGTTTAAAATTTAAAACTTAAAACAGAAAATCTCTTCATTTTTTCCTCCAAGGCTTATCAATAATATAAATGTTAAATTCACGCCTCAGTTATGTTTTTCTTTAATTTCTCAGTAAGCGGTTCTAGAATTAGCTCCATAATTGTGCACATCGCCACTTCTTCCCAGATCTGTGCCCTTTGCCAGCTTGACTGCGGTCTTCTACCTCCACCCCCATCCCCCCAGTCTTCCACTAGCAAACAAACCCAGCAGTAATTACTAATGTCCAAGCACGTAATTCCGGCAGCGTTAGGCTTTTTCATTTGACGCAACTATGCAGGGACGTCTGGACATGCAGCATGAAGTCAAAGCATTTTCAAAGACTCCTACCCCTTTTTCTCCCCTCCTCCCATCACTAAAACACAGTTGTTTATTTCGTTTGCAGATTGCAGAGTTAAAAAAATTCTTCCACACAGTTACGTACCCCTGAATGCTGATTTTACATCCATATACAGTAACAGAGCAACATACATGGAAACACATGGTTATATAAAATTGAAAAAAAAAAAAACTAGGAAATGAAGAGCTGGGAATGAAAATACTTTCTCTGTATTGACAGGGCATTTTAGCAACTCTAGTATAGAAATGATTGGAGTTATGGCTAACAAAAACAATCCAAGATCTTATTGTGAGGCTTTTCAAAGGATCATGACAGCGTTTCTTTAATGCGTTGCATAAATTCTTACCTATTATGCTGTTACTCTTACTTAACAACTATTCAAACAGCACAGTTTTGCTCCTGGCCATTTTATGCATATTTTATTTATATCAAACAGCAGGAAACATCCCTGTGGTAATTTGTGTTCACTCAGAGGCCCCAAGCCTCAGAGTAGAAAATGGTTAAAGTACTTATCACTGTCTCAGCAAAATCCCGCAGTGCCGTAATAGAAATTGCAGTAGATCTTTAGGTCAGAGTCCGGTTTCAGTCTAACACCTGCATTAGCCTGAAGGACACAGTTGCATTTTCCTGAGGAAAACCAGTCTTAAAGATGTCAAAATCAAAAACTAGCAGACTGAGATAACCAATATCCATAGGAAACACTTCCACTCACTCTGAAACCATGACCAAAGAAATTAGATCTACACCCTTCAGGACCAATAATATCTCTCAGAAATGTATTTGTGGGAGTGCATGCTTATGTTCATACCGAATTACAAGATCGGGGGAGAAAGAAGAGGTAGAGGGCTTCATTCTTAAAGTTGATTCTGCTTAGTTCAACTACCCCCATGTTTGTTTTCTTTTTATCAAATAGAAATATATATATGGAAATATATCACTTCTGTAAACAGATCATGTTGGCATCTTCATATATACTTCATTCATGCGCACCCAAGGTCTGTAGACAGATATACTCTGTGTTAAAAACAAAAACAAACAAAACCCTTGATATCTGACTGGAAGATGAATGGAGATTTTTTTCAAAAAATTTGTTTATTTCCTGCCTAAAAAGGGGTAGAGAGGAACATGAAAATTTCCACAAGTAGACTTATTTTTTTTGAAGCTATGCAGGAGCTGATGATGAAAGCAGGTAATTGCCTGCAAAGGAGTCCTGTGGGAAGGATTTTTTCCTTTAAAAAAAATTTAACCTACCATGCCTTCTCTATTAGGGAGTCTTGTGAGACCAGGGTCTCACAGAGGCAATTTGGCCTCCAGCCCTGAACCCCCAGCTCTGGCCAGGCATCTCTGCCGCAGGTAGATGCGGCGCTGCTGCCGACCGCTGTCCGTGGTCCTGAAAGGTCGCGGGCGCCTGTGCGGTCCCTCGGTATTGCTGTCCAGGGTGCTGACTGACTGCGGGCCGCCGCAGTCCCCGAGGCGAGCCCACCCCCGCCGGCCCTCCGCAGAGCCCTCCCACACAGCACGACCCGCCCGCCTCCCGCCAGCCTGCAGTTGACGTGGAGCAGGCGGCATAAATCAAGTCCGCGGGGCATGGAGGCTGCTGCCGCCGCTGCTGCTCAATTTGCCCGGGGCGGGAACTCCCCCTTCTCCTTTCGCCTCCCCAGCTCCCACAACCTACTCTCTCCCTAATTCTTCCCTGGATAATAGCGCCTTAACGACAATAGTCAAACTAACAGGGTCAGAACGGCAGGGTTTGTTTGTTTTGGTATATAGGGGAAAAAAAAAAACCACCCAGCAGCCTAAACATCTCTAAAAACTGCATCGCAAGATGGAAGAGAGAGAGTCCCACTACTGTTTCGAAAGAGTAAGTTATTATTCTGTACGTTTCCTTGCGCTTTCTCCCCACCGCTCCATCCGCAGTGTCCCCATTCCTCCCTTCCCTAAGCAGCTCACCTCGAAAATACTTTATAAAGCCCCAGACAGGAGCTATCCCGACGCGCACACACGGAATACCGCACCCTGGGTGCACAAATACTTGTATTTGCCCAAGCTCACTTGGTCTTCGCGGCTGTGGTCCCCTCTGGCTATGCAGCCATCCAAAACCAGAACCACGAACTGAGGTGGAGGCTCCTTACCTTGGCTTCTTCAGAGGGTGGTGTTCGCCCGGCCCCTGCAGGTCGCAAGTGTGGAGGAGCCGCCGGGCTGGGAGGGAAGGAGAGACAGCGCCTGACCTCCCCGAGGTTTCGTCTTCAATGCAACGTGAGCTCTGCCCTCATCAAAGATGGCCGTCCCTTTTGACGTCAGCAGCTTTTAATAGCCCTCTCCAGGATGGGCGGGAGGAAGTGTGTTGAGGGGAGGGCGGAGGGAGGATGGAAGCTGGTGGCGGGAGGGGAGGAGCCTAGACGTGCGGACCGCTTGACTCAGCTCCGGGTGCGCTTTACTGCAAACCTTTGTGCTGTAGTCTTTCATAAACACCTGAAACGGGACGGTTCTTATGACTCCATTTTAACACCGGTCTCGGGCAAATAAACATTTATCTCGCGACTGGTTTTCTGATATTCTGCGTGTGTGTGTGTGTGTGTGTGTGTGTGTGTGTACATACGTATCTGTATGTGTATATATGTGTGTTATATATGCGATAAATATGTGATTATGTATAATTGTTCTCCCTGCTGAGTTGTCTTTGGTTGAGTCATAGAAGGGGAGGGGAAGGCTGAAGAGTAGATGGGGGCGGGACAGGGAGAGTCGAGGAGATTTCAGTTGCAATTTGTTTTTTCTAAAGAAACGGCTCGGAAGGGGCATCCCTGTCAACCCTCACCAGCTCCATATATGGCTACGCTACGTGGGCTGCTATTTTTATGAGTGAATTCATTTTATCAAAGCAGCATCGAGCGCTTGGAGTTTGCATTAATGTGGTCAGTTGGGGAGACAGACTCGTACACGTTATTTTAAAGTACGTCAGAGCAATTATCTCTGAGAGATATAAAATGAATTGGGCGAAGGGGGTGGGAAGAGTAGTTAACTCAACCAGCGTGGGTTTGCTGGAGTTCACGGCTTGGAGTTGAGAGTTGTTTATTGAGGGCAAAATCGATGACGCTGTTTTCGGCTGAATTTGCGATCGGAGCCTGAGGTTTTATGTTAGGTTTCTTAGGAATAGTTCACGGAGGCGCATATGCGCCTATAGAACCGCCCAGATTTCCAAGGGGAGTGTGGAAGACTGCAGATTCAAGAACTCTGGGACGCTACAAAATTCTGGTGGTTCATTCAGTGCTCAAACCCTGGGTACCAGTCGAGGCTAGCTCGGGGGCCCTCTGATGCTCCACACGGCGTGGGAGAGAAAAGCTACTTGTGCTGGTCATATGGGAGATTAAAAATAATAATCATAAAGCAATAATCTTAATTGTCCTCTGTTGTGCATTAAGGCACCGAGGGAGGGAGGGTGGTGGGGTATGTAAATGGTTCCGCGGTGGCAGCCTCTCGGATGATTCACAGGTGTTGGGGAGGCTGTCGTGGGGCTCTCCGCAGGGAGGGCGAGCTGGAGAGCGCGTGGGAGGTGGGGGACCTCGGCTGAGGAACTGTTTGTACTTTTCCGGGAAGACTGCGATTAGAAGTCGTGCCTCGCAATGTTAAAACTTGGGGGCTCTTTCAGGCGATGGAAAATCCTTGTCTTGGGTCCGGAAAAACAACGCACAGCCCCCACCCCTGCCACCACACACACAAATACTCCCCCCCACACACACACCCACACCACCCACCCGATTCTCTGGCCTGAGAACCGACGCTCAAGTTTTTAATTGCAAGCTATTGTAGAGAGAATCCCAGGAAAAGAAAGGAGGAAAGCAGAGTTGTAATGGGGGCGTTTAGAGCCAGCAAAGCTGTAAGAATTTAATAAAGATCCCTTTAATTGAAATAAGTAGAAGTCATTGTTTCTTAAAGATTCCCTGACCCAAAGGGTATTTTGAGATATTAATGTTTTCAATGATAATTAACAAATATTATTTGGATTTTTATTAAAGCTGGATTCTTAAAACAAGGCATGTTGCTGAAATATTCATTAAACATTTAAGATTCTTATACAATAAAGAAGAAGAAAATCTGCGTGGTCCTCAGATCCTTAATTGGCAATAAAATTCCTAGTTACAGTTCTCACTTTCGTTATAAAGCGAGCTGGAATGGGCTCAGGGAAGTGGTGACAAATGCAATGTCCCTACAAAATCCTTTACAGTAAAGATTTCTTTCCAAAATGTGACACTTATTTAGCACATGGAAGTCTCCTGGGGAAAAGCCTGCAAGGAGGAGAAATAAAATATGTGTATGGCCCTCATACTGGAAATCATTCATGCAGAAAGTTTTGTCGAAGAACGGAGGAGCTGGGGGATAGTCCAGATTTAAAAAAAAAAAAAACAACAACAAATAAATAAACGAAGTATGTCACTGACTTGGGCTCATCCTGCAGGCAAAAGTGATATGGAAATCAGGGGAGGACTGGGTTGGTTTCTGAATTTCAACTGCTGATGCCACACGCTGACATCTTTAAATATTACACATAAGAGGAGAGAGTGAGACTGATTTGAAGCTTCACAGAAAATACCACAGGCCCAAAAGATCATCTCGTGATGGTGGCAGCATTTTCCACTTTCCTGTGTTTATGCTGAAAACTCTACTGGTTAGGAAGTTCTTCATCTTGCTCTGGGAGAGGTAGCAGAGTTTGAGAAACAAGCTCTGGATAAATATAAGTCTACTAAGGATGATCAGATAGCCCTGAATATATTTTTAATATGATAATAAGGATTTCTCCCCAGGGGTTTCTCATTGCTTGATTAAAAAAAAATCAATAGTCATCCTTACCAGTGGGGAATCAGCAAGTTTAAGTTATTCAGGGTCTATAAAGGTCTAAACCATACACAGAAGGAAGTTGATGGAAAATTTGCTTTGAAATGATTCAGCTGCCTGTGAGTTATTTCCACAAAGAACCAACATGTAGAGTAACTAATGGGTAGGAACTCATTTGATGAGTAATGAGAAAATTACCTGCTCTGCTGGATGGGCATTTACACTATGCTAATTCAGTCTCTGAAAGCTTTTTCTGGTATACCATGCCCCAAACTCTTCTAGTTTGTAATAGCTCCAGATCCAAGGTATTTAGATTGTATTTCCTAGGTAAGGTACAAGATGTATGATTGACTAAAAAATTACTACTTCAAAAAGTATAATAATAAAAGTTTTAATAAAAATTTATATCATATGATCTTTCCAAAGTCAATTTACAAATAGTTATTATTTGCTCTGCTCAGAACCCCCTTCTCCAAGGTCCACCTTTGGGATATGCCTGGCATCCTGTGACTATATTTCAAGACACCATGAGGGCTCAAGGCTTGCTCACAAGAATATACAATTTGACAGATCAACTGTTTTGATTCCTTGGTTTACTTTCCATAAAGTGTATTTACCACTTTTTCATTATATGCTCTCCAGTCTTTACCCTAGCCCCCTCTGCATTCACAGATAATGAATAAATAGTACCTTGTGAAAGCTTAAATGCTGTAGAGCTAAACTCTCCAGGTTTTCCTGATTACCTAAAGCCATTCAGGTTGGGCCATATTTTGTGAGAGATAAAAAAAGAACTGGGAATATTGGTTTCTGTTTCTGGCTTGCCATGTAGAGAAGAAATATGATTGCATACCCAGAGTTTTAAATAATACTTTGGTTTTTCTAAGAACAGCATTGTAGGAAATGAGGAGAGTGCTCATCAGCCAGAGGAGGGTAGGTGCCTCCATACTCCTGTCCCTTGACTCATCTACATTGTAGGCTCTCTTTTGTACATGAATGATCCTAGAACTCTCTCCAATGCCAAGACATGCCTGTGGTCAATGAGGGAGGAAGGACCTCATTTCAACTAGGGACACAAGGAAGGAGAACATAATAGTCAAAATTAGTGGAACTTAAAAAGGCTATTGGAAAAATATCACAGTATTCCTTCAGTAAATCTTTTAAGAATCTTATTGTTCTATCATCTCTCTGTTCTCTCATAGGTAAAATGGGGACAAGAATTATAATCAACTCACAAGGAAATTGTGAAGCACTTAGAATCTTCATATCTGACTTTATGAAGTATTGGTTAAATAAAATAAATCTATCAACTTGATGAGACTTTTAACTTTCTCTAAGTAATGACTCATAACTGCTGCTTTAATATGGAAGGTTGATTTTTTTCATTAGCTACTAACTAGATATGTATCATTTAATTCATCTGGACCCTAGTTTCTTCATCTGTATTAACTCATTCATTTATTCAACATCTAAAACCTTCTATATGCTTGACACATACTGGAGTTTAGGTGAAACAGAGGAAGGAACTGAGGATTAGAGTGGTTAAGTAACCTGACTGAAAGCACAGGGAATAAATGGTACAGCTAGAATTTGAACCCCATAGGCCAAGTTTATAATCATTACGCTTTAGTACAGACTCTTCCAACCCTATCAGACTCATTCCGTATGTATTAGTCAGGGTTCTCCAGAGAAAGAGAAACAAAACCAGTACAATGTATAAACACACATATACATACATATGTATTTTCTCTTCTCTGCCCCTGTGTGTGTCACACACACACACACACACACACACACACACACACACACACACACGCAAAAAGACTTATAAAGAATTGGCTAGCATGATTATGGTGGTTGATAAGCCTCTAGATCTGCAGGGTAAGTTGGAAGGTAGAGATCTAGGAGAGCCAATGATATAGTACCAGTTCAAAGGCCAGCAAGCTTGAGACTCAGGAAGAGATGTTGTTTCAGCCTGAATCTGAAGGCAGGAAAAAGCCAGCATTTCAGTTTAAAGACAATCAGGCAGAAGAAACTTTCCATTACTGGGCTTTCCATTCAGATTTTTTATTCTATTTAAGCCTTCAGCTGATTGGATGAGGCTCACCACATTAGGGAGGGTAATCTGCTTTAGTCAGTCTACTGATTTAAATGTTAATCTTATCCAATGATACCCTCACAGAAACACCCAGAATAATGTTTGACCAAATATCTGGGCACCTTGTGTCCCAGTCAAGTTGACCCATAAAATTAACTATCACATCCTCCCTTTACAGCTAACCTCTCTGCCTCAATGTGTTGTGGCTTGTGTATGACTTTTTTCATTAGCAGCTTTAGGGTTCCATCTGCTAATGGGATGAATCTGTGGACACTGACCGCAAGGTTTGGTTGGGGTGAATTCCAAGAAAGGGATCTAGGCTGGCAAGATGATTACTTGGAATAAACAGAAACAACATAGTCAAAGGAAAAGAGTGCCAAGTACAATCAAGGAGGGAATTTAGAGATCAATACCAAATAAGGAGCATAAATAAGAATTGGGTCAAGATGATGCAGTCAAAATGTACTGGAAAGAGTCAGTCAAGGAGGTCAGAACAGAAAAGCAAGATTGACCACTGGTTTTGAGGGAATGATACGAGATTTTAAATAGGAACTTATTTCAGGAGTCAGGAACTCTGGCTGTGAAAGTCAGAGTGAGATGGGTTAAGGTGAATAATTCAGGTTATGTCTGGGAATGGACAAAGGATATCTGAAACTATTCTATCAGTTTTGGCCATGAAAGGCAGGCAATTCTGCTACCTAACAGGCACCAGAGGACTTCTTCACTTTAATATCTCAGCAGGTAGCACCAATGATCTCCTGGTCGTTTCCAATGGACTTCCCATTTTTCCCATTTTGAAACCTCTGCCTTCACCTCACACTCTATACCACTCATTCCATTTCTTAAAGTGTTCTATGAAGTGCCCTCCACTCTGTTTCTCTCCCTTGTTTGCTGACTCCTCATTTTCCATAGCAAATGAGTTAAAGCAGTAAAATCGTGGCACCCAGCAGGTTACGCTATACATTTTCCTGAGCTCCACACAAGTCCTCTGGGAGCACCATTTGTCCATATAATGTGTCCTTACTCTCCACCATGAAAACTTTTGTACTCTAAGCCAAAGAGAAGAAAATTTAGCAGCTCACATTTGCAAAGGCCTGTTCAAATTATAAAGCACTATCACACACATGGTCTCATTTTATTCTCACAATACTCTATGATGTGTATGCAAGCAATTATTATTTGAATTCTAAATTTTTAAAATTTTATTTACTTAGAGCATGCACAAGCAGGGGAGGGGTAGAGAGAGAGGAAGAGAGAGAATCCTAAGCAGGCCCCACACTGTCAGCACAGAGCCTGATGCAGGGCTTGATGCCATGGTTCATGGGATTATGACGTGAGCCAAGATCAAGAGTCCAACAATTAACTGCTTAACTGATTGAACCATTCAGGCACCCCTATTTTAATTCTAAATTAATATGAGAATTCTGATTGATTTTTTCAGACTCGTATAATCTTCATGGTAGGAAACTAGGAACCAACGTCCTATTCCTTCCTTCACATGTTGTCTTAAAAGAATCTGATTCATGCCCCCTGAGTTTAATTATTGTTCGTATATGTATGTCTGCTAATTTTATATGACTAATCCCATCTTCTCTCATGAGCTTCAGAGTCATATTCCTAGCTTCTTTCTGAATACTCTTATCTGTAGGATAAAGGCATCTCAAACTGAACATATATATGCATCATTTGGTTTTCTCCGCTCTTCATCTCTTATATTCTTAATTAACAATCTCAGTAGGTGTCCTGTTTACTAAATTAGTACTCATAAACATCTTAGTTTCATTCTCCTTTTCTGGCTTTTCTTCATCTTCCCAGCTCTATAGGCTCAGCCATGTATCTTTTCTCCTATCTATGCACTCACTTCTTGGTGATTTTATCCAGTTGTAGAACCTTGAGTAGCATTTGTGTTAATGTTCTCATATTTACATATTCAACCCTGATTTATCTCTTAAACTGTAGCTTGTCCATCCAACTTCCTACACAGTACCTGCACATAAATATAAAGCAAATATGATACAAAACCTAGCATGTACAAAGTGGAATTTGTGATTTTTAACTCCAAAATGGCTCCCTTCTCCATATTAGTAAGTGGCATCTACATTCACCTACATCCTCAGGATGAAAATCTTGTCTTATTTCACTAACCTCTTTTCCATGAACATCTCATGTATGAGCAAATGTTGCTCTATTTTCAGTACATTGTCTAAATTCACCCACTTCTCAACCTCTACAGTTGAAGCCACCATCATCTTTCACTTGGGCTTTTACAGTAGCCTCCAAATTTGTCTCCTAGCCCCTATTTTTTCATATAGCTATCACAATGCCACTTGCAAAAAACAAATCTTTCTCAAAAATGTTTAATGGCTACTATGACATTTAGAAGTCCTTCTCTTAACCTACAAGATCAGGCTCCTGGCCTCCTCTTCAGACTCATTTCCCAACACTCTCCTTATACTTATCTCCATTATAATCACACTAACCCTCTTGTTGTTCATGGTACAATCAAATACAGTTCCACCTCATGACCTTGGTATTTGCTATTACTTTTACCTGAAACACTCTTCCCCAAATATTCTCATGTCTCACCTCCTCAATGTTACTTTTTCAAAGGAGTCTTCTCTGACAAATCAAACTAGCTAACCATGCTAATCTCCAATTCACTGTCATTCTTTATTCTCTTACCCTGAATTATTTTTCTTCATAGCACTTTTCTCCTCTTGACATTATATATTTCTATATATATTATATATATATATGTATAAGTGTATCTCTATCTCTATCTAGCTATCTCTAGCTATAAAAAGATAATAGTTTCAATGACATTACCGTTTTCTTTGAGTGATGTATTTTTTGTTTCTAAATAGTATGCAGATATTGCTAATTCCTGACTCATAAAATAGACTACCATTTGGTTTATTGTTATCACCAATGATAATTAAGCTCTCTTATATTGCGCTTTTTCCCTTTCCCCATCCTCTCAATACCATGACTTTTTGTTAAATAATGACTCAGTTATTAATATGAATAGGTTAGCATTATTCGGTTATAAATTAATCCCACACAATGAGTATGCTTCGTTTTTTGCATAATTTCCCACTTCCTTGAAGAAGATTTTAAGAGCTTCTATAGAGGGAAAAAAAAATGGCTGCTTACAAAGAAACATGAATTACATCAACACCAGACTTCTCATCAGCAAATCTGGATGACAGGAGGCAATGGAATAAATCTTGAATTCTTAGAAGAAAAATAAGTTGCAGTCTATAAATCTATATTAAGCTAAAATGTTGATAAGGAATTAAGGACAAAATAAAGATGTTTCCAGAAATACACAGTTTCAGGATGTTTACTTTCTGTGCACTCTTTCTGCAAATAAAAATATTTTCTGAGGACTGTACCCCAGAAAAACAACAATACACACAAAAAAATCCACAAAGTGCAGAAGCCTAGGGATTTAGTAAATGTTAGAACTAATGTAGTAGGATTTATTTCCTAGGATCAAAGCTAGGAAGCACGTACAGAAATAAAACAGTAAAAATTAGATAATTTCACAAATCGTGTGATTTAAAAGGTGTATTAGTCTGACAATGACATAGATCTCTTTGAACAATAATAAAAATAAAAGTGCCCTATAAATGCCAGGAAAGGCAAAAGCTATACCAGACATTTTTGGTCCAAATATGACACAATTTTGAGCAATTTTTGATGGAGCTTAAGGAAAGAGCTTCCATTTGTCCCTTTTGTTTGATTATTTTCTTTGCATGAAGATTTAGTGTCATAGGAATATTTAAAGACTCACTACTTGGTTCTGCAGTGAATAGTATTTATATGATCATAATACTATAAATACTATTTACTGATTTCTCAAAGTTTATAATCAAGCTGTAGATTAAGCACAAGAGACTTCACTATATTTTCCTAATAGAAACTAAATGTTATGAGCCCTAAATTATAAAAATAGTAAGAGAACTTGTCAGAATGTGGTCATTAAAGGAGGGTGCTGAGAAGGGGATAAAGTGGAGAGATGTCATTTAATATACAAGCCCCAATTTACTCATTTTCTATGGTAAAGGTTTAAGAGAATTAGTATAAAGGTGATAGAAGAATGAAAGAAAGTTTAATTATATTACATGATTATATACAAAGTTAGGTATACAATTAAGCAATAGCAAACAAAAATTTAATGAAAGTAACAAAGTTTCAGTGTTTTAATAAGAGAGAAAGAGCCAGGGCACCTGGATGGCTCATTTGGTTAAGCATCTGACTTCAGCATGAGGTCATGATCTCAGGGCCTGTGGGTTTGAGCCCCACATCAGGCTTGTGTTGACAGCTCAGGGAATGGAGCCTGCTTTGGATTCTGTGTCTCCTTCTCTCTCTGCCCCTCTCCCACTCATGCTCTCTCTCTCTCAAAAATGAATAAATATTTAAAAAATTTTTTAAAAAGAGAGAAAGAGCCAATTAGATGATGTTCTAATCTTTAAAAAAGAGAGTTAATACATATTATTTAAAGTTTATAAATCAAGGGGCGCCTGGGTGGCTTAGTCGGTCAAGCGTCCGACTTTCGCTTAGGTCATGATCTCGCGGTTCGTGGGTTCGAGCCCCCCGCGTCGGGCTCTGTGCTGACTGCCAGCTCAGAGCCTGGAGCCTGTATCTCCCTCTCTCTCTGACCCTCCCCTGCTCACGCTGTCTCTCTCTCTCTCTCTCTCTCCTAGAAATAAAAAAAAAATAAAAAAAATAAAATAAAGTTTATAAATCAAGAACAGAAGTATGAAATTTAAAATTAAAGTTATAAACAACAAGAAGAACTTAAAAAACTGAAATATTTAAAGACAGTTTCTTTGGGAAAGAATAAAGACAAAGATGCATAATTTTATTTATTTTTTACTGTGAATATATTAACTCTTTAAAAGAAAAGAGATCGAGGTGCCTTGGGGTCTCAGTTGGTTGAGCATCCAACTCTTAATTTCAGCTCAAGTCATGATCCCTGGGTAATAGAATTGAGCCCTGTATTGGGTTCCACATGCTGAATGTGGAGCATGCCTCAGATTCTCTCTCCCTCTGCCGCTCTTTCTCATTCACACATATGCTCTTTCTCCCAAATAAAAAAAAAGTAAAAAAAAAAAAAGAATAGAGACAGCAAAATTATGAAATTATTTCCAAATGCTTTTAAGGAGGCATACTTTATTTGTATGGACTTCAATCCTCTACCTAAATGACTACCTTATAATGCCTTGGCAATTCTAAAATCTTGTTTGCTCAGTCTGTTAAAATGGTATCCACTTTTATAGTGGAGAGCAAAAATTAATATTGAAACGTATTTTTAACCCTTTTGTTTTTCTGGGTAATGCTAAAGAGAATCTGGATTAAAATTGAAAAGTGAGATGTGAGAGTTAACATCTGGACAGGCCTATTGGGAGTCAACATCTCAATAACGTAGTTGTGTTTATATTTGTGTTTCCAAAATCTGTTACTCCATAAAAACAATGAACTCACTGGCCAAAATTGTCAAAGCCAAAAAAATTTTTTTAGAACTCTGGATATTAACTAAAGCTATGCAACAATTTGAAGAATATGTATTAAAAAAAAAAAAAAGGCTAGATCTAGATAAGAATGGCAAATTTTTACCATTTACCTTTTTCTATTCCCACTCCTCTCTCCTCAGTTCTGTGGTAGCCTTGAAAGCCTAGAAACCTAGAAGACAATGAAGGGGGGCATAATTGGTTTGGAGCTCCCCAGAAGCCTCATCTGAAGAGAATTGTCACTACTTTACCTGTTTGAAAGTTTCCTGGGAACTACCCCTCTCAGTGCTTGTCTTTGATGTGACTCAGAACTCAGTGTGAACAGTGTTTTCCCCAGGGCATTTGTCAAAAACAATCAGGAGCAAATATTTAACATAGCAGCTGCCTGAGGCAGTAATAATAGTTGGGGCAAACAAGATGGTGACAAAGAAACTTAAAAGGAAATGCTGAGAAGTGAGATGTGCATACGGGCTTTGAAAAACTCCAATATATTTCTGGGAATCTAGATATACCGCTGCATAGGGCTGTGCACATGCCCTGAGAAGATGTGAGAAGGCCTTATGTCTGCATGATCTAGAGATTCTGCAAAAGCAGGAAGTAAAGACTAAGTCAGTGTTGTAAATTGCCTGCTAGAGTGTTGAAACATTACCCTAACACACAGACAGAGTTCTCTGCAAGGACTGTGAGACTTATTGGTTCAAGGAATTTAAGGAAATCTATACATTCATTAGCTGATCACTAAGTTAGCTGAACAGAGACTTTGGGCCACACGCAACAAAGAATACAGACTTTACTGAAGTAGTTTGGGAAAGTCACTAAATTAACAAACAAACAGTGGCTGTAATAAATTCTGGGGGTAGTGGTGGTGGCAGAATCTGATTTCCAGAGTTGCCACATTACACTATTTTAAATGTACAGTTTTTAACTAGTTATTGAAACATGTAAAGAAATATGATCCATAAGCAGGAGGAAAATGATCAATAGAGACTTCCCATGAGGACACCTAGACAGTAAACTAACTGGACAAAAAATTTAAGTTAGTGATTGATTATCAGTATGTCAAGAACTAAAAGAACTCATGTCTACAAAATTAAAGGAAACTATTAAAAAATAACTTAAATAAATAGAGAATATCAATGAAGAGATAGATATTATTTTTAAAGAGAACCAAATAGAAATTCCAGGGCTTATAAGTATAATAACTAAAATGAAAAATTCACTAGAGAAGGACAATAGTAGATTTGAGTTGGCTGAAGAAGGAACTAGCAAATTTAAAGACAGGTCAATTGGGACACTTAGGTGGCTCAGTCAGTTAAGCATCCAACTTTGTCTCAGGTCATGATCTCATGGTTTGTGGGTTCAAGTTCTGCACTGAGGTTTGTGCTGACAGCTCAGAGCCCAGAGCCTGTTTCAAATTCTGTGTCTCCCTCTCTCTCTGCCCCTCCCCCACTCAAGCGCACTCAATCTCTCTCTCAAAAAAATAAATAAACATTAAAAAAATTTTTTTAAATACAGATAAGTCAATTAAAATTATTGTCTGAGAAACAGAAAGAAAAAAAATAATTAAAAAATTAACAGAACCACAGAGACAAGTGGGACACCATCAAGTGTACCAAGTATGCATAAAGGGACTACAAGAAAGTGAGGAGAGAAAGGGATAGAAAGAGTATTTGATGGAATAATGGCCAAAATATCCCAAATTTGGAAAATTACATTAATCTACATATTTAAAAAACTTAAATATGAACTTCAAGTAGGAAAACTGGAGACACAAAGAAAAAAATCTTGAACACAGATACAGAAGTGATTCATCTCATATAAGCAATCCTGAAAAAGATTAACAGCTGATTTTTCATCAGAAACCATGAAGACAATGGTATAAAAAATTTCAAAGTGATGAAAGAAAAAGACTTTCAAGCAAGAATTTTGTATTAGCAAACCTATCCCTCAGAAAGAAATTAAGACATTCCCAGATAACAACAACAACAACTGAGAAATTTGTTGTAGCACAACTGCCTTACATGGAGTACTAAGCACTGGGCAACCACTAAGAAAATAACTAGAAAAAAATTGTAAAATAGTAAAAGAAACAAAATGAAAATGAAATTAAAATGGTACATTAGAAAATATTTAACACAAAAGAAGGCAGTTGGAGGAGTAGAGGAAAAAGACATAAGGCATATAGAAAACAAATAGCAATAGGACAGACATAAAGCCTACTTCATCAATTGTATCAAATGTAAATGCATAAAACACTCTAATTAAAAGACAGAGATCGGTTAAATTGTTCAAATATCCAACTATACACTGGCTACAAGAGATCCAGTTTATAGTCAAAGATACAGATAGAGTGAAAATAAAAAAGACAGCAAAAGATTATGCAAACAAATGTAGGAGAACTGGACTGACTATACTAATAACAGATCAAATAGGTTTTCAGACACAAATTATTACTAGAGACAAACAAGGAGATTTTTATAATAATAAAAGTGCCAATTGCTCAAGAAGACATAATAATATATACACCACAGCAAACCACAAATACACTGAAGGGAGAAATAGATACTTCAACAATAATAGTAGGAGACTTCAACACTCTATTTTCAATGTAGATACAAGACCTTAATAGAAGATCAGTAAAGTTTAAAGACTTGAACAACACTAAAATACACCAGATCTCCCAGACATCTATATAACATTCCACCCAACAACAGAATACACATTCTTCTTAAGTGCACATTGCCTTCTCTTCTGTGCTCATATGTCCACATATGCCTCTCTGCCTACATGAAGCCTCATTTCATTTAAGCCTCACCCCAGATAATCTAGGATAATCTCATCTCAAGGTCCCTAATATAATCACATCTGCAAGACACTTTTTCAAAATGAAATAATGTTTACAGGTTCCAGAAATTAGACCCTGATATCATTGGGAGAAATCATTCAGCCTACTAGAGGGAGCTTTTTAAAAATGCTCATGCTTGGGTACCATTTCCAGAAATTCTAATTTAATTGGGTTGAAGTGAGCCCTGGACATTGATAATGTTTTAAAGCTTTCCAAATGTATCCAGTATTTCAAACTATTGCTGTGGGTAAGCCATTGATAAACTGGTGAATAGATGTTACCTTATTTTCTTTTTGTTTCATTCTATTCACTTAATTCATTAATCAAATCCCCTTCTCCTTTCAAGACCTTAGCAGAGCTAACCTGCTGCCTTGGTAGTTTCTATTAAAAATGGATCATCAGGTAACTATTTAATATTAAATTAATGTTAAATTAATTCATGTTCACCATGCTAAAAAAATAGTAAAGTAATTTAAAAAAAGAACTAAAGTAGGGTTTCAGACATTGCCCGGTGGTTACAGAAATCTTGTGGGGAAAGAGGAGATATTTTTGACATGGGAGAGTGGAGGTATACCATGGAAATCATTCTAGACAGGTATCAAGATTTATTTTTATTTCTTTAACAAAGATATATAAAATGTTATGTATTGCTGGCATAGTTTAAACACTTTACAGATTTAATTCCCTACAATGTCATGAAGTTTGTACTATTATAATGCCCATTGGACAAATGAGTAAATTGAGACACAGAACAGTTAAGTATCTTCCCAAGAACACCCAATAATAAGTGCCTAGGCAGTCCAGCTCCAGAGCAACCATTTCCAAACACTACCCTCTGTTCTTTTGTACCTTCTCAGCTCTTCTGTATCTTCCCATTTCTTCTCTGCTGTATCTGCACTATGTGGTTTTTGAAAACCTGTTAACTTCTCTAGGCTTGTTTTCTCATTTTTAAAATAGAAATTGTTTCTAGTCGGAGGTGGATATCATTTTACACAAAGGGCCCAACCAATTGCTTTCTGACTGATGGAAGCATTATTTTATTTTTCTGCCCTCCCCCAACCTTTTCTATCAATTTGCATGCTAAGCTGTCACAGTCTGTTTGAGTCAAGGACTGAAAAACAAGAGTATCTTAGAAAGTCCAGGTTGGAGTAAATCTCTGAAATATTCTGGTCTGTTCATTTTACAGGTAAAAAAACTGGGACAGAGGAAGAACTATAGAAACAGTCTTCTAACTCCCAGGCAGTAACTTTTGCCACTTGAGTACAGGAATTACTGGAGATTTGTGAAGATACAAATTATGATTCAGCAGGTCCATGGTGGTGCCTGAAATTCTTCATCTGTAACAAACACCTAGGTGATCCTGATTTTCCTGGTCCACATTTTGAATAGTGAAGTTCTAGATAGAGGCCAGAACTTCAGGTCTATGTTATACTTGGGAAAGATAATGTCCACCCAAATCTATGGGGTCATTACCAGTATTATCTCATGAAAATCCATTTGGCTTGTGACCATGGAAACAAGTACAATTACAATTTTGAAATTTGGAGGTTGGAAAATGATCATGTCATGCAGGTGATGAGGAACAGAAGAGAGAGTGGAAGCTGAGAGCTGACTGAGGACTTGTATGGGGTCAGCAAGCTTAGGACATGGGGTGGCTTTGTATATCAGGAATATGTTTCTTGCAAGTTATAGAACTCTAAATTACAGTAACTTAGGCAAAAAAGGCAACATATTGACACATAATAAAAAATTCTAGGGTTAAGTCTGGCTTCAAGCAAACACTAGATTCAGGTGCTCAAACAATGTCATCAAAAATTAATCTCTTATCATCTATGTGTTGACCTCATTCTCAGATAGATGCCACTAGCTGTGGTCAATGGCAGAGAGAGCCTGCTATTTTTCTAATAGTTCCAACAAATATCCCTGACTATTCTTTTCATTAGCTAGTCTGAATTATGTGCTTCTTCCAGAAGAGTCACTATGGCTGGAGGGGTGTTCTGCACTAATTCAGTACCCTGGGTCACATGTCCATTCCCATGATAAATCCCATCCAAAAGACATGGACTGGGAGTTGGGGAGGAGAATTGTCTCAGAGTGAGGTCAACAGGAAGGGCAATGGATGCTAAGTAAGCAAAAATAATAGATACTCATTCTAGAGAGTGGGCTCAATTGAGCAACTGAAGGTGTTAACAGCTTGGCTGGGATGTCAGAGGCTCAGCAAGGTGCTGGAACTTGAAGGGTTAATTTACCTACTAGTGAAAATCTGGCTACAGATGCCATCCCAATGATATGACTGTCTTGATTCTTGCTAAAGAAGTGCTTCTCAGATTCTGACTCAGGAGGTCTAGGGTGGAGTCCCAAGAGCCCACATTTCTAACAAACTCCCAAGTGATGCTGATGCTGCTGGTTCATGGACCACATTTTGGTGTGGCACTGTGTTGAAACATCAGCTTTAATCATCTCTAGTTGTGGTGTATTTCCAAGCTTGATTGCCCTTCCCTTAAAAGCCTTCCCTCCTAGCCCTGGGCTAGAAGCTTTTTATATGCCTTTAGTAGGCTCTGTCCTGCTGTCAGTCATCTCTCTCAGGGACAACATGGAGACTGAGGCATCCTTTCTGTCAGAACCATTGACTTCATCATTTCCCTACTCCAGGTCTATACAGAATTTTTTTAAAAATTTTAACGTTTTTTATTTATTTCTGAGAGAGAGAGAGAGAGTGTGAGCAGGGGAGAGTCAGAGAGAGAGGGAGACACAGAATCTGAAGCAGGCTTCAGGCTCTGAGCTAGCTGTCAGCACAGAGCCCGATGTGGGGCTCGAACCCACGAACTGTGAGATCATGACCTGAACCGAAGTTGGATGCCCAACCTACTTAGCCACCCAGGAGCCCCAGGTCTGTACAGATTTAAAGCATTGTACCAAAGGAGGTCTCTGGCTTAGGGTCCAAGGAAAGTTAGTTTGCTGGCTCATGGTCAGCATTTCATTAAATGAAGAAGCCAGAGGTTACTCCATTTCCTGCTGCTCACTTATTGTTCTCTGATCATAGACTAGAGAGACATGCCAAACCTCAAATGACTGCAGTTGCATGAGTGGGCCCTGCTGGGCAATTCAGATGAGCAGAAAATTTGATCCACAGGTTGACAAGCATACCAAATGGCTCTTTATGAGGGATAAATTTGAGGGATGTTTGCAAGACTGCATTATTGTGGCATTAGATTACTAAAGGACTATCTATGTGAACTTGGGCATATAGTATCTAACTCTGTCTAAGCCTCTTCCTTTGTAAAATGGGAGAAAACTTAGAGAAAATTATGTGAATATTAAATAAGGAATGTGAAAAGCTTTTTAAAAATGTTTATTATGAGAGAGAGAGAGAGAGAGAGAGAGAGAGAGAGAGAGAGAGTGTGTGTGTGTGTGTGTGTGTGTGTGTGTGAAGCAGAGGAGATGCAGAGACAGAGACAGAGAGAGAGAAAGAGAGAGAGAGAACCCAGCCCAGAAACCCATGTGGGGCTTCATCCCATGAACTGTGAGATCATGACCTGAGCTGAAATCAAGAGTTGGACATTTAACTGACTGAGCCACCCAGGTGCCCCAGGAATGTGAAAAACTCAACACAGTATTCCAGTAAGTGGCAGAATTAGAACTACAGTTTGTCCTTCTAAGGCTGGTCTTTAGAAAGCCTTGTAGAGAAAGAAACTTTCTGGTAGAACAAAGAAGAGATAATGTGAGAGTCCAAAGAGAATGAAACAGTGGTCTCTGCTTGGTGTCATGTACTTTCCAATATCCTTTACTGTATTTTATAGTATTCTTTCTTTCCAACCAACGTATATCCTAGGTTTTATTATTCCCTTTTTATAGACAAAGAAATCATGACTCAGAAAAGTGAGCTGACTTTTGTTAGTCAGACAACTAATAGTGGAGGCACTGGGCTAAATAACATTAGGTCTTTCCATTCTAAATGACCTTGCTCTTTTCCACTGTGAAAACCTGATTCAAATCTTAATCATATTACAGTTTTTATTATAGTATTGTATTAAGGGCTCCTACACAGGGGCATCTGGGTGGCTCAGTTGGTTGAGTGTCCGACTCAGCTCAGGTCATGATCTCACGGTTCGTGGGTTCGAGCCCCACATCGGGCTCTGTGCTGACAGCTAGCTCAGAGCCTGGAGCCTTTCTTTGGATTCTGTGTCTCCCTCTCTCTCTGACCCTCCCCTGCTCATGCTGTCTCTATCTCTTTCTCAAAAAATGAATAAAATATTAGAAAAAAATAAAAATAAAGAGAAAGAAATAAAGGGCTCCCGCTACAGAGTAAGAAAACTGTTGTCTTAGCTAAATATTTCAAATTTTATTTTTGCTTTTCCATTTGACTTAACAGATTTTTCTTCTTTCTTTCTAGAATCAGTCTTTCTCCTTCTCTTCCTAAATCTCTCTCTCTCTGAAGAATCCACATCTTCATCTCTTTCTCTGTCTCTGTCTCTCTCTCCCTCCTTGCTGCCTTCAGATCCCTGTAGTTAACATTCAAGTAGAAAACAAATGACTCAGCAAGCTGGATGTTAATCTCAATGGTTTATTTTCTCTTAAAGGGAAAAAAAGATCTTAGCAGCTTATCTAGAAAGAAGGGAATGAAAATTTTAAACCTCTTGTATGAAAAGCATCGTAGATATACATAGCCTATATAGCATTTTTTAGTTGGAAAAAAAAAAAAAAGAGGCCCTGCCTCACAGCAGAGCTTAAATAAATCTCTACATACCATTTATGCTCACATGAACAAGCTATTTTTTTCTTTGTATGTTTAACGCCTATAAGAAATCACGGCTAGGATTGACTTTGTCAAATTTGATCCCTTGCTTCTATCTAACTCTTGATCTGCATATATATAGCTTTTCTATTTTTATTCACAAAAACAAAGGACTCAGAACTCATTGTTTCCATTTTGAGACATATGACCTGAATTTGGATGATGTATTATTGGTCACAACAGGCTCAATTGTACTGCAGTAACAAACACCTTCATGTTCATAATGGCTTAACATAGTACAAGTTGATTCTTTTACTTGCTGTTTGTCCAATGCAAATTATTGAGGGGCCTTTCTTCATCATAATCACTGATGGATTTCCACTGATGGAAACTCCAGTGTGGGCTTCCATGACTGTCAACATGAGAAGAACAGAAGAATCAGCCAAGCACTGAAACCTAAATGTTAGCAGTGGAAGAGATGTACATCATTCCTGCTCATATTTAACCATGAAAACCAAATCATCTGGCCTCTCTTACTTTAGGGAGTGGCAAAAGTAGGTTTCCCACATTTATGGAAAAGTAGAGCTGGAATTTTTATGAATATCTCTAATAAGTAGCCCAGATGGCCTCTCTGAAGATTAGGTAAGATTCTTGCCTCTCCTGGACCAATAACAAAATAGGTTCCTGACCTTTTGGGTGAACTTCTCTTGGGAAAAAAATGATGCCATATCTTATTATACAGCTTAGAGGTTAACATATTTGAAGAGTACAAATGTTTCAGTGTTTTGAATATTTTAATATAGAATTTTATTTTTTAAATGATATGTACTTGGAGATAATACCTCCAAAATAGGCAAGGTTCTTTTTCAGTGCATTTTTACTTCTGTTATCTGACAAGGGTCTCACATTGCTTGCTCGCTCTCTCTCTTTCTGTCTCTCTCTCTAGAACATTTCAGGAGATATTAGATCTGTTGTTTTATTTAACCTCTAATCTATAATGATGGCTGAGCTCCAGGCAGTTAAAACTTCATTCATATTAGAGATGAGAAATTTAGCTTTCCAAAGTAGACTGGCCCTACAAATATGTACAATTTATTTTAAGAAACTGCTTGTATATATATATATAAATTTTTGCAGAATATAGGACCTCTTTTGATATTTACAATATAAAAAGAGTTTATCTACCACGTAAGGTTGAGATAACTTGATCCAGAAAGATGGACACACTGTATGGAAGCAGTTTCTAGGGCAGTTTTTTCCAGTAGAATTTCTGTGATGCCAGAAAATACTCTATAGCTGCGTTGTCCAATGGGGTAGCTACTAGCCCTCTATAGCTATTTAGCACTTGATATGTGGCTAGTGACTATTGGATAGTACATTTCTAGAAGTTGGGCTTTCAACAAATGTTTATTGTTGTTGAATTTTAAAAAACCATGAAAATGCATCCTTAACTTGAAACAAAAGAAACTCATGTGTGCATCTCTGGTCTGTATGCTGAAAACCTGAGACTGCCACAGGGGTAGTTTCTAATTGTAGGGTATAGGCATCTTGAGATTCTAGCAACCTTCAAAATCACTTCTTTGGGAGTGGACTCTGGATTAGGCCATGCTGGGTGTCAGTGTTGGACAATGGGATGGGTGGAGGGAAAGTCAACAATTGTCTTAGAGCAGAAGAACTATTATGCCAGGCATTGTGGTGGCTTTGATACCTTCTCCTGTTAAGGCCATGGGCTCAGCCAGCTTGTGCTGAAAAATATTTGAGCTTCACAAACACACAATCATCTCTTTACTTACTCTATCATCCTTTCTCAATACCAATGGGGTTCAAAGTTGATAGTTTTACCTCTTTCACCCCCATTTAATAAACCTTCCCCATCCTTCTGTGAAATTACAAATGCTGTTTCTTAAAACTTTTCTAAGTATTAAACAAACATAATTTTACCATTCCCTTCCTCCATACAGACACAAACATTAAACCATATAGATCATGCCTCGTCAATATAGATGTTTGGGAATGAGCACTGACCACCAACATCAGGACAAAACAGTTTGGAATATGTCCTCTTTTCTGATTTGTTCAGTATCTCCAATCCTTAGTAGGTGCCATCCACTGTGCTGAGCCCAGAGGCTGGAGAGAGGAATTACAGAAGGTCCCTCTTTCAGGAACCTCCCAGCAACTAGTAAGACAGAGACATATAAAGAGTTAATTCATGATAAAACATAGTAGTAGTATGAGGTGCTAGGGAACACAGACAAGCAATGACACAATGGGAGTATTCAAAGTGAGATTATTATTTCCCTTAGTTACTTGGAATTCAGAGAAAGAAATATATCCAAAAATGTTTATGGTAGAGACTAGCTCAATATTCTTCAATCCCGTTCCTTCTTTATAGTCTCACAGGTTACATTATCCAACCTCACTTTTATTTAGTCTGGGACCATGTGACAAGATTCTAGCAAATGCATCTTCCCAAATTGACATGTCTGCCATAAAACCTCCTGTTTTATTATTCATGTTCTCCCTTACAGAAACCATGGAAGCCAAATGCAGGGGATATGAAATGAATGAAGCTGAGTCCTTGAAACTGCTCAGAGGAAACACCAGGAATGCCTCATGATTGGAACATTATGTAAGAAATAAGCTTTTATGGTATTAAGCCACTATAATTTGAGGACATTGTTTGTTATGACATCAATTGTCCTTACCAATACATTGTCCAGTTGGCTTTAACTTGGATATCAGATATAATAACAGAATTTTAGAATCTGAAAGCTCCCAGTCTATTTAATCTCTTTATTTCACAGAAGAAATAAAGTGACTTGCCTAAGTTCGTACAGCCAGTTTTTTCTTTTTCTTTTTTTTTAAATGTCTTTATTTTATTTTGAAAGACAGAGACAGAGAGCCAGTGGGAGAGGGGCAGAGAGAGAGGGAGACACAGAATCTGAAGAAGGCTCCAGGCTCTGAGCTGTCAGCACAGAGCCCGACGTGGGGCTTGAACCCATAGACTGTGAGATCATGACTTGAGGCGAAGTCAGACACTTAACCAACTGAGTCACCCAGGCGCCCCGATACAGTCAGTTTTAGGAAAAAGAAACACTTGAATCCAGTCTCCCAATTCTCAGGTGAAGGCTGGTTCCACCAGGCCAAACTTTTCTCTATTAGGCTATATGTACTTTTCAGCATTCTTGTCTGACTGCATGAAGCATAAACAAACAGGTTGAATTTTATGGAAAATGAAAGTTGTCTCTATCAGAAACACAACATTGAGATTTAGTCAAAAGGGATCTATTTTGATATTTGAATATTTAGGTTGTTTGTAAACTGCTGAATTTAAAACATGGCTGGATTTATCTATCAGGACAATTTTAGGTTTATCTCAGAACAGTACCATATTTCATTCTGTTTTGTTTCACTATGTCTGGTATTTGAGTTTATCCATCGCCAAGAGGTGAGAGGTTGAACTTCTTTGAGTACAACATATGAATTCATCAATTTCTCAGAAAAATAGGCTTTAACCTTGCTGACTTTCAATGTCATGATATTGAACTCTGAATTTCCTAATCCATGGACTGAATCTAGGGCACCTATAATTCCTAGGATAAAATGGGACAGAGGAACACAGGATAATTGAATTGCTGTGACAGATGTTGTTGCTTACATGATCAATTGCCATTCTCCGCTTCTATCGCAGATACAGAATCTTGATGCATTTGTGCGGCAGCAAGCTCAGCCCAGGTGATGAACGGTGATGAATGCAGGCCAGATGCGGCAGTCATGGACTCCTTAGCAAATGATTTGTCTAGAAGTAGCAGTAGAACCAAATTATGGCCAATGAAATATAACTAAAAACCTGCTGGAGGCTTTGGGAAAATAGTTTGCTCTTTGCTAAGAAGGAGATGCTAAAGAAAATCCATTATTTTATGACCTTTTCTTCCTACATCTGGATTTATTTTCATGAGGACATGACTATGGAAACTGCAGCCACAGTCCAAGAGTGGGGAACAACCAACTGTGAGTTGGGGCATTTTGTTTTTCATATCTCTTTACAACACTCCCTCCCAATAAGTACACACTTGCTTGGTTACCAAGTCACTGGAATTGAGAGATGAAGGATTAGGCCTTTTATAGGTTCCCAGTAGGTTAATTTTGTTTCAGTCCCTTATTATTTTTCTAACAAATTAGCCTTACTACCATGTTTCCATCCCTTTATCTGCTCTGAAAAATAATTATACAGACAATATCTATCCTCAAGTTTCTTATTTGTAAAATTGGGGTACTAAAAATCTATCTGATATTGTTATTGAGGAGATTATATTAAATTCATTTATTCAACTAGCATTTCCTGAGTGCCTATTGTTGGACAAAAATTGTGGTAAACATTGATGATATTAAATGAACAAAGTCAACACAGTCTCCTACCCTCATGGGACTTCTGATCTGGTAGAGAAGACAGGCAAAAAAAAAAAAAAAAAGGAATTGTTAAGTAAATATACAGAGAATAAGAATTGTAATAATTTCAATGAGTTGGAGGAAAATGAGTGAAGCAGGAATACCACTTGAGAGTGTCCCAGAAGACCTCCAAGAGGTGATGAGATTTAACCTGAGAAGGATGTAATAGATCCCACCAGATAAAGAACAAAAAGCAAGGGAAGAGGTTTGTAGCAGACAGAACAGCAAGAATGACACTCTTAAGATGTGAGAGATTATGTTGTTCTGGGAGAACCAAGAAGGCAAATGTGGCTGGGATAAGGTGAGTTAAAGGGAGAGTGGCAGGTGGTGAGATTGGAGAGAATAACTGGGGCTTGGTGATGTAGGACTTTATAGGCCACGATTAGATATCTGGATTTGATTCTAATCATGATGGAATGTCTTTGAAGAGATTTAAGCAGGTTAGCGACATGATATTGTAGAATTTTAAAAATCAAAATTAGCTTTTGTGTGAAAATCGGTTGGAGAAGTTTAGCAGTAGAGTGGGGAGATCGGATAGAAGCCTACTGTAGTATAAGCAAGAGATGACAGAGGCTTAAACTTGGAGAAGTGATGTTAGAGGTGCTGGAAAGAAGTGTAGATTCAAGACAAATTTAGAAAATAGAGTCAACAGGATTTGCTAATGGTTTGGGTGTGAGTGGTAAGGGAAAGGGAGAATTAAAGATATCTTTGAGATATTGTGTTTGAATATTTGGATGTATAGTGGAACTACTTTCTAAGAGGTAAAGATTGAAAGAGGAGATTATTACTTGGGGGTAAAAATCAACAGTTTAGTGTAGATTTTTTTTTTTTAGGATGGCTGTGGACCATTTATATGGAGAAGCCAGTCTGGTAGTTGAATGTATGTCTGTATTTAAGTCTAAACTGGTATATCAGTTAGCTAATGCTGTGTAACAAACCACTCCAAAAGTCAGCAGCTTAAACAATAACTATTTCTTCAGGTTGGCAACTTACCTTGGGTTAAGCTGGGAGTCTTATTTAGTTTCACTTTGTTTCCCTAATGTATCAGTTGTCAACTGTGCGCTGGCTCGGTTGTTTCACTTTTGAAGGTTGGTTGATTGTCAGTGTAATGATCTCCATGGGTTTTCATTCTTTAATGGGCTACTTGAGCTTACTCATATAATAGAGGGAAGGTTTCAAGAGTAAAAAGAGCCTTAGGGGTACCTGGACGGTTCAGTTGGTTAAGCATCTGACTTTGGCTCAGGTCATGATCTTGCCATTTGTGGGTCTGAGCCCCACATCAGGCTCTGTGCTGACAGTTCAGAGCCTGGAGCTTGCTTTGGATTCTGTGTGTCCCTCTCTCTCTCTTCCTCCCCTGCTCGCACTCTCTCTGTCTCTCTCTCAAAAATAAGGAATAATAAAAAAAAGAGCCTTAAACTCACAATTAGTATATTATCACTTCCTCAGTATTCTGTTTACCAAAGAAAGATACAAAGCCATCCAAGATTCAGTGGGTGGAGAAAAAGACTCTACCTCATGACGGGAGCAGTTGCAAAGTCACATTGCAAAGGGGTATGGCTTCCAAGAGGCCATTAACTGAGGCCATCACTGCCATTAATTGACTATATTATAGGTTATAATTTGAGAGTCTTCACCATATAGATATTTGTTAAAAACATGGGAACAGTTGAGCTCAGAGTGAAAGAATAGATGAAGAGTCTCAAGAAATTCCATTTGGCCAATGAGGTTGCGGCCAACTAAAAGACTTCGAAGGTCAGTGATATAGAAGGTGAAGTAGGAAATAGAAGCATAAAAAGAAGAAATTGGCATGTATTAATGTTTAATAAACTGAGTCTGAATATAGCTCATATTCATTTATTGAAGGTGTCCTCAGTTCAGGGCATTTAGCTAGCTCTGTGATAGAAAAAATGAGGTGTAAACTATGGTCCTACTATATAAACCGTGTTGAAGTTGACTGTATAATTTAGTTGGCGGGAATAGCCTCATGCTTACATAAAGTTAATAACAATGTAAGGAGTTTCTCAAGAGCCCAACATTGAGAGTCCTTTAGCAAGATAAAAGTCAGTCCTTTGGCTGGTTACATGGATGTTTTCAGTTTGTGAAAAGTTCCTAAAATCATAAACTTATTATTTGTGTAATCTTCCATGTATATGTTATACTGCAATGAAAAGGTAAAAAAAAAAAAAAAAAAAAGCTACCTCAGGGCACCTGGGTGGCTCAGTCGGTTAAGCATCTGACTTCAGCTCAGGGCATGATTTGCAGTTCGTGGGTTTGAGCCCTGCATCAGGCTCTGTGTTGGCAGCTAGCTCAGAGCCTGGAGCCTGCTTTGGATTCTGTGTCTCCCCCTCTATCTGATCCTCCCCTACTCATGCTGTCTCTCTTCCTCTCAGAATTAAATTTTTTAAAAAAGCTACCTCAACCCTCTTGAACCTGATAGTTATTTAGTTTGATTAAACATATTAAATTTCTCTTCATAAGAACTCACTTTTGTTACATTTATTTACATATAGGTGACATATTAATGTATATTTCAGAACCAAAATTTAGAAAAAGAGGCTTGATGATAAACAAAATAAATTTTTTTCTCCTTATATGTAATTTAATCACAATGAATTTAAAAAACTTTCATCTAAATAATTTTGGAAAAAAATATTTTGTCTTTTCCTCTAGCTTAAATGGACCCCGAAATATAAAAGGAATTTAGTTCTCTGCTTCAACGTGCATTGTACTTTTAACACAAGAGCAAAATAAATTCAAATACAGGAGAAAAATTTTTTTGTTATAAATTTATGCTAACAAAAAGAAGCCTCTTCTGAATAAGACAACTGAAGAAAAATCTTAGAGCAGTTAGAAAGAAAAGGCTTTGCAGGAAAAAAAAAAAGGCCAGATCAGATAGGAGCATGCTGGGAAAACTGGAATGGGGACAAACTGGCTGGGCCAAAACAGAGAAAGTAGCTTTTATAAAATTGCGTATAGAAATCATCATACTGTCTCAAGTTGGTTCGAATGATTTAGGGATGCTGTGGAGGAGGGATAGCAAGACAACCCAAATCCTCAGACTGTATCATGTCCTATGATCATAAGATGAAATGACCTCTTATAACTAATGCAATTAAAAATTTATGATTAGCTACACATCCATAATCTGTGAGCACGGCCAGAGACTGAACTCTAACAGTGTTGGCTCAATTGCAAGGCACTTAGAGATGATGAGGTATAAGGAACTTTTAATTCATGGAGAAACTGAGCCCTGGAGAGACTAAATAATTTTCCAGAGGCTAACTGAAGAGCTAGCAATACAGAGGTAAGGGGCTACTTGAAATTAATCACCTCAAAGTCTAAACAGAGAGGCTTGCTGAGTTCTTAGGTAAAGCATGCAAAAATTTGACTTTCAAGAGAGATGCTGTTGGTGTGGACTTTTTTTCATATTGGGCAAGGCCTGTGACCAGAAGCAGTGGGAATGACAAAGGAAGTACTTTACAATTTCTGTAAGAGTCAGTGTGGCAGTTTAAAAAAAAAAAAAGTCCCCAAATCCTTTGACACTCCTTTCACTGATTGTTGACGGTCCATATTACCTTTCTTGGATCTAGGTTGGCTTGTGATTGCCCACCTAACAACAAATTGGGAAGCAAGAATAAAAGCCAAGATACCTGCTCAGAGGCTCTTGATGCTATACAGAATGATAGCAGGTTGCACTAGGTGGGGAATGATTTTGGAGGTGGAAAAAAGTAAAGAAGTTTTAAATACATTTTGGAAGTAGAGTTAACTGGACTTGATGACAGAATGGATATTGGGGGGTAGGCTTGAGCAATTAAATAGTGCTCATTTCCCTAGATGAGAAAAAACTAGGCATAGAACCCAAAAGTTCTATTTTAGCCATGTTCCATTTGGGATGACCATAAGATATTTTTTCTATTGGTGATTGTATACCAAGTGGGCAATTCGATCTATAAGCCTGGAGTCAGGGGAGAGATCAGAGCTAGATATAGAATTCCTTTCATTGCATGAAAATGAGGTGGTTGTTGTTTTTTTAACTTGAATTATGCTTTTGACACAGCTATGTTGATCTTTCCCGAAACCTGTGCATCTCAATATCCTCCTTCATGCTTCTGCACACAACACTGGGGTCATTTTCCTCCATATTTGTTTTTGTACATGTGAAGATTTTCTTTAGTCCTTTTCTGTTGTGAAGTAAAGCAAAGCCTAACCAGATTTCTGGGTTTTTAGCCATAGCATAAAAAAAAATCAAGCAAAATCTGTAACATAAATGGTTCACCGTACACTTGTAATTTCACAGCACTCCCTGGAAGTTGAAAAGAAATACTGGAGACCCAAAGTCCAAGATAAAGGTGGTGCTCCTCATCAGTTTTGCCTATAAAATTTTGTAACCCAACGCATCAGATTACACCAATTTTTCAATCTATAAAAGCCTCTTCCAGATCTAATTCCCCATGGGACTATTGTGTTGGCTGGTCCCCTGCTCCAAAATCCACTGTCCTTTTCTCAGAATTACCATTACTTTCCCACTAGGTCATTTCTATTCCTTCAGGCTTGTTAGCCTGACCCCATTAAGTCATAGCTTTAGAAAGCAACACCTGTTTAACTCCTTTCCTAAGAAACAATTTCTACCATTTCTGCAATCTTCATAATTTATCCTTGTCATAGAAGATCAAAATGTTAAAAAGAATAGAAAAGGATGCTTTCCTCCAAGATATGCCACATGCCTATGTGTATGGATTCCCTCCCTTAGGAATCTAACTGGGGAATGCCACATTTGAAACGTAACAAGATAGGTTCTATACAATAAGGCAGGAAAAGGGCAGTGGGTCACTAGCAATAATTTTACCCCTTTAGAAGACTAGGGCAATATTATCACCAGATGGAAAAGTAGCATTTCTCACAAATGGTTAAGATCACAGACTCTGGGGACTGACAAATCTGAGTGCACAGTCCCAGTCTGACTCCTGAGTAGCTTTCTGACCTTGAGACGATAATATTTCTGTAAAATGTTCCTCTCATCGAGATTGTTGCACTTCTAGTTCATTTTTAACCTTCAGATCTTAACTCAAATGTCTCTCCTCTTGGAGGCCTCCTCTGCCTGCTCTCTCATTTAAGGGAACTACCCCAATCTCTTGGCCTTATTCATTACTGTATATATTTTTTCCTTGTGCTCATGAGAATTATTTGTAATTGTATTGTTTACAATGTTTGTTTATATGCTTATTTATGATTCAGTTGTTCCATTCTCTCCAGCTCAGAATAGGTGCTCAGTTAATTAATGAAATATCTGACTAAGGCCAAGATCACCAGCCACTCTGGTAAGAAAACTCAGTCTAATTATTTACTATCCTCTGCCAAGCACCATCCAATAGAAATATAATGCAAGTCACTTATGGAGTTTTAAATTTTCATTTTTTTAAACTCTTAAAAATAATTTTTTAAAAAATCTTTATTTTTGAGAGAGAGGCAGACAGAGTGCGATGAGGGAGGAACAGAGAGGGAGGGAGACACAGAATCCAAAGCAGACTCCAGGTTCTGAGCTGTCAGTATAGAGCCCAGCGCAGTGCTCGAACTCACAAACTGTGAGATCATGACCTGAGTGGAAGTCAGACACTTAACTGACTGAGCCACCAAGATGCCCCTAAACTCTATTTAAGTTTATTTATTTTTTAGAGAAAGAGAGCACAAGCAAGAGAGGGCCAGACAGAGGAGGGAGGCAGACACAGTATCAGCACAGAGCCTGACCATGAGGCTTGAACTCAGGAACTGTGAGATCATGGCCTGAGCCAAAGTGGGTTGCTTAACTGACTGAGCCACCCAGGTGTCCCAGTTTTAAGTTTTCTAGTCAGTAAATTAAAGGAGTAAAAAGAAACTGATGAAATTAATTTTGTAATATATTTTGTTTACCCAACATATCCAAATATCATTTAAATATGTAATCAATGTAAAAATTATTAATAAAATAGTTTACATTTTCTTTTTTTGTAACAAGTCTTTAAAATATGGTAAGTATTTGACATAGTATATCTTAATTGAAGTCTTAAATATTCATAGGAAATCCTTGATCTGTATTTCAATTTTATATAGTTTGTGGTTGACAAAGGAATTCACATACCTGTTGTTCCAAATATTCATAAACATTTTCCAATACTTGAATCAAGTATCAGATTTTAAATTAACCTTAAATGAATTAAAATGAAATAAAATAAAGAATTCAGTTCCTAATTATAGGAGACACATTTCAAGCGCTTAATAGACACAAATGGCTAGTGGCTACAATATTACGGCTCTAGACAGTTTGCCCAATTTTTCTTATCATATTATCTTGTGGAAAACTGTCCTTACCAATCAATTAGATTATATTATTCCACAAGGAAGAAGAGAAAGGAACTTAAACATATTAATTGGAGGTGTTTGTCAGGAATTTTGGCAAGTGTTTTCCAAATAACCTTTCTAATAAGCCTATGAGGCTGATTTCATTGTCCCTGTTTTAAATTTTTTTTGTTTTCATTTATTTCTGAGAGAGAGAGAGAGAGCATGAGCAGGGAGGGTCAGAGAGAGGGAGACATAGAATCTGAAGCAGGCCCCAGGCTCTGAGCTAGCTGTCAACACAAAGACCGACGCAGGGCTCAAACCCACAAACCATGAGATCATGAGGTGACCCGAAGTCGGACACTTAACTAACTGAGTCACCCAGGCACCCCTCATTGTCCTTTTTTTATACATTGGGAAAATGAAAGCTGAGAGTGAGAACTTGCTTTAAGTGGAGAGCATCTTTCTCTCTCCTCTTTCCAAATGAGAAGAGTATGCAAAGGGGTGCTCACCCTCAGCTTTCTATCTTCTTCTCTGTGTCTTTCTGTGCACTCCACCAAACATTCAAGAGCATTCCCAGCCTCTTCTTTTCAATACAAAGGAGGTTTTCCTTTTCCCACTCCTTGTAGAGCCTGGAGAAGACTGGTCATAGGTGAGGCCCTATGCCCAAGGAATAGACTCAGCTTCCCCACTCCCCTGTTTAAGGGCACTTGAAAGTAGTATTCCTCCTTGAAGGTAAGGAGAAAGCCACCAACCTCATAGTCACAAACTCTCCGGTGAATAATTGAGATCATTGCCCACTGTTCTATGGGAAAGACTTTGAGTTGGGTTGGCCTCTGGGGATGTGGAGACCAAGTGGACTGCAATCATTTTAAATCTTCTGCCTTCTTTAACTTGGACAATGTTCCTTCTGTTCTCCTTTGGGAAATTCAAGTTGTATATTTAAAACAAGTTTGAGGTGCCCAGACATCATCCGTGTTTATGTACTCAGTTTCTCGATAAGGTTCAAAAGGTAAATTTTTGATGACTTTGTATGTCTGAGATTACTACTTGCCCCTCCATGTCCCTATGTCTTTCATAGTAATAAAACCTTATTTTTAGCTGGGCACAGATCCCTCCCCAAAGAACTAAGACAATATTTCTCAGCTTTCCTTGTAGCTAGCCATAGTGGTGAGACTACATTTCAGCCAATGCAGTGTAAAAGGAAGTGTTGTGTGAAGTTTCCTTAAAGAAATAGTCTCAAACCTTCTTCACTGCCTTCCTCAACCATGCAGGCTGGAATGCAGAGTTGATGACTGGAATTTTAGGAGCTGTGTTGGACCATGAGGTGGAGGCCATGTGAAAAGGATAATAGATCAACAAGATAAAGGAACTTGGGTCTTTGGTATCATGGAGTGCCAAATCTGCCCCAGATATCTAAATCTATTTTCTCCTTATGTGAGGGGGATATGAACTTTTATCTTTCTCAAGGCACTGTTATTTTGCATTTTCTGTCACGTATATCTACATCCAAATCCAATACAAAATGACACATACACTTTTCTGGTAGAAGTGGGACATCTGTAACTGAAATGGCCCAGTTAATAAGGCTAAAAGTGGTTAACATTAAATGGGAGAAGTGAGGTTCCGCTTGGCCTGCTCATTATTAAGATACATCTAATCTCTAGGCTAGTCACCCACATTCATTCAGGATGTGATGTACTTCCATTAGGTCCTTAGATCAAATATTAGACCAGATAGTCTCCACAGCATTTTCCAGATTTTTTCATTTTAACATTTTTTTCCCTGCTGACATTTCTTGATTTTTTTTCTTTTGCTTCTCTCTCATCATCTTCTACCCCCCACCCCTGCCCCAACATTTCTACATTACACTTTCCAGTGTTATCCTTCACAAATAGGCAGAGTGGGACTCATTACCACGGGGAGCATTTTTCTGGTTAGAGAAGGCTGGCACAAGGATTGGACAAGGAAGAGGGAAAGGGTGGCTTTCTGGACTGTCAGAGTGATGCCTAGAATGTTGGCCTCATTCCCCCAGTCTTGGTCAATAGTGCATGAAAGTCACATGTACAAAGTACGTATGTAGGAAAGAGACTGGAAAGATGTGTCCTAATTGAAAGTGATGGTTACCCCTGAGGAATGAGATAGAAGCCACACCATAGTTTTTTCATCATATGTACTTCTGAATTATTTGCTCTTTTTTCCTTAGAGGAGCATCTCTTACCCCATAATTTGAGACATAGAAATAACAACATGTTCACAGTCAAGGGGTGGTAGTGATTGCAAAGTCACAGAAAGCATGTAATATTCAGCTGTAGCTCTGTCCAAAGGTATTAAGACCATATCCTGGAAAACCTTAGTTTCTCCTAGATCTGCCCTTGGCCTTCTAGGAAATTTTCTTCTCAGGCAATACTGGGGAGTTGTTGCTGGGTAAATAGGAACTCTGGGCCAGGCTGGAGCCGTGTGTAGATAGGATCTCCACAGACTTCTGCCCAAGTACTTATTCCAGGTACTTATGAATGAACTGACTCTCATCTAGTTATCACATTATTTTCTGAACTTTCTGAAATATCTTGATTCCCCTTATGATAGGCATTTTGCTATTTTTCCTTCTAAGAACCAATTTTTCTGTCCAGCTTCATGGTTATTGGCTTGTTATTGAATATTGCTTGCATTAGTAGACACAGATTCCCATGCATCTTTTTATTCACAGCATAGTTGGTGACCTTCCACACTGATTCTGGGCCTGGCCATGTGATGTGTTTGGTTAATGAAATAGCAACCATCTTACTGAAAAGTGCGTGTACATCTTTGCTTCCTCTTTTGGACCCTTGCACCATCAAAAAGACATGTCTCGGCTAGCCTGCTGGAGGTACGTGAGGGATACTTGGAGCAGAGCCAAGTCATCCCAACTGAGGCTACCCTAAACCAGCCAGCTGATGGCCAACCTGGTAGCAGATAGTTGATGCTTGAGCAAGTCCTGCCAAGAACAGTTGAGACTGATCAAGGATGCAGAGCTTCCTAGTGGAATCACAGGCTGATAAGAGATAAATGGTTGTTTTTTTATGACATTTTGTTTTGGGGTGGCTTATTTCGTAGCAATAGCTAATTAATTCAGTAACACGCTTACTTCCCTATATGCTCCCTCCCACCACCACTTTACCACAACCTGTTCTGCCACACTTACCATCTATGTGACTGTATAAGTTAATTTTTTCAGTGTAATAAACCACCTTTTTTTTTTTTTTTTTTTGCTTAGAACAATAACCATTTATTCATGAATACTCATGAATCTATATATGGGTCAGGTATGGGTTCTAGTGATTTGGGTGGAACTTGCCTGATCGTGGTGGGGCTTACTTATGCATCTGTGGTCAGCTGGAGGTTTGGCTGGTGTTGACTGATTTATTGTGGTGACACTGGGATGATTGGAGTTCCTCTCCACATGGTCACGCATCATCCAGCAGGCTATCTTGAGCTCATTCACATGATGGCCACAGAGCTCCAAGAGTATGCAAGAGTGACAAGTCCTAATGTAAAAGCACTTTTCAAGCCTCTGCTTATATCATGTTTGCTCTATCCCACTGTCTGAAGCAAGTCACATGGCCAAGCTCAGAGTCAGTGTGGAAAGGCAATACCAAAAGATGTAAATACAAAAAGGCATGGAGTCACTAGACAACTGATTCACATTGTGATATCAAACAATTCCTTTGGTTTTTCTGAGCCTAAGCTTCGTCTTCCAACAAATGAGGATAGTAATACTAGCCTGCTGTAAGTTGAATTGTGTCCTGCCAACAAATATAGAAGTTCTAATTCCTGATACCTGTGAATGGGACTTTATTTGGAAATAGGATCTTTGTAGATGAAATCAGGTTATGATGAAGTTATCAGGATGGGCCCTAATCCAAGTATAACTATCATTTTTATAAGAAGAGAAAAGCACCATATGAAGACAGACACAGGGAGAACACCATGGATAGATGAAGGTAGATATTGGCATGATACAGCTGTAAGCTCACAAATGCCAAGGATTCAAGGATTGACGTCCACCACGGGAGCTAGAAAGTGGCAAGGAAAAATTCCACCCAGAGTCTCAGAGGGAACATGATCCTGCCATCCCCTTGATTTTTGACTTCTAACCTCTGGAACTGTGAGGCAACACATCTCTGTTGTTTGAAGCCACCTTGTTAGTAGTGCTTTGTTACGGCAGCTCTAGGAAACTCACACAGATCCCAACTCCTCTGGCAAAGCTTTTATCGAGGGTCAGTAAGAACAGCAACTGCTGAAGGATGGACTCTAGTCCTACCAATGGTTATTCTGAGATAATGCTCATCCTATCTTATACTGAGAGGAAGCTCGTCCAGTAGGTATGAGCCCATACAGCTGAGGCAGCATCAGAGCTGCCTTGGGCCTCTGGTTTTAAAGGCCTCGCGATTTCCAAGAGAGGAAAAGGCCAGAATTGATTGTCTTGTTAGCCTCCCTCCTGGTTTCCTGTGAGCTCCCCAAGCTGCTGACAGACACCTGCCCTGGCCAGCCCTTCAGCATGCAATGGGGCATGACTGCAGGGCCTGGCATGTTTCTCTTCGCTGAAGGAGAAGCCCTGTTCTCTGACTGCTGGCCTTGTTCCCAAGTAGCTCTAACTCCGGGAACATTCCAGGAAGACGGAGACTAAATTTAATCTCCCTTACCTTGTGACTCCTATTCTGTGTCTTCCATTCAGACTCTTATTATGCAGAAAACTTGGTTCTGTGTACTGCTCGAGGCAGCAGTAGTGGCTTTTGCAACCAAACCCAGGCAGGGAAAATCTCCCCTCTCTTGTGGGAAGTTTTGCATCTCCCCAGGCATTTAATGGGGCTAGGTACATGGAAGTGCTCCCATAATGCACCACATTTCTTCCAAAATGCTCCCTGTGGCCTCCCTTCCCTCCCTTCCCTTCCGTTCCCTTCCCTTCCATTCCCTTCCCTTCCCTTTCCTTATTCATTTATATTGAGGTGTACTTGACATACAGCATTATATTAGTGTCAAATGTATAATGTAATAATTCAGTATTTGTATATAGTGCGAAATGATCACCACAGTAAGTCTAGTTAACATCCAGATTCATCTTGATATATGACAGCATGTGGTAAATGTCCTAAAGAGACACAGTGATCGGTACTCAAACAGGGAGGAGGAAAAGTGCTCTCTAATGGGTTTATGACCACCCCAAACAAGGACACTCATTTCTGTTACTGCTTCACACTTCCTGACACTGTGGTTTGATCTTGACTCACATGTCCAAATTCCTTAAAAACAGGTTTAAACCTCTCAAAATACCATACGATCTCTCCGAACTGTCAGTACACTGAGCATACTCAATGCTGAGTACTCCTAAAGCCTTAGGGGTTGAAGAGGTTCTCAAGCTTTGAAAACTTAAAGCATAGGTCAAAATGGAGAGAACGTAGAATTTGAGACAAAAGGCCCAAGTTTGAGGTTTATATTTAACACCGTGTTTCTTTGAGCAAATCACTTAACATCTCTATACCCAGATATTGCAATCATCATTATTATCTGGTGAAGAGAGTAACTGTATTCTGAGAATCCACTAAGATAAGGGATCTGAAATGCTAAATTGTATAAGAGTTATTCAGTTTAGAAAGAGAAAATTCATTCATTGATTCATCCAACTAATAACTCTTGGAACTCTATTTTTGTGCTAGGTCTTCTGGCAGATGTTGGAGATAAAGTATTGAACAATATAGCTGAACTTTCTAACCTCATCATTCTTACATTCTAGTGCAGGAAGTGGGAAATATACCAGCAAAACAACCCAACTAGACATATAACAAATCAATAGATAAAATTATGACAATTTCTAAGAAGAAGGCTAATATAATAGTGAGCCAGAGAATTACTGGGGAAAAGCCATTTGGACTGGATGTTAAGCAACATGGACAGAGTTGACATCATCTGAAATTTGAATGGTTTCATCTTCTTTGCCTGGGTAGTCTCGTGTGTGTGTGTGTGTGTGTGTGTGTGTGTGTGTGTGTTTGCTTGCTATCTTCCTATAGTGCATTCTGAATTTTGCGTAGCTCTGTTTATCTTGCTGCTTTGGTACTCTCTACTCATTGGCTCACTGGCATTTATATCTTCACAGGGGTGAGAGATACCTCTTAGACAAATGTTGAATATCATTGTTATAAAGGGGACTGTCTCTAGTCTGGTAAATAACTATTTAAAAAGCCAGCTTTTGTTGTCAAAGAAAAAAGAAATTTTAAAATTTCAAATCTTTCCTTTACATGTTAGGACCAAGTGAAATCTGAACACAAGGTTTCACAATAAACGAGAGGTAGGGAGAATTTAGTGTATACTTAAAGAGAAGTTTAGGGGCGCCTGGGTGGCTCAGTTGGTTGAGTGTCCGACTTCGGCTCACGTCATGATCTCACGGTTCGTGGGTTCGAGCCCCGCATCGGGATCTGTGCTGACAGCCAGCTCAGAGCCTGGAGCCTGCTTCACATTCTGTGTCTCCCTCTCTCTCTGACCATCCCCTGCTCATGCTGTCTCTCTCAGAAAAACAAAAACAAAAACATTAAAGAGAAGTTTAAATGAGACAGAAAGGACCAGGAAGTTTTCCACTACTGAAAGAGTGGGAGAGAGAGAAACTGAAGGAGGAGGGGTCAAATATGAATGTACTGGTTCTTTCTAATAGATGTAGAAAAAAAAAAACTTTTGAAGCATGTTTTTAGGGGACATTATTGTTGAACAGCAAACATCCATCATTGCTTAGTTTCTTATGGGTAGAATGAAGATTTTGTTAGGTGTCCATTTTTACTTCACACAGTGTGTGTGACTAGAGAAAGCGAACCCACCCCCAGTTATAGGGTGGAGTTTAGTCAAAGCAAAGATGATAATCTCAACTCTCTTCATGGAAGTTGGTTCAGAAATGCATGCTTTAGCCAATCAGCACAAGCCATTCCTCTGTCCACTCTTACTTGTTTTGAGTTGATCTAATGAAAAAGAAAAACCTCTTAATACAAAAGGGAGGTTTTCTCCCTCTCTCTTCCATTGGTGATGGAGGAAGTGGGCTCCCAGTATGATTTGCAGCCAACTTCTGAGCTATCAGGAAACCAGTTTTAGAATGAGACCAATAGTGTGGCTCTTAGAGCAAAGAGACAGAAAGAAGCCACATGCCAGCTGATTTGATATTACTGAGGTCTTCAACCAAAGAATCCTAATGATAGGCTTCCTCTTCTGTGGTATAATAATGTTCTTTCTCAGGGCACCTGGGTGGCTCAGTTAGTTAAACGTCTGACTCTTGATTTTGGCTCAGGTCATGATCTCACGGTTTATGAGTTTGAGCCCTGCATCAGGCTCTGTTTCCTTCTCAAAATAAATAAATAAACTTAAACAACAACAAAACAACAAAAAACAACAAAGCCAGCATTAAAAAATAATAATTGTATTTCTCTAATCTAATTTGAGTCAGACTTTCTGTTATTTAAAGCCAAAAGCATCTGAGATAACACAATGGGAGAAGTAACCGTACTGTTTTGGAGAAGTGCCAGAGTGGGCGGAATTATTTTTCAATTTTAATGAGCAGATCCTAAGAAAATTTCAAGATTACTAGAAGAGTCCTATGCCAACAAGAAGAGGTGAAAGCAGAATATCAAAAGGACACATGACATGACGTGGTTAATCATCAAGAAAGTATACCACCTTCTTTAGTCTGAGAATGTTTCATAAGGAATTCAGAATTCCTTATTAGTGTGGGACAGAGCAGCATGTACAGCAGTTCAAGATGTGCCTGGTGATCTGAATCAAGGGGATCCTTGTGGTAAAGGATGTGGTGATTTTGTAGTAGAGGGAAGTGGGGTGGGCCACTCAAGATAAAGTTTGAATGGGAATCATTATCATGTCCCAGAGGAGGAGCATTATCAGTAAGACCCCAAAAGGACAATTCAGCCAAGGCACACCATAAATTAACACAAGATCCATCAGGACTGGATGCACTATGACTAGAGTTTTGTCAGGTAAGGTAAGATCACTAAAATCAACAGAGAACCACAAGTAAGGAAGAATGTAAACTTCTACCTATACCCAAACCTCATATTAGAAGGGAAGATCAGATTATGAGACCCACTGAGAAAGAAGAGATATGATCTTGGTATAGCCTCTGGAATTAGAAATACTTAATCATTTACCTAAACGAGACTGCTTAATTCATTATTGTAGATTGCATCATTTGCCCTAATTCTTTGCCTGTCTGGTATCCATGTCCTTTGTCATGTGACTTCATAACTCCTCTTTCTAACAAGGTAGAGTCTAGGGCAGCATCTATTTCCACACCCCCTGGATCTGGAGTTGGCTGTATGACTCGTTTCAGTGAATAGAACAAAGCTGAAAGGTTATGTCCCAGTTCTGTGTCTAGGTCTGAAAAGGCCTTCTGTGCTTTCATTTGTTTGTACTTTTGTGTACAAGGCATGAAAAGATGCCTATGCTTAAGAGTTATGTGGAGGAAAGCTGAGTCATCCTGGTCATCCCGGCTGAAGTCATCTTAGATCACGTCTGAGAGCCAGACACCCCCAGATGTATTAGCTTTCTATTGCTGCTGTAACAAATGACCATAATTTTAGTAGCCTAAAACAACATAAATTTAATATTATAGATCTGGAGGTCAGAGGCCTAAAATGAGTACACAGAACAGCATTCCTTCTGCAGGCTCTAGAGAAGAATTTATTTCCTTGCTTTTTCCAGCTTTTAGAGGTTGCCTATGTTTTTTTGATTCATGAATGCTTGCTCCATCTTCAAAGCTAGCAGCATAACATCTCTCCTGTGTGATCTCCTGGCGATCTCCTATAAGGACCCTTGTATTTATTTATATCAGGCCCACCCAGATACTCAAAGATAATCTCTTCATCTCAAGATCCTTAACTTGACCATACCTGCAAAGTCCCCATTGCCATGTAAGGTAATACATTCACAGGTTCTGGGGATTAGGACGTGGACACCTTTGGATACCATTATTCTACCATACCAGTTATATGAGCAAGCCAGACCAAGATCAGCAGGTACAAAACAGATTGTTCCATGTTATTGGGGTTTTGAGATCCTTTGTTTGGTGGCATTATTGTGCCATTCAATAACTGATACATGGTGGCAATTGAGCTATCCTTTTTTTGAGCAAGTTTAACCTGTCATTAGTTACAATGAAATCCAAAGATCCGGTACTTGGCTAGCTTAGTAGCTGGCGTTTGTGACTCTTGATCTCAGGGTTGTGATTTTGAGCCCCATGTTGGGTGTAGAAATCACTTAAAAATAAAATCTTTAAAAACAAAATTAAAACCACAGTACAAAATGAGCACAAAACAGTAAAGAACGTTACTTTCCTTTCATTCTTTTGTTTTTCTTTTTGTCTTTTTTCTCTCTCTCTTTTTCTACTTTTTCATTATGAGAAAAAGAGCATGTGGAAAAACAAAATCATAGAAAAGAATTAAAAGGCATTTGCAATCCTACCATTTTGAGATCATTACTATCAATATTGTGGTGCATATCTATCCAGAATTTTTCAAATATTCAATACTTGAAAATTCTACTCTGTGATGTTCAATGGAAGTTTGACTTGACTCAGGAAACCTCTCCCTCCATCTCAAACACCTAGAAATGCCAGAACAAATGTACCAGAAAATAACAACACAAGTGAGAGAAGGTCTGAGTTACTACATTACAAAGTCTTGTAATACCCGGAAGAAGGAAGAACAAAGATGAAGATTAACTTGAGATTTAAGAATACATCTTAAATCTTTCAGGCCAACCTCTAAAATAGTGGAAATAAAATGTGGCATCTCAACCAATGGAAGAAGCTGAAGGAGATGGATCCAACAAAATTCAGGTACAGGGAGAAGAAACAAAGAAAAATCTCCCAAATGGAATGCACAAAATAATATGGCAGAGAGAAGTCCAAACAGATCAGTAATTATAATAATACAAAGAGATTATATACAGGTAGAGGCAATCAAATTGGTTTTTAAAAATCCATATTTGCTACTTCCCAGAGATGTATTTAAAATAATAAGACTCAGAAAGGCTGGAAACAAGGAGATGGAAAAGGCATTTGATATATCAGGAAAATGCTGAAGAATGCTGGCCTTGCACACGGAAGAGATATGAACACAGTCACATACAAGCTGCAGCACTGTTTGTAGTAGAGAAAATATGGAAATAACCCAAATATCTGTGAAAAATGGAATGGGTAAATAGATTTTGTATTCACATGATACAATGCTACACAGCAGTTACAGTGAATGAACTAGAATCATATGAATCAACATAGACAGATATTTTAAATGTTGGATGGAAAAAGAAATAGAAAAATATTACATTCAGTCTGATAACATTTATCCATATGAAAAAGCAACTCTATATATTTCTTATATGTATGTGGCAAAAATATAAAAATTGGGACTGGGAGATATACATCATATCAATGACAGTTTGAAAGGGGAAAAGACGAGATAAATAGAATAAACAAGACTTTAGCTTTATATTCTAGCTATTTTAATTAAAAATTCTGAAGAACAGGGGCGCCCGGGTGGCTTAGTCGGTTCAGCGTCCGACTTTCGCTCAGGTCATGATCTCACGGTTCGTGGGTTCGAGCCCCACGTCGGGCTCTGTGCTGGCTGCCAGCTCAGAGCCTGGAGCCTGTTTCAGAGTCTGTCGCTCCCTCTCTCTCTGACCCTCCCCACTCATGCTGTCTCTCTCTCCTCGAAATAAATAAATAAAAAAAACATTAAAAAAAAATAAAATAAAATAAACTGAGGTCACTACCGTCGCATGTTTAAAAAAAAAATTCTGAAGAACATATAATTAATTAATGTTTGTTTCATCATTCCATCTAATTTGCTGTAGTTTTAAAAACATCTCAAGGTACAGTTCCTTAAATAGAGTGAGAGATATTTTCTCTAAGGCTTTGTTCAGTACCAAAGTTCTGATTCAACTATCATATCTAATATACAAAGGAAAGTAAGAAAAAAAGAGAAAATCGTAGTGCTTTGGAATATATAAGCAAATATTAAGCATTATTTACTATAGGTAAAAAGGGAAAACCCTAAACGTCTCAAAATAATAAAGATGGTACATACCTTTAAGGGCAGTATTGAACAGCTATTAAATTCATGTTCTTAAAAAATACTTCATGACATGACAAAATGTTCACAATAAACTGTTAAATTAGTTACGTGGAGTTCAAAACTGCATATACATATGTATTTACATATTCATACATAAAATTGAACTGCTCCATGGCTGCTGGCATTATGGGTAACATTAGCTATATTTTCCACAACAGGTAGTATTACATGCATTACTTTTAAGTTAAAAAAATTATTAAAGGAAGCTAGTTTCATTAAAATCATAATTTTTTGTAACTAAGTGACAAGTGTAAATACATTGGCTCATTAGAAATGAAGCAGATTATAGTGTTATTTAGCTAATTTCTGCCTCTCTGTTTCCCACCTCAGGGCCCATTTGTTGTGAATTCAGGACAGAGAGAAAGATCAATAGGCTGATTGCGACAGTTGATGAAGCCAAATGTGGCAGGCACAGTCCATACTGCACTCAGCCCTATCACCCTGAGAATAAGGGGATGGGCCAATAGAGACATTTTTATCTGATAGAGATTTAGATTCTTTCTAAGACTGAGACATCCTGATCTCACAGAGCATTGTCATCCATACCACTGGGCAGCACAGCATTTGCCTCAAGGAACCTGGATAAGAACCTGATTGCTTCTGACCTTGGAATAGGCTTTTCCCATGGATGGTCTTCTTCTCTGGTTTATATCCCACCCCACTCTGTATTTTGATATTGAAACAAAGAATTCTATTTTTTCATGTGGAGTGCTATTTCTTTTCTTTTTAATACAAGAGAAGCAAGCTTGCTGAGTCTGATCACTTCTTAACAGTCTTCAAAAACTAACCTGGAGTGCTGAGGGCCTAGGAATTACCACGTTGGAGGTCTCTGTGAAGTACAGATTTAGGTGGCCAACATATTTCAGACAATAACTCAAATGAGCATCCATGCCGACAACTTTGCTCCTTCTCAGAGCAAGGACAGCCTCTGAAACCAGTGAAAACATAGATGGAAGAAGAAAGGACACCTGTCCTCTGGCACACAGATGGCAAACACTAAATGGTTTGCTCCACTGTCACTGATAGCATGACTGAATTAGTAGATAACAAACAGCATGAAAGTGTCTTCAGTCTAATAAACTCAAAAGAAAGAAGAAAGAACAAAGAAAGGAAAGAAAGAAAGAGAGAGAGAGAAGGAAGGAAGGAAGGAAGGAAGGAAGGAAGGAAGGAAGGAAGGAAGGAAGAAAGAAGCTGCACCTGGTACCACAATGTCACTTGGAACCTAGCCTCCGTTTAGTAACAGTAATTGAATCACTGAGAATGTTTTCTTGTCCCAGGCTTATCGCTAGGACTGGTTCTTTAAAAACTATGGGCATTTCTTTTCTTCATGATCTGAATTTCCTTGCTTTTATTGTACACAGAAGACTGAGATGAGACAAAGCTTGGTTGAACTATTGCACTTTCTACTGCTGCAGCTTGGGGTGGAGATTAGACTTTATGCCCAGGAACTGTGGAAAGGGGCAGCGGTTTAGGGCCCTGCTTCTGCCTGTCAGCCAAGGAAGTCTGTGGATACCTACCAGATTGCTCATTTGGTTGGTATCCTTGATTGGACCAGCAGCATACACCCCAGGGCTCTGCCAGTTCCCAAGAGAAGACCTATTTACCACACACTTTGTTTTGCTGACTGCAATATTCTTGTTAGAAGATGTTTAGTCCTTTTCCATAAACACTGAAATCATCTTCCTAGTAGAGCCTGCATATCCCTTATGGAAACACATGGATCCTACTTCTAGTTCCTCGCAACATGCTGAACTGCTGAGTAGAAGTTACTGAGACTTTATCTTTTGACACAGATGTATGTGGTAAAAAGAGCAACCACAAAGCAGCCACCCAGAGACTGTTGAGTAGGGAACAATCTTTCTTTCTGTGGCAGAAACATATATAAGAAGACAATTATGGGATATATGTGTGTATCTGTGTAATTTTTGGTAAATAGCAATGATAAAGTCTATAGGGGTTACAATGGAGTCCGGTGTAAGTAAAAAACAATAATCAAGGAATAAGAGATTCACAAAAGAGTCCAATCTTCAGACAGTGCAAAGATGTCACCATCAGCCACTCTACCATTTGTCTAGTTAAATAATGGGGAGTAGATGTGGGAGGAAAGCCATTGCACAAACCTACTTCCATAATACTGTTTTAAAACTTCCATGAAGTTCTGGGGCGCTGGGGTGGCTCAGTTAGTTAAGCTTTCAGCTTCAGCTCAGGTCATGATCTCATAGTTCTTTGGTTCAAGCCCCATGTCAGGCTTTATGTGGACAGCTCAGAGTCTGGAGACTACTTCAGATTCTGTGTCTCCCTCACTCACGCTCTGTCTCTCTTTCTCTCTCAAAAATAAACATTAAAAAATTAAAGAAAACTTCCATGAGTTTCAAGAAATTAAACAATATACTTGATCTGGCCTTTGGACTATGTATTTCCCACTCCAGAGCCAGACCTAGCCTGATTAATCATTTGCTAATACAACCCAAATACAATTGGACTCTGTTGTGGACCTCTCTTGGCCTGGAGGAGGTAGGAGTGTGGCTTCTGATGCCTTGAAGACTAATGTAAATCTTTACTATGAGTTTCCTTAAAGATGTAATATAGGGGCTGCTCACAGTGAGTGGTCCAGAAACTATTGGTAATATCCTCTCCAGGTACCGCTCTCCAATGTCTTCCAGAAAGAACACCTGCTAAACTTTGTCCCTCCCTTTCCATACATCCCTTTCAGTAACACGTGGCTTCCATTCCCTCATTTCAGACTCTCTGTTATGTCTGCTCACTGTGCTGGATGTGAGAATTCCTGGCATATTATACTTTATAGCACTATTGTTCTTTGGAGAATTGTCCCCTTTTCCATTCCCAACTTTAAGTGAAATTCCAGTAAATCAAATTCTTTTACTATGGTAAAAGACAGAACTTTCTACCTCCAAAGGGTGGACTATATTTAAGCTTGTTTCTAAAGAATACGCTTATGGAAGAAGAAGGAAATGACTTGATAGTGGAGAACTCTGGCGAACACTACCTTAGCCAGGTGATTAAGGTTAACATCATCAGTAATAAGTCATATTGATTGTAAGGGCCCTTGATAGGATGTGTTTTAAAAATTCCACTTTGCCTCTGTGGTCATCCTCTGTAAACCCATAACCCATATATAACCATGGAAAACCAAAACAAAACAAATGGAAAGATATTCTACAAAATACTTGACCAGTACTCTTCAAACCCGTCAAGTTCATCCCAAAAAAGCAGAGTCTGAGAAAGTGTCATAATCCAGAGAGGACATGAAAACTAAATGAAAATGCCATCCTATTGGGATCTTGGAACAGAAAAAGATTATTAAGGAAACACCAATGAAATCGGAATGAAATATGGGGGTCAGGGGCTTTATTTTGTCTTTATTTTTATATTAAGAAAAGGATGACCAGTCTTTTGATCTGGACCAGGTGTGTAGTGAAAGCAAAACTTTAACTGTCATGCCAGGGGACGTAATGACTCTTAATTAAATTTGCCCCAGATAAATTCCCAGTTTTTATGTGGTCTTGGCTTGCCAAATTATTACATTTAAAAAAAAAAACTCAACAAAGTTAGTAGCCAAACGTTATCAAAATAAAAGGTAGAGCAAACTATACTTGCATATCTGGAAGTAAAACAAAAGAGATCCAATTTCTAACAGCACAACAGGAAGGAAGGAAGGAAGGAGGGAGGGAAGGAAGGAAGGAAGGAAGGAAGGAAGGAAGGAAGGAAGGAAGGAAGGAAGAAGAAGGAAGGAGGAGGAAGGAAGGAAGGAAGGAAGGAAGGAAGGAAGAGAGAGAGAGAGGGAGAGAGAGAGAGAGAGAGAGAAGAAAGAAAGAAAGAAAGAAAGAAAGAAAGAAAGAAAGAAAGAAAGAAAGAAAGAAAGAAAGAAAGAAAGAAAGAAAGAAAGAAAGAAAGAAAGAAAGAAAGAAAGAAAGAAAGAAAGAAAGAAAGAAAGAAAGAAAGAAAGAAAGAAAGAAAGAAAAAGGAAAAAAAGCCTTTCTTCTCTCTAATTTTCATATAACCTTTAGCTTTTCTGGACGTTCTCATTCTCTAAATCCTTTTCTTTTTGTTCCCTACTTCTGCTTTTTCTGAAACCCCACCACACATTTTTCTCTTGCTTCTTCCAAACTTGCCCATTTTCCAGACTCAACTGTCACTGAAAGCCTGGGCTTCTACCCAGCAAAGACAGAGCTCTCCGGAGGAGAGGAGACAAAGCTGAGTAGTAGTCAAAGAGAAAATTCTCCTCAGCAGGGGTAGGAAGGGAATGAGGGTAGGCTGACAATTCCATAAATTAATATGAATTGCTCCCATCACAAATATAAACAGTAGGCTTTAATATACAGACCAGCATTAGGAGAACCATAACAGTGAATGGAGATGAAAAGTATATCCAGAGGAAGAATTAGGATGGTCTTGGTTCAGAACAGTCTCAGACCTGTCATTTAAATGGTAAATTCTATGCCTTATGCGGAGAGAGTCCATGTCTGCCCTATTTTCCGTTGTGTCCCAGTCCCAGTATATTTGATGGGTGACCTTGAGAATAAGAGTATCCATTTCTTTCATTGTAAGGCAGCAAATGGAGACAATGTCTGCCTTAGTTACTTCACAGAGATTTTGCCAGGAGTCAAGCGTACCTGCACCATGTGGGAAATAACTGAAAAAGAAGTATAGTAGGGGCGCCTGGGTGGCTTAGTCAGTTAAGCGTCCGACTTTCGCTTAGGTCATGATCTCGTGGTTCGTGGGTTCGAGCCCCGCGTCGGGCTCTGTGCTGACTGCCAGCTCAGAGCCTGGAGCCTGTTTCAGGGTCTGTGTCTCCCTCTCTCTCTGACCCTCCCCTGCTCACGCTGTCTCTCTCTCTCTCCTAGAAATAAATGAAAATATTAAAAAAAGAAAAAAGTGTCGTAAACAAAACATCAGTGTGGACATAGCATCAATGTGAAGGCCAGAATAATCCTCCATCATCAGAGGGGGCTTAAAGGAACCCACTGGCTGCCCATCAATTGGGAAAGGTTGGGTCAAAACATCTCTGAGTTTTCACTGGCTCACTGCCATGTGACTTTGTAACGCCTCCTGTCAAAAGTGGAGTTGTGACTTGCTTTGAAAAATAGAATGTGATGGAATGAATGCCAATGTGCAAGTTCTGAGCCCAGATCTCAAGATGCCTTGTGTGATTTTCCTCTTTGCTCTCATTCTTGGAAGCCTGCCTCCACCACGTGAATAAGCCCAGGCTAGGCTGCTGAAGGATGAGAAACACAAGGCCTGGTCACCCCTATGGCCCCAGCCAACAGCCGGCTCCATTCAGAAACAAAGCCACTTAGCTAGAAGAGAAACTGACTGCAGATGCAGAAGTGAGCCCAGCTGAGACCAGAACAGTCCAGCCGACTCTCACTCAAAAGGCTGACCTGCAGATGAATGAGTCAGGTAAATCATGTTTTTAAGCTACCAAGGTTAGGGATGGTCTGTTCTACCATGATTGCTAACTGATACAACTTCCAAATAGAAAATTCAGTGAGTCGATTACTCTTCTCTCACTTCTACCTTCAGACAGAGAGCACATTTTCCAGGAAGGTGCCCCTGACCCAGAAAACATCCAATGCCTTGTCTTGATGGTCTATTGACTGCTGTTTTTGGCCATATAACTTTGTGTATCACTATCACGTTGGCTAATTTTAAAAAGCTCTAATGGACATGGTTAAAATTTAGTTCACACATTATAGCTCAGACCTATTTATTTCGGCCTCAAGCTTTTTCTTTTATTCTTTTTTTTTTTTTCAAATGTTTTTTATTTATTTCTAGGAGAGAGAGAGACAGCGTGAGCAGGGGAGGGTCAGAGAGAGAGGGAGTCACAGACTGAACAGGCTCCAGGCTCTGAGCTGGCAGTCAGCACAGAGCCCGACGCGGGGCTCGAACCCACGAACCGCGAGATCATGACCCAAGCGAAAGTCGGACGCTTAACTGACTAAGCCACCCAGGCGCCCCTCAAGCTTTTTCTTATTAAGAGTGAGATACTCATGATTCTTGACGTGCATGAAAGAAAACAATGGACCGGGACGCGTCTGTCCTTGGTTTCAGCACCCCTCTCTTTTGAGAGCTACCACCCTTGAAGGTGGATGGCTTCGTCTTGTTGTTTTTAGGTACTGGGGACCATTTACCGTGAATATGCAAGCTCGTTTATTTATGACCCTTCAGATCACAACTCTGTTCTCTGCATTTCAAGGTAATATCTAGTTATGTAACAGATTAATTCTGCTGTGATATGGCACATCATAGAAAACTCAGCTCAAATTGGCTTCAGTGAAAAGGGGAATTTATTTGTTTCTGTTCCTGAAGAGTATCTGGCTTCAGGAATGGTTTTTATTAGGTTTCAGTCTTTCTCACCACATCAATAATCTCTCTTTTCTTCTGTGTTGCTTAATTTACAGGCAGGCTTTCTCCCTGTGGTGACAAAAATGGCTGCCATGAGCCCAAGACTCCTCTGTTTTCAGCTAAATAATCACAGCCCAAAGAAACCATCCCTTTCTATTTCAGCGAAGTCTTGAGGCTGATTCTCATTGGACCTCTTTGGGTCACATGTCATACTTGCACCACTGAACTTTCCACAGGGGAATGGACCAGGCTAACTGGTCAAACTGGTGACCTCTTATCCCCCAGAAACACATGATGTGGGAGGTGATCCATCAACTCATGTGGCTCAAGAGAGAGCCGGGGGGCCGGGGGGAGGGTGGCTCCAGAGTAACACCAGGTACTGTTATTAGAAAGGAGGACAGTTTTCGGCAGACAAAACCAGCAGTTAGAATTACAACAGTGGATTTCAATCTCACAGTGCGCTGTAGTCACCTGGGGGAATGTTCATACAAGACCGCCGCAAGTAGTGATTTGCTTGGTCCCAGGTGTGGCCTGGACATCAGTAGTAGTTTATTTTATTAAAAAGTAACTTTTTTTTATGTCTTTATTTTATTTTGAGAGACAGAGAGCAAGTGGGGGAGGGGCAGAGAGAGGGAGACACAGAATCTGAAACAGGCTCCAGGCTCTGAGCTGTCAGCACAGAGCCCGATGCTGGGCTCAAACCCACGGACTGTGAGATCATGACCTGAGCCCAAGCCGGACACTTAACTGACTGAGCCACCCAGGCACCGGTAGTAGTTTAAACTCTCCAGATCATTCTAACAAATAGCTAAGTCAAAGAATTGCTGCAGTAGGGTGAGTAAGAGCTAATTAAGCCTTAACCCTGGGGAATGCCTTGAAGTGCTATTGGTCACTCTAAAGGACTGCATCTCTCAGGGTAGAGTTTTCAACACTGGAGAAAGGCATGGGTCAGTGTGGTGCAGTAGATATGGGAGTGAACTGGGGTAGGCAGACAGGAAGCTCTGATTGCCCCCAATTCAAACTATATTAGCAACCATCTGCTGTGTACACAAGCTGCCAGCCATGATGACAAAAATTAAATTCTGAGAAACCTTTTGCTCCCCAAAGCCAAGGAACCCATTTAATGACACCTCCAATTACAGAATGACAACTACAATGTTAGCTACCCTGTCAGATCCCACTACACCCATGGTCAAGTGTAGAGACCCTTGGGGGGGGGGGGTCCCTGGCATCATTCAACCTGTTACGTCCATGCCTGACTCCCCTGCCCCCCATCAGAGGGGGGTGGAACAGCCATCGCATCCTTGCTTCTGCAGAGTGCTTTCTCCCAGCTGGTTGGAGGAGGCAGATTCTCCTCATCTTTCTAGTGAGGAAAAGTTCTGGCCAATCACAAGAAGCCAACTCGAGACTGCAAATGTGGGGATGAGATGGCAAAATCTGTTTTTGGAGCTGCAAGAGACACTCCTTTCCTTGCGCAGAGCTGCCCCAGAAAGCTTGTTTGTCAGGTGGGAGCTGGCAGCTGTTCACCACCCCGCCCTGGGGTGGGGGTTTCAGAGGCTTCTGGCTGCCTGGGTACCTGCACCCAGAATTCCACATGTGCCTTTACAGGGTCCAGGCCCTGAACACATTACAATGTGGGGCTTCCCCCAGAACTTCTGTTTTGGAGAAACCAGGAGTGGAGAATGCTCAGGGATTGGCAGTGGAGTGCAGTAAGCAAGGTAATGGATTGACAAAACAAGCCCCTAACACATGGATTCCTGTTCCATCTTCCTCTACTTAGATGACAAGGCCTCCCTGAACCTCAGTTTCCTTATCTGTAAAATGGGAGGCTGGGTTTGAGAATCCCCCAGACTCTGCAGACTCTGAGGTTATGATGGGAGGGACCACCAACCTACTTTGCTTTTGGGGCAACTAATGGTGTAAAGCTAGTGGAGTGTGTATGGTCCCTGCCATTTTAAAGAGTGAGACAGCCCCTTTCCTCCCCATCCTTTCCTTTCCTCTTTGTTCTTTTCTTCCCCTCTGAACATCATCACTATCCTTCTAGGAGCAAAAACACTGCGGATGATGCCCCAAGTGAGGGGCCGCTAAGCCAAGTCTTCGCATATACCCACGGCTTTAATTCCTGTATCACGCAGGGAGATGGTTTGCACTTTTGCAGACATGGAGGCTCTAGTCTCTGTTCTTCTCTCCTGCCCCGACTCCCTCCTCCCCCCTCCCTCTCCCTTCCCTCCTCTGCTGTTTACTGATCCCCCAAGTCGTGATGACGTGCCAAGCACGGTGCCAAGTGCGAGGGCCCCCGAATTCATCAGGGGGCGGATTAGAAAGCTCTGCCCTGACCGAGTCTCCTGGGGCAGATGTGGAAATAAACAAACAGTGACTGTACAGCGACAATACAGGGCCCCGAGGGCTCCCGCGGAAATGAGCACCGGCTCTTCGGAAAGCCCACAGGAGGACCCCTGGCCCAGCGGATGCCTCGCCGGCTCCCCTCGCCTCCCAAACAGATCGCAGGGGTGCTGGGGAGGCGCGGCCCCAGCCCCGCCCGCCGCCAGCCCAGCCTGTGCCGCAGTGAGTCCGGAACCCCGCCTCCCGGCCTGCTCCCCGCGAACGAATCACCGCCACCCAAGTCACTGCGGCACAGCCCGCCTGAGCCGTCCCGCCCACGCCCTCGCGGGGTTCCCGCCCCTCCCCCCGCACCCCCCCTCCCCCGGGGCCCTGCTAGCGCCTCGCCTCCCGCGCCCTCGCCTTCTGCTCGCCCGGGGGAGCTGGCTCCCCGACCTTGCGTCCGCAGCCCCAGCCGCGGCTGCTGGAGGAAGGCCGAGGGGGTGCGGGTGGCTGCCCTGCTGGAGGGGGGCGCTCGCAGAGCTGCAGTGCTCCTTTGCATCAGGAAGGCTGCCCGGGGAAAGGGGAGAAACCGAAATGGTGAAATGACTCAGGATTCTCGAAGGAGCTAAGCACAGCGAGTGCGGAGGGTTCGCTCCAGAAGGAGGGCTGGGACCAGAGGGGCCTTGCCGGTCTCTTGAGTGTCATACGCAGGGGGCTCTGCCCCAACCCTGAGGTCGAATTTCTGTGGGAGAGTAGAAGTGCAGTAATAATGTATAGCTCTAAAAATATCAAACTGATGTATTCGGATGAATTCACACCAAGCAGGTGACCCAGAAAAAAGAAATAAGATCTGAAAGTCTTGAGCATCCGCAGAATAATCGCTCTGTTGGGTCAAGGCCCAGTGCCTTAAGCCTCCTGGTCTTTCCAGATGACTTTTTGGGAAGAACGGCTGGTGGCGGGATGGAAGTGAAAAGCAGCAAATAGAGTCATTTGGGTCTGAAACCACTTAAAGGGTCCTTCTCTGAAAATCCACCCTGATGTTGGGAGGGGGACTGGAGGTCGGGTCACCAGGTTTTAAAGGACCTCCTGCTGTGTCTGGACTCTGTCTTTCCCTAGTCACTGGCAAGCTAATGGCAGGGGAATGGCGCAGCCTTGGGCCACCAGGATGAAAGACCTACCTCAGGTCTAGATGTGCGTCACCAAGATGGGCTGTGACTTGCTCAGCAAAGTATGTAAGAGGATCTCAGCTCATAGAGGGGCGGTGGGAAGCCTACTTTGTTTCCCTAATCACTACCAGCTTGCTTCCAGATAAGGAAAAGGCTGACCTGCCTTCATAGAGCAGCCAAAGTTATGTTCCTGGAAACCAAGTTGGATCATAATGCCACCACCTCAGATGCCACCAGTGGCTTCCCATCCCAAGTTATCACCAACCCTAAAGGTCCCTCCATGATGGCGGTTACCTCTCACCTCCTCCTTTTCCACTCTCTTTCCTTCCTCCCTCTGCTCCAGCTACACTGCCTCACTCTCTGTTCTTTGAATGCACTAGGCTCCCCCTACCTCAGGGCCTTCCCACATGCTGTGCCCTTCACCAACAATTCTTTTCCCCCAGGTATTTATCGAAAAAGACCACCTATCCAAAATAGTGTCCTGTGCACAGCACCTCTGCTCTCCATCTCTGCAAGTTTCCTTACTGTCTTCCTGTCCTCCTTATATGCTTATTTATTTATCATCAATCTCCCCTAGTATGTGGGTTCCGTGAGGGCAAGAACTTTGTCTTGTGGACTGTTCTAATTCCTAGTGCCTGACACATTGTAGGTGCTCAGTAATTATTTGTGGAAAGAATGAGGTTGGAATAGGTCAAGGAATTTGCTTGACACAGTTAGTGGAACAGCTAGGAGCTGAACCCTCATCACCTCCTCCTGACCTAGAACTTTTTGACTCTCTTATGCTTAAGCCGGTTATTTGGAAATGACCTCAAAGTGGAATCAGATTGGACAGTGGCTGCTAAGCGAGCTGGATACCTTCTTAAGATGGGGTTTTTCAGGTCTTCCAAACGTTCCATCGCTCTGTAATGTAAATGTCTATAAAGGTATGTTCCAGTAGATATTGAGCGGTTTGTGATGTGGTGCCAACCTTGGGTTTCCCCTGACATTTCTTCTTTAGTCCACCTTTGAAGGTATGGCTGAAAGCTGAGGTTTGTAGAGTTTAGGGCTTTTGTACTGAAGTTCATCATACCCACTAAGGCTGGAGCTATTTTTTGGAAGAGTGAATCCTGCTAACTGAGCCCAGAATCATAAGATCTGTATCAATGTGATGGAATATCACTGACAGTCATTTGGGCAATTATGGGCTTTCTAAGTGAATCAGTCTTCTTGTGGCCATTTTTTTTTTTTGAGCCATAACAACTATTTTCTTAGCAATTATCTATTTTTCTCTTCTAAGTTTGAAAATTATAAAGGATGTCCAAGAGTTTCAGCAGTGCTACTACTTTTTAAAATAGCACAATTCAAAGAAGTAACTTCCAGAGTTGGAGACAGGAAAACTGGGTTTCCATCTTGTCTGCTCTCTACACCAGCTCTGTGACCCTCTTTGTATTCCAAGTCGTCATTTGAACGGGTGGGGTTGTGCTATCCACCTGAGAGCACTGTGGTAAGGGTCAGAGGAGTGAGTGTACAATAAAGTGTTTTGTAAGCAGTACAACACTGGGTAGAACACTCTGCCCTGCATGATGCTGTTAGAAAGAATATTAAAAAGAAAACTAAGAATTAAAGTCTAGCCTAGCTGCAGACAGGGTGAGGGCTATACAAAATATAGTGCCTTGGGGCACATTAAAAATGGGGCTGAGAACTCAAATGGAAAATCTGCAGATATCAAGAGTCAAGTCTGAAATAAGCACTGTGCCAGAGACTGGGGGGGAGTGTGGGGAGTGTGATCAGTGAACAAATTTGGAGATTTGTGATGGCTGAATCATAGAGCTGGAACCAGTGGGAGTTGGAGGGAGCAGACAAATGGATGACTTTTGATCAAACAGAGATGGAACAGAGTGGAAAGATGGAAGGTTGGGCCGGGCAGATGCAAGTTCCTATCTTCTCCCCTTCTTTCATTTGGCAAATATTGTTGAGTGCTGTCCAGGTGTGAGGCATAGTTTTTCCATCATCTCCGGGAAACTGTCCTCAGATAACTGATGATTAGCCAAGTCTTTCTTCTGTAAGCAGGCTGGTATTGATACACCCTCCCCCAACCACTCCAGCTTGGAATAGCTGTTGAAAGAATAGAGGATTTGAAGGTCTTAAACACCTAGAAGAGCATATAACTTTCTATAGATGGAAGTCTGCTGCAGACGAATTGGATATTATGATGCATCCAACAAAACTAAGCTGGCCGAATCAGACCAAATAAATATCCAATCTTACCCTTGATTTATCTATTTATTCATTACCTATACTATATTTTCTACCAGTTGCCTGCCTCTGTGTTGTCTGTTTTAGTCAATAAGCCACTAGGGGATGGACAGTCTGTCTTCCTAAAACATTCAGCACGAGGTCACCATGTAAAGAAGTTTATGGGAAATATTGTCTAAAGACCATGTGTTTTCTCTAACATGCTAATTATAAAATAGCCTTCAAATGTCCAGAGTTTTTAATCATTCAAATAAACATTTATTTGGTTCTTACAGTGTTCTCTTTTGTGGGAGTAACTTCACCTACCTTGTTTTTACTACCATCGGGCTCCTTAATAATAGTTTTTAATAATCCTAAAATGATACAATCCTGATATTGAAACTCTTACTAATCTAAGAGTTAAGCAGTGGCAGATTCACTGCCTAGAAAAAAACCAGAGAGAAAGATAACAAAGGGCAGGCCTTCTTTGGATGGAATTGGAAGTGGGAAGATGAAAGAGAAGTAACAGATCAGTTGGTTATTGCTATATAACAAATCAGCCCGGAACTAAGTAGTTTCAGACAATTTTTTTTCTTGCTTATGTGTCACTGGTTGGATGGAAGTTGGTTGGTCTAGGCTGCGTTTCAGATGGACTCAGCTTAAAGCTGCAGATTGGGTCTATATTTGTACACATGTCTTTTTCCTTGGCTCAGTTAGCAGCTTTGGGCAGGTAATAGGAATACAAGAGGGCAAACCCAACTACACAAGTTCATTTCAAGGCTTTGCTTGCATCATGCTTGCTAACATTTCATTGGGTGAAGCAAATCATATTGCCACATCCATCACCAGAGTAGCAGGGAACTGTATTTTGCCTCTAGCTGGAGGAAATGTAAAAGGTCCTGGGGACAAGGAGAGGTGAAGCACTAGTATCATTAATGCATAATTAGAATCTAATTTCTGTATTTGGAATGTTTCCAGAATATGGGAATATTGCTTTATTCCACCCCCTGATGTTCTAACTCATTAAAGCAGTTAATCCATGGATTAGGCTGTTCTAGCAGCAGTTGGAATTCTTCCCCAGTGAAGGCTCTTTTGGCTGTTGATTCGTTGGCAAATGCTAGCTCAGATGGATCACTAGACATAGAATCAAAAAGTCTTGGGTTCAAGTCCCAGTGGCACCACTTACCATCTGCACATCCCAAAATGATCATTTAACCTCACTGAGCCTCCATTTCCTCATCTGTAAAATGAGGATAAGAATTCATGCTCAATTTATCTCATAAGATTGCTATAAAGATCCAATCAAATGAGATCATAAGTATGAAACTGTTCTGTAAACTGGAAATAACTTCACTTACAAGTATTATTGTGGGGCAAAGAGATCAGAACCTTCTTCTGGGTACTGTTTGTGTTAGAGATTTCTAGAAGTCCTTCTTCTTAACCAGTTTCACTGATGGTACATTACTGTTGCGCCCTCAGGCCTAGTTGCTGGGACAGCCAGACTGAAGCATGAGTACTTTGAGCTGATGATGGGATAGTCAAGGTTGACTTCTCAGGGAAGGGCCACAGAAAGAGGGTAAAGTCAAGGAGAAATCAGCCCACTTCTTGTTCTATTGAATGTTAATTCTGCCATAACTGGCCTTTTTGGGGTCTCATGGCATGAAAATCTGAAATCCATGTCCTTTGTTGCAATTTTGACTTTTCTCTTCCTGGTTATTTTCCAGTGTTTTCTCTGAAGTTTGGAACATACCTTGGAGGTCAATACCACAAATATGAAATAATGCACAGTTTTGGAAAGTGTCTTGTACTTTCTTTTGCTTGGCTTTCATTTCAGTTATAAAATTCTTGATTTTCATGAATCCACCAAAAAACACATACTTATTTAACAACCTTAGCAGCCTAAATTATACATATTCATATCTGGAATACCATCTGTTCTATCTCTTGGAGTGAGTTGGTTCCTAGGTGTGTGCCATCAGCCTCATCCAGGAGGTGGCCTGGTGAGTCCATATGGCTTCTGGCATTTTCCTGGCCACACCAATACCTGGGCTCAGGCCCAGGAAGTGGTTTGGGATTAGGGATAAGTAACAAACCAAATGGACTAAGGTTGGATCTGCAGTATAATTTGTCTTTTCAGGCTGTTTCTGAAGAGAGAAGGAAAAGTCATGTGATTTTTTTCTTGTGACATCCTGTGACAGAACTCACCATGTGGGAGGGTTCCTCTCCAGGGTAACTATTTAGGCAAGGCCACTAAATGCAGTGGTATAATCTCAGGTTCTCTAAGAAGAAATGCCCCACACCACATCTAGGGTAGGTTATAGGGTGGAAATGTGAGCAGGTGAAACAAAAACTCAGTTAAACCAAAATTAATGAAAGTGATCTGATGGAGGTACAGTGTATGGAACAAGATTCCTTAGTTCTATCCCCAATTTTGTCCCCAGCTAGCTATGAAGTCTTGAATAAAGCATTTCACTGATCTCTGCCTCAGTTTCCTCAACTGTGACAGGAGAGAACTGGCCCTTAAAATCCCATCCAGCTTTGTCATCTAAGACTTTTATGCCTTCCCTGTCCTTACTGGTAAAATGAGGAGTTTGTGCTATGTTACCTGGAAGGTGCTGACTCCTTTGTCCCAGGATTGTACTTTCTAATAGGAGTGAAATGGAATTACACTGGGCTCAATGCAAGCCCTGTTGGCCATATGTGCTCTCTGGCAAGAATTTAATATTGGACGATGGAAAGGAACACAAAAGAGAAGTGGACCTTTTTCCATTGGCATTAAAATGAATGTTTTGTTTAAAATATCCCAAATAAAAATAAAACAAAGAAGGCTGAATTTTAACACTTGTCATGTAAATAATGGACAATAATAACCCATTAGTGAGACGAGTCAGAAAATATACTATTTAAAAGTGCTTTTTTCACCTGACAGGTACTGTTAGGAGTGTAAATGCATGTTTTTGGCAAAGCCCCATGCCTGGTGATGTTTTTCTTAGCATGGAGAGTTTGGGGAACTGGAAGAGAGACTGTGCAGGGAGAGAGGAGTATATCCAGAGATTAAGCATTTGTGTGTTGCTCATTTTTTAGGACCACCAGATTAATAACCTCAGTGACCATGTTCTTCCAACAAAGAATCTAGACAGGTTACGGCCACTGCTGGAGACTGAGGATTAATGACCAGCCTCCACACCTTGGCTGTTCATGCTTTTACTTCTCTTTCTGAAATCTTCCATCTAGTACATCACCTTCTGTTTGGCTGGCACTGACAGAAAAAAATGCATCGTTTTACTGGGTTTTGAATTCATAGCTTCTTTCTAGGCTGAGTCTCTGTCAAAATGGTCTGTGTATATATCAGTCTATTTGGGGGTGGAAAGAGGAAAACTGTGTAAGCCAAGCAATTTGTGGGGTGCATTTTTAAAGTTATAAGTAGATGTTACTTTTTATAAATTCCCGTAGACCACTCTAGCTTTGGTTTGCTGCTCTGTTAAACAGTGTCTTGGCTTGCAAGGACCCAAGTGCAAGTAATTTAGTTAGAAGGTGATGCCAACAAGCCCATAGAGAAGTGAGGAAGTGAGACAGAGAAAGGAAGACAGCCAATGCAGGGTGCATTTGCAAACAAATTAGGCTCAGTCCTGCTGGGGAACTCTAAAAGCCCACATGAAACATGTATCTCAGAGCTATGCCAAGGGAGCAAAGCAACTAGGGTATTTACCCACCAACCTCTCCCAGTTATTGGTTGAGGGCTGCCTCAGAGGGATGTTAATTACCCAGCACTTTTGGCCCATCTTGTGCGAAGGCAAAAGCACTAGATTACACCCTCAGGAGTAGATATTCAGGTAGAAGAGCATTACAATAAGATCTCAAGGGATATGGGCAGGGCCCCACCTGCATTTGGTACAAATAGACACATAAAGGAGATCACATATAATAAACAGATCTATGTAAATGAAAGTATTAGAATTCTCTACTCAAACTTAAATAATGAAGGAGGCGTAAGGATTCAAAACTGAAATGTCCAAAGATTGGGGTGGCTTCAGGTAAAGCTTGGTCCAGGCTCTTAAATGGTTTCACAGGCATGAGCTTCTTTTCTCTATTTCTTTTCACCACTTACTATGTGTTGGCTCCGTTTTTGGTAGTTTCTACTTTATGATTACAAAATAGTCTATAGTAGCTCCTTTGGGCTCTATATTCTAGATTCAACATCCAGCCAAGAAGAGAAGGTGTGTTTTTCAAAGAGGTTAAACAAGTCCTGGAATGAAGTCTTTTGGACTATGATTTTCCTGATTAGGGTCAATTTCCCACCTTCCCATCCCAATCACTGCAGCCAGGGGGCTTAAGTCTATTAAGACTCAGTTCTGAGTTGTTGGAGGGTGAGGGGAGAGGCGTCTCTAACCCAAAACACATGACTGAGAAATTCAGTCTGTTGGGACAGAAATAGGAGGTAATTAATACTAAGCACCTTAAGCTTAACAGCATAGGTGTTTGATAACCTTAAGGAAAGCAGCTAAATCAATGATATTATATTTCAACTCTCTGATGTCAGAATCCAGCTGAATGTCCAGACAAGAGAGGAGGATATTAATGGTGGTATGGTAAGGGAGGGCTAGGAAGAAAATGTAACGGTGAAAGCATGGGTACCAACAGCCACTCCAGGGAGCTGAATTCAGACTGTATCTTTGACAACACTAATGCCGGGTAATATTTATTTAGCTGAGCCTAATAAGCAGTGTAAAGAGTCTCATCTCTCAAATTGGCACAGCAAGGGGACACAGCAGCCAGGCTGCTGGTAATTAACAGTGAAATGCCTGGCCTGTTCTCTCCCTGCAACATCCGAAGGGATGCCTGGGACTGCCGGACAAATTCATTTTCCTCTCACTGGCTGGGATAAGGATGGAGCTTGCTGCAGAAAATTACTGGAGAGGCAGCTAGCCAAGGGCAGAACAAAATGGCTATTCTGAGCAAGCAGGCTGGGCTGAGGAGGGCAACCTACCTCTTTGCTTGTGGAAGGTCACATACTCACTGCATTTTCAGTACCCATAAGTGTAGACCTATACAGGCAGTTATGTTGGTTTTAGCTCACAAGTGCTACAGTTGAAATAGTAGTTGCAGAATCAAAGGCTGTTAGAATTCAAATGACCCTTGGAGTCTGTGTAGTTCATTTGTATTCACGGATGAAAAAACAGAAACCTATACAGATGTGTGGCTTATCTAGCATCACACTGAGCTAGCTCTTTGTAGAGTTGACATGAGGGAACACATCACTCCTATTTGACAATCCAGTGTTAATAATAAACCATGTCTATGATCTACATTCTTGAGGTTCAGTCTGGACCTAGATCTTGTTCCACTTTTATAGCTGAACGATTTGGTGGAATTTATACAGCAAATCAGTAAAAAATGTAACACTCCAATCCTAACTGACATTGTCCACAAATAATTCTAGAAGCCCTCTCTAATTAGGTAATAGTGATGATGGGAATGATACATGAGTACTTATCCCTTAAAATATACCATGCACTGTGCTAAACAATTTACATGCATTCTTGTGAATTATAATCTTCATAATAATTCTTTGATGTGAATACTACTCTCATTGTATGGTGGAGGAAATTGAGGTTTATAGGGTTTATGAACTTGCCCAAGAACACACAATGTGTAAACAGTGGAACTGAGTTCTGATCTCATGTGTTCTCATTCAAGAACCAAACCTGTACCTGTAACCACTACTAACCTTAACTTTTCTCAGATCTGCCAGAGTCTCAATGTTTTCCACTGGATTTTCCTTCAAGAAGAAATTCTATATTCTGAGAGATTTGGTTTCATTTCTTTTATTTCTAAAAAAGATCATAAGTTTACTGTACTTTTTAGAATTGCTATTAATGATTTTTGAGATTTGGTACTCTTTATTTTTTGGGAGGGGATCACAGCAAAACGCTACATTTACATATTTAAAGACAGTTTTCCTAAATGTCAGTTCAAAATATAGATTTATCAGAATTTGGAAATGAAAGGATATTTTTCTTGCTGCTGACTCTACTGGATGTTAAGACTGTGCAAATTGCATCCCAGAATTAGAGCACTGTGGGGGCACCTGACCCCGCCCAAGTATCCCTGCCAAATAGCCCATCTTCTCATTTCCCCACCCCTGATCTGCATGGCTTCCAATTCTCCTTCCTCCAGTTTCTCCAGATGGCAGACATCTTTCAGCCTCCTGGCTTCTGCAACTTCTTCCTACTGAATTGGAGCCAATTCCTGTAATCCAACTTCCTCCTCTTCAAAGGGATGTGCATAGCTTCTACAAGGACGAGGCCATCTGACTCCAATGCCTGTTGCCTTGTCTTGCCAGTGTCCTTATCTGACCTCAGTTTCCTCCCACTTGTTTTCCATGGAGAGATGACCATTGGCTTGATTTGCATCAAGTTTTCCTGTTGGTCACCTTCTCATCTTAATTCTTTTCTCTCATCTTCACCATTAATATCCCACTGTTCTCTACTTTGAGGCTATTTCTTCCCCACTATAATGGCATTATTATAACTTAGGACATCTGTGTTAACTCTGATGTTTTAAAATTTTAAGCAGTTTTGCCAATTCTGTCACCAAAAAGCTGGCTGGAAGATGAACAAAGAATTTACCCTTCATCAGTAAGGGTATGGGAGGAATGCTTAGCATGTGGAGCACCCACTATAGAACAGGTGATTGAGGCAGAGGCAAGAATCAAAAGAACATACCTGAGTATGATTCATACTTTTCTCATTTTCTCTCTTACCTTAGCTTGTTAAGACCTGGATTTACTTCTATGTCCTATTTTAGGTAATTACTGTCTTAACGTGAGGTAGTCTATTCCTATATTATCAGTTAAGAAGTTGGCTTTCTTCTGTTTTCTAGAAATGTTTAGTCTACCTGAATGTTTATAATATGTTTAACTGAGCATTTTCTAAAAGTATGAAGATTAAGTTAAAGAGGGCTTATACTCTTTGACTCATGCTCATTGAGATGATCTTTTTTTTTTTTTAAAAAAAAGCAAATATTTCTTCTGCTGGATCATCCCTTTATCTTCAATATGGGTACTTCTTACTTTCCCTCTACACCAGTGTTTATATTTTATTGTTTTATTTTTTATTTTATGTTGAGCCTTGATGAAAGCTAAGAGTTCTCTTTCCCCAGAACAGTGTCCAAATATAATATTCATACACACACATACAGGATTTTGGCTACAACTTCAAAGTGTTCACTGATGCTCATTCAGAAATCCATTCATCATATTGCTGTCAGACTAATAGTTCTTTAGGTTGAGTGAAGTAATCTCATCTTACGTTCCTAATCCCTGTCACCTCCAAAATACAGAATAAAGTGAAAAGCCTTCCTCAACTATTATTTAAGTTACTCTTTCTTTCCATTCATCCTCAGCTGTAGGTATTTTGGGTATTTTTATTTCTTCATGCCTTTGCTCAAGCTATTCACTTGACTTAGAATACCTTTTTTCATTCTCTACCTTGGAAAACTATATGCAACTTTCCCTATCTTACTAATGGCACCTTCTGTAAATCCCTCTATTACCCAACCAATGTAGATTACATAAATATACTCAAGATTCATCTCATCTTTCTTTATATTACAACTCCCTGGGGCTTTTATCTCTTTGATAGCATTTAGGAGCATGTAAATCTTAATCCTAAACAACCTTAAAAATCATTTTATAAAGGCCCTTTTTTATTTGCCTCATATTACTCATTTATTTATAAATAATAATAACACTTAAAAATTCATAATATATTTTTATGTGCCAGACACTGAGACAGCCACTGGAACATAGTAGTGGACAAGGTAGATACAGTCTTTGCTCTCATGAAACTTTCTTTATATTAGGAGAAGAAAGATTAGATATAAATTAAAAAAAAAAACAGGTTCTTACAAATATTGAGTATTTGGAAAACCATTACTTTGAGAAATGCTATAGAAAATGACTGAGGAGAAGGAGAGGAAGAACATTATGTTTATTAATTGGGAGGTCAAGGAAAGCATCTCAGATATTTGAGTTGAAACCTGAGTGGTAAGGAGCTAGCCAGGTAATGATGTGGAGAAGGGCACACAAGTGCAAAGATCCTGAGGTGAGAGCTTGCTGAAGCAAAGGCAGAGGCCAGTGGGGGGCAGGGGTGAGATGTTCTTAGATAAAGTCAGAGAGGAGAAAGAAGTTTGGAATTTATTCTAAATGACATAGAGGCTTTTACAAGCTCCTTGAGAGCAGACCTATCTTATGTGGCCAGCACAGGACTTGGCAAAAGAAATAAATGCTGTAAAGAAAAAAGTTTTACAACCAAGTCATTTTGAGCATGTTAAGATGCTCCTTATTGTAAACTGGAAGGAAGCTGTTTCTGAGGCTGTGCAATATATGACCATGGTCACATTTGGCTAAGAGGAAATGTAGCCATTAAGTAACAACCCTTGGATTTTAATTTCCTCAAGGACCATCATGGGGACTTTTATGAGCTCATAACAGTCCTACATGCCCTGCACGTTCCCATTCATTCCACTTTCTTCGATTCTGTCTTATCACTGATATGGTTTGAAGCCTCAGGAGTTTTATAAGCTTCAATCTGCTCTTGGCTTTTTGCCTCCGACATTCAATTTTCACACCTACTTTTATGAATTCAAGAATCGTACTAGACTGGCTTCCTCTGATAGGATTTTTTTCCCTCTCAACACATTTTCAAACATTACTGATTTAGAAGGTTGTATAAAACATATATGTTCTGCTTAAAGAATAATTAAAAGCAAATATTTGTGTAATCACTACCTAGGTTAAGAAATAGAATGCTGTATTTTAGAAAGTAGGGTTTTAGAACTGAAAGTAACCTTTAGAACCAAATCACCTGGTTTGCACCCTTTTTACAGATGAGAAGTCTAAGGCTTAGAATTGGCAAATGGGTTTTTTTTTTGAAGTTTTTTTTTTTTTTTTTTTTTTGAGAGAGAGAGAGAAAGAGAAGGGAGTGGAGAGAAGGAGAGAGAGAATCCCAACCAGGCTTCCCATTGTCAGGGCAGAGCCTGATGCGGGGCTCGAACCCACAAATTGTGAGATCATGACCTGATCCAAAATCAAGAGTCAGATGCTTAATTGATTGAGCCACCCAGGTGCCCTGGGCAAGTGGTTTTATGCAGGCCACACTGCAGTTACTGATGCAGCTAACAGAATCGTAACTCTAAACCAGAAGGTCCCATAGAGATTAGGGGATCAGTTTCTCAGAACAGGTTGTCTGGGCTCTTATATGAACATTTTCAGTCAGAGCTGAGGGAGTAAGAGCTAAATTTCTCATGAAGGGACTGTTGTTTTTCTTTCCAGAAGCTCTCTATGAAGGTAACACTGATTGATGATCTACTCTCAGGGTGCTTGCTAATTTCCTTATGGTTAAATTTTTAGCATGGAGTTCTTTTATTTTCTTTCCTTTTCTTTCTTTCTTTTTTTTTTAAAATTACCTACTTTGCTCATGTTTAGCATTTACATTTTCTGAATATCATAAGATTCTGGTGAGTAGTGGAATTAGAAGTGGTTTGGAGTTTTAGCTCAGCAGCTTTCTATTCCAAAGAAAGTTTTAGTTGGAGGGGTGGAGTGTTGTAATCATATCTGGTAATTTTCTTAGTAGGGTTGAAATCTAGGCTGGGTAGTTCTGCCATTAGTATTATTTCTTTTCTCTGTCTCTGTTTCTTTTTTTTTCTTTCATAGTTTATTGTCAAGTTGGTTTCCATATAACAGTGCTCATCCCAACAAGTACCCTCCTCCATCCCCATCACCCCCCTTCCCCCTTCCCCAACCCCAGCAGCCCTCAGTTTGTTCTCAGTATTCAAGAGTCTCTCATGGCTTGCCTCCCTCCCTTTCCCCAACTATTTTTCCCCCTTCTCCTCCCCCATGGTCCTCTGTTAAGTTTCTCCCGTTCCACTTATAAGTGAAAACATATCTGGGGTGCCTGGGTGGCTCAGTCGGTTAAGCATCTGACTTTGGCTCAGGTCATGATCTCATGGTTCGTGGGTTTGAGCCCCACATCGGGCTCTGTGCTGACAGCCAGCTCAGAGCCTGGAGCCTGCTTCAGATTCTGTATCTCCCTCTCTCTCTGACCTTCCCCTGCTCACGCTTCTCTCTCTCTCTCTCTCTCTCTCTCTCTCACACACACACACACACACACACACACACACACACAAATGAAAAACATTTTTAAAAAACCATATGATATCTGTCTTTCTCTGCCTGACTTATTTCGCTCAGCATAACACCCTCGAGTTCCATCCACGTTGCTACACATGGCCAGATTTCATTCTTTCTCGTTGCCATGTAGTATTCCATTGTATAGATAAACCACATCTTCTTGATCCATTCGTCAATTGATGGACATTTAGGCTCTTTCCATGATTTGGCTATTGTTGAGAGTGCTACTATGAACATTGGGGTACATGTGCCCCTATGGATCAGCACTCCTGTATCCCTTGGGTAAATTCCTAACAGTGTTATTACTTGGTCATAGGGGAGTTCTATTGTTAATTTTTTGAGGAACCGCCACATTCTTTTCCAGAGGGGCTGCACCAGTTTACATTCCTATCAACAGTGTAGGAGGGTGTCCGTTTCTCCTCATCCTTGCCAGCAACTATAGTCTCCTGATTTGTTCATTTTAGCCACTCTGACTAACATGAGGTGGTATCTCAGTGTGGTTTTGATTTCTATTTCTCTGATGATGAGTGATGCTGAGCATCATTTCATGTGTCTGTTGGCCATCTGGATGTCCTCTTTGGAGAGGTGTCTATTCATATCTTCTGCCCACTTCTTCACTGGATTATTTGGTTTTTTTGGGTGTGGAGTTTGATGAGTTCCTTATAGATTTTGGATACTAGTCCTTTATCTGATATGTCATTTGCAACTATCTTTTCCCATTCCGTTGGTTGCCTGTTAGCTTTATCAATTGTTTCCTTTGCCATGCAGAAGGTTTTACCCTGATGAAGTCCCAGTAGTTCATTTTTGCTCTTGATTCCCTTGCCTTTGGGGATGTGCCAAGTAAGAAATTGCTGTGGTTGAGGTTAAGAACGTTGTTTCCTGCTTTCTCCTTTAAGGTTTTGATGGTTTCCTGTCTCGCATTTAGGTCCTTATCCATTTTGAGTTTATTTTTGTGTATGGTACAAGAGAGTGATCTAGTTTCATTCTTTTGCACATTGCTGTCCAGTTTTCCCAGCATCATCTGTTAAAGAGGCTGTCTTTTTTCCATTGGATACTCTTTCCTGCTTTGTCAAAGATTAGTTGGCCATATATATGTGGGTCCCATTCTGAGTTCTCTATCCTATCCCATTGGTCTATGTGTCTGTTTTTGTGCCAATACCATACTGTCTTGATGATTACAGCTTTTAGTAGAGGCTAAAGTCTGGGATGCTGATGCCTCCTGCTTTGGTTTTCTTCTTCAATATTACTTTGGCTATTTGGGATCTTTTGTGGTTCCATACACATTTTAGGATAGTTTGTTCTAGCTTTGACAAGAAAGCTGGTGCAATTTTGATTGGGATTGCATTGAATGTGTAGATTGCTTTCGGTAGTAATGACATTTTAACAACATTTATTCTTCCAATCCATGAGCATGGAATGTTTTTCCATTTCTTTGTGTCTTCTTCAATTTCCTTCATAAGTTTTCTATAGTTTTCATTGTACAGATCTCTTATATCTTTGGTTAGGTTTATTCCTACGTATTTTATGGATTTTTGTGCAATTGTGAATGAGATCAGTTTCTTGATTTCTCTTTCTGTTGCTTCATTATTTGTGTATAAAAAATGCAGCCAATTTCTGTACATTGATTTTGTACCCTGTGACTTTGCTAAATTCATGGATCAGTTCTAGTAAGCTTCTGGTGGAGTCTGTCGGGTTTTCTATGTAGAGTATCATGTCGTCTGTGAAAAGTGAAAGTTTGACTTCTTCTCTGCCAATTCTGATGCCCTTTATTTCCTTCTGTTATCAGATTGCTAATGCTAGGAATTCCTGTCTCTCTGTTTCTCATTTTGACTCTCTCTCTCTCTCTCACACACACACAACACAACACACACACTCACATCAATAAGTCAATTAACATTCATACCTTAGAAACACCAAAAGATGGGGAAAATAGTTACACAAACATCTGTATATCTCCATCTGACTTTTTGCTCCTCAAAAGAGACTTTATTGACCTTCATAGGCAAGAGGGGAACGACAGCATTTTTGGATTCCTAAGAATTTATATGAAGGTAGAAAACTCAAATGTTTTCTATTCCAGGTAGAAAATGAGTGTAGTGTGCAAGGAGTAGTGGGGGACCATGGTTAACTGGAGATAATTTCCCTAATTGTAATACTATAATATCATTAGAAATACATATTTAGTCTTTGTCCCAAGCTCTTGGTATAGAACTCCTGAAACTCTTGGCATTCCTAAGTGATAGGCATAAGAAAAGTATCTTTTTTTTTTAAGTTTCTTTATTTATTTTGAGAGAGAGAGAGAGCACGAGGGAGAGAGAGAGAGAGAGAGAGAGAATTCCAAGCAGGCTCCACACTGTCAGCAAGGAACCTGATGTGGGGTTCAATATCTCAAACCATGAGATATTGACCTGAGCCAAATCAAGAGTCAGATGCTTAACCTATTGAGCTACCCAGGTGCCCCAGAAGAGCATCTTTTGTTATTCATAATAAGTCCCTTTAATCATACCTGCGCTTATCCTAATGACGTCACTCTGGGAGGATGGGGACTGGTTGCCAGAGGAACTAACCATGTGAATTGAAGGCTGATCTTGAAGCCCCACTCTCCAAACTCTAGGGAGAGGTGAGGGGCTGGAGGTTGGGTTAATCACTAACAGCCAATGATTTAATCAATCATGCCTGCTTAATGAAATCCCCATAAAAATCTTAATTGAAGGGTTTTGGAGACCTTCCTGGTTGCTGAACACACTGAGGTGCTGGTTGTGGTTAGCACACCCAAAGAGAGCATGGAAGCTCCATGCTCCTTCCCTCCCATTCCTTACCTTATAGCATCTTTTCCTTTCCGCTATTTCTTTGCTGTATCCTGTATAATAAATGGATAATAGTAAAGTGCTTTCCTGAATTCTGTGAGCCATTGCAAGTTATCAAACCTGAACAGGGGTTATGGGAAGGTCTAATATATAGCTGGCTGGTCAGAAGTACAGTGACAACCTGAGACTTTTGGGTAGTTAGTGTCATAATTAAGTTAAATCATAAAGATACTCAGTTGATGTCTGCTGAGAATTGAAGAATTGCTTAATGTGGGGGAAAGGCACAAAGTTGGTGTCAGAAGTTAAGTTAGTGCAATGAAGTAGGGCTTTTTCCCCCCTTTACAAGTCTAAAGGCGTTTAAAAAATATTCTGTGAAGACCCCCCCCAAAATAAATTATCTGTAGATGAAATGAAGCCTATAACCACTTCTTTCCAAGTTTGTCATCTTTGAATCTTTTCACACTAGTTCAAATTAAATTAAAATTGCCACACAGTTTGGTGTCAGTGAGAGAAAAGCTTACCAAGTGATAGGATATTGATTCAGAGTTCTGGTAGTGATGATGGTAGAGAAGGATGTGGTGCAGAGAATGGGGCTATGTGGAGGATTTTCCTACAAAGCAGCCTGTCTTTTGGTAGATGACTGTGATTTATCATTTCACTCTCCTCAGGCTTCATTTAGCTATTTGTTTTCCACAGTGTTTTCCACATCATAAATTCTTTCTTCAGCTCTGTCAGTTCTACTGTTATGATCAGCCACTAGTTTTTCCTTTGGCTATTTTAACTTTCAGTTCTAGAATTTCATTTATTCTTTAAAAAAATTACAATTCATTGCAAAATTTTTCAATCTTAATTTTTATCTGTTTCAATAAAGAAAAAAGTTATTTTAAAGTCTGTTTCTTATTCTCACACATAAGGGAGACTCCATAGTTTTCTTTCTGTTCTCTGAAGTTTCTGATGCTTCTTTTTAAAGATTTTCTATTTTTATCTGATTTCATTTACTAATATTATATTTGAAAAAAATATTTGTGGAAGTTATTTCAATCTAGGGTGATGTTATCTTCCCCAAGAAGGGAATTTTATTTCTTTCTGTCATATGTTTGGCACACTAGCAGTTCGAGGGCACCTTAATCCAAGTTAGGGATTTAGATTATTTGAGCAACCTGGCTAATTCAAAGTTAAACTGTGTATAAGAGCTGGGTGACTTTGATTCCAAGTCTTGTCTTCCTGATAGATTAACAAAAATCCTTTATATGCTCTCAGATGCATCTTCCATATGGGTAAAAAGTGGCACCAAATAATAGTTCACCTGTCTGGATTTGCAACTCCACTGGATTTGGGTGGTAATTCCTTGCTATCTCTTGTGCTTTTCTTTTACTATTTTGTGCTTTCAAGTTGACTTTTATTGTTAATTTAAAATATACATTTTCCCAGTGATAAGGCTAATCCAAATTACCTAGTCTTCCATTACTAGAAGTAGGAGTCTCAAGCTAGTGAGATTTATAGACTAGTCACCTGTATAAATTTTAGAGGCTGGTTATACACTGGCTAGGAGAACAATATCTGAACTGCTCCCCTTTCTCAGATACTGCCCTGTTACCTGTTTGTTTGTTTTTTCTTTCTTTTTCTTTTCTTTTTTTCTTTTTTTTGCAATTACTTCACTTCACTTGGACAGCCACTTTCTGCCTTCCTTTTCCTAACTCCCTATGGAGCCATACTTATGATGCAGAACTCTTAGAAGAAGGGGAAAAGATGTCTACCCACCAATAGTCTTCCCCTTCAGTTAAATATACACATATATTTTATAATAAAAATATCTATCTATCTATCTATCTATCTATCTATCTATCTATCTATTTTGGTTAATGGCCAGGAAAGAAAGTATGAGAATTTAGAAAATATATAACTTGGATACTGAAAAACAAGACATTTTCTTTTGAAAACCTTAGGATATGTGACATCTTCAGATTCAATTGTATTCTTTTTGTGAGATTCAGCTGAAGATTCAACTTCTTTCAACACATGCTTCTGATGGGTTTGAAAGTTGGCATATCATAACAGAGGACCGTGGGGGAGAAGAAGCGGGGAAAATAGTGGGGGAGAGAGAGGGAGGCAAACCATGAGAGACTCTTGAATGCTGAGAACAAACTGAGGACTGATGGGTGTAGGGGGGAGAGGCTGGGGGGTGATGGGCATGGAGGAGGGCATTTGTGGGGATGAGCACTGGGTGTTATATGGAAACCAATTTGGCAATAAACTATTAAAAAAAAAGAAAGTTGGCATATCAATCTGTGAGTACTTGCAAAAGAGGCTTTCTTAATTTTCTTGGCTTAAAATTCCTTAAAACATGAAGAAATTTTTTTAATGAACTTTTATTGAAATATAGGATAAATACAGAAACATGCACATACAAATGCACAGCTAAATGAATTTTGGTAAAGTTAACACATCCATATAGCCAGGACCCCAAAAAAGAACTGAATCATTATCAGCACACAGATGCCTCTTTATCATCCCCCTTCTAGTCACTAACCCCCCAAGGGCAACCACTATTCTAATCTTATACTGTAGATTAATTCTGCTTATTTTTGAACTTTACATATAGAATCATTTAGTATATACTTTTGTAGCTGGTTGTTTGGTTTTTCTCTCTTAACATTGTGTTTGTAGGGTGTATTAATATTATTGCATGCAGTTGTAAATCATTCATTCTTGTACTTTTTATAGTAATTCATTTCATGAATATACCATGATTTGTTTATCATTCCTACTTTTGATGGACAGTAGGGAGTCTCATCATTTTACAAACAGTGCTGTTACAAAAATTCTTGTGTATTCTCATTACCTTTTAGTAAATATAGATAGCACGAAGATTCTTGACCTTCATCTTCTAAATTTTATCCTGTTCACCAAGACCGTTACCCAGATTCTGGTCCTTGATCTTTTAATTTGGGCCAAATACAGATGAAGAAGATAGATGATTTTCATGAACTACTTCTTAGATAAGCTGGGAGCACATTATGTGGCTGACTGTTGGTCTTTTGCCTGAATTGTATATTCTGAATTTAGTGGTTGAATTGGATGAGCTTGATAAAATGGTGGAAAAATCTCTTTGGTAGAGTGCCTCAGTTTGACTTAAACCCTGGGTCTCTACCCTGAATGTTGCTTTGTAGTTTCACCTGATGAACCAAATTATATCTACTATCCATTATGAAGTTTTAGAAGTGAATTAATTATGCCGTGTCTCAATTAAATTTTTTAACAATGTGAGAAGAGGCACCTGAGTGGCTCAATAGACTGGGCGTCTGACTTCAGCTTATGTCATGATCTCATGGTTCATGAGTTCGGCCCTGCATAAGACTCTGTACTAACAGCTCAGAGCCTGGAGCCTGATTTGAATTCTATATCTCCTTCACTCTCTGCCTCTCCTCTGCTCGCATTATGTCTCTCTAAAAAATATGTAAAGATTAAAAAAAATTAACAATGTGAGAAAAACCTGCTTTTTAAAAATAAAAGATCCAGTTTCTTATGTAAATATTATTACAATTCTATTAGTTAATGACTTTCTGTGAGAATTCACAAAAGAAGGAATATCTTGCTTGTGAGGCTTTCAAATTGCTCAAAATTTGCCTGGATAGAAAAACTGTCCATAGAGCAAAAGGTGCTTAAAACAGGACATTATAACCAATGCAAGTTATTGTCATATATGCCTCAAAGCTAAACAGATGGCTAATTGGGAATTAGAGTAGAATTATTCATTCATTCCACAAAAACCAAATGAGTCTCTACTATTTGCTCCTCTCTATGTTAATATAATTTACATTAAATTGTATTAAATTAAATGTTAATTATATAACATAGTATCGTCATAACATAATCTACTATAATTCCAGGGAGTGATAAGAGCTAAAGAGAAAATAAATCAGCATAAGATGGGAAATCGAATGTTATTTTAGATGGATAGTGGGAGGAGGAGTCAGGAAATCACTGAATGAGTGACACATGCTAAGACCTAAGTGAAGTGATGGAGTATTGCCTTGATCTGGGGCAAAGTATTCCAGGAAGAGAGATTTGCAAAACCAAAGGCTGTGAGAGGGAAACGAGAATAGAAGATTCAAGGGAGAGTAAACAGGACGGTATGCCTGGAGTATAGTGAGCAATGGCGAGGAGGAAAGACCGTCAGGTGAAAGAGGAAAAGGAAGATAAGGGTCACATAGCATGCCACTGGATCTTAAGTGGGGGTTCCTAAGAATGTGGTTTGATTTGACATATGGTTGGGAAAGATCAATTTGGCTGCTGTGTAGAGAATGGATTATTCGTATTAAGAATGGAATAAGAATGGAAGTTTTCTGAGAAACTCATTTGATTTCCTGGGATTGGGAGATGGGAGAGATATGTGTAGTGAAGGCTGCTGCAGGGCAGAGTAAGACATTAGTCCCAAGGAAGAAAGGGATTTACATAAATTAGCTAATTGCCAGAATTAGATGAGCCACTACATTCCACTCTTTATTTTACAAATGAGAAAAGAAGACTCAGAAGGCCTAAGTAACTTTCTAAAGGAAAAAGATGTGATAATCACATTGAAAACAGGAAGGAGTTTGGGGAAAGGTGACTTCTGTCACTAAGTCAAACTATTCATATGCATTAAAGTAGGTTATTGATAAGAGTTATAAATATTTTGAAATTGACTTCAGAATCTCTCTCTCTCTTTCTCTCTTTTGAGAACTCAAATTTTGGTGAAACAAAGTGACCAGCTTATCATCTTGAGATACATTTTAGAAAAAGCAATACTGACTCTGAACTTTTTAATGGCAAGTCCAAGCCTTATTAACTTTCCTAAAACTGTTGGGGACAGTGTCTGGCAATGGTAGGTGCATAGTAAATATTTGCTGAATGATTATATGATGAAACTGAGATTCAGAAGAATTTTAAGAAATTATAGAAAAAAAGGGGGAAAAAGTACCCCCTCTGTACTTAGTACTGTACTAATATTGAGAAAGGACAATTAAAGCATTAGTCACATGCTTTGGATTGTGACAGAAACTCAATTCAAACTGATTTAAGCATTAGAGAACATTCACTGGCCCATGTGATTAAGTCTAGGAGGGTAGTTCTAAGTTCAGGTATGACTGGATCTATGGTTTGCATGGCATTTAAAGAATTCTCTCTGTCTTTGTGTCTTTTTTTCTCTTTCCATTTATTTGTTCATCTTTCCTTCACACTGGCTTCATTTTCAGGCTGGCTATCTTCACATGGAGATCCTCCTATGGTTATAAGCTTACATCTTTGAGTTTATTAACACCAACAGAAAGAGTTCCCTTTCCCAAATGGTTCTATCAAAAGTCTTCAGGGGCCAGGCCAGTCAGTCTATGTGAACATGGGCTGGGAGTAGGTAGGGAGTGGTTTCCAAAGGAAGAGTTAGGAATGATTAGCAGAAGTTAGAGTGGATAGTGGCAGGAGAAGCAATAATGATCTACTACCAAAGTGAAAGAAAAGGGGAATCTTGCAGCCAAAGAGGCAATTTCTGCTCATAAAATCTTCCTAAAACCCAAGGCACCTCAAATCCAGACCAAGACTGGGCAGGTCAGTATTCAAAAGACTCCTCTGCTTGCAAAACTGACACTGTAGATATTTGTAGGTGTTTCCCAAAGCCCTTTCAGGCTTCCTGACACAGCTAGATTTTCCCTAGACCCCCTGAAAAATTTAACAGACTTCTCGAGTGTATAAGAGTTCATAGAACCAGCAGTCACTGCCATGTTTCTGTCCTCACAGACTCTCCAGTTATTGGTATGAAGCCTCAAATGCCCATGTTCATTCATAGCTTTGTTTTTAAATGTTAATTTATTTGTGTGTGTGTGTGTGTGTGTGTGAGAGAGAGAGAGAGAGAGAGAGAGAGAGCAAGCAGGGGAGGGGTAGGGAGAAGAGGCACAGAATCCAAATAAGGCTTCAGGCTCTGAGCTGTCAGCACATAGCCTGACGTGGGTCTCAAACTTGTGAACCAGAAGATGATGACCTGAGCCGAAGTTGGATTCTTAACTGACTGAGCAACCCAAGTGCCCCCAATCATAGCTTTATAAAGTCATTCTTCGTGTTTATTAAAGGAACCATGAACCCAATATTTGCTTTCCTCTGAAGCTCAAATGCTATAGAGTGAAATAGCAAACCAAATGGGGTGGCAACTTCAAGCAAGTGTGTAGCTGTCACTCCACGATGAAGGTAATTAAAGAAACCAACTGCGTTCCTACACTCCACAAAAATGCCTTCCAAAGAAGTATTTCCTAGCCAGTTGAAAAGTGAGTCAGCTTAAGACTCCAAAACAATTAACTGAAAACACATTTCAAAAGAGACATTGGATAGATTATGAGGTCACGCACATCCACCAATTAGTATTTACCTCAGCATGTGCAGCTTTACTTTGCCTCCCCAGTTGTAGCATTTCTGAAATCCACTTATTTCTCCTTTGTGTTTAAATTCTGAAAATGTTTGTTTCTAGTTATGGCTCCATAAGACCAGTATTTATCCCTTTCACAGCTTTTGTCATATGTGGTATATCATCAGGGTTCAGTGAAGGAAAGAGAAACCTCTCTAGGTATTTCAAGCAGAAGGTGATTTAATACAGGGAAATAAGTGTTCACAAAATGGTGAGAAGAATGGAAGTCAGAGGCACCAGTGGGATCTCGGATTCAATGTCAAAGTCAAAAAACTATGTTCATCACATTTTCCACTCTTGTTGCCTCCTTAATTCTGTCACTCTTGTGAGGTTGCTGACTGGAAAGTAGAACCCTGAGTCTGACTCCTGCATGCACTCAAATTTTTCAAAGTTTGCTATAACTGCCTCTACTGCAGCAAGACTGCCTCCACTTTATTTTTACCTTACAAAACCCAGGCAACTGCATCTAACTGGTACAGCATAATTCGTATCCAGAGCCCTAACAGCAAGGGCATCTGGAAAGTGTAATTTTAAGACTTCCCTCCTTGGAGAGAAAAGATGAGGTTGAGAGAATGAATCCAAGAACATGCCACTTACTTTACAAATTAAAGTTGTTTTCTTTTTTTTTTAGGAAGACCTTATATTTATACTGTAAATGTAAATCCAGGATCATTTGCCATTAACAGAAGGTATTTGTCAAAATAAACACAAGGAAATTTTTTGCCTTACATTTACCAAAAATATTTTTCTTCCCTGAAAGAACAGAGTAATTATAAAAGGCTCTTTTCCCAGGCTTTCCCTAAACTGCACTATTCCCCCATCTATGTATTTTGTGTGAGCCAAAAGCCAATATTTGCAGTTAAATGACAGGTTATACGTGAATTAAAGCAGACTTCTATGCCAGGTTGTATTCAAGCTTTCTTCATTTTTCCTGGTTGGGGAATGGAGAGGATCACATAGAACTGGTCCTACCAACAGTGTGCATCAGTGTACTTTGGGAAATGTTTTATTAGATTGTAATCAGTTGGAAGGTGATTTGATCTTCTCCTCTGCCTTAAGTTCTAGAATAGACCTCATATATTTTTTTTTTATCCCAACCTGAAGTTACAAATACGAGAAGGAAAAACATCAGGAATGGTGACTCAGGGAATTTGGGGGAGTGAAACAAAGACCAACAGTCAGTTTAAAGCAGGGTCTTGTTGCCTTTGCCTAGGGTGGAAGGTGGGGGACCAGGGGTGCTCCTGCAGGTTGAGCTATAAGTTCTGGACAAGAGTTGTCCACTTAACCAACTCTTTTCCTGGTGCTTTGAGTCTACCCTTCATGTTACCAGTTGACCAAACCCATCTCTGCCATGAGGACCATTGTTTTCTTCTTTCTTTCCTCCACTTCCCTTTGGTCAACTCACCCCTTAAACTCCCATCCCCAATTCTACTTCATTTTTTTTCCCTCCCACAGCTACCACTACCAGCTTCAGTACAAATCATTGTCTGGCTTTCAAGAGCTCCATGAATGTCTGTTTTGTTGACAGCAGAATTCATAGCATCTAGAACACTGCTTGTGATAGACGTTCAATTTCCACTGGATGAATGAATAACAAATGGGTAAATGAGCAGTCCGCCTGCTTGCCTCGGCCAGGCTAACCCAGAAAGAAGCCTGAACTCATCTCAGATTCATTCAGGATTTTTACTGTGTTTCACAGAATGTCAGATTGATCAAAACTATTTATAATGGAATGCACTCCAGGCTTGAGACTACACGAATCGAATATAGGCTTTCAAGTTGTTGTAAACAGAATTTTGAGTTAATGTTGGTAGTTTCCCCTTTTGTCATAGAGAATTAAAAATTGGGTTGGTAGTTTCCACTTTTGTCTTAGAGAATTAAAAGAAAATTATCTTAGAGAAAAAAATTAAAAATTAAAAATTCCCCTTTTGTCTTAGAGAATTAAAAATTAAAACTTGCCATCATCTCCTGGATGGCAAGTCATGTTAATTTTCTGAGCCCAAGATTCCTCACATGTAAAATAGGGAAGGATTTATATTTTACTTAATTCACTACCTGCTGCATGGTCACATGAAATTAGGCATTTTCTCATGCATTTTATATCATTAAGAAAGTAGTTTTCTGAGTGCCTACTGTGTGCAAGTCTTTTAAATGTCATCTTCTTCTTAGTGTGGCATTTTATTTTATTTTTTTAATGCTATATTTATTTTTGAGAGAGAAAGAGACAGAGCATGAGTGGGAGTGAGAGAGAGGGAGGCACAGAATCTGAAGCAGGCTCCAGGCTCTGAGCTGTCGGCACAGAGCCTGGCACAGGGCTTGAACTTGCAAACTGTGAGATCATGGCCTAAGCTGAATTTGGACACTTAACCACCTGAGCTAGCCAGGTGCTTCTAGTGTGGCATTTTATAATCACCTCATGTCACATTCCAGCCCTACTTTTTCAACATGCCTAATCCTCCATTCTTCTTTATTTTTCTACCAGGTGCTTTCATTTTTAAACTTAGTATATGTTTTACTGATTTATATCATTTATTACAAGTATCTATTTAATTTGTGTTGTGTCTCTCCCCTGCTAGGCTTTAGGCTCCATGAGAGGGATGCATTTATTTATTTGTTTGTTTGTTTGTTTTGCTATCGCCTTTCCAGAGCCTGTCCCATAAATAATGGGACGCTTCTAGAGCACTTAATAAATAATGTTGAATGAATGAATAAATGTTCCATACTCAGAGTACAAGTGCTAATATAAAGCAGCCTACCATATGAAACTCAAATTTATTCTCTTATTAGATAAATCTCACTAAAGAATGTGTATTCTGTACAGATGGCTTGTACAGAGGGCTGGAGTTACACTGAAGGAACAGTTAGGAGACCAGCATATAATCCAGGCAAGAAATGACAAAGAAAATAAGGAAACAATTAGAAACTATTGAGCATAGAATTGCAGGGTTTGAGCTTCTTAGATGTGAGGTGTGGTGGGGAAAAGTGAAATCTACATTGAATTACTAGTTTCTGGGTTAGACAACTGGGTGGATGAAAATTATGCTCACTGATATGGGGATATCAGTGAAGGAAATTGTTGTTTGAGGACAAGCATCAGGAGAGAATTTATTGTTGGGTGCCTATGGGCCAACAGATGTTCACTGAGAGGTTAAATAGATGGCTCTGGATTTAGAAGAGAAATTTAGGCTGGAGATAAAGGTTTGAAAGTCATAATCTTAGGCTCTAAGGACAGCATGCAGAGTGAGGGTAGGGAAGGGTTAAGGAGACACCATCATTTGGGATAAATATTCTTATATCACCTCTCCATAGATGAGACCACTGGGGAGTGCCCAATTATTCTCAAAAATTAGCTTTTTGTCTATTCCATTTGAGACCCTAGACTTTTGCCCCATGGATAATGGAAAAGACTTTCATGTACTTAAAATCTAAGACCATTACAGTCTTTTTCAGGCCAAATACCCACAATTCTTTTACTTTCTTAACAAAAACAATATGCTAGATAGTTCTGGGGGTGGGAGTCAGAAAACCTGGGCTGATATACTTTAAGATCTCCCATGGCCAATGGATGACCTTAAACAACACATGGATTTTTCTTTCAGTTAATTTCTTCATCTGTGAAATTATGATGTTAACCTCCATGAAGTTCCTGGGAAGATGTATCAGGAGCATTTGAGTGATTAAATAATGAAATCTAGAGTAGATATTCATTAAATATCTTACAAGAATCCAGTTTCTATTCCATTCCAATAATAATTTTGTGTTGGGCCCATTCCAGTTCCTCTATATATTCTTTAAAGTAAATACAAGCCTAAACAGTACACAGAGCTTGCTAGCATGGTCACAACTAATACAGCAGAGCACATAAGAAGATAGAAGAAAATACAGACTCTATACCTCTGTCATAGGCTGCTGGCTGTTGTCAAGCTGCTAGTGATTTATTTAGCAATCTGGTTGCAAAACAGCAGGACTAAACCATTTGCATTGATACTTTAGGTTTTCTTTAAAAGCAATTAACCCAAATTAAGACAATATTCACCGAAGATTCTGAAAACAAAACAAAACAAAACATAATACAACAATAAAATCCCCCATCTACTGATTTAATAGTAAGGTTTCTTAAAGGTAGCTTTAAAAAATTGGTATTTATGTTGTGTGCTTTCCCAACTAAAATCTTAATGTTTTGCAAACATGACTCAAATGCTAATGGTACTTCCCCCTTTATGTCTTTCAAAAAAAAATGGAGCGAGTGAGAATGGAGTCAGTGAGAACTGAAGAAACATGGTGATATTGAAAATGTGGTCTTTGGAGTTCATGTGTGTAACTGTAGTATGTTACTGTTTAACTTATCTCCATTCCTTCCTCCCTCCACCCCTCAACCTCCAAGGGAAGTGTGTACTTTCCCGTCCAATTTATGTTGACCTTGATCATGTGCATGTTTAGACCAATGGAGTATGTGTGTAAATGACAGTGTTACTGCTGCTTGATATCTTTCTGACATTTGACACTTTCAGCTTCTCCCTCTTTGAAATGGGGTTATCCTGAAGTTGAGACAGTGCATAGTTCTGCTAGTGTTTCTGGAAACTTTTTCCTCTGTCATGAGAAAGATTTCTCCCTAGTAGCTGCTCCCTTTTCAGCCCGAGTCTCAAAATGAGATTCATGGAACAAAAATGCCCCAGCATACCTACAGATGCAATGTGACCCTAGCCAACTGGTAGACCCTCAAGCATAAGTATAAGTGATTTTTGTTTGAGATCTCTGAATTCCACATCAGTGTGTTATGCCACATGATTGTATCAATAGTTAACTGAGTATCATTTGACATAACAACCTTCCTTGTAGATTTAACCCCTTGTGAGATCTCTGGTCTCTGTACCTACTCTGTACAGGGCTTAATTGACTTGGAGCAGGTATCAAGATAGAGTTGTGCTTAGCAAAAAATTGGTTTACAATTTTTTAAGGCTCGGAAATGAATTTTACCTCTCTAACCATTTTTTGACCATTTTTAAGGTCTAGATCTCAACCGAAGGCAATTTTTCCTCTTAGGGATATTTAGCAATATTTGGATGTATTTTGATGTCATGACTCAGGGTGGAGGTGCCACTGACATTTAGTGAGTAGAGGCCAGGGATACTATTAAACATCTTACAGTGTACAGCTTCTCACAAAAAAGAATTATCCAGTCCCAAATGTTAATAGTAAGGTTGAGAAAAGCTGGCCCAAGCCTGTATTTCTTTCTCTTGGGGCATATTAAATTTTTCTTTGGGCAGCATAGCATTAAAACTGATAGCACTTATTAGGAACAAATAGGAAAAATTGGCCAAGTATATGATATCATTCCAGATAGCTTCCTGAGGAGAGAACAGTATTCTTTTATTGTGTATTAACCCATTGAAAAACATAGAGCAAAATTAATTATTTGTTCCCTTTTTGAGATTTAAAAATCTTTAATTGGATTAAAAAAGGCTTTCCTTTTTTACCAGCACTTCAGGATATTTCTGTACTGCTCAGACATCAGAGGCCTCATGATTTAGTTATTCATTTACTTTCTCATCCATTCAAATTATTTATGGAGCACCTATCTTGTGCCAGGCAATCTTAAGATTTCTCATCCCAATATGTCAGGTTTAATTCTGTTTGTTTTGTTTTGATTGAAATGGAGTATATAAGAGTGTGTGTTGAAGTTCACATTTATTTTAAAGCACCCCAAGACTAAATATAATATTTCTGTTCACCCTGCATCTATGTTATGAACTTCAAAAAGATGTGGAGCTTGCCTCTCACTAAAGATGTATAAGATGTATTGTCTCATCCTTTCTTATGAACAACCTAATAAAACTGCATAGGACTTTGTATTAGACTCGAGTGGGTCCTGGTAATGGCCAGAGGTAGTTGCAAAAGTTTTAGTGGTAGCAATATAAGCACAGTTTCACTTCACAGACATATTTCTCAGTGTGTTTTATGCCGGTATATTTTATAAGCTAATATTTTATATGCTTTGTTAGTAGGAGGCATCCAGCAGAATCTGATACAACTGGGCAAATGAAGATGAGTTTTAAGCTGAAGAACAATGGTGACACTAAGAGAGAACTGCTGGGCAACAGGCTTTTATCCACCTGAAACAGAAGGTATTTTCTTACAAATCCACAGGCCCAGTTGGGTCCTCGAAAGTGCCTAATGTAGAAAAAATATCCTCATCTCCCACTGCAGGCTCCAGGAGAAGTCTCTGTTATGAAAGGTCCTATTCCAGCCCTCTTAGCTCTGTTATTTTGAAGCCACAGTGAGCTATATCCCAGTGAGCCAGGGGTAAAGAGCTAAGGACTCAAGCAGGAAGATAGTGCAGAACCTGACCCAAAGAGATGAAGGTGCAGACAACACACAAATGTACTTTTCTGGCCTCAGTGAGCTGAAATAATGTCCCTTTTTTTCCTTCTAATTTGATTTTGCTGTTTTGGATTCAAACCCAGTTTCTCCTTCCAATAATGCTCTTTTGTGTACAGTCACAGAAAGAGTAGAAGACAGCTAGCAGGAAAACAATGGTCTGACACTTAAAGAGAAAATCAATGGCAGATGTCCTCCTTTATGTTTTCTCAGCTAATCTGTACAAAACCCATGTGGGAAGGCTTAGTTCTTATTTTTTCAGGTAAGAAAACAGAAGCTTGCAGAGAGTAACTAACCTGAATTTTAATTGAGGCATGTCTGATTTTCAAGTCTATATTCTTTTTTCATTAACTACAAAAGCTAATGTTGACTCTCTTTTATAACCTGTTAATATTCAAATCAATATGATTTTTGTCTTGGAAAAACCCAAGCTCTACCAGAAGGGAGGAAGCAGGAAACATAAATTTCAGCCCCTTCAAATCACATGGAGAGGCAAGGAATCTGCCCTGAATTTGCAAATTTGATTTTGAGGACTCCAGGCATGGGAATTGTGTCAGAGTCAATATATCTGCTCATGGACAGTGGACTTGGTGACTACCAAGCTGTTTACTGTCCCCTTCTGACCCACTTGCTCTACTCACAATCATTTTGCAGCCAGAAGATAAGGGAGGTAAAGGTGGCCTTGTGCCCTCTCACTTTTGCCCTCTGTCTTCTTTCTGGGTTTTTGGACACCACGTTGGTGGCACCAGTGGCCACTCACTTATAGGCACAAATCATCTAAAGTAATAAAACAAGAGATAAATGGCCAGAGCAAGCCATTGAATTTTTAAGGTCTAAGCCTTTCTTTGAGAAAACATGCTTTCTTCAGTGAATCAGATGGAGTATAGCAGGTGTATGTGTGGACTCTGGAACCATATTACTCAAACCCTTGAGCAATCATTGGCTCTTCTATTTACTCCGGTGTGACCTTGGAGATTTTACTTCACTTTTTCAATACCTCAGTTTCCTTATCTGTAGAACAGACTCATTTATTCATTTCACATATGTTCTGCCATGTACCACAACCTTGATTCCATGTGCTGGGGATGGAGCATGCACACAACCAACCAAGTCCTTCTATTCTGATAGAGGAGACAGAACATAATGGATTTATTTGTAACATAACTTCAGATAGTGCTAAATGCCATAAAGTCAAATAAAGCAGAGGAAAGTGGGAGAGTTGAGGGAGAGGATGGCAATATTTTTTTTTTAATGTTTTATTTATTTCTAGGAGAGAGAGAGACAGCGTGAACGGGGGAGGGTCAGAGAGAGAGGAAGTCACAGACTGAAACAGGCTCCAGGCTCCGAGCTGGCAGTCAGCACAGAGCCCGACGCGGGGCTCGAACCCACGAACCGCGAGATCATGACCTAAGCGAATGTCGGACGCTTAACCGACTAAGCCACCCAGGCACCCCGGGAGGATGGCAATATTACAAAGAGCAGAGATGGTTGGCTCTTGGAGGAGATAAAACACAGACAAGGCCAGAATGATGTGAAGGGAGGGAGCCACCAGTATCTGAGGCAAGAATATCCCAGGCAGAGGGAGCAGGAATGTACAACAAAACATAACAATTGTACCCACTTTATTGGAGTCCGTGCAAGTTAAATGGAATAGTAATGAGATGATAGCAACTACTCTGTAAAGGTTAGCTCTGCATACATCTTAAAATCTGAGTTGAAAGAATGGTAAAGTTCTATTCTACCTTTCCCTTATAATGCAGGTGTCTCCCAAAAGAGTCAAGGAGCTTCAACTGAAGTACCTGTCATGATGAGGAGCTTGTAACTCAAGAAGCAAGGTCTTGCCTCCATCGTTGGGTAGCTTTTCCTTGTGAGGAAGTGCCTCCTTCCACTGAACTTACAACCTATCTACAGAACCACAAAAACTTACTTGCTCTCTCTTTCACAGGATAACCTCACCAAAGTTCGAAAATAACTTTCCTCTGTACTCCATCAGTACCTTCAGCCATTTCTTACCTGTATGGCTTCCAGATTTCTCACTTTGATTTGATCATCTCAAAAACACAGTAAAATAGGCTCATTCTCCAAAAAGATGGAGGCAAAATGATGAGATTAGTGTTTGAGGTTCAAACCTCCCCACTCAAAGCCTCTTTCCTAAAAGCACAGCCTCCAGATAAAGAGGAATATGTCTACTCTTAGTGGTGTGTGCCTGCCACTACCTGGCATCTTGCTTTGGCATAAACCCAGCCTGCACCAATTTGAAATCACATCCATGATAATGATTAAGAGAAATAGTTGACTGACCAGTGCTTCCAGTGTCCTGGAAACTAGAGCAGAGAAGAGAGAAGAGGATGGCCATGAGGAGTGTTGGATTTAGGACAGATAATATTGCCATGTTATTAATTATTCATCATATCAATGGATTAGAATAGACCTGATGAGTCAAAGATCTTAGGTTCCATTTCCTGTGAGCCAGCCAGCTGGGTCCTGCTACCCAGCATCTGCTCAACTCCTTACCCTGCCAGCTGCCTCATAAAACAAGCCATAGCTGCAAAGCTTAGAGGGTATGGAGGACTCAACACTTAGCATAAAGCCATTCTTCCTGCTAGAAAATAATCCCAAGGAGAAATCTACCTGATGGTAGATGACTCAGGCCAGGTTGTCTTTAGAACTTACCTACTTTTGAGCAGATTCTCCTTGGCATGACTCCTGAAAGGATGGGCAGGTTTTATCACTATGTAGTGCAGGCCTGAATTTTAAGCAATGCATTCAATGATATTGTGAAGTTCTGTATCATCTTTTTCTGATTAAATTAATAGTCAAACATAGACATTTGGGGCAGTAAGTAGAAACAGGAGATAACACCAAAGGCAGACATGTTTTGATCTGTTTGTTTGTGTCCGTTTTTATATTTAGAACAAAAATCTTAATTCTTAAATTGGACGTAGGAAGGGTGAGTACAAGAAAATTGAGGCACCCATGTAGGCTGATCTGATATTAAGCAATAGTCACAGTACAAACAGCCTCTAATCGCAGCTTCACAGTGATTCATCTGCTCTCCTGGACTGGCTTGATAGCAGCCACCCCACTGATGTTCATATGATGCCACTCCAGGACTCAATTTGCTGCGAGCTGCCAATTGGCTGAGTAACTGCTGGAAAGCAGTGAGCCAGTTTCTCATTGGTCAACTGTTTGACTAGCAGGCGGGTTGGGTAAGGCCAGGAATCTTGTGGGGGCTGGTCCATTCCAGGACACAAGGCCATCTGACCTTGAAGTGGTCCAAACTGGGCAAGTTGCCATTTGGGGATCCTGACACTGGCAGCCACAAGAATTTGCCGACTCATCCTACCTGACTCAAAGCTTTTGCTGTTGTGGAAAATGTGTCTGCAAAATTTTACTGCCTTCTGCAGCTTGCAGACATATATATATATGTATATATATATATATATAATTTTTTTTAACTCAATGGAAGTGGGAAATTACTGGCAGTTCTGTACTGAGCCCTCTGTACCCAGCCAAAGTTCCAGTCATTCTTGAAAGCCAAACTCATACACGGGTATATTTTTTTACTGCCGAAGTACACAACAATCTCTCTCTCCCCTAAACTCCTATGGCTTCAATTGTTCACATCAGAGGTCTCAAATTTCACTTGGAAAAAGTAGAAAGTAAAAGTGCTTGGGGGATTCAGTTAAAAAACACAGGTTCTTATTCAGCAAGTCTGGGGTGTGGGACATGAGGGGTGGTCTGAGACTCTGCATCTCACACAAGTTTCCAGTGAATCCACACTTCTATAGCAAGGATCCACTTCTTTGAAAATAGAAATGGGCTGCCTGTGATCTTGCACAACTCTCCAGATGTGTCAAAATCTTTATGAGGACTTATCCTTTCTTCCTTCTTACCCTCTCTAGCACCTTGCACAGTGCTATGTGAGTAGGCAGTGCTAATATCTGTAGAATAAAGAAACTCCTATATGGTAAAAACTATATCTATTTCTCATTAGCACAATGATTCATGCACAAGTGATCAATAATTATTAATTGAATGAATAGATGAACTGCCAGGATCTAGGAGGATAGTGAGAGACTAACAAAAAAAAAGAAGATAGAATCTAAGGTCTGGATTAGATTTTAAGCTTTGACTGCTTGAATAAAACAGGTAGAAAAAGATGGATGCAAACTCAGGAAACATGGTGTCTGGAATTAACTGATTTATACGCTGGTCATGGGGCACCTCACACATACAATGGTAGTCCAATTTCTTCATCGAGATTTTTAAAAGCATCTCCACTGTCACAAGAAGGTTTGAGTGAATTTGCTGATCTGTCCCACTTGGGGAACTGTGTAGAAGTCCACAGTCATGACAGGGAAAGAGCATTTACTTGGTAGAGCTCAGTGGGAAAGAAACCCTATGCTGCCTAAGAAACTGTTCATCCTCAAACAGTGATTTCTGACTGATTCTTTTCAGTGAACTCTGTCTCCTTCTTTCTCTACTTCTGACCACCCACCAACACATACAACACACAGACTGGTTTTTGACCATGGCCTGGAAACTCATCCTCATTTTTGCATAGCTTTATCTGCTAGGAGGTTGGATCAGTGTCCTTGCCACACTGCTGGACCCTGACCTAATAATCAGGCCACAGCTGTTCATAGAGAGGGGCAGCCGTCTCCCAACATGGGAGAAAGAAAGCCACTGAAGGCTGAAGGATGAAAGTTATGGAAATTGGGCAGTGGGAAGAACTCAGAGGCTGCAGGTCAAGGAATGGTCTTATTCTTTAGACTTAGGGAGAAGTTTGGGCCCCTACTCCAAGTCCCCACAAGCTTCTTCACCTGCCCTAAGTAGCTGTCTCCAGCCTATGGTAACTCCCTCCCTTTGTCTATTCTGGAACCTCTGTCATTAGAGCCATCCTTTTGGGTAAGAAAAATCAGACATTGGCTTTGGAAGGCCATTATTAGCTGTACCTTTAACATCTGGCATCTGTAGAGGTGGTGAGAGGGAGGCTGTAGTTTTCCTTGGAGTCTTCTTACATCAGCATCCAGATAGACAGAGCTCTGGGTATTTTCCAGCCCCCTCCAGCTGGATTTGAGGGAAGGCTATAGAGTCTAGGTAAGTGACACTGATCTGAACCCTGAGATTACTGAGCCAGAATCATCTTGGCTGTCAGACAGCTCAGGGCTAAGGGGGAATACCCAGATGTCTCTAGGCCAGGTGAAGCAGGTCCGCAGCTTGGAGCTGCTTCTTGGAAGGGCAGAATGGGAAACCCTAGGGTCTTCAGACTCTGCAGATGTGTACAGGCATGCTCTGAGCTGCACCTGTCCTGAGTTACTGCACCCAGCATTCCAGCCAGCTCTGCAGTCTGCCTGGCTTTGTTTGCTGCATAGCTGTGTCCCCTCTGGCTCCGATGGTGTCAATCTTCTGCAGGGGCCCAGCAGAGGTGCACTGGGCAGCCTCCAGTCTCCCTGCATAGCTAGAACACTGCAGTGAGGGCATGGTCCAGCTCTGGGCTGGCTGCCAACAGCCTCTTGCAGACTGCGTCACAGTACAGACCTCTTGTTTGCAGGCAAGGAAGGAATAAGACAGCAATGCCATGGACTTGAAGTGTGTCTCTGGTGCTGCTGCAAATGCTTTCCATGCCTCTCTGCTTTTTCATGTTTTTCCACATTCCCTTTCCTTTCTTCCATCCCCCCACCCCCACCATGCCACCACATCTGTATCCTCCTGATGACTCTTCAGACCAATGTCCAAAGAAAGTGACCCAGACTATAGTGCAGCTGGTTGGGACAGTGCTTTCAAGGGAGAAACAGGCTGACTGACCTCATGACACACTAGGCATGACAGTGAGTATCAGCATGAAATAATGGAAAACTAGCATCTAGAGAACTTACCATAGCAGGAAACCAGCAGGATGCCCTTGGTACATCAAGTTTGCCTTTCTGTGTCTTGATTTCCCCATCTGTAAAATGAGAACAATTGCTCCTCCCATATCTGTTTTATGGGGTCTTGTGAGTATCAAGAGAGATACTAGAGGGCTTCATAAACTTTAATGTACATGGGAATTACCTAGGGATCTTGTTAAAACACAGATGCTGAGTCCATAGTTCTGGGGTGGGGAGACTGCATTTCTTTTTTTTTTTTTTTTTTCTATTTAATTTTTGAAAAATTTTCTATTAAAAATTTTTTAATAGTTTATTGTCAAGTTGGTTTCTATATAACACCCAGTGCTCGTCCCCACAAGTGCCCTCCTCCATGCTCATCACTCTCCTTCCCCTCCCCCCAGCTCCCATCAGCCCTTAGTTTGTTCTCAGCATTCAAGGGTCTCTCATGGTTTGCCTCCCTCTCTCTCCCCCTCTATTTTTCCCCTTCTTTGGGGAGACTGTATTTCTAACAAACTCCCACATTAATAGATGCTCCTCATCTGGGGATCACTCTGAGTAGGAGGGCTAGCAAATAAGAGGACAATTTCAGCATTACAAAGCAACAGGAAACTGTAACATTTTTATTATTTTATGTATTTGCCCTTCTAAAAAGCGCATTTGCATCTTAAAAGAAGTCTTCACATCTTTAATTCAAATGAATGTCATTATTTTAGGCATCTCAGATGGCTACCATAGAGAAAATGTAAAGTTAAGAGGGAGTGATTAACATTTCTGTTGTCACTGAAGCTGTCTCTTCCCTTCTTCTCCTTTTCCTTCTCTTTCCCTCCTCCCAGAAAGAAGATTGAATCTGAATTCAAATGCATATTCTTACCTAAGCCTGTGGCCAACAGGTGACCAAGGGTGTCGGGACATTACCTTGGCCAGGTAATAGACAAAAGAGAAGCTGATTGAAAGCCATTGTTTTCTCAAAAGAAAGAGAATGTGTGTGCACCAAAAGGCCTGTACAAGACTTTGATAGCAACACTATTCATAAAGTCAAAGCTGGAAAGAGCCCAAATGTCTAATAGCAGTAGAACAAATATATCATGGTGTATTTGTACAATGGAATACTACAATGGCAAAAAAAGAACACAATAAATACTGTATCATGTACTCTCATATATGAATCTTACAAATGAAATGGTGAGCAGAAAAAGGCACACATAAGAGCATATGCCATATGAGTCCATTTATATGAAGTTCAAAAACAAGCAAAACTAAGTATAGGGTTACTTCTGTATAGAGATGACTGAGAATGGGCATAAGGGAGACTTCTGGGTGCTGAAAGATCCTTCACACTGGCCTAGGTGTTTATATACTACCAATTCACTCCTATGGACTCTTCAGATTTATACAAATTACTGTATGCTTGTTACATTCTAATGTAGACACTTTAAAGCTACAAAAAGAGAAAACCTGGTTCTAATTTTACCCCTGATTTTCACATTTCTGGGTTCTCCTCTTCTTCTGTCCCACATCTTTCATAAAATGGAAGCCCCTGTTGGCTAAATCAGTCAACTTCCCTGATTTGCTCCCTGCTGGCTTCCCAGGTACTTCTGCTAGACCTTGGAACAAAAATAGAACTTGCTTTCTCATTACTTCCCCTGTGACTGCACAAGAGGCCTCAGGCTGTGTAGTTTGCTGCTCACAGGTTCCCCTCTGAGCTCAAAACCTGTTCCTGCCTCAAGTGCTGTGCTCTGGTCACCAGAACCCTTGCTTTCTCTGTGGCTGTCAGTTGCAAACCTGTCTCCTCAAGGCCAGAATCAGGCACGCAGAGCTGTTTACAGTTTATAGTCGAATGCTTGTGTCCCATATTTGGGTTTATCCAAGAAGGGTCTGAAAGGTATGGGTGATCAATTAAGTGTTCTCACAATGCTATCTAATAAGCCACCCCAAAACTCAGTGTCTTCAAACTACAACCATAATTAAGTCTCAAGGTTATGAGTCAGCTGGGTTGTCTTTTGGCTCAGGGCCAGGCTCTGCTGATCTCAGTTGGGGTTGCTTGGTCAGGTGGAGGATGAGTGCTTTAGGATGGCCTCACCCACATGTTTGGTAGTCAGCTGGCTGCTACCTGAGGAAATGGATGTATCTCCCATCCTCCAGCAGGCTAGCCCGGGCATTGCCGTATGGTGGTGGCTGGGGAGATCCAAAAGAGAGAGGAGAGGTGCTCAAGGGCTCTGGATGTCAGACCTGGAACTGGCAAAACTGTTTGTTCTCCTTGACTTTATTGGTCAAAACAAGTCCAGCCAAGGTTTAAGTGGCAAACACAATCTACCTCTAAATTGGAGGAACTGCAAAATCACATTGCGATGAGTATGCATAGAGATGGGAAGAAAATAAGCGCCATTTTTTCTTTTTGTAATCCATGTGGCCGGGGCATCAAGACAGTAGCATTGAGGATGCAGTCTTTTTCCTATTGCAAAGCATATAGGGGTAGCAGCTGCTATCTAGGCTTTCCTTGACCCTGGCCCTGTAAAAACAGTCAAGCCTGTTCTCCAGCTGTTTTTTATGCATTATTCCTTTGGGGCTCAGCAGGCTGTTTTAATCCTGGCTGGTCAAACAAATGTGAGGCAATGTGGGTGATCACGTAAAAGTAGCAGTCTTAAATATTTCCACTCATTATTTTAGGTCAAGAGCCCTAGAAATGCCTGATATGGGGATTCTTGTCAAGTGATTTGTTAGGGGGAAAATTCTCAGGAAAAGGGGAGGGGACTAAGCAGGGACATAGTCACCCCTAGAGATCAGAATTATCCTACCCTTGAGACAAGGAAGCTGGGCTTTCTTGTCCTCATGTCAGTCAGCCACTGGCTGTGGCTGGCCTAGGTGAGAGGTGGCATACATCTCCACTGCAGTGGTTCCCATCAGCTTCAGGCAATTTTCTAGAGAATATAGCTGTGAGCTCTCAGAGCAGGTGGGAATTGGCATGTAGCCCGGGAAAGGGGATCTGGAGCAGACCTTAATAGTATCTACTACAGACAGATACTATTTAAAAATTGAATTCTGAATTCAAAGAAGAAATAGACAAAATTTAGAGGAGGCTTAAATGTTCTGTTACCAATTCCAAAATGGGGAAAGGGGCTCGGGCTCCCACACCATGCAGCAATTTTCAGACAGCAACTTGGTGTCCAACGTTCAATTCAATTTCAAAACTATCTACTTGAGATAGTGTCAGAACCCACAGGTTATGGGCTCAGTCCTACGGGACTGCCTTCTACTTCATGAGCCAGCCTATTAATAGCAAGTCCAGGTTGTTACTTGTACTTTGGACCAAGTGGCTATAGTTTGCAATTTCTAATGACTCTTGCCTTGTGTTTGAGTAATTTATTAGCATGACTCACAAAATTTAAAGAAACATTTTACTAGGTTATGAGTTTATTATAGAAGGATATAAGTCAGGAGAAGCTAGATGGAGGGCAAGCACAGGGCAAGATATGGGGAAAGGACAAGTAGCTTCCACGTCCTCTCTGAGTACGCTACTCTACCCCAAATCTCCACATGTTCACAAACTCAGACACTCTCCCAATCCTGTCTTTTTTTTTTCTTTGTGTAGGCTTTGTTACGTAGGCACGATTGATTGAATCATTGGCCATTAGCAATTGATTCCACCTCTGGCCCTTCCTCCCTCCCCAGAGGTTAGGGGGACGGAACTGAAAGTTCCAACCCTCTAATCACTTCGTCGGTTCTCCTGGCAAGCAGCCCCTATCGTTACGTGCAGTCCAAAAGTCATCCATTATCATAAAGACACTTTTATTGCTCCCATCACTTAGGAAATTCCAAGGGTTTCAGGAGCTCTGTGCCAGAAACAAGGACAAAGCCCAAGTATATATTTCTTATTATAAATCACAATATCACAAGGCTTGACAGCTGTCTAAATGTTTGATGAGTTGTAATGTCATAGAGAAACCCATTCTGTAGGCAGATCTAGGATTCATAATTGAATCCACCATAAAAGTAGATTTGTACTTAAATAAGGGGAGAGCTTTGCACAATTAGAGTCATATATGAACATGAAAAGGTCTGTCCTGGCAATAGAGAATTTCCCAAGAAAAGACTGGACACAATTTGGCAGGAAGATAGTGTAAGATATTAGTTATGTTCCTCAAAGAAAGAAATGATGGCTAGTTCTTGATGTTCTGACCAGAGATTTAAGAAGAAGGTGTACAATGGAGACATTTGTTCAGGGCACATACACTTCTTCTATTCATACAGGGCTTTGGCCTGTTTATTATGAATGAATCCTCTATTCATTACCCCCATGGACCACATGCCTACTGAGAAGTGGATAGAAGGGATCTTGCAATCAGAATGAGCCCTGGTGCACATATAGCACTAACTACAAAGGAGAAGAGAAAAGTGGACCCTAAATGAATGATCAAGATAGAACCTAAGAAGAAAGGCCACTGAATGTATCCGTCTCAAAGGGATATAGTACTGGTCCACCATCCAGTACTAGCTCTGAGTCTTATTGGAGATATACTGTCAAATATGTGGGTCTTATGCTTAGTGGAATTTTCTCATACCTCTAAAATGGCTTAACAATAAACCCACTTGGGGACCCTTTCATAATCCTGCTTTCCAGCTGCTCCCTAGACCAATAAAATCAGAGTTTCTGAAGGTTGGAGACATAATAATTTTTAAGTCATTTTAAACCTACCAGTGATTTCATTGTGTAATTAAGGTTGAAGACCATTGGTCTAGGGACAGCAGTTCTCAGAGACAGCAGTTCTCAGACCTTAGTTTACAGCAGAATCACCTGGAGGGCTTGTTAAAACACAAGTTACTGGGCCCCACCCCTAGTGTGTCAGATTCAACAGATCTGGGATGAGCCTGAGATTCTGTATTTTTTAAAAAATATTTATTCATCTTTCAGAGGAGAGAGAGAGAGAATGAGCAGAGGAGGAGCAGAGAGAAGGGGAGACACAGAATCTGAAGCAGGCTCCAGGCTTTGAACTGTCAGCACAGAGCCTGATGCGGGGCTCGAACTCATGAACCATGAGATCATGACCTGAGCTGAAGTCAAACACTTAACCGACTGAGCCACCTAGGGGCCCTGAGACTCTGTATTTTTAACAGGTTTCCAGATGATTGTGCTGCTGCTGCAGGTGGGAACACCATACTGTGAGTATAAGTTTCTAGATTTAGCAACCCCCCCTCCCCATCCCATTAGTGCCCGTTGCAGATTTTAATGTTCTCCTGACTACGTCCTAGGGCCTAAGGGTGGATGGAGAAGTGTAAATTTTGGGGGATGCATGATAAGCAGTAATGAGCATTAAGTGGCTTCATTTGGGACTAGAAAAAGAGTTGGCTAGGAGGGGGTGCTATTGCACATGTAAATAGAATCTTTTCTCAATTAAATTTAAACCTCTGCTGCCAGGGTGGGATCACTTATGAAAGTTGTATACTTCAGACTAAATGAATTAAAGAATACTTATGTATGATAAAGATATTTTGTTTGGCTTGTTTGCAAAGTAAAATTTAGTGATTGACAATACTATGATATGAAACAAATTCCACAAATAAGTGAAATGAAGTCCGTCAAGAAAAGACAACAGGAGCCATCTTCCTCAACTGTAGTGGCCCAGCATTACAGGCAAATGTTACCATTGATGCTAATCATTCAATTTTTGAAATTTCTCCAAGAATTAAAATCATCCAGTGATGAAGAAATAATAAAGGAAATCTCAACTACAGTTGCCAATGTTGCATTTTATGATCTGAAGAGAAATTTTCACAATAAAATCAAGCATTTTGTAAACATTTTGCCAGAACTGGATCTTATTCTTAAGTTTTTACCACTCATTTTGAATGTTTTGTGCTTTTTTATTGTCTCTTTCAGCCCTGATGATTCAATGACTACAATTAGTATTTATACTGCCCTGAATCATTAAGCCCTTCTTTATTAAGCCCACTTAGCGCTTTGCTAATTGCCTACCCAAGTCCTTTGTCACCTTCTACCTCACTAACTGAACCCTGACTCTTTTTCAGAGCAGCCAAGTACCCAGCTAAAAATGTTTACCACTCCACCCTTCTTTGCAGCTGCCAGTCCAGGCCAGTGAAACGTGAGTGGAGGTCACTAGCTGCAACTTCCAGGAAACGTTTCAGAAGTAGAGAGAGACCCAGCTTGCTTGTACCTATTCCCTCTTGCTCTTCACCATCCTTCTCATCTCATCTTTCCCAACATGGATGAGAGGACATCCTGTGGCCTTAAAGTGTTGTGCCTGAGTACAAAAGCCACTTACCAAGGCAAGCAGAGTGTGAAGACAGAAGGAGCCTAGGATGATGATAACAGCATGGGTTTTGCAGCATCAGCCCAGGGTTGCCCACCTCCAATCTTCTTGTGACAAAAAAGAAATCCTCAGTTAGAGAGACCATGATGGGCCACTCCCTGCATCTTGTGGTGCCAAACAATCCCAACTGGTATCTCCACTCTCTTCTTTCTTTCTTTCTTTTTTTTTTTTAAAGGTTTACTTATTTTTGAGAGAGAGAGAGGGCACAGCAGTGGAGGAGCAGAGAAAGTGGGACAGGATCCGAAATGGTTCTGTGCTGATAGCAGCAAGCCCCATGCAGGGCTCAAACCTACAAACCACATGATTATGATCTGAGCTGAAGTCACACTCAACTGACTGAGCCACTCAGGTACCCTCCACTCTCTTCTTTAAAGTACTTCTGTTACTGGTAATAACCGTATAACTAGTACTGTTGACTTGAGTGTGCATCTGAATCAGAATCATCTGGAGGGCTGGAAACACAAATGTCTGAGTCCCAGCCCCAGATATTCTGATCTAGTAAATCTGGGGACAGGCCTAAGAATATGCATTTGTAACATTTTTCCAGGTGATGCCAATGCTGCTGGTATGGGAACCGCACTTTAAGAACTCACTGTTAGAGATGTACAGTAAGGAGGCAAACCTGTCCGTTGTGCTTTCAGTGTAACCCCACCTCAGGTGAGAGCCTGAGGTGAGTGACACTTCAATGTCCATTTCTCGAATCCCTTAGTTCTGTGATTCTGTTTATACTGGCCAAAAGACCCAAATACTCTCCATTTTCAGCTGTTGGGTGCTGGTGGCCAAACTCTCAAAATGGCTGGCTAAATATTTTTAAGACATCCTAGATATTTAGCAGTGCCTAAAAACAAGATTGGATCCATCAGCTTCATGAAATCTTATCTTTCTCGTTAACATACCTGGGTATTTCTTGGGACCTGGCTCACATATGTAGTCAGTTTCAGGCACCAACAACTTCTTTTTGCTGCATCTGCCTGTGGAGACCACTCCTGTCCAATGCTTATTTGAGGGAACAAGTTTTCTCTAATATCAGTGCATTTAGAAGAAACTCAAGGTGACATTGTCTCACCATTCCTCTTTTGAAGACTCTCTCTCATACCAGCAACTAATAATTGCTAACTTTCCAAAGGAGTCAGGGGAGATTAATTTTCTACAAAAGCTGATTTATGGCCAGCCAACTCTGAGAAGATGGTCTGAGTCACTGTCCTGGACTCGTGCACTGCCAAACATTCAGTGATAAAAATCTTCCCTTTAAATGCAGAAAATTTATGGGCAAACTTCAAGGTCCTCCTCCTAAACTCAGGAATTAATCTTGAGGCTAGATAGACAAACCATATAAAGACTATTTGCAAAGCAGCAAAAAGGGATGCCCCAAATTTGGGTTTTCAGACACTGTCCCCAGGTTGTGAATATTGAAGCTTTGCCCTTTATGTTCTTTGTATTTCCCTGCAATTATGGATGAAGCTGACTCTGCTCTAATTGTAAAACAAAGTAGTTTAAAATTTAAAATGTTTTTGAGAATCTGCAGAACAGAATGATAACTATAAAAATGCTATTACTACTATCATTTATTGAGTATATATCCCTGTTTTAATGACTGAACCCTGAATTTTTAGGAAGTCATTTAAGCCTCCTAATGACCTCCCGTGATGAATTGAATTATTTCTCCCATTTGACAGATGGAGCAAAGAGAGGGAGCTAACTTAACCTAAACCATAGCCATTTAAGTAGCAAAGCCAGGATTAGAGGACCAGCAAGCTGATCTCCGAACTCTTAAACACATGGTTTATCGAACAAAACAAGCGGGAAAAAAAACACCATGATACAGAGATGGACTGATCTCAAAGTTATTTTTCACTCTCAGACCTGTGGAGAAAGTTGAAGTGGCATATTTATGTTTTGTGGGCAGTCAAAAGAACTTAGGTGTCTTCAAAACCACACCAGGAGAGGTACAGAGCTCATTAACAATTATAACATGCCCAATTATTTATTATAATTTTATATGCTATAATTACATATGAGTTTATATAACATATAACTAATAAATATATAATATAGATGAGATGATATTAATATACACCCTATTGATAATAATGTCTTATATAATATGTGATAGTTCACATATATAACTTTTGGAACAGTCTTATTAAGATATTATTCACATACCGTAAGAGTAATTCAAAGTGTACATGTCAATAGTTTGTAGTGTAGTCACAGAGCTGTGCTACCATCATCACTATCTAATTCCAGAACATTTTCATTATCCCAAAAGAAACTCCATACCCATTAACAGTCACTCCCTTCCTACCCATTAGGTATTTCCCCCTCCCTTCAGTGCCTGGCAACCTCTAATCCACCTTTTCACTTTATGGAGTTGTCCATTTTGGGTAGTCCAATAAATGAAATCACACAATATGTGATGTTTTGTAATGGGCTTCTTCCACTGAGCATCATGTTTTCAAGTTTCCTTCATGTTACAGAATGTAACAGTGTGTTATTCTTTTTTATGGCAAAATATCTTTCCATTGTATGGGCAAACAGCATTTTGTTTAGCTGTTAATTAGTTGATCGGCTTCCATTCTTTGGTGATTACTTATAAGTAATGATGCTATTAGCATTCATGTACGAGTTTTCATATGAATATGTTTTCAATTCTCTTGGATATATACCTATGTATGGAACTGCTGAGTCATATTATAACTCTATGTTTAACTTTTAGGCATCTGCCAGACTGTTTTTCAGAAGTGGCTGCACTGCTTTACAATCCCATCAGCAATGTGTGAGGGTTCCAGTTTCTCTACCCTCATCAACATTTATTGTCTGTCTTTTTTATTTTAGTCATCTGAGTGGGTGTGAAGTGCTATTTCATTGTAGTTTTGATTTGCATGTAGGTAATGACTAATGATGTCAAGCATCATTGCCTGTGCTGTGGCCTCTGTACGCCTTCTTTGGAGCAATGTCCTTGCAGATCCCTTGTCCATTTTTAAGTTAATTGTCTTTTTGTTGTTGACTTGTAACTCTTCTTTATACAGTCTAGTTCATTATCAGATATATGATTTGCAAATATCTCCTCCCTTCTATGGCTTGTCTTCTCACTTTCTTTGTGGTTTCCTTTGAAACATAAACATTTTTAAATTTGATGAAGTCCAATTTATTTACTCTTTCTTTTGTTACTTGTACTTTGGGTGTCATATCTAAGAAGTCATTGCCGAATGCAACATCACAAACCTTTATGGTTACTTTCTCTACCAAGATTTTTGTAATTTTAGCTCTTCATTTAGATCTTGGGTCTATTTTTAGTTAATTTTTGCATATGATATGAAGCACACATCCAATGTTATTCTATTGCATGTGGATATCCAGGTGTCCCAGTATCATTTGTTGAAAACATTATTCTTCTGCCATTGAATTGTGTGGACACTCTTGCCAAAAATCAATTGACCATAAATGTAAGAATTTATTTCTAGACTCTAAATTGGATTCTATTGATCTATATCTCTATCCTTATGCCATATTCATTACAATTACTGCAGCTTTGCAGCAAATTTTAAAATGAGGAAGTTTAAGTTCCCCAGCTTTACTCCTCCTTTTTTAGGATTGTTTTGGCTCTTCTTGATTCCTTGAATTTCCGTGTGAATTTTAGAATAGCTTGTTAGTCAGTTTCTGCAAAAATACTGCTGGGATTCTGATAGGACTGGTGTTTAGTCTGTAGATCAATTGGTGTATTGTTATCTAAACAATACTAAGCACGCCAGTCCAGAAATGTGAGCTGTCTCTCTATTTAGTTAGGTTCTCTTTCAATTCTTCCAGCAATACTTTGTTATTTTCAGTGTTCAAGTCTTGTACTTTTGCTTACATTTTTTTCCCTATATGTTTTATTCTCTTCGATGTTGTCATAAATGGCATACTACTCTTAATTTCATTTTTGGTTTGTTAATTGCCAGTGTATAGATTGATATATATTGACATATATTGATCTATCTAGCAACCTCATGAACTTCTTTATTTTTTTTTCATTAGTTCTAATAGTGTTTTTGTGGATTCTTCAGGATTTTCTACATGTATGATCTTGTCATCTGTGAATAGAGGTAGCCCAAATTCTTCCTTTTCTGTCTGAAAGCCATTTGCAATTAATTAATTAATTAATTAATGCCTAATTGCTTTGGCTAGAATGCCTAATTGCTTTGGCTAGAATCTCCAGTAAAATGTTGAATAGAGGTGGTGAGAGTAGACCATCTTGTTCTTGATCTTGTAGGAAAATCTTTCAATCTTATGTTGGTATGATGTTAGCTATAGGCTTTTTATAGATGGCCTTGTCAGATTGAGGAAGTTTCCTTCTTCCTAGTTTATTGAATATTTTTATCATAAATACACATTTATCAATGTGTATTCTATGTCTATTGAGATGCTCATGTAGTTTGTGTCCTTTGTTATGTTAATTTACATTGATATGTAATTTACATTATATATGTAATTACATTACATTGATAATAGGGTGTTAAACAAACCTTACATTGCTGGAATAAATCTCAGTAGATCACGGTGTATGTTCCTTTCTACATATTGCTTGATTCAGCTTTCTGGAACATTTAATATTTTCATTATGAGGTGTAATTTAGTCTCAGGAATTATACAGACCTGGATAGTTATAAATATAGCCTCTGGCATCTATACTACCTGTGTGACCATGGGCAAGGTATACCCCCAATCCTTACTTCAATCATAAAATGGAGATAATAGTAGAATATACCTCTATTCCCTTGGGTTCTTGTGAGGATTAAATGACACATCTAGAAAATTTTAGTATCTGGCACATAGTAAGTACTCAAATAAATAGTAGTCATTATGGTAATTATTTTAATACAAATTATGACCATTTCTCTAACAGCCAATTGGTGCTTATTAATGAAGTTATATCCTCTCTTTTTAAAACTTTATTAAACTTTATTTCCATCCAACCAGTATTTGCGGTATAACTGTGAACTGCTGTACAACTAAGTGATTTGAAAGGTTACCTCATAAAGGTAATTTTAATGATCTGTTCTGCAGAAGGCAGAAATATGCTCACAAGATAGGTAAATAACAGCCCCTTATGATGCAGGATCAGCATACTGGGGACATGGGAGGTGTGTGATCTAGAGTCAGAGAAGGAAGAAACTTGGGGGAGAGGAGGCTGAAGGCAGGAGAAATTCAGAAAGATGCTTCAGCATAGTAGAGCCACTACTAAACCTAACAGGATTACACTAGGATTTGCCCCATGCAGAACTAAGTATGCCAACAACAAGGATAATGTTGAACAGGCATGTAGTGATGGGAGTGGGAACTGTGAGGGGCAGGCAGGACTGGGTGTAGGGACTTCCTCCTATAGAGCAGAGTGGGACATCTTTTCTGTAGACAGAGGGTTCTTTCTGGGGGAAGGCTAGAGGGTACTTTGGCACCAGCTCTGGCCTCTAAGAAATAGAGATCGGTAGGCCTGAATTTAAAGGTAAGATAACTTCAACATCCTCTTCATGCACAGTTTTGAACATTGCCTGTAATGCTCTTGTAAAACAAACATCTGATTTTGACACTGTTCTGCTTACAGCCTTTCAAGACTTCTCTTTATCACTGGCATAAACCCCAAATTCCTTAAAATAGTTTGCAACATCTTTTGCATATTCTGTTTCTCCCCTTGCCATTCTGTCATATTCAATGACTTCTTCCTTCTTGAATATACCTGTTTATCACTGAGTTTTGCAAATGCTGTCCCCTGCTCACCAAACCCTCCCCCTTCTCTTCTTCGCCTCCCAGTTGCCTTCACATGACAAGAATTCCTCGTCAATCTAAAGTTGTCAGTTTAGGGGCGCCTGGGTGGCTTAATCAGTTAAGCGTCTGGCTTTCGCTTAGGTCATGATCTCACGGTTTATGGGTTCGAGCCCTGCGTCGGGATCTGTGCTGACTGCCAGCTCAGAGCCTAGAGCCTGTTTCAGTCTGTGACTCCCTGTCTCTCTGACCCTCCCCTGCTCATGCTGTCTCTCTCTCTCTCTCTCTCCTTGAAATAAATAAAACATTAAAAAAAAAGTTGTCAGTTTAGCCTGAAATTTCTCCCAGGGAAACTGATGCCCAAATTTTTAGGTAGAGGCCCCTCCCATGTCCTTCCATAGCCCCCTGTTCCCCTACATACCCATTGCATGTGAGCTAAATTATTGCCTGTTGGTGGCTGTAGGTTCTGAGAAGGCAGAGTTGCTATGTGTCATTCATCACTCAAAATGGGGTTCTCACCCAGCAGGAGCAGGAGCTGAGAGCATGTTAGAAATGCAAACTCTTGTGGCCTCACCTCAGACCTACTATGTCAGAACCTCTGGAAGGTGGGACCTAGGAATCTGTGTTTCACAAACCTCCCAGATGATTCTGATGAATGCTACATTTTGAGAAGGACTCATATAGTCAGGTGCCTATAGATATAGTCATCTACCAGTAGATAGTCAGCCAACGAATAAGTGCATAAGTCCTAACTATACTACAAATCATGTAATCTTCACCAGATCACTTAGTCTTGTGATTCTCATCCGTAATATGCTGACCTCCTCTCCTCTCATAGAGGAAAAGATGTGACAGCTTATGAGAAGCTCTTGCACACTAACACATAATAGGTGCCCTCTCTCTTGTTTTTCATTCTTATTTGTGATTCAGTTGATTGCCTGTAAGGGTGGCCTTCCAACCCTTAACCTGTTTCCAGATCTTGAGCAAGTTTGGAGCATCACTACTTCTGTTCACAGATCCAAAAAGGGAAAAAGTAAAAGGCAGATGATAGAGAAGGGTATTCTCGGGAGTTTGCAGATGGCTCATCTGATCAGGAGTTTGTCTGGTTCCGTGGGTTGATCAACATATGTCACAGATGACAGGATATTGAAATGTTTTCTTCCCCAGCTTCAAGCCTACAGGCTAGGTGAGAATGATTGCTTTTATTTTTAAAAGATAAAATTTTGGTTATTAATATTTTTCAATGCCACCTATAATAATTGCATTCAACTTATTTATTAAATGGTTTCAAAGTTTGAGGTAATATCTCTCTTAGTTTTGTGGTTTTAAAGTTTTTCTTAAAAACAACATAAAATAAGATTTAAAAGTTCCTAAGCTGTTTTCTTTGACCACATTGAACCACATCCGAGTCTGGTTCCTAAGTTCTTAATGGTTTCAGTCAAGGTCTCCTTCTCCTTAAATTGTCATTGAGCCATTGAAGAGAGTTATAGTTCCCCCCACATTTATTTGAATTGAGTGGTCAATTAAAATACACAGTAACTAACCCCTAAATAGACTGTACTTCTTTTTTTTTTTTTTTACAAATAGTTTATTGTCAAATTAGTTTCCACATAACACCCAGGGCTCATCCCCACAAGTGCCCTCCTCCATGCCCACCCCTCCTCCCCCCCACATCCACCAGTCCTCAGTTTTTGTCAGCATTCAAGAGTCTCTCATGGTTTGCCTCTCCCCCTTTCCCCCACCATTTCTGCCCTTCTTCTCCCCCTTAGTCCTCTGTTAAGCTCCTCCTAATCCTCCTATACGTGCACACATATGATATTTTAGACTGTACTTCTAAGAGATTTTTCAAAAGGTAGTTAAGGGGATATTAAAATAAATGATGCTTGAATGGTAAAAAGCTCCAGAATTCCTTTAACGGCCTGCTTTGATTTAGGCGGAAGCCCATGTGATATGGAAAGTGCTACAAAGAATGGAGTGGAGTCAGTATGGGAGTTTGTGTTCTTCACCAAAAGGAAGGGATAGGTGGAAATTAATGGAGACAAAGAAAGGCTTCTGATCTTGTGCCCTTGGATTAAATGGAATTAAATGGATGTGAGGCCCACAAAGGAAAGCCTGACAACTGTGCTCTGGGAAAACAGTCTAAGCAAAGTGTCCTGTATCCAAGAATGACAACTGTCAGAGCCACCTTCTTTCCGGGGACTGCACAAATCTGAACAGCGAGCATACAGGGTGACCAAATACTGAATACCAGGGAGAATTCTCTCACCCCCAAGTCTATTGCATACAGTTTCCTGAACCTTTCTGTGAGCTGAGGAGGAGGGGGGAAAGAAGAACCGATATACTCACCAGACTGAGTCCTCCTTAGCCCAAATGAAATGAGGACTTGGAATCAGCTATAATTTTATAGTTTTTTCCTAATGAAGAATAAAGCAACATGCCATATTTTTAAACATGAGAATTTTTGGAAGCAGAAGCAAGTTGACTTAAGTTTAACTTAAGTTAAAATTCTCTTTCACTTCTGCATCTTCTCACCTCTGGTAAAGATGTCGTAACCAAATATTCTATGATATTATTGAAATGGTTAAATGAGCTAATATATTCATAGCACCTGGAACACTGTCAAGCTCAGGATTAGGGCTCAGTGAATGTTAGTATCACCATCATCATCATGATTACTATTCCATGGGGCTGTGTCAGGTGACCAGGGTATGACTCTGACTTTATTCCTTTCTTTTTGCAAAACGAAAAGTACTAGATAAGCTAGATTAAGATCAGCTGTTTCTGAATACATTTTTGTCACCAGAAATAATTTTTAAACATAAAATTCAAAAGGATCTTAGCATATATATTCATTGATATTCTTTGATTCTAGTTGCTTAAATCAACAAGAAAAATAAAAGAAATCTGTGGGTTCACATTACAAAATAGCTCAGGAAGAATAGCTTCAAGAACAGCCAGATACACAGGTACAAACAAAGTTTCTGGATCAGTTTTCTTTGTGTGCCTCCATCTCCTCTCCTCTCTGCTTTTTCTCTTTCTGCTCTATTCCCAGGATCACCTGCCCCTCCTCATCACAGGACAGCTGCCAGCAACTCCCAGAATAATAACCTTCTAAATTCTAATACACTGAAAAAGAGAGAGCATCTTTTCTCTAGCATTCTCTGTGAATGTCATGACTTTCATTTTGATTGGCCTGGCATGTATGGAGCCTACACCAATCATAACAGCCAGAGGAATGTATTGTACTGATTGGCTACTTAGGTCATATGTTCCACCAGTGAGGCTGGGAAGAAGGAATAAGCTCTGCCCCTGAGAACAGACAATGGGAATAAGCCGTACCCACCAGGCTTGGTTTGCACCCTATCTCCTTGGTTGGCCCTTTTCAAAATCCAAAGTGTCCCTCATTTGCATCCCATTGGATGTGGAGATCTCCAGCATCTTGCAAGTTTGTCAGGTTGCAAATCCTATTGGAGCAATTACCAGGGAGCTGTCAGAGGTACTGAGGGTAGGGACTGAGCAGTCCCCTGAGGGAGGTTCCACTGAGTCTCCCTCAAATCATAGCAGGTTGACAGCTACAAGCTCTGTTGTCCCATGAGGCACTGCCTTGTCTCTATGCTATCATAGAGTTGTATACAGTAGTAGGCAGGAGAATCATTTGGGTTGAGCTCTGCACCACACTGTATGCCATGTGCCTCCTGTTCCAATTATATATTACAGCTTAAAACAATAATAATTGGTATTTCATATGGTTCTGGGGACAACTAGGCTCCTTTGGGCATTTCTGGCTTCCAGCTCTTGGTGGTCAAAAACAGCAGCTAGGGATGGAGTCCTCTTGAAGGCTTCGTCCTTCATATGTTCTGTGTTCTCTAGGCTGAGATCAAATGGCAGGAGCTAGAATATCTGGGGTTCATTGTTCATCTCTCTCACTCTCTCTCTTTCTTCATCTCAGCGGTCTCTCCACATGGTATCCCTAGCAGGGAAGCCTCCAGGTTGTCAGATTTCTTATCAGGCAGATGAAGACACCAAGAGTGGGTGCTGCTAGAGAACAAAGAGAAACGGTTTGCCCCTTTTCACACCTGGCCTTGGAAGTTACACAATGTTACATCTATTGCACTCTTTCTATTGAGGCAAGGACAAAGCCCATCAAGTTTCAAGGGGTGGGAACACAGATTCTATATCTTTGTGGGAGGTGTGTCAAAGAATGCATAGCCCCCTTAAAACCATCTTACCACTGGGGATGGCTTTGGGTCAACCTTAAACAATGTGTACTTTCCAGGTCTCTGAAAAACCATTTCACATTTCTCCACTTGAAATCACATTTTAGGGATTATCTTTGGACATGCTGTTCTGATTCTGTCCTTTTCTTGGTGGAAATGAGGTGAGATTATCAGGGTATAACAAGAAAAGTGGTTTATTATAGAACGATGTAGCAGAAAAGAAACTTAGACATCACATGCAAATGCAGTGATCTCCATCTGGTCACATGGACATAGTTTTGATATCTGGGATTCTTTTCAACACTTGTGAAAATATTACAGTACCTCACCCCAGTAGTTTGGGCTTTTGCTATAGAATACAGCTAAAGTAAAAAACAGTAGGGAGGAACTCTGGAGGGATTGTGATATCATCTTATTACCTGGAGTTTGATCATTTTCAGGAAAAAAAACACCCAATGTTATCTTTAAGGTGAGCTCTAGCATAGTTGCAAACTTTAGCATATCTTCATATTCAGAGTAAAAGGCAAAATATACCAACATCTGACTGAACCAATGCCCAGTGCTCTGCTTTCTGCAACCAACCCATCCTTGTGGTGATTATCCAGCATGTACTTAAAAATCAGAAGGCAGGGAGAAACCAAGATGAGAATGCATCTACCTAACCCTTCAGAGGAAACCACTTAAAAGTGGATTAGGGAATCCTTATTCTCGCATGTTTGTAAGGGTGTTTAAGAAAGGGTTGCATAATGGAAAGTAATGCAAATTATGTCTTCCTTTTATTTCTGACACCCAGTCCAAGCTTAACCCCTTTTATTGTACCTTAAGTACCTTCAAAATAGTGTAAGAATAAAATTCCCAATTATAGAATCCACTTATTATTAGGAGCCAAGTTTTGCTGAAGAAAGAGTACTAGGTAAAATTATAAAACCAGCACAGGTGGTCTTTAGTTTTCTATTCCTTAATGTGCTAACATTTGGGTCTGCAAAATGTATTCTCTTACTAGTGACTCTGGCAGTACTAACCTGGGGATGCTATGGCCAACTCCTTTCTTCCCAAGGCTTAGGACTGTCTAGTTAACTGGTAAATATTTATGATGCTGGTTACTGGGTTCATTCCACAGACATTCAATGTGCACTCATTGAGCACCAACCACATGCCAATGGTTGTTCTAGGTATTTAATTTATGGAAATGAATAAGACAGTCATAGTTTTGATATATAGAATTTAGTGCCATGTCCTTCTGGGAAAACGACAATGAGGGGGGAAGTTCTATATATTGTTCATTTCTACTGTAAAGCCAAGGAGAGACCAAAAGGAAGTTTTCTGAGCTTTACAGTTGAGTGATGTTCTTCCACGCCCCCACCCCAGTCCTATAATACTTTCTACAGAAAGTACAGTGAGCCCCAGAGGTGGCTGAATTAATAGCAAATGTTTTCTAGAAGGCTAAATGTATTAGTTAAATTTCACCAAGATAGAAAATCACAAATATTTGCTCAAAATGCATACTTGTCATTCTCTACCAATGTAAAATTTTGTTTCTTGGAACAGAGCTGGACTGGACTCATTAATCTGGAGCTAAGCTGAATGGAAAAGACTAAGATGCTGTTGCTGGGGGGAAAAAAAGTCAAAGGGCAGGTAGAATACAGTATCCATTTAATCAACAAATATTTATTAATTTCCATAGGTCCTGGGGTCATCGTGGTAAACAGGACAAAGTGACTCTCTTGTGAATTTTCTATTCTAATGAGGTGACAGAAAATAAATGAGTGCAGATAAATAAATTCTATAATCACAGAATTAGGTGAAAGAGAATGAAGAGGTAGGCTGTGTTTGAGATAAATTAACCACAACATGGTACTCTAAGGAGTTGAGATTTAAGCCAGATCTGCTGGAGTGACTTATGCAAGGATCTACAGGAAGGTTTCAGGTAGAGAGAGTAGCATGGGACAAAGCAAGAGATCCAGTAGGAAAGGACAAACAGAGAGGGACTTATAGTAGAACATACCTAGCTGGTGCTGAGCCATCTGGTAGTGGGCTGTATCTAGAAAGAAATGACCCAATTATTTAAACAGGATTATGGACAGCTCAGAGCCAGAGCACTGAGGAAAAACTGATACCATGAAAGCTAGGTAAATTCTACCTTCAGAGGTAAAGATTGACCTTTGAGATTTGGGTAAAACTGAGCTGACTAGTGAGGTTTATCAGCTGCTGAGAAGAGTTTTGAAGGCCCCAAAGTAGAAAGGCTCTGATAAGTATAGCTTAGGAGTAGACCAATTTTCGGAATTGAGGGTCAGGGGACCCCATTCTATGAGTGAAGGTGGATAGTCATTGCTTCCTTCTTGGCTTATTCTGTCATCCTGGAAATGTACTGGATGACTGGACTTTTAAAAAAATCTTTACCTACAGTGTGTCTGAATGGAATTAAACTTAGAAAGAAAAAAAGAGGAAAAGAGATCCCAAGTTTTCCCATTCCAGTAGGCAGGTGAGAATAGCCCAGAGTCCACTGGGGCCCTATGATACACAGAAATCTCCAAATCACTTAATTTACACCCCTACCTGCATTGTGAGGTAGAGATCTTCTCACTCTTGGCTCCTGAGGTTGCTCTAGGGCTCGGTGATTCTGCTGGAGAAAACTGCTGTGCATCCTCATGTGATGGAGACTATTAATCCAGAGTAAGGCCAGCTTGTTGCTTTCTATGGATGTGGAATGCTTTCACAGATTTCTTTCTTTTCTGGGATGCTATGGCCAAAGGATAAAGTTGACTCTCTGTTTTCCACTGTAAGTTCTGCCATCTTCCCTGCCCAAGATTATAATGTTTTTTGATTCCTCTCTGATACTCTGATCTACTCTCCAAAACTGTGGAATTTTCCTTTAGCATAAATTGCTTTCTATCACTCAGGGGTGGGGACTATTCTCCACCCTTTGCCCCTATCTTTAGCTGGTCTACATGATCTGGTCCAGGGTCATCTTCTAGTACTTCAGCAGACCCCTGCTCTTCTTGGACATCCTAGAAGTAGAGAGGATCTCCATTGATCTTCCCATGGACTGTATCTTTCAGTAGCATGAAGAAAAGGTCAATAAAACTTCTGTTTTGAACTGAACTTTGAAACCACAAACTTGCCTCTTGATTCCCTTTTATCTTCTGTGTTTCCTATAACTCTTGTATACTCAGTCTATGGACAGTACTCTTCCCAATATCAGGCTCTGATAAACTACTTCACCCCAGCCTTGTCCTTGGTCAAGCTGAGAAGAAAGTTGTTTTGGCAAATATTAAATTGGCTCACTAAATCCATTTCCCTTTCTTTGTGGCTACATAGCTAGACTACATTTCCTAGACTCCTCTACAGTTAGTTATAGCCATGTACTTGAGTTCTATTCAACAGAATGTGGTCAATGAAATTTTCCATGAGCTCTCTTCCATTTTCTGTTCTTCCTTTCTACCAACTCAATGGTGGAGAGAATTCTAACAAACCAAGATGAGGAATCATGAGATGAAAGAGTCTGAGTCTTACCAAACTAGGAGAATCTGGTGGACTTTATATGAATAAGAAATACATTTTTATATTGCTGGATCACTGAAATTACAGAGGTTGTTTGTTACGGGAGCTAACATTATTTACCCTAAGTAATACAGTTGGTCAAATCCCTTTCCTAAGGTACTGTCTACACAGACACACATACATTCTCCTAAACTCCCCCTACATTCCAGACCACCTGAACAGATCTTCAGCTCACTCCCAAGAGGCACTGGGTCTAACTAGGAACACATGTATAAGAAGCAGAGGCTCCTCTTTCCCAAAGATTTCCCATGGATTTTATCACACCAAATCCATGATAGTTAACATTTAGTGAGCACTGGCTGAATGCCAATCATTGTGTTAAGCAAACACAGATTTACTGTAAAGCTAATGAAGCTGAAGCTTGGGGCCCCTCACATACAGGGCCTTCCCAAAGGCCTGGAAAGGGATTTAGCATGTTCGCATGGCCATGTTTTTATAAAAATCTGTAAATGTAAAATGTCTTCATTTTTTTTTAATTTGTGGGAGAGTATATTTATGTAAATTCAGGCCCCACCAAATCTAGATACAGTCATGAAGCAAAGTGTTTAATGTGTATTTTCAAATGTCATCCTCATAGCAATTGTGTCATAGTTTCTATTATTATACAGAAAAGAAATTTGATGCATGAAGATTTTAAGTCACTTGCCCCAGCTCACCCAGCTCTGATATGTTGGATCCAGGATTCAAGCACAGGCTATCAAGACCAACCTTGTGGCCCTCATGATGCCTCCTGCCCTGAGTCACCTGTATATAGCTCAGGAAAGCTGAAGGACACATGGCAATGGTTAGCATATTTTTCCTGGCCCCTCTCTCTGCACGACGTCCTTTAGACCCATCCTAATATCTTTAGTCCCAGATAAAACAGATTGGAGATTTTTTTAAAAGCTACATTAAAACGTTAATTTCACACACTAGGAAGCACCTAGGATTTAGCATCAGAAGGCATGAGTTTTAGAATACAGAAACAATGGGGGATAATGGCACAGATTTTGCCAAGAGATTGCTGGAGGTATAGTGGTAAGCGATTGGATCAAACGACTGTTGTGGGCTGTGAAAGGCAGTGGAACAGCTTCAAAGCTCATTACTGCCTTGGCTTCCTGAGGTTCACACGATGCCAAGGAACTGGAAGATGTGGAGGATAAACAGGCTGGCTTAGAAAGGAGGATTAAAACATGCAACTCCAGATGAGCCTTCGGGGCCAGCAGTGCCCCAGGGTTTGTGGGAGCATTCCCAGCTGTTACCTGTGCGGTGGTGGTTTTATCCCCAACTAATACGCCAGCTGGTGGAGTTTTATTTCCTTGTTGACTTTTTTGCTGCCACCTGGGGAGTCTTGGTAACTGTAAACAAAGATTTAGAACACTAATAAAGTGTCGGGCGCCAATGCGGTTGACTCTGTACAGATACTAAAATCAAGTAAGCTGTGGATGAGCAGCTGGCATGGGGGACCCCAGTCACTTGGGCTGGTGGGGAGCAACAGGGAGGGGGGTGAGAAAGAAAGTGGTTTGATTGCTGAAGCTCGCATGTTCAGGGCCCGTGGGTAAGACACTTGCAATAGATGCTGTTGGATGAGCAGATCTCAGCCCCTGGCTGCTCTGAGTATTGGCTGCTAAGGGGTCACAAAGGCCCCTTTCCCCAAGAATTGCCCTCAACTGATGCCTAGAAAGTTAAATCTCTCTGCTCCTACCAGGAGAAGACTATAGTAATGACTGATACAGGGGTACCCAAAGCCAGCCCCCTTTTGTCTTAAGGAGAGGATGATCATGCCAACATTGTGATTTATGCTCCTGTGTTTTTGATGGATCAGGCCAAGTTTAGGTATTACCTGAACACAAACCTTTGACTGGCTTCTTCCCCTATCATGTCTGCTTTCCTTCCTTAAGATTCTTCCCTGGAAGATCCTTTCTCAATATACTACAGGCATCTGATTTTCCGTGTCTTGGGCTCTACTTCTGGGGCTCACCTAAGATGATTTTGGGGCCCTCATTGCCACAGCTGTTTGGTAGGAGGCAAGCAGGGCTTTGAAACAGGCAATTCCCAGAGTTGTGTATTCAGGCAAATCCTCTGGCTATGTGTATATGGAGGGGGTGGCAGGTAGAGATTGAGGGTATATTTTGAGGAGCAGGTGTCAGCTCCCAGGGGAAAAAAAGCAAGTGGGCCAAGGATGGATGTCAGGGTCTTAACTAGGAAAATACAAGTAGAGCACTCATCAAGAAAACCAGAGAGAAACCCAGCGCTAGAGTCCAGGTCAACAAAACCAGGGGTGAGAAATGCTGATTTGTAATATACATGAAAGTTTAGGGATCACATGAGACTCACCAAATCCTTAATCTGTTGTTGGTAAGACCTAACTACCTAACTACATATTAGCCATGTGAATCTGGTAAGTTAGTATTCTTTTTGAAACCTCAATTTCTTCATCTGTAAAAAGGAATATATCATACATTCAGGAAATAGAAATTATTGTATTATATAAGTATTATCCTAAGCCACAGTGGGTAATGGAATTTTTGCCTGCTGTGCAATAGACCTGGGCCCACATGGAGATCCAGACTTGGAAAGCAAGGAAATGCAAAACTATGTGATACAAAGTAGGGGCTAAAATATGGCCAGACCAACCTGAAAGGTAATAATGATATTTGTATGGCTACCAATGGTTTTGCCTCTTAAAGCCCAGAGGGGCACCTGGATGGCTCAGTCGATTAAACATTTGACTCCTGATTTTGGCTCAGGTCATAATTCCATCATTTGTGAAATCAAGCCCTACATCATGCTCTGTGCTGAGCCTACTTGGGATTCTTTCTCTCCCTCTTTCTTTGCCCCCCTCCTCAACATAAATAAGTAAACTAAAAAAATATTCAGAGCCTTGAGTTGCCACTTTTGCATCTTCAGACCCAGCATTGAAAAGGAAGAGGGAGAGGGAGAAAGAAAAGGAGAGGGAGAGACAGTTGTAAGCCAAGAATCCTCTAGATTTGACCATCAGTCATCCAGAATTGGACCCAAGAGGGTCTATTAGGGAAAGTTGGCCAGTCAATAGCTATTGACCCCAAGTCTGAAATTGCAAGAGAGTTTTTTTCTACTTTGGCAGACACTACATTCACAATGCCAGATTCCCAGTGCCTAAATAAAACTGGAAGCTCTAAAAGATAAAAACATCAGGAACCCTGAGCCGCTCAAATGTTCTTTCTTTCAAAAATTTTTTCTTAATGTTTATTACTTTTGAGAGAGACAGAGACAGAGCATGAGTGGGGGACAGGTAGAGAGAGAGAGAGAGAGAGAACACTCAAAGCAAGTTCCAGGCTCCATGCTGTCAGCATAGAGCCTGACGTGGGGCTCAAACTTGTGGACTGTGAGACCATGACCTGAGCTGAAGTTGGACACTTAACTGACTGAGTCACCCAGGCACCCCACAAATATTCTTTCACTAGGACCACTCTCTACTCTCTCCACACTTCTAGTACAGAGTTGTATGGTCCTTATTTTAGAAAAGGGTTCCAAGAAGCAGAACATGAGATGACAATTTATGTCCAATTTGATTTATTAAGGAGATTCTCTTGGGAAAAACTGGGTATGGAAAGCAAGACAGAAAAGGGAAGAAGCAAATCTTGCCATTTGCAACAATGTGGATAGAACTAGAGGGTATTATGACAAGTGAAATAAGTCAGTCAGAGAAAGACAAATACCATATGATTTCACTCATATGTGGAATTTAAGAAACAAAATAGATGAACATAGGGGAAGGTAGAAAAAAGAGAGAGAGGGAAGCAAACCATGAGAGACTCTTAACTATAGAGAACTGAGGGTTGATGGAGGGAGGTGGGTGGGAGATGGGGTAAATGGGAAATGGGTATTAAGGAGGGCACTTGTTGAGATGAGCAATGGCTGTTATATGTAAGTAATGAATCATTTAATTCTATACTTGAAACCAATTTTACCATATATGTTAACTAACTAGAATTTAAATAAAAACTTGAAATCAAAAAAAGAAAGAAAGACCAAAAGAAAGGAAAAGAAAAAGAAAGAAAGAAAAAAGGGAAGAAGCAAAGAAGAGTTCTAGGTTCAGCTTAATCCCACAGGGGAAGTTGGAAGAGTAAATTGTGTCTCAGATTTTGGCCTAACCCCAAGGCAAAGGAGCTGGGCTTTCATTTTTCACCCTAGCCCATTACTGAATAAGAACCACTCTTGAAGGCATAAAATCCCAGGAACTTGTTTCTCTCAGTGATGACCCCAGTGACCCTAGGGTGATTTTCTATAGAGTATCACAGAGATGGACAATTAGAAGTAAAACACTTTGGAGGCAAAGGAATGCAAACTGAAAAGGTCAAAGAGACCCAAGAGAATGAGAAAAGAACACCAATATATATGCTAACTGAAAATGTGGTAACAGATATGCTAACTTATGCACATTTAAGATTATTTTAAGGGTCTGGGAAAGGCTAGTCAGTTCTGCAAATATGCAGTTTATTCTATACATTTTAGTGTTATAAAATGGGTAGAGCATAGAAGATTTAAGCATTAGAAGATGTTTAAGTCCTGGCTCTGACTCATATAAACCATGATTTTGGGGGAGTCAGTCAGCTTCCATGGGCCTCAGTCCCTATAGCTATGAAATGGGTTATTTTTTATTTTTTATTTTATTTTCTAAAGTAGGCTCTACACCTAACATGGGGCTTGAACTCATGACCCTGAGATCAAGATTCATATTCTACCAACTGAGCCAACCAGGTGCTCCAAAAATGGGTTACTTTTTAGCTTTTTAAATATACAGTGATATTTTCTGCTGGCTCTACAGTTTTGTTTTTTCTTTTCTTTCTTTTTTTTTTTTTTTTGAGAGAGGGGCATAGGGAGAGAGAGAGAATTTTAAGCAAATTTCATGCTCAGTGACTCGGCACAGAGCCCAAAATGGGACTCAATCCTGTGACTGTGAGATCATGACCTTAACTAAAATCATGACTCAGACATTAACCAACTGAGCCACTAGGCAACCACTTTTTTTTTTTATTTTAGCAGGTTTTGATATATATATATATGTATATATAAATACACATATATTTTAAAACCTTGAACAGGATAGATTTTTCTATTTTGTGTTGTAATTTACTTAGCGTTTTCCTCCCTTTATATTTCAAGCCATAGTGTTATCCATTCAAATACAGGATTGTTTCGGGGCGCCTGGGTGGTTCGGCTAAGCGTCCGACTTTCGCTTAGGTCATGATCTCGCAGTTTGTGCGTTCGAGCCGCGTCGGGCTCTGTGCCGACTGCCAGCTCAGAGCCTGGAGCCTATTTCAGAGTCTGTGTGTGTCTCTCTCTGACCCTCCCTGCTCACGCTGTCTCTCTCTCTCTCTCTCTCTCTCTCTCTCCTAGAAATAAATAAAAATATTAAAAAAAAAAAAAAAGAACAAATACAGGATTGTTTCTTATATCACTATGTTATGTCTCTTTTTATGCTTTTTGGACTGTGTTCAATTTCATCTCATATTAATATTGCTATACAGCTTTCTTTTAGTTAGTAATTGCCTTTTTGGTTTTTTAAATTCCTTTTTTTCCCAACCTTTCTGGATGGTTATATTTTAGGTGCTTATATCATAATCCACATATGGCTGATTTTTAAAAATCTGGTCTGATAATCTTGTTCTTAAAGAAACTTGAAGTGTAAAAATTTTTTAACAAAGCTTAAGTTATTCAGTATCTCTACCCTCCTCACAAATAGGCCAAGAACTTGGTATGCTTTAATAATTCACTGAATTTCTTCCCCATCTATATTTTCCTTGGTAGTATTTGAATTATACCCAGTTATGTAAAAAAAAAATCATTCTCTTTTTGAGTCAATAGCAAACTACATTTATCGTATTTCACCAAATTCTGTACTAATTATTGTTTGTGTACTCTATTTCATCTCTCTGTCTCTTGGGGTGTTCTCTCTTCCTGCCTCAGATACATTCTTCAATAGTTATTTTAGCGAGGATGTGGGTAATAATCTCATGTTATTTCCATTTCATCTTGAGTGAGTGTATTTCCAGTTGATTTTTTTTTTTTTTGCTGTTTTAGTATTATTTCCTCATGTGTTTTGGAATTTTATTTTAAATGGAGGTTCTCCCTCTCTCTCCTTCCTGCCCCACTCTCCTACCTCAACCCCTGTATCTCACAGTCTTGCAGATTTATATTTGGTCTCTTTTTCCACCACCTCCTAAGAACATTCAGTCCCAAACCAGATCTTATATTGGTAGCTCAGGGCTCCCAAACTTCACTGATATTAGAGTTATTACATATTCAGCAACTGAGGATGAAAGACTATTTCTTAAAGCTTCCCTGGCAACAGCTTTGTATAAATAGTAGTTGAGATGTGGTTTCAAGAGTTTATTTAAGCATCCTTTAGTGGGTAAGGAAAACTCAAACTTGCTTCTGATTTTGAAGAGTAAGTCTCTTATATCCCATGGGACGCTTTTACTCTTGCTACCCCACAGGAACCTAGATTTTTCTATTTACTTCTGGATCTGGAGTTAAGTGAGTCTGAGAACTCAATCCTAGTTATTTCTCTGTGTTCATTTCCATTTCTGGTCTTTAGAAGTGGTTTATCTCAGTTTCTACAAAGGCTGTGTTGTCTTAAACTTTCTTTCTAGGTGTCATATTTTGTATCAGCTACTGCTTCATTATATACTACTCCTGAAAATTGAGTGGTTTACTACAGTCATTTATTCTCACTCATGTGTGAGGGTTTTGGCTAGGCTTTGGCTAATCTGGGATGAGCTCAGCTGGGCAACTCTATTCACTCTGCAGGAAGTAAAGGAAGACAAATCCTGACTTTTTTTTTTACTGCTTCCTTTCCAGTCTCCAATTGGTTACTCGCCCACATTAGCCAAGCTCAATGGTGGCCAAAGGACTGGGGTACCATTGATGAATCCTTAAATGTCAGTCCCCTGGGGCACAGAGATGATAGAGAAGATGAGAACAACAGGGAATATCCTAGCACACATGACCCAAGGAGAGTCAGAGGGAGTTGGAAAAACACTGGCAGACTTAGGGCAATGCTCAAACAGAAAACCAAGTTTCATGTCTTGAAAGGGTGTGATTATGCAAGACACATTTTAGAAAATCAATCTATTTGGGTTTTAGGAAAGTGGTAACTTCTGGTTCAGATGGGGGATACAGAGACAGAGGCGACCCAATATCTCTAAGCGGGAAAATTCTGTCACCTTTGAAACCCTGTCTTACACTCAAAGGAATATCGCGTCCTTTGACTTTTTACTATTTAGATCCCATTACTGTAGTCTTTTGTATTGGAAGGAAGGAGAAGGCAAATTCTTCCATTCACTTGACACAGGGGTGATAGTCAGGAGAGCTATGCAGTTCCAGCACTGCCATTGTCAAGTTCTGTGGCTTGGACAGTTCACGTGGCTTCCTGAGCCTCTGGTTTCCTTCCACAGAAAATGAGAAGGTTGAAATAAAAGCCTTCACAACTTTGCACACTCAGCATATATGGCTTATAGATGGGATAAATGGCACGATCTTGTTAATCAGAAAATATTGGGTACTGACCATCCATGTTCTGGTCTGTTTACTGAATCACTAGAACTCTTGGAAGGAATTTTATATTTTCCATCTTCCCTCCCCTAATTTTTAAATTTATTATTTTCTCCCATGCCTCCAAGGCAAAGGAGATCCAGCCCTGACAGCCACACTGACAGGCAAAACGTGGTTTGATAATAATAAAATGAAAAAGCTAGAAGCTTGTAAATTTAGATTTCCAGCATGTGTACTCATTTCCTGGCCTCATGGACATCCCGGTAATTATCTAGAATTATGCATAATTTACCTCCTTCCATTTTCTAAGAGATTGTCAGTTTTAAGGTCAGAATTTGACAATTTATTAGTTTGCCCTGTAGAAATAAATTGGGGGCATCTGGGGCTGGAGTCTATAATGTGTGCAGTTGGGGCCATAGATGTGAAGCTGCCTCCTATTTATAGCTGAGCGAGCTTAATTGTTGCTTTTCAGTCTAAATAGAAAGGCTCTGTTTACTGCTGCTTTTAATTGTAGCAAGCTGGTGAAAAAGCATGCAGGGCCGCTTCAGTAAAGGCAATTCAATAAGAGCATTGTGTCAATAAATTATTATTGCCATCATGAAAACCACGCACAGCATTCAAATATAAAGCAAGCAACAGCCCGGCTTCTGCCTTTGATGGACCCAGCCTAACGCTTTTCAATTTTCTTAATATATTCTCTTTCTCTCCTGTTTTCATAGAGTGTTAGAGCTGATAAGGGGATTGTGGATCTTCTTAATCCCTACCCTTCATTTTACAGAGGGAAATCTGATTTCCCCGTCCACCTCCATATCATCCCTCGGCATGATTGGTTAATCCAACAGTGGACATCTGCCCCAAGGGTAGCCATGTATAGATTTTGGCGGAGGTAATAAATTTTCTTTCTTTGGGAATTTGAAACACACACACACACACACACACACACACACACACACACACACACCCTGTTGCAGCCAGTTAGCAGTGGAGGGCAGAGATAGAAATTTTTGTAGACTTAGGAGTGTGGCTGCCGATAAGAACCATGAGGAAGCTTGCAGGTAAATGGAGAGGTTCTGCAGGGCCAAGAAAGTAGAGCAGATGGGCACAAAGAAGAGATAGATACCTCAGTCCCTGAGATGTGAGAAGCCCGGCTCAGATTACAGAGCTTCCTGCCAGACTTGTCACTGACCCTACACACATGACAACCCAACTGAGACCACAACTTCCCAGCTGAGCTCAGTGGGGAGATAGCCTCAGAACTGTGAGCTGCGCGCATAGTTAGTGTTTCAAGTCACTAAGTTTTGGGGTGGTTTATTATGCAGCACTGTTATGGGTATAGGTAACTGATACAGAATGGTTGGGAAGCCCTGTACACACACACACACACACACACACACACACACACACACACACACACACACACACACTTACTTTACCCTGCCTGCGGGCCCTGGAGTGTGGAGAAAAGTGAGATTATTTGTAATCCTTGCAGGAAATAGGCTCAGCCCAAAGGCTCTTGGCTCTGCCGTCTCAGTTTTTTTGTAGGGACAATCTCTTCCAGATTCAGAGAGTCTCAAATAAAACGAGACCCTGGGGAATTTTCTTTCCTTTCTGAGGCGACCCTCAGCTTCCTTGGCAAGATGGAGAGAGGCCACAGGTGCCTTCTCTCCTGGAGGTCAGGCTCTAATTCCTTCATTCAATGGACTTCATACCCTACCTTCCACTCTTAGAAGCCCTCTATCCCCCTGCCTCTTACCCTCACAGCATTTTGTGTTGCCAAGGCTAGCCATGGGCTTTCTCTAATTTGTATAAGAAATCAAGAGCTCTCATTTACACTCAAAGAAAGGCAGTATCTCTTTCAGAAGCCACAGAAGCACCCACATCTATTCTGGAAAAGGTTAGTGCCCCTTCAAGGTAGAAAATCCTAAAGCCTTGAGAAAAGTTAGGACATATTTATTGACACACTCCAGAATCTTTTTTTTACACAAGTGGGAGATGTCCCTCCAGCCACATCTCCAAGAAACATTTTCTTCTTTAAGACCAACTTTGTCTCTGGATTCAGAGGAGTCAGGATAGGCTTGAATTAAGATTTTTCTGTTTCTAGCCACATTTAGACAACCAGCCGATGGTATGGCTTGACTCAGTGTAACAGAGATGCCTAACCCTTGTACCTTTGGGGGAAAGGGTCTGGTGGAGGGGCAGAGGAAGGAGGGAAGATTTTTGGAAGGATCACCTTGCTTCGGGCACTATACTAGGTCCTGTGAGTATATTACCTCATTTGAGGCTTGTGACAATCTCCTGACATGGCTACTATTACTAACTTCATTGTATAGATAATGAAATGGAGACTCAGTAAGGGAAAGCATTTGGCAAAGATTACTCAAGAAACATCAGTATTCCTTCTTGAACCCTACTCGACCTTGCTAATTACAGAACATCATATCTACCTTGTACAACCTTGTTTTTTTGAAATTGAGGAAAAAGCAGAGATAGTAATATGATCACCACTTAATATGTCTCTTATGAAGAATTGATCATTCCTGATATTTTGTCTCTTTTGTTTTAAATATTTTAAATAAAACGTTAAATCTCTTTGACCCTTACTTTCAACCTCAACCTCATCTTCTTTCCACTCTCACGCCCCAGAATAGATCTTTACTGTAAACCTCGTGTTTTTCTTTCCAGCCCTTTTTTTTAAAAATTTTTTTTTAATGTTTTATTTATTTCTAGGAGAGAGAGAGAGACAGCGTGAGCAGGGGAGGGTCAGAGAGAGAGGGAGTCACAGACTCTGAAACAGGCTCCAGGCTCCGAGCTGGCAGTCAGCACAGAGCCCGACGCGGGGCTCGAACCCACGAACCGCGAGATCATGACCCAAGCGAAAGTCGGACGCTCAACCGACTAGGTCACCCAGGCGCCCCTCTTTCCAGCCCATTTTTTATACACTTCAGAGACCTTCCTGGGGGTAGACAGTGTCATTCTCCGTGATGCCTCTTTCCAGGGGTTTTATGAATCCCATGCCTTGGAAAGTGCCAGAGACCTCTGCCCGCCCCTTTGTGCTTTGCCTGCTCCCCACCCTCCTCCAGCGTTTTGGGAAGTTGCTAATGAGGGTGAGTTCAGACAGAGCCCAAGTGGCCAGCCACCACTGCGAGCTGCGGCAGGCACAGCCTTCCTCCTCAGCTCATGCTGGTAGTGTTTGATTCCAAGGACAACTAGGAATCCTGCCTGGCATTTGTTTCCTGAGCTGCAAGACAACTTGATATGATACCATCTAGTGTCCCAACCTTTGCCGGCAAGAGAAATGGGGCATCACCCCAGAAAAAGCAAATAGACTAAAAAAAAATTGACCAACTTAAAACTGAAGATGGAGGGCTCTTTCTCCTGCATGGCAGGACACACTGTAGGCATCCCCCTACCCTTCCTTCTTCAGTGCACGGTGGCCGGACCACTGGCTGCCAGGACCTGCATACATCTGGGGCCATACTGCCCAGCGTAGGAATCTGAAATGTCGGAGAGTTAGCATCTCCTGAGAGCAGCCCTCAGCAAAGGATGGATGTGGATGGATGTATTAATATTCTAGATCCCTTTCTCAGGTAGGATAACAAAGAAGCCTGCATCCAACACTTCCAGGGTTTTCCGATAGAATTAAGTGCCAACTGCCCATAACACTAGCTGGCCCTGTTATGTACCCTTTACTAGTTCCTTTGCTCTGTGTCTCAATCCCCTACTCCTCTGCCAGTTTTCCTTCACTTCCAAGTGACCACGTTAACCATTTGCTTTGAAATCTTTGTCTCAGGATCCCCTAAACAAACAAAATGTCTCTGTGGTAGATTGCAAATACGGCCACAAGCCTTTCCCCATCTCTATTTCTTTACATGGTGATGTTACAAACTGCCCATTAAGCAGTGGGCTGGCTGTGGGGTTTGCTTTCACCAATAGAACATGGCAGAAGTGAGAGCATGCCAGGCCTCTGGGTCTAGGCCTCAAGGATACTGCCATACCTCTTTCTCCTCAAAGACTGATAAGCAATACTAAAGGGTTGCTTTTTTAGGCCATTGAGTATTGGGTGACAGGTCACATACCAGAAACTAACTGTTCCAGACCTCACCCCAAGTCTACATATGAAGCCCTCCTTTGTGTGTATTTTCTTGAATGAGAGTATTGTTTCCCCTAAAAAAAGAAAAAGGAAGAAAGAAAAAGCCATTTCTTGGGCATAGAGAAGTCAGATGACCTTCTCAGAGCTGCCCAGCAGAATGTGGCTGGCAGTTGCCGTCTGTATCCGGTCCATTCTTTTGCTCCAGGGCTTGTGTGCTGACTCACCTTGTCTGTCTGGGTTTGCCTGCGCACTGCTGCATTTTCTCTCCTCCCCGGCTGCCAGCCTGGCTGCTGGTTTTTTCCAAAGCTCTCTTTTCAGAGAACTGTGAAGTGGGAGGCCACTGTGTTTTCACGGATTGTACCGATGACATATGTGTCTGATAGGGATTCAAGCGCCTGCAAAGCCGGCCCAAGATGGAGAGCTCACCAAAAATACTGCAGTGGCTGGACGCTGGAGAATGTAGGGAGCTTCAGAGCCAGCAGGAAGCAGAGTAAACAACACTGAAGACAGAGTCGGGATGCTTAATCCTGACTTTGCCTCTGGTCTCTGAAGTCTCTTTCAACTCTAAAATGACAGGATTTGGAGACTGAGTAGGAATCAGGCAAATGCCAAGCCAGAAAACAGGTTAGCTGTCTATTTAAGGAAGCTCTGGTAAGCTAGAGCAGTGGTTCTCAAACTGGGGTCCCCAGGTGATGCTGCAGAATCAGCATCACCTGGGAAGTTGTTAGAAATGCACATTCTTGGGCCTCATCCCAGACCCTGTGCATCAGAATCTCTTGGGATGGGGCCCAACAATCTGTGTGTTAAGCAGCCCTCCACATGATTTGAAGGCAGACTCAAGTTTCAGAATGGCTGATACAGAGCCATCTTATTCCGAGTGTGGTTCAGGGCACTGACACCATCTGGGAGCTGGTTAGAGATGCTGAAGCCCAGAATTATCACCTTTGCCCTCCTGAGTGAGAATCTGCATTCAACAAGCTCCCTAGGTGATCTCAGTGCATATCAAAGTTGAGAAGCCCTGGGTATAGATTCCTAGTCTCCAGCTTTGAAGACTGTGATTCACTAGACCTGGAGTGGGGTCCCGAAATTTACATTTCTAGAAAATTCCCAGGGATTGCTGACCCTTCAGGTCAGGGATCATACTTTGAGTAGCAAGGCCAGGCTTAGAATCTTGGCCTTGGGAGGGTGTCAAGCCAATGAAAGTTGGTTTGAGCCACCCTACTGATGTGCAGGCTGGCACTGCCCAACTCCAGGAAGTGCCATTCTCATGGACTGTTGGTCAAAGAATCTGAAACCCAAGGCTAAGAATAAGAAGAGGCAGGGGCTGGCTAAAGAGTGGGTTTTGGAGGGAGAGCTGGGTTTGAATCCTAACCTTGCTGCTTACACAGTTGTGTGATCTTGGGAAATATATTGAACTTTGAGTTTGTTTCATCCTCTGTAAAATGGAAATGATCATACCTGCCCCACCATGTGAGAGATTCAATGCTCAGCATACAGCACAAGCCAGGGGAACAGCGGGGGTCATCCTACTTGGAGGCTCCTTCTCTTTCAGTCTCATCCTGGCTAGTAGTCTAATTGCCTGGTTCAGGCTAAAGGCCAAGTGAGCATGATGGGCTTTTCTTTAGAGCCCCCAGGGCTCAGATGAAGGTAATATAGCAATAACTCAGGCTGTTTATGTTGGGAACCCTTCCCATGGGTTTGTTTGTACGTATCGATTCATAAAAATGACCAAGATATCCAATTGCAAACCACACCCCAGATTCACCTACCAAAATTACAAACACAGGAGCAGTTCCTGGGTCTTCCAAGGCTGTGATGCTCCTGAAATCCCACAGATGCTTTGTGAGGGCGTCTTGGCCACCCAGCCAGGGGAATCTGCCTTCCTCCATATGAAGGACCCAGCTAGACACTTCCTGTATTTTTATGAGAAAAAGACAGGAACACTCTGAAACAAACCTGAAGACCAAATTAAAGTATGGATTTGGGGTGAGGGGAGAGCTATTCAGGGTACAGAGGAGGCAGCAAGATGTTTCAAAGCTTATTAATAACAAACCAACCAGGGCAACATTAAGAGGTCAGATTAATCTTGATAGTGTCAGAAATTAGACATTCCTAAGTTTTCTTTTTGCATTTTAGGAGAAGCAGAAGAAAACAAATTTCTTCCTTCTTCCTTCCTTTCTTTTTTTCTCTCTCTCTTTCTCTCTTTCTCAAGGCCGGCCAAATTTTTAGGAGAAGGTGGGAAGGACAGCTGTTAGGCAGGACTTCATCCTAAGACAGCCACTAGAGGGCCTCAGAGATCCAAGAAAACTTTCCAGAGGTTCCAAGGAGAGGCCCCCAGCTAGCTGGCAGATCTGGTCTGGTGGGGTGTTGAGGGTGAATCTGATTCCTGAGAACTTTCTCAGCCGATGCTCACCTTCCCATGAGAAAGAAGTAGCCAGCTCTGTTAGTTAATTAGATAATTATTAAAACATAATTAAGACAGATAAAACAGATAATTAAGTTGACCAATCTATTCACTGATAAATGATGTCTGCAGGCAAAACCCTGTTCTGTCCTTGGAATAAAAGGAAAAATGAAGGTGTAGGACTTTTCTAAGAAGAGTCTCTAGCTGAAGAGAAACCTAATTTTGGGGCTCAGTACTGGTATCAAGGACGGGAATGGAAGGTGTGGACTTTAGTACCCCATGACTGCCATGTGCTGCCCCAATAAGTAAATTCAAAATAAAAACAGCATTTTGCTATGCAGTTATAGCCTCCAGTGAAGTCCCATTGGGTAACCAGATTGCCACACGTTGGTGCCTCCTGGATAGAAATTCTAGCACTGTCCTGATTGGCACTTTGCAAAGGACTCTGAAGCAGAGATGAAGCTGTCTTCTCTATTTCTGCTCAAAAGGCCCATTGGGTGTACAGTAAGAACACCAAAAAAGCTTAGAACCTCATCTTTCCTGGAGAGATCTAGGAAACAGGACAGCTATCTAACTGTGGGGACATGCTAGGAGATGACCTACCAACATATGTTCGTGGGAACCGGGAGAACAGAGCCTAGAGCAGAATTTGCATTGCTATGTCTGCCAGCATCTGTTGGGGAAGAGATTTCTCTCCCTCAACCTCATGGCTCCACAGTCCTCCCAGCAGGCCATTTTGGATAAGGAGGCCCCTTACCAGCATAACTTACACCTGCCACCCTCACCCCTACTCCACCACAGCAGCAATAACTTTTGGGAGTAGGAGAGAGGGGTTCCTGAAAGTCAGAGAAGGGTCTTCCAGTCTATACATTTGCTCTGAGAGAGCTGAGTCCTAGATGGCTTGCAAATACAGTCTCCTTTGTGCAGAGAGCTTCTGGAAAAACAAACAAATTGGTTGGGTTTCAGTATATTTCTTTGGTTATAGGAGACAGATGGATAAAACAAATGAGACAAATCAGATTACATTAAACAATATAATCATGTTTCCCCTTTAATAGAAATTTCCTTTACAGAGGCTAAAAATCCAGCGAACCTATTATATCCCAGTTTCCCATGGATAAAAAGAATAATGTTTTCCCTTTGAGACTCTCTTTTCCTGTCTGGATCACTTTGGCCAGCCCATCTTGCTCCTCTCTCCAGGAGGCATAGTCAGCCACATCAGATACTACCTTTGTCTGGTTGCTCTTTGCTCTTTGCTCCCTAGCTCCCGCCACATTAAGTCAAGCATTCTACCTGGTTTCCAAGGACAGGCCATCCCTTTCACATAATACCCATCCTCTACTCTCATCCTACTGGTCATCTCACTGTCCAATAAAAGGATCCTTGGGGCACCTGGGTGGCTCAGTCGGTTGGAAATCCAACTTCGGCTCAGGTCATGGTCTTGCAGTCCATGAGTTCGAGCCCCACATCAGGCTTTGTGCTGATAGCTCGGAGCCTGCAGCCTGCTCATACTGTGTGTCTCCCTTTCTCTCTGCCCTTCCCCTGCTCGCACTCTTTCTCAAAAATAAATAAACACTAAAAATTTTTTTTAAAAAAGGATCTTGACATCAACCTCTCTAAGCGTTTATGCATGCTATTCTCCTTTCTTGGATACCCTTCCTTCTTTTTCTCTCTCTTTCTTTCTTTCTTTCTTTCTTTCTTTCTTTTTCTTTCTTTTTTACGAATAGTTTATTGTCAAGTTGGTTTCCATATACACCCAGCGCTCATCCCCACAAGTGCCCTCCATGCCCATTTCCCCCCTCCCCCACCCCACACCCATCAGTCCTTTGTTTCTCAGTATTCAAGAGTCTTTCATGGTTTGCCTCTCTCCCCCTCCCCCACTATTTTCTCCCTTTTTCTCCCCCGCGGTCCTCCGTTAAGTTCCTCCTACTCCTCCTATACGTGCAAGCATATGGTATCTGTCCTTCTCTGTCTGACTTATTTCACTCAGCATAACACCCTCAAGGTCCATCCATGTTGCTACACATGGCCAGATTTCATTCTTTCTCATTGCCATGTAGTATTCCATTGTATAGAGAAACCACATCTTCTTGATCCATTCGTCAATTGATGGACACTTAGGCTCTTTCCATGTTCTGGCTATTGTTGAGAGTGCTGCTATGAACATTGGGGTACACGTGCCCCTGTGCATCAGCATTCCTATGTCCCTTGGGTAAATTCCTAGCAGTGCTATTGCTGGGTCATAGGGGAGTTCTATTGTTAACTTTTTGAGGAACCTCCACACTGTTTTCCAGAGGGACTACACCAGTTTACATTCCCACCAACAGTGTAGGACACCCTTCCTTCTTTCTGACACAGAAGCTGAACCCAAGCTATATTTCCTTCAAAGAGTCTTTCTTGATTGCTTAATCCTTATTGATTGCCTCTTCCTTTGAACTCCCATATTTTCCTAGGGACAGTGGGGGACTTAATCCAATACTTGTTGTTGTTTTTTTCTTCTTCATTTTTATAGGAAACTTAATTGTGGTTTGACAACTAGATGGCTAGGTTTTTGAGGGCAGAGGTTTGAAAATAACATCTCCCCAGCATGGTGACCCCATGCACACATGAGAAACAATTAACATTTGCCTGGTTAACTCCTATGCATCCTTGGGATCCTAGGTTGAGCCTCACTTCCTAAAGACAGCCTCTCCTATTAGATCTAAATCTCCTAAAGCTTTACTGAAAACCATGTATCTCTTCTGCATAGCATTCTTCAAAGATAGAAATTTTTATGTATTTGTTTTATTGCATTACTCACTTCTCTCCATGAAGGCTGGGACTATGTCTGGTTTTGCCTGATACACAGTGGGTACTCTGTAAATATTTATCTAAATGAATGAATACATGTTGGTTGGATGACTGAATTGGAATGTGACACAAACTTCGGGGGGGACAGGGAGAACACAGTTGAGGATGTTAATCTCCTGGGACCTGGTACCCTTGAGCACAGTCCTAAAAAGACTCTAACAGCAGAGGCTCAGATGGACCAAATCAGCAAAATCATTTTAGGATCATTATTGGCAATGGGTAACATAATATTTTCTCAAAGATTTTATGATCGAGCTATAAAAGCAATATGCTTATTGTGGAAAATATGTAAAGTTTAAAAAATTAAAAGAAAGCAGACAAAAGTAACTACAAGTCCACCCTTCAAAAAATAATATATTCTTCCAACACTGAATCAGTACTTTTTTTTTTTTTAACATACTGGAAACTCTACTGAATATACAATGCTGGATCTTGCTTTCTTTTTAATAATTTAACATTAAATGATAAGTATTTTTTATTGTTATTGAAAATTCTTTGGATTTTAATAGTTCATAGGATAGAATTATAATTTTAAATAGCTCCAGGGGCTCCTGGGTGGCTCAGTCAGTTAAGCGTCCGACTTCGGCTCAGGTCATGATCTCACGGTTCGTGGGTTCGAGCCCCTCAACAGGCTCTGTGCTGACAGCTAACTCAGAGCCTGCAGCCTGTTTCAGATTCTCTGTCTCCCTCTCTCTCTGACCAACCCCCCTTAGCTCACGCTGTCTCTGTCTCTCTCTCAGAAATAAATAAAACATTAAAAAATTTTAAATAGCTCCAGAATATTCCACTGTATAAATAAATGTACTCTATCATTCCCCCTATTTAGGACATGAGAGTTGATAAATATGAGTTTTGGCCCTTATGATTTTGAAGACATTCTAAAATCTAAAGACAGTAAAGATAAATGGGAGATGGAGGACAGATTTCCCCAGGTATTTCAATGTGATACATACCTTCATTCATTGGCATCCCACCCTGGCTATCCAGATCTCAGCCCCAGGCAAGTGAGTGCTCCTCGTCCCTGGCGCCTTCATCCCCAACCTCTTGCTCCTCCATCTTCTACTTCTCCCCATGTAGCAGACGCTACTGATGCTCTACTATCAACACTTGGCATTCTGGTACATGCCAATTGCTTCTTACTACACACACAGTGGATTCTCTGCTTAAGGATTTTCTTGGCTGCAGGAGCCCAGTCATGAGTGAGGGAGGCTGGGAGTGTCAAAGCATTAATGCCCCCAAAGCCCTCAACCAATGATAAATGGGAATTAGTGGATAAATATCCCAGTTCCTCACCTCCCTTTTGGAGGTGTGTTCTATACAGAGCTCCCCACCAGGACTGAGTTGCACTTAATCACGGGCATAATTTACTCATTAACACACCTGTCTTAGCTTCTTTTTCTTCACTGCCTGATTCCATGTTCTCCTACTGAATTTCCTGGGATCACCTCACATATAAAACATTTGGATTCAAATCTTTGTTCCAAGGCCCATTTCTGGGGGACCCATTCTAAGGTATCCCACTTCTTAATTATGAGTTCTAGCACTTTCCAGCTTCAAGATTCTCTCTCCTTTTTGACTAAAGTGGAAGCTGAAAGTCAAAATGATCCAACACATATTTTAAGGAACAGGGTAAAAATGCAAAACCATGCCAGATGGATGACTCTATCATCAGAACGTCTGATAGGAATGCTCCCAAGAGGGAATAAATTATACAGAGACTCTGGTCTCTTTGGAGGTGACTTTGCACTGTTCTTTCTTTCTCCTCTTGTTAGCCCTCTCAGTTCTCTCTTAATCTGCTTCCTCTGCAGTAGAAGTCATCCTAAACTGAACTAGTTTTGCTGCTAATCCCTAATTAGGTTCCCAGATGCAGACCATAAAGCTGAATGTGATGCTAGATATGCTATAAAGCAAATTCATATTCATTTAATTTAATTCATAGTTACGACTAGTCACTAAAGGCCTGATGTGTGAGAAGCAACTCTACTAGGGTCTGAAAGAGATTCTTCAGGGACTATTAAGACACTATCCTTGTAGAGAAGATAAGACATAAACAGCTGGACTCCTGAGTGTGATCTGTCAATTGAGGAGTGGCACACAGACCAAGATGGACAACTCTAGGAATTCAGAGAAAATAAGGATTCATTCTGGCTGGATTTTGAGAAAGCTTCTCGCATCAAGCAATGGTGGGTGGATTGGTTTTCTTAAGCCAAATAGTTCAAGACAGAGATAGAAGTGATCCAGAGTTTCTCCATGTCAGTTCCTAGAGGATTTGTATTTGATGCTAAGAGGTAAAATGGCTGTTTCCCTCCACCACTTCACAAGATGTTAAGACGCCTTCATAGTGTCCTTCTATCTCAACTTGTTCAATAAATACTGAGGAAACCACAACGTCTTTCTGATGTAAAGACTGGGCCAGACCCAAATCAAACTGTCATATAGTCAACTAGGCATATCCATTAGGAATGAGTTTTTTTTTATATCAGAACCCCATCTCACAGGGGTTTAAACAAAATAGACACTGATTGGAAATAAGCATTTGCTGGTGATGGTTTAGCTACTCAGCAACATCATCAAGGATCCAGGGTTTTCCCATCTTCCTACTCTGCCTCTCTAAGCTGATGGTTTTTCAACCTCCTGCTACTGCCCTCGTGGTTGCCAAATGGCTGCTATGGACTCAGGCATCACCAGTGCCTTCGAGACAAGCAGAAGGGCAGTAACAGAAGTCCCTTTTCTCCTGAGCAAGACAGCAAAAGTTTTCTTAGGAGTCCCTTACAAAAGTATACTTGGGTATCATTGGCTAGGACTGAATCATATGGCCACCCCTAGCTGTAAAAAAAATTCTGGGAATGTAGGGATTTCACTTTTTAGAAAGTAAGGAAAAGGGGATAGGGAATGGCTGCAATAAAGTTCCTACAAATTCCGCCTTCTCTTAACAGGAAACTTCACCTGCTGTGGCCGACACTCCCAGCACCTTGCTCTCTGTGAGAGGTAGTATATTAGGCAACTATTAGCACACATCGCTCATTCTTCTGCAAGAGGAAGAATGATGTGGCAGAAGCACCAAAGAAGCAAGCAGAAAATGAGACAGGAACCACGGAAACAAGCCCCAAGTGAAATACTTGATGCGCCTGGGGCGCTCTCCGTTGGCTGTTGTTAAACAGCTCCTCTCACAAAGCAGAGCAAGGATGCAGTCAAAACAAGCCCCTGTCTACATGCGTACTTAGAATACAAGATCCTGGCTTCCAAAAGCACCAATGAGCTGCCTGAATTGCCTGCCAATATCAACCAATCAGTATGAAGCCCTCTAACCAATCAGTATGTGGCCCTTCCAACCAATCAGGATGATGCTTTTTTTCCCCCTCTCCCTCCTGTTAGCATGTTGGACCAGAGTGAGAACCTGAGCAGGAACTTTCTCTATATAAACAGGGCCTCCCTGGTTTGTGGGTCAGTTAATGTGATTACTTTCTGTTGGGGTGGGGATGGTCTTTTTAGCTTAAACTGTAGGCTAGTCTTGCCTCTGCCTTTGTTCTTTACATCGGGCCTCATTTTTATTATTGTCTGACTCAGGATCCCGAGTCCTGTAATAAAGATGGTCTGTCTCCTCATATACAGGCTAAGAACTAGCACCCCACCACTTTTGTCTATATTTCTGCCAAAGCAAGCTTCACGAGACCAAAGCGACTTTTCTGAAAGGAAATACAGTATTTGGGCAAGGGTGTGGGTATGGGGAGGGAGGAGGAATGGAGAAAGCTCCCATACCCCAGCTGGGTAATTTATCTGTGTTAAGCAAGTGGTGGTGTTAGAATGTTAATGTGTGTCCCTGGAGGTGGTAAACGTGCCTGTGAAGGGCAAGGGCCTCCTGAAAGCAATATCTAATCAGTTAAGTGATCTTAGGTGTGTAATTTTAGACAGGTAGTGAGGGAATGGAGGGCTACAGCAAGCACACTAGTCCTTTAGAAAAAGCAGAGCGTGTTGTACCTTGAATCACCTTTTCTAGGCGACTCTTTCCTTTTATCTTTCCAACAAAAAAGGATTATGAAGTTCAGTTTCCCAGCGTGTATCAACTTGGCATTTTCCGGAGCAATTCTCTGGGTTGAAAGAATCATGGTTTCCCCAAAGTTTATTCATCTATTATTTCTGAGAGAGAGAGAGAGCGAGCACAAATGGGGGAAGGGCAGAGAGAGAGAGACCAAATCCGAAGAAGGTTCCAGGCACAGCTGTCAGCACAGAGCTTGATGTGGGGCTTAAACTCCCAAACCATGAGGCCATGACCTTAGCTGAAGTTGGACGCTCAACCTGAGCCACCCAAGCACCCCCAGACCAAGCTTCTCTGATAAAAATTGACACATGGTATAAGTATAAAATACACGTAAGATTTCAAAGATTAGATTTGAAAAAACAAAAATAGTTATTAATTTTTATATTGATCACATGTTGAAATATTGATATATTAAGTTGAAAGTATTAAAATTAATTTTACCTATTTCTTTTCACTTTTTCTTTTCTTTAATGTTTTATTTATTTTTGAGAGAGACATAGAGACAGCATGAGCAGGGGAGGGTCAGAGAGAGAGAGGGAGACACAGAATCCGAAGACAGGCTCCAGGCTCTGAGCTGGACAGCACAGCCAGCACAGAGCCCAACTTGGGACTCGAACCCACAACCCAGAACCGTGAGATCATGACCAGAGCTGAAGTTGGATGCTTAACCAACTGAGCCACCCAGGCGCCCCTGTTTTCCCTTTTTCAAACATGGCTCACGTTGTGTTTCTATTGGACAGTGCTGGTCTATAATATGTGTCTAACCAGTGATTTCAAGACCCTACTGCTACTCTGTAGGGTGGAGTTAACCAAAACTATGTCTGTGGCCTTTTGTTCTGACAGTGTTCAGGACTTGAGCTTTTACTCTGAGGGGAAAAAAAAGCATGGAAGAAATGTGTCAGCAACCTCTCTTAAGTTAGTCTTATAAAGGTCTGGAACAATCTAAGTACTTTTGCTTGTTCTCTATATGATACTCCTCCAGTTAAGGGTATAAAACATAAACTCCTGAGGAATTCTTAAAAATGGGGAAATATTCTATTTAATGCAAAATATTAGGTGGTGTTGTAGATTATTTCCAGAAATCTCCCCATATTGTATTTCTTTAGTTGCTGTTTTGTTAATTTTTTTTAATGTTTTATTTATTTCTAGGAGAGAGAGAGAGAGAGACAGCGTGAACAGGGGAGGGTCAGAGAGAGAGGGAGTCACAGACTGAAACAGGCTCCAGGCTCTGAGCTGGCAGTCAGCACAGAGCCCAACGCGGGGCTCGAACCCACGAACCGCAAGATCATGACCTAAGCGAAAGTTGAATGCTTAACCGACTAAGCCACCCAGTGCCCCTCTTTTGTTAATTTTTATTCATACACGTCTGATATTATTGAAATCCTCTGGCAACCCTGGGAAAAGTTCACTTTGCTTCAGTTCTTCCACTTTCCAGGGATCATGATTCTAGAGTGCTTCTTCCCACTCAGAAGCTAGAAGATACAGTTACAGCAGAATGGTGAATAAGGGCTCAAGCTGCAAGGGACTGGCCAACCGGGGAGGGGCGACTCCTGTCCCATTAGGTCCCTCCCCCATACTAGGGACCCCCTTCATATTCTCCTTTTAAGCATTCAAAGGTCCCTTGACACAAACTATGAAACAAAGATATGGAAAGTTGAAAATCAAAAGGTGTTTTGCAAAGGTATTTTTAAAGGACTTCGTTGTAAATCTGGAATATATGCTGCAGAGCATGAGCTGGATATTTGCCTGCTTGCTCTCAGATCCTTTCTCCACACTTGCCTTGCTCTCCTCTGCGTTGCAGAAGGGTCATCCTGCAAGCTACATTTCTCAGACTCTCCAGCCATTTGGCTTGTGGCTCGGTTCAGCTCATGGGAGGCATGGGTAGAAGACAGAAGGTAGGACATCAAAGGGAAGACAGGGAGAAGTCAACAAGCTTATCTCGACCCCCCTCTTTGTTTCTGTAGACGTGTCCTCTTTGGTTGTGGCTTTGTGTCCTTTGTTTTCTAGCTCTTGTCAAACAGCCCTTCATTCTCTGACCTTTATATGTAAAAAGTTAGAAAGTGCACACAAAATATTGCTGTAAATTGATTAGGAATTTGTAATTAATATTTGTAAAATGAGTAACCAAACATGTTGAAATATGATTATGGTTGATGGAGTGGATCAGGGAAAGCTGCAGGGGGTTAAGATGACCAGGGACCCAATCAATGTTCACCTGGAATGAATATTTTACTGTTCTACGAAAGGAATGGAAGGTGATGATGTGAAGGAGAAAAGAAGAAAAGTCACACTTATAGACCTTTCTGGGGAGATGAAATAAGCTTTATCATAATATATTTTTTTTTCTTAATATTTTTTTCAGGAATTATTGAAATATCATACCGGTATTAGTTTTTGGTTGCTACTGCAACATATCACTGTGAACTTGGTGGCTTCAAACAACACAAACTTATTATCTGACAGTTCTGGAGGCCAGAAGTCTGACCCAGGCCTTGAGTGGCTAAAATTAAGGTTTCATCAGTACAGCAGTCCTTTCTGGAGGCTCTGGGAGATAATCTGGGTTTTGTTGGGGTTTGTTTTTTTTTTTTGTTTTTTTTTTTCTGTCTTTCCCAGCTTCTAGTAGCCAGCTACATTCCTTCTGGCCCCTTTCTCTATTTTCAAAGCCAGCAAGATTACACAGCTTTGACCATTCTTCCATTGTCACACCGTCCTCTAACTATAGCTGGAAAAAGCTTTGTGATTTTAAATGATCCTTGTGAGTAGCTTGAGCCCACCCAGCTAATTCGGGATAATGCCATGTCTCTAGATTTTTTACTTAATCACATCTGCACACTCTCCTTTTGCTATGTAAGGTAACATATTCATAGGTTCAGAGATTAGGATGTGGACATTTTTGGGGAAGGGCCCATTATTCTGGCTACCACGATAATTTATGGTAGGAAGATAGCTTTCATCTGTTAAACTAAAGGTTTTTTCCATCTATCTAGCATGGACGTAAACCACTCCTATATTTAGCATGCTACTTTTCTGAAAAGACAAAGTTTTTATTCAAGTTCAAGTCCACAGCAGGGACAGTGTTCCTCTTCTGATTATGCATAGCTGAGCAGGAAACTTGCTATACATCGTTACAATGGAAGACAATGAGAATTTTACAAGTTCATTACAATGGTTCTCATCAGGACAGTCAGGCAGATCTCAAATTAAAGTTATGACAGAGCTGTCTTATAGATTTCCCCCAATGAAGAGACAAGCATCATTTGCTCTAATTGTTGCTTTGCTATAGCAAATCATTTTGGCTATAATGACAAATTAACACAGTTCTATGAGATCTTACATTTTGCACTGGTTGCAGAGGCTCTGCTGAAAATAGGTCAATTTCTTATGAAGTAAGATTTTGCTGAACTGGTTAGTTGTCTAGAAACTGGGGCCTGGAACTAATTATTAGAAAGTGCTAATGTTCACTGACCCATGATGAGCAAGACTTCCTTGCTGAGCAGATTGACTTCTCTTTAAGGAAAGAGGTAATGAAATTCAGAACCTTGCAAAGAGATCATAAGTAAACATTTGATTAAGCAAACAAGTTAAAGCAAGAACTTGGTAGATAATCATGAAAACAGCCCTTGTCAAGTCTTTTCACATTTCATTGAGCAATTACATTCCTCCAGCAAACAAAGGAATAACACATTAAATGCTCAAGAAGTTGAATTATGCAGTCAACCATCAGAAACACTCAAGCTGCTCTTGCAGTTCATCAGAGGTTAACTGCTTTTTTCCCTGCCATCTTTTTGTAGGGCTTTTGTCTGCTTTGTTTCTGAAAACTATTTCAGCATCTAGAAATTGTTCCAAAATTTAAGATGCAAGAAAAGAGACATTTCTCCAATTTCATAGCTCAAGTCAAATGTTGTTTGGAGAGGTCTAAAAAGTCTAAAGTCTAGTCATTGTTATTTTTTTTTTTCCTGGCTGCTTCTTTCTTGCTTTCTTTTCTTTCCTTCCTTCCTTCCTTCCTTCCTTCCTTCCTTCCTTCCTTCCTTCCTTCCTTCCTTCCTTCCTAATGGAAATCTGGACGAGTATGGCTACTGGGCTGCCAAGATATATTAACCATCCCAAATTGGGCCAGAAAATTGTGGGCAGCTGTACTGTCAGCACCTGCCTTTTCTGGGTCTGGGTGGATGCTGTGAACTTCACAACTGCTCCCAGGAGGAAGCCTTTTTTTTGTTTGTTTTAAACTGATTCTCATGCAGCCTCCCTTTTATGGAAACTTCCACTTTTGAGGTAAGGAATGGGAGTTGAGTCTTCTATTCTCCCAGCCTTGGGAAATCCAACCCTGTCCCTGGCCTGGCTTCTCTGCCTCTGAAGGAAAAAGTGAAAACTCCCTCTTCATTCACTCCCTAAGTATTCAATGTTGTCTTAGCTTAGGTTCCCTCAAAAGAAGGGATAAGATAAGGTGAGCAGTTTATTTGGGAGGTGATCCCAGGAAACACTAGTAGGGAAGTGGGGAGTGAGACAGGAAGGGAAGGCGACCATAAGGAGTCCTTTATCAAGTTAGGTTACCCCTATGGGCAACTGGGGCTCATCCCCCCTGGGGGAACCATGGGAAGCCATGTAGAATACCCAGAGTTGATCTATGGAGAGCAGGGGTGCTGGGCTGTATATCCACCAATCCCTATGGATCATTGGTGGAGGGCTACCTGTAGTTAATTTCCCAGACAGTCCCATCTTCTGTACTGAACCCAGAGTGGCTTTCTGCTGTTTGGTAGAGAGCTGTCTGGCAAAGATATGCAGATGCTGGCAGTTGGAATTAGAGCAAGCTCACATTGGAGTGGTGAGGCCCAAGGGGCAATAATATAAACTTGGTGTTTCAGCCTATGAGGAAGGCATTGAAATAAGTGCTATAGACAAGGTTAATTTACTCCAGTTGGCACATTAAGCAAAAGCAGCTCTGTTTTGCTGACTGTGCTCAGGATGGCGCCAGGTGCTGTAGAGGAAGCAACAGAAGTAGGAGGCATGGTGTCTTCCTGATTTTGAGATGCTTACTAAGTAGGGAAGACAACCCTGACTTTATCATACAACATGGGCAAACGAACAAAATACAAAAGTGCTATAGGCGTTAGGGAAGGAAGGGAAAAGCTTCATGGAGGAAGTAGGAAATAAAGGAAGAAAAGTGTTTGTAGAAACAGACACCAAAGCCTGCATAGCTAGAGGAACTGTAACAACAACAACAAAAAAGGTAGCCTGCAGCGGCGCCTTGGTGGCTCAGTCAGTTAAGAGGCTGACTCTTGATTTTGGCTCAGATCATGACCTCACCTTGTGAGTTCGAGCCCTGCATCGGGCTCTGTGCTCACAGCATGGAGCCTGCTTCAGATCTTCTGTCTCCCTCTCTCTCTGTCCCTCCCCCACATGCTCTCTTTCTCTCTCAAAAATAAATAAATGTTAAAAAAAAATTAGCATGGAGACAATGTTAGCCCAGCTTGTTGGTAGACAGTGAACAGACCCATGAGATTGGAGTAGAGGAAAACTTTAAGAGTACAAAGCTTCCTCCTGGATTGGGTAGGGCAGGGGCAACACGGAGAGGTTTGAAGGCAGAACAAAGAAGTCTTGGCTTATTATTCTCCTAGAGATGTCAGTCATTGCCTTCAGCTTACACACATGCCATGGTACTGCTGAAGTGACCATGTCTCAGAAGAGGGCCTTGCTTCCACAGCTGCATCTGGCTGGGATGGGGAAGACACCGACCTGAGATGGGATAACCAGATCCTGATGTTTGGGGTTTTTTTTTCCCCCTGGCATTTACTGTTTGGACCTCTGACACTAAGATTTGAATACGCTGTTTTTCTGTACCAGGGCAAGCGTTTTGTTTCCTTAGTAAGCCGGAGCCATGTGCAAGCAATTACATGACAGTAAAGCATCACAGGAAATCTTGAATTGCAGCAAAATAGATGAGTTCATGTGCTGAGAGAATCAATGAAGGGAGACTCCAACAAGTTACAGGTAACTTTCTAACTCCCCCAAGTCATAGTGTAATTCTGTAAAGTTCCCATTCAAGCTAATTTGAGTGGGTGTCTCCTCCTTGATCTCCAAGGACCCTTAACTAGGACAAAATGGTAGCCATTAATTTGCATATTGCTAGTGCTCAGGTTTTTAGTTCTGTAGGTTGACATGATACCTGGTGATCCGTAGAAGAAAACCAGAGATGAGAATCATGTGCAAATGGTTTATTAAGGAAGGGCTCCAGGAAGACAGTGAAGGAACAGGGAAAAAATAAGACACTGAAGGTAAGGAAGTCAAGCAGGGGGTCAATTCGGATTAATTCAGTGGAAACTGCAGGGGGTGCTACAGGGGAAGTCTGTTCTGAGGTTTGCTTTTTTCCCTTCATCCCAGGCAAAGGAGTGGGGTTTCACCTTCTGCACTTTCAGAGGTAATTCAGGGAAGACCCTTGCCCTTAACTCCTTTATAGCCTTGCAGGGAGAGATGGACTTGAAAAACACACACAGGTAACCAGAACATGGCTTCTAGGTGGTGGAGAAATTCTAGACCGAAAGGAAGTTCTTTGCAAACCGTGAATGCTTTAACATCTATGTGCCATGTGTTACCCTCACCCTCCACTCCCAAACCCCAAACAGAGAACCACTGAACAGCATAAACATGCCTGATTTCCTCCCAGGAACTTTTTTTCTCTCTAGAAAACAGAACTTCCTGGAGAATGACTGTTGAAGGACTGTGGTAAGAACCTGGCAGGAGCCCAGTTTACACTCCACAGCCTTGACCCAAGAAAGAGAAGAGTAAATATCAGACCTAACATCGATAAGACTGCTGTATACTTTTCATTTCCTTTTTTCCCTAAAGACATGTTTGCTCTTTCAAGGAGTAGAAACCTACTGTTTAAAGTATTTTTGGTCCAAGGGTCAGCTTCCAAGAAAGCAGTGGGCATTTGCTTTCAGTAGTGGGATTTTTACCCAATCTGACCTCTTTTTAGGACAGGAGTTGTCAAAGTGTGGACTGGCATTCACCAGGCTGTCCAGGCTTAAAGGTCTGGAGCTGCTAAAACACTGAGAGGTTTTTTGTTTATTATGAGCAAATAATATACAATGTATCATTTTATTTTTTATATATAAGCAAGTGCTATATACTAGTAAGCTACTACATGAAGAATTCACTATTACTAAAATTTGATATTCATACATTTTAGATCGTACAATATTGGAGTTTACTGGGAACAGTAATTCAGGATTCCAATGAAAGTCAGTTTCCGCTCAACATTTCACAGCTGCACACAGATAGTGGTCATTCCCACAGGCTTGGGGGAAAACCTGATCAGTGCATCCCCGTTGGTGTTATCTATAATTTTTAACTGCAGCTACTCTTGCTTCTTAATCATCAGCCATTGTTGGTTCAAATTCCTCTTAATCTACTTGCTTTTATCTTTGGTTCATTTTCTCATGTGGGAAAATGCTGTTTTATCTTGGGTCTCCCCAGAAATAGACTGTGAGATAAGGGTGTGAGTACAAGTAGTTCATCCGGAGAGTGATCCTAGGAACCACTCAAAGGTGAGTAAGGAGGTGAGACAAGGAAGGAAGGAAAATTCATCAAAGGTATGCTAATGAGCAGAATTACTGCTGTGGTGGGCAGTGGGAACTCAGGACTTTGGGGACCCTGGGAAGACTTTGCATCATATGTCTCAGTGTTGCCCTCCAGGAGACATGAAGACTGGGGTATTTACCCATCAGTTTCCACTAGGATGGGTGTTGAGGTCTGCTTCTGGAGGCATCAACTCACAGATATTTCCAGCCTTCCCTGCACCCTGGATCATTAACATATAAAGAAGGGAGAGTGGTCCCAAAGTCTTCTGCATTCATTTGCCCATTTAAATTCTGAGTCCAGAATGTGGAGTTGTGAATCCTAGACTGCCTGAAGAGTGACGTTTAGCAATGTTGTTCTCATTCAGAATGAAATTGTTTTATTTCTAGTCATCTCCTGCAGGATAAAATTTCAGTTTTTCTGTTAGATCCCATTATAACATCATGCCTCTTATTTCTCTATGCCCACTCATTAGTCACCTTTGCCAATTCCATTTTTACCAATCACTGCTTTTTCAGTTTCCATTTTCAGTCCTAGGTTTCTCTAATCTAGTTCCTTAGGGAAAAAAATCTCTTTGGAGACACAGAAACCCTCAATCCCCTCTAAACGTGGTGAGGATGACAATTCAGATGCCTGGGACTGGACTTGCTCCAATTTGTCTGGTTGCAGACTCTCCCACTTTGTCTTGCCCCTCAGCCTAAAGGCAATCTCTATCTCTCAGACACTAATCATGAAGCTTGTCTTAGGTTCTTGGCGTTCTGTGAGTAATTATGGAGCATTGAAAAGGACTTAAATGAGTGTGAGAAGGGATGTCTTCCCTGAAGGCTTTGCATCACAGATTTTTTTTTTCTCTTGCAATGAAGTTACTGTCAAAACTGTCTCAGTCATACATTTCTTCCTTCCAGTGTAATACACTCCCAAGGGACATGTGGCTTCATCCTGAGTAAGTTCAGTCAGTAATGTTAGAGAGAATACTAAAAACTTTGAAGAATTATGAAGCCAACTCAGACCTCATTTCCTAAAAGATTTCCTGAAGTCTTCCAGGTAGAAATAGCGTCACTTGTCATCAGTCAATGGCAGTGTCCCCGTCTATCATTTTACACCATTGATACCTCCCTTCCTTGGGCTTCCTCTGATATTTCTGACTTTTGGAAGAATCATTATCTCCCGTGTGTATGTGGACTTGTTAACTTCTCTGCACCCAAAGGTTTTCTACCTCTCAGAGTCTTCATAGTTTTTGTTCCTTTGATGGAAAACTTTGTTTTTATGTACCATTATGGATTGTTTTCATCAACTTTTCTTTCACTAAAATGGCTTTCCAATGGGAATAGACGCCTGTACTCTGTCATTTGATTTTCAATAGCCCTGTTTTTTCCATATCTAGCAACACAAAATTCTCAAGGCTGAATGAATAAAACATTAAAATTTTTGCTTTATAAGAAGATCCAACCTAATCAAGCCATATAAAGGCTTCAAATAAATGTGTTAAAGGAATTCCAGGTGCCTGGATTTCTGACCTTATATCTGAAATCTCATACCAACTTCTTTAACTTTGTTTATGTGGTGCCAGGTAGCAAGAAAGAAAAGTAATACATAAGCATATCTTTACATAACTACAACAGGAAAAAATCCTCACCTCAAAGCTATAAGCCAGTATTTTTTTAATGCTTATTTATTTATTTTGAGAGAGAGAGGCAGGGGAAGGCACAGTGAGAAAATCCCAAACTGACAGTGAAGAGCCCAATGTGGAACTCGAACCCACCAACCATGAGATCATGACCTGAGCCAAGATCAAGGGCCAGACACTTAATCAACTAGGCCCCCCAGGTGCCCCTGTAACCAAGTATTTTAATCTGCCTAAAACCTCTCCCCCAGAGGTTTTTTATCCCTTCCCCCCCCAATACTCCTAGTGACCACAGACTCATTACCCCCCTCACAAAGTGTTCAAATGGGTTCCAGAAAGTTCTAATTGTTAAAAAAAATATTCAGGGGACAAATTTTGGACAATTGTAAGTGCTGTGCTAAAAATTTTGGATAGATTTCTGTGTCAATCATCTTGATTAAGGGAACTCTGCAAAATAAACCATGTTACCAACCCACGTAGAAAAAGAAAACAATTGATACTGAATCTCAATGTCCCCTGACATCTAGAAAGTTCTCATCCCCAGACCAACATGTTTGTTTCTCCAGCAGCTGTGTAACCATTTGGGTGACTGTCTCGTTGACATACTATGAATGACTATGATTCAGTAACTATATTGTACAGAATAGATTTAGTCTTCTTTTAACTTGTAGCTCAGATGAAATCATCATGACCCAAAGGAGTATCTTTTTTCTAGTTCTGCAGTGGTGATGTTGCCCTAGAAGAGTCTTTGAGGTAACCAACCTGAGCCATCTGCTCTCTATATGTGACCTAGCATAGTTCCCAATGTCCTGACTTCAATTATAGTATCAGAATTTTACCTAGTCTTATATAATGACCCTTTGGAGTGGGACCCAAAACATAGTCTTATTTGCCTTATTTCACCTCCTAAAACCGAAAGGAGATTATCAAGGCACTAATATTATCACCAATAAGACGTTGCCTTATTAGTGATGTGGTAGGCATGATCAACATCAAAGGTTGATCCCTGAGTGGCACGTGAAAGAGTCAGGAGTATCCTGAGCCTCCTTGGCATTCTCTAACACTCACTGTCACAGCTGCCTTCACACAGTCCCTCTCCATTTCTAGCCTGGATTTTGCCGTAGTTTATTGTGCTCCTCAGCCTCATTCTTGCCAGGTCTCTCATCCCTTCCTTCCTCCTAGAGTGCTCTCTCTTACATGCACAACTGATCATGTCTCTCTGTTGCTTAATTGTCTCATGGCTGTCCACATAAAATTCAGACTCCTTGCTATGAAAATACAAAGCCTATGCCAACTTCTCTCACCTCATCTCTTGTCTTATCTATCTTCCAACCCTGTGGGATCACCTTTGTTCCTGGGTAGCATCTGCTTCCTGATGATTCTCCTCTTCCCAGTCTTTGGCTACACACATCCCTCAGAGCAAAGCCCTATTGCATAGCTTCCAGAAAGCGGGTTTCCCCTTACACGTTCTTCCCCCGCAGTGGATTGGTGATCCACGGCACCTTGAGTTTCTCTCAAATGCTAGCGCTAATCCTTCCATATGGTAATTATTCCCTACTCTACATCTTCCCCAAACCTGGAGCTCTTGTTGAGAACAGGCTGGGCTTTTATCTCTAGGACATCAGGATTTACCGGGTAGTTGCCCCCTATTGCAAATGCGTGATGAATGCAGATGCTCCAACTCAGAAGTGAATACATATTCAGCACTCTGGAAAATCTAATTGTGCTGCTGAAGACTGTTCTACACCTTCTGAATGAACTCTAGAGTTGCTAAGTAATGATTGCTTTTAATGGAAGGACTAAAATATTAATAACAGTGATCTCTGGTGGTTTCCCCTGGATCCTGTTTTTGTCTCAATTTTTATATTTTCAAAATTCTCTGCAAGGAGCCATATGGATTACATTTATAATCAGGAACAAAGGTTAAAAACAGTATATATATTTTGTATTTGCATTTACCTTTATGGTCGATGTGTGCAGAGCAAAAGGACTGGGATAAAGTCCTCAAGGGGCTAATAGTGGTTTTCTCTAGAATCACAATAATAGGTGGCTTTTTTTCTTTTTCCTTCAATTTTGCAGTTTTCCTGTATGATTATGCATTCCTTTTATAAGGAAAAATGTATTTAAGTATTTAGAAATTAAATAAATTACATGATGACTGATGATTGGAATAGTCAATTAATCAAACCATCTCCTATCAAGAGATGAATTAATTTAGCCAAAATCTTATGTAGGGTGAAGTCATTTAGCTCTTATTTTGAGAACCCATGGAAAACAATATCAATATTAGACTCTATCATTTAAAAATGGAGAGTGGCTCCTGGGTGGCTCAGTCAGTTAAGTATCTGACCTCGGCTCAGGTCATGATCTCCTCTATCATGAGTTTGAGCCTCATGTTGGTCTCTCTGCTGTCAGTGCAGAGTCCCCTTAGGGTCCCTGGCCTTTCTCTCCCCCTTCCCTGCTTACTGTCTCTTTCTCAAAAATAAAAATAAAACATTAAAAAAAATTAAAATGGAGAAAAATGTGACTCTGCAATTCCTAAAACTAAAAAATGTGTGTAGACCATTTGGAAGATAAGTGTATTATTGGACTGGGAAGAGAACCCTAGTCCAGTTGTGAATTATAGAGTTGATTTTTAATGGAATGTAGCTATCTATTTCTGTCACCAAATCTATTATCCTTTGGTACATAATACATCGGAGATTAAGGTTCCATATATTCAGCAAAAGATTTATGTGAAACAGTAAAAATAGCTTTAGTCATAATTTATGCAGGTGCATATTTATAAGTCAAGAATAAATATTTGAAAAAAGGCAAAGAGAAAGGTTGGAACCAACATTATTTTAGAATTTCTTTTTACTTCTTTAAACCCATATACTTTGCATTTATTATGATTTAAAACTAAACATTCCTTCAATATTTATCAAACAGTTAAGGCTTGCCCCAGTTGTATTTGGCAAGAGCTGAGTAAATCAGTTGCTTATGGTTATTTATTGAAAAGGTGATTAGGTGATAGTTTTTAGCCATTAGGAATTGTTCTTAAGGTTCTTGTATATTAGCAATTATCATGAACTGAAAATATGATTATAAACTTGATGATCAGTAATTTTCATGTATAATTAAATGCCAAAGTAGAGAATTCTGAAGTGTCATTCAATCCTAGGCCTGAAAATTATACTCTGAGAACTATGTAAATGTTAATAGACATAGAAGTCCAGCGATGACTTAATGATGGAAACATATTTACTTAGCACTTTATAGTGTGATAATAGAGTAATTGCCTAGTATATACCATTCCGCTCTGTCTTCAACACAAATCTATGAAGTCAGTCTATTAGTCAGAGTAGTAAACAACCTGTAACCTTAGTTGCTTGTAACCGAGTAGCTCTGGACCCTTTTCCATAGCTCCTGGGCTGACAGAATTACCAGCAGCAGAGGGAAGTGGGGCTCAGAGACTCTCAGATCTGCAATTTAAAGCTCCAACTTGGAAATGACAAACATCACTTCTTCTCACAATACCTTGTTCACAACTAGTTGCCTGGAGCCACCCAAGCATAATGGGGCAGGACAGGGAGTGCAGGCTTATGGTGTGTGCGGACAGGCAGGAAATGTTTGGTGAATAGTATGAATTACTACTACACTGAGTGAATGTTCCTATTTTACACATGAGGAAACGGAACCTGAGAGAGGTCACTTTGCCAAGTCACATAGCTGGTAAGTCAAAGAGCTAAGATGCTAATAAAGAATTAAGTATGAATTAACATTTTTATTGCAAATTCTGAGCCTACCAATTCAATGCCAGCTAGAAAAACACAAGAATAGTAGAAACTGAGCAGAGATTCACAGGAGTCTCTGGTCTCACTTTTGTGAACTCTGAAATCCTTTAGCTATACTTTCCAGCTGCCTACCTCAAAAGCTAGAGATTAAAATAGTGACTCTCTGTTACCAGAGCTGAATTCCTTATAACAATATTCTGGGGGCGTCTGGGTGTCTCAGTTGGTTAAGCATCTGACTCTTGGTTTCAGCTCAGGTCATGACCTCACAGTTAGAGAGATTGAGGCCCACACTGGGCTCCACACTGACAGCACAGGGACTGCTTGGGATTCTCTTGCTCTCTCCTCTCTCTCTCTCTCTCTCTCTGCACTTCCCCTGCTGACACTTTCTCTCTCTCTCTCAAGATGAATATAAGTTATTTAGGTTAAGCATCCAACTCTTGATTTCTGCTCAGGTCATAATCTTGAGGTTCTTGAGTTGGAGCTTCATGTCGGGCTCTGCGCTGGCACCACGGAGCCTGCTTGGGATTCTCTCTCCCTCTCTCTGCCCTTCCCCTACTCACTCTCTCTCTAAATAAACATTACAAAAAATTAGTGCCCAATACAATGAATGTTATATATCTCACACAATATCTGTGGGTCAAGATATGGGAGTGGCTTAGCTGGATGATTCTGGCCAGGGGTCTCTCATGAGGCTGCATGAGATGTTGGCCAGGGCTGCACTCATCTGAAAGCTTGACTGGCCCTGGAAGATCTGCTTCCAATGGTGGCACTCACATGGCTGGGGAGGTTTGTGCTAGCTATTGGTGAGAGGCTTCAGTTTCTCCCCACATGGAACTCTCCATAGGATTGCTTGAGTGTTCTCAGGACATGACGGCTGGATGCCTCCAAAGTGAGTGATCCATGAGAAAGCAAACAGGAGGCTGCAATGCCTCTTTTAGCTGCCTTTTGGCACTCACACACCATCATTTTTTATGGTTTTATCAATTTCCCAGATCAGCCATGTTTCATGTTCGAGGGAACCACACCAAGATGTGAAAACCAGAAGGAGAAGATCCTCAGGCCTGATTTGGAGTCTGAGCTGTGCTACAATCATTTCTCACCCAGAATGTTAAAATACCTACCTGATCACTTCTAACTTTGTCTTCATTTCAGCCTTTTCTATAAAACAGCCACAATGCTCTATTTTTCCCCCACAATGAGCTTTTAATAAAGAGAATTGGATCATGCCAATTATCCACTTGCATCCTTTAAGTGCCCTTATATTGAACCTAGAAAGTCACACTCCTTACACTTCCCTGCAAGGTTCTCCACATCTGTCTCCAGCCTCCCTTTCAGCCACACCCTCAGCTATCTCCCACTCACCACCTTCGTTGTTTAGACCTCTCTGGTCTTTCTCAGAACATGCTTGTCACCAAGCCAGGCTCTTTCTCACTTCAGAGCCTTTGAGGTAGTTTGTGTGTAGATTGCCTCTCCTCACCCCACACGCATCTGGCAGCTTCCATTCATTTCCTTAGGTCTCAGGTTAGATACATGCTCACAGTAGCCCTCTCTGCCTCCCAACCTAAAATTTCCCCCAGTAACATTCATCACAATTTTTTTTTAATGTTTATTTTTGAGAGACAGAGAGAAAGCACCAGTGCATGAGTGGGGAGTGGTGCGGGAATGGGGCAAAAGACCCGAAGTGGGCTTTGCGCTAACAGAGAGCTCAAGCTCACAAACCATGAGATCATGACCTGAGCCGAAGTTGGACCCTTAACCTACTGAGCCCCCTAGGAGCCCCATCACAATTTATAATGATACTTTTGTGTTTATTGACTATAGTCTCCCCTCTCCCATGCCCACCATGACAGCAAGAGCCAAGGGAGCAGTGACTATGCTTTGTTCTGGTTCTATACCAAGTGCCTAGGATGCTAATGGGAAAAGGAGATCTTAATATATACTGCAAGAAACAAACGGATGAATGAATGAATGACGTGTCGTCTTTAAGTGAGGGTTTCATTTGACTTCCCCAATTTCAATTTAGGTTTCTCTTCCTTTAAGTTTTGCCAACAATTCGAATGATAGGGGTGAGGAAACCGAGATGGGAAAAACTATACACAACCAGAAAAAGTTTAGATGACAGTGAAACAGCTCTCTCTCTATTCTGGTCATTCTTTTTCTCCTAAAGCCTGAAAAGGATGAACCTTTTGGGACTATTGATTTTTTAGAATGCTGTTTAAAAGATTTAAGAACATTTTGCTCTATTCAAGATGGTTTCTATAAGTAGAAAAGGAGATACAGAAAAGCACCAAAACAATAACAACATTTGAATCAATAAGTACACTTTACATTTTTTGTCAGACAAATTCTTACCAAATGGCTTAGATAATATCATCTGTTCGTGAGTGTGTGTGTGTGTGTGTGTGTGTGTGTGCGCGCGCATTCCTACTCACACATATCAAAATGAAGAAAAGCCCAAGGCAAGGTGCTCACATTTGCATCGTAAAGCACGTAGAACATTTAGAAACTGGCACCACACGTGGAACATTTAGAAACTGGCACCACAGGGTAAGCTGAAGGCTTCGGGACACATTTATCTGCTGATGTGTGGTCTAGGAAGTGTGTTTATTCCACCAGTTCCGCTTGCCACCTGACCCTCCAAAAAAGAAACACTCTTGCAAAGTCCTTTGTAAAGAGGTTTTGAGACCACTTGCTCCCTGCGTAGGGACAATTCCTTCACTTTTTCAGAATGATTGACAGTTCTTATGCATTCTGGAGTCTGGGCTGCAGTGGAGACTCAAACAGGAAGTAAGTGGAGTAAGGGGGAGTCCCTGACCAGTGGGCACTGATTAGAAGCAGCCCTTGAGAAACAGACTTGCTTCAGACAAATAGTTGTGTTACATGTAGCAAAAGGGAGAGCAAATGTAGTCCAGTGGAAGGAAACAAGCACTAAGGAACAGATGCAGGAATCAGGAGTATAACAGTCAGGATCGATTAGCATAAAAACAAACCTCTCCATACGTGATGAGGCACTGAGGAAGTATATGTGTGATTTTAGTTGCTTACCATGACTAATTTTAAAATAGTTAAAGTGCAGACTATCTTGCATTTTCAACGTGGCAGGAAAATCTCTTCAGGGATTTACAAGGCAACCATATGGATGTGGGGAAGTAATTGCTTTCTATTTAATTCTATTGATACTTCCCTCACCCTAGGAATTTCTTTGACCTTGGTAAAACCACAGTTCCTGGTGCTTTTCAACAACCTCTGAAGGGCGTCCTCTTTGTATTGGAGCTCTCAACACAAACCCATGTAAGAGAACATGACGGCCTGTGAAGGTTAGAATTTCCAGGGATGGACTGAGTGTAATGAATGGACTCATGTAAGGGATGGACATATAAGGGATGGACTCATGTAATGTTATACCCAGATCGCAGTATCCTCACCGACCAGAGACCACCAGGGAGACTGAATCACGCATGCAAAGGCAAAGGGCTTTATTGTAGGCTCGAGCTCAGGCTCCCAGACCTCACCAATGCAATGGATCCGTGCTGAGAGCCCCGAACAAGGGCAGAGTAGGGTTTTTATGGGGTTTGAGATCGGGGAGTTACAGAAGTTGTGGCATGGGAACAGTGATCCAATCATAATTATTCAACATCATTGACAGTGGGTTTGACCATACACATTGTCTAGAGTATTCGTTACTTTTGGCGGGATCCAATTACAACATTTAGAGTACCTTTAAATTCAACCAATCACAGAGCGAGCCTAGGGTCTTGTTCGGCGCCTAACGGGTTAACTTTAACATTAGGTAACAGGGTCCTATCTATAGTTTCTATCTCCAGGCCTCTCCCTTAGTAATGTGGAGGGTGGTCGCTGGCCTTTCCTGATTGGGTGTTGCAAGGGTGGTTACTCCTGCCTTGGGCAATGTGTAACTGCCTGATAGTTTCGGGGAAGCCGAAACTCAGGCCTTCTGGTTTAGAGGGGAAACTTCAAGCCTGTCATGGAGTCAGTTTGGTTTAGACGCTTAGACTTGTGGCCTTACAGTATGACTAGAGAAGTGTGTCTCTTCCCTGGGCTTGCAGGCACTCACTGTCCAAATCCTTTGATCCTTCAGCCCTGCTTAACTTGGTGTGAGCTCCAATCTCAGTCAGAATGTCCCCACAGTGTCGCACAGATGTCCACCAGGAGCTCCAGGTTCACATCCTGTTAGAATTCTAAGTGAAAAGAGGTACCTTTTTCCGATTGGCCAGTAAAAACCCTCATTGGGCTTTCAGTGGGTTTGGGTGGGGCCTCTTCTTCCACACAGTTTCTGTTTCTCTTCATGTTATACTGCCTTTATTTTATTTCTTGAGATGGATCTCTCCTGCATAATGCTGTTCCTTCTGTCAGACTCCTCTCTTCCAACAGGACCAATTTAACTCCTGACTCATTCTTCCAATCTCTGCTAAAATGCCTTTTTGTTAGTGTGAAGTTCCCTGATTCCCTAGTGAGCTCTGCAAGTTTATGTGTTGCCTTCGGACAGGGTACCTTGCAGCTATACTGGGGTAGCACTGTGGTTATCTACTGGGATGCCTAGAAGTCTGGTTAAGATAAGGAGAAAATGTGCCAGCTAAGACTTTATAATGTGCTGTTTAAAGTTCCAAATTCACCTGGAGGCAACCGGTATTAGCTGGAGTAGGCTTTTTAGGATGTGTAGATTGATACTTTGCATCTGTTTCAACAGGGCATACAGCCTGCCTGGGTTTTTACATGGCTAATGATATAAAAGACCCCTCAATAAATATGTGTCTGGGCCCAGTTAATTTTCTTGACAGTGTATAATCTGAAGATGAAGCATGTCCTGTCCTAAGTAACTAAGAAAGGCCTCAGAGGTGGAGGGGTGGTATGCCTGGGATATTGGAGCCAAATATGATTGCCTATCCTTTGTCCTGATATATTGTATCTTCTACCTGTATGAAAACCTTACATGGGCATTGGCGAGTATGTGGAGAAAGGAGAACCCTCCTGCACTGTTGGGGAGAATGGAAACCGGTGCAGCCACTATGGAAAACAGTATGGAGTTTCCTCAAAAAGTTAAACACAGAACTACCCTATGATCCAGCAATCACACTACTATTTACCCGAAGAATACATAAATACTAATTCAAAAGGATACATGCACCCCAATGTTTATAGCTGCATTATCTGCAATAGCAAAATTATGGAAACAGCTCATGTCCATCGATTGATGAATGAAGATTAGGATGGTGCCTATGTAGACAGAATCTGGAGTCACACCGTCCACCTGTGCTGTCATTTCATGATAATTTCTTTTTTAGTTTTTTTTAATGTTTATTTTTGAGAGAGAGAGACAGAGTGCAAGTGGGGGAGAGGCAGAGAGAAAGGGAGACACAGAATCTGAAGCAGGTTCCAGGCTCCGAGTTTTCTGCAGAGCCTGATGTGGGGCTTAAACTCACGAACTCATAAAGAGTGAGATCATGACCTGAGCTGAAAGTTGGATACCTAACCAACTGAGACAGCCAGGTGCCCCAGTTGCTGACAAATCCACCTTTTGGCTGACATTCTTATTTCTTTGGCCGTGCAGTATATTGTGTTAATTTGAGATCCATTCAGACTTATCTGAAATACTGTCTATTGTTCATTTTGTTCTGTCTTGGTTTTATTAATATTTGTGAGGGAATACTTATGTTTCTTATTTCCAGCTTTCTAGGAGAGGAGCATCACACTGGAGCCTACATGTCTCAACAACAAAGAACATAATAATCTCCCAGGTTCAGAAAAGATATGGATATTTCAAACCATCTTTTAAAAAAGTCACTAAGCCTATGGAAATCAAATCATCTTTTATGTATTAGTTCCTCAGTCTTATTTACTGAAGATAAAAGGGAAACTCTATCATTATTAATCCTGAATAAAATACACACACACATGCATCACATAATACTCAACTATTTATCTAGGATAAAAAAAAATCCCCACTGAGTACCAGAATATTAACAGAACATTCCGTTTTTCTTTATTGCCCAGATAAAATTCATGATGTAGTAACAATTACCTAAGGATCTAAGAATGTGAGCATGGGCTTATTTGATGTGCATAAATGCATCATCTGCCTTCATTTATAAATTCCATCCAGGGTTCATTGTTACAGAAACACAAATTCAGAGAAAATATATAGCCTATATAAATAGAAAATAATAATACCATTCAGATGACTATTTACTTCAAATTTATATCTGTGTGTAGAAGGCATCTAAATTCTTCTTTTCCTCCCTTCTCATACCACCTTCCTCAAAAGCAAACTACAGGCTGAGTAGCTCTCTTGGGTACCTACGTGGCTATATAGGGAATTTGCTCAATTGTGAATTCAACAAAAATGGCTAAATTAAGTGTGTGTGTGGGTGATTTCTTTGTACCAATTAGTCATGACTTTATTCTGAGCATAGTGTTGAATGCATCTATCTGATTCTCATGGTTATAATTTTTAGTGATTGATGATACTCAACTCAAGTTTGAAGAAACAGAAATGACTTTCTCCTTTTAAGCAGCTGCTGACTTGGTTCTCATTGCTATTCTTGCTCATTCTTTATCCTTAAGAATGATTTAGACAAATCTGGAAGTTTGTAAAAGTTACTTTTTTTTAAAAGAGAGAAAGCTTGTTATACAAAATGAACCCCAAGAAGTCACTGTCAAAATCTTTACACTCAAAGTTGCACACAAAAACATGTCATTTGTAGCAGATCTTACCAGATGCCCCTTTCCCACGGGCACACCCATTCATTGCTCAATGGCTGTGGGTGGTGGCTCAAAACTACTCCCTTTTCTGGAGGATTGCCTTTGGCTGATCAGAGACACCTTGCCTCTGTGAGGTCTCTGTCCCCACAAGAAGCTGGTCAATGACTGACTGATACAGGTTACAACAGCCAGCCTCATTCCCTCTGGGCAGGGCAGCCCCTGTGATATCCTCCATATCACCCCATGGACTCTAGCTGAATCTTTCTTTCTTTTCCTTAGATCTCACCCCCACCCCATCCCCTGCTTTATTTTGCATCTCTCATGCCCTGAAAAGTTTCTCCTGGGAGTAGTCCTGCAAAAAAGCATTTACACAAATTTCCATCTCTGGCTGTATGTCTAGGGAGCTTGACCTAAGACTCCATTTTAATTACCTAACTATTTTGATTCCAAAAGAAATTGGTTAGTCTCTAGAAACAAAACAAACATTTGAGCCACTAGAATTGCTATGCTGGAATTAGTGACTATTTCCATAACTAATGGGTAATGCTCATTTTTTCTGATTATCAGAAACTAGATAAAGAAAATGTCTACGTGTCTAAATCACTTCAACAGACAACCCGAACATGAATCATCTTCAACAAACCATTACTCTTCTGATCGTCTAAGTCTAGGTCCTCATCCTTGTGCCTTCTTTTTGGTTTACCTTGCCTCTAGAGACCAATAGAAGGTTAAAAACAAGTCCCTTACTGGGCACCGACTGCATATACACAGAGCTAGAAATCTTACAGATATAATGCCATTCAATCCTCAAGGTTCTTTATTGAGGGACAGATACATATCCCTACTGTATATAGGGTGAAATTGAGATTGAGAGACAATTTATGACTTGATCCATAGACATGCAGCTAATAAATGGCAGAGTGAGGATTCAGATTCACCTCTGCAGACTACAAAAACCACATTCTTAACCGATTTACACAGTGTCAGTTTAAAGATAAGGACATGAAAGAGGAGACTATTTCCTTCTAGACTGAAGAGGCTACATCTACATTTCTGTAGCACTATTGGTGTCCCTTTTCCCATAGGGTCCCCACCCCCCAGCTTCTGCGTGCTTTTTCAACCAGCTCCCCCATGACCTACGATTCAATTCATTGAATTGCTTTTTTTTTTTTTTTTTCTTTTTTTTTCTTTTTTTTTTTTTTTTATTTTTTTCTTTTTTTACAAATAGAGCACTATGATAACAGCCTTACTAGTACGATTCCATTGAATTGCTTTTGAGCAATGAAACAGCCTTACTAGTACCCTCTAGGCTGCAATTATTAACAGATGCAGGAATTCAAAAGCCTGGTACTTTTTGCCTGTTCTCTACAGCTCCCTGTGGGTTCATTTGAAGCTGGGACTTCACCAGGAAATTCGGGCTTGTTTGTCTTCCTTCACTTTCTCTGTCCTGCTCACCCCCACACCTCCCACTAGTCTCCCCAGGAGCATTTTGTCCACAAATCACCTGCTCCTGAATTCTTGGCTCCTTCTGAGAGAATCATAACTAAGTCAATATACATAGAGGAATAAAACAGACAAATACTCATGAAATCACTTTGGCATTCTGGAAATTTGGGTGAACTTGTTTTATTTTTTCAAAGAAATAATTTTGTTGTTTATTGAAAAATCATACATGCCCACTGTTTAAAAAAAGAAAAAATATAAATTAAAACAATACAATAAAAGTCAATTCATAATTCTAAAACCCAGAAAAATTATTTGAGTGTGGCATATTTACATGTCTAAGATTACTATACATACCATTTATAATGTTTTTTTAGATGTAATTTTAATATGCTATTTTTTATGACAGTAAAATTTTGACTACAAAAATTTTTTTAATTAGATAGAGACAGAGTATGGGCAGGAGAGGGCCAGAGAGAGAGGACGACACAGAATCTAAAGTTGGCTCTAGGCTCCAAGCTGTCAGCACAGAGCCTGATGGGGGACTCAAACTCACAAATTGCGAGATCATGACCTTAGTCAAAGTTGGACACTTAACCAACTAAGCCACCCAGCCATCCCTCTATAATATATTTTTTAAGCTTGTATAATGTTCTCTACTATACTTTTTGGGAGTGGGACCAAGCCCTCACTTGATGCTGCTTGTCCATGGGCCACTCTTTGGTTAGTACTGAAAGCCTTATAGGGCCATCAAAGAACTCTGGCTTTGTGCTGTTTGGGTTTAGTGTTAACTTGAAATAAACTGACTCACTCAAATGTTCCTTCACACAGTTCCCATTTAACATTTTGTTGAGCCAATCAAATGAATATAAACACTTCATATATTGGGAAAGAGAATTAATAGGACTTGACACTTTCAGTGTACATTTGCAAATGGCTGAAGGTGATCACAAAACACCACTATATAAGAAACTAGCACTGAGAAAGTGTTGGTATTTGCTGGGGTGACAGCAGAAAGTGAAACACTCTGAAAGTCTGCTATTGCAGACTCATTTTCCTTGTACCTGAGTAAAACCATGGGTAGGCATTCTCCCCTCCACTCCACCCCCCCACCCAGTATTCAAGAAATAAAACATCCTCTAATTATTGGAGGAAAAAACATGTCTTGTTCTCAGGAGCCACATTGAAGGGGCTTCCACTGGCAAAATCAGGGACAATTTGAGCATCAAAATGATATTAGTAAAGGATTTTAAACTCATTAAATGAAAAAGGAATACATGGGTCCATACGGATTTAAATCTGTAAGTTAATGGGGAAGAAGATATAGCTCTGCCCAAAAGTAGAAAGCCAATAGGAAATGTAGAAAGAATGTGGAAATCAGAAATTCATCTCATGACAGCTATCCTTATGGTAACTATTTCAGGCAAGACTCCTCATGAGTGCTAAAAGTAGTGGGTGACAATTATGGGAGTAACAGGAAATCTATATAGTTTCATAGGTTCTATTCATAGAATACTTATTAAGTACAAAGGGGAAAATAACTTTACAGTAGAGAAACCAGATAGATACCACTTTAATCAAGAGATTAACATTCACAAAGTTACATCACATGTCGACATCACATGCCTCCCAATATGATGTACTGAGAAGGGTACAGTGGTATTCCTGCCTCACATGTATCACTTGAATCTATCTTGCCCTCAAACTTGAAGGGCATTTTCAAAATAACTGCATGTGTTCTTCTAATACTATCAATGTCATAAAAAAAAAAAAGCAGATTGAGGAACTTTTTTTTAGAGGTGGGACAACAAAATGCAGCCTGTGATCTGGGATTTTCTTTTGGTATAAAGGATATTATTGGGACAAATAGCAAAATCTGAATAAGGTCTGTAGACATGACTAGTTAATTCAAATATTGAATTCCTAATTTTGACAGTTGTAATATGATTGTGTAAAAGAATGTCTTTGATTTTGGAGATACATACTGAAGTATTTAAGGGTAAGGGACATTATGTCCTCAACAGACATTCAAATAGTCCAGAAAGAAAAATTACACACACATACACACTATGTATATGGAGAGAGAAACAGAAAGAAATAAGCCATGTGGTTAGCATGTGGGTAATCTGGGCAAAGAATATATAGGGATTCTTTGTAAAATTCTTGCAACTTTTTTGTATACTGGACATTAACTCAACACTTTAAAATGATTAAAAATAGACACACAAAATACCTCATGAAACAAACAAAATTTAGTTCTAAGAGCAAATGTCCAGGCTCCCTAACAAAAACCTTGTAAGGAACTCCAGCTCAAGCCTGCCTCAGAAAAGTGGGCCTGGATAGCTACTTGCTCACTCATCCAGCCTCCTCCCCACTTACCAGCTACAGTAAAGGCTCTTCACAGGTGGAAAGTGAAGGAGGTGACAAGCAGAGGGCTTTGTTGTATATGGGTGACTGAGTTGTAACCTGGAGTTAGTGGCCTTTGGTAAGGCAGATCCTAAAGTGACTTTTTTTTTTTTTTGTCAATGGAGCTTTTGTGGATATTTTTGGATCTTCCGCCCAGCACTCACTACATTTCCTGGTGTCAGTGATGCCTCTCCTAGCTTTTTACTCAGTAGTACAGCTCCAGCAATGTCCAGTTTCATGTCTCAATTTGGCTAGGCTAGGTTCTAGTACACAGTTACTCAGTCAAACATGAATTGTAGATGTTGCTGTGAAAGAGCTGTGTAGGTGTAATTAACATCTACAATTAGTTGACTTTATATAAAGGAGATTATCCTCTATCATCTGGGTGGGCCTAATCCTTTCAGTTGAAAGACCAGAACTAAGGTTTCCCTGAAGAAGAAGAAATTCCACTTGTGAACTACATGGATAGCCCTCACCCAAGAGTTTCCAGCCTGGACTTCCTGGTGACCTGTTCTGCCAGCCCCCATAGTCATGTAAGTCAGCTCCTTGCAATAAATCCCTTTATCTATCTATCATCTATCATCTATCATCTATCTATCTATCTATCTATCTATCTATCTATCTATCTATCTATCTATCTATCATCTATCTATCTATCTATCTATCTATCTATCTATCTATCTATCTATTATCATCGCCTATCACCTATCTATCTCTGGTAGAATCCTTTTCCAAGTATCATCCCCTGGCCCAAATCCCAATGGACACTTACAAGGTGTATCTCTTAAATCCCCCACTTCTCCCTTGCCCCCCATGCATATGCCATAAGAAAAAGTCACACATGATATCTTGTCCTTCTTTATCATATGCATATTTTTTGGTACCTGGAAATTTTGTTCCAAGTTTCCACTATTGTATGAATACCACTTGAATTGTTCCTCAATTGCACAAGACCCTGGGAAATGCTCCTTTCAGCCTGGGAAATGCTTATTTTGTAGTACACAGAAGATAAGGGAATGCATTTTGAAGTTTTTTGCTAGGGGGACTCAGAATCATAACTAATACTGTACTGTTATCTTAGTTTGGGTCCTTCCAGAAGCAACCTTGAGATAAGGGTTTAGGTGTATGTATTTTGGAGGTCATCTTGATAAAGACTTGAAGATGTGGAAGAAATGTGGGAGGACAGGGAAGGGAAGGCTGCCAACAAAGGGTGTGTTATCAAATTACCATTGTGGGCAATGTGATATCAACCTCTTGGAGGAACTTAGGCAGTCAATAGGAATGCTCACTTCCAAACAATCCAACCAGAGCGGTGAGGGAGCTGGGGTGTTAATACACTGTATCTGTTCACTCGCTGGTTGAGAGCTGCTTCCAGGAGGCTCTTGTTCTCATGCACTTGGGCCCTATTCTACAAGTTTAAATGTCAGGGTCAGCCTTCCAGCATCTGAATGTTAGGCCTGCTTCAATCAAGGAGAAAGGGGTGGAGTGCTGACAGTGTCAGCTTAAAGTGCCAAAGCTTATTTGACCCAGGGATCTAATACAAACCACATATGATGGCGTGTAAGAAATAAGCCCTTTCCGTAATGGATTAGAACTACTTCACTGCCCTGCTATTAAATTGTTTTCATCAATTTCCACTAGAATTATATCTTTAACAAACATAATGGTGTACATCTTGTAAATTTTTTGACAAATTTTTTGACATATTTATAACCAAAGTGCCATTTTTTCTACTACATCCTTAAAGAAGATTAAGGGGTTTATCTAGGATGACATGTAGTTCATTGCAAAGTAAAATACACCTTCTCTAGATAGCTCAGAATATTTATAGCTGGTAAAGGAAAAACAAATATCTGGTTACAAATTCTTAATTTTGTGTATTCCTTTGACTTTGATGGAAATGCTGACTTTCTCCCTGGGCCTTGAAGTGTTAACCCCAAGAAGCAACTGCTGTGATTTAGGTCTTGAAGGTGGCTTCCAAGGCTTGAGCTTTCTCCATGATGTTCTTCTGAAAGGGCATCATGAAGTCCTCAAAGTCTACCTCATACGTGAGCCTCTCCCGCCGTAGCTCCCTTTGTCTGATCAGCTCTGCTGTTGTGGCTTCAGGACTCCAGATCTTAAAATAAACAACCATATCCAGAGCATGCATGAGTAGGAAAGCCAGCAAACATGTCATAATCCAGTGTCCAGTATGATTAACTTAAAACTATCATATTTACTTCTAAATCCATTTTAGCATATGTGTTCCTCTTACATGACATCAGGGGTTATGTGGGCATCACTATTTCTGATGGTGACTATTTGGACAATTAAAATGCTTTTCACTTCTGATGATCCTCTGCTATTCATTTTTAGGATGTCAAAACAAGGAAAAGATAGAATTAGAAGATCATTTGGGTTTGTTACCTTTATGTCTTATGTGGAAGTCATAAAAACATTATTTTCATAGTAGAAGGCAGAGGGGACTGGTGGTCTCTTATTCATCATGGTTTGATGAGCATTGACAAGACCACCCTTGTTCTCCAAAGATGTCTACACCTCTTTAATTGTGGATGTTTTAGAAAGCTACTGAATAAATCTAGTGTTGCTTAGCATGAAACTCCCAAGTGAGATGGTAGTAAGAGTACAAAGAGGAAGGCTAGGGTCTGAGCAGTACCAAGAAAATACATCTAGAGAACTTGGTGACCAAATGGCTCTAGGGAATGGCATTAATCAAAAAATATTTTAGTTTTTCAAGGACAACTAAAATGTCAATATAGAAATAGTAATAAAGAAAACCAGATATTGGAAGCTAAACAAGATGAACTTACTGAGCTGAAGTAGCAGGAATTAGCAAAAGGATACCTTCAAATCATAATTATGAAAGATAATCTTTGGATATTAATTTGGGTGCTTTGCATAAGTTTTATTTAGAAAAATGATATTATGAGTTTATACCATGTTATGAAGATCCTTCCAAAGTACTTACCCTCCGTGGAATAAATGTGATATCCACTTTCTTGGTATAACCACTGGTAATCAATGAATTGAGATAAATCACATTATCTTTACGCACTTTCTTTTCCTCTGATACGGCTGGTACAGTATAAACTGATGAAAGTGGTTCCTGGAAATGAGACACAAGAAAAACTGACCTTATAGATTGAAAAAACCTATATTATGCTTTTTTTTTTTAGATATTTTTATTTATTTCTAGGAGAGAGACAGACAGACAGCGTGAGCAGGGAAGGGTCAGAGAGACAGGGAGACACAGACTCTGAAACAGGCTCCAGGCTCTGAGCTGGCAGTTAGCACAGAGCCCGATGCGGGGCTCAAACCCATGAACCACGAGATCATGACCTAAGAGAAAGTTGGACGCTTAACCGACTAAGCCACCCAGGTGCCCCTATATTACGCTTTCTTATATTATTTGTTGTTCTTGCTCTGAAGCCAAAAAATAAAAATAAAAATAAAAACATTACTATATAAATTATAGTTTGAAGTGAAATGGAATATTATAACTTTGGATGTGGAAAGATAACTAGTTTGCTTTGTTTAACTCTCCTATAGTATTATTGGTGACAGATCATTTAAGTCTGCAAGATATCCATCCGTGACCTATCCTACTAAAATGATAATGATGTATGCAGTAGAAGCTTTGCTGATTGATCTTCTTTTACCTCTGGTCATTCTTACTCTTGTCTCCTTCATGTTTATTACTCTCTACTGTTTATTGTCCTCCACGTTTGTTATAATCCCTCCACCCTCTCCACTTCCTACCACCTTATGTTTCCCCAACCCTTTCCAATTTGATAACATTAGAACTTTTCCTTTTTGAATTTCATCCCTGCCCTATGTCTGCCAAGGATCTTCAGGGGTTCCTCCTGCTTTCCTAAAAGAAGCTTCTAGCCTGCTAGAAATGCACTTGAGCTTCCCTGTTAATGACAAAGTCTTGATCTCTCAGTAATCTCCATGGGCAGAAACCTGAATCTTCTGCTGGTAGTTTAGAGGCACCCGCATCACTCCAGATTACCAGGAATAGTCACTTTGGCATCCTTAAAACTTTCTAGTCATTCTGCAGGATATCCAAGTCACAAGTGGCCCCATATCCCAGGGTTCATTGGTAGTCATTAAAATCTCTTAGAGGGGCACGTGGGTGGCTCTGTCAGTTAAGTGTCTGACTCTTGATTTTGGCTAAGGTCAAGACCTCATGGTTAGTGAGTTTGAGCCCCACATTGGGTTCTCTGCTGACAGCTTGGAGCCTGGTTGGGATTCTTTGTTTCCCTCTCTCTGTCCCTCCTCTGCTTACACTCTCTCTCAAAAATAAATAACCATTAAAAAATAAAATAAAATTCCTTAGAATGAGGGTAAGGTGGGTAATGAAAAGATTAGGGCACCATAATGAAGGAAAATAATCCTTTGCTTCATTCCTCTCACCCTCCTTCCCCTTCTGGGGTGTCTCATCAAATCTGTATAACTCAGAACCAAATAGACATATACCCAATGCCAGTTCTTTTTTCAACATTCTAATTGTGTTTGGCTGAACCCACTTGGTTTTTACATGGCTTTTATTTGCAATGAGCACTTTTTAGACTTTTCTGTACTAAGAATTTCTTTGCTAGGTATTCCTTTAAAAGTACTGCATAATAGTGCTGACAATATGGGTTGTATATTATTTTGCCCGCGTTGTGTAATCACACATACATAGTGACACTGCCCTACCCCCAACAAGTTTTTAACAGGTTCTAGTTACTAACGGGTAACATCACTTTTCTTACCTCCTCTTTCCTAATTTCAGGGCCTTCAGTCTTCACTTTAGGAGGTGGCTTGCCTTTCAGTTTTTGATTGTCTGCTGGTTTTGGCAAGTTATCCAGCTTTTCTTGAATCAAACTAATTATTCTATAGTCAGCATACGCCTTTGCAATATCCATGGCAGTGTGCCCTGTTCATAAATTCAGAATAATGATAAATGGATTGATAATAAACCATATAGAAAAACGTCAGCAGATCAGCCCTCAGCATACAGTAGTAAGGGTGATTACTAAAGCAAAGGGTTATATGTAAGGTCACAAAGCTAGATTAGATATTCTCTAAGGTGGACCTAGCTCTAAAATCTCATAATTTAAAGTGCCATTTACTGGCAACACAACTTTTTCTTGTTTTTTTTTTTTTTCTTTTTTTTTGAGCATGTTTCTTAAAAAGTTGATAGGAAATACTGGTAGGATATTTACATGTGAATATCTGATTGATGGTTGTCTTCCTACATTGCATACATTTCCTTCTGTGTGATAATTTTATATTATTCTCCCCTTTCCCTGAAATAAGGAGGTATATTCAAAAAGGCCCAAGGAAGCTGGTGTCACAGTGTGCTATGCAGATAGGGCTAGGTATTAGGACACCTGTAACATCCTCAAGCAGGCCTACAACAATACTACTGGTGACTCAGAGGAAGCCTGAGGCAGCCAGAAATATTAATGCTCTCTCAGATCAAAAGGAAGCAATGGGCTCCACTATAAGAAAATGGTACCTCCAAGCAATGAGGTCAAATGGTTATTCAAATGTTTATCTATTCTTCAGGTGTGATATTTGTGACATAAGCTAGGCCTCCCATTGACGTCCTAGAGAGAACCTCAAATTCAGAAATTACTTTGTTCAGCTTTAGAAAGAATTCAAATTCTATAGTCTTTAAACTATGCTATTTACTAGGAATTGACAGTTGCAACAATGTGAAAACTCTGAACACTGGTGCAAGCCTACAAACTAATGCTTATAGGACCACAATGAAATAACTCCAGAAATTAAGAGTAGGCAATTAGGGGGGCGCCTGGGTGGCTCAGTCAGTTAAGTGCCCAACTACAGCTCAGGTCATCATCTCATGGTTTCTGAGTTGGAGCCCCACATCAGGCTCTCTGCTGTCAGCATAGCACTCTCAAAAATAAATAAACATTAAAAAAAGAGTGGGCATTTAGAAATTTTAGATAGATTTGATAGAAGAATTTTCTGTCATTTTCATCTAGTGGTTTAAAAAAACAAAACCTGTATTGGGGCACCCGGGTGGCTCAGTCAGCTAAGTGACTTCAGCTCAGGTCATGATCTCACGGTTCATGCATTTGAGCCCCATGTAGAACCCTGTGCTGACAGCTAGCTCAGAGCCTGGAGCCTGCTTCCGATTTTGTGTCTCCCTCTCTCTCTGACCCTTCCCTGCTCACGCTTCCTCTCTCTCTCTCTCTCTCAGAAATAAATTAAAAAATTAAATTTTTTTTTTAAAAAAACCTGTATTTCTGTTTCGTCTCATTTCATTTTCTAGGAAGTCATTGTTTATTGTACTTTACAAAAGTATCTGTCCACAATAGATTGCAAACATAAAGCCCTGATCCTTTCACATCAGTGATGTGAGAGGGGCTTCACAGAAAACCAACTTGTGTAACATTCAACTTAGGCTTGCATTTGCAGTAGTAACTCACAGAGAAAAGTGGTCCTACGAGAATAGAATCAGAAGTCTGGAATCAAACCTAAATTCTCCTTTTGACTCCAATGATATCAATGATACGAATACATACCTTTTCTATTTTCCATCTGGAATTTAGCACCCATATCAAGTAGATATTTTACGGTATCTAGTCTACAGCTCTCGATAGCTCTAGTTAAAGGAGTGGAGTTGTTGATGGAGAGTGCGTCTATCACAGCTCCAGATTTAACAAGAAGCTCAACAATATCTTGCTGGCCTGCATGGCATGCAAAATGAAGCGGAGTCCACAGGAAATTATCTGTTGCATTAACGTTAGCCCTGTAAAATAAGACAGATGTACAGGCTAAAAATGTGGGTTGTGCCAACCCACATTTCAGCTGGAGGCTGAAAATGCAAAGCAAGATTTCATATTAGTTTTATCAAGTTGTTCAGCTGTAAGCCAGGGACGCTCTGAGTAAAGATAAACTCTGTACCACAATTCTTTTTGACTTGTGCTCTGCATTATCTGACAATCTTAATTTTCTTTGCATATATATATATATATATATATGCATTTTGTTCTTAAAGGCACTTAGACCCCAGGGGTTACAGTTTTTGCAAAAGTTAAAATTAAGGAAAATTATGTAACTGGATCCAATGAAGGTAAAATCTGATAGGAAATATAAAAGTCATATTATTTCCCTTTGAGTCTACTTTCTCTGAATGTTATAGACTTTTTTTTTAATGTTCTTTATTTATTTCTAGGAGAGAGAGAGAGAGAGAGAGAGAGACAGCGTGAGCAGGGGAGGGTCAGAGAGAGAGGGAGTCACAGACTGAAACAGGCTCCAGGCTCTGAGCTGGCAGTCAGCACAGAGCCCGATGCGGGGCTCAAACCACGAACCGTGAGATCATGACCTAAACGAAAGTCAGACGCTTAACCGACTAAGCCACCCAGGCACCCCTGAATGTTATAGACTTTTAAATGCACCTTCATTGTTAAAATTCTAAGCATTGAAGTGTATTATTTTAAATGTCAGTCCTTTTTTTAAAAAAATTCACTGTCCAAAAGTTTAAATTCTCATTAACTGCTTTATACTCCCTCTTGATAATATATAAATTTGAATACCTCTTTGACCTTGACCATTATAGTAATAATAACAATAATAACTTTTATCAAATATGCAATTGCTTTGCTAATAAGCACTTTACATATTTTAAATGATTTGATCTTCAAAATCTATGAGCTGAGTCCTATTAGAGCCCTGTTATAAAAATGAGAAAATGGAGGCACAAAAAAGTTAAGAAACTTACCCCAGGTTATTCAGCTATGGTACAAGAAGAAATTAAACCTGAGCAGTTGCTTTAGATTACACAGTTAAATAAAAATGTCATGTTTTGATATTTTAAGGATATTCACAAATGAACCAAGGAGGTTCTGGAGGAGGGAAGGAGACATGTCATCATGGCCATGGTACCTGTTTAAATTTGTTAGGAGTCCCCCCATGCAAAAGAGACAGATTAAAAAGCAACATATAAAATGAATAAGTTCTAGAGACCTATACAATATTGCGGTTATAGTTAATATTGTATTGTACACTTATAATTTGTTAAGAGGGCAAATCATGTTATGTTTCTCCAACAACAGAAAAAATTCTTGGGGCATCTGGGTGGTTCAGCCAATTTTAGTGCCTGACTCTTGATTCCTGCTTAGGTCATGATCTAGGTTGGTGAGTTTGAGGCCCTCACTGGCTCTGTGCTGACAATGCAGAGCCTACTTGGGATTCTCTCTCTCCCTCTCTGTTGGGCCCTCCCCCACTCACAGGCATGTGCGTTCTCTCTCTCCTAAAATCAATACATTTAAAAAACGATCTTGGTAATTTAAAATAAATAAAATGTGACTGCACACCATGTAGGTAAAGCTCTCTGGGTAAAGCAACTTTGTGCATAGTTGTTACTGGCAAACTACCTGTGTGTACCCACAGGTTCCCATTAGCTGGCTTTCCCATGCAAGGTCTATCTGTAATCTAGATTTCAGAAATGAAGCTCTTTCTTTGTCCTAAAATTCTGGAGTTGAATATAAATACTCATGAAATTTAAACCTCATTCAAAAAAGAAAACCCACCCTTTTTCAAGAAGAAACTTGACAGCATCTATGTTTCCACTGGCACATGCAGTCATTAGTGGTGTTTTGTAATAATTATCCTTTATATCCACAGGTATTCCTGATTCAAATGCCTTTTTCAGAGAAGCTAGGTCTCCAGCCTTGGTGACGAAATTAATATTTGAAAATACATTCCCTGGATCATCGATGTACCAAGCGGAGTCATCCTGAATGGGATGTTCTGGTGGATGGTCTCGGTTAAACCGACTGCAGTCAGTTATATTCTTGTAAGTTTCAATCATGTAATAGGGCGGCCCGCCATCAGTCCGTTGGGGGAATACGTGGTCAGGGATGATGCAGATTGGGAGGGGTAAAACAAATTTGCCTTTCTTTACCTTTTTGGCCATCCCTTTTTTCTTTCTCTTAGGCCCATATGATCCCAAGACATAAGACTTGCTTAAGTATTTGGTTCCTTTAAAGAAATCGTTAATGTTGACCCCACCTCCCCGTAATTTTTCATGATATTGAGCTACCATAGCCAATTGTTCCGAGGTCACGAAATCTTGCCTCTCCTCCAAGGTCAACACGAAGTCGTCCTTGCTGACTGTCCCGTCACCTCTGTCCACAAATGAAAAGGCTTCCCGAAGGAAAGTCTCATGTTCTAGCGACCAGTCGTGGAGTCTAAGGGCCCAGAGTGGATTTGGATTTTTGGCTCCCGGCCGTGCCAGTTTATTAGCGGTTCGCTCTGCCCGCCGAATTTCTTTGTTTGCTGCTTTGAAACCGCCTTCCTTGGCCACAGCCCTGGGTGTTTTATGAGCTAAGTTCTTCCATTTCAGGTCACATCCTAGAACACAAAGCATCATTATTATGAATATTGCCCAGTCATCTGCATGGTTCTACAAATGATATTCATCCGTTTTCTTAATTTTGATCTATTCTATAAAATTTATCCCCCATAATTACCAAATTAAACTGTGATTTTTTTTTTCTATGAGCTTCACTTTGGTGGATTCTGAAGTATGTTTCCAATTTATATTTTCTGCCCCCTAAAGAATTAGGATGTTGATCTCTATAGATACTTGAAACAACTATCATTTTGGCATACTTGCTAAGGAGACTTGATACCAAAAAAAGAAAAGAGTAAGGGTGGTATTTGAATATGGAAAGAACCTGGATTCAGAGAGCTTACTGGGCCATTAGGAACTCAGAATGCTGAACATCTGCTTCTTTGTGAATGATTATAACTGCAAACCTGTATACAATCTTTTTTTTTTTTTTGGGAGAAAAATCACTTTATTCTAATTAATTCACAAACAATAATGTCACAAAAGCTGGTTTGACGAGGCACAAACCTGTATACAATCTTAAACTATATTTATCTGTATTCCCCATGGCATCAATGTAATTTATATTGATCTGTTGTTTTGTGATAAGGCCATGTGAACAACCTAACTGAGGAAAAAGCAATTTGTTCATTAAATCTGAAAGACTTCCAGTATTTGTGCAAATTACGCATTAAAATTCATTTTCCTTCTTGGTCCCTTCCTTAAAATGATTACACCAACACTATATGTAGGTATTCCCCAAATAAATAAACTTCTCTGATTATACTGGAGAGTCAGCTTAGTGCAACTAGGAAGGTTGTACTGTCTATAATAAGTGTAGTGAGACATTAAAAATCCATTATGTATATAAATAAGTCAGACAATGAAGAAACTTTCTAGTGTTTCGAATCCAGAAGAAGGTTCTCCTGTTGCTTTGCCGACATCACATAATCAAAGAAGATTGCTCACCAATCAGTACATCTAGCAATGAAAGTGTACAGGCAGCTGCATGCAGAAATAAAACATGCCCCTTCAATACTTTATAGTTGTATTCCTTGTTAAAAAGAAAATGAGTCACAGCGCTTTTCAAAATTGATACTCCCTTTGGTATTGTCAAACTTAAAATTTTATACTAAGAGGGGCGTCTGGGTGGCTCAGTCGGTTGAATGTCCGGCTTCAGCTCAGGTCATGATCTCATGGTTTGTGGGTTTGAGCCCTGCATCGGGCTCTGTGCTGACTAGCTAGCTCAGAGCCTGGAGCCTGTCTTCAGATTCTGTGTGTGTCTCTCTCTCTCTGACCTTCCCTTGCTCACACTGTGTGTGTGTGTCTCTCTCTCTCTCTCAAAAATAAATTTAAAAAAATTAAAAATTAAAAAAATTTTATACTGATAGTTTTAGTTGTGATAATAAAAAAAACCCAAAGAGTATTATGAGTATAAGGATTCCAAAATTTCTATGTTGAACAGTTTCAAGAACAGTAACTTATCAAAAAGGGGACCTGAGACTTGTCTTGTTAGTAGAATTCCATAGCAATTTCAAGAATGCTGTTTTTACTTAGTTTTTTCGCTTATTCAAGATGTCTAGGGGTTTATCTACCATCTCCCAAGCCACTCCTTCTATATTAACCCCTAAGGATAAAAATATTTTAAAGCTGGTTTATCTTGCCTTCTTATGCTCCCAGTTTCCTCCTAGTTAGAGACCTTTATGTGGATAAAAGTTTCCAACCTCCCAGCTTAAAGTTCTGAAAGCGGTTTTTCTTTTCCTCTGGCCTTGGGTCTGTGTGTCTCCTCCCTCATAATTAGTAAATACAGATCCATTCATTCCCTTTGTGATTTACAATCTTCTGTGGTCAAAGAAAGGTACTCAGCTTACAGCTGGTGTGTGCTGCCAAGCCAAAGCCCCATGAGAAACGTAACTGTCTTGTGGGGTGCTTCCCTAGAATTGTTCCAAGCTCCCTGCTTCTGCCCTTGGATATGACACTCACACTGCTTACCGGGACTGGTAAGTTGCTCCAGCAACAGGGCCAGGGAAATAAGAGGGGAATATTGAAGAAGATAGTTTAATGAGGGAAAACAATCCACCCTTCACATTTAAGTATAAAAGACACTAAACCCAGCGAGTTTCCTCAGAAATGAGCATTTCATTGCTAATGCATTGTTTCTTATTGCTTTGATTGCCTTAGATCTAAGATTCAAAAGGTGGACATGTAATTGGTAATACATCTGCTATGGAATTAGTCACCCACATAGGATCTAGCGAGGTGATTGTACTTCCAAACATGTAAGAGAACTTAGAATGCTTTCAGACACTTGTTTTAGAAACAAGTTTAGGGGCATCTGGGTTCTTCAGTCAGTTGAGCGTCCGACTTTGGCCCAGGTCATGATTTCATGGTTTGTAAGTTTAAGCCCAACATTGGGCTCTGTGCTTACAGCGCGGAGCCTGGAGCCTGCTTTGGATCCTCTGTCCCCCTCTCTCCCTCTGCCCCTTCCCCGCTTGTGCTCTCTTTCTCAAAAATAAATAAATATTTAAACAACAACAACAAAAGGAAACATGGTCTAGTCTTATGATTCTGCCAGGAAGATGAAACCTTTCTGTGTCATTGGGCAAGGCCTTTGGTGTGGCCCACGCTTTGGCCAAATGTGCCTTTCAATTTCCTTTCTGTGACTTTCTCCCAGGAGTACATAGATGATAGAGTATGTGTCTGGTGATGTTTGTCCTAATAAGAAGGCAGTCAACATGTTAAAGTTGAAGAAGCTTGTCTTAATCTGGGCAGATCTTTAGTTTTTAGAAATATACAACGTTAAAAATGAAATATCAGGGGCACCTGGTTGAGGCAGTTGGTTAAGTGTCTGGCTCTTGATATCAGCTCAGCTCATGATCTCCCAGTTCATGAAAGTGAGCCCTGCATTGGGCTCTGTGCTGACAGCATGGAGCCTGCTTGGGATTCTCTCTCTTCCTCTCTCTCTCTGCCCCTCACACACACACACACACACACACACACACACACACACACACACACACACACACTGTCTCTCTCAAAATAAACAGACATTTGAAAAAGAAAAAAAAAATGAAATGTCAGAATAAACTGCTGATAGTGACAGATTTGCAAACAAGACTGATGAGACCATTTATGGGGGCAAAAGTTGCATTTGATACATTTTCCTTTATTTTGTAAACATGTTTATTATTTGGGGGCAACGGGGGAAAGAGTATGAGCTTGTATAAGCTCAAAAAAGTAAAAGTGAATTCATTACTGCACTATTAGTTATACAGGCACATTAGCCAAATCTATGTGTTTTTTTTTTAAATGTTTTTATTTATTTCTAGGACAGAGAGAGAGAGAGAGAGACAGCGTGAGCAGGGGAGGGTCAGAGAGAGAGGGAGTCACAGACTCTGACACAGGCTCCAGGCTCTGAGCTGGCAGTCAGCACAGAGCCCGACGCGGGGCTCGAGCCCACGAACCGCGAGATCACGACCTAAGCGAAAGTCGGACGCCTAACCGACTAAGCCTCCCAGGCGCCCTAGCTGAATCTATGTTCCAATGGTTATAGTATAGGATCTCTATGTCTCAGGGACTTCTAAGATCCCTTCATTAGATCCCCTATGTAGGGGACAGAAAAACAAAAGCACTTTCTCTGCTATTCTAGAGTCATAGGACTTTAAGTTTTGCTTATTACTAAAACTGGAAAAAAAAAAAAAAAGCAAAACACTAAATCCATTACAACGTTCAGCAAAATGCAGTTCCACTTTTAACAAAGAGTTAAAAACTTTAAATGTACTTTCAGTTAGCATGTAATTGACACCAAATGGATCCAGATTTTTAAACTTAATTAGCTAATATTCCCATTTTAAGGACTACATTAAGCTATACATGCATAGTTTATATTCCTAAATTAATAGTTACCCAGAAGCCACAGGAAAACTGAAAATAAATTTCTAATTTTCCATGAAAATTTTAATTTTATTTCATATTTCTTCCTAAAATATTTCCCCTGTAATTTCAAGAGATTTAGAAAATTTAATAATTAGCTGACTCATGAAAAATCCTCTTTAGATTTTTAATGACAACCTAAAAACACTTGAGAAAATGGGTTTTCTTCTCTTTTTAAGACCCGATTCATGATTTCACAGAAGGTAGAGTAAGAAAACATTTTCAATTATCTTTCTACATATATAACTGAGGTTGGGTTATTGAAAAAGATAAGCAACTGACAAGTAGCAGGCCCAAATTGTCTGCTCATCTGTAACACTGGTAAATCATAATTGCTTTAAGCATAAAATTGCTAGACAATTTTACCTCGCTGAGCTATATATTTGCAGCAATCTGCAAAACCGCCCATGGCAGCATAATGAAGTGGTGTGTTCCCATTCATTGCAATCAGCCCCATGTCTCCCTTGTAAGCAAAAAGAAGCTTCAATATCTGCAAAATAAACAGTGAATATTGTAGAGAAAGAGGAATGTATATTTATTGCATGAAGACCGACATCCCAACTTGTTATCCAAAAGTTACTCAGGCTACACATGGCTATTTAAAATTAAATTGAATTAAAGAGAAAACAATTTTTAAAAATCCAGGTCCTTAGGGGCGCCTGAGTGGCTCAGTTGGTTAAGTGTCTGACTTCAGCTCAGGTCATGATCTTGTGGTTCGTGGGTTCGAGCCCTGCATCGGGCTCTGTGCTGACGGCATAGAGCCTGGAGCCTGCTTCAGATTATGTGTCTTCCTCTCTCTGCCCCTCCCCTGCTCTCATTCTTTCTCTCCTTCTTTCTCAAAAATAAATAAATGTTTTAAAAAATTTTAAAAATCCAGTTCCTTACTTTAACTAGCCATATTTAAAATGCTCAAAAGCCACATGTGGCTACTGTATGATACGGCACAGATATACAACTTTTTCACCATGGCTGGAAGTTCTATCAAGTAGCTTTGACTGAGAGTTTAGAAAATTCAATACTTAGGGGCGCCTGGGTGGCTTAGTCGGTTAAGCGTCTGACTTTCGCTTAGGTCATGATCTCGCGGTTCGTGGGTTCGAGCCCCGCGTTGGGCTCTGTGCTGACAGCCAGCTCAGAGCCTGGAGCCTGTTTCAGATTCTGTGCCTCCCTCTCTCTCTGACCCTCCCCTGCTCACGCTGTTTCTCTCTCCTAGAAATAAATAGATAAAACAAAAAAAAATTAAAAAAAAAAAGAAAATTCAATACTTAGCTATCTTGGTGAATTCTAGTCATTCAAGAAAGCATCAGCCTATAGAAAACAACAGGGAAGCAAATTCTTTACCAAATGTGACTTCCATTGTGATGTATATTTTTATTTCCATGGCAAGACACAATGACAGAAACAAAGAGAGCTATGTTAAAACTCAGAAAGATGAGAAAACAAATTTTAGATGTAATTCAGAATTTTAAAAAATAGGATAGCATTGGCTCCTATTTCGTTTCTGCACTGCCCCTGAACCTATGAGACATCCTTTAAGATACCCTTTGCTGATATGTCCAGATAACCAGAATACTTAAGAGAGTTTAAAATTTAGGTGAGTCATTAGAAGCACACAAGAACTCAAGGAGGTAAGAGTTTGTTGGAATTGTTCTCCCAGAGTTTGGTCATGCCACATTTTGAAGATTTTGATATGCAATGGGGGCATAAAATAAAGTAGGCCTGATAGGCAAAACTTTTAAATTGTCATAACTGAGAATACAGAAAAACATTACCGGTAATATTAAATGAATAAACATAGCAAGCAGGTGAAACTGAATAAAGGGCTAGAAAGTGGTTTTATAAAAAATAATATTTGATATGAGATATGAATTTAGAATTATCTAGGGAAATCAAGATGGTAACTTGGAAAAAGTTCTTAGTGTAACCTACATGATGTTAAAACAATTTGCGTAAAAGGCATGATATATCGAACAACAGATTTTAAAGCAAAGGACAGGTTATTACATCAAAAAAGCCTCCTTTGGCAGCAAAATGTGCAGCGTGATGTCTTTCATTGTCAAAGGCATTCACTTCACCTCCTCTTTCCAATATCCCTCGAACCAGCTCTAATACTCCTTCTCTTGATGCTTCCATTAAAGCTGTTCGACCTGTGGACTGGATGGGAACAGATCAAATGCTGGTTACACTTGTCATCTAAAAAATTTATTTGGTATAAGTATGGTCTAAATCCATTTGGCCTTGGATTTACACTGACATGTTTAGTTCTCTATATTTTTATCAGTTTCACGTAACAGATAGGAAAAGTGGAGTCAGTATGGTTGGTCAGTGTAGAAGAATTTGAATATCAGAGTCAAGGTCACACCAGATGTTCCTGTGAAATCATGCTAAAATCTTCATTTTTTGTAAGGAAAGTAGAGCTAAAGGGGTGAAAAGAAGGTTAAAATAGATGCTAAAGTTATAGATGTTTGCTAGTGAGGAAACAAATGGATATTTTGCCATCTGGAAATGATGATTAAACAATAAGAAAACTCAATAAAATTGGCCAAACGAGGAGAAGGAGCAAGATGGATACGGGAAACAGCAGGACCACATATTTTCTTTCAAAAAAGATACATTTTTATTAGGTGTCAGTGAGATCTTTTCTATTTCTCTCTAATGATCTTTTACCAGTATGCATGATAAATACCAATTTTCCAAATGTAATTAGGAAATAGACTGTGGAATCATGGCAATATAAAGATAATGAAAATAAATCATCTTAAAACATTTTATTTTGAATAGAAATGAATAGTCTATAAGCTAACAGGATACTTTTACCGTAATCAAATGCAAAAATTACACTACTGAGACTCTATCATTGAAAAAAAGGAATATATATATAATCACAGGAATAGTCGTACTGTGTTGATAGCATTTGGATTAGCTCCTTTTTCCAAAAACGTCAGGCACACATCTTTAATATCATGTGCTTCTTCACATGCTCTAAGGAATACTGGCTTTCCTTCATAGGTAGAGTTGTTGACATCTGCGCCATGTTCCAGGGCAATCAATGCACAGCGATAATGCCGCTTCGTAGGCAAAATGCAGTAAAACAAAACACCTGTAGAAAAATAGAATCCCCAAAGAGTTCTTAATTGTCCATGTACTTGAACCAGATAGCAAGGAAAAGATAACAATTTTGAAATCCACAACTGGCTATTTGAAGGTGGTGGAGCAAAGGTGTAGCTGCCTTGCTTTTTCTTTCTTAAACCAACCGAAATACCAAGACCAAGAAACAGAAGAAGAAAGTCAACCTCTGATAAAATTAGAAAACAGTCCCAACCAAATGCGATGGGACCTGGTTCAGGGGAAGAATTGGAGTGTTGATATGTGAGCCCTTGTCAACCATACCCCACATGGAGGACTGTGGGTGCTGGTTGGTGGGTTGCTGTGTCTCCTCTGAAACTGCAGGGTGATAAAGGACGTGGTACTGGATGTTAAAATGCGCAGACCAGCCATGTTTATAAGGAGGAGGCTGTCAGTACAGCAACACTGAGAAGAAAAAAAGAGATGACAAGGGGCTCTACCATTTTGGCAAATCGTTTTGTTCCAACGAAGAGAGTAAAATGCTAAAACCCCTGATCCAGAACCTATGACAGGTCTTCAACATACTTCCTGTCAAAAATGTACTTCAGATCAGGGGTATTGTAATCTGGGCGAACAACAGTCAGACTCCAAACTGACTTTGTAATGACCTCACTATAAATAGAGGCTTCATTCAAAGAGGAACAGTAAGCAAATGAAAAAGCAGCATGTGACCTATGGGGGAAAAAAAGATACTGAAAGAAATAAACCTGATAATAAAAGCTAGGCAAAAACAACATACTAGAAAACCTACACCATGTGAAAATTATTGACTGACCTATTTCCATGGTAGTGAAGAAGTCAAATATAACTTTTTTTTTCTAAAACAAATGTACAAAGATAGACCAAGACTAAAAGAAGGGCTGCCAGCACAACAGAAGATAAATAGAAGGAAAAGATAAAATTAAGCCAGCTGAAGTTAGGAAAGGAATGGTAGAGGGAATTAAAACCACTAAAGAAAGGGAGGTAAAACTGGAAGCAGGAAAATGAAAGCAAAATCACCATGAAGGATCTGGAGGAAAAATTCAAAAGAACTAAGAAGAATGTCACAGATGATGGAAGAGTTGAAATGGTCTAGAGGCAAAGAAAGGTGAACATGTGTGTAATTGGTGTTCCATAATAGAACACCATGTAGAAGAGAAAAAATGGAGATACAACAGAAGAAACTTTCTTGAAGTGAAAACCTGAATTTCAAGATTAAAAAAGCATACCGCAGTCTCAGGAAAAATGGATTAAGAACAATCAACAAGGCATGCATATGTAAAGCTAGGTAGAAAAGGTATCCTGTGAGCATCTGGGTAACACTTCAAATCGTATCTATAAGAGGCTAAAGTCAAGTTGCCTCAAGATTTTGCCACTGTAACATTCCATGTTAGAGGGGCACCTGGGTGGCTCAGTCAGTTAAACATCCGACTTCGGCGCCGGTCATGATCTCACAGTTCGTGGGTTCGAGCCCCACGCTGGGCTCTGTGCTGACAGCTCAGAGCCTGGAGCCTGCTTCAGATTCTGTATCTCTCTCTCTCTCTGACCCTCCCCTGCTCATACTGCCTTTCTCTCTCTCTTTCAGAAATAAAAACATTAAAAAAAAAAAAAAAGAAAATAACTAAAGGATCTCTACAATATCACTTGAAAAGGAATATAGGGAGATTTTGTACCTATCATATATAAAAGCAATGGACATGTAAGTTTAAGGATGCAAAAAAGTTATTGTACTAATCTCTTCTTTCATAGCAAAATATTAATGAATACCATGTGAAGTGCTAATTTAATAAACAAAGTTTTATATCTATGTAAAGCTATCAAGTTTGCCATTAAAACCACCAAAAATTAGCATCAGACTGTGGGTTTTGGCTTCGCAAGTTTGAGCCTCATATTGGGCTCCATGATGACAGTGCAGAGCCTGCTTTGGATTCTCTCTCTGGCCCTCTGCCACTTGTGCTATCTCTGTCTCTCTCAAAATAAATAAACTTAAAAAACAAAAAACAGTTCTCTTCCCAAGAAAAAAGACAGATGTTAACTAGATTTACTTTGGTGATCATTTTGCAATCCATACAATTATCAAATTAAGTGTTACCTGAAACTATTATGTTTATGTCAAATATTCCTCAATTTTAAAAAATCAGTAAAGAATACAAATAAATAAAACTACCATACCAACAACCAAAAAGATAACTAAAACCAGACCATTAACCTTAGAAAATATAATACACAACAAAATATAGAATATGTGGACAATACAGGAAAACATATTCATACATATTTATTTATATATTTATGTATTAAATAAATTTTACCTTCATAATATAAAATAAATGACAGTTCTGAGGCCAAACCTTTGGGACATCTACATAAATATAAATTGGGTAAATTCTAGTACTAAAATAAAAACCACAATTTATATAAAACCAAAATCCAAATACATTTCATATAAACAGACACATCTAAAATAGGGTTACTCAGAACAGTTAAAAACAGAAAGATGGTCTAGGACATGGTTGAAAATAGAAAATCAAAGACACAACAAGTCATAGGAAACAAGAATGGACCAAAACAACAATAAGCAACAGTGCGATCTAGAAATACCAGATGAGGCTGAATTCATTACAAAATGCCCTAAGGCATTCATGAAATAGATATTTCATAATGATGCCACGTGCAACTCACAGTTAAAGTCTATCTGGGTTCTTTAAGCCACAAAGAACGTGAATAAAATTCTAAAATTGAAGTGGAAGAAAAGGGGGAAAATGATAGACAGTCGAATTTGCATCCTGCATGTAGGACTGGGTGTGCATTCCTATAAATGGGAAAAACAATGGAATGGGCCCTCGAAGGAACTAGGCTAGCTTAATCCTTAAAAAGAAAACACATTTCCACTCTCTAGAACAGACAGACACTAACTAATCCCCTAGGACAACAAACAGGAAAGAGTTTACTGGCTTAGAGATTTACCTTTTCCATATTCTGCAAAATTGTTCAAAGCACAGTTTAGCCTAGAATATGTCCCACATCCTTCTAAAGATCCAGTAAGTATTTTAATCATTTAAATGTTTATCTTTTAGGAATAGTATGCAGTGAGGCATACATCAATCCCTGGAAAACAGGATGTTAATTGCTGAGACTAGAAGAAGCAAAACAGTTTGACAAGTGACAGGCAAACCAAGGGATGTGCATGGTGAGCTAGATTTGTTGACGTGGGGAAGACAGGGCGTTCACTCGGTGCAATAAGCATACCATGGGTTACACTGAATCCAGCTCTAGGGGGCAGTACTAACAAGGTTATGTGTGCAACAAGATTTGTGCTTGTCCCAAGTTTTGTTTTCTATCTTTAATTCTTCCTATGTGATTTGTCAGATTGTTTTCTCATGTATTCATCTTCCAGAACCTTGACAGGTTTCATATTAATTTGAATGAGCTTAGATAGTACCCATATGGCTACTGCATTTGCTACAAGTATTCACTTGGCCCTGTTTGTAATTTAACTCATTCAGTTTTAATTTTAGAATTTTAGATTTTTATGATATAAAATTTCTCAACCTTTAAAAAAAAATTTCTGTTTCAAACTCTGGAAGGTAAACTGTTCTCTATTACAGTGTTTCCCCCAAAGCATATTCCACAAAACCCCAGGTATATAAGATGCCATAAGGAAAAACTATGTCAAGGGTCAAAGAAATATAGAAAATGTTGCTGTCTTTAGTCTGACAAATAGGAAATCAACATGTCTCTATTTTATCCAATGTTTCTCTAATGAATTTGACAGTGGAACCAATTTTGCATGTAACCTTAATCAACATCTCAGCAATTCAGTGGTCCATGGCACACTTTGGGATATAATATCCTATAGAGCTTTAAGAGGATTTTTTTAACTCAAAATTTAACATCTTAAAATGCATTTGACCCCTGAATGCATCCGAAGTTCATTTTGTTATGTGGCGCTATTAAGTAATTAAATGATTGTTCCTTTTCTTTGTCATCCCCTATTGTTTTAAGCAAGTCACTTATTAAATACCAAGTCTGGAGAGAATTACAAAAGCGGATTTTGTTCCTGTCAGAAAATATTAACATTAAAAATGGGATTTATTTCTCCAGTGTGGGACTGATATTAATGGCTCTGTACTTGAAGCAACTCGTTGGGACAATTGATTAAATCTACCAATTTATATTAAGCTTGGTCATAATTTTCTTGGTGATTTCCATGAGGCTGTGTCAAGTCCTTCCGGAACCTTGAGTTATTTGTGCCAGGAGCTCCCAGCATGGTCTTGAGATGTGATTAGGGAGAACAGAGTAGAGAAGGGGGGCTATCTCACCTAAAAAAGAATGGAAATGACATGTCTCAAGTTTTAAGTTCTTTTTCCAAATACAATTAAACTGACCCTAGAAAATTGATAGTGTATGCTGGCATCCACCTTAGTCCTTGTAGCTCCCAACTACAACCCCTTTCTACATCAGACTGCTGATGAGAGGGGTCAAAGTCCTTTCACAGTCCAAATCTAGCACTATTTGTCTGATGCTCTGAAGTATCAAAAGCAGTAAGAATGCCTTCCTCCTCTTTTATCTTAAACAAGATTTTATATTTTATAATCAATGATTATGCCTATGGAATTGTCAATAGGTGTCATGTAAAAATTCTCCACATTAGGAAAGCCACCAAACACAGATTAATCTACCTCTAACTTTCTTTTTAAATGAGAAATTTCTCAGATCTTGTCTCCCTAAGATCTACCTATACTGTTTTCAAATTATGGGGAGACAGTATCCTTAGGTATAGGAGTGAGAACCTGGCTCTCACTTAAACCCATGAGTCTTTCACTTCTAAAGTTGGAAATAAAAAAATCCACTATTTATTGATTTCTGGCTACAAAGTGGATTGCATCTGTTGGATAGAATGCTGGGATTTTTACCTTTGCCTTCATTATCAACTATAGTCATGTCAGCCTTTGCCTTGGCTAATATTTCCATGGACAATTCATGACCCAGTTCTGCAGCCCTCATTGCCGGAGTACAGCCCATCTTGTCTTGCACATCAGGGTGAGCACCAAGGCTAAGGAGAAAGCTGACCATATCAATGTCATTGGAAATGGAGGCTAAGTGCAGAGCACTGTGTCCATTGACTGGTTCTGTGAAATTGATTAGTTCAGGGTATCCAAACTTGATCAGCTTTTCTATCTGCTTCGTGTCTTTGTTCCGTACACACTGAAGAATTTTGTAGATCTGCAAGTTCTCAAGTCTCTTATCTGCTAAAGCCATACTCGACCACCTTCTTGAAGACGCTTTTCTGGACCAAAACAAAAACTACAGTGGCAAAAACAAAAAGAGAAACATAGAAAACTCAACGTTAATTCTGTCATCTATAATTTTAAGCCTTCCCTTCTAAGAAGGAAGGCTGTTTCTTACAAAATGATATTACCATAATTTATGGCAACTGCTTTCATGAAAGTATAAATTACACATAAATACAAAGAATATTCAGTTAGCATAAAATTAAAATATTTCAGAACAAATCTTTCATCCTAATTAATATCAGCCTTGCTATGTAGCTTTCTTGTTAATTTAATTTCTTGTTTCATTTAATCTTCCTTGACATAGATTTCCCGTTTTACCCACAAAGAATGTAAGGCTAACTAAAGTGCCAATGTAAGGGTTTAAGCTTCCCACTACATGGCTCTGTTACCAGCATGCCCTGCAACAGAGACCACACAGGTTTTAGTAGTTAAAAAATGTTTTAAAAGACCGTGCAGAATTTTGAGGTGCTTATTATTAGGAGAAATCTACTGGGCTCTGTGATATACCAAACATGTGATTACTGTGTCATCTTATATGGGAATGAGGTAGGTAAATGCTTGGGAGAGAAATGTCATTTTCATTTCATCCCACTGCTTTACTGTAATGAGCATTCTAATATGAAATTTTATCTCCTTTTATTTATGGAAAAACAATCTTTTCAGTTGAGTCAGGGTAAGTATACCCAGCTTGCTTTTCCTACCTCACTTTTTCTGGGAAAAGAAACCCATTATCTTATTGGGAATCCATTCCAGATCATACAGTAGCGCTATCCTAGGCCAAGTCATTGCCACAGACTTTCGGTTTGTCTCACTGCTTCTACAACAGACTCCTAAGTTCCTTTCTCTGGTCAGTCCTCAGAAACATCTTTCTAAAATATAGATCAGATAAAGTTAAGCAAGCTTTGACACTCAGCATTTCGGATGGGTCTGCCCCTTCCATGCCCTATGATAGAAATGGGTCCAAGGTTGAGGCTTAGTCTGTGTGGGTGAGCACATGCTCAGGAGAGACATCAGCCAGTCAGCACCCTAGGAGACCCTTGTGTCAGAACTACACGGTCAGACTACTGTGTGCTGACACTGCTAAGCAGTAGGCTGTGAGGCGATAGTTGCAGGAACCATGTTGGCTGTCAGAGAGAGTACGTGTTACAGAGACTGAGCCTGAGGGCTGAGATTGGGACTCAGTTGTGCCAGAATTCACCTACCACTTGAGCATATGTAACGTGTTACTTAGTGCAACATTAGCTCAGGGTTGCAGGAGTAAACATCCTCTCCCCATCCCCACCTCCCTTCACTTGTATAAGCTAGTTAGCGGAGTTTCTGTCCTTTGCAACTGAAAAGATTTCATCTTACTACAAAATCTGAAACCGCACCAGGTTCTCCCACAAACCCGCTCCCTCACCTACATTCCCCTTGGCAGGGAGTTGCACCTTTGACCACTTGCTCCTCTTTAACTATGTCTCTCCAGGCAACAATAACATCTCCATTGCCTGTTCCTACCTCGCCATCCACTCTTCATTCTCCTTTGCTGGGTCCCCTCCTCTGCCAGAAGCCTGTGTGGGGACCAGGGCTTGGCCCTCAGGACTCTTCTTTATTCTCACACACTGCCCCTCTCATGACCTTCAGGCCATTTTGAGGCTTCTGAACATTCACTCTCCAACTCTCCCCAGAGCTCCAAAGTGACGTATCTACCTGTTGACTCTTTATTCTCACATGGACCTCTAACAGGTATATAAACATGAATCATCCAAAGCCGAACCCTTGATATCACCCTCTCTCCAGTTCTCCCCACTTCCAGTAATGGTGCCACCATCATCTGTCTACTCATTTGAAAATATTAGAAGTTATTCTTCTTCCTTTCTTCACAGATACTGTACTTTTTAAATCCACCAGTAAGCCCCATAACTCTACCTCCAGAATATAGCCTCACATCAATTACCAGTGGTGCCACCGTAGGCCAAATCCTTGTCACAGCTTCTAATCTGTCTCACTGCTTCCTCAGCAGCCCTTCAGAGCCTATTCTTTATTCAGTCCCCAGAAAAAAAAAAGTTTTTAAATGTAGATTAGACAAGCCTTCACCCCCAACATTTTATTATAATTACCTTTAATATAAAGAAAAATTGAATACCCATAGAACCATCACTGAGATTCTACCATGAATGCTTTACTCACTTTCATTTCTCTATCCATTCCTCTGTCTATCTACTCAGCCATCTATTTTTTGATCCATTTTAAAGTAAACTGCACACATACTCTAGCATGCAATGTCCTTAACTGGAGGTTCAGTATTTGTTGACAGTTCTTTTTTTTTTTAATTTTTTGTCTTTTGAATATATAATGAAATGTCCAAGGATTAAGTGGTCTATTCCATGAGTTTTGACAAGTGAACACATCTTTGTAACCCAAACTCCTATCAGGATGTAGAACATTACCAGAAAGTTCCCATGCCAGAAATTTCCTGCCTAACTATTTTTTAAAGCAGCTCAACAGCTTTTCATTGTAATCAGAATAAATTCAAACCCCTCCCAATGATCATTTTCTCTGCCTCTGTCATCTAACTTTACTCCAGTCTTCCTTGACAAGGTGATGTCCAGCCACACTGGCCACCTTTCTGTTAATAGAACAAAAGTGCATTCTTGCTTCTGGAACCTCTTGTTTCCTCTGCCTGGAGTGCTCTTAGCTCAGAATTTCCATTGGTTCGCACTTCTCACCATTCAGACAGCAGCCACATTGTTACTTCATCCCTTTCTTTTCTTTATAATGAAATCAAACATTTCTGTATATTACATTTCTATAGATCTGTAGATATATATATATTCAATTTATATACTTTGTGACTTCCCCAGTAGTATAGAGCCTTCACGGAATAGAAGTTTTATATTATAATTACCTTTATTTCTCCATCACCCAGAACCTGACTCATGTGAGGCATTCAAATAATGGTTCCTCCAAAACTGAAAGTTTTAAGATTGAAGAGTGGAAGAAATGAAAGAGAATGCCCAGGTTTCTGGTTTGAGCAACTGGCTACCTGTGTCTGAGATGGGGAGCTCAGGATGCAGTCAGATTGGTCATAGAGTGTAGACAGTTATGCCTTGGGCATGCTGAGTCAGAACCCACATGGCTATATGCAACAGAATTCAAGAGAGAGATCTGACCCTGGTGTATGGGGAGCTGTGGGTTTTTTGGTGGCTGCAGGGCCCCCTGAGACTGGCTGAAGGCCAGGAGGAGAGTGTGTCAAGGGAGAAGGTGAGCACCGTTGTCAAAGGCATGCTGCTGCCTCATCCTTTTCTCCCCACTCTTCTGCCTGCTGGGTTTTTTTTGCTGTTGTTGTTGTTGTTGTTGGGTTTTTTTTCTGCTTCCTCCTTTATGCTGGGACATCAGTCATTACAGAGCTTGTGGCTTCAATGTCCTGTTTGCTGTAGCCCCTATCTTCCCTTTTAATCTGTTTATAACATGTGGTAGACTAGGAAACCAGATAATGTGGCTTCTTAGAACCATGTGTGTAAATAGGCTCCCAGTAAGTCCTGAGCTGCCCTGCAAGTCACCCACTTGGCCTTTCCTGCATGCCTTGGTGATATTTACTTTAGTATTATAGTCATATTCTAGTTAGGTGCGGTGTCACACTGCATACATAGGCACAACGCACACCGGAAATGGTTCCTTGACCGTCCTGAATCTACGCCACCTCATTTGTGTGAACAGAGACATCCTCATCAGAGACTTCAACGCTGTCTCAGAGGCACTCACCCCTAACAAAGAATTAGCAGCATGAAGCATCGTCCAGTCAAGCTACAATGATGAATTCCACAGCCCACAGGCCAGTTCTACAGCTTGTACTCTTCTACCTAAACCCCCCCAAATACTGGGGAGAGAGCAGCTGCCCTTGCTCTGTCCTTCACTACCTGCTGCCAAGACTGAACAAGAGCCTCATCCCACTGTAGGTAAAAACAGAAGCCCTGCCCTCTAGTTCTGAGTTCTTCAAAAAGTATGATAGCATCTCTGGTCTTCAGGGGAATCATCATGTATACACCCGCCCAGCAAGTATACTTTACCTCTGTATGGCCCTGGAGCCACCCTGGCATACCCCCATCTGATCATCTATATAGACAATCTCAAAAGATAGTGGAGTAGGACAGGAGTTCTTCACCTCAGGTCCATGTTTGGGTCTGAACCCTCTAAAACTATATGACAATCTGCAATGTGTGTGTGTGTGTGTGTGTGTGTGTGTGTCCAGGTACATTTTTCCCCTGTGGAGGAGAGATCCACAGAATTCATCAACTTCTCCAAGGAGTCTACGACACAAGGGTGGTTTGCTAGAATGAGGAGTGGAGGGAAGCACACTGGGAACAGTGGAAAGAGTGTAGGATTGCAGGTGGAGAAATCTGTTGCTGGGGTTCCCCTCTTCTCTGCATCATTATTTACATAAACTGGTTCCTTAAACCTGAACATATTATCTACCTGGTTTGTGCCTCAGTCTCTTTATCTGTGAAATGGGGATGACACTACCAACTCGATGGTCCATGTGAAGAGGAAATGAGACAATCCTAGTAGAGTACTTAACCAAGTCCCCCAATGCAGGCTCACTACGAATAAATCAAATTTCTGTGGGTTTCAACTCCCCCAGAAGCCACGGTGTACATTTGCGGGGTTCTTTACTGTCCCTTTCAGTGTTAAGTCTCAGAAAAATGCGGTAGAGAAGAGGGGTTAAGTAACCTCAAGGTAAAGTCCAGGTGGCAGGGAGCAAGATGCCAAGCTCACCTCTTAGTCGTGGGGGTGATCGGGTGCGGCGGATGACTGGGCACCAACGCGCCTCTGTCTGCGGGGGCGCCCGGCGGCCCCGGCCCTCGTTCTCTGCCGCCTGGCGCGGGCCCCAGCCGCGACCTCGGGCTCCCAGAGCCCCGCGTGGGCGCCCAGCCGTGAATGGTGTCTCTGTGGGCAGAGCAGGCGAGCCAGCGCGCGGGGCAGCAGGGAGCGGATGTGTGTGTCCATGGGCCTCGGGTCCGCAGCTGGCGAGCGCGCCGCCAGGTGAGAGCGCAGGGGGGCGGGGTGGGAGGCGCAGAGACTTGGCCGATTGTGAGCTTCGGCCACGCCCCGCCCCGCTGCCCAGGCAACCGCTCAGGTGCGCGGCGGGGCGGGGCTCCGTCTCCGCGCGCGCCGCCCAGCTCCACCTGGTGGCCTTTTCCCCGCCTGGTGGCCGGCCCGCCGGGATGCTGGAGGACCGCTCTGCACGCCCAGCGCCACGGATGGCAGAGACCGGCCGAGGTCCGCAGCTGTCCGCCCTTCTTTTCACCCTCTCCTCCAGCTCCACGGCCCTCATTCTGAAAAGCATTGTATTTGAAACGTAAGGCTTCTATAGTAAGACCAACCATGGGGCGCCTGGGTGGCTTAGTCGGTTAAGCGTCCGACTTTCGCTTAGGTCATGATCTCGCGGTTCGTGGGTTCGAGCCCCGCCTCGGGCTCTGTGCTGACTGCCAGCTCAGAGCCTGGGGCCTGTTTCAGAGTCTGTGACTCCCTCTCTCTCTGACCCTCCCCTGCTCGCGCTGTCCCTCTCTCTCTCCTAGAAATAAATAAAACATTAAAAAAAAGTCTTTAAAAAAAAAACCAACCAATTGATTTATATATAGAATAAAATAATTTTATAAGTAAACTTAAATGAAAAATATATTATACAATAAAATGAAAAAAATGTACTTGTCAGAGACAACTGCTGTAGATTCTGGTAAATCTTCCCAGAATTTTTCTTTGCACACTCTAAGATGTATATAGGCTTAAAAATATCTATACATAAACGGTAGCAAATATAACAAGATCATTTTATTTCAAAGCCCGCAAATGTGCCCTAACATCCCAACCCCCAAGCTGGTTTTTTAAAATTTTTTTTATTTTTTTTTCTAGGAGAGAGAGAGAGAGAGACAGTGTGAGCAGGAGAGGGTCAGAGAGAGAGGGAGACACAGAATCTGAAACAGGCTCCGGGTTCTGAGCTGGCAGTCAGCACAAAGACCGACGCGGAGCTCGAACCCACGAACCGCGACATCATGACCTAAGCGAAAGTCGGACGCTTAACCGACTAAGCCACCCAGGCGCCCCTGGTTTTTTGGTTTTTGTTTTTGTTTTGTTTTTTTTTTTTGGCAGGCAAATTCTGACAGCTTTTTTATGTGAATGCAAAACATGTATGCTTTTTAAAATAGTACATAATAGCTTCTGATTAAGAGCAATAGTTCCCCCACCCCAATCTAATTTTTTAATAGTTTATTGTCAAGTTGGTTTCCATATAACTCCCAGTGCTCATCCCCACAAGTGCCCTCCTCCATGCCCATCACCCCCATTCCCCACCCCAACCCCCCTCAGCCCTCAGTTTGTTCTCAGCATTCAAGAGTCTTTCATGGTTTGCCTCCCTTCCTCTCCCCAAATATTTCCCCCCTCCTTCTCCCCCATGGTCCTCCATTAAGTTCCTTCTAATCCACCTATATGTGCAAACATATGGTATTTGTCCTTCTCTGCCTGACTTATTTCGCTCAGCATAACACCCTCAAGTTCCATCCATGTTGCTGCACCCCAATCTATTTTTTACAGAGACTGTTTGGAAATATGATTAAAGACTATTTCATGAACACAAAGGAATATACTATACAACATGGAAAGTTTGGAGAAACAAAGCTAAACAAGTTTGCTTCTACTGCTGGACTCCCTGTGTCTTTCTTCCCCAAACTGCACCTCCCTGCTCCTATCCTCATAGGTGACTGCTATTCTGAAATTTGTATATTTCACCCCCTTGCCTTTTAAAATTATGTTGCTTCATAGAATGCTTCCCTTAAAAATGTGCAGTTAGTATTGTACGTTTTGAGGATTTATAAAAACTGAGTAGAATGGTATGTATTGTTTAGACATTTTTTTCCTTCCAAACTCTTATTTTGTAATTTTATTTATTTAAAAAAAAATTTAATGTCTATTTATTTTTGAGAGAGAGAGACAGAGTGCAAGTGGAGAAGGTGCTGAGAGAGGGAGACACAGAATCCAAAGCAGGTTCCAGGCTCTGAGCTGTCAGAACAGAGCCCATTGTGGGGCTTGAACCCACAGACCAGGAGATCATGACCCGAGCCTAAGTCAAATGCTTAATCCACTGAGCCACCCAGGTGCCCCATATATATATATTTTTTATTTTAGAAAGAAAGCGCATACGACAAGGGGAGGGGGCAGAGGGAAAGAGAGAGAGAGAGAGAGAGAGAGAGAGAGAGCTCTCAAGCAGATTCCAATCTCAATGAAGCCTGATGCAGGCTTGATCTCATGAACCCTGAGATCATGACTTGAGCCGAAACCAAGAGTCCCATGCTTAACTGACTGAGCCACCTAGGCACCCACCAGAATCTTATTTTTGAAGTATACCTTTGTTATGTTTAATTATAGCTCTTTTATCTTAATAGCTATTTACTCTCAATTGTATTACCATTCCATACCCCCATTTAAATCAACTCTACTATTGATGGACATTTGAGATGTTTCCTGTATTTAGTATTATAAAGAATGCTGCTATGATCATGTTTGTATGCCTTTAGATGCACAAGTTCGAGTTTTTCTAGGGTATATGCCTAGGAGTGAAGTTTGTGGATCATAGGTTATTTATAACATCAAGAGACTTGTTTTCCAAGTATATATAGCAATTTAGACTCCTATCAGCAACGTGTGTCTTAGCCAAAACTTGGTTTTGATACTCTAAACTCTTTGCCCATCTAATGGACGTAAATTGGTATTTCATCATTTTCTTTTTGCACGCTCTAATGAATGACTGTTAGTCTGAGAGCTTGATTTTTTGGAAATATTTGAGTGTAACTTTATTGGCAAGCTACGTTGTGCACCCTCACATACTTAACCACACAACTGTCTTAGATAATTCTCATAGTCAAACTATGCTTGACTATCAGAACTATCTGTGCAAATATTTTGAGTAGCCGTAGGGTAGACATTTGTTAGTTGAATGAAATCTTGAAGTTTACCAGTCTGACTACTCACTGTCCTAACTCGGTTTCTAGGAGGTTGTTTTCCCCTGAATGGGAAACTCTCTGAGTTTCATAAAAATGCTCTTTGTTTTTCTGAGCAAGTAGCTGAAAAGTAGCTTTGCAATGATAATCTGATTTGATTTCAAACCTTTTGTAGTCTGAAGAGGCTAGATATGCTGAATTACCTAAATATCGGTTTATTGTCAATGAGAGGGCAGGCATAACATGGGTAAAATGTTAGAAACCCCACAGATTAGGAAATAGACACAACCTTTCCCCTCTTTCACCAGAAGTCTTAAAAACACTGTGAGCTTTTTAACTTGAACTTTGTTTATAGTTTTGCTCTTAGCCATTTGGCAGTTGAATCATCAGAACTTGGGCAACACAAAGGATGGATGGGAGTAAAGGGTGTTAAGAGTCCTACTGCCTGAAATAAAGCTAATTGAAAAGTGGTAGAAGAGTTTATGTAGTTCTTATCCACATAGACTATGAGACAGACTGATGGCTGGGCTAAGTTCTCTACCAGTACTAATGCCAATTTATGCTTCCATCTCTATCAAGTATTCAATAAAATTTTATCTTTAAGTTACAACTATGCAAAGGTGTTGTTCATTTAGCACTTCTTATGTAGTCCTAGGGGTTCTGCAAAATGCTTGGTGAGTAAAGTGATTCTACTGAATTCACATATCTTTACAAAATTTGCCCGTAAAATCCAGCAAGAAATTGCATTAGCTGCCAAAGCCCTTAAATTCTTATTTATTATTCAGGTCTAACTTGAAAGACAGAGCATAGAGTAGTCGTTCCATAGCAATAACTATATTAATTAATTTAAATATGGAAATAATTGAAGTATGAGTCAGTAACCGGTGTGGCATTCCAGTGGGTGATGGTATATTTAAGTGGAAATAAAATCTATTAAATAATTATGGATCTTTTTATAAGTTTGAGGCAAAGTCAGTAGAGTTTATTGTTGTTGTCTTTTCAAAAATACTTAGGAAATTCATCTTTCATACAGCCCATGTGTTAGTGTTTTTTCCTTCTAAAAATAAATCTTTCATGGTGCCTCTGTGTTATGGGGGAGGCTATTTAGTATTTTGCACTGCACACTGATTTAAAGCTTTATATATTGTGCAATTTATTGATGGATTAGTAACAGATATTTAGTTTTTTTTTTCCAAAAGGGAAATAAAAACATGTCAAATAGCTTTGAAATGGGAGATAGATCCATTGACAACATAGAGCACTGATTACTACTTCCATTAAGGACTTCTGTGGCTTCTTTTATATTGTAGCAATGACAAAATACCTCTTTTTTGTTTGTTTGTTTTGTTTTGTTTTTTTGACTTCAATTTCTTCCTTTCTTTTCTTTTTTTTTTTTTTTTTGACAAAATACCTCTTGAAGGAATGAATGTAGAAGAGATATTCCTCTGGAATATGAGCAGTTTGTGGATAACATATTTATATCAGGATCTGTACTTTTCTCTGGCCTAGAGTAAGGACTTCTATGATCTTAGAGAAAATCTCTTGTGAATCTGAAATAAGCACCTCAGAAGTTCTCTTGCTCCTGAGCATTTTTTATGTTTGTAGATTACTGTTATATTATTCAGGTTTCTCATGTACTTGTTTATTTTTAAGTTAAATTTTACGTTAAATTTTAAATTTTAAATTAAACTTGTTTAATTTTTAACTATCAATCTAATTCTTAGAATATATTAAATCTTTTACAGTAAGTATACCTTTATCAAGTTCATCATCAATTTCTAGTAATTTTTATTACCATACTGTTTGTACATGTAGATTTATAACATCTGGTTCCTAGTTTTTGCTTTTTACTGTTATGTAATATTCTCTTTTTCTTAGGGAGTACTCATAATCTTTAATTCCTCCTGGTCTAATAGGCTTTTTGTTTGCCTCCAATCTCTTATTTTTAAACTTTAATCATCAACTTATTTACAGATATATTTCTGTAAATACTATATATCTATCTTTTTCTATTATTTAATCCTATCTGTCTCTGTCATTTGGTGACAGAATTGAGTATATTGACATTTGTGTAACAAGGGATATGTTTGATTTTAGTCTCTTAATCCTATTGCTTACTTAGTTTTCTCTGTTATAAACTCTTTTTTCGTTATTTTTCTGGTTTGCTCAAATTCTTCCTTGTTAACTTGGGAAATTTGATGAACTTTTCCATCTCATTAATAATCACTTTGCATTTTCAGGCACTAATAACCCATTTTTCATTTTATAAAAATAAGATAACTTTTCCCCACTTATTTCCACATGTTCTGTTCTCCCAATGCTTTCCCCGTTGTCATTTTCCCCAAAACTCTTCCATTCTTAGATCTTGAGGGTATAAAATTTCTCCACATCTCTCCAAAGAGTTGACTCCAACCCTTGAGTTTGGCCAAAATAACTTAGAACTTCTAATTCCAGGAAGTTTCACATTGTAGTTACAAGCTTGAGCATCTGTCTCAGCTCCTGGGCCTACTAACCATGTAAACTTGGGCAAGTTAAATAACTTTTTTTCTGCCCCGGTGTAGCGAATAATATAATTGTGGAAGGTTAAAATGTCCACACATTCTTTAACTTTTCCCTTATAAGTGGAACTTAGTTCCTCACCCCCTTGCATGTCTGCTTCTTTTTGAAAAAATTGTTTAATGTTTATTTTTGAGATAGAGAAAGAGAGAGAGAGTGGAGGAAGGGCAGAGAGAGAGGGGGACACAGAATCCAAGCAGGATCCAGGCTCTGAGCTGTCAGCACAGAGCCCGACATGGGGCTTGAACTCGCAAATGGTGAAATCATGACCTGAACCAAAGTCAGACACTTAACTGACTGAGCCACCCAGGTGCCTTGAATTTAGTCTTTTCTAATGACTAGAATAAACTGGAAGTGACAGTGTGTGACATCTGAAATGAGGTCATAAAAGATATTGTGGCCTCTGAATTTCTCTCTCTCAGTATGTTCACTCAGGAGGAAGCCAGCTGCCATGTCACAAGGACACTCAGACAGCTCTGTGGAAAGGCCCATGCAGTGAGGAGCTGAGTGCTCCAGCCGACAGTCATGTGAATTAAGTCATCTAGGAAGCAGACTCTTCAGCTACAGTCAAACTTTCAGATGCCTGTGGCCCTGGCAAACATTCTGACTCCATCTTCAAGAAAGACCTTGGGCCAGAAGCACTGTTCCTAGAATCTTGACCCACAGAAAGTATGAAATCATGACTGTTTGTTGTGTTAAGCTGCTAAATTGGAGGGGGAGGGGTAGTTTGTTATATAGCAAAAGATAACTAATGCATCCACTTTCCAGAACTGTGATGAGGAATGACTAAGATAGAGCATGTAAAGAACTTAGCTATTATTTTTTTATTATCTGCGCCAGCAACTTATTGGAAAGATTGTTTCCTAATCACTCTCTTTTCATCTCCCTAGCTTGACATTTTTTTGGGTCACTTGTTTTCACTTAGAGTTTTGTGTCCAGGATTTTTCACAGCTGGGTACATAAATGCTAGATTTTCTGAATCTTTGCATATCTGCAAATATTTTTATTTTACCCTGACAGGTAAATGACATCTTAGCTGTGCATTGAATTTCTAGGGTAGGCCCTTGTCCCTCAGCACTCTTTAAATGTTATTCCACAAGCTTCTAGCTTCTCCCATTTTCTTCTAGTGGATAATTATTCTCCTCTCGTATAGCAGATGATGCCTGTCACCAGATAGTTTTTCCTTTTTGCTTTGTATATCAGTTGTTATTTTTCCTTAAAGTTTGTAATATTTCTCCTTGTTATTTAAATTTTAGAATATAACCAGATGTGTTTAAGTTGATATCTTTTCTTGTCAGTGCTGCGTAGAAGTCAGGAACCTCTTTCAGTATGCAGACTTGGATCTTCAGCTCAGAATAAGTGCTATTTTATCATTTGTTTAATTACTGCCTCTAGTTTCTCTGCACCCAGAAAGCCCCAGAACTGTGAAGGCGGTGCTTCTAAAACTTTAAAATGCATTAAGAGTCACTTGGGGATCTTGTTAAAATGCAGATTCTAATTTAGAGTACCTGGAAGGCAAGTACCTGTCAATGAAGGGAGTTGGCCTCTGTTGCAAAAGATATGTTAGTAATAAAATATATGTGCATAAAGTTACTTATGATATACACTGGAGAGAGACATTGGGCTTTTTTCTTAAGATTTTCCCCAGCCTAGATGATTCGTGGCTAGGATAAGTGGGGCCTGCCACAAAATGATTGATTTATTCCTACCTAATTACCAACCTAGACACAAGAGATATAAACAGGAGACAAGGGAGAGAGAAATATTCTGGAGGAGGCAGAGTTTAGGGAAGCTAGTTTGGTGCCTGAACACATCATAAATCCAAGTGGATCAGGCAGAGTAGACAGAGGCCTGGACAGAAAACTTTTGAAGTATACACGTATGCCAGACCATATAGATGGCACCCCCTTCTCATCTGGAGATCACTGAAGGCAAGGGGTCTCATGCAGGATCTGAGCCAACAGCACAGGCTGGGATTTCAAGGGAAGAGTCCCCCACCCTATATTTACTCCCCTGAGCTCTTGGAGGGCGGAAAATTTGACTTCACAAGTTTCTGTATTTCCAAATTAGAGATCTCTGAGATTAGCCGAGGGGCAGGAGCTATGGGCTACCCTGATGATGGCACAATAGAACAACAGGACACATTCCCTAAAGGGACTATAAATGGTTTCTGGGCTCCAAAGGAAAATGCAGCCAAGATATGGCTATGTTGAAACCAGCATGCCAGGAATAATTTAAAAATCAGACATGCCTATCTGCCCAGCACCTGGGTGGAAACAGCTCATGAGCCCAGCAGTAGAAGACAGCACAGCCCAGCTGTGTCCATCAAGGTCATTGCCACTCAACCAGGCAGATCCTCCTTTCTTCCTTTCCTTCCCTTTCCCACCAGTACATACCAGTGATGAATAATGTGCTAATGCTGATAGTATTTAGATTTTATTTACTAATTAGTTATGACTATTATAACAGGACTAGACAGAAAAATCCTAGATTAGATTAGATTATTAAATAAGAAAACATTTAATTTTCCCATCACCAACTAAAGAAGAGGGCTGTACATAGAATGACATGATTAAGGACAGGGTGGCCATGTGTCAGTGGTTTGAGTGGGACACACGATTACACCTTGTATTCAGGCTTCTTTGTTAGGAGGTATTGCAACCATCAGACCATGGGGGGATGAGCCTCGGGATAATTGCCAACCAGCTAAGACTAGCATTTCAAAACCTAGGAACTTAGAGGCTTTCATTAACTTGGATTAACTTGGACCAGCTCTACTTCTGACTTCATACAAAGTGAGATAATAATTGCTTGTATTTTTAAGCCATTTTGAGATGAGTGTCTTCTTACAGCCAACAACATTGTGACACAGCATCCCATTTGGTACCCAATGAAATGTTCGTCAATCTTTGATACATTTATTAAATAAAGCTTTTGATGTCTGTCTCTTCTATGTATTGTACATATGATCTGAATATCTATCCAGAAGTTATAGCTGGTATGAGAGAATATGTAATTACTATAGGGCCTATATTGATAGTTATTCTTTCTCAACCTTCTTTTACTATTCCATACATAGGCAGAGTAAGTCCACCCTGTGATGTTCATTAAAAAAAACACAGCAGTGAAATCAGGAAGTGAGTGTTCATTATACATTTATTTCAATTATGGAAAAAGCCAAAACCTTTCTTATTTATTTGACACTTCTTTAGAAAAGCAGTTGAAATAAACTAGTATAATTCTAAAATAATGTGTACTCTATAGCCTAGACTAGAGGGATGTACCTAAAAATAATATTGGCACAATTGTTCTAGAAGTTAGATCTTCATGAAAAAAACAAATGATTGACTAACTGAAGCTGATAGGATATTTTTATTAAATGCATCCTTAACCAGTGCTTCTTTTCATGGCTGCAATAATTAAAATATAGTACATATTCATATCAGTAATTGAATTTGCTAGAAGAATATGCTCAGCTCAGTGAAGACTTTTGAATAAATAGAATTCAAGTACCATGTTTTCATACTTTATAACACTTGCTTCATCTTAGTTTAATAACTGCCATGTCTTGTACTATAAGAAGATTTATTTTAAATTCATTTCTGACTATTCATAAGTTCATATGTCTGTGAGTACATGTCATCTAAGGCATAACTGTGGACTGAGAGTTTGTTAACTATTTTTGAAATAAGAATAATCTAGAGATTATATAGAATAAGATAAATAAGAATAATCTGATTAGCCTTGCATAGCTTTTCAGTCATAATGCCTACTACCTTGTCCAGCTTTGCCAGTAAGACCCATGACATTTGCATTTCATACGTCCTTGCAGGGAAATGATTGTTGCATTGAGAATTTTCTTTTTCTGTGCTAAGTTTAAAATAACTCCTGTTCAGGGGCGCCTGGATGGCTCAGACAGTTAAGCATTCAGACGGCTCAGGTCATGATCTCATGGTTCCTGAGTTCGAGGCCTGTGTTGAGCTCTGTGCTGACAGCTCAATGCCTGGAGCCTGCCTTCGATTTTATGTCTCCCTCTCTCTCCGCCCCTCCTGCTCACATTCTGTCTCTCTTTCAAAAATAAAATACACATTTAAAAAAAAATCTCACCCTGCTCTTCTTGAAATATGTAAACCCCATTTTTTGTTTTATTTTTACTCTGTTGTCCTGCCTCCTTAGTTACTGAAAAATTCAAGTTGTGTGTTTAACATTTTAACCTTTTCTTTTTAACTATTATGGAAGGAGTATCTTCACAATTATCTTTGATATTCGAAGATACTTTCCAATACTTTTCCCATTTTAGAAAAGAAATTTAAATAAAATCTTTCACTTTTTAAACCATTTCCTTTTCAGTGATTCAAGCAAAAAATGAAAAAAACTTAATTTTTTAGAGCATTGTTTCTCAAAGTTGCCTGTGCCCGAGTCATGTGGGGACCCTGCTACAGATTTTGCGGGTCTGTAGTGGGGCCTAAGATTCTGCATTTCTAACTAGCTCCCAGGCAAGACCATTGCTACTGGTCCAAGGCTTTCACTTTGAATAGCAAGATTTTAATGTTATATAAATGATGATAGTTAAATGTTGACCAAATATAATATAACAAGTTAATATTTTTGTTTCATTCTCATTTGTGGAAACAATGTTTGTCAGATTCATTTTCCTTATAAATTAAACAAGTAGTGCATAGTTATAAAAAGTTACTAATTACAGAAATAGATGGAGTAAAAGGAAAAAGTCTTCATCTCCACTCTTCTTTCTCAATCTCTCTCCTCTATGGACAATAAATACTTTGGTATAATAAATACTTTGTATATATAAATAAATATAAATGGGAATTAGTATATTGCATACTTCAGTATTTCTTGAGAAAGATCACAATGCCACAAAAATGCTGCATAATACATTCACCCCAAAATTTAGGAGTTTACACCACAAGCATCTGTCTGCATGCTTGCATTCTTGGGTTGACTGCTCTGGTCTCCTCTAGACCAGGCTTGGCTAGCTGCTTTGCTGCAGCTGCTGTGTTCATCATGGAAGCTTCTGGCAGGGATTGGGGTCAAGGTGGCTTCCTGCTGCATTCCAGGTTGAAGGAGAAGTGGCAGTTACTTAGGACATCTTCTCCCCATGGAGGATCACAAATGCCAAGAAGACAAGCCCAACATTCAGATTTGTCATGTCGATTACTATTGTTGAAAGCAAGTTATTAGGCCAAGCCCAGATTAACAGGAGGGGCTGTCTCAGCTCACTGTAAAGCTGTGGCAGAGGTGAGTGAAGAAAATGAAGAATTGGGATAAAGTTTTAATCTATGAAGTCCCTGAAAGTATTTCCTTTGTAGCCTCTCTTTTGTGCTCTGTGCAGTCTTCTATCCACAGTGAAATCCACTGAGTCCATGGTAGGTTTTCATACACTGTCCTTATAAGCTTTTCCAGTGGAAAGCATTGGGCAGAGGAAAAAATAGGTTAAACTGCCTCTCATCTTGGAGTGACTCCACCATGGTGGTGGTCCAGAACAATGACTAGTACAAGAGAATCAAAAGCCCTCCAGGCTTCTGTGTGTTCATACAGAAGCAGAGCCAAGTAGTTGATACTTAACAGGGGTTGGTGAGGCCCTTCGTTTATAGGCCACCGCAATAAACATGTTGGTTTCTTCCCCAATGTGTTCTTCAGTAATAGCAAGGGGATTTTTATTAAGGAGATTCAATACTGTTTTGAATGTTTTGTCTGCAGCTTAATAAATAATCTCAGTTTCAAAGCTAATTTTAATTCCTTCTGACCATACACTAATTAACTATTCTTCTTTCTATCTAGAATCCCAAGGAGGTGGCTGCTGTTGTTTTTCTCCATGTTTGGACATTTTACCCCTTGCAAAATAATCTCAGAGTGTATCATAGAAGCTACCATTGCCCCAGTCTAGATTCCTTCTGCCATCTTCTGGATTTATTGCAGCAGTAGTATCCATGTACCCCTCCACCCCAACCAGTCTCTGCTTGCTTTCTCTGCCTGTGGAGGTCTTCTCAGCTCTAGGGAAGCATGCTCTGGGTGCCTGTGTAGAGGGCAGCTTGGAACTACAGTCAGTTTAATGCTCCCAGTAGTAAACTTCAACTAATGAAAAACGGGATCCAGTGCACAGACACACCAGTTTCCCTCTCATTCAGTGGGGCAAACTCCCAGAAAAATTGGATACAGCTAACCTGCTCATGCACAGACCCACACCTGCGGCCTTCTTTCCCTCCCTCCCTCCTCCCTCCTCACAGCACCTCCTGGGGTCACCTCCCAAGTGGGTCACCACTTGGACCCCCATCCTTTCTTCAGGGGCAGATTTTGGAGCAATCACAATGAAGACAGGTCATGAGCAGAAAAAGCTGAGAGCTTTCCCTAACACTCAGAGCACCTAAAGCCATAAAGTAACTTAATTAATGAGCAGATAAAAAATGGCTGGCAGATGGCATTGCTCTGACAGAGCTGGCAAGTTAAAATAAGTAGCGACCAAATATCAAAGACGTAAGGAGAGAGAAAGAAAAGCTCCCACCTACGTGTTAGTCTGTGTTTGAAGCTTAGAGAAGGTGGAATTTTGTTCTAGGCAAGGGCAGTGTCCCCGATGCCCTGACTGCTTCCTGTCCCCATCTACTTTCTCTCTCTGGCTACCTCTTGGTCTTTGTGCCCCTTTCGCAAACTGTTGCTAAGAAGGGATGGGTATGAACCTCTGCTCATTATTTCCAGGACAGACAGATCTGTATTAGACTCGGGCTTCTACGAGCTGCGGTCAGCACTCTCTTGTGCCCTAGATCACACCCTCTCTGCCCGCCTTTTTACAGTAACCAGCTTAGTGAAGGTGTCACCTGCCAGCAACCTACCTCAGTGGCCACACCTATCTTTTGCTTTCTACTCTGGAGCTTTTCTTTTGACATCTCTTAAGATACGTCCTGAAGAGGCTCCTGAGTGGCTCAGTCAGTTAAGTGTCCAACTTTAGCTCAGGTCACAGATCTCATGGTTCATGAGTTCAAGCTCTGCATTTGGCTCTCTTCTGTCAGTGCAGAGCCTGCTTCTGATCCTCTGTCACTCTCCTCTCTCTGCCACACCCCTGCTCATGCTCTCTCTCTCTCAAAAATAAAAGAAACATTAAAAGAAAAGATAACTCTGGGGGCACCTGGGTGGCTCAGTCAGTTGGGCATCTGACTTCGGCTTAGGACATGATCTCATGGTTCGTGGGTTCGAGCCCTGTGTCGGGCTCTGTGCTGACAGCTGGCTCAGAGCCTGGAGCCTGTTTCAGGTTCTGTGTGTGTGTCTCTCTCTGACCCTCCCCTGCTCATGCTGTCTCTCTCTCAGAAATAAATAAAACATTAAAAAAGAAAGAGAAAAGAAAACTCTGGAAACCATTCAGCTATTCTGAAGCATAGGCAATCTTGGAAATGCAAGGTCATGAACACCATCATCCCCCTGCCCCTCATAACTCTTGGCCAATGGGAAAAGAAAGCTGATGGATTGTTTCTCCTTGTCCTTCTGGTGGACAACTTTGCAGAGTATTCTCCACACTTCCTCAGAGGGCCTCCTGGAGGTTGGCCCCCAACAGCCCATGGTATTGGGCTTCATAACACACCTTCCTTGTATTCCTCTTCCCAGGCTCCCAGTCCAATTCCTTGGGATGAAACTTCCCAAAGTAAACTTCCTAGGTACACACTCGTGCGTCCAGCTCAGCTTTCTGGAGAATCCAGTGCTGGTTAGGTCCACATTCTAGGAGGCCAACCTTCCCATGTGTCTCCTTTCCCAATGGCTCTTTTGACACCTTCTCAGGCCAGCTGCTCTTCTGACACTGTCGCAGTCTCATCTTCACTTCCAGTGAACAAAGATGGGAACTAGAGTTCGCAGAACTAGGATTCAGCCACTGATTTAACTACTTTTAACGAATTCACCATGAGTGACGATGTGAACAAATGTTTAGGACTCTAACATCTGCTCCTTCCTGTTGTATTTTTGAGAACTCTGATGAGCTCATTCCTCAGCTGATGGCCCTCCTCATTCATTTTCATCTTTACTTGGAGTATTCAGCATTGATCTCTCTGGCTGTAGGTTTTGTAGGGATTTACTGATTAAGAAAAGTTTTTTTTAATATTCACAGCACTTGGATAGGTACTGTTGACAATACAGAGCAGCTAAGATGCAGTTACTAAAGCATAAGGACAATCTAAGGATTGGGGCACCTGGGTGGCTCAGTCGGTTGAGCATCTGACTTCAAGTCAGATCATGATCTCACGGTTTGTGGGTTTGAGCCCCATGTCAGGGCTTTGCACTGGCAGTGGAGAGCCTGCTTGGGATTCTCTCTCTGCCTCTCCCCTGCACTTGACACTCTCACGCGAGCGTGCTCTCTCAAAATAAATAAACTTTTAAAGAAGTTATCTTTTAAAAAGAATAATATAAGGTTGAAATAGGAAAAAACTACAAGTAACCAAAGCACACAAAACAGAGGATGTGATGTGTGGCAAGTACAGTATTGGCAGTATGTTATGGTGGAGAGAGAAATCGCATCTGGTCAGAGTAGAAGGAAGCATGGCCTTCACATCTGGTCTTCAGTCAGATAGTAGGATGCTCCACCTGGCCCAGGCTGAGACCAGCAAAAGCAATACTCACTTTTGCCATGATGGCAAATATGCTCACATTTGGTTAGCTAAGGCATTTCGGAGAAACATTTTTCTATTTCATTCTTGAACATTTTTAGAGCTCTAGGTATTTCAAGCTCCAAAGGCATTTTGTTAAGTTTCAGTACTATGTTGGATAGCATGTTTATCTCTTCAAGGTTGAGTTTTTAGAGTTCTAAAATCTATCTTTTTTGTGGCTGTGCTGTCATAAGACAGACGTTTTTGAAATATTATAACTCTTCATGCCTCCTGGGTATCTCTGCTTGTTTATGAGCATTTCTTTGTTATTCATGTGTAGATAGCAGTTTGAATGACCTAGAAAGAACAAAACATTAAAAATGATTACATACTTTATGCCATCCCTAATTATGTTTTATTTTCTAAGAGCTACAGATGTTGTATTATTCATTAGCCTCTTCACATATTATTTATGTTATACAAATAGGATGTTCGTTGGCTTAAAACACTTAAGGAAATCCTGTGTGTGTCTTTAAGTTTAAAAAGTGAGTATCAGGGTATATTCATCATTTTTTTGTAAGCCTTCCCAACTCAGTGTGGTCTTCAGACCCACAGAAGCATCACAGAAATGCAAGATTCTGGGCCCCAGCCTAGAATTCAAAATCTGCATTTGAACAAGATGTCAGTTGATGCATGAGGCCTTTAAAGTTTTCAATAGCTATAAAATTTCAAAGATTATGAGAGCTAACTTTGGCCTTAATTGCAACTATATCTGACACATGGATTTCTTCAAGACACCTGATAACCATGGTACTTGTGTTTTAGAATATATATTGATATATTTTGAAAAATGTATTTCTAGTAAAAATACTTTTTGCCTTCTAAAACAAAGACGGGTTACAGGTTTAAAGGATCTTTAGTTACTATGGTCCATTTTCCATGCCTCTGATCATTTGGGTACTGATTCACAAGGAAAAGTTTTAGGTTTTAGAAACTTAGAACCACTTTAATGGTCACATATTGAGTATATCTCTTGGGGAATGAAATAACATTGTTCAAATTATAAATGTCCAGTAGTATATTCAATGATGCTAAACCATATTTAGAATTTTTTAAACCATTTTTTTAAGAAAGAATTTTTCTTTCTACCCATCAGACTGAGTTATGAATGACATCATTACGTTTCGGTTTGGGAAGGGGAAACCAGCCTGATATACATTGGTAAGGATATGAATTGATACAAACTTGTTGGAGGACACATCTACCAACTTTTCAGCAAGCATACACATCTTGATCAAGAAGTTCCACTTTACAGATGTACTCTACAGATATTTTCTCATATATTTGCAAAGAAGTATGTTATGAGAATGTACTCTGAACCATTTATACAAACATGAAAGCTGGAATTACCTAAATATCAACACAAATAAATGATTTAAAAATTGCAGCACGTTCATACAGTGAAGTGTTATATAGTTATTAAAGAGGAATAAATAAGCTGGTGTCTAAAACATATGTAATTAGAGTCAGATGTATATGTAGATTACAGACACAGATTAAATGAACTCTAGATAACAGATCTATGCATAGAAAATGCTCCCAAGAATAAACACTGAGCTGTTCACAGCAGCTGCCTATGGGTAGTGGTCTGCGGGAGGATGGAGGACTTTTTATTTTGCAGTTTATCTACGGTTTTATTTTTTAAAATATCAAAATAAATGCATAATTTAAAAATAATTATGGTTTTTTTAATGTCTTCCTCCCAGCGCAAAAAAAACATGTGCAGTTAGACTGAGAAAATAGGCTTATAAATTTCATAATCTGTGTGCAATCCAAAGAAATTAAAAATAGAAAAAATTCAACAGTTGCTCAAGAAAGCCTTCTTAGCAATTCTCAGCTGTAGAGTTTCTGAGAAATATTTGGATTCTGAATATGTTTTATATCAGTAGATTTAAGATATTTTAGAATATAAGCAACATTAAACTCGTAGGTAATTTTTTCAAAATGCCAAGTAAAATTCTCCACCTACCAAGCTGACAAAAAATTTGCCAATATTAAAAAAGTTGCTGATATTCAGCAATGGTATAGGTATACACATAATGACTTAGGAGACATACATTTTTAAATAGAACAATCAAGTTTAATCTGATATGTGTAGCCTGATGTCATTTTGTAAGTACGTACATCCATATTTCAGAGTAAGCGTAAGAGAAAGTTGGGAAAAACAAATGTCAAGCTCATGACAATGGCCACCTTCCTTAGAGCAGGGGATATGAGAACAGCCTTTTGACTTTTTCCTTTCATAGAATTTTGTTTTTAATGTGAAAATATGGTAGGCAATTTTTTTTAGTATTTTCAAATTTTAATATAAGGAGAGAACCAATGAAATTCATTTACATAAAAACATACTCTTACATCTTTGTAGTTATAACTCTGCTAGAGTTTCAATCTCTCTTTGAGATAAAATAACACAAATAAAACATTTTCTTCTTGTAACTAGGCTTGTGAAAAGATATAAGGGGTCAATCTGGAAGTGGGTATTTTTACATGGCACCTCCAGAATTGGGAACAAGGAAGGGCCTGGAATTCTACCCATATTCTCATTGCATCTTAATTTGGCATTTAGAAAGGAAACAAAATTTAAGAGAAGGGATATGATGGTGTGTTTTCTGTGATTCAAGGAGCATGAACTTTAAATAAATACTATCTTAAAGTGTTTTATGACACTATTGAGGAATACCTGTGAGAGTTTTATGTATTGGTTTGTTTTTCCCAAAGCTTCGATTTTAAGAAGGGATTAGGAACTGAGAAGAATGAGGCAATAAGACTGCTGAGCCAGAATCATGATTCAAATAATTTAGCAAAAATCTTAATTTTCATTGAAAAGTAGGGTTTCTTAGAGATTGAAAGAATTCTAGGACATTTTCACCTTTTTTTGATGAAAACATTTTTATTTATTTATCTATGTATTTAATGTTTTTATTTATTTCCGAGAGAGACAGCATGAGCAGGGAGGGTCAGAGAGAGAGGGAGACACAGAATCTGAAACAGGCTCCAGGCTCTGAACTCTCAGCATGGAGCACGACGTGGGGTTCGAACCCACGAACCATAAGATCATGACCTGATCCCAAGTCAGATGCGTAACCAACTGAGCCACCCAGGTGCCTCGAAAACTTATTTTTAAAAATTGAAGTGTAATTGACAACGTACATGAACTTCAGGTGTACAACATAGTGATTCAACACGTCTATATGTTATGTTCACAAGTATAGCTACCTCCTGTCGCTACACAACATTACTACCGTACCACTGCCATTATTCTCTTTTATCTTCGTGTCATTTTTACCTTTCAAGGTATCTAGCATACTGGAAAAAAAAGAGAAACGAATAAAGGATGAAATTGGATTAAACATTTGGGTATATTTTCAATATTTACTTTCAAGAATTCTAGGGGTTTTATCTTTTAACACTTTAGCTTCCCTTTGTGACCGTACATGTAAACTCCAACAGAGATCAACAGAATCCAAGTATGAGGGCTTGTAACTGTGAGCCTGAAGCCTGGCCCTACCTACTCTGTGACATAGGCCCTAATGGGAGAGCCTCACTGTTTCTTCCACCATGAAGAAACACTCTTACCCAATTGGAAGCAAGGAGTTCAACAAAACATGCATGCTCACCATTAGGAAATGCTCGCTGGCATTGTTTCTATATTTGCTAGGATTATGAGGCAAATTGTGTCTCACTGTCCCAAAGTTAAAAAGATAAAAAAATAAAATAAAACATTCTTAGCTGTTAGGAAAGCTAAAAGCCATACCCTATACAGAGAGCCTGCAGATTTTTCTTTCTTTCTTTTTTTTTAATTGAAATGTAATTGACAAATGACATTGTATCCATTTCAAGTGTCTAACGTAGTTGCATTTTTTTTTCTTCATGGATAGGCTGTAAGTTTTCTTGGGGATGAAGGCAGTGATGAATGCATAAAATAATTTTACTTTTTAAAACATTTGCCAGTGCTATTGTGTGTCTCTAACATATAATGCCTGCTAAATTGACAGGTATCTAATGCATGACTATTGATTGAAAAATTAAATGAACAAACATGTGATATAATTTTTTGGGGGGGGGGAAATCATTTGGTTCACTACCCAAGGAAATAAAACTCCATATTGGAGTAGGTTATTAAAATATAGGTTATTTTAAGTAAGTAGCATGTCATCTCCATGCTTCTTTTTGTTTGTTTGTTTGTTTGTTTTGAGAGAGACAGAGTATGTGGGGGAGGGGCAGAGAGGGGGACAGAGGATCTGAAGAGGGCTTCATGCCAACAGCAGAGATCCTGATGTGGGCTTGAACTCACAACCTGGGAGATGATCTGAGCCAAAGTCAGATGCTCAACCAACTGAGGCACTGAGGCACCCCCAAAATATAGATTATTTTACATATAGTGTATTTGTAGGGTATTTCTTATTCCTCTTGGTTATCAGGGAAAGCTGCATTAGTTATGATGGTAGATAAACAGATCACCTTGGGGTGGTATGATTCATTTTCTTCAAACACCGAATGCTTCTCTTTCTCTCATTACTTATTTGGAATTCAAATATAGTCATATGTATTCATGTGCTAGGTAAAGTGAGGAGTGAACTAGTATGTTTAAAACTGTGGCTCTCTTCAAACTTAATTGGAAAATCTATTTAATAATCATAATAGAGAACAATTATTTCCTCTGGAAAGATAATCACCTTGATGCATTAAAACTATTTTAATTGATTAAAATTCGGAATAGATCTAGCAAAGCCAGGTACCATAACCATTGCTACAATGCAAAATTGAACATGTGGACCAAAGTTTATACTGTGAATACATTTTAGTTTGTTTTAAAAATATTTAAGTGTTTGGGATGACTGGGGAGGGGGGTGGCTCAGTCGGTTTAGCATCTGACTTCGGCTCAGGTCGTGATCTCATGGTTTGTGGGCTTGAGGCCTGCATCGGGCACTGTGGTGACAGATCAGAGCCTAGAGCCTGCTTGGGATTTGTGTCTCTTCCTCTCTCTGCCACTCCCTTGTTCTCTCTCTCTCTCTCTCTCTCACACACACACACACACTCTCTCTCTCTCTCAAAAATAAACATTTAAAAATATTTTTGAAAAAATAAAAATATTTAAGTATTTAATTTCTAACGCATTTATCTTAATCTTAAAATTTATAACATTTTAGGGGCTGCATATTCCTTCACTGGACGTTCGAAGAGCTTGTGGTGTAATAAGAGAGGACTATAAATACAGCCACAATATAAAATCAGTCCTATGCTTATGGGTATGAACAAAACAATCTGAACTCACAGAGATAGGGCTTTATTTTGCCTGGGGCTACCAGGAAAATCTTCACTAAAACGGAGGTATTTTAGTTTAAATTTAAAACTTTGCTTTTTAGTTTGAACCTGGTTTGGAGTTTACCAAGTAAAGAAGAGAGGAAATCAGTAAATATGCTCATGAAAAATAGCAAAAGCAAAAGCAGGTAGAAATTAACACTCATTGTGGGAAACTGGAAATAAGATACAAATTGTGTATTGCTCTTCAATGTCAAATTACTGACCAGCTGCATAGTATCTATTTGGCTTGCTTAAAATGTACTTTTCAAGGGAAGAAGCAAAACATTGCTTCTTTCAGAGGAACTTGCCCTTTCTAATTAGCAGTTGAGGGAACAAAGAGGTTTACATCTGTGACCCTCCTTTTGGTATAATATACATTCCCATAACCAGGAATACTAAATCAAATCATGTTAACAATTACATTAAATAGGTCTCAGACATTTGTTACAAAATAAATCCAAGAGTGGAAAACAGACACACATAGTGCATTTTAGAACTATGAGAGAGGAGCACCTGGGTGGCTTAGTTGAAGTGTCTGACTCGATTATCTCAGGTCTTGATCTCCAGGTTGGTGAGATACAGCCCTGCATCAAGCTGTTCGCTGATGGTGCTGAGCCTGCTTGGGATTCTGTTTCTCCTTCCCTTTGCCTCTTCCCTGCTTTCTCTCTCTCTCTCTTTCTGTCTGTCTCTCTCTCTCCCTCTCCCTCCCTCTCTTTGTAAATAAATAAACAAAAATATTAAAAAAAAAAAAAAAAAGAACTATGAGAGATGCTGAGAGATGGCCAGTGGGGTACCTGGGGAAGTGTACCAAAAATGAGGCTGCAAAAATAACCCTGATGTTGTGATGCTGAGCGAAATAAGTCAGGCAGAGAAAGACAAATATCATATGTGTGCACGTATAGGAGGATTAGGAGGAGCTTAACAGAGGACCAAGGGAGAGAAGAAGGGCGGAAATGGTGGGGGAAAGGGGGAGAGGCAAACCATGAGAGACTCTTGAATGCTGACAAAAACTGAGGACTGGTGGATGTGGGGGAGGGGGGGTGGGCATGGAGGAGGACACTTGTGGGGATGAGCACTGGGTGTTATGTGGAAACTAATTTGACAATAAACTATGTTTAAAAAAAAAAATAACCCTGATGCAGGCCCATTTGGATGCTGGATGGATCCATTTTCATGCAGGTGCTCTACTATGGGCACCTTGGCTTCCAACCTTGTCTTGGCTGCTGACACCTAGCTAGCCACCACCTCCTTCACCACATTCCTTGCTTCTAGATGAACCTTGCCCAAAATCTGATCTCTAGGCCTTTTTTTCTCCAATCTCCGTCCCTCCAATCCCCCAACACACCTGACTTCTTGGCCTCCAACCTGAGCACCCTACCCACAGAAGCCAGAAGATTGGAAACAATAGTATAGGGGCATGGGTGGCTCAGTTAGTTGAGCATCTGACTCTTGATTTCAGCTCAGATCATGATCTCAGTGTTGTGGGATCGAGCCTGGCATCGGGCTCCAACTCATTGTGGAGGCTGCTTAAAATTCTCACTCTTGCTCTCCCATTGCCCCTCTCTTCCACTGGTACATGTGTGTGTTCTCTTATGTTAAAAAACAAAAAGTCACAATAGTATATGGTCATGACTCAAAGGGTATGAAATGAAAAGTGCAACTGTCTCTTTCCCCTATAGGCCTCTTCTTCCGAGGGGTAAATGACATTATTAATTTTTTATGTTTCCTTCCGGGAGAACTAATGGGTAACTTTGTTATGTTCTCTGACTGGAGTCAATCTTGTGAATTTCATGTTTCAAGAGTATCTTCAACACTACCAAAAAGTTTTGATTTCAATGCAGTTTGGTAAATATTTTGGGTACTTTGAAGTTCCTCTGTGTTTTTGTTTCTCTATTTTAAAATGTCAATATTGTATGTCTCCTTTGTTAATTAGGTTCAGCAGTAAGTTACCTATGATATTACTACTTTGTCCTTGTAATTTGCTTTTCAATTTATGTATCCACCCTTTATTCTGTGTTCTAGTTTATTAAGTTTCTTTGTAACTTTGTTATTTTCTTCCTTAGGTTTATGTTGTTAATCTTTCTAACGTTGGACTTTCATAGTTCATTCTTCTGCTTTTACTTTTTCTTGTTACATAGTTATGTAAGACTATGTATTTTTCTCTGCTTTTAAATTTCAATATTAGTGTTTTAATTATAAAAACCTTGTAAATACTCTGTAATTGCAATTCTGATGACTTCTTTGATCCCAGACATTTTCCTGGAGAAAAATGTTAAGATTGTAGGTAGTTGCAGATTTTCTCTTTGATGTTGGTTATTATTCTTTTAGTTTTATTTTGTGTGTGTGCACACATTTAGAGCACAGTCTACACTATTTATACTTCTCATTCTAATTTCTGCAAAATTTTTTTGTAAATATTGACTGATTGAAATAAAGTATATTACTTGTTATTAGGATATAGCTTTTTAATATATTTTATTACTTTAGCTTCAGTTGTTTTGTTCAGAACTTATTACATATCTATGGTCTATTTTGTTTCTTAGCATTTCTTACAGTTCATAATGAATTATTTATGATATTTATTGTTTAACATTTTCTGCTTATTAGTTAATTACTGTTGTGGATTTGACTTTTTGCCTTCTGTTTTTTGTCTCTTTCAGACTTCTCTTCCTTAAATTTGAACCTCTCTAATAATTATGTCACACCCTCAACATTTTATTAATGTTTTCTCAGTCTGGGTATTTTTAGCCCTTAAAAGTTAGCCTTTTCTGTATTGCCTCATATTATCTGTATTTTATACAACATGTATTTGTCGCTGCTTACCCAACCTGTCATAATTTTGTGTACATTTTAATGTATATGTTGACATTTTGAGAGAAAAAGTATACTCAGACTTAATTCTGTCTTCTTGACATCTTTTCTGCTTTCACTACTGTGAGTTCAACTGAACCAGTCTTTAAATCCACAAACTATGGGGGAACCTGAGTGGCTCAGTAGGTTAAGCGTCCAACTCTTGATCTCGGTTCAGGTCCTGATCTCAGTTTCATGAGTTCAAGCCCCACATCAGGCTCTGTGCTGAGGCTGCAGAGCCTGCTTGGGATCCTCTCTCTCCTCTCTCTCTGCCCCTCCCCCACTTGCACCATTGCTTTCAAAATAAATAAATGAACATTAAAAAAAAATCCACAGACTAGTACCCATTTTACCAAACTTTTTTTTTTTCCTTTGGAGGACAGGATTTGGACTCTCACTTCTTGAAATTATTAGTCTATTTCTTTGCCAGTGGCATGATCAAGCTTCAGTAGCCTTATATATAGGGCAAAATTAAATCACACATGAGTCTGTGAAAACAGCTTTAGGCTGATGAATTCTCCTCAGAACTACAAAATCAATGTGAATTTGAGCAAACCTAGCATGAAAATAGCTTCTGTGGAAAAAAAACAAAAATAAAAAATAAAAACAAAAGCAATAAACATTTAGATCTTTTAAGAAACTGAATACTCAACTTGAGTTAGAGCAGTTCAAAAGTAATGGCTAAAGAATAGTAAGTAGGTATTACCGCTCAAAGGTTTATGAGCCAGCGAGGTGGGTCTTCTGGTCTCGTGGGATTCTCTTACACATCTGTGGTCAGGTGTGGGTGACACAGGTAGGCTCTCTCACTATGTTTGGGTGTCACCAGCTGTAGGCGGGTCTAGTATGATCTCAGCTAGGACAATAGAGCCCTGCTGTGTATGTGAGCTCATCTTCTCACAGCCTGGTAGGGGCTTTTTCCCAAGGTGCTGGCAGTACTCCAAGAGAGTGTGGAAGTGGGGAGGTCCCTCAATATACAGACTAGGAACTGGCTCCCTTCAGAATGTTCTATTAGCTAAACCAAGTCCAGCCCAGATTCAAGAAATGGGAAAACAAACACAGCCACCTTCTGATGGGGGTTGTAAAGTCACAGTGCAAAGAGCATGAAGGATTGAAGAATTCAAACACATGAGCCATTGACTGATAGGCTACTACTTAGAATTAATATCTTTTTGCATTCATATCCTCTTTTTCACACACCTCAGGCTTTTATAGGAGCTTGAGTATTCTTCATTAAAAAGAAGACCTAAACAAACAAACAAACAAATAAATAAATAAAAATAAAAAGAAGACTATTTCATCACCTTTAAAAAATGGATTGAAGCTTATCATGCAGCAATTCATTTGGAGGCTCTTAAAATGTGTTATCTTACATCCTGATGTCAGCATTTCTATGTTGGAGTTTTGAGATTTTCCTAACTCTGGGAGTATTAAAAATGTTTACATACCAACTCAAGAATTTTGCCAGCATCTATACATTTCAGAGTAAAGAAATTGGAGAAAATTAATATTTATCCATATACTGGTGTTTATAAAACACTAGTATAACATAAGCAAGATGGGTTTTATACAACTACTGATGGCTGTTTTATGGTCATGTCCTTCTTCAGTGATTGTTCTATTTTTTTGAATGATTAAGTTACATATTTGAGATTTGTGAACATATGAACTATCTCATGATTCCACAAAAGTTATGTTTATATTGTTTTTCTCATTCATACTATAAACAGTCTCCAGTTAAATAAACCTGGCTGTGAAGTGAATAACCCTTAGGAACAAAGAAGCTTTCCAAATTTATTTGTCTTAAATTTGGCAGGCCTGTCTCAGATACATGAATCTAGTTCTAAAAGAAATCTGTTATTTACCCCTTTTGAACTTGTCAAGATCAACAATGACGTGAAGTCATAGTGTTTCATAGAGATGTTATTTGGTAAAACTGCTGGCAATCAAAACTGGAAATTAAAAAATATTCAGAAAGTATAAATTAGTCATACATTTTCTTATTTGACAAACCATTCACATGTAAAGTGAAATGAGAAATTCTGATAATTCTTCATTTTTAAAAAATGTTTATTTTTGAAAGAGAGAGATAGAGAGGGAGAGAGTGTGTGTGAGTAGGGGAGGAGCAGAGAGACAGAGAGAGAGAGAGACAGAGACAGAGACAGAATCTGAAGCAGTTGTCCAGGTTCTGAACTGTCAGCACAGACACAGGGTTCCAACTCACAGATCATGAGAATGCTTAACCAACGTGAGGGCACTTAGCCACCTGAGCCACCCAGGTGCCCCGGAATTTGGACAATTCTTCAATACTTTATGAGTGCTACTTGATTAAATATTAATAAGGCTTCAGTTATATATTGGAATAATTACCATTTTTAACAAAATGAGAAAAATTACTTGCTTCTGTAAGTTATCTCCTTTGTGGTCAGTATCTGTTAGGTGATATTCTGAAATGGAAATTTTGGAACAAGTGTAATATCCCATATTATTAAAGCCAAATTTGAATGATTCACCAATTGGTCATTTTTGTTATAATCAATTTTTGTCAGTGATCTCTAAAAATAATTAATTAATATAAGAATGCTGGTTAACTATTTATCCATAGAAGAAAAATTTTGCTCTGCTCTCAATGACACTCGACTAGTAAGACAAATTAAGTTTGGGCAAATTTTACTAAATAAACTGTAGACTTGTGAGTTTACATGACTTGCTCAAGTTCAGAACCAGTCTAGGGTAGACCTAGGATATTGCCTGCCCCGAAACCCCTGCTCTCCCAAAACAGCACTGACCTTTGACCCTATCTACTTACCCTTGTGGGGGAGCCGAGCCATCAGCTGCGATGACAGAGGCTGAGGAAGTAGTTCAGAGCACACCCGATGGGATAATCTGAGAAATTGTCACAGAAAGGGCAGACTCAGCTTCTAAGCACTTCTTTCTAGCAAATAGATGCAATTTCTTTTTAATTGGAATCATGGAAAATGTCAATAAGTAAAGCACCTGGATTTCAACTCCTATATTAAAATTCACTCTGGCAATGTAAAATCTGCATTTTATTTCATAGCAAATAAGGACCAATCAATAATACTGGTAATGCTATTCATTATAAAAATTTTGGGTTTTTTGTATCGCATGAGTATATTCAATTGTCACTCAGCAAATTCTCCTCCTCATGACCTCATGGAAGAAGGAGGGTACTTTCTTGTCCCATTGATGTTATGTGACTCTCTTAGGCCAAAGGAATATGATTCAAAGTGACAGTGTGCTAACTCCAACCTACACCTTAGTGTTCACAAGTGTCCTTCAGTCCTTCTTGAGAAGATCATGCTTCAAGTAGCTGCCAGTCCAAAGAGAATGAGGGACCTCTGGACCAGAATATGGACCCAACCTGTAGCTTGGAGCCTCATGTACAGCCTACATCAGCTGAGTCTCAGCCAACCTGCAGTGAAATAATTGGTGCTAAGTGATTAGAAGGCTAAAATTACTAGATTATGATATTCACATTTTTCACATTTCAGGAGAGTGGGAGCTACATGAAGTCTTCAAGCATAAAAAGAAGTAGCCACGTTATCCTCTCTGGGAGCAATGTGTAAAGACTTCAAATGGCATTTATTCCTTTAGCTCCTCCCCCAGAAGAGGAAAAACATGATTTCAGTTTGGCGCCAAGACTTTCAGCATGCATGAGGCAATATAAGGAATGGCTGGACTGCTTTGTGAATAACTCAAAATTGGACATTTGCAGCATGATGGCTTAATTCCCAAAGGAAATCATGAACCTGAACCTCTGGAAATATGATTGTCACCTTATTTGAGTTTCCTGAATAAGAACAATCACATAGTAAATATCCTGCAATTGTTCTCTGTTGTCTCCACGTGGTCTTTATCGATAGGAGCCTTCAAATGAGGCCTTCAGTTAATTAAGTTAATTGAGTTAATTATATTTTCTCTAAAGTATTTGAATAGCTTTCCTAACAATTAACTACATCTGAGCACTAAGTGAATTATTGACTTATCTCATTTAGGACTGAAAGCAAATCTAATAAATGCTGTTGAAACCTGTTATGAATCACTTTCAATTTACCTAAGAACGTACAGTACTTATTATAGGATTTCTATGGTGGGGCCTACCAGCATTGAATTCATCACGAAGAGCTAGTTAATCAATGGGGCAGTCCCCATGTTTATTAGTGACAAGAGCATGGGTGTATGAATATCTCTCTGAGACCCTGCTTTCAATTTTGGGGGGTATAATACCCAGAAGTTGAATTGCTTGATCATACAGTAATTTGATTTTTATCAAATTTTACTTTTTTTTTTAATTTTTTAAGGTTTTTATTTATTTCTAGGAGAGAGAGAGAGACAGCGTGAGCAGGGGAGGGTCAGAGAGAGGGAGTCACAGACTGGAACAGGCTCCAGGCTCTGAGCTGGCAGTCAGCACAGAGCCCGACGCGGGGCTCGAACCCAGGAACCGCGAGATCATGACCCAAGCGTCGGACGCTTAACCGACTAAGCCACCCAGGCGCCCCTATCAAATTTTACTTTTGTGAGGAACTACCATACTATTTTCCATAGTGGCCACAATATTTTACATTCCCATCAACAGTGTACAAGGAGTCTGATTTCTCCACATCTCTACTAACACTTGTTATTCTCTGGTTTTTAGCAGTAGCCATTTCAGTGAATGTAAGGTGATATCTCATTGTAGCTTTAATTTGCCTTTCCCTAACAATTAGTGAGATTGAGCATCTTTTCATGTGCTTATTGACCATATGTATATCTTCTCTAGAGAAATGTCTACTGAAATCTGTTGTTCGTTTTATAATTAGGTTGTTTGTTTTGTTGGTGGTGTTGAGTTGTAAAAGTTCTTTATATATTTTGGGTATTAACCTTTTATCAGGTACATAATTTGCAAATATCTTCTCCCATCTCATGGGTTGCTTTTTCAATCTGTTGTTTGTGTTCTTTGATGCACAGAAGTTTCTAAATTTTGATGTAGTCCAGTTTGTCTATTTTTACTTTTTTGTCTGTGCTTTTGGCACCATATTCAAGAAATTGTTGTAATCAATCCATTTACTTTTAGCAAAGCCTGTCTTCTAAGGCACAAAGATGATTTACCATGCAAATCAACTAGATAACCTGCATTAATTTGCTTATTCAAAACAGAGGCTATTAAAAGTGAATAAATTAAAATTGGTGAATCTGAGCTTTTATTGAAACTTTAAATTTTAAAAAAAAAGTATTAAATTATATTTAAGTAGTTGGTTACTTTGCATGAATTTTCTAATTCATGTCAAGTTCATAGATTATCTGAAATTGAAACATAATAGGAATGGATTGAAGTCAAAGGTTATGTATTATATGGCTTTGTTTTGTCAAATTGTTTAGTAGAGTGAGTACCAAAAAGCACCTACTCAATAAAACCTTAAAATAATAATCTATTAGCCCAGGAGTAGTGATTAGTATTATTTATACCATGTATTTACTTTGTGGATGAACACATTGAGATCATGAAGGAAAAGTCATGTACGTGATCAATATAGATCACAAAAGAGATGCCTTGCTTGAAGGTAAAAAGAAGAATGCACAGGTTTAGAAGTCTGGACAGCTTGTCTGAACTAATGAGATAATTGATGTCTGTGGGATGCAGATGTGCATGTGATGTCACCCTTTATGTATGAGCAAGTGGTGCAGTAGGAACATCAGGATACATTTTGGGTCTCTAAGAAATCTTATTCCAAGAGTTTTCCCCCCAGTCCTATAAATGCTCCTGAAAACCATCACCTTGTCCCTTGGGGTGCTTTCACATCTCATGCATCCCCTAGATATTAGTAAGACATTTTGAGAGATACAAAGAGATGCCCTGTGCAAGTTGCCATCCTGGTTGACCACATTTCATATTTCTGACTCCTGTTATTCTACAGAGTTTACAGTATTTTAGACTTGAAAGAGCCTTCCAAGTCACTGAGTTCACATTCCCTTCTTTTCAGATAGGAGAACAGAGGCCTAGAGGGGCAGTGACTTGATACAAACTGCCAATAACAAGTGGGGTCAAGATCCTAATTGGACTCCCAGATTCAAAAACTTACATAATGTTAGCAATATCACCAAAAGCAAAAGCAAGAGAGAGATGATGCATTTCAGGCATGCATTGCAAAACTTGAGCTCCCTCCTTGTTTTGCAGGCTGTGAAAGCTTGCTTCCCCTCAGCCATGCACAAAGCCAGAAAATCTTTGGCTTCTAGCATTCTAACTGCTCCAGCCTAGCAACAAAGCCACAGGGATCCTGGCCATGGCACTTCCATTTCCCAGCTCTAGACAGGCTTTAGCTGGTCTCAGTACCACCAGAAATGAGATGACTGGACTCTGTCCCAATTCTCCACATTCAGCTACCTTGGATAAAAGGGGCTTAATTCTGTAGTGATTAGCATACTCGAAGTGTGGCTGCTTCTGCATTCATACACAAAAACTTGTATTGACAAGTTTGCCAATTCTCCAAAATGTTCAAATTCATCTGACCTTCTAAACCACAGCATCCACTGGAAAATTATTGGACATCTGGAGAATCATCTGGGGTTGAATTACATTTTTGATGTGCTGTGAAATGGGGTCAGTGCATTAGAATTACATTTGAGTAGTTATGAATGCACTGATAAATGCTGCTCTTCGGTGCAAATTGGCAACTCTCCCAGTCTTCAGGAAGCTTCCAAGAAATGAATTTCAAAGCCCTTGATTAACAAATATGTACAAGAAGTCAGAAAAGACAAATTAAGAATCCTCTGTTAAAGTACACAATATGTCCTAGACTTATTTTACAAGCTATGATTTTAAATAGGGCCTATTTGCACTGTAAAGGGCAACACTGTTCCATGGCTTGAGTAACAAGTAGCAAATAAGGAAGGAAGCTCCTTTTTCTCTTAGGATTTGTGGTTCCAGTGAAGTCATTGTACTTGGTCAACTATTTTCTAGACTGCTTAATAGAGTAACAATGGGACAAAGAGATGGCAGTTGTGGGGGTTCAGATTTCCACTGGATGTTATAAAGCACTTCTTAACAAAGGGCTGTCTTATGGATTTCATAAAAAATGTTTAAGCAGAAGCTGAACAACCATGTTTCAGGGATTTTGTAGAATATATCTCTTAATTGGCTGAGAAGTGTATTCAGACTTTCAAGGTCCTTTTGAGTTTTAAGACTGAGCTGCTACAGTCTGTAAAATGAAGCTAAAAGGAACCCTAGTTGAATCGGTGGTAAATAATATGTCTTAGAAATGAATTATCACTTAACAGCATTTAGAATTCAGCTAACCTAAAGCTAATTTTTTGGAACCCACGCTGAGGCTAATGGATGGTCACCAGGGAGCTGCACAAACCTGGCAGGGCATGCAAACCCAGCACCCTGCAGGGCCAGCAATTCTCTGAAAGCACCTGGAAGACAGGTGTGCTGTGGAGGCTGATGGCAAGCCTCCAGATATTCAAAATGTAAAGCACTTTTGGTTTCTTTTCTTATCAGGTCATTATCATTGACCTAATCCTTTACATCAGCAACACACAGAAAATGAGAGAATGCTGGTAAAAATGGCAAAGCCCATGCAAGAAATCCTTGTTGGGACACAACTGTGGCTCATTACCCCCTGAATGCTAGCACAGTTGAGTGTAGAAGTTTCTTAGGTGTCCGAAAGCTATACAAGGCAAAGTTGTATGCTCGCCTTGGTGCCCTTCAGTTTAATCACACCCAAGGCTTGCATGTCATGATCTTTCTCCCTTTCTCTATGCTCGTCTCCCTCATCCCTGCCCACAGTTCTTCCCTCGGATCCCTGACTCAGGCAATGCCTCATATTCAGGACCTGCCCTTCTGCCTCCTTTGAGTCAAAATTGTCCTAGCCATGCTCTCATCCTTCTGTGCCTTGTAGCTAAGTTGCTGAGTGAACTAAGACTTAAAGACAAATAAGTACATACTCTGTGTACCTCTTTCATGATATTTCATGATGGTTGAGTTTTCTTAGAATTGAAAAACCATTTCACAAAATAACATCTCTGTGATTGCAAATGGAGTGCAGGTGGTCAGGAGCAATAGTTTAAAGTGTGGTCTGGTTGTACCCTCCACGTCCCACCAGCTAGGTTACCCACGCTACATCTGTATGTAAAATTGGGAGCTATGTAATGGAGAATTCTGTTTAAATCCCTTACTATAGTTTGTACTTATTGAACAAAATTTATCATTTTTTTCAGTGAAGTAACTACTGTACTCTTGAACCAACATCATGACTAAAACATGGATAATAGTATTAAAGTTAATTCATTGTTTCCTAAAAGTATAAGTAGTTTTCTTCTTTCTTGCTGCATTTATTTGTAATTTTTTTCCTATTCCTTTTTTTCACTTTATTGATGAGGAGCTGTATATATTTAAGGTATTAAGGTATATAGTCTTTTAAATTTATAGTCTATATTTAAGGTATACAACTTGATGTTTTGATATATGTATACATCTTGGAGTAATCGCCACACTCAAGCTAGTTAACACATCACCTCACATGTTTTCCTTCTGTTGTGTGTGTGTGTGTCTGTGTATGTGTGTGTGTGGCAAGAATGCTTAAGATCTACTAAAAGTTTAAGTATTTGTTGTTCATGGGACTAAGCTCGTTATTTTTCCTTCCTGAGTTGAATTTTGCTACTTTTTTCATAAGGAGTTCATTTATCTTAATATAGACTCAAATGATCCTTTCAGTTTGTCAGGAGGAAATACTTTAATAAGTTTAGATGTCAAAAGTCCACAAGGCAATGGACATGAAATATGAGGACAAGAGTTTGGTTAAGAAGCTGTAATCACAATGGCTAAAATTGCATCAATTTACCACACTCTTCTGCAAACTAGCCAAATATTGCTCCTGAGAAATTACAGCTATATGCCATGGATTATACAAATTTATACCATAAACCCCCAAACATCATTTATGGCCCTTTATTTGACAAAAGCCAAGACAAAACAGATCTCCCTCTTTCCACTGGGACTAAAGCAGTGAAACAGAATAAGCAACCCAGTGATTCCAAAGGAGTCCAGTTTCAGGGGCTGGAGTGTTATTCTTATGCAACCAGGAATTTTTCCCCTTAAAATGTCTAGTGTTCCAGGACACCAACCTAAAAAAGAGTAAGTGTCCTAAGTGCTACCTCGCATACTTCAAATACTGCTTTTGCTCCAAGGACCATTTTGAAAATATATTTTCTACTCGAGGACAACTGCTTGGAGTCAAGGAAAGAACCCATAGATAGAAAGAACATCCATTTTCTCAAACTTCCTTTTCTACCAAGAGCTACTAAAGAACAAAAAAGTTTCAACTACTTTTGACCTGTGGCTAACCAATGCTTGGGAGGGAAAATAACACAGGTAGAATTCCCTGATTTACTGGGTAAATAGACTTGCAGCTGAAAACAAAAATGGTTTATAATCCTTATGGAGGCTGCCAACTCCATTTTTGAAAATGGGGCAGTGATAAGAAGCATTTGCTTTCCTCCTCTCACCTTGAACATACATGTTACTTGTATGAGCTCATTCACAGAAGGGATAATTAAAATGAATATTGCACATGCTCACCTTAAAAATAACTTCATACTGAAGAAAATACACTGGCTGATCCAAATTCATTAAGGAATAAGATATAATATACACAAGTTTCTCTTTTTTTTTTAAGTTTATTTATTCTGAAAGAGAGAGGAGGGAACATGAGTAGGGGAGGGGCAGAGAGAGATAGGGAGAGAGAATCTCAAGCAGGCTTCACACTGTCGGTACAGGGCCCCATACGGGGCTTAATCTCACAAACTGTGAGATCATGACCTTAGCTTACTGAGATCAAGAGTTGGTTGCTCAACCAACTGAGCCACCTAGGAGACCCCACAAGTTTCTTTTCTTCCTTCCTTCCTTCCTTCTTTATTTCCTTCCTTCCTTCTTTACTTCCTTCCTTCCTTCCTTCCTTCCTTCCTTCTCTTCCTTCCTTCCTTTTTGAGAAAAAGAGGGCACAAGTGAGTGAGGGACAGAGAGAGAGAGGGAGAGAGAGAGAGAGAATCCCATGGAGGGTAGACAGAGGGAGAGAGAAGCAGGGTTTATCTGAATCAGGGCTCATGTTTTACCCCAAGTGGGGCTTCTGCTCACTGGATGTGGGACTCAAGCTCATCTGAAGTGCAGCTCAAGCTCACCGAAGTAGGACTCGAATTCATGAACAATGAGATTATGACCTAAGCTGAAGTCAGATGCTTAACCCATTGAGCCACCCAAGAGCCCCCACCCCCACCATGTTTCTTTTATTTAATAAAAGGTATCACTCAATGGTGGTGAACCCAGAACTAATGGGACCAGAAGGTTATATTATTTAGGTGACAAAATGTCTTTAAAGAGATGCCTCTTGGAGGACGCCTGGGTGGCTCAATATGTTAAGCATCTCACTTCAACTCAGGTCATGATCTTGTGGGTCATGAGTTCGAGCCCCGTATCTGGCTCTCTGCTGACAGTTCAGAGCCTGGAGTCTGCTTCTGATTCTGTGTCTTCCTCTCTCTCTGCCCCTCCCAGGCTCAGGATCTTATCTCTTTCTTCTCTCTCAAAAATAAATAAACATTAAAAAAAAATAAAGATACCTCTTGGTTGGGTGGGCAGGTCTTCCTATGTGCCTCCTCCACCACAGATGGCTCTTTGCTTTCTAGAAGACAGAACCACACTCCTCAGGCAAGAGCGCCTCTTCTCTTGCTGCTGGAAAATGGACAGGGAGCATCTTGGACCCGACTTCCCCCATCGTGCTGGCAAATAGTTTCCCGGTAGCACTGCTGGAATCCAGCACCCAGATGTTGCCCTTGCTGACATCACAATTTTTGTTCATCCTTTTGACAATGTGAAAAAGGACCAAGATGAAAACACCTGCAGTTGCTATTAAGTAAACGGCATAGAAGATAACAAAAATGACCAAAGCAACTGTGAGATCCATCATGAAAATGATCAGCTTGGCCAACATGTCTGCATTTCTCCACATTCACAGAAGATATTTTAAATTTTCCAAAGGCTCCCACCATGCAATTATGTCTTTGTAAAATATGAGCAGGGAAAAGGACATTTCTAAACATGCTGAAGTGTGTTGTAATTCCTCCAAGTAGCTACCAGGAGGGCTGTATAATGAAACTTTGATTTCCCAACTGATGCAAAACAGTGGCTAAAGGTAAAGTATGAGCTATCACTTCACCATGACTATTGTAGTGGAAAGAAGTCCAGAGATTTAAACCTAAGTGTGTAACCGATTAACTTGGATTGTGATATCCAAGGGATAGGAACACACTGATATTGTATATTTATAACATGTAAGGCTACTGTAGGAATTTGATGTTTCTTGGAAAATTAAAACAGACCAGTACAATGTGAAAGGAAAATAAAGCCATTTTCAAACACGCAAAGAGTCAGATGTTTACCTCTAGTACATGTGTTTGAAAAAAACATTACTAGAGGATATAATCCTATAAAATACCTCATTTTAAAAAGAGGAGTACTTGGTATATAAAAATTGTAAATGTAACTAATAGAGCAATGGAATTAAATCCCAGAGCCAGTGCTTAGAAGTGGACATACAAGGTAAGAAATTCAAATTAGAAGAAGTTAGTAGGCTACCAGAAAAAGTCTTTAATAAGACAGTCACCTTCCTGTATTAAATGGCATGATTAAAAAGTGTGATGATCTAAAAACAAAATGGCCAGGATATTTCTTAGTTAACAAGTTAAATGAAAGGTAATAAGAGAATCCAAGAAAATACATAAAGTCAAATGAGGAAGCCATGGTCCTCAAATAGAGCAAACTAAACTGAAGGGTGATTCTGAGTAAGGCATGGAGATTATGAAATAAGAATCTATTGGTCCTTAATATTCAGAGCCTTTTGCTCTGCATAGCACAGATTAAGAGTGTGAGAATGTATTTCCAAAATGGTTAATCACACTGCTTGGCTTACTGAATATTTCTAAACTCTTAATATTTTCAGTGCTATCTACTAGTTTTACATTTCTGGAAACCTAAAACACAGAAAGAAAATTTATTACAGTGATAGAGCAGAATGTATAGGTTAAAACCCTTGACAATTTAAAAGTAATGATAGAGCTGACAAAAGAGTGGAGGTACAGCAAGGGAGATGAAGAGAAGTGAGGGAATACAGATTTCCCACATCATGCATAGTTAGAATTCGAGGGATACTGGTCTACTATTGGTGTAGGAAATAAATATTTGGTATAGTTTTACAAGTAATAAAAAGGACCATGGGAGAGCTAAAAATACAAATTTAACAAGATTTGTAACAGATTGGGTAGTAGAAGGTATTAACATTTTCATTTTCATGGCAAGAAGTCAACAGATACTATTTAAATTTGCTAAATAACAGAGGCATCTGGGTGGCTCAGTTGGTTAAGCTGACTGACTCTTGATTTCAGCTCAGGTCATGATACCAGGGTGGTAGGATTGAGCCCTGCATCAGACTCTGCACTGAGCATGTAGCCTGTTTAAGATTCTCTCCCTTTCCCTCTCTCTCTCTCCCTCTTTCTCTCTCCTTCTCCCTCCCTCCCTCTAAAATAAAAAAAATTTAAATAATAAAATTACTAAGTAACAAATTAAATGTATAAATATATTATCTGGGCCTGTGATATCCAACATGGTGGTCACCAGTCACAAGTGGTCCTTGAACACTTGTAATGTAGCCAGTCTGAAATGATATGTGCTCTACATATGAAATATGCTTAACATAAAAAAAGAATGTAAAATTGCTCATTCATAATTTTTATATTAACTATATGTGAAACGATAACATTTTGGTTATATGGTATTAAATAAAATATAATATTAAAGTTATTTCCACTCTTTTAAATATAGCTATTAGAGTAATTAAATGTAGCCTACATTATATTTCTATTGGACTACACTGGTCTAGAGTTTAAAAGCTAATCACCAGGAGACCCCAAACCAAAAAATGTTAAATTAGTTCTCTTGGGAAAGTAGCTCTTTTTTTTTTTTTTTTTGTAGCTCAATTTGTGCTCTTTTCTATGGTCTAAGCTTTTATTGCCAAGTCTATCTATTATTCTTTAAAAAAATTTTTTTAATGTTTATTTTTGAGAGAGAGACAGAGTGTGAGGGGGGTGGGGCAGAGAGAGAGGGAGACACAGAATCTGAAACAGGCTCCAATCTCTGAGCTGGCAGCACAGAGCCCAACGTGGAGCTCAAACTCATGAACTGTGAGATCATGACCTGAGCTGAAGCTGGACACTTAACCAACTGAACCACCCAAGAGCCCCTATCTATTATTCTTTAAGTAAACATTAAATAAAATACAAATAAAGGATAAAGATTATGATACTTTTTTTTAAAGAAGAGATTAGGTGGGTGTACTGGAGGAAAAAATCAAAAGGACAAAGTAGGAAGGCTAATTTAAATAAGGTACAAGACAATATAACATATCTTTTAATATATAGGAAAAATGAAAGGAATGGTAGGTAATTATAATTGAGAAAGGAAGTTAAACTTATAAAATGTCTTATAGTGATCAATAGTGCATTTGTTAGCTTAAACCTCTCTGTTAGGAATTACTGGGTAATTTTCAGCAGACTAATCTATAAATGTGAAATAATAAGAGATAATGGATAGTTAATACAGGTGTATGTAGCTAAATAATACACACATGGTCCAATTTAACAACGAGATGGAGCAGGTTGGGCTTACTTGCTTTACTAAAGAAGCTTGTCTTTAACTGAAAGAATCAACAAAGAACTTTAAAATCAAACACCTTTAAATATTTTCTCATAAATTCAACCTCCTGATTTCATAAAACTGTTAGAGAAGTAACAAAGTCAGGAAAAATCCAAACAATTTTCTATTATAATGACAATGAAAGAATATTTAATGAAACTAAATTTCCATACAACATTTAATGAAAGTGTTTATTCAAAATTTCTCAGACACATTTATTATATACAATAAAATTAATTTTATTATTAATTAGAGAAAATACAAGTTTAGGCTTACCATCCCGATAGAGTGTATTTTCAGAGATCACACCGGGGAGGAAAGCTCTCTTCCTTTAAGAATTTGTCATACAAAAAATTCCTATAAATTTTTCAGAGGAGTAGCAGGAATGTAACATCAATACAGACCAACTGTCCTTTTGAATCATTGCTTTTAAATTTTCTCCATTGTACGATTTTACAAAAGAAAAGAATATATCCCACTCTCACTTTTAATTACCTTTATTTCCCAAAAGAACATCATTCCTTTGGCTAAAATGTCATTGTTTTTTTCTTAATTAACATTTGCATGCTGTGACCTATACTAACAGATATAATTTCTTGTCAGTGAGGCATTGAGATCTGCTTGAAAGATTTTAATAAAAATAATTTATTTATATAATGGGTTTTTCAAAAATGTTTATTTATTTATTTTTGAGACAGAGAGCGAGAGAGAGTGAGCTAGCAAGGGAGAGGCAGAGGTAGAGTGAGATGGAATCCCAAGCAGGCTCTGCACTGCTAGCACAGAGCCCAACTCAGGGCTTGAACACACCAATAGGGAGATCATGACGTAAGTCAAAATCCAAGAGTCAGATGTTTAACTGAGCCACCCAGGCACCCCACAAAATACGTTTTGACAGGAAAGGGAAAAGGGAGATAGATTGAGACATCAGAGAACATCAAGAGATTCAAACAAAGGAATACAGAAAGGGTTGGGCTCAGAGAAAACTAGAGCAAACATCACCAACTTTGCAGGTTTAAAAGTCAAAGGTGGTTGGACAGTATGAGACCTGAAGGCATAAACTGGGATCCTAATCTATCATGTCCCTCAGTGTGAAAACTGGGATGATTTGAAATGTAGATTGATTTCAGCCTCAAGATAAAAGAATATGGGAAATTCTCTCATAAAACAGAAGGATCCTGGGTTCTTATCCTAAAGCAGATTTATGTAAACATCAGTAGATCTAGAACAATTTATGATGGAGAACAGTCCTTTATTATATAAAGAGGTTTGCTGACATATATGTTTATTGATGGATACGTTTTTGTTATGCAAATGAGATTTTAGTTTCAACCACCAAAAATCACATTCACCTCTTCATCCTAAGGTGCTCCCCAAAGATATTTCCAATTATTTCAAATCCATTTTAAATCAGCAGCAATCAAGGTTGCAGTCAAGTGGAGTCTACTGCAGCGAGTCCTGAAGCTAAATTATACATTTAATATTACTTGCCTTTCAGATCAGCAAATCCCCAAAGACTCACTATAAATCTTTCTACTTCCAACTGTAATGACTTGGGCAGAAACATTCTGAATTAAATGATGCTCTGACGTGATTTATGTACATCTGGACTTTCAACCCAATGGCTTCCCAGCACTCTATCAATCTTTATAAAGTCCTGGTAATGTACTTGAAAAGAATTGCAATGCAGTGAGTTAAAAGCGAGGCCGGGATTTTTGCCAATGTGACAGGATAAGAAGCTGTGTGACCTGGCCCGTGCTGTGCAGCTGGTGCTAGAGGAGTGATTGCACTTTGGGCTTAGAAGCCCCCTGAGCTCTGCTGTTTGCCCTCTCCAGTCAACTACCACAGCTTGAAATGACTCCTGCTGGGAAAGGTTGAGAAGGACTTCAATGTGGGGGCCTCTTTAATATTTCTTTCATGACATCACGTTGAAGCTGCTAGAGCATGCTTGCTTCTGTACCCTGCTAATTTATTCAAATAGGAGACTCCCTAATAATTCAGTAAGTCTGAATTATTATTGTTCCCAATATTAGGTAACTTTTGTCCTAATTGGAATTAAAACTTCCAGGCTCACTGACATCAGGCTTGGGTATGTGACTTGCTTTGGCCAATGAAATGTGGTCAGAAATGCTAGATGCCATTTGTGAGCAAAAGCTCTAAAAACCATTGTGGGGTTTTGTCATTCTTTCCCCACGGTCAGGGGGCTGGCAAGTCCCTGATGGAGGCTGCTCATTCAACCTGAGTGGGCTCTAAATGGAAGAGCCAAAGCCAACTTATGATTGACATATAATACGAGCAAGAAGAAAATTCTGTTGTAATATAGGGTTGTGAGAGTAGAAGCTGTTTTTCGTTACTGTAGCATAACTCAGTCTAAGCTGACTGATAAAATCATCATCCTCTATAGAAACTGTAAGAACTGCCTAAACACAAATAAACCAAAAAAAGGTCAACAAACCTTTGGCCAGTGAGAGTGCTATCTTATTTCTTGAGATTTGGATTTGTGTACTCCTCGCCTATATACTTTTTATCCGTCTTTTGAAAAATACTGGAGACTGGGCATGCTGCCTTTTAGCAATGCAACATGCCTGTACCCAAGGGGATCTCATACTCTCTCCTTTTCTTGATAGAATGGAGGTAGGTCTGGTGTCTGAAAGTCTAGTGATCTCTCTCTTACCACTTATCCACTGATGGCATTAAGCCAGCCATAGTAAACTTCTCAGGTGAGAGCTTATGTCCGGGAAGATTGCTGGGAGAGCAGGATACCTCAATTTATGAGGGGCCCTGCAAAGATAGGGGGGTGTGAAATTCCAAACAATGTATTGGTCAAGAGCAGAGAAGTATTCGTGGTAAACCAACTGGACTGATAGGTCTAGATGGCACTTATATTCCAGGGGGATATAATTTTTGACGAGTCTGGGGTTGTCCAAGTCAAAATAGAATGTAATTTGGGGAAGACCTTAGTTCTAAATTCAATACTACCTTTAATAGTTTATTATATAAACTTCGATGCTCTTTTTATCTCTAAAAATAATGATTGAGTAATTGCACGAGTCAGCTTGCCTGGGTTTTAATTCTAGCGATGCTGATTCCTACTTGTATGTATCTGGTAAGCTACTCAATCTTTCCTGTACTTCAATGTATTCTTCTAGGAAAGGAGGACAATAATACAGCCCTCCTCATCTGACCGTTACAAAGATTTATTGCTCCAATAGAGGTAAAATGCTCCAATAGTTCTGTAAGTATTCAATGAATGTAAGCTAACATCATTAGCTATTTTGCTTATCTCTAAAGGTTTCCAAGGCTATGAATTGACTAAAAAGAACTTTATAAACTTTATGAAGCATGATTTTTGTGATTTCTTATTTCTCACTTTGCCGTACAACATGACTTGTTTTTCTTTGACTGTGGTTCTTTGAGAGAGAGCAATAATTTAGGATGCTTATTGGCTTCATTTGATGAGACCAGTATCTTCTTGTAAGACCATTGGAGTCAAAAATAATTTGTCTCCACAAATCGGTCTTAAAATGAGTGCCAAATGTTGTAAAATCTTCATAATGTTGTTGACTATCTGTGTCAAATTTTTATCCCAAGTTGACTTCCTTTCTGCACCTGAGCCTCCTTCTCAAAACTGATTTTAGAAAACTAACACAAAGATGACAAATCCTATCACAGAGGAATAAAAGAAAAAAATCCATTCTCCATGCACAAAACAATGCTTATTCTTTGCTATTTATTAACTACATATATTCCCCTCCTTCCTTCAGCACAGCGAATGCTCCTTTTGAGAGCTCTTTCAAATTTTACAAAAGTTTATTGAAACTTGTCTATCATTTTAGTTTAGGAAGTTAAAGAATCCTTTCATTCTAATTCCTCCATGAAACTACTGTGGAATCATTCTACCAAAAGTTGTAGAAATCAGATGCCCCCATCCCCAACCCCAAGTGGAGCTTTCCAGTGTCCTCTATTTTTAAAGACTTCTATTGCAGTATTTACTCATTGTGGGTTAAGATGTCTTTACATCTGTTGAGAAATATCGGAGATCTCTTGAAGAGATAATCTTCATTACCACATCTGTATGAAATGGACATGTTGGCTATAGCACTGGCCTGGGACACAAAAATTGAACACTTCAACTCCATGAGTGAATGATAAATGATGGTTGAAGCTCAGACAGGAAAGGTGAAGAAATGACAATATCATCTCTTGAAGAATTCAGAAACTAGGGTTATGTCTTTGTCCAGTGTTCTTTCTGGCAAATACTTTTCCCACAGCATGTTCTTCCGTTTGTCTTCTTCGGAGCATTCCACGTAACGATAGCACCATCTATTGGCCTATTCCATCCATCTCTCCTCTGCTGTCCCTAAGACTTTGCTAACTACTCTCCTAACAGGTATGGAGAATGCAGTTTATGGTCTCACTGTTATCACCTTACTCTCCTTTTCTACTGAGCAGCTCTGTTGTACTGCAGCTTTGAGGTGAGTTCAAGAGCTGACGGCTATTAAAAAGAAATTTTAAGAGGACCCATTTCTTAGCTCCCAAACTCAAAATAATAAGTTACATAAGTACCATAACTAACAGATTCTTTAGTTTTCTGTTACAGTGCAGTGTGAATCAATGAGCCATCCTAGAAGGCACATAAAGTTAACTGCTTAATAACACTTGCTAGTTAACCCAATTCAGCTTTATTTCATCAACCTCAAGTATTGTTTCTGCTTATAAGGACAGACATAAAAAACTTGGTTATGAGTTCATATTAACTCCTTCTTTATTTTTTTATAATTTTTTATGTTTATTTATTTTTGAGAGACAGAGACAGAGTCAGAGCATGACTGGGGCAGGTGCAGACAGAGAGAGAAGGAGACACAGAATATGAAGCAGGTTCCAGACTCTGAGCTGTCAGCACAGAGCCCGATGTGGGGCTTCAACTCACCAACTGTGAGATCATGACCTGAGCTGAAATCGATGCTTAACCAACTGAGACACCAAGCAATTCCTTAACTTCTTGTTTAAATGGAGCTAGAGAGTGTACTGGGTATATGAACACAATAGAATCTTAGAATCATAAGGGTAAAGGTCTAGCTTGCAGAAAGCATAGAAATTCTCTTTTTATTCCTATTTTTGCTAAATCGTGAAATTGATTGACAAAGAAAACATAAGACAAGATTGTTTTAAAGTTGGTAGATGGGGCTCCTGGGTGACTCAGTCAGTTAAGTATCCAACTTTGGCTCAGCTCATGATCTCAGGCTTCGTGAGTTTGAACTCCACATTGGGCTCTCTGCTGTCAACACAGAACCCACTTCAGATCTTGCTGTCTTCGTCTCTCTCTGCCCCTCTCCCACTTGCTCTCTATGTCTCTCAAAAATAAATAAATATTTAAAAAATTGGTGTAAAGATCTGCTGACAAAGACTGACTTCTAAAGAAGTAATTAGATTGAGTGCTAACAGTCTCACTGTGGCTTCCTGATATTGGCTACATAAAAGCAAATGACTCACACACAATAAAGAATTGATAAATATTTGAAAAATAAGGGAAGAGAAGAAGGAATGAATACAGGACTATCATACTGTAGTGTATGTAGGTCAACCCCAAAACAGGGGCTGAGAAAGAATTCTTGTGTGTGTTTGTGATGTACCGAAGGACACCTCTTCAGGAAAATCTAGCCGTAATAAAGGGGATGGAGCAGGACAGCAAGGACATGATCTTAAGTAAGTTCTAGTCTCACCTCTGTCCCATGGCAGAGCCACATCACCATGTGTATTCCCTGATTGGTCAATCATTGGCTGTAAGCTTGTCCCTGGTTACAGAGAAAACCTCACTTCCCTGGCAAGAAATCTCTTATAAGAATGGAGTGCAGGGGGGCCTGGGTGGCTTAGTAGGTTAAGCGTCCGACTTTCGCTTGGGTCATGATCTCGCGGTTCGTGGGTTCGAGCCCCGCGTCGGGCTCTGTGCTGACTGCCAGCTCGGAGCCTGGAGCCTGTTTCAGTCTGTGACTCCCTCTCTCTCTGACCCTCCCCTGCTCGCGCTGTCTCTCTCTCTCTCTCCTAGAAATAAATAAAACATTAAAATTTTTTTTAAAAAATGGAGTGCAATTCTCTGGAGAAGGAGCAGCTGGTAAAATGACTAATGAGCATCTAATATTCACAGCAACTAGGAAATGGGCACTTGGCTCCTCTAGGGCATCTGGGTAGAGGGCTTCTAGGTGGGGCTCTAAAAGTGTGCTTCGACAGTGCACCATGGAGGTCTTAGTTTTATGTTTAAATGCATTCAGATTCACCATGGTCTTTTTATTTAACTTTTTTGTTCCTGAGTTATTTTTATTTGACCCTGAAGTTTGAATACAATCTGTTATTTCCAGCATCCTTTCAAGAAAATGTTTGTTCTTGGGCCTTACAACTAGTGTATCCCATAACTAAATTCCAGAAATCAAATTTCTCATTTGAAATTCACACTCTCTCTTCCTTTAGCGTGGCAAGCAGAAGTCTTGTACATGGTATCACAACTGTGGTAATGCGTTGTCATTTTAGTGCCGATGTGACAGTTTGGGGCATTATGTTTCTTAATCTGTAATTTGAGGTTGTAGCTCCTTTTTTTCTTTTCTTTTCTCCCTTCCTTGCTTTTTTTCTTTACATTTTTAAAAGCTATTTTGTTTATTTACTTTAAGTAACCTCTACACCCAATGTGGAGTTCAAACTCACAACCCTGAGATCAAGAGTTGCATGGTCTTCTGACTGAGACAGCCATCAACTTCCCCACTTTTTTTTAAACATTTTTAAAACTGGGTGTATAATTAACATATCATAAAATTTACCCTTTTAAACTATAAAACTCAGGGTTTATTCTGTTATTGTCATTGTCTGGTATATTCATGATGGTGTATAACCATCACCACTGTCTAATTCCAGAACATTTTATCACCGCCCCCCCCCGAAACAAATGTTACATCTATTAGCAGTCATCTCCTGAAATCTGAAGTGCCTAAAAACCACTACTCTACTGTTTCTATGGATTTGCTTATTCTGGACATTTCATATAAGTGGAATCATACAATATGTGATCTTCTATGTCTGGCTTCTTTCACTTAGCATGTTTTCAGGGATCATTCATGCTGCAGCATGAATCAGTACTTTATTTTTATTGCCAAATAATACCTCATTGTGTGGCCATAACACGTTCTTCATCCAGTCATTTTCTGATAGACATTTGGGTTGCTTCCATGTTTAGGCTGTTCTGAATAGTGATGCAATGAACTTAGTGTACAAACTTTTGCACGGACATGTTTTCAATTCTTTGGGGGTATTCAAAAGAATACTCTTTGTAGATGGTACATTTCCCTCTGTTTATTCCTGTTCTGGTGTGTTTCAAGAGAAAAGTGACATGCAAATGCTTTTATTCTTCCATCATTAATCACAAATACTCTCATCTAAACCATAGATATAAAAACAAAGTCCAAAGAGTTTACATAAATTGCTCAGAGGCACTAGCCAGTTAACAACAGAGCTGAGAAAAGTCTCTTAGACTTCGTGAGGTACTTTATTCCCTTTTTTCCTTATGTCTCCATAATACCTTGATTCCTTTTTCCCCCTAATTCCTTTGATTAGCTATTGCTGCATGATAAAATGCCTCAACACTTAGTGATATAAAACATCAGCCATTAACCAATTCTTATAAATCTTCAGGTCAAGTGGGTGGTTTTGCCCATCTGAGCTGGGCTTGGTGGGGGTCTCTCATTCATCCTGGTCGGTTGTCGGTCTGCTAGCTAGCTGATTGATTGTTGCTATTCTCTTTGGCACATTGGGGTTCTTGACTGGGATGATTTATCACTGCTTCTCATGGGCCTGTCAACCTCCAGCAGGCTAGCTTTGACTTGTTCTCATGGAAAGGCAGGGTTCCAAAAGAGAGAAAAAAAGGACACAAGTTTTCTTGAGCCTCAGAACTGGCATGCTATAACTTCCTCTGCACTATATTGGCCCAAAGAAGTCAGGTGAGGCCCAGATTCAAGAGTAGAAGAAAATAGCTTTCACCTGTCCCTAGGAGGAGCTATAAGCTCACACTATAAAGGGTGTGGATTTTGGGGGGTGGGGATGGGGAGAATGGTGGGGCCATTTTGCAATCACTCTCCCACAGTTTTGTACTAAGAGTTATCTTTTTATGATTATATAAAAAAGTTGACAAGGAGGTGACAGAAGATAGTTCAGGGGAATATAAAATTAACACTAGGTATAGACCTCTTACTGGAGTAAAATATCTATTCAGGGCTTTCTATGAACACTCTCTTCTAGACACTAGTATGCATGCTGTCTTCAAATCTACCCCTTCGTTCTCCTGATCTCCACTCCTGTTTTGATGGTGACTGTTCTATGGAATGGCCTTTCTGCCTTCCCAAATCCTTCCCATGCTTTGAGTGACACCTTTGGAATCTTATTAGCATCCAGAGTGTTCCTCTTATAACACATTCCTATAATAAATTTGTCTACTCAACATACCCTGCCCCACTGGACTGGAAACTCCTTGAGAACAGAGCTATTGCCTAATGCAACTTTATATCATCTAGCCCAGTGTCTAGCACATAGAAGTGCATATTATTAAGCATATTAAAAAGTGTTTGTGGAATTAATAAACTATTGAATGAAGCCCTCCCTACTTGCCCTCTTCAGCACATTGTGACTTTTCTTCTATGATTCATTTCATGAATTGTCTTTATCAGCCACTGCATATTTTTCCCTTTGTATATATAGTGCAATATGTACAGATACATTTATATACATACACAAATACACATTATCTTTGTGCATATATACATATGAATACATGTGTACATATTTTTATATCCTATGTGGTTACTTAATTATTCTATTGCTGTTTTGCTTAATTAACTATCTCATCATAAATGCTACTTTTTTATTGAAGCATAGTTTGCATGCAATATTTTATTAGTCTTAGGTATACAACATAGTACTTCAACATTTACATGCATTATGAAATGATCACCATGATAAGTCTAGTTACCCTCTGCCACCATACAGTTACTACAATATTATTGACTATAACCTCTAGTGTTACTGCCTACCAATAAGTAGATAGATAATTCCTTACAAGAGGAGTAAATTTAGCTGAAAGCTTAAGAAACTTGCTCAAACGTTACTGCTGGGTAGTGGTAAAACTAGCTTTCAATTCTAGGTCTGTTGAGCATTAATCATTATATGTGTTCATTAAAATCCTTCAAATGACTTGCCTTATGATTAGAAGCGTGTATTGTTTGATCTCCAGTTATAAGATAAATAAGTACTGGAGGTGTAATGTACAATATGATGACTATGTTAGCAATCCTGCATGGGACAATTGAAAATTGCTAAGACACTGAATCCTATAAGTTGTTATCACAAAGGAAAAATGTGTTAGAATTTGCTGTATGGTACATTTGAAAATTGCTAAGAGAGTAAGGCCTAAGAGTTGTTATCACAAAGTGGGGCGCCTGGGTGGCTTAGTCGGTTAAGCGTCCGACTTTCGCTTAGGTCATGATCTCGCAGTTCGTGGGTTCGAGCCTCACGTCGGGCTCTGTGCTGACTGCCAGCTCAGAGCCTGGAGCCTGCTTCAGAGTCTGTGACTCCCTCTCTCTCTGACCCTCCCCTGCTCACGATGTCTCTCTCTCTCCTAGAAATAAATAAAACATTAAAAAAATTTTTCAAAGTTGTTATCACAAAGGAAAAAATGTGTAACTATATGACATGATGGACGTTAATTAAACTTATTGTGGTAATCATTTTGCAATATAGGTATGACAAGTCATTACACTGTACCCTTTAAACTTATAGTGTTTATGTCAATTATATCTCAATGAAACTACAAGAAAAAAAAAACAATATTATTGACTATATTCCCTCTGCTGTGCTTTACATCCCTGTGACTTATTTATATTATATCTAATTCCAGTTCTTCATTAATATTTCACTTTTTCTAAAAGAAGTTGAAGTGACATATTTTTCAAAGATACAAAAAAGGTCATTATGAGTAAACATTGAAAAGAAAGGAGGAACCATTTTATGATAGCAGTGTTCTAGGAACCTGATTTATTGATGTTGCTCTAGCAATTATGGTAAATAGGAAAGCAAAACTAGAAACCTCAATTTTAGAGAACATTTTAGGAGAGGTTTATATGGCTTCTTACATGAGCAATCTCACAGAATATAATAGATGCCATCTATAAATGTAATTTTGTATCAAAAGCAGAAACAGGCTTCATATGATTATTTCTCATACAGACCTTCAATTAAACCTAAAGTATTAAACCATAGCTTAATTATGGCTTTTCTGTGGATAGCTAAGCTAGTTTAGGGGGGTTTGTTTCTGGCATATACCAACTCAACATAATGATAGGGTTTTATGAATATAAGCTAAGAAAGAATTTCAAGTTTCTGAAAAATTTACCCTCAAGTTTCTACAAAGTTGCCTGATATTGGAAGGTTTCCAAGATCAACATACTTGACATTGAACTCCCTAAAACATGCCAGATATGTAGGTTTTCATCACTGACTAAAATGTGATCTACAATAAAGTTTCAGTGCAAATTATCAGGAGATGATACCAACATATTTTTATAAAAACAAATTTCCAAAATCCTGTCACTTGCAACAACATGGCGGAACTGGAGGGTATTATGCTAAGTGAGAAGAGTCAGTCAGAGAATGACAGATATCATATGACTTCACTCATATGTGGAACTTGAGAAACTTAACAGAAGACCATGGAGGAAAGGAAGAGGAAAAAATAGTTTCAAACTGAGAGGGAGGCAAACCATAGGAGACTCTTAAATACAGAGAACAAACTGAGGGTTGATGGGGATGTGGAGGAGGGGAGAAGTGGGTGATGGGCATTGAGGAGGGTACTTGTTGGGATGAGTACTGGGCATTATATGTAAGCGATGAATCATGGGAATCTACTCCCAAAACCAAGAGCACACTGTATACACTGTATGATAGCTAACTTGTCAATAAATTATATAAAAATAAATTTCATGATACAGGCTCATCACAGAATATAAGAGAGTCAAGAAAATGTTTCCATAGTGTATGTCTTCTCTCATGTCTAGGCCATACATTCCTTAAAGTTTGCTCTTAGATTTAAGTGTATTTATATTTCCCATAGTTTAATAATGCAGTTTAACAAATCCATGTTGAACGAATGAATGAAGACATTCAGAAGCCCTTCTGAATTTGGCCAATGGGAATCTCCGCTAGAGATCATAGGCAGAAAAGAGCTTAGAGCATTTCTTCCCTACTCTCTGTTGGCTTTAGTGTTTCAGTTATGGAAATGACTGAGTCCATCAATAATTATAAGGGCTACTAATCTTTCATGCCTCCATTGGTAACATCATCAGTGCCCCACATCCTTTCAAACCTATAAATGATAGCAGCTTCTCAGTGTTGCCGGTCTCTGCCTGCTTCATCCTTCCTCATTAGTTCTTTTAATGGTACCCATAGTCTTTTCATTGAATCATCTGGGAAAAAAGTGCTGTTTTCTTGTAAAACTCAGCAATAGATTATTTGTGAGTAAAGGAAAATAGCAATGAGGTTAGAAATTTTAAGATCATGCAAACTTATTGTCTATATAAAAAATGAAGGTAGATCTCAGAATATTTGCTTGATGACCATAGAAGCAAAATGTAGGTGGAAGGCAAGATTCAAGTATTACAATGGAAAGATTAATGGGAATAAAGATGCAAATTACACCAACCTGGGTATGAGCAGGCATGTGTGTGAATCAGATTAGGTTAAAGGGCAAGAAAATCTGGATATTTGTTTTCCCACAGAAGATGTTTGAGTAAGCTACTAAATTTTAATACAAAAGTCAGGATAAGGAATAATGTGAAGCACTTTTTAAACTTCATAATTCATCAGGCACCTGGGTGGCTCAGTCGATTGAGTATCTGACTGTTGATTTCAGCTTAGGTCATGATCCTAGGGTCATAGGATCGAGCCCTGTATGGGGCTCCATATTGAATGTGGAGCCTGTTTGGGATTCTCTCTCCCCCCTTCTCGAAAAACTAAAATTAAAAATTAAATAAAGCTTCATAATTCATGACAAGAGAGTAAATGGTAAAGACTTAATAAGAATTAACAGACAAGATGGTGACCTCAAGGGTGAAACCCGTTTTTTTCAGCAGCCAGAATGCACCTACTTTTTGATCTCTCCCAGGGCCTGCAACTACCAAACTTATGAAGACCATCATTTAGAACTATAAAGTAGACAATCTATTTTTTTAATGTAAATCTACAACTTCATCTTCATAAAGTAATCTAATCAATGGATCAAGTTAATTGAGGACTAGAGAGAAGGGTGTTAACCTAAAACCATCAGCAACTCTTTGATAGAGTCCAAATTTCTTCTGCCTGTTCTACTTTCTCTCTTCACTGATAGTCCTTCCTTCCCAGGGTTCTAGTTAGGATTAAATGACATGATATCACAGAAAACCTTCCAACACTGTTCTTGGGCCAGAGAGGGTAACCAGTAATTTTATTTTTCTTATCTTTTGTGAGAGACTGCGGTGCACAGCCTGGGGACACGGAGCTGTGTTTGAATTTAGCCGCTGCCTTATTTGCTATGAGCCCTTGAGCAAGTTACCTAACTTCAGAGAGTTACTTCTCAGAGTTTCAGTTCCTCATCTGAAAAATTAGAGATCATTACAGCCTAGTGTGAGAGGAAATGTAATCCTCATGTAATAATTGCCGTGCCCTTCTGGGCCTCAATTACCTCATCAGGATAATTCTGATTCCACTGGATTATTGACAAGAAATAAATGAGATAATCCATAGGAGCTACTAAGCACTCTCAGTATATGTTCTTTTTAACCCTTCCCCTAGTCCTTGAATTTGGTCAAGAGTAACAGGGCATAGACTACACAGAAGACAAGAAGCTCCTGCCTAATGAAATTGAGTAGAGTAAGCCCACCAGATTAAGTAACATTTTATTTGGCTCTTAAAAGCAAGAAGCTTTACAAGTGACCATGGGCAAAAGTAAAGGCAGAAAGATGGAGAACCTACAAAAACATATTTCAGACTGACCACAATCTTGGGTTCTTTCTGAGAGATAGCAGGAGAACTATCCGGGGATGATGACTGAAGGCAAATTGTGGGCGGTGACCTTGAAGATAAGGCAAAAATAGGACTTTCTTCATTAAAGAAAGAGCCATGGAAACCTCTTAAGAAGTTCAAAGGTATGACTATTTTGAATCCAAGCAGGAAGTCGGATATAAAAAGTATCATCTGGACTTGACATTTTGTTTTGGTTTTGTTTTTAGTGTTTATTTATTTTGAAAGAGAGAGAGAAGCACACATGTGTGCGCAAGGGGAGGGGCAGAGAGGGAGGGAGAAAGACAATCCCAAGCAGGGTCTATGCTGTCAGCACAGAGCCTAGCATGGGGCTTGGACCCATGAACCCTGAGACCATGACCTGAGCCAAAATCAAGAGTTGGATGCTTAACCCACTGAGCCACCAGGCGTCCCTGGACTCAATATTTTGAATGAAATCACTGAGTTAATTTATTGGAATGGTGGAGTAGTGAGTGGCTTCACCCTGAGTCTCATAAACACAAGTAGGATGAGTAGGGTGGGTGGCAGGGAGAGGAAAGATCAACTATTGTGTCCCCAAACCCAGCATGGAAAGGGACACTGGGGTGACTAACTAATATGTTACAGAAAACATTCTATAGGTTGCTTGGCAGGTTATTCTCCATATATACATCTTCTTTCCCAACCAAATTCATTTTCTTCCTTCTTTACCCTTGCTGTGTGCCTTGGGGCAAGGGGCAGCAATTCCTATGGACTTCTGGCCCAGACTCCATTGTTTTCTAGCTTTTGGTTAGAGTTTGGAGACAACAGTAGAACACAGGATAGTAGAGGAAAGAGAGAAGTCAGAGTACCCATTTCTCTGGCTTCCTCCTTAATTTTGCTGCATTTGTGGCAATTGTTGCCAACAGACCCCTACACTCATTAGGCTCTATTGACACCACTACCTCCCTTTGCCTTTTTAGGCCTAGACACAAGGTGGCAACAACTTCCCACTATTGCTAGGTAACCCCCTTGTGGGTGCCCTTAACACTACCCATACCCGTGTAAGCTATTTATTAAAATTTCCTGTACAGTTGGCATTGGGTTCTGTTTCCCAGCAGGATCTTGAATGATAGAGCTGCTAACCCCTGATCTATAACTCCCCCTGAAACATCACCCTGATTAATGAGATTTGAGGAAGTCGCCAGGGCACTCTGTGTCCTGCCACTGGCATTAGTGCCAGGACATTCAGCTATCCGAGGGGCTTTGTATTCAGTACCAATTATTCCCACTCATTCCCACTTCCCCTGGTCTTAGTTGTCTCAGTTGATGGTTCCCCCACTCACCCAGCTGTTCAAAGTCAAAGGAACAATTTTTGATTATTTCTCCCAACTTCCAGCCCCTGCCTAGCCTATCACAAACTCCTTTTACTTCTTTCTCCAAAGAGTATCTGCATCTGTCCATCTCTCTTCATCTCCAAAGCTAACAACTTAGCCCAAGCTTCCATCATCTCTAACCTAGATGGTTGCAATGGCCTCTTCACCTGATCTTCTTCCTTCCAATTCATTTTCCACTCAGCAGCTAGAAGGACATATTTAACAAATAAATCAGACTACATCATTCCTCTGCACCCTCTAAAGCCTTATATTGCTCTTAGTTTGACATCAAAGTCGTAGCATTATCTAAAAGTTCCTGTGATATCTCTTATCTCCTTGTCTTTTTCTTACTGGGATGCAACCACCCAGGCTTTCATTCCTTTCTTAGAGCATTCCATGCCTGTGTCCTCAGGACTTTTGCATTTGCTGCTTTCTCTTCCCAAATCCCCACCCACAGTTTCTGCATGGTTGGTTCCTTCTTGTCATTCATGTCTCCATTTAAATGTCACCTCCTGAGGGAGTCCTTCCTTGAAAACACACTATAAATTATTGCTCCTTTGCTATTACTATCACATTAGGTGTTTATTTTCTTTACTGTCTGGAATCTCACGTATGCTTTCTGAAATTTTTTTGTTCTTTTATTAGTTTATTTCCAGTCCCCTCAGTTCTCCTGGAATAAAAAACCCAAGGAAGTTAAGGTCTTTGTCAGCTAGCTCCAAGGGAGCTAGGTCTTTTGGCCTAGAAGAGGACCCAGACATAATAAATGACCTGTAAATATTAATTGAGTGATGGAATGAACAAACATTCTATAAATCTGGGGGTGGGGGGGTGTAGAAAAAAAAGCAGAGATACCATTTTCATTTATCCAAAGGGGAAAATTTTTTTTAAGTTTGCTAAAACCAAGCTTGGCAAAGTATTGAAAAAAAATGAAACTTTCAAGAATTACCTTAAGAATGCCAAATGGTACCATTTTAAAGAACAATTTTGCGCATAAAATTAAAAATGTGCTTACCATTCAACTCAAGAATTCCACTTATAAGAATCCACATTAGCCTTGCATATTTGTATAAGCAGATATTATGAGACTACTTATTGCAATTTTTCACAAATATTCACAGAAAAATTAAGCCTCTCTAGATGTCTATCAATGTAGGAATAAAGTGTGACATATTTATATGATGAAATACTACACAGCAGCCAAAAGGGATGCCTGTCATGTGCATAAATGTATGAATATATAAAAATCAAAATGGCTATATCTTCCAAGTATGAAGTATAAAAAAGGAAAGATGTGCTTTGACATCATATATGTAAGTAAAACATGCATACATTCTATTCTAGCTTTTGTTTATGAAGTGGAAAGAAGCCCACCGTTGACTATTATTACCTTTGGAGAGGGAGTTAGGAAATGGGGTCCAGGGGATTTCTGATGGAGAGGGACTATGTAATGTTTTCTTTGTTTCTCAAAGTAAACACAACCAAATATTAACAATCCCTAATTCTAGATGATGGTCATATGAGTGTTTTGTCCTGTTTTTAAAATCATATGCAGTAACTTTTAATTTGTAAAATTGAAAAAAAAATCAAATAATAAAAATGAAGTCAATTATTTGGTAATGGGAGCTGAGAGGAGAAAAAAACATTAGAAAAAAGCAGGAGCTGAGTCAGGCTGCTGACTGTGCATTGGAGGAGGGCAAGGAGGGGATGTATTAAGGTCTGACCCCCTTTGCTCACTACACACCGTGCATCCATCACCCTCTGCTGCAAAAGTCAGCTACAAACAGCTCATGGTTGTTTTCTCCTCTGGACAATTGCCTCATCCTGATGTCCCTGAGCTGTGCTGCTGGAGACCTGAGGCTCAGCTTTCTTGGTCATTACACTCTTCTCAAGGCCCAAGCTGAAGAGCTACTGGTATGATAATTGGGCTCCGGCAGTTAAGATAACATTTATGCATCTTTCCTGAAAAAGAAAAAAACCTAATCCAGTGAGTTAGGGATGCATGTGTGTACAGAATTAGATTAAAAGTGATCCAAAATGATTAAAAATAAATCCTAAACCCCAGAAGGAAAAGATTCCCTACTGTTATCAGATGTTGTCATCTGATCTCAATTGGCTGAGCTCCTTAATATGAAACAAACACATAATTAGAACAATAAACTTGCAGAATGCCAAGAACCAGATGTCAGCCTATTCACTGGTGTGAATCCATTGACTAGCCAATGGGGCCATCAGTAAATCACTTACCCTCTCTGGTCTTCATTTCCTTGCATGTAGAATGGGGTTACTAAAAGTTTTCAATGAAATCATGCATTACATGAGACCACATTAGGCACAAAGTCAAGGGTAGTGCCTTTTCCCTGAGCGAACACAGGCTTGTCTTGGCCTTGATGACAACACCTGTTGCTCATTGGACCCAGGCCTACATTGATGCCCCCCCAAAAAATGTACTGTAGAGAATGCATGAATTCTCCCCAGCAGAGTGTCCTGTTCTTCCACACTTATGAGGGTTCTAGATTTGCACATGTGACCAACAGTCTTCACTACCCTGAAATGCAGTGTGGCTAGGAACAGAGGCTGAGGTGAGCTATCTATGGTCTGCTTTTTTGATGCCATCCCAAAACATTTAATCTTCTAAAAATTTTTTAAAACATATGTGTCTCACCATTTGAGATCTTGCAGTTGCTTTTATCCTCCATCTATATGTAAAACATCACAATCACTATAGCTTATCCCCAGCCCAGGTCAGAAATAATGTCTTAGAAGGAAATCTAATTCCCTTTGCTTTCTCAACCCATTCCAGAGCAGCTGCATGTTTGCCTGATATAAAACATTTAGTGGCAAGCAGACTGGTAGATGTTATCTCATGTAGTTTCAGGATATTGCTTCATTAGTGGATCAAATGGGAATTGACTGTTTTTCTCCCAATTTTTCACACACACCCTTATCCGAAGTTTATTCTTTATCTTCCTGTTTACTCCTTTGCTGAAAATATTTTGACATTTCAACTTCCTAGCAAAAATGGGTGATTGAATATACACATTTGCTTTTCTTCCCCCCAAAGCCCTATTTACACAAAAGTAAAGCAATTTTTTATAAAAGAATAAGATCTACAAAGGACAGGGGAAGAAACTACACCACAGGATGTTAGAAAATGGATGAATGAGAGGAACTGGACTTAACAAACTAAAGAAAGCTAAATTACAAATCTGAAGTGGAGAAAGATGAGAAGCAATCCAATTAATGACCAGGGTTGAGTTCTCCTGGAATTGGGAATGAAGATTAGGCCAAGATAGGCAATTGGTTGGAAGTCTCTTAAGGAGGTTTGATTCTAAGATCCAATAGTCCTCTCTATGTAGTTGGGCAATTGGCCCTTTGCACACTGGTAAAATATAAGAAGGTGAGTCATAGGAGCAGGTAATTGAGAGGTCTCTGGACTGGAGGGTTCTGGGCACAGTTGGGAATGGGATAAATATCACAGTGAAAGCAGCAAGGCTGAGGCTTTTGTGGGCATTTGCAGAGCCCAAAGTGGGGCCATGGCTCCTAGCCTACTCTCCCTTCTCTTCCCACCCTGGTCCCTTGCGTCACTATCAAAGCCTCAAATGAGTATCTGTGGAGACCCAGCCCTCCTGTTCAAACTATCAAATCTCTACAAACTGTCATTCCTTCTCCATGGCATGATTTCATGGATACGTACACAGATGGGTGGAATTATTCATCATAAGAAGGATAGATTGAGAGAAGAGGCCCAAACAGTCCCTGAAGGCAAACTTGAGGTCATTTGGGCAAGAATTTTGAAGCATGGTCTAGGAATGAGGGGCAGATCCCCCAAACCTTGAGGAAGGGCACTCTAGAGAAGGGCCAGAGCAGGGTCCTTTAAAGAATACCTAAAATAATCAACTGTCCCATACTGATTTTAGCACTGAAAGTCCCAAATCCCAGGAGACTCCTTTGTCCCAGGCAAACCATTGTTGTTGATCACCCTACCAGGCTCAAGAATGGTACTGTCCTTGCATACTTAACTCTGAGATTCCCCAGCCCTCTTTTCACAGAGTACTGGCAGCAGGGCTCATGTCTTCCAGGCAGGAAATAAAAAATCTTCCTTTAGGGAATCCTATCCACCCAAGAAGAAAGAGCTGAAGACTCTGACATTAATGATTTCCCCGGAGAACTCCCTTAGATGCTTCTACAGTAAAGCCCAGAGTTGACAAAGCCCATCTACTAGCTCAGAGCATCACACCAGCTTTTCAGAGGCCCATGCTTAAATATGAACAGACAGCAAAGCGCCTGACTCTCAGAGAGTTCTGTTCTCAGAGAGAACGGACATTCATGAAATCCTTGGCATGGAAGATTAAGACCAAAAGAAAGAGAGGAAACAACTATTTAGAAGGAAAGATATGCTAAGAGAAGAAAAGTTAAAGCATCTACATTAATATTTTCAGAATCAGAGGAAGATGTTGCATTCATGGACAAAAGAACAGGATATTATAAAAAGAATTATTCAGACAGTAAAAAGAGCTCTTAGAAATTTAAATGTGAGGTGCGCCTGGGTGGCTTAGTCGGTTAAGCGTTCGACTTTCGCTTGGGTCATGATCTCGCGGTTCGTGGGTTTGGGCTCCGGGTCAGGCTCTGTGCTGACTGCCAGCTCAGAGCCTGGAGCCTGTTTCAGAGTCTGTGTCTCCCTCTCTCTCTGACCCTCCCCTGCTCATGCTGTCTCTCTCTCTCTCCTAGAAATAATAAAAATATTGAAGAAAAAAAAAGAAATTTAAATGTGAGAACAGACAGAAAAACTTCATGCAACTATTGGAAAATAAAGTTGAGAATACCTCCACAAAAGGAAGAATATAGAGACAGATGTGTAAATACGAGAGAAAAATAAGAAGAAAACTAGAGAACCAATCCAGATCTAAGAGCAGAGTAGAAGTAGGAATTTCAAACAGTGATATCAGGGGAGCAGAAAAGATGAAAACATAATTCAAGAAATTCCCCAGAATGAAAGGACATAAATTTCCAGGTTAAATAAACTCAGCAAGTGACAAGCATAATGGATGGGATTCTCTCTCTCTCTCTCTCTCACTCACTCTTTCCCTCCCCAACTCATGTTTTTTCTCTCTTTCAAAATAAATAAATAAATAAATAATAAATAAATAAGTAAACTTAAAAAGAATAAAAGTTGAAAAGGGTCTTGAACTTCTCATGACCAACACTAGAAGCTATAGGTAACACTTGGAGCTTTAGGCAACAGAAAAATGCCTCAAAATTCCAAGTGAAATTTATTTTCAACTTAGAAGTCTATACCTTAGCAATACATCACTTAATGTGAGGACAAAATATTTTCAGATATGCAAGATCTCCAAAATTTTTCTTCAAGAAACTATTGGAGGATGGGTACCACCAAAGCTAATAAGTAAGCCAAGAAAAAAAAAAAAAGACACAGGATTTATGAAACAGAGGAAGAGATAAAGAGAATCACCAGAATGATGTTGATTAACCAGGCATAGGACAACAGGATTTATGAAACAGAGGAAGAGATAAAGAGAATCACCAGAATGATGTTGATTCACCAGGCATAGGACAACTCCCTTAATGAAAGTATGGCAGATTGTGGGGAGAAATTTATTCGAGATAATGAAATTATTAGATAATGATATATCTGAATGTTTTAAGAGGAGATATAAGTAATTGGCAAAGTATTTGGGGTTGGTTTGCTAAAAAATTACATGGATAATTAAAGAAACAAAATATGATTATTAATTATAAACAAAAATGTTGCAAGAAATGAAAAGTAATTATAGTATATCACACGAACCAGCTGTGGATAGCATTTGTACAATAAATGCATATTTTTCTAACCCAAATTGGGATAGAACCATCCTAGGAGGATGGGGAAAAGGGAAAAGGTGCATTTAGTGGGGGATAAGGGAGCAGAAAGTTTCAGGAGAGGTCATGCAAAGTCATCCTTTTCCATAATAAGGAGAAAACAGGTAAAACCTAAGACTGAAAATTAAGAGGAAACAATAAATAGAAGCATACAATTTTAAGTAATGTGGACGTCTAAACCAAAAAAATAGTTGTAAATATTTGGAAATATTTATCTATTTCACAAGGACAATGCCTGTAGACAAGGACTGTTGTTTTTCATAACAAACATGGGAAATGATTCTCCTCTTTAAACTATGTTCATGTATAACCTCATAAAATAATCTCCTTCAGAAAAAGACATATTAGGGAATTCTAAATTACAAACTAGCTTCCTCTTTATTTTTTTATTAAATTTTTTTAATGTTTATTTATTTTTGAGAGAGAGAAAGTGTGCACACAAGCAGGGAAGGAACAGAGAGAGAGGGATACAGAGGATCTGAAACAGGATCTGCGCTCTGACAGCCTCTAGCCCAATGTGGGGCTCAGACTCACAAACCGTGAGATCGTGACCTGAGCTGAAATTGGACAACCAACTGACTGACCCACACAGGCGTCCCTACTTAAAGAATTTTAATACAACCATTTAAATATTTTTTATTTAAATCAATTCAATGGTATTGACCAAAATAACTGACAGATGACCAGAATGGTACTGCTTTAGCTTTAAGTTATATGTAGTTTGTTAAATTGAAAGGAATCTAATAAATTTGTTTTAGTTTTTCATTAGGGAAAATACAACATTCTTTTATGAAGTATGATGTTTAATTAGCTTTGTGTTCATGAGCAGAATAAAATGAAAATTTTACTTATTTAAAATTACAGGAAAATTAGCTCTTTTAATTAATTGAATATTCAGATTTTATTAGTGTAGTAGCCTGATTTTAGAAATGTCCCTAATTTTTCACCTTTCCAATATGCATTCCTTATGTAATATGACTTTGTAGCAACTCCCATTGATGAGTGGAGTCTTTCTCCATCCTGGAATCTGGGCTGCTCTTGTGACTTGCTTGGCCAATGGAATGTTGTGGAAGTGATGGTGTGCTAGTTTGTAAGGAGCTTTGTGTATGTCCACACTTTCTCTTGGACTCCTACTACTGCCATGAAAACTGCCATGAGAAGCCAGACTATTTGGTTGGAAAATGTAACATGGATGAGAACTTCATAGTCTTAGCCAAAGCCATGTTAAAAGATCCTACAGCCAAGCTATGTGAGGGAGCCTCGCTTAGGTCAGCAGATCTGTCAACCAACCAACTGTTGACTGTTGTGACAAGAGTGAAACCAGATGAGATCAGAATCATCTAGTTCACCTGAGATCTCATGAACAACAACAAAAAGTTTGTTTAGCCACTAAATCTGGGCGTGGTTTGTTACACAGTACGAGCTAACTGGTACACACTAACAGTTGTCAACTTGTACCATAAGTGAATATTCAACTTTCGAAGAATTGGGACTTTTTTTTTTTAAAAAATAGCATACTTAGGAAGAAATGGTCATATGTTCTCCAAGCAATTTGCAAAGATTACATGGGAAATGTGCTTCAAAATCAGGATTCAAAGTGACAAAAGTTGAAACTTTGGGAATGAAGACTTGTTTCTACATTGAGATTTCCCTCAAAATAATAAAAGGATAAAACTTAGGTGGGATTAAGAAATGAGATCACAATCACGAAATCAAGATGGATCAGGTTTTCTTTGCCTGAGATAGCTATCAATCGCAAAGGAGGAAAAATATACTTTTCAGTTAACATTAATTGCTAGAGAATATGTTTATTTATACTGAAGAATTCCAGGTGACCGAATGAAATTCTATTTGGGAAGAACATGATGGTTTCATTTTAAACTCTTCATTTGTTATGATAATGATCTGTTTCAATAGACAAATTTTTGTATTTCCACCTAGTTCAGAGATTAACTTATTAAGATGGTTCTTACCCTAGGCTTATACATATGAGTTGGAAATTATCCAATATCCAGTGTATCTTAGACTCTAAATGGTTTGGACAGCTCTTCTAATCAGCTTCAGAGTAAAGATTTGTACAAAACAGAAGTGGGTATCGCTCTTTAAAAATATATTCTCAGTTTGGGTTTGCCCCCAAGGGCCTTGATGAGAGCGGGACATTTGCCTAGAATGGCCAGTGTCATTACCAGTGACATCTAGGTTTGGTCACTTAAAGGAGCAAACACCCCCCAAGTTTGCATCATATGATTTTCATTCTTATTAAATACTTGGGGCCAAAAATAAACCAGGGTGAGCTACAAGGAAATCAGGCAGCTTATTTAAAGCAAAAGTAGGTGCAGTCTTATTAGCTCTTTTTGTTATTAATTTTAAATGTCTAGAACAGCTTCAGGTCATGTTTACTTTCTTAGGTCAAGGAGTAGCCAAAATAATTGCACATTTCACTGGGATTTGTATTGATCTCTTTTCAATAAGGTTCTAAGCAAGGTTTTAGCAGATTGGAATTTACCAGCAGCATTTACTGCTATTGCCAATTAGAAACAGAGCCCTATAATGAACAAAGATTGTGTGCAGTGTGGGCAGGCCCTAAGAATAGTTTCAAGGATAATTAATTTAAGTTGAAAGTTTTGATGACTATCAGGCAGACAAATCTCAGAAGATTTCATAGACAAGTTTTTAGGGCTCCAGGATATTCTATGATGATAACCCTGGAAATTATTGTTGACAGCATTTGGAATGAGGGTTTTAAAAAATGGTATAATAGTTTGAGTAACTGTTGACAGTGTTTTCCTTGGTACATCATGCATTTTTTAAGTTCCAAGAGCATTGTAACTTGTAAAATATTCAGACAATGTAAAAATATGCAGGGTAAAAACTAAAGTCTTCCTCTTCATTGTCCCCTTATCCTGAAGTAATTATTAATTATGTAGCATATATTCTTCCAGAATCTTTCATATCTCTCTCTCTCTCTTCTCCCTCTATCTCTCTCTCTCATACACACACACACACACACACACACGCACACCACCACCATCACCACCACTGCCACCACACATACCAGAGCAGCAATGTAAATACTACTGAGACATTTTTGTAGAGAAATAGGGATAGATAGACAACATACATTTCTATTTTTTAAAGAATGAGATCTCTCTATGTATAGTTCTGCAACTTTTCTTTACAGTTACTAAATTTCATGGGCCTTTCCCATGACAGTCCTTATAAATATAGTCCTCAAAAAATATGTATAAAAATCTAGAACATGATTGTGAAATTTAAATATTGCCTTTCTGGTGAACATTTAGATTATTTCTAATTACCTGATATCAAACCATGATATGATAAACTCTTTATACATATCTCTTTGTACAAGTACAGGGATTTCTGAAATACAGGTTACTGGATGAAGTTCTGTTGGGTCAAAGGATTTTAAATATTGAAGTTACCCTCTAAAAAAGGAAGTAGAAAAAGCCCTATATAAACTTACTCTTATCATGGTTCAACTGGTCAATAAGAGTTTCTTCTTCCTGTCAATATTAAATACTAGTTTTTATTTCAGCCAATCTGATTTTTTTAAACCATGGACAGTCATTCCTAAACTGCTAGTGAAAAGAGACATTCTTTTATGGTATATAAGTTGTTTTTATTTCTTTTTCTGTGAATTACTTCCAATAATAAGTTCATTATCCTCTTCTTATTGATTTATAGGAATTGTTTGCATAGTAGAGACTACGGTAGATACTCTGGATTGGTTCACTTAACTTTCATTCCAACACACTCTGGCATGCAAAAATGGAAACATAAAAAACAGATTTGCCAGATTTTTCTTAAACTTGGGTACCGAATATAAGCTAGAAGCCACCAATCAGATGCACTTGCAAACTGATTGATTCATAAGAGAGGGAAGAGGCAGGTCCCAGGACACTTATTTTGCAAATGTGACTTGTAGTAAAGGTGGTATGGTTTTGGAAACAATGGCTGTAGTGTCAGCTGTCTAATCTGTATGCAGTGTTTTTTTGTTTGTTTGTTTTTTAATGTTTTATTTATTTCTGAGAGAGAGAGAGAGAAAGTGAGCACGGGAGGGTCAGAGAGAGGGGGAGATACAGAATCTGAAACAGGCTCCAGCCTCTCAGCTGTCAGTCAGCACAGAGCCCAACACGGGGCTCGAACCCATGAACTGTGAGGTCATGACCTGAGCCGAAGTCGGACGCTTAACTGACTGAGCCACCCAGTCACCCCTATATGTAGTGTTTTGAAACAGGCTTTCAAGGGGCACCTGGGTGGCTCAGTCAGTTGAGCATTTGACTTCGGCTCAGGTCATGATCTCATGGTTCGTGGGTCTGAGCCTGGAGCCTGTCTTCAGCTTCTGTGTCTCCCTCTTTCTCTGACCCTCCCCTGCTCACACAATCTCTCTCTCTCTCAAAAATAAATAAAATACTAAAAATTTTAATAAAAAAAAGAAACATGCTGCCAAAAAGAAAAAACAAAAATAATTTATCTGCCACGTTCTTTCATCTCCTCTCTCTTATTGGTCCAAGTGTGCTCCATTGGGCTTTAGTACCCATCCATTTCTGGACTGTGTTGCACTATACTCCTGGCAGTCATCCTAGGAAGCTGAAGGTCATGAAAGTAAAGATGAGAGCAGCGTGCTGGGTGAGTGTGGTATATTGGTTGCAAAGATGTCCTCATTACCCTACTTGGTTTTATATCTATACACTTTGCAATGTGACTTGCAATTCCTCCCATTAAGTAATAGAATTTATTTCTCCATGCCTTGAATCTGGGATGGCCTTCTAACTTGCTTAGGTCTACATAATATGACAAAAGCAATTTTGTGCCAGTTCTGAACTTAGATTGCAAGTGGCCTTGTCTGTTTCGGCTCTCTTTCTCCTTAGACCCTTGCCTCTCCATGTCAACAAGCCAGGACTAGCCTGGTGGCTGATGACCCACTCATTCCCATTTTCTACCAGCCAACAGCTGGCCAAATGCAAGAAGTAAATCCACCTAGTTGATCTATTGCTGGCTGCATATGCATGTGGGTGGGTCCCTAGTCAAGACAAGAATAACCATTCAACTAAGCCTAGCCTAAATTTCTGACCCATTGAATTAAGAGCTAAATATATAATAGTCATTTTAGACTACTAAGCTTTGGGATAACTTTCAGGCAGCAATAAATAAATATTTATTTTTTTGCAGCAATAACTGAGTGAGCTGGTAAGTGAGTGGATCAGACTTAATAGAATCAAAACTTGAAACGGTTCATATCTTTAAAGACTCTAAGCGTAGGAACTTGCTTATGACATGGACAGAAAGGCGTTGTTGCAAATTAGTTTTCTAATTAGCCAAGTTCCAACATAATGAGTTTTTTTTTTTTAAATTTCCTTTTAGAAGTAATATATGATACTGGCAGGCAGCCTTGATTACTTTTTGTACTGAAAAAGCGTTAATAAAATGTTCCCTTGTTTTTCTGTACTGAAAACAGTGTTAATAAAATGTTCCCTTGTTTTTCATTAATTATTGCTTAATTTCCTGTGCATTGGGATGGATTGTTTTTTGTAACAATAAAAGCTGATGGAAATGTTTGCTTAGATTTGTCATCAAAAACAATGGACATATGTTACTTGTTTTATGGGCAGAGAGGTATTATTCCCCATCTCTAGGAAAAACACTCTTCTGTGAAGAATTATGATTGCTTTTATTAACTCTAACATAGGTCTAATAGTAGTGTAACTAGGAATTTGGGTCATAATTGATTCAGTATTTTCAGAAAATGGTCGAAAACTTCCTTCTGCTTTAGAATTCTGTGATGAAGTCGGTGCTCTTGACCCCTGTCTGGAGGAGAGAAAGGGAGACCAAGTGTGGCAAGACACAACTGAGGGCATTAATGAAATGCCTAAAAGTGTTCTTTCTAGTGAGTTCTACAGGCAAGCAGTTAAAGACAGAAGAGAAATGCTATAAGCAGTTACTCAGAAATGTAAGTATTAAAGAGAAGCTCTACATTTTCACCTCCTGATAAGACAAAATATTTAAATGAATTTTATGAACTTAGCCTCAAAGATGGAACAAAACACCCCTAACTGTTGGCATGTCTTTAACTCTTGTTTCAGTTCAAGGTCTCTCAGTCTTGGCACTGCTGATGTTTTGGATCAAGCAATTCTTGGCTGTAGGGCTGTCCTGTGCATCGTTGGCTGTTCCCTAGGATCCCTGGCCCCTACTGGCTGGATACCAGTGTGACATACAGAAATGACTTCACACATTGTCAGATTTCCCCTAGGACACAAAGTGCTCCTAGTTCAGAAGCATTGCTCCAAATCAATATCTTTTTGTGGTCTCTACAGTTATGTATGGCTGATTGGGACTGCTGCAGAAAGCAATGGGAAAACCAAATAAGTGAGGCTCCAGGTTCCCCAATCTGACTTCAGTCAGAGAAGCTCTCGTTTTACCTAGTAAGTCAGGTTTTATTGTAAAACTTGTCTGAAAATAAACTGATATGAAATCAAGTGCTCTAGGGTCACCTGGGTGGCTGAGTCAGATAAGTGTCTGACTCTTGGTTTCAGCTCAGGTCATGATCTCACAGTTGTGAGATAGAGCCCTGCATGGGGCTCTGCATTGACAGCGTGGAACCTGCTTGGGATTCTCTCTCTCTGCCCCTTACCCCTCATGTGCACATGCTTTCCCTTCAAAATAAATAAACTTTAAAAATACCTCTAAATATGGAACAATATTAGTACAACAATTCAGATACTAGCAACTAAAAATCACTTTTCTAAGAAGAGTGTCTGAAAAGCATACAAAGGCCTGTTTTATTCTAATGCTGTTGGTTATGCTCCTTATGAGAAAACTTATGGCCTCTACAGTCATAACCCAAGTTTATGGCAGCAACAGCATCTGCAGTCAGAATCTCCAGGGAGAAATATAGCAACCTCTTAAGAATTTGAGCCATGATTCCCTTTCTTAAAAAGAACGCCTCTGGTTACAGAATTGGCTCATTGAGAGACAATGGAGAGTTAGCAGAACCCACAACTGCTACCTACTGTATGTTACTGGAAAAAACTCAAAAATGCTCTCTTGTATGATTTTGAAAAATGAAAATACTAGTTTTATGATGAAATTCAGTCTTATTTTAACCACAAAACTCTTTTCCAAATGAAATTTTATACATAATGTCAATATATAGAACAGATAAAAGAAGTTTTACAAACTGAAGCAGAAAATGATGTGCCCAGAGGCTTAGCCAGACCCTTAGCCTGAGCATGATGTTGGAAGATTAAGTCCCCACAGAAGTACAGAAATGAATGACCTATATGAACATTTATGCACATATATGGCAGCTACAGTCATCATAAGGCACCACGTATAAAATGGGCTGGTCAGTCTACTGTGCTACAGCTGGGCACCCATAACCTCTATATATGTATTTGATTTTCTACAAAGTTTCACAGTTACTTTTTGTGAATTTTCCTATTTCATTACATAACACATAATTGAACAGTATTCTCAGTAGATCACTCATAATTAGTCAACCACAATTTATTTAATGCTGTGTGTATTTGGACAATAACTGATCCCTAGTTGGTACTATTTTTTTCTGGTTATAAACTCAACTTTTGTTCTTCACAGAGTAGCAAAACTAAAATTATTCCTGAGTGCCTGACTGCTGCTGTTCTTGTTAAGGTATAATTTTCATAAAACAAAACATAGTTCTTAAGTGTTCAGTTCAATGAGTTTTGACAATTGGATAGAGCTGTGTAACCACCACCCCAAACTGGATATTGAACATTGTCATCACCCTAGAAGTTTCTCTTGTTCCCCTTTCTAGTTGAATTATTTCCCCAAAGCAACCACGTTTTGAATTTCATTATGACAGATTAGTTTTGATTGCTCTTGACTTCATATAAGTGGAATCATACACTATACAGTTAACCCTTGAAAAAAGTGGCTTTGAAGTACATGGGGCCACTTATATGCACATTTTGTTTTCAGTATATACAGTACAGTACTATAAATGTATTTTCTCTTTTTTTATGATTGTCTTAATAACATTTTTTTTCCTCTAGCTTACCTCTTGGCAAGAACACAGTATATAATACATATAACATACAAAATATATGTTAATTGACTGTTTATATTATCACCGGGGCTTCTGGTCAACATAGGCTATTACTAGTTATGTTTTGGGGAAGTCAAAGTTACACTTGGATTTTTGACTGTGTGTAGGTTGGTGGGCCCAACCCTTGCATTGTTCAAGGGTTTACTGTATATTCTTTGGGTTCATTTTTTCCCCCTTGTTTCAACAGCTATAAAATTTGTCTATGTTGTTTCATGCATCAGTAACTGTTTCCTTTTTATTACTAAAGAGTATTGCCAAGCTCCATGCAACCTTAAAAACTTCTCTTCATATACTGATTTCCGTGTATACAGGATGGATTTTAAGAATGTAAAATCCCCAATATATATATCCATTTATGAGTCAATGGACATTTGGGCTTTTCCCATAATTTGGCTATTATTGATAGTGCTACTATAAACATTGGAGTGTATGTGTCCTTCAAAACAGCACACCTGTATCCTTTGAATAAATACCTCATGAGCAATTGCTAGGTTGTAGGGTAGTTCTATTTTTAATTTTTTGAGGAACCTCCACCCTGTTTTCCAGAGCAGCTGCACCAGTGTGCATTCCCACCAACAGTGCAAAGGGGTTCCCCTTTCTCCTCATCCTCGACAACATCTGTTGTTTCCTGAGTTGTTATTTTAGCCATTCTGATAGGTGTGAGGTGGTAACTCATTGTGATTTTGATTTGTATTTCCCTGATGACAAGTGATGTTGAACATCTTTTCATGTGTCCATTAGCCATCTGGATATCTTCTTTGGAAAAGTGTCTATTCATGTTTTCTGCCCATTTCTTCATTGGATTATTTGATTTAGGGGTCAGAGAAAGACAGATATCATATGATTTCACACATATGTGGAATTTGAAAAACACAACAGTTGAATATAGGGGAAGGGAAGGGAAAATAGATTAAAAAAACATAGAGGCAGGCAAACCATAAGAGACTCTTGAATACAGAGAACAAACTGAGGGTTGCTTGAGGGGAGGGGAATGGGAGTGGGTTAAACGGGTGATGGGCATTAAGGAGGGCACTTTTTGGGATGAGCACTGCGTGTCATATCTAAGAGATGAATCGCTGGGTTCTCCTTCTGAAGCCAAGACTACAGTGCTTGTTAACTAACTTGAATTTAAATTTTAAAGCTATCAGGAAAGAAAAGAATGTAAAATCTCTACCACAGTGGATTTTTTGAGCAACTTTCAGGTACAGTCTTCATATGACAAACACTTAATTGAAATTAAGCTAGTACTGAGAAAAGAAGTCTTTGTTTTCTAATTTGCTTTTGTTTTCTAAAAGCACTTTAAAATCACGATTAAAAAAATACAGACAGAAAACCTGTCCTTGTGGCTCATTGGTGAACATTTTAGCAATTTGCCACTGTCCTGTGAACAAGATTATCAGCTTGTAAGGCAATTAGGCTGTGTAAAAATAATCAACATAAAATAAAATAGCTAAATTCACAGCAGTTGGTCTTCAAAAGCCTTTCCCTTTTGCATGACAAGAATGATGTGGGCTTAATGTGATGTGCTTAATGAGAACAATTCTACCCCCTTGAACTTTGGAGGCGAAAATTATTTTGATACATCACTCGGGACTGCTATAAATTTCTTAGTGATAAAACCACATAGGTTTACAGAACCATTCTGAATGTTATTTTGGGGATAAGCACCCATCAGACATTAATGTTGGCAATACCCACCTATTAAAATAGGTCTCTAGGCATATTCATTTTAAGTCAGTTGCTCCACAAATATTTCTTGGTGACCTGCTATATTCCAGGCCCAAAGCTCACTACAAGTCAATAAAGATCAATAAAGAGAGATTGTCTTTCTCTGACTTATTTCACTTAGCAGAATACATTCTATCCCCATCTGTGTCATTGTAAATGGCAAGATTTCATTCTTTTTGATGGCTAAGTAATATAATATTCATATATACATATATACCACATCTTCTTATCAATTCATCAGTGGGTGGACATTTGGGCTCTTTCCATAATTTGGCTATTGTTGACAATGTTTTTCAAGCCTCTTCTTACCCCATGTTTGCTAATGTCCAAAAGCAAGTCCCATGACCAAGCTTACAGTTTGTGTGGGAAGGCATTACCAAAATGGTGGGTAGAGGAGAAAGAAAGAAAAGAATATGTGAGCCTCAGTGGAGAAACCCATTCTAACTAGACACTCTTCCCACCTTGTGATTTAAAATTTTTTTAAACATTTTTAATTCATTTTTGAGAGACAGAGACAGAGCACAAGTGGGGGAGTGGCAGAGAAAGAAGGAGACACAGAATCTGAAGGAGGCTCCAGACTCCGAGCTGTCATCACAGAGCCCAACGTGAGGCTCGAACTCACAAATCATGAGATTGTGGCCTGAGCTGAAGCCCGATGCTTAACCCACTGAGCCATCCAGGTGCCCCTTTCCACCTTATGATTTTTTACCACATCACCACTTCACATTTATAACTAGCTACCAGTAATGAAATAATAATAATATTTACTTTCCTACTTTATTTCCTGCCATTGGCTTCTCCTATATCCCTCGTTGGAGTGTCAATTCCAGTGATGCTCTACTGGCATTACCAGCTTGTAAGAATGAAGTTTACATTCCTGGGAATTCAGTGAACCAGTTGACATCACGTTGATAACTTGAAATCAACCATGGCAGGAATATTTACTCCATAGAAATTGGCATAACCACAAAGCAGATCTTTGATTTGTAGAGAGATGCATAAGAAGCACTGATGCTTTCCATGTAAGCAGTAGCTTGTCTGCCTTTTTCTTCATTTCTTTAGCATATAACATAAAATCTTTCTGTATTAGCACTCAATAAATATTTGTTGAATAAGAAAATGAATTGATTCATTCATAGACAAGTAAGTGAATGAATGAATTAATGAATGTCACATAGCCAATCAGTAGCTAATGGATCTGGATCACAGGTTTTCTGATTCTTGATCATCTGAGGGCTCGAATAATCCTTCACTGAGACTCTCTACCTAACTGACACTAAAGTGGGGTTCAACTTGCCCCCAATGCAGCCTTCCATGTCTGTAATTATGATAACCTCCTTTTTCCCAGAACTTGACCTTATAGACCTGGGTGATATAATTTGTAATCACTCAACTACCTGCAACTACCCTGCCACCCCATTCTATGCCATCGTATGTGATGATGTATATTCTGCTCACCCTGCCACTCTAGCCTGGGCAAATTCTGGATTCCTTCTAATTTATTCTCATTCTGTTGGGGCTATTTAAGTTCACATTTCCACAGGAGATTCAAGACCTAATGATCTCCTAATTACATCTTGAATTTTTCCATGCTTTCCATCTCCACTGCTATCGCCCCAGTTCCAGCCACTGTTATTTCTTGCCAGGACTGTTGCAGTGCACTCTTAACTTATTTCATCTCATCCACTATTACCCACATCCATCCATTCACTACTTTGGAGCAAGAGTGATCATGTCACACTCCTACCTGCCACCCTAACCCCCACTCACCCCTACCCATCCCACTTAGATTTCTCAGATTTCCTCTTGCTCTTAGGATAAAGTCAGCTCTCTCTAAGATGGCCAGCAAAGCCCGAATCTCTTGACCCCCTACCTACTTCTGTAGCTCTTAAACTGGGCTCTTTTGTTCCAGTCACTGGAGACTTCTTTCAGGCTCATATCTTGTAATTCTCTTCCCCTCACGGGCTTTTTACACATGCTCTTCTCTCTTTGTTTAATCTTCTCCCTCTTTGGCCCAGGTTTCCCTCCTGTGATCTGGATCCTTATATTCATCTGTTTACTGGATACCTACTTCTGGGGAAGCTTTTGGTATCAATAAAAAATCACGAAATGTCCTCCTGCTCCTCTAGTCCTAACTGTGGTTAACTGTGTACCTCTTCCTCTGGTTACTTCTTCTACGCCCACCTTCGTTAATGGAACTGGGACTCTTTCTGTCTCCTGGGCCAGAAAACTGGCAGTCACCTTAGAGACCTCCCTCATCATCACTACTCAAACTAGTCAGTTATCAAGATCTGTCCATTTTAATTCCTTAAAAGCTCTTTAATAACACCACCACGGTTACTTTCTTAGTTCTGTTTCTTAGCATCTCTCACCTAGGCTACTGCAATATTCTTTTTTTTTTTTTATGTTTTTTGTTGTTTTTTTTAATTTCTAGGAGAGAGAGACAGCGTGAGCAGGGGAGGGTCAGAGAGAGAGGGAGTCACAGACTGAAACAGGCTCCAGGCTCTGAGCTGGCAGTCAGCACAGAGCCCGACGCGGGGCTCGAACCCACGAACCGCGAGATCATGACCTAAGCGAAAGTCAGACGCTTAACCGACTAAGCCACCCAGGCGCCCCTAGGCTACTGCAATATTCTTGTAACATGACTCTCTCTCCCCAACTTAAGCTTCATCCAGTCCGTGCCCTACTCAGCAGCGAGAGTGGTCTTTAATTATAAATCTGGTCACACTTTCCCCCTTGTATTAAATTATTTTATTAAATTATTTTAATGATGTTCGATTGTTGCAGTCATTTTATTTATTTTTTAAGTATATTTATTTGGGAGTGGGAAAGACAGAGAGAAAGAGAAAGTGCACAGGAAGGACCTAGAGGGAGAGAGAGAGAGAATCTCAAGCAGGCTCCCCCCTGTCAGCACAGAGCCTGATATGGGGCTCAAACTTGTGAACTGTGAGATCATGACCTGAGCCGAAATCAAGAGCTGGACAAACTTAATCCACTGAAAAACCCAGGTGCACCATTGTTGCAATAATTTTAAAACTTTGTTTTATTTTGTCAGTTATGGGGAGGCAGACTTTTCACTTCTGGTAGTTTCTGGAGAAAGTGGTAAACAAAAGAAATTCAATTTCTGGTTGAATACTGGTTCATTTTAGCTTCTCTCTGTATTGATTATGTTTGCTGTTACTATCCGAAGAAATTATTCATTCCATGTAGGTATTCAAACTCATAGACATAGAGTAGTTCATAACTTTCTTTTTTGTTTTAAATTTCTATTGCATATATAGTCTTTGTCCTTTACCTTACAGATTTGTGTATTTGCTAATTCCAACTGCCCCCAGTCAGTCTTGCCAGACATCTATCTTTCCTAGGGAGCTTTTCAAGGAGGTAGATTTTGGGTTTGCTTAATTATTGCCATTTGCTGTTATTTCTATTGTTCACAATTTCACAGATTCTTGTCATTATTTTAATATTTCATTTGTCTTTGGAAAATAGGATTTTCTCTATTGCTATTTTTCTTTTCTAAAAAAATTTTTTTAATGTTTTGTTTATTTTTGAGAGAGAGATAGAGACAGCATGAGCAGGGGAGGGTCAGAGACAGAGGGAAACACAGAATCCGAAGACAGGCTCCAGGCTCTGAGCTAGCTGCCAGCACGGAGCCCAAGGCGGGCACGAAACGGTGAGATCATGACCTGAGCCGAAGTCGGATGCTTAACCGACTGAACCACCCAGGTGCCCCACTCCTGCTATTTTTCATATTCTTTAGTTGTATGTTTAGATCCCTGTTTTTTTCTTTGGTTTCTTGATGTAGGTATTAAAGCCGTATATAGGGGAAGGCATGGGGAAAGGTATGTAGAGCTTCCCTGTCCTCTCTTGGGGCTCCGCCCCCAGCACCTCCACGTGTTTACCAACTTGGAAGATCTCCAAATTACTTCCTTTAGAGTTTTTATGGAGGCTTCATCACATAGGGATGATTGATTAGATCATTGGCCATTGGTGATTATGTCACCTCCAGTCTAAAATGGGGCTGAAAGCTCCAATCTTCAAATCATATGGCTGGTTCCCTTGGCAACCAGCCCCTATCCTGAGGTTATCCTGGGACTCCCAACCACTGGTGCTCTCATTAGATGCTTGAGATTTTGGAAATTCCAAGTGTTTTAAGGAGCTATGTGCCAGGAAATGGAGCAGAGCCCAAATACATAGTTCTTACTATGTCACAGGTGTTTCATTACCATTTATTTCTAGATGTTTCTTCATTTAGATGTATCACAGAGTAGGGAGGTAGGAGTGTATGACCTGATCTCTTAAATCCCTGAATATTGTCAAAGAAGGAATTCCTCTTGAGGCAAATTCCATGAGAACAAAACACAAAGATCCTAAGAAATAAGAAAATATAAAATGCCAACTTCTTTCATGTGTTTAAATGTAAATAATGTCTATTTTCAATCTTCATCCTCATCACAAAGAGGAAAAGAATCTTTGAATGGAGGAAGGATGACACGCTAGGGATTTTAATTTATTTACTCATTGACTGGACTGTTTTCTGGGAATATCACCTTTTCTGGATATGAATCAGAGATGAAATTTTATGAGATTTCTTTTACATCTGTTGTTGTTAAATAAGAGAATTAAAACCTACTTTATCAAATAATATCATTAGCTATTTATCTTGATTACAGTAACCTTATCTTGTTTCAACTTATAAATGTCACATTGCTTTTCCTGCATTAAAAAAATTAAATTGTGTGCTGGTTGTCACATCAATTTCTTTTCAACAGTTTGGCTATTCTTTTAAATTAAATACACAGAGACAGTTTGATCATGATATCTAATGAAATTTAAGAAATTCTTTCTAATTTGTTGTACTTGAGTCTTATTTCATTATTCTCAAAAACAGAGCACCCAAATATAACACATACATGTGAGTGCACATGTAACCCCCCAAGCATGAATTTAAAGAAATATCATGTTTTCTGTCACATTCTTTGTTTTACAGATAATTTATATTTTAATTATGTTCAAAAATTACAAATTAAGAAATAGAAGCACCCTATTGATATATTATCTTATTTTTATAATTTACCATAAAATTAATAAATTCTGCATATTTTCAGTAATATGCCTTTCCAGATGTAAGGTGGATATTTCAGTATACATTGTAACCTATTTGTATAGAAAAATGATATCTCACTTTTTTCTGACAGGTAACATGTGTTTGGCTGATGAATTTAAAAATGAGTCTTGGCTTGGTCAATGGGGTCACTCAAGGGACTTTGTCGTAATTTGATCTGTAGTTCTTAGGTTTTGATTTTTTTAAAAATGTATGTAAGGCATGTAATACTGTAAGACATTTTATAAAGATATTTCATTGAAAAAAGTGTATGGAAATTAGCAATATTTTGATTTCCCAAAACTTTTCAGACTATATTTCTAATTGAAGAACTAATAAGGCTTCTAATAGTATTTGATTATTTTTGATAGAGCCTCTTTGTTATTCTTTCCAGAAATTGAGATATTGAACAACTCTAGTTATCAGGGAGTTTCAATCATGAACTTTCAGCAAAATTGAAGGAGGGATTTGTCAAGTTCATGCCTGGTAGCTGATCATTAAAAGATTTTTATGAAGATCACAATGTGATTTTGCCACATATTTGCAAAGTCTAAATAACTGAATGTCATTGCTATAAAAAAACTCCTTCCAATCCTGTGTACTTGTTCATGAGAACAAGCTTTCACAGTGTTTATATTTACAAAACAGAAGAATAGAAATAGAATCCATGATTAGATCCATGTCCTTTGAGCAACAAATATTTGTGTTCATAAATATCTACAAATACATAAATTGAGAAGAAAATCCTATTTATCTCATTAAGAGATACACTTGCAAAAAATTGGTTTATGTTCAATGTTTATCAAAATTTATGACACATATATAACACTTTTGCCAATTGTGAAATATCAATAATCACTAAGTTATTCAACACATTTTTAAGCATATTAACCTTTATGGCCATCAAGAATCAAAAAAACTTTCAACTTATTATACATATTTTTGGTACTTAGAAGAATGTAGAATTCTAAAAAAATAAACAAATTACCTATGGATAAAATCATATAAGGAGATCATAACAAAATTTGATTTCAACTAGGAAAATAAATAATGCAAATTTTCTTTTGAAAGTCTATTTATTTTGTGAGAGAGAGTGAGTGAGCGAGAGAGAGAGAGAGAGAGAGAGAGAACACAAACAAGGAGGAACAGAAACAGAGGGAGACAGAGGAAATCCCAAGCATGCTCCTCACTGCAAGCGCAGTGCCCAATGTGAGGCTCAAACTCACGAACCGTGAGATCATGTCCTGAGCTGAAATCAAGAGTCAGATGCTTAACTGACTGAGCCACCCAGGTAAAGTTTCTGTCTAGCCCCTGTAAATTTTCTAACACTGGAGAATTTCTTCTTTTTAATGGATGATTCTCAGTTTCAAATGCCCTTTGTGTTTATATTCCTTTTGAATACTTAAAATATGATGTAGCAGTATTATTATCTCATTGAATTCAACTTAAAATTTTTGGGGAGGCTATAATTTTTCACAATTAGTTTTGGGATATGACAGCAAAACATTTCAAGACCGTTGTGTTCAAATGTCACTTCTAGAGAAACAGGTTCATGTGTGGGCAGCACCAGAGTCACACAGCATCTGAGCCACAATGTAGTAGGGATGTGTTCAAAATACCATGGGCCATGGTCGAAGTCCAGGCCAATGTCTCAGAATAAACCTTCGTCATAGCAACTGCCAGCACACTTAAACCTCATCTCAACTTTCAATGCTCTTCCAGTAAAACTCCAAGTTCCTGAATTCATGGCTCCTCTTATTAAAGAATATTGCAAATTTTCACCTTTTTTGTATCATGATAGAGTATTTTATAACAAGCCTGTCTGAGGTTCACCTGATGTTCTAAGGAAGTGCGTGCAACAGAACTTTCTGTGATGATGGAAATGTTCTATATCTGAGTTGCTCAGTATGGTAGCCACTAGCCACATGTATCTGTTGAACACTTGAAACGTGTGCAATTAACGAACATAATTTTTAACTTTATGTAAGTTTAAGTAATTAAAAACTTTTTAAATTTAAATCCAAGTTAGTTAACATGGATATAATGTAATAATGTGTGATAATGATTTCAGAAGTAGGATTTAGTGATCCATCTCTTACATACGACACCCAGTGCTCATACCAAGTCCCCTCCCTAATGCCCATCATCCATTTAGCCCATCCCCCCCACCCACAATTCTTCCAGTAACCCTCAGTTTGTTCTCTGTATTTAAGAGATTCATGTATTTATGGTTTGCCTCCCTCTCTGTTTTTATCTAATTTTCGCTTCCCTTCCCCTTTGTTCATCTGTTTTGTTTCTTAAATTCCACATGAGTGAAATCATATGATATTTGTCTTTCTCTGACTTTGTTTGCTTAGCATGATATACTCTAGTTCCATCCATGTTGTTGCAAAGGGCAAGATTTCATTCCATATACAATGGAATATAATCCAGTAATCAAAAAGAATGAAAGCTTGCCCTTTGCAACAACGTGGATGGAACTAGAGTGTATATATATATACATATATAGAGTGTATATATATATATATATAATGGAATATAATTATATATTATACAATATATACAATGGAATAAAATTATATGTTATATATAATTATGTATTATATATATTATATTAATACATATATATATATACCACATCTTAAGTCTATGTAATTTAATTTCAAATTTAAATAGCCACATGTGACTTAGCCACTGTCTTGGAAATAGCAAGTCTGGCATAATGTACCTTTGTTTGATTTACTATTGTCCAATGATTATGGCCCAGACTCTCTGAAGTTAAATGTTAACTTCTAAAAGACTGGTAAGTGGCAAATGATTTCTGTCTTGTCCTGTAAAATAAATTTATTTATTGCCCTGTAGCACATTAACCTGTTTTGTATTTAATTAACAATCTCATTTCAGTGTTTTTTTCTTTGATGACATGTGCTTAAGTATTTTGAACTCTCTTTTGAACTGCCATTAATGAGTTTCTGCTATTAATTTACGTATATTTCCTATATATTTGTGAGAAAGTATTACTTTTGAAGTTTTTGAAAATTATATTCTGACGTTGCTTCCCATCTGACTTCATTTACTGTTTATCTATCCTCAGATTTTGCTCCTGGATATGATCTGGAAGTACCTACTAATTACATAGCTGTTTCCAAACCCAATTCCTATTTGTATTTGTTAGAGGAAAGAATATGAATTTCAGCAGAGTGGAGTAAAATCAGCTCTGCTACTTATATCACTGAATAACCTGGACAAAACTATTATGGGAAACATAATAGGAACTACCTAATAAGGTTGCCTGTGAGGAACAAATGAAACAGCACAAAAATAAACTCAGTATAGTGCTGAACAATCGTCAGTGTTCAATTAAAATCAGTAGCTTCCCCTGGTTTGGTGTCTAGCCCTACCCCTTTTTTCCATATTTATTGGTATTTCCTATGCAAGATCTTCCACTCTAGAAGCTTTCTGCTATTCCCACCCTTTGCTGTATGACATTGACCAAAGCCCCTTTCTGTGGGTTTGTGTACCGTCCCCCCCATTCTTATGTTAAAGTATTATCCCCATCCCACTCCCAATATTCCCAAATGTAACTGTATTTGGAGATAAGGTCTTTAACAAGGTAACTAAGTTAAAATGAGGCCATGAAGGTGGACCCTAATCCAACGTGAGTGGTATCATAAAAACAGGAGATTAGGGCATAGACACATACAGAGAGGGAAGACCATGGGAAGACCCAGGGAGAAGACAACCATTTACAAGCCCAGGAGAAAGGCCTCAGAAGAAACCAATCCTGTTGACACCTTGATCTTAGACTTCCAGCCTTCAAAACAGTGAGAAAATAAATTTCTGTTATGTAAGCCACTCAGTCTATGGGTGCCCAAGAAAACAAATACAGCCATTTAAAAATTGAACATCTACAGTCTCAGAAATTACAGAAGTCCCTCTTAGGAAACGACTTTAATCTTCAGTTAGTGATTAACACTTTAGCATGGATGAAAGCCAAACACTGAAGTGAGAAATTGGGAACACCAGACTGAGGACGTTGGTGTCTAAGTTAATGAGGAACTACCATTTGCTTAGGGGAGGTGTCAAAAAAAGGGAAAAAGCATGTGAGTACCAAATATATTTTTGTAACAAATATGGGCTGGCCCGGTATATTAACTCAACAACTGAAGGATTTTTGTAAGAAACTATTACATCCATTAACTATGGCTAAGTAACAATTATTCAAAATTTGGTAGCTTAAAACAACAACTCTTTGTTATTTCTTTTTAAAAAAACTTTTTTTTAAGTTTTTTTTTTATGTTTTATTTATTTCTAGGAGAGAGAGAGAGAGACAGCGTGAGCAGGGGAGGGTCAGAGAGAGAGGGAGTCACAGACTGAAACAGGCTCCAGGCTCTGAGCTGGCAGTCAGCACAGAGCCCGACGCGGGGCCGAACCCACGAACCGCGAGATCATGACCTAAGCGAAAGTCGGACGCTTAACCGACTAAGCCACCCAGGCGCCCTCTTTTTAAAAATTTTTAATGTTACATTTTTTGAGAGAGTGTGTGAGAGAGAGAGGGAGTGGGGGAGGGGAGGAGAGAGATGGGGACAGAGGATTCAAAGTGAGCTCTCTGCTGATAGGAATGAATCCAATATGGGGCTCAAACTCAAGGACTGTGAGATCATGACCTGAGCTAAAGTCAGACGCTCAACCGACTGAGCCACCCGGGCGCCCCTCGCTCTTTGTTACTTCTAATGCATCTACAGATTAGCTAGTTGGTTCTGAAGATCTGGGTTGGGTCCTTCATGGCAACGCGGTCAACTGATTGGTCAGTGTGAGCTGACTGATCTAGAATAGCTTCAACCTGGAAAATTCAGCTCTCTTTCGTATGCTCTCTCATCTTCTGCCAAGTTAGCTCAGGCTTACTCTCCTGGTGGTAACCAGGACCCAAAAGTAAGGATGGGTTAGAGCCAAGCCTCTTGAGGCCCATGCTCAGAACTGGTACAATATCACTTTTGCCTCATTCTATTGGCCACAGCGAATCTCAAGACCAGGCCAGAGTCATTAGGTGGGGAAGTGTCTTGGTGAGAGGAGTGGCAACACCAGCTTAGAAAAGAAGGGGAGAGGATTGGAACCATTTCTATACAGTAGCCTCCCTTATCCACAGTTTCATTTTTTTTGCGATCTCAGTTACCTGTGGTCAACCACAGGCCAGAAGTAAATGACCCTCCTTCTGACCTATCATCAGAAGGTCAATGGTATAATGCTACGTCACAATGTCAGCATCATTCACCTTACTTCAACGCATTATGTAGGCATTTTTTCGTTGAATATCATCACAAGAAGATGAGTATAATACAATAAGATACTTTGAGAGAGGCCACGTTCACATAACTTTTATTATAGTATGCTATGATTGTTGTAATTAGTTATTGCTATTAATCTGTCACTCTGCCAAATTTATAAATTAAACTTTATCACAGGTATGTATGTATAGGAAGAAATAGAGTATACATAAGATTCAGAACTATCCGTGGCTTCAGGCATCCACTGGGGGTCTTGGAATGTGCCCCTGTCCCCAGATAAGGGGGAACTGCTCTAATATGCTGAACTATAAGTCTAGCTTAAATTATATTTTGATGTTTCTGGAACTTTTGCACTTTACTTTTGCATGAGTGCTTTCTCAGGATATCTTTATATATCCTCAAAGCAAAATGTGCATCGAAAGATGCAGAATGTGGAAAATTAACAATTACATGGGTTCCATTCTCATTCTTCTCGATATCCACCCAATGCAAACAGTTATTTTAAATACAAAATAATCACAAGAGACAGTTTCTGCTTTTGGAGCTCTTTCAATATTAACAAATGGGCCATCCAGATTTCCAAGCATACCCTTTCTACAGAGAATATATTTGTGCATTGCCTCCTCCTACATGCTGCTCAGTGCACTACTGGCTCCCATCACTGTCCCTCCTCCTTCTTTCCTCAGATGTAGCATCCCTCTTCCAGGACACTAACTGTTCCCTTTGAACAGCACACTTGCATCTTCTTTGAGACTTTGCACCTTCTGTTACTGAACAATAGTCACCAAGTGTTATGTGAAGTAACTAGCAGTTACACAATAAAAGGTACAAACATTCAAAATCAGAAATATTCAAAATTCATACAACTGTTATTATTTTAAATAATAAGGAATTCATGCCTGCAACAAATAAGAAACTCAGCTAAAAACAATAACAGCTCAGAAATCTCAGTTAAATGGATAGATACATGATAAACATATATAAGATGTATGTACTGTGTGTATTAATTCCGCTTCTGGTTGGCTACTCCTCACCATCAAATTTTCATAGACATTGGAAACAATTATGTATCAGTTTAGTCAATACTATTTATTAGTCAATTGTTATATTTAATTACTGAATTTTGACCTCTTAGTATATCCCAGACTGTGAGAATTTAGTTAAATGTCTTGTTACACATGAGGTCTTTTCAATATTTCTAAAATTTCTTATATTGTCTTAGGACTGATAGTTCACATACACATATTCATGACTCTTATGGCTCTAACATAAAATTGTCTCATTCTATAATTTTTAGCATTAATTCTACCTTTCAGATATTAAGATTCCATTGTTTGCTTTTCTCAGTATATATTTATCCACCCGTTTGCATCTACTAACAGGTTTTTCAACATTATCATCCTTAGTATATATCTTTTTTAATGTTTATTTATTTATTTATTTTTTTACTGTGCTGAACACTTATTTATTTATTTTTTTTACAAATAGTTTATTGTCAAATTAGTTTCCACATAACAATCAGTGCTCATCCCCACAAGTGTCCTCCTCCATGCCCATCCCCCCCTCCCCGCACATCCATCAGTCCTCAGTTTTTGTCAGCATTCAAGAGTCTCACATGGTTTGCCTCTCTCCCTTTCCCTCACCATTTCCCCCCTTCTTCTCCCCCTTGTTCCTCTGTCAAGTTCCTCCTAATCCTCCTATACGTGCACACATATGATATTTGTCTTTCTCTGCCTGACTTATTTCGCTCAGCATAACACCCTCAAGGTCCATCCATGTTGCTACACATGGCCAGATTTCATTGTTTCTCATTGCCATGTAGTATTCCATGGTATAGATAAACCACATCTTCTTGATCCATTCATCTGTTGATGGACACTTAGGCTCTTTCCGGGTTTTAGCTATTGTGGAGAGTGCTGCTATGAGCATTGGGGTACATGTGCTCCTATGCATCAACATTTCTGTATCCCTTGGGTAAATTCCTAGCAGTGCTCTTGCTGGGTCATAGGGGAGTTCTATTGTTAGTTTCCTTAGGAACCTCCACACTGTTTTCCAGAGGGGCTGTACCAGTTTACATTCCCACCAACAGTGTAGGAGGGTGCCCGTTTCTCCACATCCTCGCCAGCATCTAGAGTTCTCTGATTCGCTCATTTTAGCCACTCTGACTGGCGTGAGGTGGTATCTCAGTGTGGTTTTGATTTGTATTTCCCTGATGAGGAGGGATGCTGAGCATCGTTTCATGTGTCTGTTGGCCATCTGGATGTCCTCTTTGGAGAAGTGTCTGTTCCTATCTTCTGCCCATTTCTTCACTGGGTTGTTTGTGTTTCGGGCGTGTAGTTTGGTGAGTTCCTTATATATTCTGGATATTAACCCTTTATCTGATATGTCATTTGCAACTATCTTTTCCCATTCCGTTGGTTGCCTATTAATTTTCTGGGTTGTTTCCTTGGCTGTGCAGAAGCTTTTAATCTTGATGAGGTCCCAATCATTTATTTTTGCTCCTGATTCCCTTGTTTTTGGGGATGTGTCAAGTAAGAAGTTGCTGTGGTGGAGGTCAAGGAGGCTGTTTCCTGCTTTCTCCTCTAGGGTTTTGATAGTTTCCTGTCTCATGTTCAGGTCCTTTATCCATTTTGGGTTTATTTTTGTGTATGGTGTGAGAAATTGATCTAGTTTCATTCTTCTGCATGTTGCTGTCCAGTTCTCCCAACACCATCTGTTAAAGAGGCTGTCTTTTTTCCATTGGATATTCTTTCCTGCTTTGTCAAATATCAGTTGGCTGTATACTTTTGGGTCCACTTCTGAGTTCTCAATTCTGTTCCATTGGTCTATGTGTCTGTTTTTGTGCCAATACCATAATGTCTTGATGATGACAGCTTTGTAGTAGAGGCTAAAGTCTGGGATGGTGATCCCTCCCGTTTTGGTTTTATTTTTCAGTATTACTTTGGCTATTCGGGGTCTTTTATGGTTCCATACAAATTTTTGGATAGTTCTAGTTTTGAGAAGTATGCTGGTGCAATTTTGATTGGAATTGCATTGAATGTGTAGAGTGCCTTAGGTAGTAATGACATCTTAACTATATTTATTCTTCCTATCCATGAGCATGGAATGTTTTTCCATTTCTTTGTGTCTTCTTCAATTTCCTTCATAAGTTTTCTATAGTTTTCATCATACAGATCTCTTGTATCCTTGGTTAGGTTTATTCCGAGGTATTTTATGGTTTTTTGTGCAATTGTGAATGGGAGCAGTTTCTTGATTTCTCTTTCTGTTGCTTCATTGTTGGTGTATAAAAATGCAATTGTTTATTTATTTTTGAGAGAAAGTGAGTGAGGCAGGGGCAGAGAGAGAGGGAGACAGAGAATTCCAAGCAGGCTCTGAGCTGTCAGCACAACCCTTTAGTAAATATCTTAATTTTAGATTAAAGGGACAAATCCCCTTTTCAATAGATACTAAAAATTGATAAAATATAGTACCCATTCCCCCATCCCGTCTCTCTCTCCCTCTCTGTCTCTCTGTCTCTCTATCTCTGTCTCTCTGTCTCTCTATCTCTCACTCTCTCTTACACACACAACTATTAACCAACTAGAAGTAGAGGAATCTATTTGAGAAAGGGTACTTCCAGAAAAACATAATAATTATTACATTCTATCTGTGAAAACTTTAAAATTTGTTCAGTAGAATAAATTCTTACAGTCTTAGTGACCGTTTATAGTTTTATAAAACTTTATCTAGCTTTCCAGTTATCTTACAACATATAAAAGAGGAAGTGACCCCTGTTTCTAGTCATAAAAGCAAGACTAGAGTGGAGGGCAGGCAGGATGGGTCGAAAGGGAACCGAGCTCCCCCCACCTTAAAACAAATAATCCAGTTAAGAAATGGGCAAAAGACATGAATAGACATGTTTCCAAAGAAGACATCCAGATGACTAATAGACACATGAAAAGATGCTCAACATCACTCATCATCAGGGAAATACAAATCAAAACTAGGGTGATACATCATCTCACACCTGTCAGAATGGCTAAAATTGACACCACAAGTAAAAAACAGGTATTGAGCATGTGTAGAAAGGAGAACCCTCTTACACTATTGGTGGGAATGCAAACTGGTGCATACACTGTGGGAAACAGTATGGAGGTTCCTCAAAAAGTTAAAAATAGAATTATCCCAGCGTCCAGCAATTGCACTAATAGGTATTTACTTAAAGGATACAAAAATACTGATTTGAAGGGATAGGTACATCCTGATGTTTATAGCAGCATTATCAACAATAGCCAAAGAATGGAAGAACCCAAATGTCCATCAACTGATGACTGATTAATGGACAAACAATTTATTGGATAGATAGATAGATAGGTAGGTAGGTAGGTAGATAGATAGATAGATAGATAGATACATACATACATACATACATATAGATGATAGTGTAATGGAATATTATTCAGCCATCAAAAAGAATGAAATCTTGCTATTTGCAATGACATGGATATGGCTGGGGAGTATTACGCTAAGTAAAATATATCAGTCAGAGAAAGACAAATACCATATGATTCCACTCATATGTGGAATTTAAGAAACAAAACAAACATGGTGGGGGGGAAGAGGGGAAACCAAGAAATAGACTCTTAACTATAGAGAACAATCTGATGGTCAGCAGAAGGGAGATGGGGGTGGAAGGATGGGTTAGACAGGAGATGAAGATTAAGGAGGGTATTGTCATGATGACCACTGGGTGATGTATGGACGTGTTGAATCACTATATCGTACACCTGAAGCTAAATATTACACTGTATGCTAGCTGGAATTTAAATTAAAAACTTGAAAAAAAGTGCAATGAGGAAAATTATCCAGGGGAAAACAAGAGGCCTCTAGAAAGAGCAGAAATTAGCTAAGAAGTACTTGAAAGGTGATTCAGACCTACTGAAAGAAACCGTTTGAGTCGATGTGAACTAAGAGACAAAAAATACAGAAGCAAAAATCCAGAAGAACCATGGCATATTTCAGGTGTGGAGAATGATTATTTTTTCAGTCAAGGTTGGGCTACAGTAGATTAGAACATGCAATTAGCTACAATTCCTGGTGACTGCGAGTCATGTGTGATTTTCATGCAGGGCCACCTGAATCAACAATTACACTACTTCCTGAGAAATTGTTCATGGACCATTTTCTTCAGGAGAGTATTCCTTTACATGAAGAGATGAAGATAACAAATGACAGCACAACAGACTTATAGGACTTTAAAATTACCTTAAAATAGATAAAAATTGTCAAATGTGAACAAAAATATTAAAGCAGCAAATACCTTTGGGGGTAAAAAGCAAGATTTGAAATAAATATTTCTCTGAGGAAGAGAATATACAAAGGTTCTGACCAGAATCCTTAAAAAATATATCAAATAATAAATGAAATATTGTTAGAAAGTGTAATTGTTTTGGGAAAGTTAGTATAAAATATGAAAGCAAACACCTAAAGGAAACAAAACCAAACAGAACAAGGCACTGGAAATATAAAACAAATATTTTAAAGAGATTTTTATAAAACTTTCCAAGTGGGAAAAAAAAAGCCTTAATGGAGTTAACAAAGAGAAGTCTGACTTCTAGTAGGTTCATGAGGAAAAAACCCTCAAGAGCACGGAGCAGTTACTCCAGAAAGCAGAAAATCAGAATAAAATGTAGCTGAGAGAACCAATCAAATTAGTTCATTAAGAAATTCAGAAACACCTCCAGGAAATGCTTGTTTCTAAAAAAAATAGAATTTGAAGTTTTGAATAATTGCACTGGGCAGCTGAAATAATGGGCAAATCACCAAAGTGAGAAGATAAAAATAAATCAGAGATGACAGATTATATATATCTCCTGGCTATAATCTTTGTTAACAATAGCTGGAAAAGATTGAGGCTATTTCCTATCCAAACTGAGTGATGAGGTGACAACCCAGCATGGGCTGGAATAACAAATAAAGAATATGAGATTTGTTCACTGTGTTGAGCAAAGTTCTACTGGAAAATGAACGCAAAACCTTGCAGGCCAGTGTAGGGATCCCTAAAGAACGGAAAGAAGATCCATAAAAGAAGCTGATTTATGAAGAGAATAAGTGAGGGAAGAAAGAGCAAAAGCAATCAGCTGCAGAGGAGATGGAAACCTACAGGAGAGATTTAAGAAATGGAGGAAGAATTACAGAAAATGGAAATATGCATATGCCATTCATGATTGGAAAGGAATCACTGCTTAAGATCGAAATTAGCGTGCGCCAGCCTGACTCATTTGTTAGAATGTGACTCTTCATATCAGGGTCATATGTTTGAGCCCCACATTAGGCATGGGGCCTACTTAAAAATTAAAAGTTAGTACCATTATATATATATATATATATAAAGTATGCTTCTAAACCAGGGACTCTAAAACCAAATCCAGGAAAACTTGAACCTGAAACAATCCAAAAGAACTATATTAGTGGGAAAACTATATTGTGCGGTAGAATCACCTAGGATGGCTTGTAGAAATAAAGATGGCTGTGGCCCATCCCTGAGTTTCTGATTCAGTAGATCTAGGGTGAGGCCTGAAAATTTGCTAAAGCAAGTCCTCTGGTTATGGTGATGCTGCTGGTCTCAGAACAACGTTTTGAGAATTACAGCTCTAAACAAATTGTGGACAACTATTAGATTTGCCTCAGCTCCTTGCTGATCCCTTCAATTAGAATCTCTGGGGGCACCTGGGTAGCTCAGTTGGTTAAACGTCTGACTTCGGCTTTGGTCATGGTCTCATGGTTTGTGAGTTTGAGCCCAGTGTTGGGCTCTGTGTTGACAACTCAGAGCCTGGAGCCTGCTTCAGATTCTGTGTCTCCCCCTCTCTCTACCCCTCTCATACTCATGTTCTGTCTCCATCTCTCAATAATAATTAACAAAAACATTAAAAAATTAAAAAAAAAAAGAATCTCTGTGTTGGTAGCTCAGGTGCTGGTATTTTTGGAAGGATCTCAGATGATTCCAACACAATCAAGGTTGAGAATCACCACAGTTAGTCAAGGTGGTTCTTTTGACCAGTTCACTGAAATTAGCAACTTATTACCTCTACCAAGTCTTAGGGAGTCACTGATTTATAACTGCCTCTGTTTGGGTTCTAATGAAGCTTCATTGAGAAACCCGAGGAATCACTTTGATGATAGCTTGTGAATATGATTCTGGTGCCAGAGGCTGCCACCTCCCCCTTCCACCCTCTCCACATCTAAAAAGGAGAATGTCCACCACTGTCCAGTCTATCTGGATCTCTACCTGAGCCCTGGAAGATTCACCTGCTTTTGCCCTTCCTTCCACCTCTGGCTTTCCCAGACCTAAGAAACTTACCTTGGCTTTCACCCAGAATAAGAAAATTGCCTTTTGACTCTGTGAGGAATCAAAGACTTGGACACTCAAGTGGGAAAGTATTCAGACTCTAGGGGCGCCTGGGTGACTCAGTCGGTTAAGCGCCCGACTTCAGCTCAGGTCATGATCTCACAGTTCGTGGGTTCGAGGCCCACTTTGGGCTCTGTGCTGACAGCCAGCTCAGAGCCTGGAGCCTGTCTTCAGATTCTGTGTCTCCCTCTCTCTCTGACCCTCCTCTGCTCTATCTCTCTCTCAAAAATAAATAAAACATTTTAAAAAAAAGTATTCAGACTCTCTTGGCTCAACAGATAGCACCTTATCTGGCCTCAGACCAATACTTCTCCCTTTATCCCCTAACCCAGTCTAAGTGGCTCTCTATATCTAGCTTTTGTAAGATCATTTTTAGCTTCAAGTGTATTAGCATCCCTACCACATTCATGTACACACACACACACACACACACACACACACACATACTGCTCACAGCAATGCAAAAGACAATTGATACACTTCTCTCAGGCTTTTGATCTAAGAAATGAATGGGCAATTTAAACATTTCACTTAATTCAAAACCCTATATGTTTTTCATTTTTATTGAAGTAATTTTAAAAAAATTAAGTTTATTTATTTTAAGAGATAGAAAGAGCAAGTGGAGGGGGCAGAGAGAGAGAGAGAGAAAGGAGAGAAAGAATCCCAACCTGGTTCTGCGTCGTCAGCATGGAACCCAATGTGGTGCTCAAACTCAGGAACTGTGACATCATGCCCTGGGTCAGAATCAAGAGACAGATACTCAACAAAGTCACCCAGGCACCCCTACTGAAGTAAAATTTATGGACAGAGTAATATACAGTTCTTCAGTGTAGAATTCAATGAGTTTTGACAAGTGTAACATCACATAAATAGAACATTTGCATCATCTTAGAAAGTTCCTTTATGCCTCCTTTCAGTCAGTCCCATAAACAATCTCTATCCTGATCTCTATCACCACATACTAGCTCTGCCCGTTCCTGAACTTCATATAAATAAAAGCACATATTTTGTCTTTGTTTGTGTCTATCATTTTTTGCTCAGCATAATGACTATGAGATTCATCCATATTGTTGTGTCTCATCAGTTTATTCTGCTGTATTCCTGAGTAATATTTCATTATTTGAAAATAACATAATCACTTTATCCATTTCATGTTGCTAGACATGAGGACTTAATTATGGTGCAGTTGTTAGCAATGACCAAAAGGTGGCTCACTGGATCACAACACTGATTAGTGAACTGAGTTTATTTGCATATCAAGGCATTTCCAGAGAAATAAACAGTAAGTGGAAGTAAATACTACAGTTGTATCTCTAGAATAATTCGAATGCCCCCCCCTTTTTAAATGTCTTTGAAAGTGTGCTGCTTCAAGATGAACATGTAGAAACTTCTATTCTTGAATCTGAAAATATTTCTTTAGACTTTATATCAGGCTGCATGTCTTCCAAAGAAAAATTCAGTTCTGCCAAGATAAAGTGATCAAGGAAAGGCTCCATCCATTACACTGCACTTGACTTCACTGAAAGGTCAAAAGGTGATTCATTCTGTTCTGGTTTGGGCTTACTAGGGCAGATATCCTTAAAGGTTCATGCTGGGAATTACTTCAAAGATGAAAAGTCTGCCTCTTAGGCTGAGTTTTAATTACTGCTGATCAATTGCAGTGATTCTGGCTGCAAAACTGGCTTACTCTGAGTTTACTGGGCGGGGGCGAGAATGCTGTGTGGAACTGTACAGAATGTTCTTTCTGGGTGATAGCTATATGAGGATTACAACTTCACTTAAATGTCCCCAGTCAAGGTGACACGTTCCAAAGCAGACAGTGATTTCCCAGATTTGTGCTTATCAGTAGAGTTTAAATGCCCAATTCAACTTGGAATTGTTCTTCGTGCTCACAATTTCCAGATAAAGGGCTCCAAATAAGCCTGAGGAATAGACTTCATTTATTCACTGATCCATTGGTAAACATTTATCTGGCCTCTTTGTGTCAGATAATGAGTAAGGCCTGAGAATTAAGACATAAAAGAGGAGTGCCAGGGTGGCTCAGTTAGGTAACTGTCTGACTCTTGATTTCAGCTCAAGTCATGATCTCACCGTTCATGAGATCAAGTCCTGCATAAGGCTCTGTACTGACAGTGTGAAACCTGCTTGGGATCTCTCTCTCCCTTTGTCTCTGCCCTTCCCCTGCTCACTCAAGCAGGCTTTCTCTCTCTCTCTCTTTCAAAATAAATAAATCATTAAAAAAAACACACATAAAGATATTGTTCAGACATGGAGTCAGACAAGTGGTCAACTTGCTCTAGCTGTGTGATACTCATCCCCCTGCCTGGACCATGGCATGTACTTAATAAATATTTTCTCCATTATGTGGCTAATATGTTGATAGAAGTTATCATAGCTACTAAGAGAGCACAGTGGACAGTTACATAACTCGAATGAGGGAGAAAAACCTTTGGAGAACTTCTTTTGAGTTGGTTTCCTATGATTGGGTATGTTTACTATGAACGTGTACAGTTGGGGTTTCAGAATGGAACTGGCATTACCTTGTCCACTTTCCCTCAGCACTCCTATGTTACAGGTAATCTCCCTGGAACACCTAGGGCTCACCACCTGACAACTTTTCCCTTGAAATATGCCCAATTGTTGCCAGAAGTCCCCAAGAGTGGCCTTCAACCAGAAATTTCCAGGAGTTGGCAGATAAACACACCAGCTTCCTGATGTTACAGGTACCTGTGAAGTTCTTCTATACTCTCAGTTCCTTAGTGGGCCAGAGTGTCTCTAATTGCCCACAGTGGTAACTGCCTTAATGACATACCTTTTGCTAGATGCTTCCCATTCTCTGCCCCCTATTGGTGGTTCCTGGCACAACTCCCAGGTAAAACACACTCAAGTCCTTGTCTTAGGGTCTGTTTTGGGAGAACTCAACCGAAGGATAAACATGAGCTGTCCATGTGGAGATAGGTGAGAGGTGAGAGAAGTGTTGGTGACCTGTGCACAAACATGAAAGCATGAGGAAATCTCAGACTGAGTACTTACAGTTGATGGAGCATAGGTGCAAGGCTGGCAGAGATGAGAACAGATCCTGTGCGCTAGTCAAAAAAAAATATGCATTTGATTTGGAGGGCAGTGGGGATCTGCTAAATTTTTTTTTTTAAGTTTATTCACTTATTTTGTGAGAGAGAGCATGCACGTGAGTGGGGAGGGGCAGAGGGAGACACAGAGAGAGAGAATCCCAAGCAGGCTCCACACTGTCAGCACAGAGCCTGATGGAGAGCTCAGTCTCATGAACTGCGAGATCATGACCTGAGCTGAGATCAAGAGTTGGATGACTGAGCAACTGAGCCACTCAGGCACCCCCGCTAAAATATTTTCAAAAGGAGGGGAAGGGAACATGTTATGGCCCACCTGTAAGGTACCAGTGTATCTACAGGTATGGATGAGGCTTCAAGAGTGGAGTGAATGAAATCACCCAGGACAAGTGGGCACTGCTTTTAGAAGTGGATAAAAGTTACAAAGTCCTGTACGTAAAAATGAACAAAAACAGGTACACACAACTTGCTAAGGAATTTCCAGGTACAACAGGTACACACAATTTGCTAAGGAACAACCCCCTTCAGAGCATAGCCATGGACATCCTCAAGGTTTCCAGAAGGGTGGTTGGGAACTCCAGGTGCTGAATGAGAAGATAAGAAGTTTAAGGAATTGAGTCCCTGAGACCAATAACAGTAAAAAGAGACAGGAATAAAGAAAGTAGAATAAGAAGCTATCACTGGGACGGGAAATGACTCAAAGCAGAATTGTATGTGGAAAAAAAAAAAAAGGAGATGCTCTTGGTTGAGCTACCTTTGAAAAGCAATAGATGACAGTAAGTACCACCCTCTAGTTCTTCCTGTTGTTGTTCACTCAAATAAGAATAAATAGTAATCATCGATCAGGAAATACTCCGTGGCAGAAGATACAAGCCAAAAACTCCCAGGTGAAATTCAGTTAATAAATGTATTGCTTGGTTCTGATCATGTTAGTTGTTTGCTTTTCTTTCAGTTAGTCACCAACATTTTTTAAAAAATGTGTACTTATTTGTTTTGAGAAAGAGAGAGAGTGTGTGAGCAGAGAGGGGCAGAGAGAGAGAAGAGAGAGAATCCCAAGCAGGCTATGCACTGTCAGCACAGAAACCAATAAGGTCATGATCTCATGGCTCATAAGCTTGAGGTCCATGTTAGAATCCTCACTAATAGTGTAGAACCTGCTTGGGATTTTGCCTTCTCTCTGCCCCTCCATCACTCATGCATTCTCACTCTCTCAAAATACATAAACTTAAAAAGTAAAAAGAAATACATTTCTAGATTTCTTGAGAAAAAAACATCAAAGAGAGGAGGGGGGCACTATGGTGGAGCCCCATGGAAGTTTTCTGCTTCTTGCATCCCTGAAATGCAGCTAGATGAACACCAAACCATTTTTGCACACCTAGGAAATTGATCTGAGGATTCACTCAACAATCTGCCTAACTTATACCACAGAACTTGGCAGTACATGGTGCAGAGAGGTTAACTGGGGAAGAGAGAACCCATGGAGGGTAGGGAGCTGTTTTTTTCAGAGAAAGGACAGAAAGGGAGGGAGAGAGTGGCACATCGGGAAAATACAGGAAAAGCACTCCCCCTAAAAGTAGCTGGAGAGAAAGAGACAGAGTGGAAACACTCATAAGAGACTGAACAAGAAAGTTGTTCCCCAGAACCAATGATAAGGAGAGAGGAGAGAGTTTCAATACCATTCGGACTCTATAAACAGGAGAGCACAGAGTCGGAATTCCATATCTCAGTACCTGGCAGTGCTCTGGTGGAGAGGAAGGGTGAATCCCCAGGAGCATGCAGCAAGATCTGAAGTTTGAGAGGCCCATGGGCCACACGGGGAGAAGTCCTTCCCCTGCTTGGAGGGTATTGGGTAGAGGCCATAAGGCCTCTCCACAGGCAAAGGTCCCAGTGGACCCCAGAGAACAGCCACATTTGCTGGTATTGGAACAAAGATGTCAGAGTGCAGTGAAACCTGGCACCAGCTGTGTGTCGTGATTTGCCATGATTTCTGAACCATGGCCGCTGTGTGATCCCATGGACATTTTCTGGAGCAAGCCTGACCACAATCTCTGAACCTCTGCTGCAGGGCGATCACATGACCGTTCTTTGAAATAAGCCAGCACCTGACCATTGGTCAGCAAGACTCTCCCCCAGAGGGCTGGAGTGAATCCAAGCCACAGGGTTCTCAGAAGTGAGGGGTTTGGAAACAAAGTCCCATCTGGGATAAAATTTGGAAGGGAGGGAAGTGCCGCCTGGCAGGCTGACAGCTTGGACATGGACAGTGTAGAGGCAGGGAGTGGACAGAAGCCAGGGACAAAGGAGGGGTGGTGATTGTATGTCAGTGAGAGTGCAGAATTCCTGTGCTGGAAACGAGGAAACTGCAGTTGCCATTTTCACCTCTCCCATGTGCATGCGGATATAACACTCATGCCACACCCATCCACCCCAGTAAGCTAAGCAGCACCACCTAGTTGAGAACGGAGCCATTACACCAAGCCCTGCCCAACTGTGGCCTTGTAGTACATGCCCTAGAAGACCACCACAAGTCTCTCTGTCTGCTCAGTGTACGAACTATAGAGTGCTTCATCCTTTGAGTTCTAGGGGAAACTGGGTGTAACTTCAGGTTTCATCTGCTTGCTGGTTCATCTATTTGCTTTTTCTTTGTCCCTTCTTTTCTTTTTCTTAGATACAGAAAGAGAAAAATTTAATGGCCAACTGATCTTTGACAAAGAAGGAAAGAATATCGAATGGAAAAAAGACAATCTCTTCAGCAAATGGTGTTGGGAAAACTGGACAGCAACATGAAGAATGAACCTAGACCCCTTTCTTACACCATACACAAAAATAAACTCAAAACGGTGAAAGAGATATATGAAAACCATCAAAATCCTAGAGGAGAAAGCAGGCAAAAACCTCTTTGTCTTTGGCCTCTTTGACATATCAGATAAAGGGTTAGTATCCAAAATCTATAAAGTAAGCAAGTTCTTACTCAACATGTCTTTGGAGGCAAGGGAAACAAAAGCAAAAATGAACTATTGGGACCTCAGCAAGATAAAAATCTTCTACATGGTGAAGGAAACAATCAGCAAAACTAAAAGGCAACTGACAGAATGGGAGAAGATATTTGCAAAAGACATATCAGATAAAATCTATTTAAAAATTATCAAACTCAACACCCAAAACCAAATAATCCAATGAAGAATTGGGCAAAAGACATGAATAGATACTTTTCCAAAGAAGACATCCAGATGGCTAACAGACACATGAAAAAGTGCTCAATGTCATTCACCATCAGGAAAATACAAATCAAAACCATAATGAGATACCACCTCATACCAGTCCGAATGGCTACAATTAACAACTCAGGCAATGACAAATGGAGGTGAAGTTGCAGAGAAAGAGGAACCTCTTTATACTGCTGGTGGGAATGGAAACTGGTGCAGCCAGAATGAAAAACAGTGTGGAGTTTCCTCAAAAAATTAAAAATAGAACTGCTCTATAACCCAGTAATTGCAATACTAGGGATTTATCCAAAGGACACAGGTATGCTTTTTTAAAGAGGCACATGCACCTCAATGTGTATAGCAGTGCTATTGACAGTAGCCAAAGTATGGAAAGAGCCCAAATTTCCATCGACTAATGAATGGACACAGGCACAGAATGGAATATTACTCAGCAATCAAAAAGAATAAAACCTTGCTATTTGCAACAATGTGGATGGAACTATATGTATTATGCTAAGTGAAATTAGTAAGAGCAAGACAAATATCATATGACTTCACTCATATGTGGAATTTAAGATGCAAAACATATGAACAGAGGGAAGGGAAGCAAAAATAACATAAAAACAGGGAAGGGGACAAAACATAAGAGACTCTTAAATACAGAGAACTAACTGGGGATTCCTGGAGTGGTGGGCGGGGCCTAAATGGGCTAGGGGCATTAAGAAAGACACGTGTTGGAATGAGCACTGGATGTTATATGTAGGGGATGAATCACTGGATTCTACTCCTGAAATCACTATTGCAATATATACTAACTTGGAAGTAAATCTTAAAAGATAAAATAAAAGCAAATAAATGGTGCACTTAGAGCATTGAAGAAAATAAAAACTTCTAGGCCAGTGTGTCTGTGTGTGTGTGTGTGTGTGTGTGCGTGCGCGCGCCGGCACGTAAGTGTGCATGCGCGCACATGTGTGTGTATATAAAATATGTACACATAAGTATGAAAATCCTGGTTGTCAGGTGTATAACACCAAAAGGGTCCCAGGACACTATCTTCAAATTATTGTGCTTTGATCACAAAACTCAGAGATCTATTATCTCCTGAAAAGCCACTAGTCATTCACAGGTTGGGTCAGTCTTTCAAGAAATAATGTAATCATATATACCTTTTGGGAGAGGAACAAAAAAAGAGCTTGAACACTAAAGGAAAATGAAAAGGGAATGGTGAGAGAATACACCAATAGAAGGCAAGCAGGAAGTTTTCACGGATGAAGAAAAGAAAGGGGAATGTGGTGGGTGCTTTTAGATCACTACTGCGAGGCTGGTGTACTCATGATTCAGTGTACCCATATTTCAGCTTCTCTAATAACTATTGGTTGTTTCTGGCTCATGGCTGCATAGAATTGCCCTTAGTGGGGCGTCTGGGTGGCTCGGTCGCTTAAGCGCTGACTTTGGCTCAGGTCATGATCTCACAGTTCGTGGATTCGAGCCCCGCGTTGGGCTCTGTGCTGACAGCCAGCTCAGAGCCTGGAGCCTGCTTCAGATTCTGTGTCTCCCTCTCTCTCTGACCCTCCTCTGCTCACGCTGTCTCCTTTTCGCTCTCACAAATAAAAAACCTTTTAAAAATTAAAAAAAAATTGTCCTTAGTCACTGAGAGTTGCCTTCTATGATAACTTATAAATCTTTCTTCCTGGAGGAAAGGACATCCTGCAGCCAACAACTGATAGATGCAGAGGTACAAAAGACCAAGTGGCAGTGATACAGCTCATGCTCTCGAACTGCTGGTGGGATCAGAGAACTGATTCCGGCTGGGACCATGCTCTTGCTTACTTTTCCCCCCGTTCTAATCCTTTTCTCCTGAGAATTCTTCCTCCGTTAATTATGTATTCTTGAATCCATGTCTCAGGCTCAGAATTCTAAGGAATTGTGAACCATCATAAAACATAAAGACTAACAAAACCTTTATTACTACTTGTCTGCTTAACAGAGAATAGCAAAATATCAGCCTGTAAGGGTGGAATCAGATTTTGCAAAACTAGATCAGGGTACAGTGATATAGTCATGGCACTTAATGACTTATATATTACAATTAAACTCAATTCAATTTGTAGTTCTCTTTAGAGACAATGGTATACTATCCTAGAAGTATGCACATTTCCACATTGGAGATGAGAAATTATTAATTTTCATTCCAATGATGAACATTGCCAGTCGCCACAGGCTTCTGAGGGTCTTCCTGTGAATGATGACAAGATTGTTGGTTGGTTTGTGCTAGGCATATGGATTTCACTGCTAGAACAAAGCCAAGGACTGTTAACTCCTTATTTCTAGAAAATGATTGGCCTACAGATCATCTGGATTCTCATTTAGTCAGTAGATGAGAAAAATGAAATTGAGATGGAAAAGGCTACAAAATCGTGTCTTTTAACAGTACAGTCTTCCTGCTCTTGTGTAAACACTTTAGCATTTGCCTTTTCATCTTCCCTCTTAGTGCTTTCAGATCTCCTCCTACTTCTCTTTCCATGTCCACTTACTTTTCAGACCACATAACACTGCACGCAAAGTTATGCCTTGCATTTAGAGAGGATTAGATGAATTAGGGTTGAAAATTTAGGAATGTCAATATTTTGACCAAGTAAATATCAGGATTACCTTGTCTGTTCCAGCTCCCGTTTCTTATATACTTGTATATCTGGAATAGACACCCACACTCCCATGCATTCTCATTCTTCACTTATTCAATTCTCTCTCCAAGTGGCTTTAATAAGGTACAATCCCATTTGAGGAAGGAAGTAGCTGGGGTCCTGATGGAAAATGTCACCACATTCACAGCAGAAGCAAAAGAAAAGAAAAAGCAAGCCAGCTATTGTCCAGTTGGGGTTGCTCAGGCAAATCCACAGAAAGTTTTTGTCATTAAGAATAATGTAGAACCTTTTCAGAAATGTATCAGGAGTGTGTCATCAGGATATATGTTCATTCTTAAACTGAAAAAAATTATTTGGACAGCCATATATGGAAACATGTTCATTGATTTGCTCTTCTACTCATTGCAGGTTGCTACCCCAATCCAGGGAGGACTCTTCTCCTTACTTATCTGACTTATTACATGTTTGTCTATTGTTTGCTTTCTCCCCACACCCTACTCCACCCCACAAGATTACAAACACCATAATATCAGGAGTATTGTTTATTTTGTTCACCCTTCCGTCCTCAGCAACTGATTCCTGACATATTATACATGATCGCTAAATATTTGCCAAATGCATACTCACAGGATAATGGCAACTTCAGATGCATGATTTGTAAATACAAAAAAATGTGGACTGCAAAAATACCAATAAATAAATTAAGGATTTTGGCAAACAGTTCCAATATTTAAGAAATATCTTTATGACATTTTCTAACTGTTTAGGTGATGGCTTCTATCTGATGGATCTTCAAGGAACTTCTATGAAGGGTTATTTTAGCACAGAAAAACATACAGGTTTATTTATCTTAATAAGCTGTTCACTCTTGTAACCAAACTGAGGACAAGACATAATGTAGACATCATGCAGTCAGGCATAGAGGGTAGGAGGACAATACGAAATGCCAGACACATAGTTAATATTTGATTGTTAACTGAAGTAGTTGTTATTGTTAATCTTTTTTTAAATAGTTTATTGTCAAGTTGGTTTCCATATAACACCCAGTGCTCATCTCCACAAGTGCCCTCCGCCATGCCCATCACCCGCATTCCTCTCCCCCCACACCATATGCCCTCAGTTTGTTCTCAGCATTCAAGGGTCTCTCATGGTTTGCCTCCCTCCCTCTCACCAACTATTTTTCCCGTTCTTCTCCCCCATGTTCCTCCGTTAAGTTTCTCCTAATCCTCCTATACGTGCAAACATACAGTATCTGTCCTTCTCTGCCTGACTTACTTCACTCAGCAGAACACCCTCAAGGTTCATCCATGTCGCTACACTGGCCAGATTTCATTCTTTCTCATTGCCATGTAGTATTCCATGGTATAGATAAACCAAATCTTATTGATCGACTCGTCCATTGATGGACACTTAGACTCTCTCCATGTTTTGGCTATTGCTGAGAGTGCTGCTATTAACATTGGGGTACATGTGCCCCTATGCATCAGCACTCCTGTATCAATTGGGTAAATTCCTAGCAGTGCTATTGCTGGGTCATAGGGGAATTCTATTGTTAATTTTTTGAGGAATTTCCACACTGTTTTCCAGAGGGGCTGCACCAGTTTACATTCCCACCAACAGTGTAGGATGGTGCCCATTTCTCCACACAGTCATCAGCATCTAGAGTCCTCTGATTTGCTCATTTTAGCCACTCTAACTGGCATGAGGTGGTATCTCAGTGTGGCTTTGATTTGTATTCCCCTGATGAGGAGGGATGCTGAGCGTTGTTTCATGTGTCTGTTGGCCATCTGGATGTCCACTTCCGAGAAGTGTCTATTCATATCTTCTGTCTATTTCTTCACTGGATTGCTTGTTTTTCGGGAGTGGAGTTTCGTGAGTTCCTTATAGATACTGGATACTAACCCTTTATCTGATAGGTCATCTGCAACTATCTTTTCCCATTCCGTCGGTTGCCTATTCATTTTATGGATTGTTTCCTTTGCCATGCACAAGCTTTTTATCTTGATGAGGTCCCAGTAGTTCATTTTTGCTCTTGATTCCCTTGCCTTTGGGGATGTGTCAAGTAAGAAATTGCTGCAGTGGAGGTCAAGGAGGTTGTTTCCTGCTTTCTCCTCGAGGGTTTTGATGGTTTCCTGTCTCACATTCAGGTCCTTTATCCATTTTGAGTTTATTTTTGTGTATGGTGTGAGAAAGTGATCTAGTTTCGTTCTTCTGGATGTTGCCGTCCAGTTCTCCCAGCACCATCTGTTAAAGAGGCTGTCTTTTTTCCATTGGATACTCGTTCCTGCTTTGTCAAAGATTAGTTGGCTGTATACTTTTGGATCCAATTCTGAGTTCTCTATTCTATTCCATTGGTCTATGTGTCTGTTTTTGTGCCATACCATACTGCCTTGATGACTACAGCTTTGTGGTAGTGGCTAAAGTCTGGGATGGTGATGCCTTCCATTTTGGTTTTCTTCCATATTACTTTGGCTATTTGGGGTCTTTTGTGGTCCCATACAAACTTTAGGATAGTTTGTTCTTGCTTTGAGAAGAATGTTGGTGCAATTTTCATTGGGATTGCATTGAATGTGTAGATTGCTTTGGGTAGTAATGACGTTTTAACTACAATTATTCTTCCAATCCATGAGCATGGGATGTTTTTCCATTTCTTTGTGTCTTCTTCAATTTCCTTCATAAGTTTTCTATAGTTTTCACCATACAGATCTCCTATATCTTTGGTTAGGTTTATTCCTAGGTATTTTATGGTTTTTAGTGCAATTGTGAGTGGGATCAGTTTCTTGATATCTCTCTCTGTTGCTTCATTACTGGTGTATAAAATGCAACCCATTTCTGTATGTTGATTTTATATCCTGCAACATTGCTGAATTCTTGGATCAGTTCTAGTAGGCTTCTGGTGGAGTCTGTCGGGTTTTATATGTAGACTATCATGTTGTCTGCGAAAAGTGAGAGTTTGATTTCTTTGCCAATTCTGATGCCTTTGATTTCCTTTTGTTGTGTCATGGCTGATGCTAGGACTTCCAGCACTATGTTAAACAGCAGTGGTGAGAGTGGGCATCCCTGTCGTGTTCCTGATCTCAGGGGGAAAGCTCTCGATTTTTCCCCGTTGAGGCTGATGTTAGCTGAGGGCTTCTCATAGATGGCTTTTGTGATGTTTAAGTAAGTGCCTTCTATCCTGACTTTCTCGAGGGTCTTTATTTTTTTTATTTTATTATATTTTATTTTATTTTATTTTATTTTATTTTATTATTTTTTTATACAAATAGTTTATTGTCAAATTAGTTTCCACATAACACCCAGTGCTCATCCCCACAAGTGCCCTCCTCCATGCCCACCCCTCCTCCCCCCCACATCCACCAGTCCTCAGTTTTTGTCAGCATTCAAGAGTCTCTCATGGTTTGCCTCTCTCCCTTTCCCCCACCATTTCCCCCTTCTTCTCCCCCTTGGTCCTCTGTCAAGTTCCTCCTAATCCTCCTATACGTGCACACATATGATATTTGTCCTTCTCTGCCTGACTTATTTCGCTCAGCATAACACCCTCAAGGTCCATCCATGTTGCTACACATGGCCAGATTTCATTGTTTCTCATTGCCATGTAGTATTCCATGGTATAGATAAACCACATCTTCTTGATCCATTCATCTGTTGATGGACACTTAGGCTCTTTCCATGTTTTAGCTATTGTGGAGAGTGCTGCTATGAACATTGGGGTACATGTGCTCCTATGCCTCAGCATTTCTGTATCCCTTGGGTAAATTCCTAGCAGTGCTATTGCTGGGTCATAGGGGAGTTCTATTGTTAGTTTCCTGAGGAAACTCCACACTGTTTTCCAGAGGGGCTGCACCAGTTTACATTCCCACCAACAGTGTAGGAGGGTGCCCGTTTCTCCACATCCTCGCCAGCATCTAGAGTTCTCTGATTTGCTCATTTTAGCCACTCTGACTGGGATGAGGTGGTATCTCAGTGTGGTTTTGATTTGTATTTCCCTGATGAGGAGCGATGCTGAGCATCGTTTCATGTGTCTGTTGGCCATCTGGATGTCCTCTTTGGAGAAGTGTCTGTTCATATCTTCTGCCCATTTCTTCACTGGGTTGTTTGTTTTTCGGGCGTGTAGTTTGGTGAGTTCCTTGTAGATTCTGGATATCAACCCTTTATCTGATATGTCATTTGCAACTATCTTTTCCCATTCCGTTGGTTGCCTATTAATTTTCTGGGTTGTTTCCTTGGCTGTGCAGAAGCTTTTAATCTTGAGGAGGTCCCAACAGTTTATTTTTGCCCTTGATTCCCTTGCTTTTGGGGATGTGTCAAGTAAGAAGTTGCTGCGGTGGAGGGCAAGGAGGTTGTTTCCTGCTTTCTCCTCTAGGGTGTTGATAGTTTCCTGTATCACGTTCAGGTCCTTTATCCATTTTGAGTTTATTTGTGCATGGTGTGAGAAAATGATCTAGTTTCATTCTTCTGCATGTTGCTGTCCAGTTCTCCCAACACCATCTGTTAAAAAGGCTGTCTTTTTCCATCGGATATTCTTTCCTGCTTTGTCAAAGATTAGTTGGCTGTATACTTTTGGGTCCACTTCTGAGTTCTCAATTCTGTTCCATTGGTCTATGTGTCTGTTTTTGTGCCAATACCATAATGTCTTGATGATGACAGCTTTGTAGTAGAGGCTAAAGTCTGGGATGGTGATCCCTCCCGTTTTGGTTTTATTTTTCAGGATTACTTTGGCTATTCGGGGTCTTTTGTGGTTCCATAGAAATTTTTGGATAGTTTGTTCTAGTTTTGAGAAGTATGCTGGTGCAATTTTGATTGGAATTGCATTGAATGTGTAGAGTGCCTTAGGTAGTAATGACATCTTAACTATATTTATTCTTCCTATCCATGAACATGGAATGTTTTTCCACTTCTTTGTGTCTTCTTCAATTTCCTTCATAAGTTTTCTATAGTTTTCATCATACAGATCTCTTGTATCCTTGGTTAGGTTTATTCCGATGTATTTTATGGTTTTTTGTGCAATTGTGAATGGGATCAGTTTCTTGATTTCTCTTTCTGTTGCTTCATTGTTGGTGTATAAAAATACAACCGATTTCTATACGTTGATTTTGTACCCTGCAACTTGGCTGAATTCTTGGATCAGTTCTAGTAGGCTTCTGGTGGAGTCTGTCGGGTTTTCTATGTAAAGTATCATGTCATCTGCAAAACGTGAAAGTGTGACTTCTTCTTTGCCAATTCTGATGCCTTTGATTTCCTTTTGTTGTCTGATGGCTGATGCTAGGACTTACAGCACTATGTTAAACAGCAGTGGTGAGAGTGGGCATCCCTGTCGTGTTCCTGATCTCAGGGGGAAAGCTCTGAGTTTTTCCCCGTTGAGGGTGATGTTAGCTGAAGGCTTCTCATAGATGGCTTTGATGATGTTTAAGTAGGTTCCTTCTATCTCAACTTTCTCGAGAGTCTTTATTAAGAAGGGATGCTGTATTTTGTCAAATGCTTTTTCTGCATCTATTGACAGGATCATATGGTTTTTATCTTTTCTTTTATTGATATGATGTATCACATTGATTGATTTGTGAATGTTGAACCAGCCCTGTAACCCAGGAATGAATCCCACTTGATCTTGGTGGATGATTCTTTTTATATGCTGCTGGATTCGATTTGCAAGGATCTTGTTGAGAATTTTTGCATCCGTATTCATCAAGGATATTGGCCTGTAGTTCTCTTTTTTTTGCTGGATCTCTGTCTGGCTTAGGAATCAGTGTGATGCTGGCTTCATAAAATGAGTCCGGGAGTTTTCCTTCGCTTTCTATTTTTTGGAATAACTTGAGAAGAATTGGGATTAATTCTGTTTTAAATGTCTGGTAGAATTCTCCAGGGAAGCCATCAGGTCCAGGGCTCTTATCTGTTGGGAGATTTTTGATCACTGATTCAATTTCTTCACTCGTTATGGGTCTGTTTAGGTTTTCTATTTCTTCCCGTGTGAATTTTGGTAGTGAGTGTGTGTTTAGGAATTTGTCCATTTCTTCTAAGTTGTCCAATTTGTTGGCATATAATTTTTCATAGTATTCCCTGATAATTGCTTGTATTTCTGAGGGGTTGGTTGTAATAAGTCCATTTTCATTCATAATTTTGTCTATTTGGTGCTCTCTCTTTTCTTTTGATAAGTCTGGCTAGAGGTTTGTCAATTTTGTTTATTTTTTCAAAAAACCAACTCTTGGTTTCATTGATCTGTTCAATTGTTTCTTTGGTCTCGATGTTGTTTATTTCTGCTCTAATTTTTACTATTTCTCTTCTTCTACTGGGTTTAGGGCGTTCTTGTTGCTCTGCCTCTAGTTCCTTTAGGTGAGCTGTTAGATTTTGGACTTGCGCTTTTCCTAATCTCTTGAAATAGGCCTGGAGAGCAATGTACTTTCCTCTTAGGACTGCCTTTGCCGCATCCCATAGATTTTGAATTGTTGTGTTTTCATTTTCATTTGTTTCCATATATTTTTTAATTTCATCTCTAATTGCCTGATTGGCCCATTCATTCTTTAGAAGGGTGTTCTTTAACCTCCATGTTTTTGGAAGTTTTCCAGACTTCTTCCTGTAATTGATTTCAAGTTTCAAAGCATTGTGATCTGACAGTGTGCATGGTATGATCTCTATTCTTTTATATTTATTGAGGGCTGCTTTATGTCCCAGTATGTGATCTATCTTGGAGAATGTGCCATGCGCACTTGAGAAGAAAGTAAATTCCTGGCCTCAGGATGTAAAGTTCTAAATATATCCGTCAGGTCCATCTGGTCCAATGTATCTTCAAGTCCATTATTTCTTTAGTGATTTTCTGTCTGGTTGACCTATCCATTGCTGTAAGCGGAGTATTAAAGTCCCGTGCTATTAGCACATTCTTTTTTTTTTTTAATTTTTTTTTATGTTTTTTATTTATTTCTAGGAGAGAGAGAGAGACAGTGTGAACAGGGGAGGGTCAGAAAGAGGGAGTCACAGACTGAAAGAGGCTCCAGGCTCTGAGCTGGCAGCCAGCACAGAGCCCGACGCGGGGCTCGAACCCACGAACCACGAGATCATGACCTAAGCGAAAGTCGGACGCTTAACCGACTAAGCCACCCAGGCGCCCGAGCACATTCTTATCTAGAAGCTTGTTTCTGTTTGTGATTAATTGTTTTAGATATTTAGGTGCTCCCATATTCGGTGCGTAGACATTTATGATTGTTAGTTCTTCCTGATGGATGGACCCTGTAATTATTATGTAGTGCCCTTCTTCATCTCTTGTGATTGTCTTTAATTTAAAGTCCAGTTTGTCTGATAGAAGTATCGCTACTCCGGCTTTCTTTTGATTTCCTGTAGCATGATATATATTTCTCCATCCCCTTACTTTTAATCTGAAGGTATCTTCCCGTCTAAAATGAGTTTCTTGTAGACAGCATATAGATGGATTTTGTTTTTTAATCCATTCTGCTACCCTATGTCTTTTGATTGGTGCATTCAGCCCATTTACATTGTGTTATTATTGAAATATGTGGGTTTAGAGTCTTTGTATCTTTTGTAGGGTTCATGTTTGTGGTGGTGTCTCTGGTATCTTTGTTCCTTGCAACCTTTCCTTCAGAGCATCCCCCTCAGGATTTCTTGTAGGGCTGGCTTCGTGGTGACAAATTCTTTCAATTTCTGTTTGTTTGGAAAGGTTTTTATCTCTCCTTGTATTTTGAATGACAGGCTTGCTGGATAGAGGATTCTTGGCTGCATGTTTTTACTGTTCATCACATTGAAGATCTCTTGCCATTCCTTTCTGGCCTGCCACGTTTCAGTAGATAGGTCTGTAACCACTCTGATAGGTTTCCCTTTGTATGTGAGGGCCCTTTTCTCCCTAGCTGCTTTCAAAATTCTCTCTTTGTCCTTGTATTTTGCCATTTTTATGATGATATGTCGTGCAGAAGATCGATTCAAGTTACGTCTGAGGGGAGTCCTCTGAGCCTCTTGTATTTCCACATTGACTTCCTTCCCCAGGTCGGGGAAGTTCTCTGCTATAATTTGTTCCAGGACTCCTTCAGCACCTTTCCCTCTCTCTTCGTCTTCTGGGATTCCTATGATACGGATATTGTTGCGTTTGACTGTATCGCTGAGCTCTCGAATTCTTCTTTCCTGTTCCTGGATCAGTTTGTCTCTTTTTTTGTCAGCTTCTTGTTTTTCTAGAATGGTGTCTTCTAAATCACTTATTCTCCTTTCTGCCTCTTCAAGCCGTGCATTGGAGGCCTTTAGTTTATTATGGATCTCATTTATCGCATTTTTTAGTTCTTCATGCCTATTTTTATTTTCCATTCTGTCTGTAGCCATAGTTTCTTTGATGTCCCCTATGTTTTTTTCAAGCCCTGCTATTAATTTTACCATTATTATTCTATAATCTTGTTCACTTATGCTGCTGATATCTGTTTTGAGCAGTTCATTAGCTGTCATTTCTTCTTGGAGTTTCTTTGGTGGAGAGCTCTTTCGTTTCGTCATTTTAGTTAGCTTTCCGGCTCTTGTTGGTTTTAAAGACCTGTTATGCTCTCTGTTTCTATGAGCACTGCTATATCCAAGAAGACTCTTTGACTTTCCAGGGCCTATCCTTTCAGAGATTGTTTTTTGAATGGTATCCCTCGGTCTCTCTTGTTGGGACCTTAGTTATTTTATTTTTCTATTCGTAGTGATATTTGGGACTCTTCACCTTGTGTACTCTAGCTTGTTTATTGAGGTAGCCCTGGAAAAGAAAACAGACAGACAAACACACAGGGAGCAGGAGCACACAAATGCACAGGCTGATTCAACTAACATGCACAGCGAGAGGGAAAACGAAAAAGTTAATAGAAAAGACGGAAGAGGGAGGGCGAATAATAGGCAGCATAAAATACATAAAAGGGTCAAAAAGGGGAAAAGAAAAGGAAAAAAGAAGAAAACCGATGGACAAGGAACGGTTTAAAGCATATACCTGGATTTCCCAGCTACAGTTAAATAGCCGTGTGTATGCAGTGCTGGTTGAAGAGCATAGAGAAAAAGAGAGAAGGCAGGGCGAGACAAGGCAGATTTGGAAATAGAATGAACAGGCAGAAGGGATAAGAAGCTTTTTTTCAAAGAGGTAAAGGGTAGAATATGGTTGGATAGGTGAGAGAAGGATGCTGGAATTATCCAGAGAAACTATATAGTCTAATTACTCCTGAGAGAAATAGCTGAAAAAGTCGGTAGGTGTAGAATTTACATTTACAGAATGGACTTGTTGTGATTGTTTAAGCAAGCTGGCGACCAGAGTTAATCAGGTCAGTGTTTTGGGGAAAAAAGCGAGAAAAGAGAAAGAAGAAGAAAAAAAAAGAAAGGGAAATAAAAACAAGAAAAAAAAGGGAAAAAAACAAAAAAACGGGGGAAAAGAAAAAAAAGAAAAAAAAAAGGAAAAGGGAGGAGGGCACCTCTCAGGCAGGGATGGGCGTGGCGTGATCCGATGCCTCAGGCGAGGGTTCTACCTTGGCGATTGTGGGGAGGAGAGTGATGGTGCTCCAGTCCCTTCTTGAACCCCGCTCTGCAGCTCGGTTTTTTTTTTTTTTGGCGTGTCAACTCCCCGTTCCGGGGACGCAGCCGAAGTTGGTTGCACTCTTCAACCCAGGCCAGTTCCAATCTCCAAATCCCAGTCCGCGCGCCCCGCTGAAGTTGCCTTAGACTCAGCTTCCCAGACAACCCCCTCTGGCTATTCCAGACTCCCTGCTGAGCTCTGGGGGCGGAGTCAGAATCGCTTCTTCCTTCTCTGGGTCGGGCTGGCGCGCATGCGCGGGGGCTTGCCTGCCGGGTTTGCGCAGCCGAGCCCGCTGGAGTGAGGAAACCCGGGTCTCTCTATGGCTCGTCACCCGAAACACGAACTCACAGGCAAATTTCCCAGTTTTTAGCTCTTTGCCTTCCCTCTCGAGTTCCAGCCAGCCAGGAGCGCGGACGCCCGGTGTCTGCGCGTCTCTTTCAGGGGTCCCAGCCGCCCTGGAGCTACAATGGCGGCAGGCGCGCCGCCGCTGGAGTGAGGAAAACCGGGTCTCTCTATGGCTCGTCACCCGAAACACGAACTCACAGGCAAATTTCCCAGTTTTTAGCTTTTTGCCTTCCCTCTCGAGTTCCAGCCAGCCAGGAGCGCGGACGCCTGGTGTCTGCGCGTCTCCTTCAGGGGTCCCAGCCGCCCTGGAGCTACAATGGCGGCAGGCGCGCCGCCGCTGGAGTGAGGAAAACCGGGTCTCTCTATGGCTCGTCACCCGAAACACGAACTCACAGGCAAATTTCCAGTTTTCAGCTTTTTGCCTTCCCTCTCGAGTTCCAGCCAGCCAGGAGCGCGGACGCCCGGTGTCTGCGCGGCTCTTTCAGGGGTCCCAGCCGCCCTGGAGCTACAATGGCGGCAGGCGCGCCCGCGCCGCTTTAAAACCCAACCTCCAGGAGCGGCACAAAGAAGCAGTTTGTGTGCTCAGCCTTCCCCAGGACCAGTTGTCGCAAGGGGACCTGGTGTGCAGGTATTTGGCAAGTACGGTCTTTCTATGCACCGAGCGGAGGTTTTTCTGTCTCGGACTCTCTCCTTTTCCCCTCTCACTCCCTGTAGAGGGTAGAGGGGGATCGCCTCCCACCCTGGAGGCTCCGATCCCGGCCCGATTTTACCTTCCCCAGTTCGCACTCACGTTAGAAGGCTTTCTCAGTGGATTCTGCGTCCTTTTTCTCCCAGTCTCTCAGGTTTTGTAAGGTTTCTAATGGCTTCAGATCTTTTCTGTGTGATGTATGGGCGCGAGTGCAGGTACGGAGCTCCTTACTTCTCCGCCATCTTGCCCCCCCTCGGTGGATAATTCTTTTTATGTGCTGTTGAATTTGATTTGCAAGTATCTTGTTGAGCATTTTACATCCATATTCATCAAGGATATTGGCCTGTAGGTCTCTCTCTCTCTCTCTCTCACTCTCTTTTTTTTTTCTGAATCTCTGTCTGGTTTGGGAATCAAAGTGATGCTGGCTTTGTAAAATGAGTCTGGAATTTTTCCTTCGATTTCTATTTTTTGGAATAACTTGAGAAGAATGGGTATTAATTCCCCAGGGAAGCCATCTGGCCCAGGGCTCTTATTTGTTGGGAGATTTTGGATAACTGATTCAATTTCTTCACTAGTTATGGATCTGTTCTGATTTTATATCCTTTCCGTGTGAGTTTTGGTAGTGAGTGTGTGTTTAGGAATTTGTCCTGTTCTTCTAAGTTGTCCAGTTTGTTGGCATATAATTTTTCATAGTATTCCCTGATAATCACTTATATTTCTAAGGGGTTGGTTGTAATAAGTCCTTTTTCATTCATGATTTTGTCTATTTGAGTGATCTCTCTTTTCTGTTGAGAAGCCTGGCTAGAGGTTTGTCCATTTTGTTTATTTTATCAAAAATTCAACTCTTAGTTTCATTGATCTGTTCAACTGTTTCTTTGGTTTCTATGTTGTCTATTTCTGCCCTGATTTTTATTATTTCTCTTCTCCTACTGGGTTTCGGGTGCTCTTGTTGCTCTTCCTCTAGTTCCTTTAGGTGAAATGTTAGATTTTGCACTTGCACTTTTCCAAATTTCATAAAATAGGTGCCTGGAGTGCAATGTACTTTCCTCTTAGGAGCTTTTGCCGCATCCCATAGAGTTTGGATTGTTGTATTTTCGGTTTCACTCGTTTCCATATGTTTTTAAATTTCTTCTCTAATTGCATGATTGACCCATTCTTTCTTTAGCAGGGTGTTCTTTAACCTCCATGTTTTGGGAGGTTTTCCAGATTTCTTCATGCGATTGATTTCAAATTTCATACCATTATGATCTGAAAGTGTGCATGGTATGATCTTCATTCTTTTATATTTATTGAGGGCTGCTTTATGTCCCAGTATGTGATCCATGTTGGAGAATGTGCCATGCGCACTTGAGAAGAAGATGAATTCCATGGCCTCAGGATGTAGAGTTCTAAATATATCTGTCAGATCCATTGGTCCAATGTGTCATTCAAGTCCATTGTTTCTTTAGAGATTCTCTGTCTGGTTGATCTATCCATTGCTGTAAGTGGAGTATGAAAGTCCCCTACTGTTAGCACATTCTTATCCATAAGATTGTTTCTGTTTGTGATTGTTTTATATATTTAGGTGCTCCCATATTCGGTGCACCGACATTTATAATTGTTAGTTCTTCCTGATGGATAGACCCTTTAATTATTATATAATGCCCTTCTTCATCCCTTGTTACTGTCTTTACTTTAAGTCCAGTTTGTCTGATATAAGTATGGCTACTCCAGCTTTCTTTTGACTTCCAGTAGCAGGATATATATTTCTCCATCCCCTTACTTTTCATCTGAAGGTATCCTCCAGTCTAAAATGTGTTTCTTGTAGATAGCAAATAGATGGATTTTGTTTTTTTGACCATTCTGCTACCCCATGTATTTTGACTGGAGCATTCAGCCTATTTACATTCAGTGTTATTATTGAAATATATGGGTTTAGAGTTACCTTTGATCTACCCACAGTCCTTTGTGGGGTTAATGCTTGTGGTGGTGTCTCTAGTATCTTGTATTCCTTGCACCATTTCCCTCAGAGAGTCCCCCTCGGGATTTCTTATAGGGCTGATTTACTGGTGACAAATTCTTTCAATATTTGTTTATTTGGAAAGAGTTATCTCTCCTTCTATTCTGAATGACAGGCTTGCTGGATAGAGGATTCTTGGCTGTATATTTTTTCTGTTCATCACATTGAAGATTTCCTGCCATTTCTTTCTGGCCTGCCAAGTTTTAGTAGATAGGTCTGTCACCACTCGCATAGGTTTCTTCTTGTATGTTAGGCCCTTTTCTCCCTAGCTGCTTTCAAAAATTCTCTCTTTGTCCTTATATTTTGCCAGTTTCATTATGATACGTCGTGCAGAAGATCAACTCAAGTTACGTCTGAGAGGAGGTCTCTGTGCCTCTTGAATTTCAACATCTACTTCCCTCCCCAGGTTGGGGATGTCCTCTGCTATAATTTGTTCAAGGACTCCTTTAGCACCTTTCCCTCTCTCTTCGTCTTCTGGAATTCCTATGATACGGATATTGTTCTGTTTGATTGTATTGCTGAGCTCTCAAACTCTTCTTTAATGCTCCTGGATCAGTTTATTTCTATTTTTCTCAGCTTCCTCTTTTTCTATAATTGTGTCTTCTCAATCACTTATTCTCCTTTCTGCCCCCTACTGCTTGTATTCTGTCTCTCTTGGTCTCTCAAAAATGAATAAATGTTAAAAAATTTAATAATCACTTTTCTGCAAAAGCCTTTCTGTGCTTGTAATTTAGTTTGCCGAGGATAATTCACTAATATATTGCCATTGATGGGAGTCATATTCTCATTTCAAAGCAGCTAGCAGCCACTTCATAGTGGGTAGGGAGGAAAGTATTTTTTTAATGTTTATTTTATTTTATTTTAGAGAGAAAGAGAGAGTGGAGAGAGGCAGAGAGAGGGAGACACAGAATATGAAGCAGGCTCCAGGCTCCAAGCTGTCAGCACAGAACCTGACACGGGGCTTGAACTCACAAATCATGAGATCATGACCTGAGCCGAAGTCTGACGTTTAACTGACTACGCCACCCAGGTGCCCCCAGCAAGTGCTTTTTTGATACCAGGGTCTTTTCTACTCTCCAAAAGAAAAAAGATAATAAAGGAGCTTCACCCAAATGGAGAATTTCTGTATGAAATACAGGCATTGGAAGCATTTCTGTAATTAAGAATCCATAATAAACAACTGCGAGATACCCATACTCTGCTCAATGATCGATCTAGAGCTAGCATGTGGTCCGTGGACAAGCAGCATCAGCAACACCGATGGGGTGTTAGACATACAGATTCTCAGGCTCCACCCCCGACTTGCTGAGTCAGTATCTGTTGTACTGTTAAGAGTTACTGTTGTACAAAACACCTGTTCTCAAGAAGATAATATTTGGAGAGAAATAAAGCACAAACCATTAAAATGAGCAAAACGATGAACACATGCATTTCAGGTGATTCCAAAACAACCAAGAATTTGACATCAAACCTATTTTGACATTAAAACTGTGTGCCAACCCAGAGAGAACTTCATTAAGACAGTTGTTTGTTTGCCTAATATGCCCTACTTTTTTGTAAAAAGTACACCATCTCCTTCTGGCAACTTTTGGCACTTACTCTATCCACACTGTCTTCATGTTGTAATCAAAGAAAGTCTTTTATCTTACATGAGTCACCCCCTAGCCCTATTCATTACACTCCTTGGGAGGAGCCTGTATTTTGGAGAATATTCATTGATTATGAAGAATTCTTCAGTCATTCATGACCTATAAATCCACAAATTTCAGTTCTGTGAGCAATAAGTAATCAAGAGAGACCAGGTATATCCCATGGGGGGGGAAATCATGGTAAGGTCTCCCTGGTAGTGTTATACCAAGAAGCATTTGTAGGCTTACTGGGAGGTCTTGTCTCCAAGTCCTTACCACATTTATATGAAGATTTGACTGAATTCATTACTTCTAGCTGTCTCTGCTAAGAGGGGACTGGGTTGCTGGCTTGCTGTTTCCTGTCCATTAAAAAAGCTGCTTGAACTCCTGTATTTTCCATTTATCACAGTCAGATTTATCCGTAATCTAACCTAGAAATCAGCAAGCTATCCTCAACTCCATCATCTCCTTCTTTATCCACATCCAATAATTAATTATGGCCCAAATCCTAAATCACTCTTGAATCCTTTTTTCTTTTTCTTTTTCTTTTTTCTTACTGTCTCTGTCATTCAAACCGTCATAATTTCTTAGCTAAATATTGTAATCTCTTGGCTTTTCTGTTCACCTCTAATCTCTTCCCCTTGAAATTTACTGTCAAAATGGTTTTCCAAGTGATCTTCCTAAAACATACATTTGATAAACTGTCCAAAAGCTCAGTGATTCCTGTATGACTAGCTATTGCTGCATAAGAAACTAAGGTGCTGATATTCAAGGGATACACGAGTGCTGATGCATCAGGGCACATGTACCCCAATGTTCATAGCATCACTTTCAACAATAGCCAAATCATGGAAGGAGCCTAAGTGTTCATCAACTGACCAATGGATCAAGAAGATGTGGTTTATCCATACAATGGAATACTACATGGCAATGAGAAAGAATGGAATCTGGCCATGTGTAGCAACGTGGTTGGAACTTGAGGGTGTTATGCTGAGCGAAACAAGTCAGGCAGAGAAAGACAGATGCCATGTTTTCACTCATATGTGAAACAGGAGAAACTCAACAGAGGACCACGGGGAAGGGGAAGGTGAAAAAATAGTTAAGGAGAGGGAGGGAGGCAAACCGTGAGAGACTTGAATACTGAGAAAAATCTGAGGGTTGATGGTGGGGGGAGAGGGGAAAAGAGGTGATGGGCATGAAGGAGGGCACTTGTTGAATGAGCACTCGGTGTTATATGGAAACCAACTTGACAATAAACTATCAAAAAAATAAATTAATTTTTAAAAAAAAAATTTTAAATAAATAAAAGAAAGAAATTGAGGGGCTGAACACGACCAAAAACTAAAGAGCTAAACACAGCAATTTTTATAGATCATGAGGCCAATGATGAGCTTATCTCAGCTGGGCTTTCTCATGTATCTGTGTGTCAGTTGGGGGTGTTGCTCTAGGCTACCTTGACTGAGGTAGCTTAGTTGGAGCACCTTCATTCTACTTGTCTCTCGGTCTCCTCCTGGGCCCTGCAGACTGACCTGAGCACCTCCCTATGGCAATGGTAGCAGCACAGAAGCACAAGCTCCTTTATGTAAGTTCGTTCCACACCCCTGCTTGCATTATGTTCATGATTTTCTCAGAGTTAAGGGATGTGACAGGTGACAGTCCCCATAAAGTCATGTCAAAAAGTATGTGTATTTATGTGTATTGCAGCTAGTAATGTAAGCTACCATATCTTCTAATTGCCAAGGGATAAGGCCCAGGCATGATGGTGATGTAGCATGAAAATGTAGCAATGACATCAAAACTATGTCATATCTATATTTTCCTCCCAAATGGTTGGCTACTCCCTCTTCAGAGCTGCTTCTCTCTGTATGTCTATATGTCTCTCTCTTTTTTTTTTTTTTTTTTGAGAATGAGAGAGAGAGCGCGAGTGTGCACACAAGCATGAGGGGCATGTGGGGGAGAGATTCTTAAGCAGGTTCCAAACCTAGTGTGGAGTCCATATTTGCATTGAACTTTTTGAAAATATTATTATGTTTATTTATCTTTTGTATCCTCAGACTCTAGTATGGAACAAGGCTCTGAAGTTGTTTAATGAATCTTTGTTGAGTTGAATTGAGTAGAAGTGAAAATACATCGCCTACAGTCAGAACACAGTTTATGTTTTACACAATGTTTCTAACATTTCTGAGAAATTCAGCCAGGTGTCTGAGTTGCTGATGAGATTCCTGGGGAGCAACCCCCAGACTCTGGGAGGTTAACTTATAAGAGGAAGGCAGATTCTCAGGTCCTAGAGAAATTTGGAAATCAGACTGTTTGCAATGAGAAGGAACAACAGGAGATTCAACAGTAGCAGCTTGGGTGGAAATTGGAAATATGGCCCCAAGAAAAAATTGCAAAGGCCCTGTATCATCTAGAGTTAAAGCAGAAAGAATTTGATTCTAAGCACCAGAGAGTTGTGAACACTTTAAATCTCTCTTTCTGAGGTCAAAATTGGTTCTAAAGGACTGACAGTGGAGTCAAATGACCCTCTTTCTGAGAAGAAAAGGCAAGTGGAGAAGACAAACTGATATTTTCTGACAATTCTTAGAGCAGTGATATTTATTAACCTTGTCATCAACAATAATATACGGTCTAGTGCCAGGAAATAAGATCAGAATCACAAAGCAATAAAGATGTTTGACTGGATGCTGAATGAATGTCTTGTTGGCCTAGGGGTGAAATATGATATACATGACATAGTTTGCCAATTCGATGATAGAAAAAAGGGAAATTAGAACTTATAATAAAAGATTTTACACACACACACACACACACGCTCCTCAAAAGAATTTTAATAAGATATCATATGGTAATATGGCCAGTTGGGCTTCCTAAATAGTATATGCGAAAAGTGAAAAGGAATCAAAGAGCTTATCAAACATCCTTTAAAGAGTCTAAATAAGTATCCTAAAAACATAAAAATGGAGGGGAAAAAGTCTCAATTGGAGGAGAGTGCCAATGTGGATCATTTCTCATAACTAAAATAACAACACAAATATTACAGTTTTATTTATAAAATGTATCTGTTACAATATTTAATCAGTTCTATTTTTTTTAGTGCATTTCTAGTGGCACTAATGCTTTATTAGAATGAATTAATGTATTGAGATTATCAAAAAATCATTAAATCTTTCCTGTGAGGAAGTAGTTTTATAAGGGACAAGAGAAATAATTCATAGCTATTTTATAACTATAACATTGTTAGCCTATTTCTACATGCTTTATTAATTTTATTTCCTCTTAAAGAGACTTACTGAGAAAATCTAAAATGCTTCTTGAAATTAATTCACTTTTACAAATAAAATAACTATCTGTTTCAAAATGTGTAACTCCTCAGAAAAGGTGGCTCTACTGTTTATTATATTGCAAAAAACAAAAAAACCTGTAAACTGTCCTATACAAAAAGAATAAAATTTGGATCTTTCCTTGAAAGCATTTATGGTCTAGCATTAACTATAATGTATATATTGGAATTGACATAACCCATGGGGAAAAGCGATATGCAATACAGATTAAGATCTATGCAATTTCAGGAGGGGGAGGCAAGATGGCGGAGAAGTAGGGAGCTACGTACATTTCGCCTGCACCCATCTCTCAAACAGAGAAGGCCTGGAGTCATAGACACAGCCACAGGAGTTTGGGAAGAGAAAGAGACAGAATACACTGGGAAGGCAACATCATAAGTGTGTGAATGTGAACTGGGGAAGACAAAAGTGGGACTGGAGATACGGAGGGAGGGAGTCCGGCTTGCGGGCAGCCGCGGTGAGCCACAGTGAGTCGCTGAGTCAAGGGGAAAAGAAAGAGAAGCTGAAACTGCTCATAGAACTGTCCCTGGAGAAGAGAAAAACCTCAGCTTGGAAAGAGAATGTTTTTAGTTCTAGCTGGGGTGCTGACTTTGAACTAGGTGCCCCCCGTCCCAGAGGGCGCCAGGAAAAACTGCTCTGCTGCGCTCCCAGCACCATCCCTGGCAGCGGCCCGGTCGCTGCGGGCCTGAGGCTGCATTCCCCGGCATTGACCCCCCGCACCGCAGCGTCGGAGGCCCAAGGCTGAGTTCCCCGGACCTGACACCTGGCAGCACTCGACCTCAGCAGATCTGAGGCTGTGCCACTTCCCTTCCCCCCTCTTGACCTCTGGTGGCAGGGAAGCAGCGACCTGTAGGACTGTATCCGGGAGTATCAATAAAGCGCGTGGACTAGGACCTGGAAATGAGGCTGGGCGTGGGGCATAGAACTCAGCCCACCTTGGCTACAACAGTAGCAGAGGGAGATCTGACCCAAAGGAGTGATTTGCAATACTTGGTTGAGAAGGGACTAGGACAACGCCATTTTTCTCCCCACAACCACCAAGGCAGGGCCTCAGGGAACGGCCAGCGGGACACAGTGGAGGTGAGACCTGCCTACACCAAACCACGCCCATCCCCTCTGGAGAGCTGTTTTTTTTTTTCTTTTTTCTTTTTTTTTTAACCTGAGCCTGGGGCAAGACCAACATGGATGCACTGCCATGATTAATCCTAGATAATTCTTTCTATTCAGATATGCTCTCCCTTTTCTCATTCGAAACCCTCTATGCTGCTGGTTGGAGCACTCTGGCCACTGGTTGGCTTAAACAGTCACATTTAATCCATTTGCTAGATTTACATTCTACACCTCCACCACTACATTTCTCTCTCTGGAGTAATCAAACTATATAGTTTCTGAATAACATCTTTGTTTCTTTCTCACCACCTCTAAACATATTCTACAATTTCTCCCTCTGAATCAAGGCTCTTAGTCTCTGCCTGGTCTTTTCATTTCCAATTTTGCTTCCTCCCCACTCTGTCATTTCTCTCTTTGTATATGCTCTTCCATCAGCACTGCATACACCTGCTCTTTATTTGTAGCTGGGAATTCTGGTTTAATGCCTTTAAACTGTCCTTTGTCTTTGGGTTTTTTTCTTTTTTCTTTTATTTTCTTCGTTTTTAAATTTTTTAATTTTTACTTTTATTTTTATTATTTGTCTTCCCTCCTTCTTTATTTCTTTTTTGTTTTGTCTTTTGTCCCTTCCTTTTTTTTCTTTCTCTTTTTCCCTTTCAGTTTGCATGATTGTTGGATTTGTCTGTGCGTTTGTGTACCTTTGTTCCCTGTGTTGTTGTCTGTTTTCTTTTCCAGGACTATATCAAGAAACAAGTCAAAGTACACATGGAGAAGAGTCCCAAATACCAATACGAGTAGGGAAATAAAATAACCAAGGTCTCAACAGGAGAAACCAAGAGACACCATTCAAATAACACTCCCTGAATGGACAGGCCCTGGACAGTCAAAGAGTCCTCTTTAATACAGCAGCACCCACATAGGCAGAGTGCACAACAAGCTTTTAAAATTAATAAGAGATAGAAAGCTAACCAAAATGATGAACCAGAAGAACTCTCCTCCAAAGAAATTCTAGGGAGAAATGACAGGTAAAGAATTGCCCAAAACAGATATAAGCAAAATAGCTGAACAAGAATTTAGAACAATAGTCATAAAATTTATCACTGGACTTGAAAAAAGCATGGAAAACATCAGAGAAAATATGGCTACAAACACTATGGAGCTTAAAAATAGTTGTGATGGATTTAAAAATGTTCTAAATGAGATACATAATAAAATGGAGGGGGTCTAATGCATGGATTGAAGAGTCAGAAAGGAGAATAAGTGATTCAGAAGACATAATTATAGAAAAAGAGGAAACTGAGAAAAAGAGAGATAAACGGATCCAGGAACATGAAAGGAGAGTTCAAGAGTTCAGCAATACAATCAAATGGAACAATATCCTTATCACAGAAATTCCAGAAGATGAAGAGAGAGGGAAAGGTCCTGAAGGACTCCTGGAACAAATTATAGCAGAGATCTGCCGCAATCTGGGGAAGGAAGTAGACATTGAAATCCAAGAAGCACAGAGAACTCCCCTCAGACATAACTTGAATTGAACTTCTACATGACATATCATAGTCAAACTGGCAAAATATAAGGACAAAGAGAAAATTTTGAAAGAAGCTACAGAGAAGAATGCCCTAACATACAAAGGGAAGCCTCTCAGAGTGGTGACAGACCTACCTACTAAAACTTGGCAGGCCAGGAAGGAATGGCAGGAAATCCTCAATGTAATGAACAGAAAAAAATATGCAACCAAGAATCCTCTATCAGGCAAGCCGGTCGTTCAGAATAGAAGGAGATAGAAAAGTCTTTCCAAATAAACAAAAATTGAAAGAATTTGTCACCACTAAACCAACACTACAAGAAATCCTGAGGGGGACTCTCTGAGGGAAATCTTCCAAGAAATGCAAGATACCAAAGACAACACCACAAGCATGAATCCCACAAAGGACACAATGATACTAATTCCATATTTTTCCAATAATAACACTGAATGTAACTGGGCTGAATGCTCCAATCAAATGACATGGTGTAGGAAAATGGATGAAAAAACAGAATCCATCTATTTGCTGTCTACAAGAAACTCATTTTAGACTGGAGGACACACTTCAGATTAAAAGTAAGGGATTTTTAATTACATTAAAAGTAATGTATATCATGCTACTGGAAGTCAAAAGAAAGCTGGAGTAGCTATACTTATATCAGACAAACAGGACTTTATTTTATTTATTTATTTATTTTTATTTCTAGGAGAGAGAGAGAGACAGCGTGAGCAGGGGAGGGGCAGAGAGAGAAGGAGACACAGACTCTGAAATAGGCTCCAGGCTCTGAGCTGGCAGTCAGCACAGAGCCCGACGTGGGGCTTGAACCCACGAACCACGAGATCATGACCTAAGCGAAAGTCGGACGCTCAACCGACTAAGCCACCCAGGTGCCCCAAACTGGACTTTAAAGTAAAGACACAAACATGGGATGAAGAAGGGCATTATATAATAATTACAGGGTCTATCCATCAGGTATAGCTAACAATATCTACACACTGAATATGGGACCACCTAAATATATAAAATAATTAATCACAAACACAAAATATCTTATGGATAAGAATGTGCTACTAGCAGGGGACTTTAATACTCCACTTCCAGCAATGGATAGATCAACTAGACAGAAAATCACAAAGAAACAATGGACTTGAATGACACATTGGACCAGATGGACCTGACAGATATATTTAGAACTCTACATCCTGAGGCCATGGAATTCACTTTCTTTTCAAGTGTGCATGGCATATCCTAGATCACAACTGGGACATAAAGCAGCCTCAATAAATAGAAAAGAATTGAGATCATACCATGCACACTTTCAGATCACAATGTTATGAAACTTGAAATCAATCACAGGGAGAAATATGGAAAATCTCTAAAAACATGGAGGTTAAGGAACACCCTGCTAAAGAAAGAATGGGCCAATTAGGCAATTAGAGAAGAAATTTAAAAATACATGGGAACAAATGAAAATGAAAATACAACAATCCAAAATCTATGGGATGTGGCAAAGGCAGTTCTAAGAGGAAAGTACTCCGTAATCCAGGCCTATATCAAGAAATTAGAAAAAGCGCAATTGCAAAATCTAACAGTATACCTAAAGGAACTAGAAGGGGAGCAACAAGAGCACCCCAAACACAGTAGGAGAAGAGAAATAATAAAAAAAAAAACAGGGCAGAAATAAACAATATAGAAACCAAAAAAATCAATGAAACAAAGAGTTGATTTTTTTTTAAAATAAACAAATTTGACAACCTCTAGCCAGGCTTCTCAAAAAGAAAAGAGAGAGCACTCAAATAGACAAAATCATGAATGAAAATGGACTTATTATAACCAACCCCTCAGAAATACAAGCGATTATCAGGGAATACTATGAAAAATTATATGCCAACAAACTGGACAACTTAGAAGAAATGGACACATTCCTAAACACACACTCACTACCAAAATTCACATATGAAGAGATAGAAAAATCTGAACAGACCCATAACTACTGAGGAAATCGAATTATTATCCAAAATCTCCCAAAGAATAAGAGCCCTGGGCCAGATGGTTTCCCTGGGGAATTCTACCAGACATTTAAAACAGAATCAATACCGATTCTTCTCAAGCTATTCCAAAAATATAGAAATTGAAGGAAAACTTCCAGACTCATTTTACAAAGCCAGCACACTTTGATTCTCAAGCCAGACAGAGACTCAGCAAAAAAAGAGAAAAAAAGAAAAAAAAAAAACTACAGGCCAATACCCATGATGAATATGGATGCAAAAATCCTCAACAAGATACTTGCAAATCAAGTCCAATAGCACACAAAAAGATTTATCCAGCATGATCGAATGGGATTCATTCCTGGGTTACAGAGCTCGTTCAATATTTGCAAATCAATCAATGTGATACATCACATCAACAAAAGAAAAGATAAAAAACCTATGATTCTGTCAATATATGCAGAAAAAGCATTTGACAAAATACAGCATCCCTTCTTAATAACAACCCTTGAGAAAGTCGGGATAGAAAGAACTTACTTAAACATCACAAAAGCCATCTATGAGAAGCCCTCAGCTAACATCATCCTCAACGGGGAAAAATCGAGAGCTTTCCCCCTGAGATCAGGAACACGACAGGGGTGTCCACTCTCATCACTATTGTTTAACATAGTGCTGGAAGTCCTAGCATCAGCCATGACACAACAAAAGGAAATCAAAGGCATCAGAATTGGCAAAGAAATCAAACTCTCACTTTTCGCAGACAACATGATAGTCTACATATAAAACCCGACAGACTCCACCAGAAGCCTACTAGAACTGATCCATGAATTCAGCAATGTTGCAGGATATAAAATCAACATACAGAAATGGGTTGCATTTTATACACCAATAATGAAGCAACAGAGAGAGAAATCAAGAAACTGATCCCACTCACAATTGCACTTAAACCCAGTAGTTTATGGTATCCAATAGTTAACCAAAGATATAGGAGATCTGTATGGTGAAAACTATAGAAAACTTATGAAGGAAACTGAAGAAGACACCAAGAAATGGAAAAACATCCCATGCTCATGGATTGGAAGAATAATTGTAGTTAAAACGTCATTACTACCCAAAGCAATCTACACATTCAATGCAATCCCAATCAAAATTGCACCAGCATTCTTCTCAAAGCAAGAACAAACTATCCCAAAATTTGTATGGGGCCACAAAAGACCCCAAATAGACAAAGTAATATGGAAGAAGAAAACCAAAATGGGAGGCGTCACCATCCCAGACTTTAGCTGCTACTACAAAGCTGTAGTCATCAAGACAGTATGGTATTGGCACAAAAACAGAGACATAGACCAATGGAATAGAACAGAGAACTCAGAATTGGATCCAAAAGTATACAGCCAACTAATCTTTGACAAAGCAGGAACGAGTATCCAATGGAAAAAAGACAGCCTCTTTAACAGATGGTGCTGGGAGAACTGGACAGCAACATCCAGAAGAATGAAACTAGATCACTTTCTCACACCATACACACAAAAAAACCTCAAAATGGATAAAGGACCTGAATGTGAGACAGGAAACCATCAAAACCCTCGAGGAGAAAGCAGGAAACAACCTCCTTGACCTCCACTGCAGCAATTTCTTACTTGACACATTCCCAAAGGCAAGGGAATCAAGAGCAAAAATGAACTACTGGGACCTCATCAAGATAAAAAGCTTCTGCATGGCAAAGGAAACAATCCATAAAACGAATAGGCTACTGACAGAATAGGAAAAGATAGTTGCAGATGACCTATCAGATAAAGGGTTAGTATCCAATATCTATAAGGAACTCGTCAAACTCCACACCCGAAAGACAAATAATCCAGTGAAGAAATGGGCAGAAGATATGAACAGACACTTCTCCAAAGAGGGCATCCAGATGGCCAACAGACACATGAAATGTAGCTCAGCATCGTTGAAATACAAATCAAAGCCACACTGAGATACCACCTCACATCGGTCAGTGTGTCGAAAATGAACAAATCAGGAGAGTATAGATGCTGGTGAGGATATGGAGAAATAGACACCCTCCTACACTGTTGGTGGGAATGTATGCTGTTGCAATCCCTCTGGAAAACAGTATGGAGATTCCTCAGAAAATTAACAATAGAACTCCACTATGACTGAGCAATAGCACTGCTAGGAATTTACCTAAGGGATACAGGAGTGCTGATGCATAGGGTCACATGTACCCCAATGTTAATAGCAGCACTCTCAACAATAGTCAAAACATGAAAACAACCTAACTGTCCATCAACTGACGAATGGATCAAGAAGATGTGGTATATTCATACAATGGAATACTACATGGCAATGAGAAAGAATGAAATCTGGCCATTTGTAGCAATAAGGATGGAACTAGAAAGTGTTATGCTGAGCGAAATACATCAGGCAGTAAAGGACAGATGCCATATGTTTGCACAATTAGATGGATTAGAAGGAAGTTAACGGAGGATCATGGAGGAGAAGAAGGGAAAAATAGTTGAGGAGAGGGAGGGAGACAAACCATGAGAGACTCTTGAATGCTGAGAACAAACTGAGGACTGAAAGGTGTGGGGGGGGAGAGGAAGGGGCATGATGGGCATGGAGGAGGGCACTTGTGGAGATGAGCACTGGGTGTTATATGGAAACCAACTTGACAATAAACTATTTAAGGATAAATAAATAAATTCTTTCCCAAGTATCACTCAAAAAATAAAAATTAAAAAAATCTTTGCAGTTTCAGAAAAGTAAAAATATTTCTTCTAGCATTGGTGTCAACATTTATTTCATGGGATGAAGGAAAGTCAAACTGAGACAAAGTCTGGGTTAGATGTGGACATGAAGCAAACACTTCATTCAGAGATAAGAGAATATATATACAGTTTTGTCCACTGAAAGGAGTTAAAAGCAATGACAACGAATGAGCAATGAGCACACCTAGTGCCCTGATCTTGGCTTCTAAACACCATTATTCAATGAAAGGAATCGAGTCTCCTTAGAAAAGTGGTTGACACCAGGGCCAATGCAGGGAAAATATAAGATTCCTGGGGACCAAGTTCAAGTCCTTGGAATATCTTGTAGTGTAAAAAAGTAAGGAAGTACTTGATAAAGGATGAGACATCCTAAAAGGCCATAGGATCCACCTGGATAAGCAACCGATAACCAATGTGAAAAGTAGCTATGATAATATTGCATGATGACTCATAAAATAAATATCCATGAGTCCAGGATGGCAGAGGAAGAAGCCACAGGTAGATGCAAATGTTTGTTAATTTCTTGTTCTTGAATTGAGTGAAGGAGCAAAGACTGTCCATTACATCAGTTGCAAGTAAGTGAATAACGAATAGATGAGTGAATTAAAGAGGGTTGTGTATGGATTGGTGATAGCATATCAAGAATGATTATGCTAAATCCCATCCTGAGTAATAAATTCAAATTAAAATAAAAATCTTATGAGTATGGGGTGGGAAAGTATTCCCAAGTTTATCATTAATTGCACCACTACACACATTTACCAGAATTCATCAGCAATTGTCTCTTTCTCCAATCTTTATTTAAACATTCCTCACAGACTGTCCCTAATCATCGAATTAAGTAACAGAGAAGTTCTGACACTTAGTATATTTGTTTTGGTTTTGTTTTTTGTTTTTAGCTTTTAGATAATATTATCATAGCCTTCTATTAAATTACTGTGATAGATCGATCGATCGATAGATAGATCTTACTCTGCTTTGCTTGATGGGATTTCCCCCCTTTTATTCTGAAACCTAATAAGTGGTATTAGGTTCATCATTGTTGTCCACTCCCTGCCTCTCCTTCTATCTCCTAATGATCATCGATTGTTAATATTTGAAATATTTTAAAGAGAAAAATAAACAGCTTCTTTATGAAAAGAAGAGCTACCGCCACAGCGTCTTTGAACTGAATGGGATCCTGGGATCCTCTAGTCCAACCTTCTCATTTCACAGGTGGGAAGGAAGAGGCCCCTCAGGGTCACATGATTTGCCTGTGTGCACACAGCTGTTGGAGGCAGAGCCAAGATTAGAAACACATCCCAAGGAATCTTCCCTTGGCACCATTCTCAGAAAAATGTAAAATTCATTCCTAGATAAAACTGAAAAATTAAATCAGAGCATTCCCAATGATGGGTAATATGACTTCAGAGGAAGTGACTTTCTCAAGGTCAAGCGGTTAGCTAATAGAAGCGCTGAGTACATGGTTCTCCTGGCTAGGCAGCAACAATTACCTTCATCTTCCACTCTTCTCTAGGAAGGTCTCAGTGGCATTGAAATCCTTTTGTTAGCTCCTACCCTCTAGTTTGTTTGAATTTGTAGTGTGGTTCTGCAACCATTCACCATCCTTCATCCACTTAACTCAGTCTCTCCCCTTCTGACTTCTTCCTTTTCAGGCAAAATCAATTTTATGACGCTAACCACTGTGCTTTATGAAACCCATAGTAAAGTTAAAAATGAAAGAGGGAGGAAAGGGATAAAGGAAGGAAGAGGAAAGAATCAATCTCTGGCAACAATGTGGCCTTTGGAGAAGCTAAACTAGAGGCAGAACAATTGCTTTGGTAGGTACTGTTTTAATCTATGCAAGAAGAGACCCCAGCCTGGCCCCCCATCAGTGGTATAGATAGAAGCTTCAAAACTTATTAACTCATAGATGGAGCGGATGAAGGAATGCGGATGCTGAGGCCCTGCTACTTGAACTATGGCCTCTGGTTCAGCGTTCACAGATCTCATCTGGGAGCTCAGTAGAGATGTAGACTCTTGGGCCCAGCCCAGACCTCCTGAATCAGAAGCTGCATTCTCATAATATTAAGGTTAGAGAAGCACAGCTACAGGATGACTCTCAGAGTTCTGGTTTGGGTTACTTGATGGATGGTGGTGTCATTTGCAAGGTAAGGGGCTAGTCTAAGGCAGGCCGATGTGCTGAAGGAAGAAGCATGGCCAGCATTGAAGTGAAAGTATGACATGGCAGGAAAGGCTTTTATCTGAGCTGAGGACAATAGGAACATGAGGCTTAGGGTAATTACCAACCCACAGTTTCACCTGGAGTGCTGAAATAAGATGTGCACCTGTCTTCTCATTCATAGCAATTACATGGTGAACTGTGTGGGTGCTCCTGTCCTTCACCAGCAGCTTTTGTTAAGTTTCAAGAATAACACTGGAGATTACTTGTTTTCTTTCTCTGACACAGTTGCCCCTGAGTATTGTCTAAATGAGGCCCAAGTGAGAATGGGAAAGACCATGGTTATGAAAGTCTTTAGGCTTTAACAGAGCTAGGCCAAAGTGAAGACTGTGGGGCCCCCAGGCTCTGGATGTCAAAGATGAGCTTTCAGGTTAGTAAATTGGAGCCATGATCACATTAGAGAATCAACATTGTTTTGTTTCTCTGAATACATGAGATCTTATTCACACGACTATATTAATTTGAAACATGTTCTTTCCAAAATCCTACTAAAGCAGCTTAGAATTAACTAACTTTCCTATACCTCTACTATCTATTTTTGTTTTTCTTTTTGGTCACCTTCCTGGGAGATTTTCTAACCTTCCAATATATTTTTATAATTTGGCATTCATAATTTTTTAAATTCAGAAAGTCTCCTCTTTTTTTTTTGTCCTGCTTGTTTCTTTTCTATAGTATTTAGTTCTTCTACCATAAATGTACGTTTTTGTCTTCATCTAAGAGTATATTTTTCATTTTAAGGTTTTGGTTTTTTCTTTTCTCTCACTCTATCTCTCCACTCCAGGTCCCTTTTTTCCCTATATATCTTTTCAGCTGTTTCCACCTCCTTTCTTTTCCCTTTCATCTTAGAGTGTTTATTCAAATATTAACTTTTATTGAAGAGAGGCATTAAGAAGTGTGTGGGTGGGGCTTTTGAAATGCGCCATTGCAGGTCTTGAAATATGGTTCACTGTTTTTTAACCTGAGCCTTTCATGTCTCCTTCTGATGTATTGGTGCCTCCAAACCCAGAATGTTCAGTGTTCCACAGAGCGGGTCAGCTTTCTTCTTGCTGTTCAGCTTTCCTGCCTACCTGGGTCACTTGTCTCTTCACTGACCGTCTCTCCTCCAAACTGCAGGTGAGTTTACTTACCCGAGAATGTCTCCTCTTGGTCTCTATTCTTATGGGTTTAGGGTTTTAAAACAATACATCTGTGATTTATCTTAATGAAGTTCCAGGAAGTGGAGAAGAGAAATGCATATGATCGTGTTAAAATCAGAAGTTCTGAATTTTAATTTAAAAAGAAAATGTAGAGAAGACATTGAAACAAATGAGGCTTATTGCCCAAAGGAGGGAAGAGAAGAGTGTGACCGCCCTTACCCTGGGGCTAATGAAATTCTACTTAAGATATAATTGTCTGTGTCTGCATATTACAAGTCAGATTTATATTTTAAACCTGCTTGTGTATATTTTTATAACTTTTATTATGAGATTAAAAATCCTAGTTTCAACAGATATTTAAGGAATGCAGACATCTTGGCAGTACAGTTGCAAGAGAGGCAGAGAAGTGGAAATCCAAATTACAGGCATCACCAAATTCAAGTGTGTTTCAAGCCACCATTTCCATCTGGAGGACTTCATGCAGGTGGGTGGGAAATCACATTGTGAGACATTCAGCAAATAGCATTATACTTAGTCTGTGGACTAGCAAGGGCCTTTGGTTCTAGGGATCAAGCCTGTCATAACCAGATCCTAATCCTAGAGCAAGTCACTTGGCAGTCTGAGACTGAAGGAGGGAGGCACAAGACACAAATACATTAGGCAGAGGTTTAGGGAAACTGGCTAGAAGAACCTGGTGCTGTGGGCTGGGACGCCATAGAATGGGTGCTGGTGGAATTAGGGGTATGGGCATTGGAATGGCTGTTACTTGGAGGTTTCACTCCTTCCAGTACTCCAATTCCAACCTCTCCCCGGAGTTCTCTTACGAGGTGTATCAGCTTTCTCACATCCATCAATGAGGTGAAAAATACGCCACACTTTCAGTTCCTTTCCTGAGTCTTTCTTTCAGGCATCAGACATCAATGACTCCAGTTCTGAGGATCCAAAGATAAGACTTTTTTATTGAGCATATGGGGTGCTAGTTCTCAAAATATAAAGACCCTTGAAACATGTAAAGAGATTACGATAGCTTGATGTTAAGGAAAACACAACTCAAACCACACAGCTAAAGCTGTAGCATTACTATTATTGTATTGCCAGCCAATCTAAATCATCCGCCGCTTTCAAGGGATTTTGAGTCAGAGACTAATTACCTCTCGATGTAACATCTGAAGTGTGTTTCTGGACCTCCAAAGAGCTAAAATTTAGTCCTTCAACAACATAATAATGTTTTCTATGGCTTTCTAGCTGACACCTCTGCCGTGTCTGACATTTTAACTACTCACATCCCACACTTGATAGTTTAAATCGGCTTCTTGCCCAAGAACAATTGTCCCCATAAAAAATTTCATTCGGGAAATTTATGTCAGTAAATTAGTGTTTCTTTTAAACATTTAGATTTTTTAAGTTATGCAAAAAAATCAGAAGCAAATCTAATGTAAAGCATGTGTCGTGATGGCCATTTAGAAACCATACATTGTAGAAGGGGTAAGACATAACTGTTGAGCCAAACACAGGCTCAATCACATACCATACCAAGAGGAGACTTTGGGTCCTGGAGGTGTAAGAAAGCAGGGTGGGGGGGCAAGACATAATAAAGTTCCTCTCTCTATTACCTCACAGTTATTCCATAGCAGCAAGGCCTTCTTGTGAACTTATATTAAGGAGGGAAAAAATCAATATAATCAAGGAAAGTGGTAACATATTATGCCCCTGGTAAAAAGCCAATTGCTTTGAACATAGTCACCATGAAGAGTACATCCTGTGAATCATGATTATTATCATGTATTGGTCTGTGTGCTAAGTAGTTTATATTTGCCATTTATAATCCTTAAGTCGCACATATGGATATGGGCCACGTTATTCCTTTTATATAAATGAAAATAAAAATTTATTAAAAGCTAAGTAAATGGCTCAAAGGAATCCATTGTGAGTGGTAGAGTCAAAATTTGACTTCAAATTGTGACTCCAACTCCAGAGTTTACTTTCTAGCCATGAGCCGCATTGCCTCTTTGAAGGATAACATGATGGGTAACATGATGGCAACATGATTGCATGGGCAACTATTCACCATCAACTCTTCTTTCAAAGATGCCTAAGATTTGCTTTCCTTTTGTTAACTGCTCATTCATATCAAACCCTGCCCTGTTCAAATAGGGATAACTACCAGCCCCACCCAAAAGTATTAAGAGTTTTGTTATGATTTGCCCTAAATGGAAAAAAAAAGGAAGAAAAAATCCTATCAGTCAGTACTAAATTTGTTGTCATTCATTTAAATTGAGTTAGACTTTTCCCCCTACCAACACACTAGGAGGAAGTGTAGTAGATAAGATAAAACTGGACAGTTCTGGCACATAATCCCAGCTCAGCCAATTACTAGCTAAACTGGCCTTAGGCAAAGCACTTAACTCCTCTGAGTTTTTATTTCCTTCTCCGTAAAAATATTATAATACCTTCAATCTCATAGTGATAATGCCATGAGAATCAATGAGCTTACTTGAGTAAAGGACTTATAAGAGGAAATGGTACATGTTATATGTATAATGAATTGCTATGATTGGCCATTATTACTTTTTAGTGAACTGGGTTTTTAATTCTGCTTTTCACTGGGGAAAGAAAAAGTGATCTTTTACCATTAGTGGGCCTCAGTCTACTTTTTTTTTTAGTTTTACAAATAGTTTATTGTCAAATTAGTTTCCACATAACACCCAGGGCCTCAGTCTACTTATGTTGACATTTCCACTGAATTTTTAAAGGTCTTGAAAAGTACCCTACATTTAAGGAAAGCTAAACTAATTTTATCAAACTGTGCCTTTCCACAATTTGTGACATCCTGTAATAACCTTGTAATATAGGCCAAAATAATAACATATTGTCAATATGACATATGTTCAAGTACTAGTGACTGTGTTGCACTAGAGCATTTCAATCGCCTGTCTTCTACTTAAAACCAATGGCTTTCAATTTCACAGGTATTTGTTGACTATTTACCATGTGAAAAGTCTCAGGCTATATATTTTGAATTAACACAGTCATGAACAAGTTGGGGTCCCTGTTTGCAAAAAGCTTGAAATCTAGTGAGAGAAAAAGGCTAGGCTTGTGTGATAAATTGCAGACATAATGTGCTCTGCAGTAGACCTGTGTGTTGAGAGAAACTCCAAGAACATGGCAAGGATGTAGACTTATTCCAAAGGAAGACAATCATAAATTCTTTAAATTTTTTAAAAAAAATATTTATTTATTTTGAGAGAGAGAGAGAGACAGAGAGAGACAGACAGAGCATGAGCAGGGCAGAGGCAGAGAGAGAAGGGGACACAGAACCAGAAGCAGGCTCTAGGCTCTGAGCTGTCTGCACAGAGCCCGACACGGGGCTTGAACTCATAGACCACGAGATGATGACCTGAGCTGAAGTTGGACGCTTAACCGACTGAGCCATTCAGGCGCCCCAATCATAAATTCTTTTATAGATTGGATTGTGTTGGAATACACTGAGCCTTGGAAAGTGGGTAGAGATTACCCAGGTAGGGTATTTAAGAAATAATAAGAACAGGGCTGATATTTGGTATGAACTGGTAAGCTAGTTTACTACAAAATTAGATCTAATTGCTTGGCTGTTATATTTAGTTGATGTCCATTTCAGGTTTAAATAGCTCAAATAGCACATCTCAGATGTACTAGTCTTTATTTATAGTTACCTCTACAGTACTTATGTGCACAATGAATGTTTGGAATGAATACCTGTAGCTGAGAGTATGCTTCAGTAATCTTGAGTGTCATTTGTAACCAGTATCTAAGGTATCTATGCAAACTAAAGAGTGTTGAAACATTGGCAAGATTAATTGGTACCAGATTACAGAGATATTCCAATTCCACTTTGGGGAATTTTTACTTCATTCCATAGCATAGGGTAATGTTGAAGTGGTTTTTTTGGAGGAAGAAATTAAATGGTTATTGCTTATACTTTAAGAAGTTTACTCTGGAAGTTATGAGAGGGTAAATTGAATGCACAGAATCATGATCTGGAGGAATAGAGAACAAGCAAATAGTAGGTTATTGCTGCTTCCTAGAACAGAAATAACGAAGGGACAAATCACTCCATGGGAATAGAAAGACGGTGCAAGAGACAGTACAGAAATATTCTCTCCAGAATTAAGGGCCTTAAGCCATTAATGCCATCAATCTACCATTATGACTATTAATTTTTGTGGATATTAGCAAGAAAATACCCTTCCGACTTAATGAATATCTGAAAATAACACAGAGGTTAATTCCCACCATGGGAGATACAGGGGCAATCATTCTCTTTCCTCACTCTCAGTTATCTAGGATATGATCACGTTATCTAATTTGGGACAGTGGAATGCGCCCATGCATGCTTTTCTAGACCATTTGTCATGGAAACTGGGACCGAGAGCTGGAATTTCAATGAGAAGCGTCTAGTGGTCAACCGTGGTGTCCTAAGCGGAGTCCCACAATGTAGCCTTGGCTGTTTTCCCAGCCACCTAGGTCCCTTTGATTACTGTTCACTTTAGAAACTTGGTTCTTTAGAACTTTTTTGATTCCAAAAGCTAGCAAATATATTTCCAAACATTCTTAATTTTTTAAATTAAGGTAGTCAAAGTTGTTTTTGTTGATTTCCACCCGTTGATTTTGTTGTTTTCACCGCAGAGTCTGTGCTCTGTCATTCCAGGTCTCACATAAGGCTGCTTACAGTCATGCCCTGTGAAACACGGTCGGAGCTGCATCTGCAAACTCTTGGGTAAAACAGCTATTTCTTCAGAGCAGCTGATGTCAGATAGGGAAGCATCATCATCATCATATAATTAATCAAATGTCCATTTACATATTTACCTTAGTCAATTTTCATTTTCCAATCAGGGCCTACTAATTGTGAAAGTTAATAAAGGGAAACCTCATTTAAAATGGAGTCTGGAGGCCAGAAGGGGGCGCCCTCATGCCATACCACTGGAGATCAATCACAGGACAAATTGTCAATTTACAGACCCCAGCAGAATCCTCAACAGGAAAGACTCATCAATGATAGGCCCCAACAGGGAAAAATGTACATTGCATCTCCTACAAGAAGCCAACTACCAAGAAACTCAGCTAATCAGAAATTATCATTATCCTGAAATCTTGCTTTTTTCTGATGGACATTTGTTCAAAATAACTCCTTCTTCTCCATAAAATAACTTCATTCTTCTCCATAAAATAACATTCCTCTCATTTTTTTTGGTTGGATTTGCCTATGGTTTTGCCACAGGTTGTATGTCCTAAATTGAAATTCTGTTATTCCCAAGTAAACCCATTTTTGCTGGTAAAATGCCAGTTTTATTTTTAAGGTTCTCATAACTCAAAAGAAACTCTCAAAGGAGGATTACATATATTGATTGTTCATTTAACAAATATTTACTGAGTTCTTACTATGGACTTAATTACTGAGGTCTTGTGATTAAAGAAGACAAATAAGATATCATCCCTTCTTTTCAGGAGCTCAGGACCTCCATTAGAAAATTAAATTAAACAGGTAACAGTGGGACCTTTCCTAGGTGCCAAGATAGCACTGATCTCAGAGAACTCAGAATGTTACAGGAAACATAACCTTTCCACAGGATCTAGAAAGATGAGTTACAAGTTTTCAGATGTTAGTACACTTACAGTGATAAGCACTGAGTTAAGTATAGCATTATTGAATCACTGTATTGTGCATCTGAAACTATATAACACTGTAGGGTAACTATACTGGAATTTTTTTTTTAAATGAAATTTTCAGATGTATAAGAGGTAGTGTAAATATTCATAAGTTTAATGATATACTTTAGAAGAAATAAGCTTTTGAGTCATGCATGTGGTCATTCACTCACTATTTGCTCATTGATTATAAATTTCAGTTTCCTGACCCCCAAGTTAGTGGCTCCTGGAGAAATTCTTCATTTAATGAGGATGAAAAGAGAAAGCACAGAAGAGGTACCTGAGATGATGCAGACATTCACCAAATATTAGTTCATTTCCTTTGTTATTGATACATTTATTTTTATTCTTTTTTAAATTTATATCCAAGTTAGTTAGCATATATTGCAATAATGACTCAGGAGCAGAATCCAGTGATTCATTCCCTACATAAAACACCCAGTGCTCTACCCAACAAATGTTTTCTTTAATGCCCTTTGCCTCTTTAGCTCATCCCCTCACTCACAACACCTCCAGCAACCCTCAGTTTGTTCTCTATATTTTAGAGTCTCTTATGTTTTGTCACTCAGTTTTTATATTATTTTTGCTTCCCTTCCCTTCTGTTCATCTGTTTTATATCTTAAACTCCACATGTGAGTGAAGCTATCTAATATTTGTCTTGCTATTACTAAGTTTGCTTAGCATAATACACTCTAGTTCCATCCACATTGTTGTAAATGGCAAGATTTCATTCTTTTTGATTGCCAAGTAATATTCCATGGTGTATATAAACCACATCTCCTTTATCCATTCATCAGTTGACGGACATTTGGGCTCTTTCAATACTTTGGCTATTGTTGATAGTGCTGCTATAAACATTGGGGTGCATGTGCCCCCTTGAAACAGCACATCTGTATCCTTTGGATAAATACATAGTGGAGTACTTGCTAGGTCATAGAGTAGTTCTATTATTTATTTTTTGAGGAACCTCCGTACTGTTTTCCAGAGTGGCTGCACCAGTTTCCCAATAAACTATAAAGGGGTTTCCCTTTCTCTGCATCCTCACCACCATTTGTCATTGCCTGAGTTTTTAATTTTATCCATTCTGACTGGTGTGAGGTGGTATCTCATTGTGGTTTTAATTTGTATTTTCCTGATTGTGAGTGACACTTTTTCATGTGTCTGTTAGCCATCTGGATGTCTTCTTTGGAAAAGTATCTATTCATGTCTTTTTCCCATTTCTTCACTGGATTATTTGGTTTTGGGTGTTGAGTTTGATAAGTTTTTATAGATTTTGGATACTAACCCTTTATCTGATATGTCTTTTGCAAATACCTTCTCCCATTCTGTCAGTTCCCTTTTAGTTTCGCTGATTGTTTCCTTCCCTGTTCAGAAGATTTTTATTTTGATGATGTCCCAATAGTTCATTTTTGCTTTTGTTTCCCTGGCCTCCAGAGACATGTTGTGTAAAAAGTTGCTGTGGCCAAAGTCAAAGAGGTTTTTGCCTGCTTTCTCTTCTAGGAATTTGATGGCTTCCTGTCTTACAAGTAGGTCCTTAATCCTATTGAGTTTATTTTTGTGTGTGGTATAAGAAAGTGGTCCAGGTTCATTCTTCTGCATGTCACTGTCCAGTTTTTCCAACAGGATTTGCTGAAGAGACTGTCTTTATTCCATTTGATATTTCCTGCTTCGTCCAAGATTAGTTGCCCATATATTTGTGGGTCCATTTCTGGGTTCTCTATTCTGTTCCGTTGATCTGAATGTCCATTTTTTGTTCCAGTACCATACTGTCTTCATGATTATAGCTTTGTAATATATCTTGAAGTCCAGGATTGTGATGCCTCCAGCTTTGGTTTTCTTTTTCAAGATTGCTTTGGCTATTTGGGGTATTTTCTGGTTCCATACAAATTTTTAGTATTGCTTGTTCTAGTTTTGTGAAAAATGCTGGTATTATTTTGATAGGGATGGCATTGAATATGAAAAACTGTGAGATCCTGACCTGAGCCAAAGTCAGATGCTTAACTGACTGAACCACCCAGGCATGCTTGGGTTTTCCTATATAGAGTATCATGTAATCTGCAAAGACTGAAAATTTGACTTCTTCCTTGCCAATTTGGATGCTTTTTATTTTTTGTGTTGCCTGATTGCTAAGGCTGGGACTTCCAATACTATGTTGAATAACAGTGGTGAGAGTGGACATCCCTGTTGTGTTCCTGACCTTACAGGGAAAGCTCTCAGTTTTTCCTCATTAAGGATGATATTAGCAGTGGGTCTTTCATATATGGCTTTTATGATCTCAAGGTATGATCCTTCTATCCCTACTTTTTTGAGGGTTTTTATCAAGAAAGGATGTTGTATTTTGTCAAATGCTTTCTCTGTATCTGTTGAGAGGATCATGTGGTTCTTGTCCTTTCTTTTATTGATGTGATGTATCACATTGATTGATTTTCAGATGTTGAATCAGCCCTACATCCCAGGTAGGAGTCCCACTTGATCATGGTGAATAATTCTTTTCATGTATTGTTGGATATTGTTGGCTAGTATCTTGTTGAGAATTTTTGCATCCATGTTCATCAGAGAAATTGGTCTATAGTTCTCTTTTTCAGTGGGCTCTTTGTTTTGGAATCAAGGTAAAGCTGGCCTCATAGAATAAGTCTGGAAGTTTTCCTTCCACTTCTGTTTCTTGTAACAGCTTCAAAAGAATAGGTGTTAACACTTCTTGAAATGTTAGGTAGAATTCCCCTGGAAAACAATCTGGCCCTGGACTCTTGTTTTTTGGGAGATTTTTTTTCATTACTAATTCCATTTCTTTACTAGTTATGAGTCTGTTCAAATTTTCTTCTTGTTTCAGTTTTGGTAGTTTATATGTTCCTAGGAGTTTGTCCATTTCTTTCAGATTACCTAATTTATTGGCATGTAATTGCTCATAATATTCTCTTATTATTGTTTGTATTTCTGCAGTGTTGGCTGTAATCTCTCCTCTTTCATTCTTGATTTTATTTATTTCATTCCTTTCCTTTTTCTTATTGATCAGTCTGGCTAAGGGTTTATCAATTTTGTTTATTCTTTCTAGAACCAATTCATGGTTTCATTGATCTGTTCTATTGTTGTTGTTGTTGTTTTATTTCAGTAGCACAGATTTGTGCTCTAATTTTTATTATTTGTCATCTTCTGCTGGTTTGGGGTTTTATTTGCTATTGTTTTTCCAGCTTTTAAAGGTATACAGTTAGGATGTGTATCTGAGTCCTTTCTTCCTTCTTTAGGAAGGCCTGGATTGCTATATTTTTCCCACTTATGACCCCCTTTGCTGCATCTCAGAGGTTTGGGGCTGTGTGTTATCATTTTCATTGGCTTCCGTGTACTTTTTAATTTGCTCTTTAATTTCTTGGTTGACCTATTCATTCTTTAGTAGGATGATCTTTAATCTCCAAGTAGTCATTGTCTTTCCAATTTTTTTCCTGTGGTTGGTTTTGGATTTCATAGCATTGTTTGAAATTTTGTATGGTATCATCTTGTTCTTTATCTACTTGTTGAGTGCTGATTTGTGTCCCAGTATGTGATATGTGATCTGTTCTGAAGAATGTTCCACGTGCACTTAAGAAGAATGTGTACTCTGGTACTTTAGGATGAAATGGTGTGAATATATTTGTTCAGTCCATCTGGTCCAGTATGTTATTCAAAGCCATTGTTTCCTTGTTGATTTTCTGTTTAGATGATCTGTCCATTGCTGTAAATGGGGTGTTGAAGTCCCCTACTATTACGGCATTATTATCAATGACTTTATTTATGTTTGTGATTAATTAATTTATATATTTGGGAACACCACATTGGGGGTATAAATGTTTATAATTGTTAGATATGAGTGTATAGACTCCTTAATTATGATATAATGCCCTTCTGAATCTCTTGTTACAGTCTGTATTTTAAAATATAGATTGTCTGATATAATTATGACTACTCTGCTTTCTTTGGTGGCCATTAGCATAATAGGTGGTTCTTCATCCCCTTACTTTCAATCTGACAGTGGCTTTAGGTCTAAAATTGGTCTCTTATAAACAGCATACATATGGATCTTGTTTTCCTATCCATTCTGTTACCCTATGTCTTCTGATTGGAGCATTTAGTCCATTAACATTTAGAGTAAATACTGAAAGATATGAATTTATTGCCATTGTGTTGCCTGTAGAGTTGAAGTTTCTGGTGGTGTTCTCTAGTCCTTTCTTGTCTTTGTTGCTTTTGTTCTTTTTTGTTTTGCTTCATCTTTTATCCCCTCAGAGAGACCTCCTTAAAATTTCCTGCAGGGCTTTAGTTTTTGTTTATCTAGGAAACTCTTTATCTCTCCTATTTTGAATGAGAGACTTGCTGGATAAAGAATTCTTAGCTACTTATTTTTCTGATTCAGCATGTTAGCTATATCCTGTCACTCCTTTCTGACCTGCTAAGTTTCTATGGGTAGGTCTGCTGTGAACCTGATCAATCTTCCCTCATAGGTTAAGGACTTTTTTCCCTTGCTGCTTTCATAACTGTTTCCTTATCTGTGTATTTTGTGAATTTGACTATGATATGCCTTACTGATGGTCAGTTTTTGTTGAATCTAATGGGAGTTCTCCATGCTTCTTGGATTTTGATGTCTGTGTCTTTCCCTAGGTTAGGAAAAATTTCTGCTATGATTTGTTAACATAAACCTTCTGCCCTTTTTTCTTACTTCTCTTCTGGGACTTCTATGATTCTCATGTTATTACTTTTTAGTGAGTCTCTGAGTTCTCTAAGTCTTATACGGTGCGCTTTTGCCTTAGTTTCCCTCTTTTGTTGTCCTTCATTTTTCCTCATAATTTTGTCTTCTATATCACTGATTTGCTGCTTTGCTTCATCCATCCTTGCCGCTGTGGCATACATTCAATATTGCATCTCAGTTATAGTGTTTTTAATTTTTTCCTGGCTAGATTTTACTTCTTTTACTCTGTATAAAGGGATTCTATTCTTTTTTCAACTCTAGCTCGTATTCTTATTATCATAATTCTACATGATGTTCAGACATCATTTTGCTTATATCTGTGTTAAGTTCCTGGCTGTTATTTCTTTCTATTCTTTCTTTTGGGGTGAATTTCTTTGTTTTGTCATTTTGGATGAAGAAAAACAATTAATAAAGTAACAAATAAAAATTAAAAATAAAACACAACACAGTAAGTCAAATAATGGAAGCCAGATCCTAGATATGTTTTGGTTTGGTTGTTGAAAGAAGCTTAATAGACGGGGGGCGGAAGGAAAAAAGGAAAGAGTAAGAAATGTTTAAAAAATTAAAATATGTATATGATAAAAAAGGATAAAATTAGATGAAAAATGTAGAATAGATTTAAAAATACATTTACAAAAAAATATATAGTGCATTTAAAAAAATTATATAAAAACAGGAAATAAAAACAAATGTTTTCTTTCTGTATCCAAGAATAAGAAAAGAAAAAGAAAAAAAAAGAAAGAATAGATGAAGCAGTGAACAGAATCAAATCCGAAATTACACTCAGTTTCCCCCAGAAGTCAAACTATGAAGCACTTTATAGTCCATACACTAAGCAGATGGAGAGACTTGTGGTCGTCCTCTAGAGCTTGGTTGATGCCACTGGGGGGCTTGGTGTAATGGCTCTATTCTCCAGTAGGTGGCGCTGCTTTGCTTACTGGGGTGCATTGGTGTGGTGCATGTGTGTCTGTATGTGCATGCATGGGAGAGATGAAAATGGCCTCACCAGTTTCCTAGTACTCTGTACTTTCACGGATGTGCAATCAAGCACCTCTCCTTTGTCTTCAGCTTCTCTCTACTCACCACCTCTACACTGTCCATGTCCAAGCTGTCAGCCTACCAGGCAGCACTTACCTCCCAAACTTTATCTCAAATCGGGCTGTGTTTCCAAACCCCTCACTTCTGAGGGACCTGCAGCTTGGACCCCCTCTGACCGGACCCTTCCCTAGCAATGGCTGTGTGCCAGCTTGCCCTAGGGTATATTCCTGCAATCATGCTGCTGCAGAGGCCCAGAGATTGTGGCGGCCTGCTGGCTTACCCCAGAATAAATTCGTGGGATCAAGTAGCAGCAGCAGTTTAGGGACTGTGATAAACTACAACACACACTTGGTGCCAGGTTTCACTGTGTCCTGGCATCTTTGTTCCAATACCAGCAATTATGTTCTCCAGAGTCTGCTGAGACCTTTGCCTGTGGGGAAGCTGTATGGCTTCTACAAAATGCCCTCCTAGCAGGAGAACTGCTTCTCCCCATGTGGTCTATGGACCCCTCGGACCTTATTGCCTGCTCCTGGGGCTTCACCTTTCCCACCAGAACACTGCCATGTATTGAGTTCCAGAATTTCTTATGCTGCTCTCTCCTGTTTATAGAATCCTGTTGGTATTGTTCAGTCACTTGTGGGTGTTCCCTCTCTTTCTTCTTCTCCCCAGCTACTTTCAGGGGAGTACTTTTCCTGTACTCGCCTCCTTTTCTCTGTCCTCTCTCCGCAAATACAGCTCCCTACCCTCCGTGGCTTCTCTCTTCCCCAGTTCACCTCTCTGTGTCATGTACCTGCCAAGTTCTGTGGCTCAAGTTATACAGATTGTTGTGTTAATCTCAGATCATTTTTCTAGGTATGCAAAATGGTGTGGTGCTGATCCAGCTGCATTTCAAGGAGGAGAGAAGCAGAGAACTTCCATGCCCCTTCTTTGAAACATTGAAGAGAACTTGGCCCCTTCTTTGAAACATTTATTTTAAGAACATTTTTTCAACAGGATTGTTCTGTCAGATTCATGAAGTCTACTGCTATTAAAGCAAATCTTTTTTTCCTGTTAAATCAATTTAATGCATTACCTGCAAATAGTTTTTTTTTAAATGATTGTTTAGATGGGAGAACACATAGTAAAACACATAGTAATGGAAAAATTATTGAACTTGCTTGTTTAAGAGGAAAACAAGAAAATGCCGGAAAAGTCCTTTTCACAGTCACCAAAGACAGGAATGGCACACCATCTACTCTCTAGGATTTAGTTCTTATACTTTTCAACTAGAATTTCCATTTGGTTCTTTTAAAAAAAATTTTAAAAGATGCTTATTTATTTTTGAGAGAGAGAGAGAGTGTGTGTGAGCAGGGGAGGGGCAGAAAGGGAAGGAGACACAGAATCCAAACCAGGTTCCAGGCTCTGAGCTGTCAGCCCAGAGCTCAATGCGGGGCTTGAGCCCACAAACTGCGAGATCATGACCTGAGCCAAAGTCAGACACACCGACTAAGACACCCAGGAGCACCCCCTACCCCCGCCAATTTTTAAGAAATAATTTATTTCTTAACTGATATTTTCTATTTGAGGCAACATTGTCATTGTACCTTCTTTTCCTGTTTGATCACGGTTTTTATTTTTATTTTTTGAACATATTTATGATGGACATTTTGAAGTCTTTGTTATATTCAACATTTGGTTGTTCCCAAAAGTACTTTCAGTTGTTTGCTCTTTTTCTAGTCCATGGGTCATACACTTCTATTTCTTTGCATGTCTTGTAACATTTTGTTGAAAACTGTATATTTTAGATAATATATTGTAGTGACTCTGGGTACTTCTCCCTACCTCTACTTCCACCCTCCTCACTTCCAGGGCTTGTTATTATTATTTGCTTATTTGTTTAGTGACTGGATGAGGTATTTTAGTGGAATCTATTTCTCCCATACTGTGTGAAGCCACTGACATACCCCTATTGGGGTATGTTGGTGGGGTTTGGGCGGCTTCAATGGGTAAGCTTATAGTCACTCCTAGAGTATAGTGATGATCTCTTTGGCTGTCTCTTTAAACTGACCACACTCAGCTATTAAGAGCCACTGATTTGGTGGCCAATTGCTTCATTGTTTGCAACAATGTCCTAGGCTCTACAGACTAATACCATCAAAGTTAGACTCCTGTAAAAAAAAGAGTTACTAAAGATCAGTGTTTTAGATTTGTTCTGACCCCAGGAGGGATTCCAGTTCTCTCCAGCAAACTACCTCTCCCACAGTTGAATTTGTATTTCCAGTGAATCTACCTATCCCTTTCCAATTACCTTTCAGCACAAACTCCAACTGTTTCTGAGAACACCCTTAGGTTTGAACGTCTCTACACTAAGCTGCAGAGGAAGTCAATTCCTTTGTGAAGAGATGAGGAGCTGTTTTAAGTCCTGTTTTGTCCCCTAGTCCACATCTGGGACTCTGGAGCTAGGGGTGGGGAGGGCAGCACTTCTATTTTTGGAACTGGACTCCAGGTAGAAGGGAGAAGCAGATGTCTCAGGCCATCTCAGCCCTCCTCTCTTGGCATGGAACCATGGCTGTGCAGCCAAGGCATAAGACCCCAGCATTCCCAGAGGTGCTGTGCCCAGGTAGAACCTGGAGCCTCCTTCCCACCAATGGGAGCTTGCAGACAAGGGACCCCCACCTCTTTGGTAAACTCTCCTAGAACTTAGTCTTAGAAATAAGTAGCTGGGGGTAGGGTGAGAAACATTGAAATTCTGCCCTTCCCAGTAAGATAGGCCTGGAGTAGGAAAAGGGTGTAGAGGGAACCCTGTGTTTTGGCTGAACTAGTCTAGAGTGAAGCTTTGTCCTGATGAACTAGAAGGCAAAGAGGGAATGGTCGGTTCAAATAACACAGACTTTCAATCTTCTTAATGAAATGTGGTAGATTTTCCTTTTTTTTTAAATTTAATTTTTAAGCAGGCTCTATGCTGGGCATAGGGCTCAAATTCATCATCCTGAAATCAAGACTTGAGCCAAGATCAAGAGTCGGATGCTTAACCAACCGAGCCACCCAGGTACTCCCTTTGGTAGACTTTCTTAAACATATATTTCCTTATTTGCTGTATGCCTTTACCATTTCTAGAGACTTTAAATAGCTGTGTATATTTTTTAATTAAAAAATTGTATATAAATAATAAATGAGTTCTAGTGCTTCTTGATTATGATACCACATATATCTAACATAACTAAAGAAAAACTTCATCAGAGACATAGTGGGCCCTTCACTGTCTCCTGATACAACTGCTTTATTTGTGAAGAATTTGGGATGTATCTCCCAATGACCTTGTCTAGTACTGGGTAAAACAAAATAATGGCATTGTTCAACTTCATTTTGGGAAAACTAAATCTCACGCAAGTGATCTTACTACTTATAGAGCTGTAACCTGTGGCTCTTCTGACTTTTCCATATTTCAACATTTCTTTCCATATTCATCTATATGATTTTTTGAAAGAGAATTTTTGTTGGGAGTGGAGAGGGGAGGAGAGGAAACTTACTAGGTGCTACCAGCTGCTCACTCTACTTTTCTGAGGCCTCCAAAATAAATATATTTAAAAAACCTTCCAGAGCATATTTACCAGAAGCATCATGGCTGGCTAAACTTGCCTCATTGGGATAACAGATGTTAATTTGTTTACCAAGAATAAAGTTAAGAATCTAAGCATATTTTTCATAGAATGTCCAATTTGGAGGACACAAACATTTATTTAGCCCAAACAGAGCTTGTGTTTTATTTTTGTCTGAATATTTTACCTAATACAATTTAAGTATGCTCAAATATTATGTTATAGGATACTTTTTATTTTTTTTTTTATTTTATTTTTTTCAAATAGTTTATTGTCAAATTAGTTTCCACATAACACCCAGTGCTCATCCCCACAAGTGCCCTCCTCCATGCCCACCCCTCCACTGAATCAAAACTTCTGTGTTGTGTTTAAGGGGAGAGCTAATATTTGAATTTATTAAGAGTAGAGACACTGTCTGGCATTGAGTAACTACTGTGCCTATTGCTAGCTGTGTGGTGTTGGGTAAAGTGCTTGACATCTCTGAGGGATGATTTCATCTCTAAAATGGAGATAAGGGACAGCTGGGTGGCTCAGCTGGTTAAGTATCTGACTCTTTTTTTTTTTTTAATTTTTTAATGTTTTATTTATTTCTAGGAGAGAAAGAGAGACAGCGTGAACAGGGGAGGGTAAGAGAGAGAGGGAGTCACAGACTGAAACAGGCTCCAGGCTCTGAGCTGGCAGTCAGCACAGAGCCTGACGCGGGGCTCAAACCCACGAACCGCGAGATCATGACCTAAGCGAAAGTCGGACGCTTAACCGACTAAGCCAACCAGGCGCCCCAAGTATCTGACTCTTGCTATCAGCTCAGGTTGTGGTTTGTGAGACTGAGCCCTGCACGAGGCTCTGTGCTGAGCATGTAGCCTGCTTGGGAATTCTCTATCTCTTTCTCTCTCTGTAGCTGTCTCTCAAAATAAATAAGTAAACATTTTAAAAAAATAAAATGAAGAGAGTAATATCTATCTCACAGGGTAATAGTGAAACTTAAGTGTGGCAATATATGTATAATACTTAAAACAGTGTCTGGACAATAGTAAGCTATTTATGCTTATTATTCTGTAATGAAAATAATACTACTTGAAACTAATGTTTTACTTAATGTCATGATTCCAAAAGCAAGCCAAGTGGGTCATATATTTGAATTTAAATTTTAACTTTGAATATATGGACATTCAAATATGATTTTACAGTTTAGATTATTCTTAAATATTTTTTTGTCACTTTGGCACAAAAAATAGCTCTAAAAACGTTAAGCAACAAAGGTTGAAGATAGCTCAAGACTATTTAGGGGAAGCCCTGTTTAAGAATGTTGAGTGAGGGGCGCCTGGGTGGCTTAGTCGGTTAAGCATCCGACTTTCGCTTAGGTCATGATCTCGCGGTTCGTGGGTTCGGGCCCCGCGTCGGGCTCTGTGCTGACTGCCAGCTCAGAGCCTGGAGCCTGTTTCAGTCTGTGACTCCCTCTCTCTCTGACCCTCCCCTGCTCACGCTGTCTCTCTCTCTCTCCTAGAAATAAATAAAACATTAAAAAAAAATTAAAAAGAATGTTGAGTGAGAGAGGCACCTGGGTGGCTCAGTCGGGTGACCCTCCGATTTTTGATTTCAACTTAGGTCATGATCCCAGCATCATGGGATCAAGCCCCACATCTGGCTCCATGCTGAGCATGGAACCTGCTTGAGATTTTCTCTCTCTCACTCCCTCTTCCCCTCTTCTCCACTCACTTTCTTTTTCCAAAAAAAAAAAAAAGTGCACACACACACACATGCACACTCACACACACACACACACACACACACACACACACACACACATACACCAAGTGAGAAAACCACATTTATTGTTTCACCTCATTCTTCAGAATACTTAGTACTCAAGTCAACTAAGTTTTGTGATCAGAAGATTTTGATTTAGGTGGGTCCGGCTATTTTTCCTTGCATTTCTTATCCCAGTGCATACATGCAAAGGGCAATCTGTAATCGTTTGTTAATTGAAATGGAAAACTACTTCCCCTACCATGTTTCTATACTCTTTGACTCCCAGTACACTTGCACCCAATGTGACAGTGACTGAGAAGGTGAGAAGGGGAGGGGCCATGGCAGAGGACATGGGGACAGTTGCGAGCATGAACTTTCTACTTCCTGTGATGACCGTGCTGTGGAAATGGTCCCCTAGTTCCTAAGGAATGGTACCAATAAAATGCACTGATCGCCAAAACCACAAGTGCTCACTAATGTTTGTGTTCTTTCCTTTTTCTTTGGACACAACTATGTTACATCTCCCAGTCTCTCTTTGGGCTAGTAGCCATCATGTGATGAATTCTGGCTAATGGCATGTGAGTAGAGGTCATGAGTGCCTCTTCTAGTCTTGATCCATAAAATAACTGGGACTTCTGATAGTCATCTTATTATTCCCCATCCACTGACTCAATTAGTAGACTTCCAGCATCTTGATGGGAGACACATATGGAAAGATCCCTTCAGTAACTGATTAGGTGCCTGATTGATTTTAAATAGTCCCATGGCCACATTGTGGTTATAAAGAAGATCCTACCTAAGTCCACTGCTAGATAAAATTATGAAGAAGGCAAATTTTTTCTCTGATTCTCTATTCCTCTTTCAACACCCTCCTTCCTTTGATGATAATAATTAACATTTATTGAGCTTAACATATATCAGACATTATGCTAATTTCCATACTAATTATAGGTACTGTCTTCTTTAATCTCCCTATCATCCTGATGCAGTGTAATTTGTTATTAATCTCATTTCATAATTGAGGAAAGGAAGCACAGAGAGGTTAAGTTACAGATTCCTAGGAATCAAGATTTACCTCTAGACATTCTCATCTAATCACTAAAATGTACAAATTCCCAATACTTTCTAGGTGTCCAGATTCCTCAGCTGTACAGAACCTTTTACAGAAGCTTTCCCAGATGACTCATCAAACACACAAATTTTCCTTTTTTTATGCCTTTCAAAACACCTTATCCTAAATTCTATCTCTTCAGTCATTTACTGTGCAAAGAAAGTAATACATTGATTAAAATTTTACTATTAAATACTCACTATGTTAAAGGATCAGTATAAACTGCAGTGAGCACAGAAAAATGTACAGGATTTGGTACTTGATTTCAAAGGGATTTCATTTTCTTTATCAGCTGGCCACCTTACCCAGAATTGGAATCCAGAACGTTGAAAGTCCTGTTTGGAGGATCTTTGTCCCGTTTTCCTGACATGTAATATAAATCATATCCAAAGGTAGTAATGGCATGTGTCCAGCTAGATTGGATAAGTGGAGGGTCAGCGGTCACTAGAGTATCAGGGGCACATATGATGAAATAAATGGGAATTAGAAAGTGGGAGATGGGAGATCAGGAATATGGGGGCAGAGATAGGTGGGTCTGGCATAACTGCAGAAATGAATCCCAAAATGTGCTATGCATTGTACCATCTCCTAGTGTGTATCTATCTATGTGATGGATCTGGGATCACTTCCAGGAGCTAGAACAGGCTGAAGTATGAAAAGGTGTCACATAACCGTATAACTTCTGTATAGGGAAAAGCAATAAAGAGGGGGTCCAGGTAATGTAGAGTGAGGACTAAAAGTCTCTGAAGGACAACCAGACAGGTTGTATGAAAGATTGTTTGGTGTTGGGCTTTCCTGAACACACAGGATTGGGAATGTGGACATCGGAGGAAGGGCAAAAGAGGCGCCCTAGGCAGTGGAACTTGCATAAGCAAAGGCATGGAGGTAGCAAAGTTCAAGATGTGCTGGAGGAAAAAAATATGTGCTAGAGAAACATCAAGTTGTTAAGTTTTTTTTTAAATTTTTTTTTAATGTTTTTTTTTATTTCCAGGAGAGAGAGACAGCGTGAGCAGGGGAGGGTCAGAGAGAGAGGGAGTCACAGACTGAAACAGGCTCCAGGCTCTGAGCTGGCAGTCAGCACAGAGCCCGACGCGGGGCTTGAACCCACGAACCGTGAGGTCATGACCTAAGCGAAAGTCGGACGCTTAACCGACTAAGCCACCCAGGCGCCCCTAAGTTGTTAAATTTTTGAGACCTCGTAAGCTGCACAAGGGGTAGCACCAAGAGATAAAAGTGATAGACAAGCTACTCAGAGGAAGAGCTCCTAGGTGCCCAAGACCTTGAGACTAGGTGATCTGGAGTGATAGCCAAGCCTCTGCAAGCAGAATTCCCAAGTGAGAGAATTTAGGGAAAGAAGGAAAAGGACTAAGGATGGAAGAAAACTTTGGAAGAAACCTCAACATATTAGAAAAAAGACCAAGAGATGAACGGCTCTGAACCAGCAGAATGAAGACAGCAAAGGAGATTTTCAGGAAGAATTGGGCTAGGAAGAAGATAAACTGCAAAGTGCTGACTGGCACGCCCTCACTAAGCGATTAGTCATCGCCTATCCGGGGACTGGAGCTGTGCCATAGGCTGGATATAGATGACACACCAGACTTCTTACATGTAGCTTCTTCTAAGGCGAGAGAGAGAGATTAATAAATAAATGAGGAGGAGGAGGATGTGGAGGTGTGGGTGGAGGTTATTGTTCAGAGAAGCAACATGAGAAAGAGAAGATGAATTTTCAATCAAGGGGACACTTAAGAAGGTTTCCAATCAGGAGAATGAAGGAATGATGAGAAAAAAACTTAACATGCAGGAGGAAGCTAGGAAAAATCAACGGAGGGAGAAGAGGGAAATGGTTGGAGGAGAGGCTTCGAGCAGAAAAAATGGTGGGTTAATCTAGAAATTCCTTTGGTGGAGAAAGTTAAAACGAGGGAAGCCAAAATCAGATGACTTTGAACTTAATAAAGTTGGACATCAGGTTATCTTCAAAGAAGGAGGGGGTGAGGATGGAGGCCCCAAGAGAATGGGATGTTTTGGCATAGGATCTGTGAAGAATGTCCACAAAGACTGTACTAGATTTTAATCCATCAATCACAAAATATTTATAGAGCATCTAATCTATGCCCAGTGGTATATTAGATATTATATTTTCACTCTCCAAAGTGCTGGTGGTTACTGCCAACTTGGCAATATCAGGAAATGTTATAAAATGTGTTCTCTATCTCATCATAGAAAACACTAATAAAAATAGGAGTAATTTTGGATTTAGGTCCTTAAGGAATCTGGGCTGCTTTCTGTTTCCAGTTTAAGACCAGAGCACTGACAGCTCCATTTGAGCATTTTCAAGTCGACATTATTTATAGCAGTATTTCTCTATAACCTATATTTTGTATGCTTGGCTATGAGCACATTTTAGCTTTTCATCACAACTTTCTAAGAATCATGTGTGGCTTTATACTTAATAACCTATCATCTTATAAAAAAGACAGTGGCGCCTGGATAGCTCAGTTGGTTAAGTGTCTGACTCTTGATTTCGGCTTGAGTTGTAATCTCATAGTTTTGAGACAGAGCTTCATGCAGGGCTCTGCTCTGACAGTATGGAACCTCCTTGGAATTCTCTTTCTCACCCTCTCTCTCTCTAATCCTTCCCTACTCATGCTCTCTCTCTCTCTCTCTCAAAATAAATAAATAAACTTAAAAATGATAAGGTTACAGGTGTAGAGGGTTACACTTGATCTTAGCCAAAAGGCCGAGAAGCGATAGAGGGTTACAGAAAGTAACATTTTAACTTGAAGTTCAAAAAATGTTGTGGAATCAATCATTAACTCAAAATATGGCAATGAAAAAACTCTGAGAAATGGGCCAGTCATTGAAAAAGTCAAAAGCATCAAGATAGAAGAAATGCACATTGAGAAATGCACTTTGAAATCTTAAAGTAGCGAATTCAAGGGCAGCAACTGCTGTCCATGCTCCACTGGCTCCCTTTCAGCCTTCCCTCTGCCAACACAATCTGATGTCTTATTGAGAAAGCCTGAGGCTTCCTCTGGCTTCCAGAACATTATTGGCTAGAGTACAGGACAGGCCATAAGTACCATGAATTAATGCTATAGGAGGATCCTTCAACCAATATTGGATAGAATTTGGCCCTAAAATATTTCAGATTCCTCATCCCCCAGATGTGACAATTCAGAGGCATGTTTGACCTGTCCTCCCAGCAGGAGGAGCCTCAGTTGCTCTTAGCGCTAACCTGTTCTTTACAAGTAATGGATTCCTTTTTGTCTTTCTTTTTTCCTTCTTCCTTATTCATGTTCCACGTTTGCTTCCCCAAAACAACGACTTGCATTCAAGTCCTTGCTTCTGGTAGAATTGAGCCTAACATAGAGAATGAAACCAAATCCCTCTGCAGAAGAGGAAAATGTAGAATCCATCAACATAGACTCCATCTTCCCGGTAATCTAGTCCACATTCATTCAATTTAATTGCCATCTACCTGATTCCCTAAAATAGAAACCTAAAAATTATCTTTAACAATTCCTCCTCTTCACATTATATTCAAATCATCAAGTTTAGTAGGTTTACCTCATAAATATTTCTCAAATTGATTTCTTTCCATGTCAGTTTGTACAGCCCTCCTCCAATGCAGTCTCTATTCAGCATTCCAAGGTGAAACTCTCAAAACAATGAGTCTGATGTTTTATTTCCCACATAGTACTTATAACTCTTTCAATGGCTACCATAGACTGAATGTTTGTATCCATCTTCCTAAATTCAGTGTTAAATCTTTATGCCCAATATGCTAATATTTGGATATGGGGCCTTTTAGAGATGATTAGGTCAAGAGGATGGAGTCCTCATGAATGAGAGTCGTGCCCTTACAAAAACTCAGAGAGTTTTCTCACCCCTTCCACCGTGTTAGAACACAGAGGGAAGATAGCTGTCTGTTTCTACTAGTAAGTGGGATCTCACTAGACACCAAATCTGCCAACGCCTGATCTTGGACTTCCCAGTTTCTAGAACTATGAGAAATAAATTCTTCTTGTATTTAAGACTCCCAGTTTATGGTATTTTATTATGGCAGCCTGAGCTGACTAAGGCAATGGCTTTTCATCTCTCTTTCATGAGAGCCAGCACTCCTGCAAGATTTTGCATGATCGGGAACCTCCCTCATACCCTACGTCTCATGTATCATCGTAAGCCACACACCTCTTGCTTTCAACTTTCCAGCCATCCAGGCTTTCTCTCTTTTTTTGAAGCTTGTATTTTAATTCTAGTTACTTAATATACAGTGTTATATTAGTTTCAGGAGCATAATATAGTGATTCAACACTTCCATACAACACCCAGTGCTCATCACAACAAGGACACTCCTTAATCCCTATCACCTATTTCACCTATACTGCCATCTGGCCTTTCTCAACTTTGGTTCCTCCAAATTTCTTGCTCCCTTGCAACATGGGATGTTTGTAATTATGGTTTGAGCTTCTTAGAAAAATCCTTCTCTGCAATCTTCTCCTCACCTAAAAGCCCCCTACCTAGTTAGTGCATATCCTTCTTCAGACCTCAGATCCAGAGTAATTTTCTCTAAAACACTCCCAACATGCCTTATTAGGTTAAATCTCTCTATTATAGGCTATTCTAGAACTATGTAATTCAATGGTCACTTTTCACTATTTTAGTTTTATATTTATATCACTGGTTGCCTGATTAAATTTGGTCTTCTCTATATTCTACTGTTTATACTAGGTTTCTTAAAATTACTTTTCTATTTCTAGTTCCTAGCACAGTAATGTGTACCTAATAACTGTTCAATTTGTGCAGTGAATGAAAGAGGAAATGAGTCAGTGAATGTACGTGTGGCAACTTTGCATTTATCACCATAGAAGTAGATATGTTTTTGTGGGAACAAGAAAGGTAAATTTTGAGGATGCAGAAAAGGACATACAAGAAGGAACCCTGAGTTAAGCTTCTGTGTAGGAAAGGATTGCCCTTCTGCCCGCATAACAGAAAAATTATAGAACAGAAGCGTGCAGTGAGTCAAGTCTGCTTGCATCTCTGACTTTCTCCAGCAAAGTGAAAACAGGGTAAGAATAAAGCCCATTATTTAGTGCTGAGGATGATGACTATGGCAAATTAGAAGGCTGAGGGTGTGCAGGATGTTGAGAGATGATCATTCTTCTATGGATCACTAAAGCATCTTCGAGATGTCTTATTTTCCCTTCTCCCCTTCCTGAGAAGAGATCTCTCCTTATCATAAAGTTGTCCCCAGTGTATGGTTTAAGAGTTGCCCTATATTAACAGAAAAGCATTTTGTTAACTTGGAAGCATTTTTCTGGGAAGGAACTGGAGGAAATGAAACCATCTCCAAAGGCTTCACAATATTGAATGACCTGAAAGCTTTCTTCATCTCTACAGGGTGGAGGGAAGACCAGGGACAGCCTATTGTAGAGAAGACAGACCCTAACTGTGGGTGGTCTAGAGAGTAAAACCATGGAGGGGACCAGCAAAAAAGTATGAATAAGGGAAACTACCTAATGCCCACCTCGGATGGACCCTGGAGGGACTGATTACTGATTTGATGAGAAAAGCTCTGTTTTTCACCAAACTTCAGCCTCTGTGTGTATCTGTGAACACCCAATAGTGGATTCGTTTTTAATGCCACTATCCCATGCTTTTTTGTCCTTGAAATTTAGGGACAAAACCAAGGGGCTACATGAATCTTTACAAATTTGTCGAATGAATCAGTAAAACCAAATGTGGCCCTTGTAGAGCATAGAAAGGGAATTTCAAAAGAAAGGTTAAGGCTCTTGGTGAAGTGAATGGGGCATAAGCTTCTTGGGAGAAGAAGACAGTGGATAAAGAGGTTCTTTCACTAATACTTAGAGCGAACTCATTTGGGGATCTTGGGAAAATCATAATAGGCTGAAACCTGCTTTGTAAGTACATATGTAAAGTGAAGATGGAAGTCAAGGAAATAAGAACAAAGTGACTAATATTAAAGATAACGAAGACAAAAGCAGATGATAACAGGAGATATGGTAAAGGAAAAAATATTGACTAGATCCTGAAGATTGCTGTAAATGTAGATCTGGGGTCCATGCTGATGAAGATTTGGGAAAGGAGGTAATTGTGAATAGGTGAAACCAATTTAATTTAACATGATTTAATAACACATGAATATAGGTTATTAACACATTTTTAAAATTTTATTTATTTTTGAGAGCAAGAGTAAGCGAGAGCAGGAGAAGGGCAGAGAGAAAGGAAGAGAAAAGAGAGAGAGAATCCCAAGTAGGGTTTACACTGCTAGCGCAGAGTCCCAGCTAGGGCTTGAACCCATGAACCAACCGCAAGAGCATGACCTGAGCCGAAATCAAGAGTCGGAGGCTTCTGACTGAGCCATCCAGGTGCCCCATTATTAACACATTTTTAATAAATTATGACTAATGTACTGTATAACTGAGAAAGTTTATTTCTTTTATTTGGCATAATTCACTTAACCAAAATGATTATTTGCTGCTCATTAACATACATTTCTTTAAAAATTTTTTTTTAATGTTTTATTTATTTCTAGGAGAGAGAGAGAGAGCGTGCGTGAGCAGGGGAGGGTCAGAGAGAGAGGGAGTCACAGACTCTGAAACAGGCTCCAGGCTCTGAGCTGGCAGTCAGCACAGAGCCCGACATGGGGCTTGAACCCACGAACCGCAAGATCATGACCTAAGCGAAAGTCGGACGCTTAACCGACTAAGCCACCCAGGCGCCCCATCAAAATTTATTTTCAAGATGCCTACAAATGAACCTTTATTTTTGTTTTATTTATTTCTGAGAGAGAGAGAGAGAGAGAGAGAGAGAGAGATCAGGGGAGGGTCAGAGAGAGAGAGGGAGATAGAGAATCTGAAGCAGGCTCCAAGCTCTGAGCTAGCTGTCAGCACAGAACCCGACATGGGGCTCAAACCCACGAACTGTGAGATCATGACCTGAGCTGAAGTTGGACGCTTAACTGACTGAGCCACCGAGGTGCCCCAAAGAGCCTTTAATTAATTGCTCCAGAACCTTTTCAGATACTAGAATCATGCTGACTAGTCCCTCCTTAGTTTCCAAATTTACAAAAGGAAAGCACTGAGAATATTTAAGAAACTCTTTCCTAATGTGGAGAGTACACAACCATAACAAATCTGGAGGTGAACCATAAGGAAAAACGGATCTTCCACATCTCCATATTCTTACAAAGAACACCACTGGTGGGTTATGAAGGAGAGAGAACAGCTCACTGTCATGTGGTGTAACTCCATCTGCTGTCCTTTAGCGAACATCCAGATGGATTCCATTTCTGGTCTCCGGAATGACGAGGCCAATCAATATAAAAAAAGCTGCCTTTGATTACCCATCACAATCACCCAAGGAGAATCACAATTTTTTGGTTTCTACCCGTCTTTCTTGTCAAGAGGCTCATGGTTTTATTTTTAACCCATGAAATCTGCTTCTGAACTTATTAACAATAACAATGCCAATGGTCTGTTTTTCCTTGGAGTTTTTTCATATGGTGACTGGGAAGTCTAGCTTGAAAATGTCTCTCCTATTCCTTGTCGATATCTTGCATTCAGTTTTCTGAGGAACTGTGTATAATTTCAGGAAGTATCAGGTTTTAAAAGGCTTAGCGTATAATTATGGCTTAAAGACTACCTCCGATTCAGGAGTCAAATAAATGACTTGAATAGGAATACCACTCTGATGACAAATGAAAATTGATGAAGCAGATTCGTGTTTGAGAATTTCCCCCCATATGCTCATTGTACTTCACGTCATCTCTTCTTCACACGGGTTAAGTTGTACGACTGTCTCTGTAACATTGCTGATGTCAAAAAGAAAGGACTCCAGGGGCGCTTGGGTCAGTCATTCGGTTAAGAAGCTGACTCTTGATTTTTGCTCCGGTCATGATCTCACAGTACATGAGTTCAAACCCCACATTGGGCTCTGTGCTGACACTGAAGATCCTGCTTGGGATTCTTCCTCTCGCTCTGCCCCTCCCCCACTTGCACTCTCTAGGTCTCTCAAAATAAATAAATAAATAAATAAACAAACTTAAAAAAAAAAAGGACTCCTTGTAGGATCCTCATTTACACACACATGCACGCACACACACTCTCTCCCTCCTTGGAATAGGTCCATCCCGTTTGCATACCATATTTTGATTTAACACATATATTTTTTAAGTTGATAAGATTTTGACCTAAGTATAAATTCCGGGGGGGGGGGTGTCCTAAGGAAAATACTGGTTTTCTCTTAAGTCTAAGTAATCACTGCTTTAGTCTAAAACTTTCTGGTAGAAGTTACTGATGTTTTAAATTTTTAAAAATCCACATTTCCTATTTTTGAATTTGTGAGGGAGAGAGTGAGACTTGTCCCAAATATCTCTTTCCCCACTTCTTCAGTAGTAAAGTGTTCATTTCAGCTGGGCATGTGGCCACTTGGAATAAAGATCCTTTTCCCAGCCTCCCTTGTGACTAGTTCTGGTCATATGGCCAAATTCTTGGCAATGAGATCTAAGCAGAGGGAGGATGTACGACTTCTGGGAAGAGCATTGCATCTCTTCCATAATCCTTCCCCCTTTCTTTAAAAAATTTTTTACATGTATTTATTTTTGAGAGACAGAATGAGACAGAGTGTGAGCTGGGGAAGGGCGGAGAGAGGAGAGACAAAATCTGAAGCAGGCTTCAGGCTCTGAGCAAGTGTTCAGCATGGGGCTGGACATGGGGCTTGAACCCATGAACCATGAGATCATGACCTGAACCAAAGTCAGATCGTTAACCAACTGAGCCTCCCAGGCACCCCTATCTCTCCCCTTTCTTTAGGCAGCAGTGAGAGACTGGGGTAGCTGGAGTGGCAGCTGCCATGTAGACAGTAAGTAAACTTTGAGAATGGAAGCTGTGTCCAACAAAGCAGCAAGATAACAATAGCTTGGGTTTCTCACACCATGGAACACCACTTTAACCCTGGATGGACAGACTTCTTGGATCAGACATCCTGGATGTGAGGGCAAAATAAATTGCTATTTATTGTTTTGGTGCTCTCACACATAGAGCACACACATATATATATATACACACATAGCCTATAATATACATATATATGTGTATATATATATGTGTGTGTGTATATATATATATATATATATATATATATATAATACACTCTTTTTTTTTTAAATTGGAGACTGCCCTATAATAAAAGATTCTAGCAGATGCCATTATTTCCAACTAAGATCCAAGTACTGATACATATAATGGCAATGGACATTTTTAAGAAAAAACATTATGTAGTCAAGATCTTTCACTTGAAGACCAAAAGGAAATGAAATTTTGTGCATAATTACTTTATCCCTTAAGATTTATTTTTTTTCAAGTTGCTCTTGAGTATTCCAGGTAATGAAATTGAATTTCTATAATACAGCACCAAAAAATCTGACTTCTAGCTACCAATACCTGTGATTTTTTTTTTTCCCGAGTGCTTCATCTAGCAACAGGACTGGCTCTTTCTGAGGATGGACAGGCTGGATTTCTTGGGAGAATTAACACACATACCTCCAACTCAGGCAGCCCCAAACCAGTGACTGAAAGGTGACCATTTATGTATATACCAGGAGCTTTGCCCTACCAGGTAGATTCACTCAAAAGCATTTGTTCTAAGCTGGCTCCTAGAGTTCCCCACCAGGATTAAGATCTGCTTTTCCAGGGGTGCCTGGGTGGCTCAGTTGGGTAAGCGTCTGACTTTGGCTCAGGTCATGATCTTGTGCTTTATGGGTTCGAGCCCTGCATCGGGTTCTGTGCAGGCAGCTCAGAACCTGGAGCCTGTTTCAGATTCTGTGCCTCCCTCTCTCTCTGCCCCTCCCCTGCTCATGCCCTGTCTCTCTCTGTTTCAAAAAAAAAAACTATTAAAAATTTTTTAAAAAAAAGATCTGGTTTTCCAGAGTAGTAACCGGCTTGATAGCATACCTTTTATTGGCTGCCTAGTTTTCTTTGCTCCACTTTTCTACCAGTGTTTTCTGGGTTCACATTCTAAATAAATGATTGCATATACATTCTTATCTCAGGGTCTGCTTCTAGGGCACAGGAGCCAAGACATAATATTTGCATATTGTGTGAGTGGCAGTAAAACATTTATGGCCAAGGCAATGATATACACAGGGAGATGACATAATTGCAAAGTAGGTCTGGAGTATCTTTCCTCTTTCTTTTCCAGTCCTCAGTGGTCGAACAGAGCAAGGCTTTAAGACAACCCTAAAAAAAAAAAAAAAAAAAAAAAAACTGGTTAATAAAAAACTGTGCTTGGAAAATAGAAACCTAAAACACTGGGTAGAGTATATTTCCAATTCCTTTAAATAATTCAGATGAATTGGCTCAGGGTGAAAGCAAGCTACATTAATTTATTTCAGAAACGTATAAACAGGAATCATTGTGCTTATTATTTTCTCCCAATATCTACAAAGTGCCCAAATACATAGCAGTTAATTAATAAATATTTGTTGAGTAAAAATGTGGTAGAGAGGGAATTGGAGTAAAGTTAGCAAATCAGTTGATCAAATACTCTATTAGGGATAGAAGGGCACACTGCAGAGTCAGAGAAGATACATATTAGCAATCCATAGCCAATAAAGGACTCCAATCCAGACCATGCAGAAAATTATAAATCAAATATAAAAGCACAACCCTACATAAAAAATAGTGAGAAAGTTTACATGTTATATCTAATTGGCTAAAAAACATGTGACAATGTGCTTGACTCTATTAGTCACCAAATAATGCAAATTAAACCCATTATGCCATATCATATCATCTTTTTAAAAATGTTTCAACATTTGTATTTTTATTTTTTATTTTATTTTTTTTATAGTTTAGGGTCAAGTTGGTTTCCATATAACACCCAGTGCTCATTCCCACAAGTGCCCTCCTCCATGCCCATCACCCCCCTTCCCCTCTCCCGCACCTCCCCTCAGCCCTCAATTTGTTCTCAGCATTCAAGAGTCTCTTATGGTTTGCCTCCCTCCCTCTTCCCAACTATTTTTCGCCTTCTTTTCCCACTTTGTCCTCCGTTAACTTCCTCCTAATCCACCTATATGTGCAAACATATGGTATTTGTCCTTCTCTGCCTGACTTATTTCGCTCAGCGTAACACCCTCTAGTTCCATCCATGTTGCTACAAATGGCCAGATTTCATTCTTTCTCATCGCCACATAATATTCCATTGTATGGATGTACCACATCTTCTTGTCTATTCATCAGTTGATGGACATTTAGGTTCTTTCCATGTTTTGGCTATTGTTGAGAATGCCGCTATGAACATTGGGGTACATGTGCCCCTATGCATCAGTACTCCTGTATCCCTTGGGTAAATTCCTAGCAGTGCTATTGCTGGGTCATAGGGGAGTTCTATTGTTAATTTTTTGAGGAATCTTCACACTGTTTTCCAGAGGGGTTGCACCAGCTTACATTCCTATCAACAGTGTAGGAGGGTGCCCATTGCTCCACGTCCTCACCAGATTCTAGAGTCTCCTGATTTGCTCATTTTAGTCACTCTGACTGGCGTGAGGTGTATCTCAGTGTGGTTTTGGTTTGTATTTCCCTGAGGATGAGGGACGCTGAGCATCATTTCATGTGTCTGTTGGCCATCTGGATGTCGTCTTTGGAGAAGTGTCTATTCATGTCTTCTGCCCATTTCTTCACTGGATTGTTTGTTTCTTGGGTGTGGAGTTTGATGAGTTCCTTATAGATTTTGGATACTAGCCCTTTATCTGATATGTCATTTGCAACTATCTTTTCCCATTCTGTCAGTTGCCTATTAGTTTTATCAATTGTTTCCTTTGCCGTGCAGAAGCTTTAATCTTGATGAGGTCCCAATAGTTCATTTTTGCTCTGATTCCCTTGCCTTTGGGGATGTGCCAAGTAAGAAGTTGCTGCTGTTGAGGTCAAGGATGTTGTTTCCTACTTTCTCCTCTAGGCTTTTGATGGTTTCCTGTCTCACATTCAGGTCCTTTATCCATTTTGAGTTTATTTTTGTGTATGGTGTGAGAAAGTGATCTAGTTTCATTCTTCTGCATGTTGTTGTCCAGTTCTCCCAGCAGCATCTGTTAAAGAGGCTGTCTTTTTTCCATTGGATACTCGTTCCTGCTTTGTCAAAGATTAGTTGGCTGTATACTTTTAGATCCAATTCTGAGTCCTCTATTCCATTCCATTGGTCTATGTGTCTGTTTTTGTGCCAATACCATACTGTCTTGATGTTGACAGCTTTGTAGTAGCGGCTAAAGTCTGGAATGGTGATACCTCCCATTTTGGTTTTCTTCTTCAATATTACTTTGGCTATTAGGGGTCTTTTTTAGTCCCATACAAATTTTAGGATAGTTTGTTCTGCTTTGAGAAGAATGCTGGTGTAATTTTGATTGGGATTGTATTGAATGTGTAGATTGCTTTGGGTAGTAATGATATTTTAACAATATTTATTCTCCCAACCTTAAGCATGGAATGTTTTCCTATTTCTTTGTGTCTTCTTCAAGTTCCTTCATAAGTTTTCTATAGTTTTCATCATACAGATCACCTATATCTTTGGTTAAGTTTATTCCTAGGTATTTTATGGTTTTTAGTGCAATTGTGAATGGAATCAGTCTCTTGATTTCTCTTTCTGTTGCTTCATTATTGGTGTATAAAAATGCAACCGATCTGTACGTTGATTTTCTGGTGGAGTCTGTCAGGTTTTCTTCCTTTCTTTTTTTTTTTTTTTTTTAATGTTTTACTTATTTTTGAGAGAGAGATAGCATGAGCAGGGGGAGGGTCAGAGAGAGAGGGAGACACAGAATCTGAACCAGGCTCCAGGCTCTGAGCTGTCAGCACAGTGCCCGATGCAGGGCTTGAACCCACAAACCGTGAGATCATGACCTGAGCTGAAGTCGGACACTCAACTGACTGAGCCACCCAGGCACCCCCTGTCAGGTTTTCTATGTAGAGTATCATGTTGTCTGTGAAAAGTGAGAGTTTGACTTCTTCTTTGCTAATTCTGATGCCTTGTATTTCCTTTTGTTGTCTTGACTGCTGATGCTAGGACTTCCATCACTATGTTAGACAACAGAGATGAGAGTGGACATCCCTGTCGTGTTCCTGATCTCAGGGGAAAAGCTCTCAGTTTTTCCCCATTGAGGATGATGTTAGCTGAGGGCTTCTCATAGATGGCTTTTATGATGTTTAAGTAAATTCCTTCTATCCTGACTTTCTCAAGAGTCTTTATTAAGAAGGGATGCTGTATTTTGTCAAATGCTTTTTCTGCATCTATCAACAGGATCATATGGTTTTTATCTTTTCTTTTATTAATATGAAGTATCACATTGATTGATTTGTGAATATTGAACCAGCCCTGTAACCCAGGAATGAATCCCACTTGACCATGGTGGATAATTCTTTTTATGTGCTGCTGAATTCGATTTGCAAGTATCTTGTTGATGATTTTTGCATCCATATTCATCAAGGATATTGGCCTGTAGGTCTCCTTTTTTGCCGGGTCTCTGTCTGGCTTGGGAATCAAAGTGATGCTGGCTTTGTAAAATGAGTCTAGAAGTTTTCCTTCGATTTCTGTTTTTTGGAACAGCTTGAGAAGAATCGGTATTGATCTGTTTTAAATGTCTGGTAGAATTCCCCAGGGAAGCCATCTGGCCCAGAGCTCTTATTTGTTGGGAGATTTTGGATAACTAATTCGATTTTCTCAGTAGTTATGGGTCTGTTCAGATTTTCTATCTCTTCCCATGTGGATTTTGGTAGTGAGTGTGTTTAGGAATTTGTCCATTTCTTCTAAGTTGTCCAGTTTGTTGGCATATAGTTTTTCATAGTATTCCCTGATAATGGCTTTTATTTCTGAGGGGTTGGTTGTTATTAGTCCTTTTTCATTCATGATTTTGCCTATTTGAGTGCTCTCTCTTTTCTTTTGAGAAGCCTGGCTAGAGGTTTGTCAATTCTGTTTATATTTCTAAAAGCTAACTCTTGGTTTCGTTGATCTGTTCAACGGTTCTTTTGCTTTTTATATTGTTTATTTCTGCCCTGATTTTTATTATTTCTCTTCTACTGGTTCTCTCCCTCTAGTTCCTTTAGGTGCACTGTTAGATTTTCACTTGCGCTTTTTTTAATTCCTTGAAATAGGCCTGGAGTGCAATGTACTTTCCTCTTAGGACTTCCCATAGAATTTGGATTGTTGTATTTTCGTTTTCATTTGTTTCCATATATTTTTAAATTTCTTCTCTAATTGCCTAATTGGCCCATTCATTCTTTAGTAGGGTGTTCTTTAACCTTCATGTTTTGGGAGGTTTTCCAGACTTTTTCTTGTGATTGATTTCAAGTTTTATAGCATTGTGATCTGAAAGTGTACATGTTATGATCGCAATTCTTTTATATTTATTGAGGGCTACTTTATGTTCCAGTATATGATCTATCTTGGAGAATGTGCCATGTGCACTTGAGAAGAAAGTGAATTCCATGGCCTCAGGATGTAGGGTTCTAAATATATCTGTCAAGTCCATCTGGTCCAATGTGTCATTCAAGTCCATTGTTTCTTTTGTGATTTTCCTTCTAGTTGATCTATCCATTGCTGGAAGTGGAGTATTAAAGTCCCCTGCTAGTAGCACATTCTTATCCATAAGATATTTTGTGTTTGTGATTAATTGTTTTATACATTTAGGTGCTCCCATATTCAGTGCATCGACATTTATAATTGTTAGTTCTTCCTGATGGATAGATCCTTTAATTATATAATGCCCTTCTTCATCCCTTGTTACTGTCTTTACTTTAAAGTCCAGTTTTTCTGATATAAGTATAGCTACTCCAGCTTTCTTTTGACTTCCAGTAACATGATATACGTTTCTCCATCCCCTTACTTTTAATCTGAAGGTGTCCTCCAGTCTAAAATGAGTTTCTTGTAGACAGCAAATAGATGGATTTTGTTTTTTTGTCCATTCTGCTACTCCATGTCTTTTGATTAGAGCATTCACCCATTTACATTCAGTGTTATTATTGAAATATATGGGTTTAGAGTCATTGTGTCGTTTGTAGGATTCATGCTTGTGGTGGTGTCTCTAGTATCTTGCATTCCTTGCAACATTTCCCTCAGAGAGTCCCCCTTGGGATTTCTTGTAGGGCTGATTTACTGGTGACAAATTCTTTCAATTTTTATTTATTTGGAAAGACTTTTATCTCTCCTTCTACTCTAAATGACCACCTTGCTGTTTAGAGGGTTCTTGGCTGCATATTTTTTCTGTTCATCACATTGAAGATTTCCTGCCATTCCTTTCTCGCCTGCCAAATTTCAGTAGATAGGTCTGTCACCACTCTGATAGGTTTCTCCTTGTATGTTAGGGCCCTTTTCTCCCTAGCTGCTTTCAAAATTCTCTCTTTGTCCTTATATTTTGCCACTTTCACTATGATAAGTCGTGGAGGAGATCGATTCAAGTTACGTCTGAGGGGAGTTTCTGTGCCTATTGGATTTCATTGTCTACTTCCCACCCCAGGTTGGGGAAGTTCTCTGCTATAATTTGTTCAAGGACTCCTTCAGCACCTTTCCCTCTCTCTTCATCTTTGGAATTCGTATGATACAGATATTGTTCTGTTCGATTGTATTGCTGAGCTCTCAAACTCTTCTTTCATGTTCCTGGATCAGTTTATCTCTATTTTTCTCAGCTTCCTTTTTTTCTATAATTATGTCTTCTAAATCACTTATTCTCCTTTCTGCCTCTTCAATCCGTGCACTGGACACCTCCATTTTATTATGTATCTCATTTATAGCATTTTTAAATTCATCACAAGTATTTTTGAGCTCCATAATCTTTCTAGCAATAGTTTCTCTGATGTCTTCCATTCTTTTTTCAAGCCCCGTGATTAATTTTGTTTAAAAATTTTTAGTGTTTATTTCTGAGAGAGAGAGAGAGAGAGACAGCATGAGCAGGGGAGTGTCAGAGAGAGAGGGAAACACAGGATCTGAAACGGACTCCAGGCTCTGAGCTAGCTGTTAGCACAGAGTCTGATGTGGGTCTCCAACCCACCATCCGTGAGATCATGACCTGAGCCGAAGTCAGAAGCTTAACCGATTGAGCCACCCAGGTGCCCCTCCCAGTGATTAATTTCATGACTATTGTATTGTTCTAAATTCTTGTTCAGTTATGTTGCTTATATCTGTTTTGAGCAGTTCTTTAGGTGTCATTTCTCCCTTGAATTTCTTTGGAGGAGGGTTCTTCCGTTTCATCATTTTGGTTAGCTTTCTATCTCTTGTTAATTTTAAAAGCTTGTTATGCACTCTGCCCCTGCATGTGCTGCTGTATTAAAGAGGACTCTTTGACTGTCCAGGGCCTGTTTTTTCAGAAAGTGTTCTTTGAATGGTTTCTCTTGTTGAGGCTTTGGTATTTTGTTTTCCTACTCGTAGTGTATTTGGGATTATCCACCATGTGTACTTTGGCTTGTTTCTTGAGGTAGCCCTGGATAAAGAAAACAGACAACTACACAGGGAACAAAGGTACACAAATGCACAGACAAACACAATGAACTCGCAAACTGATAGGGAAAAAGAAAAAGAAAAAAAAGGATGGAACAAAAAACAAAACAATACTAAAAAGAAAAAAGAGATGGAGGGAAGACAAATAATAAAAATAAAAATTAATACAAAATTGAAAAAACAAGAAGAGGAGAAAAAAAAAAGAAAACCCAAAAGACAAAGGACAGTCTAAAGGCATAAAACCAGAATTCCCAGCTATAAATAAAGAGCCAGCTGTATGCAGTGCTGAAGAAAAGGGTATACAAAGAGAGAAACGACAGGGCAGGGAGGAAATGAAATTGGAAATGAAATGACCAGGCAGTGAGACTCACAGGCTTGTTTCAGAAGGAGAAATTGTAGAATATGTTTAGAGGCGATGAGAAAGAAATGAAGATGTGACTCAGAGAAACTATATAGTCTGATTACTCCAGAAAGAGAAAAAAAGGTAGTGGTGGAGGTGTAGAGTGTACATCTAGAGATTGGATTAAATATGACTTTTTAAGCCAACCAGGGATCAGAGTGCCCCAACCAGCAGAGTGGAGGGTTACGAATGAGAAAAGGGAGATTATATCTGAATAGAAAGTATTATATAGGATTAATCATGGCAGTACATCCATGTTGGTCTTGCCCCAGGCACAGGTAAACAAAAACAAACAATAACCAAAAAACCCCCCAAAACCCCCACAGCTCTCTGGCGGAGATGGTTGTGGTTTGGTGTAGGCAGGTCTCGCCTCCACCGTGTCCCGCTGGCTGTTCCCTGAGGCCCCCTGTTGGTTGTTGTGGGGAGAAAACTGGCATTTTCCTAGTCTCTTCTCAACCAACCACTGCAAATCACTCCCTTGGGTGCGATCTCCCTGTGCTGAGGACATAGCCAAGGTGGACTGTGTTCTATGCCCCACGCCCTGCCTCGTTTCCAGGTCCCAGTCCGCGGGCTTTGTTTATAATGCCCGAAACAGTCCGGCAGGTCGTAGGTCGCTGCTTCCTTGCTGCCAGGGTTGAGTGGGGGTGGGGGAAGTGTCGCAGCCTCAGATCCGCTGGGGTCAAGCAGCTATACAACCTGGGATCCGAGGCTTTCGTGCCCCGTGTCTGGGGATTGCAGCAACCTCAGGCCCACAGCGTCCATGCCACTGCCAGGGATGGTGCTGGGAGCACAGCAGAGCAGTTTTTCCTGGTCACCTTCTGGGATTGGAGCCCCTAGTTCAAAGTCAGCACCCCAGCCAGAACTAAAAAACACTCTCTTTCCAGGCTGAGGTTTTTCTCTTCTCCAGAAATGGTTCTATGAGCAGTCTCAGCTTCTCTTTCCTTTCTCCTCACTGGCCGTGGCTCATCACTCACCACAGCTGCATGCAAGCGGGGTTCCCTCCCACCCCTCCCTATCTCCGGGTCGGTCCCTGGTCCTGGCTGCTTTTATCTTCCCAAGTTTGCACTCACACACTTACAAGGTTTCCTTCCCAGTGTATTCTGTCTCTTTCTCTTCCCAAACTCCTGTGGCTCAGTGTCTATGACTCCAGGCCTTCTCTGTTTGAGAGATGGGTGCAGGCGAAATGTACGGAGCTCCCCACTTCTCCGCCATCTTGCTGCCCCCCTCCCCCCAAAAGTCCGCCATATCATGTCTTCTAACTAGACTGGTTTAAAGTGAAAAGAAAGACAATGCTAAGTATTGGTGAAGATGTGGAGAAGTGGGATTCTGATAATTCTGCTGCTGGATGAATAAATTGGTACAACTGGTTTGGAAAAGTTCTCTGGCAATATTACCAAAGCTCAACATGCACATTTCTGATGATGCAACAGCCCTGTCCCTGCATATATAACTAACTGAAGTGCATACGCATGCTCACAAGTGACATGAATCAGAATACACATAGCAGCAATACTGATAATAACCCCAGACTTGGAACAACCCAGATGTCTATCGACAGAGGGATGAAGACATAGGCTGTGGTTGAGCCAATGGATTATCCTATGGCAATAAAAATGAGTGAACTATAACTGCAAACACGACATGCATAAGTCTCACAAACAGAATGTTTGAAGGAAAGAAGCCAGATATAAAGGAATACAGACTGTATGATTCCAAATATATATAGTTCAAAAACAGGCAAAATTACTTTATGCTATTATAAGTGGGGATGGTAGTTATTCTTGGGGGATATCCTGAACTTAAGAGGGCAAGAGGGGAACTTCAGAGGTGTTGGTTGTCACAGTGGTCCCATGACCATCCACTAGTTTGGAAATCTATTGGAAGAACTAATATGACTCAGCATAGTTACTGTCATGGGCTTAATATTTATTCCGGCAATGGATACAGTGCAGGAATAACAGAAAAAAAATATATACATTAAAACCTTGTATTGCAAATAACTTGTTCTGTGAGTATTCCACAAGAAGAGCAAATACTTCTTCTTCTTTTTTTTAATGTTCTATTTATTTCTAGGAGAGAGAGAGAGACAGCGTGAGCAGGGGAGGGTCAGAGACAGAGGGAGTTACAGACTCCGAAACAAGGAGAGCAAATACTTCTAATAAATTTTAATTTGATAAATGAGTGATGTCTTGTAATGCGAGTAGTACATGAGGCTGAGCATCACACGATCACAACTGAGCCAATGGTTCTTCTCTCTGTCTCTCTCCCTCTCTCTCCCTCTCCCTCTCTCCTTCCCTTCTTCTCCCCCTTTCTCTCTCTCTTGCTGCAGGAATTGTGGGTGATCATCTCCCATGTTCAGATGCTCAGTCTCAGCCCACAGTGTTTGGCAGAGATCAGTGATTTTCAGAACATTGGAAGGTGCCCACAGCTGGCCAGTGTATTTTTTGTCACTTCAAAGCACCTATGGACAGTTTTTGCTTTTCCATACAAAAGTAATCTTAGGAAGGCTTTGCTTCATTCTAGGGTAGGCTGTCTACAGTTAGAGACCCTTTCTTCTGCTGCCTTGTTGCCAGTTACATTAAATGCAGTATATGACAAAAGTTTATTAATACTGTACTGTAGTCAACTTCTATACGAGCATGTACAATGGCCCCTATGCAGAAAAAGGTTGAAAAGAAATGTGTTAAGAAGGAGATGATTATAGCTGAAGTTAAGAATGAAATCATCAAGAAGTATGAATGTGGTATGCAAGGGGCTGAAATTGCAAGATTTTATAAGAAGTCTACATCTGCATCTAATCCGCAGAGGAGGATAATACAGAGGAATCCCTCGCTTCAAATGAGATTAGGGAGATGTCTAAAATGTGGGAAATAGTGTAAACATTTGTAGAAAAGCACCACCCGAATAAGGCCGCAGCAGTGCGAGCAATGGATCTGTTGAACGACGATGCAGTGTCACATTTCTGTGAAATCCTCAAAAGGAGACGAAAACAAGTGTCATCAGATAGGTACCTTGTTAAAGCTACATGAAAAGAAAACGCTTCCATTGAGCCAATAGATAGCAGTGATTCTGTTAGTGATAGTGAAATTTGTCCTACATAATAACCCTCCTATCTTTTGACTCCCTCACACCAGCCATGAAGGTTTTCAAAGGTAAGTGTAGGTTAGTTTGCTTATTTTCTGTATATTTTGTATTTTCTTTATTATTTTGTATTATATTACAGTAATTGTCATCATTTTATATGAATATTTTTGGATTGTGGAATGAATCATCTGAGTTTCCATTATTTCTTATGGGGAAATTTGCTTTGATATACAAATGCTTTGAATTACAAGCATGTTTCTGGAACGAATTATGCAAACCAAAACGAATTTATGCAAAACCAAGGTTTTACTGTATAGGCAAAGGCTAGTAGAGGTCAAATGCACACTCTCTTGTATGTCACCTGTAGGGAATGCGTAGGAGTATCTTGTTCTCCAGTTGGGAATTGCAAGGACATGTGTAAGATTACATGCCCAGGAAAGTTGACTTGTATCTTGGAGTTCAAAGACATAAATAGAATTGGTCACATCTCTCCCAAATGGCCAGCTATGGTGTAAACCCCAAACCAGGCCCTGGGAACACATCATGATCCTTGGTGTTTACTTTATTTATTTATTTATTTATTTAAAAAAATTTTTTTAACATTTATTTATTGTTGAGAGACAGAGAGAGACAGTGTGAGCAGGGGAGGGTCAGAGAGAGTAGGAGACAAGGAATCCGAAGCAAGCTGCAGACTCTGAGCTGTCAGCACAGAGCCCGATGTGGGGCTCGAACCCACGAACCGTGAGATCATGACCTGAGCTGAAGTTGGACGTTTAACCAACTGAGCCACCCAGGAATTCTCCTTGGTATTTACTTTAAACATGCTGGCAATCTGGTTCATCCTGACCCAATGCTTTGGGCATGTAGATTAATATCTTTACTTAGTCAATACGTGAACATTCCAGGAGTTTAGTCTCCAGAGTTGACCAAAGGTCCTTATGATGGCTATAGAGATAAAAGAGAACTGAATAAAATGGACCTGCTTCTTTAACTCCTTCAGCTCATTAGTAATGTTATTTTTCTCGCTGTGGGAACTGATCATATGAGTATGGTTAGTTTGTACATATGTGTGCATAATGTACTTCAAACATTAAAAAAAAATTAATCCAGAACCATCAATAAGAGTTCCTTTGAGAAAATAAATACTTTTTACCATGTTCATGTAAGATTACTGAAACCCTGGGAAGCTACCAAAATAACACTAGAAAACCATTGGAGAATACGAAATATAAGAGTAACTCTAAATCCAGGAATTATTGAATTAGATATTGAGGGAATGAGGAAGTGAATTAAATTCATGATGTTGAGTTTCAAAATACGTATAAGTAGGCATGTAGTAATAATTTTGCAAAAAAATGTATTTCATGTTTTGGCTATTCTTTAAAGTGTTTGAAGAGGTCAAAATAACTAAGTTATGAACAGATTTTTGTTTCAGATACTCATGTGTATGGGAACTTAATTGATTGTATAATCTGTTAAAAGTTACCAAAAATGGGTTTTAAAATGTTTGCTTAGTATGTTTTTCATACTCAAACTGAATAGTGAAATATACGTATATATATGTATAGACATTGATCTATTGTATATAGATCTGAGTTATGGTTCCATTTTACTGTTTATTAATTATATGACTTCAGGCAAACCCTCTAAACTTTAGCGTCCTTATCTGTGCATAAAAAGGGGCAAGATCTTCAATGATATACTCTCTGGGATTCTTCTAGCAGTACAAATCAGTAAATTACTATTACAGTACCATTGGCTAATCCAACAAATGCTTTATGTATCTACTACAACCAAGCCACTAGGCTAATTGGTGTGGGAAAATGAAATGCTGGAAAACAAAGGATTGCTGTTTCCAAAGAGTTCAGTTTGGTGAGCAGAGCGTACACTGATACACCTCCCAGCAAGGGGATGAGACAGGAGTGAGACTGGTGAATCAAGAAAGAACCTAGGAATCAGGTAGCACCTGAAAAGGCACCTTTATGAACCAATAGATTTCCAATTTAAAAAAACGAAGAGTAAGCAGCTCATGTCTGGGAAACACTTAACAGATTCCATTGTGAAAATACTCAGTTGAACAGAAACCAATCCATGTTTGTTGGCCTAAGGATTAAGAAATGCATATGGAGAAATGGGGCAGTAGAGAAAGATTGGTACTAAATCACAAAGGGCCTTAACTCCCATGAAATGAAATTTTTAGGCAATGCAGATTAAGAAGGCTTTTAGGATGAGAAAGAATGTAATTAGCTCAGGTTTTAGATCCATGATACCCCAGTGTCACAGGTTGGTTTCTCCAAGAAGCAGACTCAGACCCCGAGACAGAGATTAGTGTTTGGGATGTGTATTGAGGAGACAATACCTAAGGAGAGAACTAAGGACAGAAAGGAAGGAAGCAAGAGTGGGCAGAGAAACAAGGTGAGAGTAATGTAGACTCAATAACAGCACTGGCAAACCCCATTGGGGTTGTATTCACCCCATCAAATTTGTGCTTTACAATCACTCAGGGGCCTTTAGAGAACCACGTTTCACTCTGAATTGGTAGATATGGAATAAAGCCAGACACTTTTATTTTGTTTTATTTCATTATATTATATATTTTTTTGTTTCGTTTCATTTCGTTTCGTTTCATTTTTGTTTTTTGAGAGAGAGAAAGAGTGCATGACAGTGCGAGCGAGGCAGAGGGAGAGAGAGAATCTTTTTTTTCTTTTTAAAAATTTATTTATTTATCTTTACAAATAGTTTATTGTCAAGTTGGTTTCCATATAACACCCAGTGCTCATCCCCACAAGTGCCCTCCTCCATGTCCATCTCCCCCCTTCCCCCCATACTCATCAGTCCTCAGTTTGTTCTCAGCATTCAAGAGTCTCTCATGGTTTGTCTCCCTCCCTCCCTCTTCCCCGCTGTTTCCCCCCTTCTTCTCCCCCACAGTCCTCCGTTAAGTTCCTCTAATCCTCCTATATGTGCAAACATATGGTATTTGTCCTTCTCTGCCCGACTTATTTCGCTCAGCATAACACCTTTAAGGTGCATCCATGTTGCTACACATAGCCAGATTTCATTCTTTCTCATTGCCATGTAGTATTCCATGGTATAGATAAACCACATCTTCTTGATCCATTCGTCCATTGATGGACACTTAGGCTCTTTCCATGTTTTGGCTATTGTTGAGAGTGCTGCTATGGATATTGGGGTACATGTGCTCCTATGCATCATCAAGATTAAAAGCTTCTGCACGGCAAAGGAAACAATCCATAAAACTAATAGGCAACCGACAGAATGGGAAAAGATAGTTGCAAATGACATATCAGATAAAGGGAGAGAGAGAATCCTAAGCAGACTCCGTGCCCAATGCAGAACTCACACATACAGAGCTGGATCTCATGACTATGAGATCATGACCTGGGCTGAAATCAAGACCTGGATGCTTGGGGCACCTGGATGGCTCAGTAGGTTAAGCATTCAACAGTTGATTTTGGTTCAGGTCATGATCTCATGATTCATGGGTTTGAGCCCTGGAGCCTGCTTGCAGTTCTGTCTCTCTCTCTCTCTGTCTCTCTGCCCCTACCTCCTGGCTCCCTATCTCTCTCTCAAAATAATAAATACTCATTAAAAAAAAGTTGGATGCTAAATCTACTGAGCCACCCAGGCACCTCAACACTTTTATTTTAAATAAACTTCCTCTATGATTTTAATGCATCAAAGTTTGATCATTATTCTTTTAGAAATTCATTCAAAACCCTTGAGTGAGACTGGACCAGGCCTATGTCCTTTACTTGTAGGGCATCACTCCTGTCTCGAGAAGCTTCCTTTGCTACTCGTGACAACTTCTTGAGTGAGGCAGAACTCACATCTGTGTTTTGCAGGTAAAGAAACTAGTTTAGAAAGCTTCAGTGACATGCCCAAGGTCAAACAGCTGCTAAATATTACTGAGGCTTATACTTGTCCATTTTGCTCTAAGCTTCCCCTGCTCCACCTCTCACTTTCTCTTTTTCTTTTCTTGCTCTCTCCCTCTCTCATACATCTAAGATTTACCTGTATATTAGTCATATTGTTCTTAAAATGAAATGAATGCCTTTATTATCCTTAGAAACTTTTCTAATGTTGTATTAGTGGCCCTTCATGAAAATAAAAGCTTGTCCCTGTCATGGTAATAATAGATTTCCCCCTGCAGTTTATATGGCATAGATGGTCACATGGTGCTGACTTTGATCTTGGCAATAGCTTTTCCTTTAACTCACAATACCAGATACTGAAAAGAAGCTGCAACGCTCTCTCATCTGTTTGTTCTGAATAAATCCTTCCTAGATCTTTATAAGACACAGTCAGATTTTCCAGAAAAAGGAAAGCCTATTAAATTCCCCTCCTAGAGGCAAGTGACATTTTAAGTGGCATCAGTGAGGATGTGTTTTAAATAAAAATGCAAGTTAAAATGAAGGTCGGGTGGGTTTAAGGGGTAAAGAACCTGTTTGTTTATTTGTTTGTTTTGTTTTGTTTTTGGTAGGAGTGCGTAGTGCCTCCTTCAAATCTTGGGTCAACTGTCTGATCCTATCTAGACCACTAGGTCTCTGCAGAGCAAAGAGAGGTGGTTAATAATCCCTCCAAGAGAATCCATGCTGCTTTCCACGCTGACAGGTTTGCTAAATGACAAGGGAGCTGTAATCTTTCATCACCCAGGCATGGCCCAGGGACCATGACTAAGTTGCTGTAGATACACTGCTGGGGGATGAGGTGGCATGCTATTTTCCACCCTTCAACCTCAATATTAAACAATGGCTTATAAAGGCATTAAGGGATAGTCTTTACATCGTGGTGTTGATGATGATGTTTCTCTTACAGAAAAAATCCTGGCATTGATATTCATAAGCATGCTGGGATTTTAGCAAGATAGAAGCAATTATGCACACTTGTGTATGAGCAATTTACACAACCAAAGGCCTTAATTGCCTGGCTGGCAAGACTTCTACTTTCTGAGTATATGTAATATATAAGCAGTGAATATTTTAATTTTCCGAAATCTGGCATCTCATTCAGAATTCTTAAGCTTGTTCTGGAGCGAAGTTCAAACTAAATCATTCAAAGGGATTTCATACAAATTTTGCTGAAATCCATGACCTTAAAGGTACACGGATTTCCCTTTCAGAAAGAGGATAGTGCTCACTAAACTGAATAGAGTAATTTACTGTTGCTTAAGGCCATTGGCACTTACAGCTCAATCCCACAGAACTTCAGCTGTACTTTTTCACCAATAAAAATCCATCTTTTCTCCACTGACTTATAATGCCACCATTATTATAGGTGAAATTCTCACATAGATTTGTCTTTATTTCTGGACTCTGCTGTTGATATCTATGTATTTCATGTGTGGATACCAAAATATTTCCATTTCTGTTTTCTTCAGACCAGGAGGGGGAAAAAAAGACCTCTATGAGTATTTGTCAATGTAGACTCCTCTGTCCCCCTGGAATCATGTTCCATTTGTTCTCTAGCACCGCTCCTGCTCTTCCTCATATATCTCTCCAGTCAGTCTTTCTCTTTTGTAACCACTTCATCCATCTACTGTTTTCACACTGGTGTTTGCTTGAGTTCAGTTCGTTGACCATCCGCACTCAACATAGTGTTCTCAGCTGTATTGTGTTGAGATGTGACATTGAACTGACACCCAAAATGGTATGCCATCCACACTTCCTTTTTGAGCCTCACATTTGCTCTTCTTACTGACCACTTGACATCACTGAGTCCTGAAAGGTTCTCAGCTCCTTTGATCTCAATCTATGAAAAAAGTTGACCCACATGGCTTCTGCTCCAAACCCACTCTTTGTTTTGCACTAACTTTCTCAGACAATAGCACCACCATCCAGGAAGTTACTCTAGTCAATTGCTTGGAAAACCATTTCAATTCCTTGTTACCCCTTATCAACTACATCCATTTGGATACAACATCCTTCTGCTTCTATCTTTTCAGTGTTCATTTAATCTCTTTCCTTTTTTTCCCTCTCCTACTTCCACTGCCATACTTAAGCCTTTGATAATTCCTCTCAGAAGCTTCACCAATAGCTCCCTACAGAGTCTAGCTCTATTCCAAGGCATTGCTGGCATCATATTTTATTTTATTTTATTATTTCAAAAATTTTTAATGTTTATTTATTTTAGAGAGAGGGAGAGAGAGATAGAGAGAGGAGAGAGAGAGAGAGAGAGAGAGAGAGACTGTGTGAGAGGGGTAGGGGCAGAGAGAAAGGGAGACACAGAATCCAAAGCAGGCTTTATGCTCTGAGCTGTCAGCACACAGCCTGATGTGGGGCTCAGACTCACCAACCACGAGATCGTGACCTGAGCCAAAATCAGATGGTTAACCCACTGTGCCACCCAGGTGCCTGGGGAGAATGGTATTTTAAAGATGCAAACATAATTAGGTCATCTGTTTTGTTTCATTTTGTTTTTATTGTGGTAAAATATATACAACATAAAAGTTGCCATTTTAATCATTTTCAAGTGTACAGTTCAGTGGCATTAAGTATACTTACCTTCTTTTGCAATCATAACCAGCGTCCACATCTGGAACTTTTTTCTTCTCCCAAATGGGAACTCTGTATCCATTAAACAATAACTATCCATTCCGTTCCTTCCCTCAGTCCTGATAAACACTATTCTGCTTTTGTCTCTGTGAATTTACCTGTTGTATGTACCTATACAAGTGGAACCACATACCATCTGTCCTTTTGAGTTTGGTTTACTTGCATAATGTCTTCAAAGTTCATTCATATTGTAGCATGCATGTATCCACATTTCATTTCTTTTTAAAGATGCATATCCTATTGTGAGTATATACCATATTTGTTTTTCCATTCATCTGTCAGTGGATGTTTGGTTTGTTTTCACCTCTTGACTATTATAAACCATGCTGTTGTGATTATTGGTGTAAAAATATCTGTTTAAGTCCCAGTTTTCAATTTTTGGGTATATACTGAGAAGTGGAATTGCAAGATCCTATGGTAAATTCTATGTTCAATTTTCTTCAGAACTGCCATACTACCTTCCACAGTGGCTGCACCATTTTATATTCTCATCAGCAGTGCACAAAGTTTTCAGTTTCTCCATGTCCTTGCTGACACATGTTCTCTTTATTTTTTACACACATATGAAAAAAATATATATTTATTTATTGCCATCATAATGGGTGTGAGATGGCATCTCACTCAGGTTTTGATTTGCATTTCCCTGACTGAGATAATGAGCTTCTTTTCATGTATTTATTGGCCATTGTATATCTTTTTTGGATATATATCTATCCAAGTCCTGTGGCCATTTTTAAATTGGGTTGTTTGTTTTTTGTTGTTGAGTTTTAGGAGTTTTTACATATTTTGGCTATTAATCCCTTTAAATTATATATATATGTTGTGTCCTTTGCACAGATGATAACTTTTAAAAAATTTGTTTTATTTATTTTTGAGAGAGAGAGAAAGAGACAGCATTGAGTAGGGGAGGTCAGAGAGAAAGGGAGACACAGAATCTGAAGCAGACTCCAGGCTCTGAGCTAGCTGTCAGCACAGAGCCAAGCTGGGCTGGAACTCACAAACGGAGAGATCACAACCTGAGCCAAAGTCGGATGCTCAACTGACTTGAGCCACCCAGGTGCCCCCAGACAATTTTAACTTTGATAGAGTCAAGTTTATCTCACTTTTCTTTTGTTGCCTGTGCTTGTGGTGTCATATCTAAATCACTGCCATATCAAACCTCGTGATAATTTTGTCCTATGTTTTCTTATAAAAGTTTTACAGCTTTTAGGATTTTTGACCCGTTTTAATTTAATTTCTGTATATGGTGTAAGGTAAGCATCCAACTTCAGTATTTTGTAAGTAGATATCCAGTGTCCCCAGCATCATTTGAAAAGACTGTTCTTTCCCCATTAAATGATCATGGCATCCATGTCAAAAAGCATTTAACCATATATGTGATGGTTTATTTCCGGGTTCTCTATTCTATTCCATCAGTCGTTATATCTTTTACACCAGTACCACCCTCTTTCGGTTACTGCAACTTTGTAGGAAGTTTTGAAATCAGGAAGTGTGAGTACTCCAATTTTGTTTTTCTTTTTCAAGATTGTTTTGGCTGTTTGGGTCCTTGGAGATTCCAGATGAAATTTAGGATAAATTTTAGCTTCGTTGTTGTACCAGGATAACACTGGCCTTGTAAAATAAGTTAGGTATTGCTTTCTCTTCTTCTATTTTCTGGAGGAGATTGTGTGAAAGAGGGGTTAATTCTTCTCTTATGTTTGGTAGGTTTCTCCAATGAAACCATCTGGGTCTGGAGATTTCTTTCAGGAAAGCTTTTTAATTTAATGGTTATATTCATAAAATACTAATTTTTTGAAAACTATTCTGATTGTGTATTTCATCTTAGTTTAGTTTTTGGCAGTGTGTGGTTTTGAGACATTGTCCATTTCTTGTAAGTTGTTGAATTTATGAACAAAGATGTTCAAAGCATTTGTTTATTATTCTTTTAATGGCTGTAAAATCTGTAGTTATATCCCTTCTTTCATTCCTGATACTGGTGATTTGTGTCTTCTCTTTGTTTTTGTCTAAATGAATCATTTTAATCCAGGCTCATTTTAAGTATCTATTTTCATTCAATTTGTATATTTTGTAATGCTTTACTGTATCACAAACAGGTATTATATTTTGAAATTTTTTGAAAAGAATAATGACTTATTTTTGAAATACATACATTCATTGTTAAAAATTTCAAGCAGTTCTGGGGCACCTGGTTGGCTCAGTCAGCTGACTGTCAGACTCTTGATTTCAGCTCAGATCCTGATTCCAGAGTTGTGGGATTAAGTCCTGAGTTGGGCTCTGTGCTGAGCATGGAGCCTTCTTGGGATTCTCACTCTCTCTCTCTTTCTCTCTGTCACCCTCTCCCTCTAAACCTCTACCCTGCTTGCATGCTGTCTCTCTGGGATAATTTTTTTAACTAAAGAAAAAAATCAAGCAATTCTGGAAAATGTAAAAAAGACAGTAAACAATCAACCAAAATCTTTCTTTCAGAAATATTCCTTAGTTTATAATATTCCACAATTCTTCCTATAGAGAGAGAAATAAAAGTGTAAGGTTATAATTAAAATAAACTAAAAGGCATGATTTGATTTTTCATTTATGGGTGGTACCATACATGTAATTTTAAAACTAAATTATACTTAATCTTACTAAAATTAAATTTAAAAATAAAAGGAAAAAAGCTAAGCTGTTCCTGCAGTGTTTTATAAATGTCAGGAAAAATGTTAATATCACAGAAAAAAATGTTATTTTCATAAGAGAAATTTTCTAGCCTATCCCTTTAAAGATAAGAAAAAAGACTGAAAAAGTATATATGGAGCATATATAACTATACACTTCTACATGAGTAATATCCATTGACTTCTTGCCAAGGAAAATGAGGAAACTATTGTACTTAAATCTCCTCACAACCTCCCTTTTTCTACCTTCAGAATTTAGTAAATTTCACAAAAATATTCATATGGTCAAGGTTTACAATATTTATGTTCTGTTTTAATGCTCCCAAACACATAGTTTTCAGTCTCAAATTTACTTAAAAATAGATATAATCATTATTATCCCATTTGACCATGGCTCCACCATTCTTAATGATATTTTACTTTTTTATTTTTAAGTAGGTTTCACACCCAGCAGAGAGCCCAATGTGGAGCCCCACCCTGAGATCAAAGCTTGAGTTGAGACCAAGAGTTAGGCGCTTAACCAATTGAGCCACCCAGGCGCCCCTTGAGATTAAAAAAAATTTTTTTTAATGTTTTATTTATTTCTGAGAGAGAGAGAGAGAGAGGGAGAGAGAGAGACAGCGTGAGCAGGGGAGGCTCAGAGAGAGAGGGAGTCACAGACTGAAACAGGCTCCAGGTTCTGAGCTGGCAGTCAGCACAGAGCCCAACACGGGGCTCCAACGCGGCTCGAACCCACTAACCGCGAGAACATGACCTAAGCAAAAATCGGACGCTTACCCGACTAAGCCACCCAGGTGCCCCGAGATTTGTTTTTTAAATTTTTCTGTTGGTTGGGTGAATTTCTGAATTTCGTGATCAAAAAGAATTGTTTTTTAAGGTTTACATGTACTCTATTTCTTGATCCATTGTTTGTTTGAGAACAATTAACTACTGCCTTGAAAAGCTGAAGAACAGCCTGGGGAGGCAAAACAGACATCATTGGGTCACTGTTTCTTTCTCTCAGAACATTCCCCCAGGCATCGTATGATGCTGGGAAGCAATCTAAATGCAGCTTGATTTTCTTTTCCTTGTATGTAAATTGCCTTTTCTGCCTGGATGCATCACGGATTGTCTTTGAAATTCTATAACTTCACCAGAATATATTTCAACTGCATTTTTTGTTCAGAAGATTTAAGAGTCCTTATTTCAGGAAATTAGCTTCTATTATATCTTTGATTAATTTCTCTATCCCATTTCATTCTGTTTTTTTTTCTGTTTGTTTTTTTTTATAGCATAGGTTGTAAAAAGTGGTTGGTATGCTAGTAAATGAAAAGAAGTAAACAAAAACCTCTGATTTGTACTGTTAATCAATTTATGTGCTGTAAAAATCCCATGATGGTTGATTTCAAGCTATCAATGTTGTTACTAAAATTGGAATTAGGAGCTCTTAAAAGCTGATGCAAGCCTATATGTGTACATGTGTTGGGTCTCCTTTGTTTGACTTCCATATAATTTTCCTACAATTGGTTTTATACTTTTTTTTTTTAGTAGCTAAGTCTGTCACTGGGTTTCAATTGTGTTTAGTCTCATTTCCTATTCATTTACCTTTTGAATGGCTTAATGACCCCTCACCCCCCATCCTGTGGAAACTCTGCCAGGGTCCCTTTCATTTCTGGTCATGTTGTTTCTTTAAATCCTTGTATTTCTTTAAAAGATTTTTTTTGTTAGATCATATAATATTTAATGTTTTAGAACTTTGGAGATTTTTAAAAAAATAATTATTTACTTATTTTGAGAGAGAGAGAGTGTGAGTGAGAGTGAGAGCGAGTGAGCATAAGTAGGGGAGGGGCGGAGAGAGAAAATCTTAAGCAGGCTCCACGCCTTGAGGGGCTTGATCCTAAGACTCTGAGTTCATGACCTGAGCTGAAATCAAGAGTCAGACGCTTTACCTTAACTGCTTAATGGACTGAGCCACTCAGGCGCCTCTGGAGAAATTTTTATCTGATCATTTGCTGTTTCCTGAGGGTCACCTTCAGGTGAATATTTCTCTTAGGCTTTTTGTTTATATTCCTTGAAACATTCATTTCTACCCCCTGTTCTCCCTCTGCTATTATCTAGGCATGTGTCCTGTCTCTTTCTGGAGTCCATGCTGGTTCCTTTATAACTGTGATGCCTCTTTGAGGGATTCAAGCTATTTGCTGATGAATAGCATGAGTGACAATGGAGAGTAAACTGGGTTAGTCTGAACCTTGTTCCATGGTGTGGTCTTAAACATCCCTCTCAACCAATCTACCAAGTTCTGTAACCCTCAGGCATATCTTTCCGTGTGTGTGTGTGTGTGTGTGTGTGTGTGTGTGTGTGTTAATACGGTTGGTTGAGAATAGTTTCTCATAAAATATTCACTAGTAGGTAGCTTTATTATATGGAAAAATACACACTTCTAGTGAATATTTATTTAATTGCTTTCTCCTCCTCCAAAATTACAAAATACAAATGCAGACTTTGTCAGTGGATAAAGTCATGTCTTAAATGTTACAGAATGAATACATGTCAGCACAAGAGATTATAATTAATCATTTCACATACAAAAACATGTATGGAGCCAGATACCTAAATAGAAAATGCACTCCTGTTGGTTTGTAAACTCAGGAGCTTCCCGGATGAAATCTGAAACTGACCCCCATACACAGAGGGCAAGGAGAGAATGAAGAAAGAGGCCATTCCAGATCGGCAGGTGGTAGTCTTTTATTTTTTTAAATTTTTTAAAAATGTTAATGTTTATTTATTTTGGAAAGAGAGAGAGAGAGAGACAGAAAGAGTACAAGCGGGGCAGAGTGACACAGAAGCTGAAGCAGGCTCCAGGCTCTGAGCTGTCAGCAGAGAGTCTGATGTAGGGCTCGAACTCGCCAACCACCAGACCATGACCTGAGGTGAAATCGGACACTTAACCAACTGAGCCACCCAGCCCCAGTGTCAGGTGGCAATCTTAATAAGCAAGGGAATTTACAAGCATGGCTTGTCTTAGCACAAGATGAGCAGATCTCCACTCCTACCCACTAAAATCTTAGAAGTTTATAGAAGTGGTACCTGGGTTAAGCCTCATATTCAGCAGATGGATCCAACAGTATGTTACCCTTTAAGCTTGTGTCCTTGAAACTGGCTCTTACTGTGGGAATCGTGGGCTGAATGTATGTTCCAAGGACAGAGGAAGAGGTGAGGAGTCTCTTCCCAGGTCCAGATTGTGGGTTAGTCAGAAGTCACATCCTCTCGATGACCTCCTCCAACAACTCCCAGTTCCTGATTATATGTTATTTTCCAAATTTTAAATATCTGAGCCATAGGGAAACTCTATTACTTGTTTCAAAATAAAGGTTTTTTTTTTTCCCCCTGGGTGATATATGGAAACCAACTTGACAATAAACTATTTGTATAAAATAAAAGTAAAAAAATTAAGGTTTTGAAACCCTCTGACAAATCAGTGCGGTCCTACCTTGTATATTCACAAGTGATGTCTTGGATAAATGCATTAGTGTGGTGGACAAAGTAATGTTTTACTCAGATCCCCCTTAAGTGAGGGACCTGTTACCTCAGCTGCAGGGATTACTGCTGGCAGATAGCTTTCAGTGGTTTTCTCCTTCAGGGATTGCCTCAGCTTCAGAGGGCTGCCTTCTTTCAAGTTCATGCCCCTTCCAATGCCAAATGATTAACATTAGTATATAAAGGACAGGACAACTCAAACCAACTTGAGACAACCCTAAAAGGTCATCTTAGTTCCAGAGATCCCTGGAGGGCTGGCCAAGATCATCACCAGCCTGCATCCTAACTTGAGTTCTCCCTCTGTCCACTCGAGCTTCCTGTATCTCCCAGCCACATGTGTTGGGCCTTAATAAACACTGCCTGCTAAACTCTCAAGAAATGACATTAGATAAAAAGAAACTCTCTAGGTCTTGATGCAATGCAGTATGTACAGAAATAGTATTATTATTCACTTATAAAGTTTAGCTTGCATAACTCCTAAGTGAATTTGAAGCAACTAACAATAATCACAGTATTTAACTAGTTGAAACGACCCCGCAAATGAGAGCTTTGTGTTTAGCAGTTAAGACTTTTTTTCCCCCTGTGATTGAAGTTCAGGATTTCCAAGCAAAATTCTAATTGCTACCAATCACAAATAAACAACACCTTTATAAAAATATTTCCTAGCTTTCGCATCTGTGCAAGCACACATACAAGAAGGTCAAAAATAGAAAATGTTTATGCAAATAATAGAGCAGGGGTGGTGAGTGGGTAGTTAGGGCTACATGTGTGGCTTAGGGAATGAAGAAGTAGACTTAGAGACTCCTATTCCCTTAAAGAGAGAAACAAGGCATGATATACCAGGACATATTTCTCCTTTATACATTGCAGTACTGAGAGAGAAAAGTGACTATCCATTTTTTTTTTTTTATTTCTAGGAGGAAGAGAGAGAGACAGCGTGAGCAGGGGAGGGTCAGAGAGAGAGGGAGACACAGACTCTGAAATAGGCTCCAGGCTCCGAGCTGGCAGTCAGCACAGAGCCCGACGCGGGGCTCGAACCCATGAACTGCGAGATCATGACCTAAGCGAAAGTCGGACGCTTAACTGACTAAGCCACCCGGGCGCCCCAGTAATTATCCATTTATCCTATGGTTCCTGTTTTGATACGGCAGCTACTACATTGAGGATCCTGAATGAATGGAAAACAAGCAAGAGAGAAATGATAAATATTGTACCATTAACTATAAAACTGTTTAGAGTTACTGAGTATAATAGGGTACCGATAGATATAAACCCTTATTTCGAATCTGCTATGCAGTTATGGAATCAGACACCCTATCACCAGCTCATGAAAATATTTTTGGGGCAGCTAAAAACCTACAAAGGGTAGAACTTCTTCATTTACACGATTAAAAACTCATAACTGGTTTTCTTTTTTTTTTTTTAATATATTTTTTTATTTATTTCAAGGAGAGAGAGAGACAGCATGAGCAGGGGAGGGTCAGAGAGAGAGGGAGTCACAGACTGAAATAGGCTCCAGGCTCTGAGCTGGCTGTCAGCACAGAGCCCGACGTGGGGCTCGAACCCACGAACCGCGAGATCATGACCTAAGCGAAAGTTGGACGGTCAACCGACTAAGCCACCCAGGCGCCCCATAACTGGTTTTCTTAATGTCTCTCTCTCTCTCTCTCTCACTACAGCATGAACAGTGAATATTATTGTCAATGATGGAGCCTCTGGAGGCTGGGAAGAGAGTGGACAACTAGAGGATTTATTTATTTTTTATTTTTACAAATAGTTTATTGTCAAATTAGTTTCCACATAACACCCAGTGCTCATCCCCACAAGTGCCCTCCTCCATGCCCGTCCCTCCCTCCCCCCACATCCATCAGTCCTCAGTTTTTGTCAGCATTCAAGAGTCTCTCATGGTTTGCCTCTCTCCCTTTCCCCCACCATATCCGCCCTTCTTCTCCCCCTTGGTCCTCTGTTAAGTTCCTCCTAATCCTCCCATACGTGCACACATATGATATTTGTCCTTCTCTGCCTGACTTATTTCGCTCAGCATAACCCCTCAAGGTCCATCCATGTTGCTACACATGGCCAGATTTCATTGTTTCTCATTGCCATGTAGTATTCCATGGTATAGATAAACCACATCTTCTTGATCCATTCATCTGTTGATGGACACTTAGGCTCTTTCCATGTTTTAGCTATTGTGGAGAGTGGTGCTATGAACATTGGGGTACATGTGCTCCTATGCATCAGCACTCCTGTATCCCTTGGGTAAATTCCCAGCAGTGGTATTGCTGGGTCATGGGGGAGTTCTAGTGTTAGTTTCCTGAGGAACCTCCAGACTGTTTTCCAGAGTGGCTGTACCAAGACAACTAGAGGATTTAATACGAACCACAAGATATCATTGCAAGCCTCAGCCCAAACACCACTCATCAGAAAGCGCTGTCATCTCTCGGTATTTAAACATCCTGCTCATGTTATAATCTGTCAGTCTTCTTAATTGGGCAAGCCCGGCCTTACCGTCGCATGGATAACACATTGGACACTTGGTTGTCCAGTCTGAGTTCTTGTCCCAGCTTGGGAAAGGCAGGGGACAACCAAGGGAGATTGGTTCAGACTTGAGCAGAGCAGCTCAAGGAATAACCAGTTTGCTAGTCAACTAGCAAAAAGAGCGTGGAGCGGTCCAGGAACCCACGTTGCCCCAAGCCAGTTTCGGCTAGGCGTTCAGAACCCAGCGCTAGCGTGATCTCTTCCAGGGCCGCACAGCAACCCCGGGCGGGAGGGTGGGCGTGGGGGGAGATCTTCCCTTACTAGCCGCCACACCATCCGTAGGCAGGAGGGACGTCCGTGGATGGTACAGACCTTTCCTGGCCTGGCTCATTGAAGGATGGCCACACAGAGGTCACAGACCGGGGCGGGGGGTCCTCTAGGTCCTTGTTACTCAGTGTGGTCTGAGGTCCAGGGGCAACAGCGTCACCTGGGACCTTGTTTAGCTTGCAGATTCTCAGGCACCTGGCTGGACCAACTTTATCCAGATTTGCATTTTAATCCCGTGGCACACTGAAGTTTGAGAAGCGCAGGTCCAGGTGGGAGCAAGGAGGCTAGCGGAAGGATCTGCTTCTCAGCCCCGCCCCCTCCCCCCTCTTTGCTCTCCTCTAGAGCAAAGCTCAGCCCCGCATTGGTCTTGCCCAACACTCCTTGAACCCCGAGTATTGCGGAAGGGGGGTGCGGGAGGTGCCCCGGCACGGGCAGAGGGCAACTGGGGGTCTGCACTAGCGAAGGGCTGCTTGCCGTGGCTCGGGGCTCCGCAGCGTGCAGACACTCCCCCAACCTTCCCCTCCCTCCCGCAGCTGCTAAGTGCCTGCCTCCCGCCGGCTGCCGCGAAAACCCGGAACAGCTGCGTGCGCTCGTGGAAAGTCCTCCTAGGGGCGAAGCCGGGCAGCTGGGCATGCTCAGTAGCTGGGGGAGGCTTGGGTGGAGAGTAGAAAGCCGCGGCTCTGCCTCCCACCCCCTCCCTCTGGCCCCCGCCCCCCTTGCCCCTACCCAGCCCGTAGTAGTTGCCCGGCGTGCGCCCGCGGAGACCAGGAACATGGCGCTCCGAGCGGTGTAGCACCGCGGAGGAGAAGCGGAGGAGGCGCCGCCGATGCGCTGACAGCCAGCCACCAGGTAGGCAGGCGCGCCTGGCGGGGCTGCCTGGGTGGGTAGCGGCGCGGGGAGGGGCGCTAGCGGGGATGCGCACGGCTGGGACCCCGGGCACCTCGCTTCGCCGGCAGAGGATGCGAAGCGGACATCTGACAGCGCGCGATTGTGCATCGCCTAGGAGATGCCAGAGGCTGGGGACCGGCCGCCTGGAGGGCAGGGATCCGGGGACCGCCCCCACCCCCATGCGCTGCCACCCAGTCTGGGTTCTCTACGGGTCAAATAAAGGATAGTTCCTTTCTGCAGGGCGAGAGGGCGCGGGGGAGATCCCCGGATACCAGTTCTGGGAGTGCGCTGGTCCCCTGGACCGCAAGCGAGCCCAGCACCGATTCTTTGTGTATACAGCCGCGCACGCCCAGGGGGGTGCCACGGTGCCCGCTTCTCCCCGGGAGTGTTGCACATATTGCCAGGGCAGGATTTCCGTATGGTTTTTGTCTCTTGGCAGGTGTGGACTGGAAGATGTAATAGCTGAGCCTTTATGGGGCTGTGTTTTCCTTTGTTACTTGCCTTGGTGTGTGTATGTGAGTGTGTGTGTGCGCGCGTGTGCGCGCGTGGTGGGTTGTAACGGAGAGAGAGAACTTCTGCTCGTGGGCACGGGTGTGGGCAGAGCGTGGAAGAGGATCTTGGCTCCAAACTTGTCAAAATCGCGTGTGATGCCGGCCTCCTGGAGGGTAAACTTAAAAAGTCCAGAGATCATGTGTGTCTGGTTTGGAGCAGAGGCGTCTTCGCCCTTCTTGAACCCATGTGTGTATCTAGAGCTTTAAACATGGGAATGAGTCAATTCAGCATCAGGTAGCAGTTAAGGGAATTTGAAGCATTTGGGGCTATCTGTGGTAGTCTTTTTTTTTTTTTTTTCCAGGCCAAATTAATAAATGGAGAAGTTGGCAGCAAGCCAGAGGCAAGTGCCATCGTTAATAGTTGATAACAGCTTCGAAGGCTAAATACACTTTTGGGGAAATCAGGAAACCTGGCACTCCACAGGGTTTTGCCAAGAAATAGCCATAGGGTCTTTGGTATCTCAAAATCTCTCAGTGCATCCCTTTTTCTCTTCTGTGGTTTGGAGGTATGTATACACACTCTCTCTTACCTGAGTCCAGATGGACAAGACTCTTGAAAAGCCCCTCCCACACTAGAATTCTATGAAATTGACACTCCAGAATGACATTCGTGCTACCTTACATTTGTATATCTGTTACATTCAGCCGCACAACTCTGAGTTAGGGAGGGAAGGCAAATTTAGAATATGATTTTATTTTTACTTGATAATTTCAAGGATGGACATCTGTGACTACGAAATTTAGAGACACTTTTCTCTGTACTGAGTATTTATTCTCATGGTCTCCTTAGGTGGCAAAGAATGAGTCAGTATCATCAAAATGAAATGGGGAGTACTTGAGGAATATGCATTTAAGTAAATTAAAGCCGTAAATGTCCTATCTGATGGTAGTACCTTGACTTGGAATACATATGTGCAAAGCAGAAGCATTGCTAATGGAAGCAATATTGTTGATGGAAGTTTATTGATAGCATTGGTCTTAGGATAAAATTTTTGTGTTCCTCTGGGACTAGGTAGAGACTGATTATACTAGGTGCCTGCAAGTTGGTATTTTGTCAATAAAATGCAAGTTTAAAAAAATTTTAATGTTTTGTTTATTTTTGAGAGAGACAGACAGTGGGGGAGGGACAGAGAGAGAGGGAGACACAGACTCTGAAGCAGGTTCGAGGCTCTGAGAGTCCGACACAGGGCCTGAACTCACAAACCGTGAGATCATGACCTGAACCAAAGTCAGATGATTAACCAACTGAGCCACCCAGGTGCCCCAATTAAATGAGTTTTAATTGAAGGCGTTGGAAACCTAAATTTGGCAGCTCCTCTCCTTCACTTAGTCAGAGTTTGTTTTACTGCTGCAGCTGTGAGTGGCAGGTGCTCTGGGGTGTGGTGTCATTTTGGTGCTGAGACAGCTGAGTTTGAGTTCTGACTCTTCCGGTATTAGCTGTGTGGTCTTGGGCAAGTTACTTAACTTAGTGGAGCCTCAGTTTCCTCCCTTGTAAAACAATCCTGGGAACAGAAAGACTTATCCCTACCCCCAGGAAAATGGTGAGGACATTAGGAGAGGCAGGGAAATGGATATTTATTCAGCCTATACTATGTGCCCTGTATTATGCTAGTGAGGCCCAAATAAGTGATCTAACACTTGAACTGTTTCTTAGTGCTGCCATAACAAATTGCCAGAAACAAGGTACCTCAAAACAAAATTTATTCCCTCACAGTCTGTAGGCTAGAGGTCCATCTAGTCTCTAGTCTAGACTCTAGTCTAGTCTAGACTCTAGTCTACACTCTAGTCTGTAGGCTAGAGGTCCATCATCAAGGTGTAGACAATCCTGTGCTCCGGCTCAAGCCTCTAGGGGAGGATTGTTTCTTGCCTTTTCCTGCCTCTGGTGGCCCCAGGTGATCCTTGGCTTGTGGCAACATAACTCCAATTTCCTGCCTCCATCTTCACATGGCAAAGTTCCCCCTTCTTATAAAGACACCATTCATACTGAATTAAGGTCCACTGTAATTCAGTATGGCCTCAGCTTGATTATATCTGCAAAGACCCTATTTCCAAATAAGGTTCAAATTTGTAGGTTCTGGTTAGGCATGAATTTTGGGGAGACACTATTCAGCCCAGTATGCCAACATCCCTATGATCTGTATTTAGTGACCTGATTTTTTCAGCATATGAGCAGAAGGTAAAGATAGAGTATTGTGGGTGTAGAAAAGACTTTGAAGGCTATTTAATTCAGCTGACATATTTGTGGTTTCCCCAAACATCATTGGGAAGAGCAGCATTCAGAGGTTGTAGACAAATGTCACTTATCTGGAAACCCAGATAATCGAGGATCTCTGTCTTCCACAGGTAATCCACCTGACACGCCCTGTCCCAAAATGGTTTGTTAATGTTGCCTTCCTCTCCTTTTGCGACTCCACCAACACAATGCAAAGAAACAACAGAAAATCGAATTAAACAAGAAAAGTGACAAAAGTGACAGAAACACCCCAATCTTAACACCTTCCTAATTTTTCTTATCTTGGTTAAAGGCACCAGTGTACATGGAGTTGCTTTAGCCAGAAACTCAAGAATCGTCTCCTGACACCTTCATTCCCTGTGCCCTCCATATCCAAAACCATCACAAAATTTAATAAATTTTGTCTTCTCCACATGCCTCTCGGTAGATTCTCCTTTCCAGCCATACCACCACACCATCAATCCTCAAGTTGGTCTCTCCCTCCTGGATCACTAGCATAACTTTCTAGCAAGACCCCTGACTCCTTGCTTGGCTCTTCCAGTCATTCTTCTAGAATAGATCCCAGCAATTCCTTGTGTAAAATGCCTCCACCTACTTGAGGCAGTTCCGGAGACTGACTGAGCCTTGGGCACTTGGCCGTCATCTCCTCCTCTTGCTGCTGTTAAACTGACTTCCTGTCTGTTGAATTTCCCAAGACCTTCCCCTACACCTTGCTGGTACACACTGTGCTCATCCTTTGGGCCTCCTTGATATCCCTTCTCCAGCAGTCCAATTCTCTTATCAGCCTTTTAATTTTCTTCCATAGCATTTACCTCAATTTGTGACTTCCTATTCATTTGTTTGGCTATTGAATGTCCATAAACTCCATGATGGCCATTTGTCTTCTGTCTTGCGTGTAGAAGATGATCAACAATGGCGATTGAGTGAAGGAATGAATACTCTCATAGCATTTTTCCGTGCCAACTTAAAGATACGATTTTTTAGAAACGTTTTTTTCATGAACTTGTATAAAAAGAGCAATTGAGAAACTCGTTCTGACTCAAAAAGAGGAGTATTCTTGGCTTTAACAAATGCATCTTCTAAGAATGGGTTTTAAGCAAGCAGTTAAGAATTGAGTCAAAATATTTTCTGGCAACTGAGGTCTTTGAGGTCTATCAGTCAAGAAACTTTTCACAAATATCTATTGGACATTTATATTTGTCATGGTAGGCCCTAGGGGCACAATAGAGGACTAGATTTTTAGCCTTCTAGAGATTAAAAATAAACAGTAAGTAATAATTGCAATAATATTTATTGGGACAGTAAGTAATAATTGCAATAATATTATTTATTGGGATTTTATTATATGCCAGGTTCTCCTCCGTCCCTGTCTCTACTTGTTACTATAGATCTCCAATCTCTCCTAGTAGCACGGAACCCAAATGAAATGCATGACAAATACTTCATGAATTAATAATTAGTAGGTGCTATTATCCAGATCTTTTAAAATAGGAAACTTCTTCTCTGGGGAAAAAGGAATCTGTTCATATACAGAAGAGCATGCAACTACTTTGTGAATATAGCCAGGTGGGCCCTGTTCTACTTTGAAGAGCATCTTCCTACTGTGTTTGGGGTGAAAATAAGAGCCAAATTGCTCTTTATTCAGGAACGAGTCCCTGGTGTGTTTCTTTGTCTTCCAAAGTTGTCAGAATTCTTAACTGGCAACTGAATTGTTTTATTCTGTTGAATCCAAGTGAGAAGTAACTTAATGTCTCATTCAGAGCACTTTTGGGTAGTTTTGAAAAGGAAGACTGAGTACCCAGGGAAATGAATGTGGTGGAATGCAGGAGTACAGGATTACGTTTTGGATTTCTTGGATGGCCTCAATTTCCTGTAATTTCATTTCATGAATGGTGATTTTTTAAAAGTAAATAAAAACATTTAATGCAGGTTTGAAAACTACTTATTTATTTATTTATTGTGGGGAGGAGGGTGAGAGGGGCAGAGAGAGGAGAGAGAAAATCCCAAGCAGGCTTTGTGCTGTCAGTGCAGATCCCCACATGGACTGAACTCAGGAAGCCTGAGATCATGACCTGAGCTAAATCAAGAGGTGGATACTTAACAGCCTGAGCCACCCAGGTGCCCCTTAATGCATATGTTTGAGTATAACTTTTCACCTAAGTAACAAAAACTCCGACATTGTGTTTTGGTTTTGTTTAAAAGTGATAGATACACAGGGGTGCCTGGGTGGCTCAGTTCGTTGAGCATCCGACTTTGCCTCAGGTCATTATCTCGGTAAGTGGGTTCTAGTCTCAAGTCAGACTGTGCTGAAAGCTGGAGCCTGGATCCTGCTTCAGAATTTGTGTCTCTCTCTGCCTCTCAAAAAGAAACGTTCAAATAATTCACTCTACAGGAACTAATAAGAGATATTTCAGTAAGATGGCTAGTTACTACATACACATTTAGAAATCAAGCTAGGGGCCCCTGGGTGGTTCAGTCGATTATGTATTGGACTCTTGATTTCAGCTCAGGTCATGATCTCCTGGTTTGTGGGATCAAGCCCGGAGTTGGGTTCCTAGCTGACCATGTTGAGCCAGCTTGGGACTCTTTATCTCCTCCTCTCTCTGGTACTCCCCTGCTGGCAAGCAGTCTCTCTCTCAGAATAAATAAACTTAAAAAAAAAAAAATCAATGGCTACCCCCAAAATGCCAGTAAGAAGTACAGTAGAAAATGATTGTGTTTAGGAATCCACAAAAACATAAATTTATCTAAGAAAAATAGAAAATGTATGTAAAATACTTGGGAATAATCAGAAATACCTAAAGACTTGTGTAGAAAGCTATAAAATTTTACTCAAAAACACATAAAATAAGAAACATATGAAAACATGCTTTATTCTTGGGGTAGAAAGATGGATATTATGAAATGGTGATTTTTCCCACAATCAATGACACAGTTTTATTGCTTTGGGGTTTGGGAAAACTTGACAAAATGATTCTAACCTCAATCATTCCAGAAGAATTATTATGTGACTATACTCAAGAAATTCTTGCTACAGAATATATGTGGGGGTGGGTTGCCCTTACAGAAATAAGAATAAATCTGGTCATCGAATTGCATTGTAGCCATGTAGTATTGGTATGAGAATCAGTAGATAGCTCACTGGAATAGCGTAGCCTGGAAGCCAACTCAGTAGTTTCTGGAAATGGAAGTACAGTGGATAAAGCATTTTGAAACGGTGAGAAGCATTAGACAAAATTAAGGAACTACACCAAATAGGTGGAAAACCTTCAAATAAGACCCTCTGTTTACATGACTCACTAAATTCCAAATATATTGGAAAGTTTATCTGTCAGGTAAGAAACCAAGCTAGAAGAAAATATTTAACAATTAATGCAAAGAAGCCCATTGAGAGGTAGCTTTGAATATATCTGAAGCTTCTGTATGCAAAAACACCCCATTTAAAGCAAAAAACAATCATGGAGAAAAATTCTGACACTAAGCATGACAGAACAGTTAATAGAATAATTGCACTGAAGAACTCTTGCATATCAGTAAGTAGAAAATAACACCCCAATAGAATTGTCCAATTATCTGAATAAATGATTTGGAAGGCTGATATAAAAAAGCTAATACACATATTTAATAAATATTCTTACTATCAACCACAGACATGCAAATTAAAACAAAAATGATATGCCATGTTTCATGTATTAAGCAAATATACATATAAATACAAATATATATGTTTACACACACACACACTCACACACACTCAGTACCAGCAGGGATGGAGAGAGAAGGACATTTTCATTACTGCCGGTGGGAGAATTACAGGCTACAACCTTTCTGGAGGACAGTAGTTAAAAGCTCTTGACAAATATTTTCAGAGTTCAAATTATTTGACACAGCCATTTCTCTGGCTCTTAATTCTAAGTTTGGTCTTTGTTAAGGAATCAGATGCAGGCAAAAACAAAAATGAAAAATTTAAATGCCCTTTAAAACTAAAAATTTGGGGCTGCTTAAAGGTATTTTAAGGTCTGCAAATAACAGACCTTACTTAGATATTAAGAGCATTCATTTCAAAGATTATGTAATAAGAAACAACTTAAGTTTTAAGTGGAAATAAGCACACAATGATCCGTGTTTTGTGAAATGGAACTACCCTGTAGGTATATAAAAACTGGAAGAAAAAACAAAGTTAGGCTATGTCTGGATGGTAGAAATCGGGCTTTGCTTTTGTCTTCTACTTTATCTTTATGCGTTAAAAAAATTAGTCAATAACATGGTCTTCTGAATCAGAAAAACCATTATTTTACAAATATGATAGTGATACATATTCAGCTTATAATTATTCATTTATGTAACACACATTCATTGATTATCTCTGTGTCAGGAGCTCTGCCAAGTGTATCAGCAATGACTCTTAGTTTGCATGCAAATGAAAGAAGCTGTCTAGCTTGAGCAAAAAGAATTTACTAGGTTATCAGATAGCTAAAAGAATTGCCAGGAAGGGGTGGGTGGTGGGGGCAAACAACAACCAAAAACAGGCTTGGAAGCAAACCAGAACTTGGCCAACTCCAGGCTTTAAATATCAGGTGCTTAGAGAAACAGGCTCCAGCCTAGAATAGCTTGCTTCGGGTGGGACCACTGTCTGCCCTTAGATATACAGGGGCTTGCCTCCCTTACCCCCCACCGCTGCTCAGGTGATTCTCTTTTCTCCTGGAGTCAATGGCGATTGTCCTGAAGGGCGTGGCTTCTCAGACTCCGTCTTTGTGGCTGGGCAGGATTTTGGAAGGGAGGTCCCATTCTCCGTTAGAGAAGAACCAGTGGGAAGATTATCCAAAGCAGGCAGTTTACCAGCCGGAAGAGGTAGAGTTTGGAATTAGATGGGGCACCAATATGAGTCTAGGTTGTTTTTTTTTTTTTTTTTTAATTCTGACTTCTCTTACGTCTAGAAAGTATATGGTAATGTTTGAGTTTGGTCCACCGTGAATACTGCAGTCCCGGTTCAAATCTCTTGGCACATAATACCAAACATCCATAGGGAAGTTGGTATTTTTCCCACAGTTCTTTTCAGAAATAGGAAAAGTCTGTGGCTATCTGGATAATTCAGTGCTCAGGTTCATGTTGCTTGTATAATTGTTAACTTTTCCCCCGAGGAAAGACTTGCAAACGGAAGTGGAGAAAGGAAATTCTTCTTCAGTTGCACTCAAAACAAGACAGAGAAAATCTTAAATGACCCAGAGGGACCCCACCCTGGACACTGCCCGGTAAAGAGCTAAGCTGCTCTGTCCCCCACCCTCTGTGCACCTGCACGGCCACAACCCTCCGCACCAGTGGAAGGGTCCGTGTGCTACCTTGGCCCCCTCTGGGCCCTGCTGTGCATCCCTGGGTCTTGGACTTCCCTGCTCAGAAGGCTCCTGGACCCAAGGGGCTGCCGAGGAGAGATTGCGGGAGGTGCAGCTGGCGCTCAGCCCGGTTGGTGCTGTAGTCCAACACGCACTGGCCTGGAGGTAGGGGCGGGGGTGGGGGAGGGAGGAGCTAGGGGGCCGGGCAGGAAGCTGGCTCTCCTTCCGGTGCTGGGTTCTGGAATTCAAGAATCTGATTTTCAACCTGTCTTCTAGGTTGTTAGGAACGCATGTTTGTCAAGCTAGGCAGATAGAACGTATTTAACACTTTAAGCTTATTTATCATATTTAAATATATAATAGTTAAGACTCCAATTGTGCTCTTGCTCCCTCAAATGTTAGGATCAGGCTTACTCAGCTTACTCTTTTTTTTTTTTTCTTAAAAATTTCTTTAATGTTTGTTTATTTTTGAGAGAGAGAGAGAGAGAGAGAGAGAGCGCGAGCCAGAGAGTGAACACAAGTGGGAGAGGGGCAGAGAGAGGACAGAATCTGAAGCAGGCTCCAGGCTCCAAGAGGTCAGCACAGAGCCTGATGGGGGGCTCGAACCCACAAACTGTGAGATTATGACCTGAGCTGAAGTCGGATGCTTAACCGACTGAGCCGTCCAGGTGCCCCTCAGTTTACTCTTTTAGAAGGGTGATGGCTGTTCACACACACATGCGTGCAATTAGTTGCTTGTGCAACAACAGAGATCATAAAGAAAGTAGGGGCGCCTGGGTGGCTCAATCTCTTAAGCATCTGACTTCAGTTCCGGTCATGATCTCACAGTTTGTGAGTTCTAGCCCTGTGTCGGGCTCTGTGCTGACAGCTCAGAGCCTGGAGCCTGCTTCAGATTCTGTGTGTGTGTCTCTCTCTGCGCCCCTACCCCACTCATGCTCTGTCTCTGTCTCCCTCTGTCTCTCTTGAAAATGGATATTAAAAAAATTTTTAAAAAGATATTGCACTCCTGTGATTATAGCTAACATTGAACAAGATGTGTTAAACCCTCATCCCGGTATTTTACCTGTATATCTTAATCTTCATAAGAGTTCTTTAAAATAGGTCATTTAAGGCAAAATATGCAGTTAGGGTGGCGAAGAGGAGTCAAACTCTGGCTAATCGGAATCTGATGTCAGTAGATAAGAAAAGTTTTGTGTGGAGTCCTTGAACCTTCAATAATTTAAAAATCACTGGATTAATCAACCCACTCTGATTCCAGTCCTCTGATTCAGCATTTCTGTTCACGCAAACTTCCCCATGCAAAGGGAAAGTAAATGCATTGATGGCCTTGCTGTGTTCAGTATTATTAATTGAATGATCAAAAACAAAAATCAATATCTAGTTCCTTGTATAAGAAACAAATTTAACTTACATTTTAAAACAGATGTCAGTTACTGGACTCCCTTTGCAGGCTTCCAAGGGAATTCCCATTTATGTCACTGGCAATGAAGAATACCCTTTTTATTTTTTTTTTAAATCACTGGTTCAAACCTCAGCCTCCATTTCCCCACTGTCCAACTGAATCAAGATGACTTTATCCAAACATTGGTTCCATTACTCTTTTAATAACAAGGTATAGAAGGAGGGAGGGAGGATGGGTGTTAATTCACCCCCTCGCACCTTCAGTCCCAGATATAAATTTTATGATAGAATCAACAGTTGTTAGCTTCACTTTTCAAGTTCAAGGTTGACATATTATTTAAGAAACTCTTTAGCTGTTTTCTGGATGAAACTTGAGTGCTTTGCTACTCAGGATGGTCACTTGAGTCCTGTAAATAGATGTTTGTATAACACATAGATTTTCTAGCTAAGTTGTTCTTAACCATCAGCCGAGTTGCCCACCTGCCTAATTTAGCTGTACTGCAATTTACTGACACAGGAAAAGAACTTTCTGGAAGCAAAGAGTAGAAAACTTCATTTGTTTAAAAGGTTCTCCCCCAAAGTAGAGACAGTTGCTATGTGGGTATGATTTAATCTCTAGAAATATAAATAAGCAGTGATGGAGGAGGTGGATTAAGGGAATGAAAGTCTTAAACTGAATGTAGAGTTTTCTTTTTTGTCCAGGTTTTAGAGACTAGAAACAAAAATTAACAGGAAATTTCCAATAATACTTGAGTAACACCATTCATGACTTGAGTTAAATAGTAGTTTGTTTTGTCCCCTCAAATCCAAGGACTCCCTAAATCTCATCAACTTAAAACTTTCTTGCATATGCCCTTCTCTGTTGCCATTGGCACCTTCCATCGGATCTCTTAATTAGACCTCATGTCAGCCTCTTCTGTGTTTGTCTTCATCCCCACACCTGATCATCTAATTATCACCATTCATTGAAAACTTCCTACCCAGCCACCACTCCTGCCTTCGCCCTTCAAAAGTTTCTTATACATGGTTTTGGGTTACCCTTCTAAAAGCAGTCCTCACACCCATTTGATAGGTGTTTTCTCACTTGGTTCCTTTCTTATGCTAGACTGAGAACGCTTCTAAAGCAGGTAACTTGTCTCTTGATGTCTGTATCCGCAGAACCTAGCTTTATGCAGATGTATGTCAGGTCTTTAGCAAATGTTTGTGGGGGGAAAAGATTTGTGGATAAATACATGTTACAGAGGCTAAAAAAACGAGTCCAGATGCAAAACGGTGATGCCATGGTTTAAAATTCTGGAATGGGTCCTAGCAATGGTCTAATCCATTTTCTTAATTACCATGGGGCTTTTCCCCCCCTGCTTTCTAGAAATGAAAAACATGTGGAAGGAATGATTAATACTTTGTTTCTGGTTAGAGACAAATTCTAATACTGGTTATGGGTATAAAGCAGACCTTTTAAATACATTAAAAGAAAGTAATGAAGCAAACTGTAAGCTAAGAGCTAGCTTTCCAGTAATAGAGTATATAAATGGAGCTTCTTAAAAAAATGAGAATGGTTATTTAATTACTAGATTCAACTTCCACTTCTCTGTTGTCCCAGACCTGGCATGGATAGCACATGGTCGATGATTTGACCCCTGCTTGAATATTAGCTGAGCTTTATACAGAAAGCTGGGGTTTTACTCACTTCTGCCCTGGTCTTTGGTATCACATGTTTCCATAGCAACAAATGCACTATGAAATGAGAAAAACCAGGAAGGCTTGGTAGGGAAATGGATCAAAGTAAGTGGTTCAAATAAGGGGTTTCCCAGTGTGGGACCAGGGGGTCATCAAGCTTCTGGTCACAGATATTTATGGCAGGATGCCCAGAGAGTGAAGATTCTGGGGTGATAACTGGAAGGGATTTCAAAGGCCATGTACACATACACTCTGACAGAAGTTACTGTGTTGATTTGAGCTTGGATTCCTAGGGAAGGGTATCTGCTGGAGACGTATGTGCATTGCCATATTAGTGGTCTCTAATGGTTGAAAGACACACTCGACACCCACAGCCCACTAACAACTAGGAATCAGGGAACAAATATTGGAGACTTTTACTCTCTGTGAAATGTCGTTGAGCTGTCTTTTTAAAACTGGATGGTATAGGAGAACACTGAGTTAGGTACTAAACATTTGACAGTGCTGTCTTGTGGCCTAGATATGTGCTGTTTGGCACCCAGAGTGTGAAATTTCCCCTAAAAATTCAGATTTCTTCTCTTCAAAATAAAACCATGTATACACAAATACAAAAGTTGGCAATAGTGTGTATTTTTATGGCACCCGTCCCCCGTGGCAGCTGCCTCTGCCATGGACAGGTAATGAATGGAGACTTGACTTTGCCACAGTCACCATCACTCCCTATCAGATCCCATCAGGCCATTTTAATTGTTTATATTACCTTCTTGTTCCCTGAAGCCTTTTGAAGTTGTCATCTTTGGATTACAGGAGAGGATTGCTCTAGGGTTTTGAATCATTCATAAATATTGTTTCTTTTTTTCTCTAATGTTTATATGTTTTGAGAGAGGAGGAACATTAGCAGGGGAGGGGCAGAGGGAAAGGGAGAGAGAGAATCTCAATAGACTCTGAGCTGTCAGCGCAGAGCCCAACATGGTGCTTAATCCCAGGAACCAGGAGATCGTGACCTGAGATCAAATCAAGAGTTGGCTGTTTAACTGACGGAGCCACCCAGGTGCCCCTCCAATGTTCCTTCATAATCTCATTTCATGAAAATATAAGCCAATTTATTTAATAATAAAAAAAGGCAGGGCACCTGGGTGGCTCAGTCAGTTGAGCTTCTGACTTCCACTCAGGTCATGATCTCGCCATTTGTGGGTTCGATCCCCGCATTGGGCTCTGTGTGGACTGTCAGCTCAGAGCCTGGCGTCTGTTTTGGATTCTGTATTTCCCTCTCTCTCTGACCCTCCCCTGCTCACACGCTCGCTCTCTCACTCTCTCTGTCTCAGAAATTAAATAAAACATTAAAAATTTTAAAAAAATAAGGCAAATGAGGTTTTAGAAAGATGCATTTATGATTCCATCCTAGGGGGAAAAATCTTGAGTTAAGCCTCTTTAATATTTGGTGGGAACACTTGCATAGTTAGGCTTCAGCAACTCAACTTCTTCAGTATTTCTGCAATACTGGATAATTATTAAAAGCCTCCTTGTATGTTCCATTTGAATTAAACCAAAATATAAAAGGAAATCATATGGTCTCAAGCTTGCTGGAGGTAGGGATTATCAAAACTCAGAAGGATGGTATCATATTTCATATGATGCTATCATCTGGAAAATATAAAACATTCAGAATGCAAATATGCCCACAGAAGTGAAGTAGAACCTTATAAATGATACGCACTCTATAGAATAGCTGGAAGAATCTCAAAATCAATATTGGAATCACCCAGGGCAACTGAGAATAATGATATCACTGTACCTTACTAAAAAGTAATGAAAAACAAATGAGATAGAAAATTCCAGAGTTGTCCCTAGAGTTACTATTTGCTTCAGATAGAAGAATGAGACCAGACTTTAGAAAGTGGTTTCCTAGTTCTTTTCCGACCTCAACTTTATTTTAAACACGGAGCATGACCTGCCTGTTGAGGAGGGTTTTATTTTCTGCATAAACCAGGATGTGCAATGTCCCTATAAAACAAAAACCATTAGTTCTAAGCGGTAAGATTAAAATAAAGGTAACTGGATCTGTTAAGATGGTGACTTCTTGCTTCTGCTTTATTGCTTTTGACAGGCTAGATAAATAGGATTAAAGTGTAAAATTTAAAAGTAGGATAAAAATAGATACTAGAGTGACCATTCCTAACTAGTCATTCATTTATTCAGCAGACACGCACTGAGCACTGCTGTGTCTATTGAGGTGGCACTTTAATGAACATAGGTAAAAATCTCTCATTTGTAGGGAGAGACAGGAAACTGAATTTAAGAAACCGATAGAATGTTGGAAGGTGATCTGAGCTTTGAAGAAATAGAGTAGGGTAAAGGGGTTGGGAAGTGGGTTGCATGGTGTCAGGAAAGGGGGCATCTTTAATGAAGGGGTCAGGAGAGACCTTGTTGAAATTTGACATTGAAGGAAGGCGGAACTACCCACGTAGATCTGCCTTATGATGCATCTGGGAGAACATCCCAGCAGAGAGAACCCAGTGCAGAGGCTCCAAGGCACAATGCTTAGCTTGTGGGAGGAGGTAGGGAAAAGCTGGTGGCTGGGGCAAGGTGAAGGAGGGGACAGAGCCAGCAGGACCTGGGAGGCAGAGGTCAACACCTTAGCCTTTTCTCTGAGCAAGCTGTGGAACCGCTGGACAGATGTGAACAGAGGACAGGGTCTGACCTATTTTATACCAGTCTCTCTGGTTTTCCCACTGAGAAGGGGAAAGTGCGAAAGTGCGGAAAGTGACCGGGGAACACTGCAATAATTCAGGCAAGACAGATGGTGATTTGACCAGACTTATAGCCATGAAAGTAGGGCATTGTGACCCAATTCCTCTATATTTTGAAGATAGTGTTTCCTTAGGATTGGGTATTGGCTCTGAGAGAGAGAGGAGTCAAGGATGACTTCAAGGCTTTGACCTGAGCAACTAGAAGAATGAAATTGCCTTCCCCTAAGAAAGGGACTGTGGGAGAAGGAAGTTCCTGGGGGGAAATTAGGAGTTTAGTTTAAACATTGGACATTTTTAAAAAAATATTTCTTGAGAGAGTGCAAGCAGGGGAGGGACAGAGAGAGAGGGACAGAGGATCTGAAATGGGCTCTATGCTGACGAGCTGACAGCAGTGAGCCCAATGGGGGGCTGGACTTATGAACTACGAGATCATGACCTGAGCCGAAGTTGGATGCTCAACTGGCTGAGCCACTCAGGTGGTCCCAACAGTGGACATCTACTTCTGGTGGAGATGTTGTGTCATTTGAGAGTCTGGAGTTGAGAAGAAGAGTCTGGGCTGGAGGTAAAGATGATGACTTCATCAAAACAAGTAAGTTTAAATTTAAAATGTTTTAAATTTATTTCTGAGAGAGAGAGAGAGATCGATCAATCAGGGGAGGGTCAGAGAGAGAGAGAGGGAGATACAGAATCTGAAACAGGCTCCAGGCTCTGAGCTAGCTGTCAGCACAGAGCCTGATGCGGGGCTCGAACCCACAAACCATGAGATCATGACCTGAACCGAAGTCGGACGCTTAACTGACTGCGCCACCCAGGTGCCCCAAAACAAGTAAGTTTAGAGATAGAAGGAATCTAAGGGCTGAATCCTGGAAAGGTCCCCAATTCAGAGCTTGGGTAGAAGAGGTGGATTCAGTAGAACCAGCAGAGCCAGCTACTCTAGGATCTACCTGATCACATAAGTGGTGACTGACTGGCTGCATTTTGGTGTGATGGGAGCTGACTGGGTCCTGTGACCCTGATCTTGAGCAGGCTACCCTCAGCCTATTCACCTGGCATCTGAGCAGGGCTCCAAGAGAAGAGGGATCTGAAGGCCCAGACTGGAAACTGGTATACGGTCACTGTCAGCACATTCTCTTTGTCAAAGCAAGTTTCAAAGCCAGCCCAGATTTAAGGGGTAGGGAAGTAGACTCTACTTAAAGGAAGTTGCTGCAAAGTCACGTTGCAAGGGCTGTGACCACAGAGGTGGAGATTCGGCCCGTTTTGCAGTGTACTCCAATTTGCTTATGATTGGCCTCTTGTCAAGACCTTCAAAATTGTTGATTGGAAACATAATTTTAGGGACACCTGGGTGGCTCAGTCAGTTGAGTGTCTGACTTTGGCTCAGGTCATGATCTCATGGTTTGTGGGTTTGAGCCCTGCATTGGGCTCTGTGCTGACAGCTCAGAGCCTGGAGCCGCCTTCAGATTCTGTGTCTCCTTCTCTTCCTTCCCCTTTCCCACTCATTCTCTGTCTCTGTTTCTGTCTCTCTCTCAAAAATAAACATTTAAAAAAATTTTTAGTTTTGGGTCAAACCTTGACCTCACGCTTGAGCCACTGAGGACACTATTGCTGCAGCCTGGCTAATTCTTCAATTTTTCTTAGTGAAAATAGCTGTTCACACAGGTAGGTGTTGATAGAATTTGAACCATAGCTCTGTCTTCAGGATGAAGTTACAGCACCCAGTAGGTACTGAAGAAGCTATTTATTTGGTTATAGAAAGATACACTGTAGAGTTAGAACAATAGTATTTACAATAACTGAAATTATTGGAACACTTATTATTTGCCACATATTGTTATATGCACTATGTACCCTATCTTATTTAATCCTTCCAATGGGCTTACAAATTAGATGCTGTCATTATTCCCATTTTATGACTAGTAAATGGCAGATTTCCCATCCAGTGACAGATCTCCCTTGCTCTATATATACTATTCTCCCACAAGCATAAAAGATGAAAGTAAAAAGTATTTTCTCAAATTCTGAAACCCAATTCATCTGACCTCCTGTTTTAGTTTGGGTTTTACCCAGAAACAGACCTTGAGTCAAGGATTCAAGAGCAAGTAGGAAATTATAGGAACACCCTTAGTAGAGAGGGGGAAGTAAGGTAAGGAAGGAAAAGCTACCAAAATTGGAATTACTACTGGTGGAACCAGAAATGGTATATAGTTCATACTTCAGAATTATTCCATCCAAAAAGGAAGAGCAACCAACTCTTATTTATATACCTCAAATCCTATCTGTAACTGGTTGAAGACTGTACCCAGGGGATGTTAGTTTATCTGTATTTCCAATCTTATATGGTTTAGTACTTCTCCTAGGAACACAGATACAGGTAGTTGGAAATCAATAAGCATATGGGTGGCATTCGCAGGACTTGATAAATCCATACCTGTTTTTGCCTTAACATGTGCCTATAGAACTTAAGAGGTCATGATTAAAAAAAAAAAAAAAGGCTATCTTTTGCTAGCCAACTGTGAGTGTGTTGGTACCTACTGAACCCTCTATTAGCATAGACAAGGACACCACATGTACAGTGGGTAAAAGGCAGAGGTAAGTTGCACTCATAGTCATTTCCAAATGAATGCGGTAATAGAACTATCAGTGCTGACTTTTAAGCATGCAGTTGTTAAATATATCTAATATTGAAAAATGGGACAGAAGTAAGGCTGCAATTGACCTTGTCACACAACAGAGGATAAAATATTCCCCAGGAGAAAATCATTTACCCATGTAATGCAATTGCATTCTTGTAGGGCAATGGTGGACCAGTTGGTAAGCCATCTCCTCCAAGGCATTAATGGAACTCTGTGTCCCAAATAATGTGTTTCATGCCATTATCATTTTGTAGTAGCAGATATCATGAAAGCAGGGAAACTTTGGTGAAAACATAGTAAAACATCTACTGGCATGACTGATAGAAATGGCCTTGAGTCTGGGCTTTTCTAGAACCTCCAAAACAAAAATAGTTTGGTTTTGAGAAAGAAAGAGGAGGGTGTAACAGGTATGCTGAGGGCAGAGAGACAAGTCTTTTTTTTTTTTTTTTTTTTAGTTTGAGAGTGGAGGAGAGAGGGAAAAAAGAGAGGGGAGAGAGAGTGGATGGGGGAAGTCCAAAGAGGGGGGATGGAGAGAGAGAATCCCAGGCAGGTTCTGCACAGAGTGTGATGTGGGGCTTGAACCCACGAACTGTGAGGTTATGACCTGAGCCGAAACCAAAAGTCGGACACTTAACCGACTAAGCCACCCAGATGCCCCAAGAGACAAGTCTTTGTCATATTTATATATGAACATACAGTACATGGTACTGCATTTTAACTGGGTGTTGAAATGTACTTGATCAGCAAGAAGTGAGGAATGAGTATTAGGCAGGCAGTTAGCCTGAGGTGGGGTTTCAAAAATAACCCAGATGTTTTCCTTGATTAGAGTTATCAGTTGAAGTGGTTTGGGATTGTAGGGAAAGTGCTGTAAAATAGGCCATCTGCCTCAAACAGTGTGGAGTAAGAAGGGGATCCGAAGTTGATGAGATCAAATTAGGTAGGATCACCAGTAGGATATTCAGGCTTTGCAGGCCCCAAATCATTGCACTTTTAAAATAATAGCTGTTACACCTTGGATTTGAGGTATGGTTTTAGACTTATTCTCATTGGTGTAGCAAGGAGCCCTTACTCCCCTCCCCCCTCCCCCCCAACACTACCTGGATGCTGGAGTTTCCTTACCTGGAATGGCAGAAACATGTAGAGAAATCTTCTAATTTCTGGTGTGCCTTAAGCGGTAAGGAGGAGAAATCTGAAGATAGTTATTAGAGCTAGAGCAAGTGGCTTTGGACCATCAGCTTTGAGCCCTTCTTTTTTTTTTTTTTTTTTTTTTACTAATAGTTTATTGTCAAGTTGGTTTCCATATAATACCCAGTGCTCATCTCCTCAAGTGCCCTCCTCCATGCCCATCTCCCTCCCCATACCCATGAGTCCTCAGTTTGTTCTTAGTCAGCTTTGAGCCCCTCTTAACCATCTTTCATTGCTCTAATGGTTGACCCTGAGGGTTATAGTTTTGTGCTTCCCTACTCAGAACTTCAGGACTCACCATTCAGTTCCTTTATATTCAGGATGTCTGTGTTGTAAAACTTCAGGGGTGCCATTCACATCTGGTCAGTATAAATAGTACCCCCTGGATAGTGTAGTCCAGAGAAGAATGGCTTTCTGCAGTAATAACACTTACGATGTCATTGGTTTGGACCAAACTTGGTGAAGTGGATCACCATGCCTTATAATTATGTGTTTTCTATTCTCCTTCCTTCTCCCTCCCTGTGAAATGTAAGAGTCTTGAGGGAAGAGGCTACATTTTAGGTATTTATAATAAAGCATCTCATATGACACCCTCTGCATTGAGTTGCTGAATATGTCTTTACAAAACACATGAATGAATAATAATGCTGTGACTTGGGAGACTTAGAGATGTATTAGGCTCTGTGTAAAATATTTTGCCTGTTGATGTCTCTTGATCCAAATACCAACCCTGTTGGATATTTTTAAGAACTGATCATTAATATTGTGGAGAGGTGAACCCAGAGGACACATGGAGAAGTAGCTAGGAGGACTGTTCTAGAAGAGGAGTAAAGGACAGGATGGGATAGTTTCAGGGAAGCTTGGTGGTGGGAAGCTGAAAGTTTGTGTTTGGAGCCTTCTCTTTTTATCTTCGCAAGAGGAAATTTACCTACTCAGTTTGAGGAGGAGGGTTGTGGCGGTCAGTGCAATGGTGATGGCAGTTGTACGCAGTGGAGAAAGTATGCTCTGCTCTCTTCAGAAATTCAGAGAGCCACTCAGAGGCCTTAGTATTTCCATGTATTTATATTGATTTCTATTAATGAAACTAGGGCTGCAAATGAAAACTTAAGTATACGTTTTCTTTATATCTACCAAAAAATGAGTTTGGCCCATTTAGTTAGAATCTAAAATAAAGGCAGAGAGCCTTTGGGCACATAGGGGAAATTTGAATTTTGTCAAATGCATTTAGAGAAAATAAGCATTCCTTCTACTGATTTCTAACTCTTGATGCATTTTTCATGAAAGGTGGTATTATGAGGAGGAAATACCGCGTGGACTCCCTATAGGCTAAGGTTGCATTTGCAGCCTGATGCTATGGGAAGCACAGAGTGAGTGTCTTCAACCAGGTTCTTTTGCTTGAAAAAGACTCAACTCCAAGGGATCCAGCTCAAAATGTACTGAGCCAGGTAGGACTCCACTGATCTGGGTAGTTGAAACGTCCAGGAATACATCTGGATCAGGAGCTCAAAAGTATTGTCATGGTGCCATTTCTTGACCTCTCCCAGTTGTGAATGTTTCTGGGTGGCCTTCTTTCTCAAACAGGTTCTCCCATTTATCTGGCAATATGGTCCCCTGCAGCTCTGGGTTTAGATCCAACTAGTGTTGAAATCCGGGAAATGCTTGCCAGCCCAAGAATTCTGACAAAATCTCAGGATTTGATTTAAGGTTTACTTTCATGGGTCACATGAAAGTGTCTCTTCCTAGTCTTATTGCTGAAGCTTGGGGGAATATGTTGCCTTTTGACCCAACCTGCCCCCTAGAGTCTGAAGTCTGAATGGAGTTACTTTCTCCTAAACCACCTAGACCTGGGTGAGGGTAGAGAGGATTCATAAGGAATATCAGGCTGTTGTTATCTGAAGCAGGAGCAGTGAATGTGGTCATGAAAAAAAGTTTTCCTTGGAATGGATACAAGTAAAATTGACCATTGTAATGATATTGCCTACAAAGTTTTCTGGCCCAGTGAAACTTCTCTCATCACATGATTTTGGCAGCTCTGATTTATTAGACTGATTGTATGTGAAAATCTCAATTTTTCCTGGAAATGAATTCGCTTCCAAAGATACTATACATAGATTCTTTTTCCTCATTCTCTTGTGATCTTCGCTTTTTATCTTTGTGTCCTAATTTTGCCATTGTACTGCTGCTTCTATTTTGGAACCTCGGTAAGAAATAGATTTGTGTACATATACTGATTTAGTATGAAATTAAAATGAAAAGTCATTTGCATATTCAGAACCTAACTTAATGGGAAGAAAATCAGTGATAATTGCAACGTAAATGTTTCTCAAGGAAATGAACATATGTGGGTTACTGGGGACATAATGTCCTACCAAACTAACATGCAGTGTATGCACCCCACCCCTCAACCTCTCCTGATACCTCTTGGATTTTTATCATGTGTGGGGGGGAGGGGTAGGTTTCCTGTTTGTGATTTGAATGATTTGGTATGGCAATGTCCTGTATAGCTTCACATTTTGTTACGTGTGCTCAACTTTTCAACAAGACAGATTGGAAATCACCTTTGGTAACTACTCGGTTATTTGATCGAAATGAGGTCTAGTGCCCTTGTTTGTATCATTTCTACTGTCTGCCTGCCAGCCTATGTTCTTTTTTTAAAAAAAATTTTTAAATGTTTATTTTATTGTTGAGAGAGAAAGACCGAGAGAGTACACGTGTGCACGTGTTTATCCTGGTGGGGATGGGGGGGGGCGCGTTGCAGACAGAGAGGGAGACACAGGATCTGAAGCAGGCTCCAGGCTCTGAGCTGCCAGCACTGAGCTGAAGTCAGCGCTTAACCAACTGAGCCACCAAGGCGCCCCTGCCAGCCTATGTTCTATTTTAACCGCGTACACCTACCATCATGTTGGTTTTGGATGTTCGTGCATTCTTGAGAAACTGGCAAACTTAGAATCCCATCTGATGATTGCTTCAGCCCCACTGAAACCATAATGTTTTCAGTCTTTCCCATGGAACATTATCAGCTAGATACTTTACCATAAATACACCTGTCATTCAGAGATTAAGTGTCAGTGGCCTTTGGAACATCAGGTCTGTGTACATCTGTTCAGGAATATTTGCGTTCCCTGAAAGGGTTTGTGTTGTTGGCTCTTGCAGATAGTCAGCCTTCTAGAAAACTCTGCTCTGTGAGCTGCTATTCTCAAGTTGTTGAACTGATAGTCCCAGATCCTTCTCTTTCCCTTCCTTTTACCTCATTTTGGGTTACCTCCTTGAAAAATCTGTATACTCCTCTACTCTCTCCTCCAGAACGGAGCAGATTTAGATCCTTCTCCCAGAAAAAAAAATGCCTCTGGGGGCAATTTTCCTCCAGACCAAAATTGAGTAGAAAAGTGTTTGAAGGGAGCTTTCATTCTGAGTTTGCATTTCTTTATTTCTTTGTTTTTCTCTTCAAAAGAAACTCTGCAGGCTTTGATTTTTCAAAACAGAAGCAGTTTGAATATTTGTTTTGGAAATGGAAGCTGAATTTTTATGTGAGGAAGGTAAACTGAGGACCCCAGCTGCTCTGTGACCCTGCAGGGAGGAAAGTCTTGCTGCTGGAGTCTGGTTGTGTCTGGCCCTCCCCTGATTTGACCTTGTGAATTCAGAATTGACAGTTTGGTGTGATATAAATTGTAGGGGCCAACCTGTTGTGTAACTCTGTACTAGCCATGACCATTAACTAAGCCAAACCTCATTATTACAAAGGCACTTTGCATAGTGGGTAAGACTTTGGATTTGGAGTATGGCAAATGTGGGTTCAATGTCCAGTCTGGACCATTGCAAGCTATGCAAATTGATCCTATATATTAGTTTCTCTGAGCATTGATTTCTCTATGCTCTAAGCATTAGGGTTGCTGTGGGTTAGTAGCATCTCCCAAATGTGACTCTGGTTTACTTCCTACACATTTTTTCCCCATCATATGAAATTGTCTCCTTCATTGGTCTGTTTATTTTTTGTTATCTTCCTCCTTTACCATTAAAATCTCTTCCCTACAAGATCGAGGACCTTGTCTATTTTGTTGAGCACCTCTATTTCCAGGATCTGGAACATAGTAGGAGATCAGTAAATATCTGCTAAGCAAATGAGGAAACCATGCTTGGCACAGAACAAGGTACTCAATAAATGCACATTGTAATTTGCTGAAACTTTAGACTCTTCTGTATGTAAACTTGAAAGTCTTTCATTTGGATACAAGTGCTTGGATTGTACAGATTTAAAATACTTAGAATTTGAAGCTGTAGTGGTTTTGAGATTCCACTTTTACCACAAACTGTTGTTGCATTGAATGCCCTTACTTGCATATTCTTAAATTCATATTAAACCATGATAATACATAAAATAAATACCAGAGAAATAAAGAGAATTTGTTCAGCTACAAATGGTTAGTAGCAGTTCAAGGTGGGAGTTCAGGTGTCCTGTCACCCATTATTCTCCTTCTACAGCATGTCTGTGTAGTGGTAGTTAAAGTAGAATAATAAAATCAGTAATGGTAATGGGAGCCAACCTTTATTTCACTTTTCACTGCGACAGATGTTCTGTTCACAATAACCCCTCAGGGTTAGTACAATAGTAATCCCCATGTTTCAGATGTCAAAACTGAGCCTTTAGAAAAGTTACTTCCCCAAGATCATGCTGCCACTTCTGAAGATAGACCTCATGTCTCCCCCCAGAGCCTGCCTTTATAACCACAAAACAATACTGTCCCCAGAGTACCAGTTCCCATAATTGAGAACTTTTAGGAAAGCAGGCTGACCTTCACAGTGCAAGTACTCTGAACCCATGGTTCCAGTATAGTGTGAATTTTGAGTTCCCCAAATGGTGCACGTATTTTCTGCTTTGTAAGCACCGTCTTCACATTGTACAGTGAGAAGGTGTGTGTCTGGCCTCAAGGAAGGGAAGACCAAAGAAGTAGCAGGTTGGTTTGAGTTGTTTGAGAGGCAGGCAGGAACTGGCCTGTGAAATCAAAGTGTACTGGGTTGTATTTCCCCCTGAGTAGGTTTGTGGGAGTAAATCTAATTGCCATTGTAGCAGGCAGAAGAAGGGAAATTTTTCACATAGTAGAAACAAAAAGAATTGCTATACAGTAGACCTTTAATCCTAAGAAGGACTTCTTTTGAAGCACTGGGGGCCACAGAAAGAACAGATAACTCAGAACACTAAGAATCAGAATAGGACCGTGATAAAATCATAGCCGAATGATGACTTGATGTATGAAAATAATCACTATTCCAAGTTGGGGTTGGGGAGAGGCTGGTATTGGGGATGGAGCAATGAGTGTGGTCTAAACCTGGGGGTGTGAATTTGGAGAGTTGCTCCAGGAGTAGAGGGATGGCCCAGTAGCATCACCTGGACCCTTCTAGTGCCTTTCTTCCCAAGAAACTGCAAGCACTCCACACATGAATTTTAGTTCCCACTCCCGGCATTCGTTCCCGGGGAGCAGGAGTAGGGATTTGTATTTCTGTTTTTAGTGCAGATATTAACCCAGATTTATAGGGCTGACAGTACTGTTAGCAAAAGTGTCACATGATGTCCAAGTGGCCACCCTCCTGGCATTCCTGTTGCCTGCACAGGTGCTCAAGACATGGAGTTAGAGGGATTGAGTCTAAAAGGGATTCAGAGCAGTGAGATTTTGAATGGAAGATGGTGTTTAGTAAGCACTTTTATTTTTACTTTGTATATAAGCCTAGAGAGTGTTATATAATTACATGCTTTTGCAAGGTAAACTGAATATCCTTATAAAATAATAATGTGATATTTTAACTGGCGACATTTGTTACTTAATGATTTCTAAAACAGTAGTGCATTTTATAATTCCTGCTATGTTAAATTCAGTGAAATATGTTAATATCAACCATTAGCAAGTTTTGAAGGCTAAGCACTGGGTTAAGCCCTTTATATGCATTACATTATATTTTCTTATTCCCATTTCACTGATGATGAACCTATGGCTCAAAAAGGTAAGACAACTCACAAGAATACAAATAATTTCATAACACTTCCTATGTAGAACTTTTCAGTTGGTTCACATTGGATCTGAATAAAATCTAAACTCCTTACTTACACTATGGTGCCCTTTTATGACATGGCCCCAATCCACTGTTTCCACCTCACCTCTTAGCTTCCTCTGCCTGGCTCTGCTATTTATATTCACTTGCCATTCACTGTGCCTGGAATGTGCTTGCCCAAGAACTTGACATATCTGCCTCATTCTTGTTGGAGTCTCAGGCTAAATGCTGTCTGCTCAGAGACGTATTTGACTTCCCACCTAAAATAGTCACTCAATCCCTATCACATCATGTGACTCCATTTTAATTTTATTTAAAATATTTCTTATTTTAATGTTTATTTTTGAGAGAGACAGAGACAGAGTGTGAGTGGGAGAGAGGCAGAGAGAGATGGGGACACAGAATCTGAAGCAGGCTCTAGGCTCTGAGCTGTCAGCACAGAGCCCGACACGGGGCTCAAATTCACAAGCGGTGAGATTATGACCTGAGCTGAAGTTCAAAGCTTAACAGACTGAGCCAGGTGCCCTAAAATATTTTTTACTAAGGCTTAACATATATACAAAAAGTACATAAATCTTAAGAATATAACAGGTGAGGGGCGCCTGGGTGGCTTAGTTGGTTAAGCATCCGACTTTTGCTTAGGTCATGATCTCGCGGTTCGTGGGTTCGAGCCCCGCGTCGGGCTCTGTGCTGACTGCCAGCTCAGAGCCTGGAGCCAATTTCAGAGTCTGTGTCTCCCCCTCTCTCTCTGACCCTCCCCTGCTCACGCGCTCTCTCTCTCTCTCTCTCCTAGAAAAAAAAAAAAAGAATATAACAGGTGAACTCAACTTTGCACCCACACCCAGCTCAAGACAGAATATCCCCAATATCCAGAATCCCCCCACCCCCTTGTTCCTTTCTAGTCACTACACCCTAAGGGTAACTACCATCCTGACCTCTATCAGCATTGAGCAAGATTGGAAGCAGAAGTCCTTATTTGTGCCTGACTTCCTCCATTTAATATTTTGTTTGTGAGTAGTAGTTCACACATTCTCATTGCCATGTAGGATTTCATTGTAGGACTATACCACAGTCTATTTAATTTACTGCCAATGAGCATTTGGCTGGTTTTCACTTTCGGACTGTTATAAACAGTGCTGCTGTGAACATTCTTGAATGTGTATTTTGGTGAATATCATGAGAATTGATTTTAATTCTACTAGAACTATGTGGTATATGCTTACTTAAACTTCTGTCTAGCTGTACCCTTATTAAAAAGTAGGTTTAAGGGGTCCTGGGTGGCTCACTCCTTAAGCTACCTTCTGCTCAGGTTATGATCTTGTGGTTCATGAGTTCGAACCCTGCATCGGGCTCTGTGCTGACAGCTCAGAGCCTGGAGATTGCTTTGGATTCTGTGTCTCCATCTCTCTCTGCCCCTCCCCCACTCACACTCTGTCTCTGCCTCTGTCTCTCTCTCAAAGAATAAATGCTAAAAAAAAGTCTTAGGAAAGTAAAGACTTTGTATTTTGTCTTCTTTGTATTTTTTCAGCTTTATTGAGACATAATTGTCATATGATTATCTGTGTACTTAAGTTTTAGGATTTGAGTTTTGATATATACATATACCTATTAACCATTACCACAATCAAGATAATGAACATATCTGTCACCCCAAAAGTTTGCTCTTGTTCCTTACAATCTTCTTTACCTCTTCTCCCTGCATCTTCTGTCCCAGACAACCACTGACTTGCTGTCACTTTACATGAGTTTGCATTTTCTAGACTTTTACACAGATGGGATCATAAATAATAATTTTCACACAACATAGTTATTTTGAGAATCATGTTGCATGTATCAGTAATTTCTTTTTATTCATGGGTAGTATTTTATTGTGTGGGAATACTACAATTTGTTCATCTGTTGATGGACACTTGAGTTGATTACACTTTTTGTCTCTTATAAATAATGCTGCTGTGAACACAGATATTTAAGCTTTCATGCATGTGCTTTTACTTCCCTTGGGTATGTGTCTAGGGCTGGAATGGACGAGTCATATGGTAGGTGTCTGTTTAATTTTATCAGAAGCTGTCTACTCTTTCTGAGTAAGAGTTCCAGTTGCTTCATATCCTTCCCAGCACTTTGATAAATTCTTTTTCATTTTAGCTAATCTAGTGGCAATGGTGGTGTCTCATGGCTTAATTCACATTTCCTAATGACTAATGATATTGAGCATCTTTTCATAGATTACTTGCCATTTGTGTACTTTAATTAGTGAAACATCTGTTAAAATTTTAGTTCATTTTTAAAAATTGGGTTTTTCTTGTTCAAGAGATTCTGATAGAATCTTTTAAAATATATTTTAGGTACAAGGGTGTGTATTTTACAAGTATTTTGGTCCAGACTATGGCTTGACATTTCAGACTTAGAATGGGGTCTTTTGTCTCATACTGTTGCCAGAAATGAGAGCAGTAGTTGGCACATGTTGATGGTCAAAAATGTTTCGTAACAGCAGACTTAGTGAAAGGTGGCTCCCTGGCAAGTATCTTAGAATCCAAATCAGGTTGGAGAAATCCCAGAGCCCCTAATCTGAATCCTATACATTACTCATACAGGCATGATTACTATTATCTATAATGTAGTATGCTTACTTGAAGGAATTTCTGATGTAGTATGTAGTATCTCTCGTATGTTCTGAGAGATTACTGTGTGCCAGGCCCTAGTCTAAGTGCTTGTCATTCATTAAAAGAAGCAAGATAGGGATAAATTACAGTAATTATAGCACCTGTTATAAAAATGGGTAAACCGAGGCTGATGGCGATGAAGACACCTTGTCCAAAGTCACTAAGAGGGAAACTGGTGAAGCTAACGTTTGAAAAAGCTATCTTGACTCTTTAGTCATGGAGGGTGGATATGTGGAAGGGATGAGGAATGGCTGGACAGTGCACAGTGTCTTTCCATTACCCAACTTGGCATTGTTTCACTGGCTGTGTGAGCATATACTCTTTTTCTGAAGGGTACTTAGAGATTATATTCTAAAGCAATTAAACATACTCAGAGGTTAGACTACTTAAAAACATAGACATGAAGTAGCTACAAGATTGTCTTGAGTTTCTACTTGTAGAGACCAGGTGGGATGACTGTGGCCACTATGCTGCTACCTGTGAGCCTCTGGTCCTAACTGGTGTCTCCTTCTCTTTCAGTTTGTGTTGTTAGACCTGATACTTGGAGATCACAAATGGTTTTCAGTGTCAGCCTTTGATTGGCCTGCTTTTTCATACTTCAGGTTCAGATTTAACATGCTAGGGTGTTCTTTATTACTAAAATAAACAAAAAGCATTTTGTCCTGCTTTTCTCCTCTAAGTTCTTGGAACACATTTATCTGGGGACAGAGAGAAAGAGGGACAGAGAGAGAAGTAGCTTCAAGGAGTTGCTGAGTGGTCTTTGGTAAGTCTCATGAAAAGGAAAACTGGGTAGGATAGTACATTTCAAGAAATCACATTTGATCAGATGTGGAGGCAGATTAATTTGTAAGGAGGAGATCTTTGGCCAGCTCTTTGTAAACAATCTGGTGCTCATTTTAATCAATTTAAATACTCCACAATCATTAAAAATATCCAAGTAGTGCTTAGGTAGCACATAATATATGAAAATGTGCAGCAAATTGTGGTATCTATATAAACCATTATACTTCTTCCATTACTGATGTGGCTGCCAAATGTATTTTGTGAGGGGACTTGGATAGTGTTTTCCTTATCACAACCATATGTATAGGTGGTGTGTATTCAGTGAAACTTGGCAAAGTTTTTATTCATCTGTCTCAAGAAATGGTGAACCCCGACTCTACTGTTTTTTATTAGTTCATATTAAACTCCTTCTCCATTTGGGTAATAGCAGGTAGAGTCCATTTTGCAGAGATAATATGTTTTTAAAAATATAGTTTATTGTCAAGTTGGTTTCCATATAACACCCAGTGCTCATCCCCACAAGTGCCCTCTGCATGGCCATCACCCATTTTCCCCTCTTCCCCAGCCTTCATTAACCCTCAGTTTGGTCTCAGTATTTAAGAGCCTCTTGTGGTTTGCCTCCCTCTGTCTCTCCTTAACTATTTCCCCCCCCCTTAGCCTCCCCTATGGTCCTCTGTTAAGTTTCTCCTGTTCCACATGAGTGAAAACATATTGTATCTGTCCTTCTCGATTTTGCAGAGATAATCTTAACAGCTAAAATAATCTTAAAGATAATATTACCTTTAATATATTCTTGGTTTGACTTGCTGATATTTGTGTCTAAGGAAGTAACTGTCAATTTTGGCTACATGCTGGAGTCACCTGGGAAGTTTTATTTTTTTTTTTTAATGTTTTTTTTTTTAAAATTTATTTCTAGGAGAGAGAGAGAGAGAGAGAGACACAGCGTAAGCAGGGGAGGGTCAGAGAGAGAGGGAGTCATAGACTGAAACAGGCTCCAGGCTCTGGGCTGGCAGTCAGCACAGAGACCGACGCGGGGCTCGAACCCACGAACTGCAAGATCATGACCTAAGCGAAAGTCGGACACTTAACCGACTAAGCCACCCAGGCGCCCCTCACCTGGGAAGTTTTAATATTATTGATGTCTGGGCCCCATTCCAAGTGATTTGGTTTAATTAATCTGTGGTATGGCTAAGATATCAAGATTTTTAAGCCTTTATTTACTTAAATATTTTAATTTCAGTGTAGTTAATATACAGTGTTGTATTAACGTTGTGCAATATAGAGATTCAGTAGTTCTATACATTACATAGTGCTCCTCATGATAAGTGTACTCTTAATCCACTTCACCGATTTCACCCATCCCCCTACCCACCTCCCCTCTGGTAACCATCAGTTTGTTCTATATAGTTAAGTCTGTTTTTTGATTTGTCTCTTTTTTGGTTTTCTTTTTGTTTTTTTTCCCCTCTATGTTCATTTGTTTTGTTTCTTAAATTCCACGTGAGTGAAATCATATGGTATTTATGTTTCTCTGATTTATTTCACTTAGCAAACTATCCCGTGGATTCATCCATGTTGTTGTATATGGTAAGATTTCATTCTTTATTTTATTGCTGAGTTATATTCCTGTGTATGTGTGTGTGTGTGTGTGTGTGTCTGTCTATCTGTGTCTCCATCCTCACATCTTCATTGGAGCTGCTTCCATAATTTGGCTATTGTAAATAATCAGTAAACATAGAGGTGCATATATGTTTTCAAATGAGGGTTTTCATATTCTTTGGGTAAATACCCGGTAGTGGATTACTGGATCATATGGTAATTCTATTGTTAATTTTTTTGAGGTACTTCCATAGTTTTGCACAGTGACTGTACTAGTTTGCATTTCCACCAACAGTGCATGAGGGTGCCTTTTTTTCCAAATCCTTGCCAACACTTGATGCTACTTGTGTTTTTGGTTTTAGCTATTTTGACATGTATAAGGTAATATCTCATTATGGCTTTGATTTTCATCTCTCTGATGATGAGTGATGTTGAGCATCATTTCTAGTACCTATTGGCCATCTGTTTGTTTTCTTTGGAGAAATGTCTATTCATGTCTCCTGCCCATTTTTCAATTGGGTTAGTTTTTGGTTTTGAATTGTATAGGCTCTTTATGTATTTTGGATAGTAACCCTTTATCAGATTGGTCATGTACAAAATGTTTTCTTCCATTCAGTTGATTATCTTTTAGTTTTGTTGGTTGTTTCCTTTGCTGTGCAGAAGCTTTTACTTTGATGTAGTCCCAATAGTTTTTTCCTTTTGTTTCCCTTTCCTCAAAAGACAAATCCGGAAAAATGTTGATATGGCTGATGGCAGAGAAATGATTGCCAGTGTTCTCTTCTAGGATTTTTATGGTTTTAGGTTTCACATTTAGGTCTTAAATCCATCATGTGTTTATTTTTGTGTTTGGTGTAAGAAAGTGGTCCAGTCCCATTCCTTTGAAAGTAGTTGCCTAGTTTTCTCAACAGCATTTGTCGAAGAGACTTTTTCCCATTGGATAATCTTGCCTCCTTTGTCATAGATTGATTGATGGTAAATTCATGGGTTTATTTCTGGACATTCTGTGCTGTTCTATTGCTTTGTGTCTGTGTTTGTGCCAGTACCATATTGTTTTGATTACTAAAGTTTTATAGCATATCTCATTACTTGGAATTGTGATACCTTTAGGTGGTTCTTCCTTTTCAAGATTGTTTTGGCTATTCAGGGTTTTTTGTGGTTCCATACAAATTTTAGGATTATTTGTTGTAGTTTTGTGAAGACTGCTATTGGTATTTTGATTGAGATTGCATTAATCTGTAGATTGCTTAGTGTAGTATGGACATTTTAACCATATTCTTTCAGTCTATGAACATGAAATGTCATTTCATTTGTGTCCTCTTCAATTTTTGTCATCAATGTTTTATAGTTTTCAGAGTACAGATCTTTTACCTCCTTGGATAAATTTATTTGTAGGTATTATTTTTGGTGCAATCGCAAATAGGATTGTTTTCTTAATTTTTCTGTTACTTCATAATTAGTGTATAGAAATGCAACAGATTTCTGTATATTGATTTTTGTATGCTGCTACCATACTGAACTCACTTATCAATTTTAGCAACTTTTTGGTGGAGTCTTTTGAGTTCTTTTTTTTTTTTAAGTAAAATATATTTTTTAATGTTTCTTTATTTTTGAGAGTGAGAGAGACAGAATCTGAAGTAGGCTCCAGGCTCAAACTCACAAGCTGTGAGATTATGACGTGAGCTGAAGTCGGATGTTCAACCGACTGAGCCACCCAGGCGCCCCTTGAGTTTTCAATATATAGTGTCATGTCATCTGCAATAGTGAAAGTTGTACTTCCTTAGTAATTAGCTTCCTTTTAATATTTTTTCCTCTCTGATTTCTGTGACTAGGACTTCCAGTACTATGTTCAATAAAAGTTGTGAGAGTAGACATCCTTGTAAAACATCAGGATTTTTGAAAGCCTCCAGATGCAGAGGATGTTGGGAAAAACCTACCAAAAGGCAGAGGATACAATGAGGGGCATCTGTGACCATGGACTTAACTCTGACCAACAAGTATAAGATGGTGAAATGAAGCCAGTGAATCTTGGGGAAAAGTGTTGGAAAGGTATAGCTTCAGTGTTAGGAACCTACTCAACCCAACAGAAAGTCAGAGAAAAGATAAATAGGATCTGGTGGCTAAAGGCTTTCCAAAGTTTGGCAACTCAAGAGGATGAAGAGGCTTCTTCGGAGTGAAATTCTGACCTTGCAGCCTCTTAGGCACTGTTCTCCAAAGGGTAGTTTCTGTGACACCTGTGGTACACATTATGATGTCATGTAGTTCACACACTTAAAAATTATTATTTATGCACTTATATAGTACATAATAGACAAGCAGATTAAATTTGTGTGCTTATTTGGAATAGGTTAGAATAATTTTTTAAAAGGAGTCAATTTAAAATGGATTCAGGAGCACCTGGGTCACTCAACTGATTAAGCATCTGACTCTTGATTTCACCTCAGGTCATGATCTCACAGTTCATGAGGTCAAGCCCATGTGGGGATTTGTGCTGACAGTGTGGAGCCTGCTTGGGATTCTTTCTGCCTCTCTCTATGTCTGCCCCTCCCCTGTTTGTGTTCTCTCTCTCTCTCTCTCTCTCTCTCAAAATAAACTTTAAAAATAAATAAAATTATTTAAACAAAACTATAAATTAATAATTTTATAGGTGGTATATGGGAGAAATATAGAATGTGGGATGTGAATAAGTTTGAAAACATTTGAGAAACATTAAGCCAGTGTAGACCATGCGTCTTAAAAAACAAAATGAGCTCAAAGTTTTGAAGGAATAGTGCTTAGAAATGTGAAAGGACCAAAAACCCAATGACAAAATCATGCCCTGAACCTTCAAGAATATATTCAGCTGGTCTAAAGATGGTATAGACTGGGTTTCAAAATGCAAAGATGTTTATTAAATAAAGATTTTCAGTGAAAAGAAACACTTGGAAGGGATAGGCCTACTTCTGAAGAGGTAAATGGTAGAAGGTAGAGTTGGCAAGCAAAATCAAAACTATTCAAGTGTGATTTTTCCCACCAAGTAGAATGGACTAGAACCAAATTTAAGCCCAATATAGATTAGACAAAGATAGGATCCAATCACACATCCAACTAAATTCCTGATGGTAGGAAAAGGAAGTTTTGCCTGCATGATCATTCAGTTGTCTCAGCTGTTACTTTGCTTTCTAAAAGCAGATATTTGTGGCCTCATGTTCTTATTTTTTCCTTTCTATTTTTTTAAACACAGGGTTGTCCCCAAAACCCAGAATCTGAGTCAACATCATTATGAGGCTGCCAAAAGCATAAGACAATTTTGGATGGCCTCAACAGATACATAGTATGAGTTTTTCTCTAACTAGATTGTTTAACAAAATGACCTGGCCATGTTTCATACTCCGTTTACCTTCCTGGAGTCTCTGATTTGATCAATCTGATGTGAGGCTCTGAAATCTGTATTTTTATGTAAACATCATAGATGTATCTGGTGCATGCATACCAAAGGTTTACAATGTTGCTTGAGAACTTGGAGATATGGTGATGAGGTTTCCCATACTGGTCAGGGTGCACCTCTCCCTTTTGGTACCATCTTTTAAATAAAATGGTAACAATTGACTTATTCACGTATGAGATAGAAAGAATAATAGAATGCACCCCATCTACCCACCAGCAGCATAAAAATTAATGTGTTACTAATATGATTGAAATATTTCTGTGTGTACTTGTCCCCAAATTGTATTGCCTTCTTTCCCCTAGAAATAATCACTCTTGGATTTTTTTTAATCAACAGCTTTTTTGAGATGTAATTAATATTCCATACAATTGAAGTGTCCAATTCAGTAACAGAGTTGTTCAGCCATCCCCATAATCAGTTTTAGAACATTTTCATCAGCCTAAAAAGAAGCCTAGTAATCATTAGCAGTCATTCCTTTATTCCCTCTGTTCTACCCAAGTCTAAGCTGTAGGCAACGGCTATTCTACTTTCTGTCTCTGTTGATTTACTAGTTTTGGATACTTTATATAAATCAGATCATCAAGTCTGTGTGGTCCTTTGTGATTAGCCTTTTTTTTTTTTCCACTTATAGTATTTTTAAGGTTGATGCATGTTTATACCATCTATCAGTATTCATCCTCTTTATGACCAAATAATTATTGTAAGGCTGTATTATATTTTACTCATCCATTCATCATTTGATAGACATTTGGGTTATTTCCACATTTTCGCTATTTTAAATAATGATTTTTCTATCAGTACTTGAGCACAATTTTAATGTGATGTTTGTTTTCAATTTTCTTAGGTATACACTCAGTGGAGTTGTTAGGTTGTTTGGTCACTGTATGTTTTGCAGAATAGCCAAACTGTTTTTCAAAGTCATGTACCATCTTGTGGAAATCCACAAGAATTCCAATTTCTTCATGTCCTCATCATTTCTAGTTATGATCTATTTGATTCTAGTCATCCTAGATGATACGAAGTAGTATCACATTGTGTTTTGTTATTGTTGATTGTTGTTTAATTTTGAGGGGGTTGGGGTGAAGGAGGGGAGAGAAAGAGAGGGAGACACAGAATCTGAAGCAGACTCCAGGCTCTGAGCTGTCAGTGCAGATCCCAACACGGGGCTCAAACTCATAAACTATGAAATCATGACCTGAGCCGAAGTTGGATGCTTAACTGACTAAGCTACCCAGGCGCCCCTCTAATTGTGTTTTTGATTTTCATTTCCCTGATGACTAATGATATGGAACATTTTTTTCATTTGTTTATTGGCTATTTGTATGTCTTCTTTGGAAAAATATATTCATTTTTAAATTGGGCTATTTGAGAACTCTTATAACCCAAAAATAAAAATAAAAAATATTGAGTAATCAAAGTTCTTATGTTCTGGAATATAGACCATCATTACACACAGGATTTGCAAATATTTTCTCCCATTCAGTGCATTATCTTTCTCTTGATAGTGTCCTTTACACAAAAGTTTTTAATTTTGATGAAGTCAAATTGATCTATTCTTTGATTGCTTGTGTTTTATCTGAGAAACTATTGACAAAGAATTCAAGGTCCTGCAGATGACCCCATATGTTTTCTTCTAAGAGTTTTACATTTTTAGCTCTTGTATTTAGGTCTTGATCCATATTTAGTTAAATTTTGTATGTGATGTTGAGGTAGTGGAGTAAAGTTCATTCTTCATATAGTTGTCCCAGCACCATTTGTTGAAAATAACATCCTTTCCTTCACTGAACTGTCTAAGCATCTTCCTGGGTATATATTCAAAAGAACTGAAATCAGGATCTTGAGAAGATACCTACACTCCTGTGTCCATTGTACCATTATTTAAATAACAAAGACATGGAAATGCCCATCAACAGATGAATGTATAAAGAAAATGTGGTATTGTATACATACAGTGGAATATTATTCCACATCAAAAAAGGAAATTCCGCCATTTGCTATAACATGGAAGAGCTTGGAAAGCATGATGCTATGTGAATTAAGCCAGATACAGAAGAACAAATGTGGCATGATGCCACTTATATCAGGAATCTGAAGTAGTCTGACCTTGAGAAGCAGAATAGGATCGGCTTACCAGGGACCAGGGCGAGGGAGACTTGGGGTATTACTGAAATGGTACACAGTTTTACCTGCACAAGACTAGCAAGTTCTAATGATCTACTGTACAGCATAGTACGTATAGTTAACACTGTTGTACTGTGTATTGAAGAATTTGAAAGGGTAGATGTTGTGTTAAATGCTCAGAAAGAACGGGAGGAAACTTTTAGAGGTGATGGCTAAGGTTATGCCATCGTTTATGGTGATGGTATATGGGTATATACTTCGGAATCATCAAGATATACACATTAAATATGTTTGGACTCTGTCAATCATGACTCAATTAAAAAAACTTGGGGCGCCTGGGTGGCTTAGTCGGTTAAGCGTCCGACTTTTGCTTAGGTCATGATCTCGCGGTTCGTGGGTTCGAGCCCCGCGTCGGTCTCTGTGCTGGCTGCCAGCTCAGAGCCTGGAGCCTGTTTCAGAGTCTGTGACTCCCTCTCTCTCTGACCCTCCCCTGCTCATGCTGTCTCTCTCTCTCTCCTAGAAACGAATAAAACATTAAAAAAAAAAAGAAAAAAAATTAAAAAAAACTTAAGGACCTGTCAAGATAAAATTTTTAAAGAAAAAATGAATTGACCATAGATTTTTTTAAAGAATGTTTATTTAGGGAGATCACATGTGTATGTTCCTGCACAAGTGGTGTGTGGGGGAGGCAATGGAGAGAGAAACATGGGGTGGGAGAGAGAGAGAGAGAGAGAGAGATCCCAAGCAGACTCCACAAACATCAGCACAGAGCCTGACCTGGGGCTCAATTCCAGGAACCGCGAGACCATGACCTGAGCCAAAATTGGAAGTCAGGTGCCCACCTGACTGAGCCATTTGGGTGTCCCTGTTTTTTGTTTTTTTAATGGACTTTTATTTCTATTCCATTGACGTAGATGTCTACCCTTCCTGCCTGGTTTAAAAGATTACCTGAAGTGTTTGCTTAATATATCTCCGTAGCCAGTGCCAGGAAATTCAGGGAGTCTGAAAAGGTGCTTGGAAATTTATATTTTATATAAGCACCATCAGGTGACCCCGGGGTCAAGATTGAGAAACCATGGTAGTGCTTCTCAAACTTCAATGAACACATGACTCACTAGGACTCTTGTTAAATGCATATCGTGATTCAGCAAGCCTGGGTTGGGGTCTGAGATTCCGTACTTCTAATGAGTTCCTGGGTGATGCTGCCGCTGGCCACATGCCACACACCGTTAGTGGAGAGAGGCTGGGAGGTCTCCTCCCACAGCCATGACCCACACCTCCCCGGTGGGCCTCTCAGGCTTTATTAGGCTTCATCGAATATTTGAAATTTCTTCTGTGTTAGTTTTTGCCTTTATTTATTTCAATACTGCTGATGTGGTGAACTTCTCTAGCTGGTGTATGGTGCCTTACATGTCAGATTTGGGGGATGGTATTTGAAAAGGACTTCAGGACTTTATTTCTGGGCACACAGAAGATGTGGAGTCAGGAATGCCTAGTGGAGAAAGGGATTTATTGGTTTCTGAACAACATACTGACCATAATGTTTCTATTTATTTTAATTCTACCTTTTCCCAGAAGATGTCTATTGGCAGGTTATTTTTCTCTCCTAGTGGATACTCAAATGCAGATACAGAACTGCAGCACATTTGCCTAAAAAACTCGTTTAGATAAGCCACAGGTGCTGGATTACATCAGCTCTTCCAACACCCGCTTGATCTGCCTTTATTGAGGAGATGATCTGTTTTGAAGGCTAATGTTAGAATCTTCCCAATTTTTTCTTTTCTTACTGTTTCTTTTAGTAAGTCGTCCTAATTGTTGGGATATCGAATATCTCCACTTTCACGTAAGGAGAATTTATCCCTTTCCTCTCGAGGAACTGCTGTTTCTCAAGTACTTTGGTGAGGCTTGCACTTCACAGTCCTCAACCGTGTGCTCAGATGTGCCCTTGCATATCATTTCATGCTAATATGGGCTTGGTGTAGTAAGTGTCATTGATTTCCTGGGAAAGGGGCTTTGTCAGTTCAGGCAACTGCAGCTGTTAATTCTGGATGTCAAATCCTAGTAAACCCACACTCTTAAAATGAGCTCTTTTTGTGCCATGTCTGCTTTCCTAATAGTGGCAGTGTTCTGAGTTACAAGCACTGATGTTGTTGTTTGTTATTGTCCTTTATTGTTTACTGAATGTTTTCGGAAGCTTTGGTACTCTTCAAGTAAGTGACTTTAGGATTAGTGGTGATTTTCTGATTTGAAATTTTCTTGGTGCAGCTACCTTAGTGGGTCTGTATTTGAGGAGTGGATGAGAACTTCCATATTCTTAAAAATTTTTACTAAACAGGTTTTTAATGTAAGAGTAATGCTCACATATGTTTAAAGTATCAAATGGTACAGGGGCCCCTGGGTGGCTCAGTTGGTTGCACGTCTGACTTTGGCTCAGGTCATGATCTCAGGGTTCGTGAGTTCGAGCCCTGCATCAGGCTCTGTGCTGACAGCTCAGAGACTGGAGCCTGCTTCGGGTTCTGTGTCTCCCTCTCTCTGCCCCTTCCCTGCTCTCACTCTGTCTTTCTCTGTCTCAAAAATAAATAAACATTAAAAAAAATTAAAAAAAAAAATCAAATAGTACAGAAGTGAATAAAATGACCATGCCCCTTCTAGCCCGATCCCTCCTTTTGTTTTCTGCTTTGCTCCAAATGCTATTTTGACACCATTCTTTTTGATGAAGAACCTGTTCAACCCTCAGTCACGGAAAGTATGGGGAATTAAGAGCTATTACATCATCTCTAACTGCTATGGTCTCACTCCTCTCCAACCCCCAAGGTTACATATTTCTCCTTCAGGACTTTACAATAGATGTTTAAATCCTATTACTTTTTCAGAGCTCGAAATTTTTATAATTGTTTTTGAGTAGGAAACACATATGGTTCCAAATCAAAACATAAAAGGGGTTTCATTTAATCATTTCTGGGCTACCCTTTTAGAGGCTTTCAACTCATATGAAAGATGTGTATGTGTTAGCTCCTTCCACCACATCTGTAGTGATGTGCATCTGAAGTGTTGTTCATAAGCCACTTAAGGTCCTCCTGGCTAGACTGGTCTCTCTTTGAGTCACTGCTGTGGCCACCCACTCACTGTGGCCTTTACCTGTCATCTCCCACATCTAGCCTGGCCCCACCTCATATTATGAGCCATGTGCCTTTGCCTCCCTTGTTTATACTCAAAGCATGAGACTCCATGAATTCCCACTTACTATACACAAATACACAACCAGAAATACAGGAAATGAATGCCCCATGGGGCTGATCTTTGACAGATGGAAACAAGAGCTAGTTAAAAAAAAATTCTACACCCAGATTATCCCAAGAAACATTTTCTATGGCTTTTCAGAGGATGGCCCCCCAAGATCAAGTGAAATCAGTCACCCTTAGTCCTTAGTTGTGGCCACCGCAGGAAAGCACTTTTGTATTGGCTCTTTGCTTCCCTGTCTTAGTTCCCACGTCTTTCACTGTTGCTTCCTGAGATGGTATTCCCTGATAAAGTAGCAATGCACAGACCTTTGCCTGAGGCCCTTCCCCTTCATGGTATTTTGGTGGCCTTCAGTTTTAGTTATTTTACATGTAGAATTAATTTATCTCATGCTATTCAGAATTGAGATACTTGAATTTACACTTGCCTTTCCTGCAACTAGTCTGAATTAACAAGGGTTTATTATACTTAAATGTTGAATTACAAATCTTGTCAATATCCTATTTAATGAAGATAGAATTTGAAATCATGGTGGGGATCGAGGAAGAAAAATTTTATTTTTTCTAGCTGGCAGAAATAGTTTACCTGCTTATATGTGTTATACACCACAAATACATAAAAAAATCTATCTTCTAAAGGAGCTGAGTTTCCGAGATATTTTCAGGTGATAAAGAAACTCTTAAAGATTTGTCTACAAATTTGCTTCTTTAAGTACAGAAGAGGAAAATCTTCATTCAGAACACAGCAGGATATTGTGAGATATATAGGGTGTGCTATCCAATTATTGTCTTCAGCAAATCAAAAACTTTAGGACTGACACTAGCATATATACTTAGCAGAGTTTGAAAATTTGAGACTTTTTATAGACCAGAAGAAAAGGAAGAATTAGCTGGTTGCCATGCCTTGGTGTTTTTCGCCATGGCACATAAATGTGTCTAGGTAGTGTCCCTTTTCTCCTTGTGGCTTCAGTGAAGGGGAGAGTGACCCAGTAAGTTATTCTCAGTCGTGACCTGAAAGCCTTCTTGACAGGTGTGATATATAAGGTTTTCCCACAGGGCCAATAATAATACTGAAGTAGGAATTCTCTATTCATGTTTTTTTTTTCCTTTACTGATTCCATATCTTACCGTAAAGATCAAAGTTTATGTGTTAACTGGATAATCAGATATCCCTCTCTTATATAACTATGCTACTGTTAGCAGACTTTTCAAATTCTCCTACAGCTTTTGAATTTTCAGAATATGTCTTTATACTCATTTCTTTCTCTCTTCAGGTTCTGCAATGTATGTTGCCACTCCCAGGGGTCTCTGTCCTTTGGGAGCTGGAAGCATGATCCAGAATCCAACTCCTTAGTAGAGGGAGCTGTGTACATGAGAGAGGCCTGTTATGTCTGTGATGTTGGTTTAGTCCCTTTAAGAAAAGAGCAGGTTGGCAGTAGGTTGACATTTGTGACTTAGAGTCCCTTCTTAGAAGGTAGAAGTGGAGATAGCAGGGATTGTTAGGCCATAATCAGTCATTTTGCCAGCCATGGAGATGTTGGAAGTAAATCTACCAAAAGAACCACCGTGAACTGCATCATGATAGATGCAGACTCTGGGTCTGGTATTATACATTCATTTCTTACTTGCTGGTCCTATTTATCATTCTGTCAAAACTAGTCCTACTGCAAGAATATTGGGAAGTAGAAGGTCTCAGAGTATATTTTTCCTGCAATCTCCTAGGCACAAAGTTCAAATAGATGTTAAGCTTCACGATAAACAGTTGTGCATTTCAATATAAGCTATTTTGATAGTGGTTGGATAATAAACTCAAAGTTTAAAAAATGAAAGTGACCTGTAATTCCTTGCTTACAGCTAAATGAGAAACTCAATTCTCAAATTGTTCGGTTAGAGTAAAGGCACTGTTAGAAATGTAAATAACAAACAGGTAAAGTGAATTTATGTCCATGAAAATGGAGTTTGGAACACTCAAAGCATCATAAATTTCAAAGGTTGAGAAGAAGGTAAAGATCCTTGGTCTAGACCTTAGCTAATGCCATTCAACCTGGGCCAAAAGCCCGAGGGATCAGGAAAGATGGTTCTGTTTTATTAGAAAGTACTATTCTTAAAGGTCTTACTAAAAGTTGAGTCCTTAAAAATTCTACCCTTGAATCTTTTAAAAAGATTTATGATGATAAAGTCTATACCTTCTACCATCTGCCCATTATTTACATATTTCCTTATGGTTGACCTGCTGGTCTCTCTTTCTGTGTTCTCTTCCCTCCACTAAAGTCTTTGTTTTAGGCCAAATATTCCCCATTCAACTATACCTTATGTTCGGCGGTCTCAGGAAGACACTTTATCATTATGGTAGAGTTTCAGGTTATTAATCTTTTTTCTAAGTGTGTTATCCAGAACTGAATAGGAAGACACCGAGGAATCTTCCTGGGACAGAACTGAGTGGGAATATCACTGCAACTGAACAGGACACACATTCTTATTAATGGAAACATAGCATACTCCGGACTTCTTGCCTCGCAGTTCAGACTCCTCTGGCTCTTTCCCTGTATGTTTTTGTTAGATATCTCCATACTGTTCTGCTTTTCATTTTGGGGAACATAAGTGCAATAAAAGATAAGCAACAGTAACACAAACAACCACTAAAAGATAACTTTGTCACTTTTTATTTTTTAAAAATTTTTAAATGTTTATTTATTTTTGAGAGAGAGAGAGAATGCAAGCAGGGAAGGGGCAGAGAGAGAGAGGGAGACACAGAATCTGAAGCAGGCTCCAGGCTCTGAGTGGTCAGCACAGAGCCCGATGTGAGGCTCGGACTCACAAACCGTGAGATCATGACATGAACTGAAGTCAGAAGCTTAACCGACTGAGCCACCCACTTGCCCCACTTTGTCACTTTTTAAATGGATGTAAATGAAAAAAGAATTGTTCTGAAACTAATATAACATTGCATGTTAATTCTACTTCAATTTAAAAAAATTTAATGGGTGAGTATACAATGCAGGGGGGGAGTAGGGGTGGCGGTGGGTGGGAGGGCATTGTTTTGCTCTGTGGATAGATAGGTAGAGTTTTTGGAGGGCCATTATGTAATATGTATCACAATGTAAAATTTAAAATATGTATACCTTTCATTTAAATCCAGTACTTCTTAAATCTCCATCTAAAAAGGGCCAAGGTATTTATTAAGAATGTCTTCACTGCTTACCCCCTTCTTATTGTATGAATCCTCAGCATAATTATTTTTACAGATGCATTTTAATTATTAGCTCCTTTGCTTTCACAGACAAAGGCTCTTCCTAGATTTGAGGTTCTCAAACTTTGCAGTGCAGCACAAGAACCTGAAGAGCATGTTAACAGATGGTTGGGCCCCACCCCCAGGCCTTCCGACACAGGTCGGTCTGGGGTGGGGCCAGATACTTGGCTTTGTCTTAACTTACCTGGTAAGGCCTGTGGTCCTTGGGCAGGTAGCACACTTTGAGGACAACTTCCCTAGACAAATGCTCCATAAATGTTACTTGACAGAATCATGGCTGGAAAGTGGGTGTCACTACCACTTCATGAGCCCCCACTAAAATGGAAGCAAAACCTTCCCTGCAGAATCTACCAAGCTTTCTTTTCCAGTGTCCACAGAAAATTCAGCATCTTGATTTTTTTCCCCTTCAAACTCCTCTTTTTAGAGGCCCATAGGTACATACACTTGAGCATGACTTGCCTTATGTTTTCTTGAGAAAATAGAGCCTTTTTCAACGAATGTCCTTGACATCTTATCACAAGTCCACAAATTGGCTGGTGTCTGAATCCCATTTTCTCCTTTATCCACCTTTTTTCCTAAAGGAAGTTAAAGATAAACCTGCACTTTGAATCCTACCCTTTCTAACCTTTTCCAACTTGGTTGTTGGCCTGGTTATTGTCCCATCATCATATACATTAATTAATGCACAAGCCTGCTGTAGGATTTCTCATGTTAAAATTACCCTTACAGCAACAACTGTGGACCATTTTTGACCTTATAACTCCTATAGTTACTCTACTCTTCTGCAGATTTTTAAAGTGTAACTTCTAAAAATTGTCTTAATGTACTTTATCCTACCTTCCCACACTGGGAAACTCATTTCAGTCTGGTTTTGCCCCCAAAATATCACTGAACTGGCTCTCGCTCTGAGCTCCGAGTTCTTGTGTGTGTAACATTTGACCCAGTTTACTTCCCCACTGCCTCCTTTGCCTGAGCAACCTCCTCCACACAGTCTGTTTCTCTCAACCCACCTTTCCTCTGTAGTCCAATTCCTCTCTCCGTGGACAATAGCCAACCATTCATAAGCTGAGGAGTCATTTCTATGTAGCATAGACCTTTGTGCTGAAATCCAGACTCTCACATACATGTAATTGGCACCTCTGCTTGATGTCCAATAACCAACTCAAAACCAACATATCCCAAGTGGAGCTCTGCATTTCCTCCCAACTCTATGCCTCTTTCCTTTGTCCTCTATTTCAGAAAAAGGTATCTTGCATTTGCTCATCCATTGTCCTTACTCTGGCTCAAACCCCACCATTCTTGCCTGTGCCCTGGGGTAACCTGCAACAATACCCCTCATGTGTGTATCCCCAGTATATCCCCACAGAGGTGAGAGGGGTCTTTTAAAAATGCAAATAAAGTCGTCACTCCCTCACTCATCACTCTTCGGTCATTGTCTGTAATAGTTGGAATAAAATAAAAACTTTTTTTTTTTTTTAAAGCATCCTGTAAGATCTGCCCATTTTCTCTCCCTCTGAAGCTGGCCTTGTTCTATATTGTCTATACCATAGTCACATTCATTGTCTTTCCCAGAAATAAGATCTCTCACTGGGCCCTTTGCATTAGCTGTTCTGGGTGCTTAGATGCCCCTCACACCTTTACAGCTGGCTTCATTTTCATCCTTTCTGTCTTGGGTGACTGGTTACATCCTCAGAGGGATCTTCCTGCCTATCTGCTGTACGTCCCTTCCTTCTGGTTTTCTCCGTTCTCCTCCCCGCTCATGGTACAAATTAAAATTGGAAAGAATACATTCATTTTTGTTTTCTTGTTCTCACTCTCCTTTCATGAACTCTAGAGGTTAGAGTTTTCAGCTGTTTTGTTAGCATCTCCATCTCGAGTCAGGCTCATTGCTTGGCTTGTGGGTTCTTAATAAGTATTTGTTGGGAGACTAGATAATGTTTATTGCAGCATTGCTGTGAACAGCAGAAAATCTGGGCACTATGTAAAGGTCCATCAATTTAATAGTGACGTTATAGAACGATCACTTGAAGCCTCAATAAAGGAGTACATTTGCATGCAGATATGGGAAACTTAAGAAATAGTAAGTGGAAAGGTACTCTGTTAAACATCATACAGACGATACCATTTGTTCTTAAGTGTAGCACCATATTTATATCTGCATGCGTCTCTCTCTCTCTCTCTCTATCTCTTTTTTGTGTGTGTTTCCAGGATTTCTACTGGGATTTCCTCCCAGGAATGGCAATATAGAGTGAAAAGAATTTCTCTTATTTCATCTTCTTTTTGAAAAAAGATATTAGATATTTAAACTTTTATAATTTGCAAATAGTCCTTGTATGACAGCCTACTTTGAAAACAAAGACATTTTAAAGTGAATTACAAAATTTTATGTATACTATATTCATTCAGCCTACAAATATTCATCATCCATGTACTAGACAGTATTATACAGTAGGGATCCATTTTATTCCATAATTCGATATCTGAAAAAGAAGGTAAATATTTTGGGGATTTATCTCTGAGGGTGGTGGAATTATGGTTGGATTTCATTGTGCCTTCTTACATCCAAATTTTTGATGGTAAACACAATCAAGGTTGTAATCCAGTTATTTTTAGAGGCATTTAAATGCTTATATGGGAAAATACTCATTAATCATTTTAGAACCGTTTACTTGGCCAGGTGCATCCTTTTTGATGGAAAACATTGATTGTATAAATACCTTTGGTGTAGATGCAGTTATAAAAATATGTGTAGTACTTACAGCTTAGAAAGTTTATAAATATGCAATGGTTCCCAGTAGGAAACACAAAACTCAATCTTGCTTTTCTTTGCCTAGAGACTGATTTCTTTAACAGGCCTAGTGACACGTTCATCTTGGAAAATGAGTACCCAAGGGAGCGTCAGGATCTTCTGTTAATTGCTAATATTTGTAACACACACCTGAGGGTATTTATGGAAGCCACGTCTTGAATCGGGAAGGGCAAAGCTCTCTATGTGGTGGAAGCTGCATTATAAGTGGGGTTGGTGCAGCTGGGGTCTGGGGGATGGATGGAATGTACATCTTGTGGGGGAAGAAAGATAAAAATATGCAGTAGGAGAGGGAAGGGAGGGTGGAATAGGAGCCAGAGAGAAAGCCGTCCAGGGAGCCTCATGGGATTCTTTTATTGAACGTATGTAACTTGGAAGGGGGAAAAGAAGAGAGAACTGTCAGATCTGGGGACTGTAAGGGAAAATGAAATGCTCCTTGCAACAAGTATCACTGTGACCAACTTTTACAAAAACAAGGCAAGCAAAATGTGTGTCCACATTTCTTCACTGGTTCCTCCATCCTCTCATTTCCAGTGACCTATTTTTGCATTTTATCTTAACTACACTCTCCCAGGGTCGCACCCAGGACCAGAAACACCACCTTTAACACAGGTGGTTATTCATGTCCTGCTCTCTGACCAAACCTGCATCCTAGTTCACCTGCTGTATTCCCTCACCAGCAACATTTCTCCTTCGTCAGCCCACTGGTCTGTTAATCCACATTTTCCTCCCTATCCTGTAGCCCTGCCCTGTTTCTCTGTTATTTATGCCGAGATTCAATGATTTACATCCACATCCTTGTATCTCTATCAACTCTTGTGCCTTTTTCTCCCTCTGAAACTTCTCATAGTTCTAGAATGCTGGGTCTGCTCTCTTGCCCCCTGAAACTGACTTAAGTCACCCATGGGTACCTCTAGGTAACCCATTGGTGTAGGTACCCTCACCCACAGGTTATTTGGTACCAACACAAACTGATATCCTTTACGAAATATTATTATCTTTTAAAAACACTTGTTTACTCATTTGTTTCACACTTTTGCTACCAAAGATTGATAATCACAAGGTTACGATTATAGTTCATATCCCCAGAAATTAGCCCATTGTGGCAGAGTAACTTTTCAAATATTTGCTGAATAAATGAATGAAGTTAGCTCTAATGAAAACACAGTGAAGCGGAGGGAGTGGCCAGTTCGTGGATATGATTCATAAACTCTTCTGCCTATCAGGCACAAAATGGCATATCCGTGGTGCTGGGAAATTGATGAGGCACTGTCAGTTATTTAAAAAACTTTCCCCCTAAGTTTTCAAGGTACTCTACTGATGCAATAGAATAATTGATTTAGTCCCTTTCCTCTAAGCAAGCAATCTAAGTCACCTGCCTGTTAAGTTTGTGCCAGCGTCTTTGATTGATTCATACCCCGCTTGATTCCTAGAAGGGTTTCAGGCGCCAACTTCCACTTGATCTGAGGTTAATTCTATCTCCTGTAACCTATGAATCTCTCAAATAGTCTGGCTTTCTGAAAATAACACATTGCCGGGATTACTACTATAACACGTACAATATAAATGGGTTGTCAGTCATCGCTGAAATGGTAATATATTCTCCAGCTTTCTATTCAAATCTGTTTCTTTGGGGTCTATTATTAGGTATTCTCAAAAGTATTGTCTCCACTTATGCTTCTTGAAAGTTAAATTGGAGATGTGTTCAGAGATGTGTCTTCCAGAAATTACCATCCCACTTAAAAGGTTCCTGGCAATTCTTAGATACATGATAGGCTGAGGAATATAATAACGGCAAACAGCACTTCTGAAAGGCACTTGGCTCATGTTGTAGAACTGTTGTGAGTTCAGGACACAAGATATTGTCTCAGTTCAGAGGCCAGGATGAGGGATTTTGTTCACCATGATTACCGAGCTGTTTTTCCTCCTTAGATATGGTACTTGGATTCTGTGAACTCTGTTATTTAAAATGGATCCTTTAAATACTTAACACAACCCCATTGTCCTGGTAGTGTAGAGCTGTCAGAAATATTGTCTTTTCTCAAATTGTTCACTCATTTTTATTTTATTTATTTTTAAATGTTTATTTTTGAGAGCAAGTGTGAGCAGGGGAGGGGCAGAGAGACAGAGGGACAGAGGATCTGAAGCAGGCTCTGTGCTGACAGCAGTGAGCCAATATGAGGCTCAGCCTCATGAACCGTGCGTGAGATTATGACCTGAGCTGAAGTCAGATGCTCAACCTACTGAGCCACCCAAGTGCCCCTATTCACTCACTTTTAAATTTATCTATCTAATAAGTATAGCATGTACTTACTGTGTGTAGTGAGAGTATCCAAAATAGTCATCAAATGGGGCGCCTGGGTGGCTTAGTCGGTTAAGTGTCCGACTTTCGCTTAGGTCATGATCTCGTGGTTTGTGGGTTCGAGCCCCGCGTCGGGTTCTGTGCTGACTGCCAGCTCAGAGCCTGGAGCCTGTTTCAGTCTGTGACTCCCTCTCTCTCTGACCCTCCCTGCTCACGCTGTCTCTCTCTCTCTAGAAATAAAAAAAAAAAAAAAGAAAAAAGAAAAAAAAAAACCAAAATAGTCATCAAACCCAGCTCTGCCCCTTAAGGTGCTTATGGCCTGGTGAGGGAGATAGATAAATAAGAACAATAACATGGTTGAGATTTTGAGATAGAATACACTCTTCCCTCCCAAATGCCTCTGACTTTGTTAACTGAAGGGTTTGTGGGAAGAAGCAGCTTCATAAAGAAGGTTTTGCTTGAATTAAGTCCTTGAAGACCAAGCCTTCCAGTGATGTGGGAAGCAACAATATCAGTAGAGCCACCAGCTTCAGCAGAGATGTGGAGGTGTGACCCAGTCAGTGGTGGGGACGGGGGGTGGTACCTAGGGAAGTTGCTTTTATGAGGCCCATGGCTCATCCACAAAATGCCTTTTTAAGGGACTTTTTCTTTGCTTTATTTCCAGGCCGTAGCCCTTGGATATAAAGCAGGTTTAAGCAAAGTAATTAAAAGAGTGGTTTGGCCTGAGCAGCAGTGTCTTGTTTGAAGCTATACTTTTTAAAAAGGATTGGTGGGTTGTTTGTACCTGCTCATCCCATCCCCTGAGTGCTTTGCTGCTCCCAGGGTCAGGTTGACAGCCAGCCTGCTACATATGTGGCAGAGAGACTTAATGTCAAGAGAGGTAGAGGTAGGCATAGAGGTGGTATTTGGAAGTCTCGTGTGTGAGATGGTTAAGACAGAGGGTATAAATGGGACACACCTTTGCCTCTGTTGACATGTGCCAGAATGACAGGAATGCAAGATGATTGAATGTTTTCCTTTAAGTGATTGGGTGAGTGGTGGGTCATTCACTAAAACTACTCATGGAAGAGAAGATGGAGTATCTTTGTGAGGACATAGCATGAGTCCAACTGTAGACAGATGTGTAGACTAAGAGGTGCCTAAAGTCATGCTGATGGACCTGTCCAGGAAGCGGGGAATTTGGAGTACCTGTCTAGAGCTTAGAGGTGATGTCTGGATTAAAAATTAAGATTTTTAAGATCTACAAGTGGCTAATAGTAGTGAATGAGCACAACAGAGGGAGAAGAGAAATTTAAGAGATGCTAAATATGGAATGCTACTCTCATGTAAAGGGGAGAGCAAATGAAATGGATCTAAAAACCTGATCTCATGAAGGAGGAGCAAAATCAGAAGGAAGATCAAGGAAAACAGGAAATGCAACCTACCCATTCCCAGTATTGCAGAGAGGTGAAGAAAAAGGACTAGATCCCACAGATTTGTAAATAAGGAATCAAAATCAACCTTGTTAGAAACATCAAGGGGCAGTGACAGTGGGTGATAAAGAATGAGATGACTCCACTTTTTAAAAAAATATTTTTATTTATTTCTAGGAGAGAGAGAGAGAGAGAGACAGCATGAGCAGGGGAGGGCCAGAGAGAGAGGGAGACACAGACTCTGAAATAGGCTCCAGGCTCTGAGCTGGCAGTCAGCACAGAGCCTGACGCGGGGCTCGAGCCCACGAACCGCGAGATCATGACCTAAGTGAAAGTCGGACGCTTAACCGACTAAGCCACCCAGGTGCCCCGAGATGACCCCACTTTTATGAAGCTTGATGATAAAGGGGAAGAAAAGTGGAGTAATGGGGTTTGGGAGAAAACTGAAAATGCTGTTCATAACATTAAAGGGACTTGGGCACAATAATGCCTATGGGCCATTCCTTAACCTGTGTGGCCTTGCGTATCCGATTGGAAGCTGCCCCTTGGTCCTAGACTCTGGTGCTATTCACTGTTAAGTGTTGAGACACCTTAACTTTTTCTTTTTCCTCTTAGCCTTGATTGAATCCGAGACCAACTGTGAAGTTGGGGAAGTTTATTTTCAGAACTAGTCTCTCCCCTTTCCCCATCTTTGATCCAAGATCAGACTATAAAATAGAACTCTTCACAGGTGGCTTATTTTAGCAGCCACTCTCCTTGCGGGTAATGTTCCCACCCCAAGCCTTCTGTCCTCCCTCTCCCTCATGTCCTGGAATACGTTTCTCTCTCTCCTTTCTTCCTCTTCCCACGCTTCACCTCAAAATAAGAACTTCTCTTTCCATTTGCTCTGTGACAGCAAACAAATCGGATGAATTGTTTTGTATAAGGTGCTATGGCTTAATAATGTTGTGGTATTGTTTGTGTCTTAACATTGGATCTCAAAGCCTTGAGCCAAAGCAGTTGGTTGCAGGCATTTCAGACACAATAGCAAAGCCAAGATAGGAACTTTTGGGGGGGTACAGTTGGCTTTGTCTCAGCATGGGGCAGGCTCTTTAGCTGTCATGGATCACTATTGGGCAATTGGGGTAGAAGACTATGCTGGGGAAGAAGGTTCCTTAAATTGAATTTGCCGACATCTCTCTCAACTTCTTAAGGCTGATGCTTATTCATTTTCTTGCATCTTGGGTACATAGAGACTCCCTCCTCTGATTTGCATCAGCATCTTTTTGCAAACTCATGTGGTTAAGATTACAGGGAAATGAGCCATTTAGTCTTACTGATCTCATTCCTGGGACAGTTGTGGACTGATGATAGCCCATATGGTCCTCAGGAGTGACTTTAAAATAGTTGTTGGAGGTTCAGGGAGAGTGGATGCTTTATTTCAGCCTCTCCTGGAACCTCTGCAAGAAATTCAGGAGACCGTTCCTTTGCTTGCGCCTAGAAATCCTGGTCTGTCCCGTCTTCTCCAGACCACCGTCTATGGGACCAGGAATGGAGATTCAGGCTGGTACTAGCAATCTCCACTAAATGTATTGAGCCCTTCCTGGTCTGTGGAAAGTCAAGCTTGAAGTCCCCTTGACTGTTAACTCCAGATGATGGAAAGAGTTAACACTTCATTTAAGTGGTGTTTTATGAAAAACAGAAAAGAAAGACCAAAGGAAACTTTTTTCTTCCTGTTGGAAGAATTCAAAGTTAAGCGACTTTTTAAATTTAGAGGGTAAATGCTCACACCTTGAAGAGCCTAATGTTACACAGGAATTGTGAGGGCATCTGGTGTGTGTTTTGAATGGAAGAGCAGTTTGATAGCCATCTGTCTCCAAGAAATGCAACCTTGGCAGCAAGATGAAGCAAAAATGACACCCGCTTGGATTGAGAGTTTTGAATTAGGCATAGCTTCCATCACATAGAGTGTTCCATAAAGAAGAAAGTGCATGGAGACATCTTCTAGAAATGTTCAGAGTATTTGAGTGAACTTGAATGTTGAGATGTATTTGAGTAACTGAGGGCTAGACTTTGTGGCAGTGAGCACATCCTTCTACAAATAATGTGTTACTTCAGCCCAAATTGCATACTGATAGCTTCTAGTACAGCTCAGCTAGGAACACTCTTACATCTTGCTGGTGGCTCCATTCTAATTGGTGCATCCCCTTCTGGGGGCCACACCCTGACAGGTGCATCCCTTTCTAGAGGCTGCACCCTAATAGTTGCACCTTGGTGAGAGCATCGAGAGATCTCTGGACAGGATCTGGGTCTTTATTTGCCTGTATATCCTCATACATCCCAAATTTGTGTTTGATGCCTATTGGAAGCTCTGGCACCTGAAATTCACCTGCATGGCTGTGTTCCCTTGCTACGTGGCTCAAGGTAAGTTTTACCCCTCTTGTTCAGCTGCTCTTCTGTTGGCTTTGTGGTGATGAGATTGCTCTAGGAGTAAGCTGAGTCTTGGAACCTATTTGATTTGTATCACACTGAAGGATAGGATGGAGAACTTGAAGTGATGGGTGGAGTCATGCATAAATTGGCCCAAATGTCAATTTCAATAGATGTAAAAGCATGTCAGTGGCGTAGCTATGAAGTAACAACCAGGTCCATCTGTGTGCCCTGTCTGCCACACGTATCTTGGAGTAGAGGAACCTTAATCTTCTCTTGGTTCTCACGCTGGCAGCCAGCACTTAGTGCTTCTCTCCCCAGTTTTTTTTTTTAAAGTACCATTTATTTATTTTTACAAATAGTTTATTGTCAAGTTGGTTTCCATATAACACCCAGTGCTCATCCCCACACGTGCCCTCCTCCATGCCCATCTCCCCCCCCCCCCACACCAATCAGTCCTCAGTTTGTTCTCAGCATTCAAGAGTCTCTCATGGTTTGCCTCCCTCCCTGTTCCCCACTCTTCCCCCCTTCTTCTCCCCCACAGTCCTCCGTTAAGTTCCTCCTAATCCTCCTATACGTGCAAACGTATGGTATCTGTCCTTCTCTGCCTGACTTACTTCGCTCAGCATAACACCCTCAAGGTCCATCCATGTTGCTACACATGGCCAGATTTCATTGTTTCTCATTGCCATGTAGTATTCCATGGTATAGATAAACCACATCTTCTTGATCCATTCGTCCGTTGATGGACATAGGCTCTTTCCATGTTTTAGCTATTGTGGAGAGTGCTGCTATGAACATTGGGGTACATGTGCTCCTATGCATCAGCATTTCTGTATCCCTTGGGTAAATTCCCAGCAGTGCTATTGCTGGGTCCTAGGGGAGTTCTAGTGTTAGTTTCCTGAGGAACCTCCACACTGTTTTCCAGAGGGGCTGCACCAGTTTACATTCCCACCAATAGTGTAGGAGGGTGCCCATTTCTCCACATCCTCGCCAGCATCTCAAGTCCTCTGATTTGCTCATTTTAGCCACTCTGACTGGGATGAGGTGGTATCTCAGTGTGGTTTTGATTTGTATTTCCCTGATGAGGAGGGATGCTGAGCATTGTTTCATGTGTCTGCTGGCTATCTGGATGCCCTCTTTGGAGAAGTGTCTGTTCATATCTTCTGCCCATTTCTTCACTGGATTGTTTGTCTTTTGGGTGTGGAGTTTGGTGAGTTCCTTATAGATTCTGGATATTAACCCTTGGTCTGATATATCATTTGCAACTATCTTTTCCCATTCCGTTGGTCGCCTATTAGTTTTATGGATTGTTTCCTTTGCCGTGCAGAAGCTTTTAATCTTGATTAGGTCCCAATCATTTATTTTTGCTCTTGATTCCCTTGCTTATGTTCTCTCCCCAGTTTTGATCATATTCCCCCCACTTGGGTTTTAACACAGCTGAAGCAGTTGGTGGTTTAGGATTTGGGTGGTGGTGTGGAAGGATTGCACCCTGACTTTGATTTAAAGCTTGTCTGGGTCTGTAATGTGTTATGACAAACTTTCTGGAAATCTGTCAGGGTGAGGTTTCAGCGAAAAGACCATGCGTTTCCTACGACAAAAGGCTAAGCCATGATAGATCCCTGCCTTTTTACTGGAGACACATTTTCTGAGGTTCCTTGGTTGAAATTCCTTTGTAATTCTCAGTATAATGTATCTCATTTTCTGTGCATTGGCAATGAAGTTGCTGCTGTAGCCCCATGATTAAACATGCTATTACATCACTGGTACAAGATCCTATTCAGTGAAGTCAGTGCTCCCTTTAATTTAGGTCTGTTTAGAGAAAACAAAGAAAATACTGTAGTTTTTCATTTCTGTAATAGCTGTGACTTTGGTTTATCCAGTGGTGGTTGTAGACACACTCAGTGTTGTGCCAGAGCCAACTCCTTTTTAGCCATTATTACAAATTATGTAAATATACAAATACATTATATTTAAAAAGTAATAAGCACTTAAAACCTCCCCACTTCCTCATTATTTTACCATGTTTGACTATGTCCTTGCAGTTTTTACAACCACTGCATGTATGGGGGGATGTACATAATGGTGCATTAATGCATTGAGCACCATCAGGAACTGTTCTTAGAGGAGGTAAGAGCCAATTTGTTCAACATTTACCAGCGCAGTGCTGGAAACATGCACACACACTTGACTGTTATATATACATGCAAATACTATGTCAGTTTGTCCATTTCATACATGAAGAAATGGAGACTCAGAGCGTAACTTACTTGCCCAAAGAACCATGCTTGTGCCCGAACTCTCATAACTCTCACAAACTAAAAGTAAGCAAGCACGCAAGCATAGGGAGTGATAAAGGAAGACAGAAGCTGTACTGGAATATAAATAAAAAGCCAAGATCTGAAGGAAGAGCAAGAGGCAGAAATAAGGGAGAAGGTGGAGGAGAAGCAGGCACGGACAGAGCTGGGTACAGGCAGCCAATGCAAAGGCCCAGAAGTGAGGTCATGTGTTTCTGGGCACAAGGAGGATGGTTTGGAGGGCTGGAGCAGAGAGAGGGGGAGAATTTGAAGAGGTAAGAAAAATAGGGCTAGATCACTAACCACCTTTCATGAAACCACACAAGTGACTTTGCTCTCTTCACCTTAGTTTTCTGATCTGTAGTGTGGGTCTCTTCATGCTTGCAGTGATCATAAACTGACGGTAATATATATGAATTCACTGTGTTTTCACCTAGTTGCCTGTTAATGAGGCTCAGCTGCCTCTGTGCCTGCTTTTTCCTTTGGACTTGTTCTCCCTTAAAATGATATCTTTCCTGCCATCTTTAGAGCAGTATGATGAGTGACTTGGAAATACTTAAATATACCTCTTTGAACTAGTGCCCATTAGCTTATTTACATCTATGTAAACCCCACAGCACAATACAGTCTAAATCCGTCTGGGATTACAGGGCCTGTCTTTGGTGATGGTAGAGTCCCAACAGAATGCTCTTATGCCACTTTTCTAATGGCCAGTCACATGGCTCATGCAATAATTAAATAAAAATAAATGCATTCTGTATTTTGAAAATATGGGTCTTCTGATTTTTTTATCCTTCATTATCCATAAAATAGTTTGCCAAGTCCTCTTATCCACGTATTGATTTGTAGATATATCTTAGAGTATAGTTAATAAAGGTAAAACATAATGGGCTTTGGTGGCTTTGGCAAATGTTCTGTTTCTTCTCACATGAGTGCGTTCAGTTTATCAAAACTGAACAGGCTGTATGTTTATGTGTTGTGCAATTTCTTGTGTATGTGTCACACTGCCATTTTAAGGCAGTTTTTCTTAAAATAACGAGTGGGATTTCCACAGAGAGGAAAGTGTTTGCCCTACTGGATCACAAAAGCAAGACACAAAACGAGATGAGGTGAGAATTAGCACGGATGTGGCATGTGTGTGTTACAGCAGGGGATGGAGCATTGCACGACATGTAAATGTTCACTGAACACTTACTGTGTCCCAGCTGGGAGACCTTGTGGGCTGGGTACCCTAAAATTATTTACAACCCACATCACCCTTGCCTACCTTTTTAAATCAAACTTGGGAAAGCTCAGATACTCAATTTATTAACCTTGCCAGCTAGGCATGGCAGTCTGTAAGTTGTTGAAAGGGTGTCCAAAGGAGCGTCTTCAAAAGGGGGTGACTCACTGGGCATAACTCCCCATCCTTGTGTCTTTTCTTTCTCTTTTCTTTATCCTGCTGGCCTGGGATGATAGAGCCCAGAAGCAGGTCAGATATCAGCCATGCCAAGACAAGTGTCAAGAAAGAGGCTTGTGTGCTCAGAATGGAGGCTGGACAGATAGGAAGAGTGAACTCCCCTGGACCAGTGCTCCCCATTGATTGGTCGGTCTGACTGACAGGTGGGCTGTGTGGGTCAGATGTGTGTGGGTCAGTCCATTTAGAACACTGCCTTTCTGACCTTGAGCCTGCCCAAAAAGGTGCCCTTAGGGAATTTCAACACGTTTGTATACAGACGTGCAACTTTTTTTTAAACAATCGTTTAGGTTTTGTTTGTACATACTGGACATAAACTTGCAAGCAAGAACACATAATCAAATTAACCCAAGTTTTGTTGACTGCTAACTTTTTCAAAGTTACTGGCAGGAGGTTCTTACTGATTCAAAACTTTCCTCTCCTACTCCTTGGACTCCCACCCCCACCCCCCCTCCCAAGATGGTAATCTCATGTCCTCTTAGTCTTGAGTCGTTCTCTTTAAAATGAAACATTTTCAACATTTGCATATCTGGAGAGAATATTTTATCTTTACTTGGAGACTTGATAATTTTCCAAGGAGATCTACTCAGAGGGAAATGGAAAGACTGGAAAAGAATTTGATAAACTTGGAAAGTTGACAGAACAGATGCTGTGATTTTTTTTCAGTTGAGCTAGCACATTTTATCACAGCCATTTTGAAGCTGAATATTGAAATTCTTTTTTTTTTTTTAAATATTTTATTTCTGAGAGAGAGGCAGCGTGAGCAGGAGAGGGTCAGAGAGAGAGGGAGACACAGAATCTGAAACAGGCTCCAGGCTCTGAGCTGTCAGCACAGAGCCCGATGTGGGGCTTGAACCCACAAACCGTGAGATCATGACCTGAGCCGAAGTCGGACGCTTAACCGACTGAGCCACCCAGGCGCCCCTGAATATTGAAATTCTTTATGCACTGTCATTTGTCATGAAACTGTTTGTTTGCATTTTGTTGTTATAATTGGACAAGTCATATGTGAGTATACTAAGGCATGGTGATAATTTAAGTAATGCAAATATAGTTGTATGTTAATTTGCCAACTTTGAGGAGAAAACTGGATTCAATCTGTTTAATAATTATGGATGAATCTTTTACATCCTTTCTTAGAAGACTTTATTAATGTCAGGACTTGCCATGATCATAAGGTACCCACTGGGAGAATATTTAGGGATTATGATATTTAGAGCTGTAGCTTGATATAGGTGTTTTGAGAAGATACTATGTACGTAAGAGGGACTCTTATATGATATGAAGAGGCACTGCAGTTACTGGAACAGTAGGATCATATTAAAATAAAAAGAATGTTCTTTACTTGAAATGAAACTTCATTTAGTTCAATTTAACAAGCATTCGACCAATCTGTTCCCTTTATGTGTCTATAAAGAGCGAGAGAGTTTAGGGAAGGAGGATTGTGAGATGCCAAGCAGTGGTGTGCCTACACGTCTTGTGGTTTTCTCCTTGCATTTTGTGTGCGGTTCACTCCCACTGGGCAGAGTCTGGCGCATGTCTCTGCTTTCCTCCCTCCTAACCACCATGGGGCTCTTGAATTAACATGAAACTCTGGCAAACCCTGAGCTCTGACCTCACCTCCTCCCACCTCATCTAGGACTTTGCATCTGCAGATAAGCCTACATTTTCCAGGGGTATTTGGAGTATTTATTTTTACTTTTTAAGTAGTCTTTATACCCGATGCAGGGCTTGAACCCTAAACCCCACGATCAAGAGTCACATGTTCCACTGACTGAGCTAGCAAGGCTCCTCCAGAGTATTTTCTTGCCTCTTCATCCTCAGCCCACCACTTTAACTCTCCACACCCTTTGGTTTTCCCCTCAAGTGACAGAAAAACCTCAAGTGGTTTTCCTCCAAACATCTTGAAATGCACTTGCATTCTCCCATCCTCTCTTCAGCCTCAGGTGAAGCTTTTTCTCATCCTCCCTTCTCCCGGGCCTCTACTTGGAGGCTCATCAATGGCCAAGCTCTTCCTAAAAGTGAAAAACTAGCCCCCAAGCCCAATAAAAGAGTTTGAGCTTCCATCTACCAGACTTCTAAAGATTCTCCATCACTCCCTCTTGACTCTATTCCTCACGTTCCCTTGACGTTTTCTTCACTGTCATGCTAATTTTTTCTCTGCTTTTTACCTCTGGCTATTCCCTCCCTCTGTAATCGCATCCATCCCTGGGGCTCTCAGTGATCCCCACAATGCCTGTCAGCCAGTCGGTATCTCCCTACTCTGCCCTCCTCCCTCCATTTCCAACTTGTACTCAATGTGATATCTACTTGTACTCAATGTGATATCTTAAAAATACATCCCAAACTGACTTTATTTCTAGCCCTGTCTCATCTTTGGAGCCACTCTCCTATCCCCAGTCCTGTATCTCAGCAGTGGCAGATGCAAAAGCAAACGTTAAACAAGCTTCTGGGGCACCTGGGTGGCTCAGCAGGTTTTGCATCTGACTCTTGATTTCAGCCCAGGTCATGCTCTCCTGGTTCATGGGATCTCTCTCTCTCTCCCCCCCCCCGCTCCTCCTCCATGCATGTGCTCTCTCTCTCTCTCAGAAAATTATAAAAAATTAAGATTCAGTATCATACTATAGAAATTACTATACTAATTCTATATAGAAATTACTATACTTATTAAAGTTTAAACCAGTAAAAATCTTTATTATCTTCTTTATTCTTTGGGTTTTGTGACATTCATGTGGTTGGTTGTGTTATTGTAGATTATCGAGAGGAGAGTAGCATCTGGTATTTAATTTTATTTTTTACCTTTACATGAGACCTAAATTATGATTTCACTATAGAATTGTACTTGATTGATGTACCCCATTTCTTGCCAAAGTCCTCCATTATGAATAATTTGATTCATACATTGATGGGCAATTGGGATAGTTAGAAGAATTTTACAGATGGAAGATTCTTAGCATGATTAAATCTATTAAGGAGATGAGAGCACTTTTGGCCTTCAGAATCTTCAAGAGCATCATGTTAAATGAGACCCAACCAACAGAGTATTTCTGACTCTTCTTTCTGACTTACAGAGAATTCACATTGTATTGCAAATTAAAAATTGAGCCCTGGAGTTAATAAACTTAGACTTGATTTAGAGATTCATATATAATACTTTTAACCTGTGAAATAAATATCATTAGTCCCTATTTTAGCACAGTGTTCTGTAGCATGTCCTGAGAAGAGGAAAAAAAAATAGACTCCTTCCCTGAGGGTAAAGATAAGCTTCTTGAGAGTTAATAATAGAATGCAAGATGTTGAGATGGAGAGGTTCTCAGAGTTTCTGGCACCTTGCTCTGAACCGATGAGACAGAAGTTCAGAATATCACATAATGTGTAGAGGCAGAAATGGAGGAAAGATGGGGTACCTGAGTTCATTCTTCAAGATGAGGGTGGACAAAGTATCTATGTGAACTTGGAATAATTATAAATATGTATACATGTCTAATGATAGTTTAGTTGATACATTGATGCCTTTTACAGCAGCACTCTAATTTGTCCCATTTTGTAGTTTGGAAAAAAAAAGGGGGGGGATATAAACAATTATGAGTACTCTCTAGTAAGCTTTGGAAGTGTGTATGCATTTGCCCATGGTTGGGGATCTCCTCTGAGATATCTCCTCTGAGATGTGCTAACTGCTATGATGTTAGCACATCTAGTCTCTGGTTTACAGTCAGGCTTTGTACTAGACTCAGGTGCCTCCTATGAGCAGCTGCTGTGTCTTTATTACTGTATCTATAATGCCTGATGCAAAGTAAGTTCCCAGGAAAAACTTCCTTAATGAATGAATGAGACTAGGGGTCAGAAGTTGGCATCTCCAGGGGCTCCCCCCATCATGCTTCTGTGCATTTTGTATGAGAGGTAAGAGAAAGTACTCTCAAAGTACTTTCTGCTACCCGTATATCATTGACCCTAAAGTACCTATCGTTTCACATTTTAACATCCCCCAAATCAAGATGTACAATGAAAGGCATGTCCTAGTTTTGTGTGTCCTACCAGCATAATGGTATGATTCACATCTGATGGTGTCTGAAATTCAGTGAAAGTACATTGTGTTGTAAGGTGATCAGGGCTATAAAATGAGAACAAGGAAAGAACCCAGCATTGGGTGGGCTGGGTGGGAGTAGTGGGGGGAGGGAGGTTGCAATGTTCAATAGGATGGTCAGGGTGGGCATTATGGAGAAGAGGAGATTTAAGACAGGCTACAAGGAGGTAAGGGAAGGAACATGTGGATATCTGGAGGGAGAATGTTCTAGGAAGAAGGAATATAGTACAAGGGCATGAGTGTACCTGACATCCCCACACCCAAGGAACTAAATAGGAGGCAGCTGTGGCCAGAGCAAGGGGGAGGGAGTAGGGGATGATGTCAGACATGGAATGAGAGGTAGGGAAGTAGATCTTGTAATGTTCTGAAGGTCATTGACTTTTGCTATGGTGACATGAGAGGCCCATGCAGGGTTCTGAGCAGAAATGTGAATTGATTTGAATTTGGTTTGTTAAAAGAAAAAAACATGTATTCTGCCTGGTGGCTGATAGCAGACTATCTAGGAACAAGGGGAGAGCCTAAGAGACCTGCCCCGAGGCTCTGACATGGATCTGGTGGAGAGAGGATGGTGGCTCAGGACAGGTGGTGATGACAGTGGAGGACGTGAGAAGTAGTTTGAACCTGGTTACTTTATTAAGATGGAGCCAAGGGACCCTCTGTGCCCTGAGGGACTAGACAGTGGTGTGAGAGAAGGACAGGGTTGAGGACAATGCCAAGGTTCTTGGCACAAGAAACTGAAAGGGAGGACTTGGCCCTCACCTCAGGGAGGATGGCTGTGGATAGAATGAGTCTGGGAAAAAATATCTGGAGTCCATGTCTGGATATGTTGAATTTGAGTTAGCCTGATGGCAAGTGATCTGAATGATATCGAGGGGCTGCTGGATATTAGAGTCCTTGCACTGGGAAAGAGGTCTGGTCTTGACACGCCCTAGCATAGCATATCTTGACTTAAGTAAATGTGTGATATCTGCTGTAACTTATTTGCTCCTTGAGCCCTCACGGCAAGCAAAGACAGCATCCTCTCAACTTCACTGTCATGATCAGATAGCCTTCTCTGGGGAAGTGGTCACATTTAGACCTGCCCCACAGAAACCTTTCGAAACTTCCTCTTTCCCTTTCTTTACACCTTATTTTAGACACTGTCCTTTCTATCTGTGGTAAATTCGTGAAGGATCACGTGTACCTTTTTCCCAAGCCTGCCCACTTCGTTTTGCTCAAATCCAAAACTGAGTCAGCGATGAGATCTGTTTAGAAATGTGGCCAATGAAGACTTAGTGCCCCGAAAAGGAGGTCTTTTCACCTGACAGATGCTCTACAGCAGTATTTGTGTCAGTGTTAGTGGCCAACTTAAAACTCAAATGGACAATAGACTGTTTTTCTTAATTGCAGAGGATTCTGTAATAGGCTCTGTCCATTTCCTGAGGGGGCGGGGGGAAGACAAAGTCTGAGACCTCTGTCAATAAAGGAAAAATAACCATCAGCATCACAATGGCCAGATAAGTAAAGGAACAAGTGCATTAGGGTTGTGATGATATATGAGAAGATTAAGTCACAATTACCATATGATTATAACCGTTAAAGCACATGATATATGGATAGAACACACTCCAAGAAAGTTAAATCTCTATCTGCTTAACATTCAAATGGTTATAGCATATAAAAAGGCTTGTTTAGAGGAAGTTACTATCCAATGCTTGTGGTTTCAGCTAGCTATATCCAAGGGGTTATGTGTGAACTAGATGACATAAGGGGTGTGGGAAGAAGATAACTAAGGTGTATGGCTTAAATGTATATTTTAACCTAAATACAGATACTGATCTTTCTAATATTTAAAATATAGATTAGCACTAATAAAATGTGGTTCTACATAAATGTAGATATATTGATGGGTGGGATGAACTGTTATTTGATGATATGTATAGTATAAATGTCTCAGCATCCTCTAGGACCTGGATAACATTTGCTTTTGATTGCGAGAATATTATTTTCTATTCAAAGTGGAAATAGAGTTAGTAGCAGAATAAATAATCATTGCTTTGAATATCAGTGCTGAAGAAGTATGAAGTGTTTTTTCTTGTTTTTGGTAAATACTGGCTTAATTTCCTAAATTTCACTTTGTTATATCCTATTTCTTTCTCTTTTTGTCTATAATTTTCCTGATGTGATTTAGTGTTTTGTGTTTTACCAGGGGTAAAGAGAGTTCTAGAAAGGTTATGAATGTGTCTCTTTCATCTGATTTTGTCACATACTAATACTAAGCAACTCACTAAGAGCTGCCTTTTCCCCACGAGTCTAGAAAATTCATTTTTGGTCCTTTGGCTTCATCTCCAGACTGTGTGCCTCATGATATCAGTAGTTCCATGAGAGATTCTCTTAGAAATGGTGCTCTTGAGAATTGGAAGTCTAGTTTAGTATGTTAAAACATGAATTTTATCAAAGAATATACATATTGGAAATGAATGTAAAATACAAATTCTCCTATATACTATTTTATTCAGAACTCAGTTTTTTTGTTATCTGAGCCATTAGTAAAGAGCATAGTTTTAGTGAAGATTCATTGATGCATTTGCCCTTTGCTAATTGAAAATAAAGGTCTTTAGTAGATAATCTACTAACAATGCTATTTAAATGCTTTTAGTTGTGATACTGAAATGGCTTTAAGGGACTACAATTAATTGCATATGAAATATTAAAGTTTGTGTAAATATAATGAATAGAAAATACATAAAGGTGGGCATATATATATATATATATATATATTTCGATATATAAAGATGGGGAAATATATAAAGGAGGGACTTTGCATCCCTTATGTAGATTCATATAGGTGTGTATGTGAATGGTTACCTGAAAGTTCGCTTTATACTGTATATATAAATTGATTGCCCTTTTCTGTTACTTTGTATTTCACAATAGGAAAGGAATATGGTCTAGACTCAGGAATAGACAAATATACCAGTGGAAAGAATTGGTAGTTGAGAAATGGACTCCTGTTTATATGAGAATTTAGTATAGGTAGCATTTCCATTTAGTTTACAGAGGGTGAAAAATCAAATAAATGGGACCATGTAGAAAGATTATCTGTGCTTCATTATGTGTGGTAAAAGTCAGTTAAAGAACGAGGTGTAATTAAAAAAAAGTATTAAAAATAAACATTAAAAGTATTTAAAAAAAATTGGAGAACTTGTTTGTAATCATGGTAAGTTCGTAATACCCCTGAGGCTTAAGAAATGTTAAGAAAGACACAAAACCGCATATCCACAAATTAAATATTAACCCACTTACAGTTCTTGGAGTTAATATTTTAATTAAAAGTTACAGACTTAGGGGCGCCTGGGTGGCTTAGTCGGTTAAGCGTCCGACTTTCGCTTGGGTCATGATCTCACGGTTCGTGGGTTCGAGCCCCGTGTCGGGCTCTGTGCTGACTGCCAGCTCAGAGCCTGGAGCCTGTTTCAGTCTGTGACTCCCTCTCTCTCTGACCCTCCCCTGCTCACGCTGTCTCTCTCTCCTAGAAATAAATAAAACATTAAAAAAAAAAGTTACAGACTTAAAAATGAATATACAATTTTAAAGGAATTTTGCCCCACTAATAAAAGCCCTCTCCAGAAATTCCTTCATCTTTATACTCACAGAGCTTCACAAAGACCGAACCTAGGGCTCAGCCTTCTCAGCTCTTGTTATGATGCGGGAAATACTATTCCTTCTTGACCCCACAGTTTATGCTCCAGATTGCACATCCTCAGCTTGGTAATTTTTTTTTCCTTTTACACTGGTTTTTTCTCCTCATACACTATATGTATACACTGATAGTGCTTATCTTGAAAAAGCAACAAGACCCTGCCACTAACAATGGCCTTCATCTTCCATCCTAGCTTTCTGCCATTTCATTTGCCTCTTCTCCCTAAGATTTAGGAAGACATATGCATACAGTTCTTCTACTTCTTTCTATCCATTTACTCTTGCTTTTACTCAAGTAATTGGTTTCCAGTTACTGTAACTGATCTTGTCAAGGGAACCAGCTACCTTTGTGCTGTCAAATCCAATGAACACTTTCCTTTTCTCTTCCTTTATGTCTCAGGTGAAATATTAAACCCACAGAGATGCCCCCCATGTCCACCATACCTAAAGTAGCACTGGCACCTTTCCATTTCTTTCAACCTTTTTTCTTCCTGGCGCAGCTTACAGTGGGAACTTATAACGAATGTGTCTTTTTTGTCTATTTAATTGCTATATAACAAATTGTCCCCCAAACAGCAAGTGTTTCTCCTCTCATGGTTTCTATGGATCAGGAATTCAGGAGCCATTTAACTGGGTCTCTCATTCAGGGTCCCTCATGAGATGATAGGGTATTATTGACCAGGGCTGCAGTCTCTTAAGATGTTGTTGGGTTTGGGGATCTGCTTTTCAGCTCTCTCCTATGGCTGTTGTCAGAGGATCTTTATTCATTCCTTACCATGTGGGCCTCTCTATAGGGCTGCTCAGGTGTTCTCATCATGGACATCTGCTTTCTTCCAGAGCAAACCAAAGCATGTTAACAAACATTGGTCGAATGAATAAATGGATGAATGTCCTCCTAGACAGCAAAAATGGAGGCTGTGGAGTTCTTTAGACCAGGGATGAAATTCTGCCACCTCCTTTTGTTGGCTCTGAACTTTGAGCGTGTTAATTTCTATGAGCCTCAGTTTTGTCATGTCGCCTGTGTTCTATTAACACCTATTTCACAGGAATACTATGAGGACGAAATGAGATTGCATATACAAAGCACTTCCTTGAGTGTTCAGGACAAAGTAAGCATTCAAATTTTAGTTTGCCTTATTTTGCACTGTCTCCATTTTCCCCAACACTTTCAACAATAACCATTTCTCCACTATGTGATGTCAGAATTTTAAATGCAGCTCTTTTCAAGACAAATAACTTAATGTTCATTATTTGAAGAAAAATTGATTTACATTCCATTGGGGGAGCTTTAGCATGAATGTATAATCCCTACCCTATTAGGGCCCCTCCACCAAGAGAATTCTAATATGTATATAGGTGGAACAATTAACAAATGTGTCAGATGGACAGCCAATTTTTTAGTGTAGGGAGCCTACCTGCAGTTTAGACTCGATATTCTGTCTAAAAGAAATGAATGTGATAATACTTATACCTGAAGGAAAATGAAAGGATTCATTTGTAGTTATACCATTTACCTGAACTGACAGCAGGGTGATTTTGGGAAATTTGTTTAGGGAAGGGCATATGAGGCCATGGGACTTTGTGCATGGAAGAGAACTGTTCAACCACTTTGATTGAATCCCAAACTGTAAAAGGCTTCACCCAAGCTGTCCTGAAACTTGATAACATATGAATGAATTTACTGATGCTGGTTTTTTGTTTTGTTTTGTTTTGTTTTGTTTTCTGGCTCAAAAGAATTCTAGGTGCAATTTATATTAATGAAAGGCACAGGTGTACATTTTGTGGTTCTGTGAGTTTTCACAAATGTATAGATATGTACAATCCACACTCCAATCAGGAAAGATCATTTGTGTTACCTTAAAATGTTCTTTATGCCCTTTCCCAGTCAGTTACCACAACCCCCAAGGTAAGCCTTGGTCTGATTTCTGTCATCACTACATTAATAGCCTGTTCTAGAAAGTGTGTACTGTCACACCTATAACTATACCTTTGAGGTCCATTGTTGTATATTGTCAGTAGTTCCTTCCTTTCTTCTTTGAAAAAAAGTATCCCAGAATATGGGTATACCAGAATTTGTTGATCCATTCATCTGTTGAACAATTGCATTGTTTTTTGGCTGTTATGAATAAACTATTTTGCAATCTTTTCTTTTGGGTAAATACAGGGAATGTAATTCCTGAGCAATAAGGTTAACATTTAAACTGATAAGGAACAGCCAAGCTGTTATTGAAAGTGGTTTTACCATTTTATGCTCCCACCAGCCAGGTAGGAGCTGTCCAGTTGCTGAATCCTTCTAACATTTGAGGTTGACTGCCTTACTTTTAGATAGGTGTGAAGTGGTATACATAATGTCTCCTACTTAGGTTATATGCATATTCCAATTTTTTCCAATCACAGCTTTTGCTTTAGTTTCACAAGAGAGATTTTGGTCTGTCTTTGTTTCCTTCTTCCCCCAAGCTCTTCTAATCAGAAGTGCACCCCAGATGATGGTGATGGTCCCCTCCAGCGGCAGATCTCCAGCCTGTTGTCACTTCCCAGCATGAAGTGAAACACCTTGTGAAAACACAAGGTGTTTTAATCTCCTGAAAAATGGGACACCTCAAGCCAAGGTGTTTTCATCACCTGCAAAATGGGACACTGACAGTAACCACCTAGTCATGGTCCTGTGAGAATAAAATAATAAAAATTATTGTGAGAATAAAGTATTAAAGGGACTTAACTAAAGGTACCTCAGGGCTCCAATTCTGCTATCTGTTATTATTGTGATGGCTGTTAGAGTATTAACATCTCTGTTGTAACTTCTGGTGTCTACTAACTTGGCTCTTGTCCGCTTTCTGCCTTTGTTTGCCATATGCTTTTATTTTCTTTCTTTTTGTTTTGTTCCTTTTCACATACTCCCTAGCCATATTAACTCAGTGTGTAATCTTCAAGCTTTGGGCTTCTCTTTTTTGCTTATAAGATCAGTTATGAGAAGTATGACCTCCAGCCAAATGGGGGGCAGGGGAAGTAACATATAATTTACTAGGCTAACATGCATGGTCTAAAGTTTATCATGTAGAATTGAAAGAGGAAAAAAAAGGACAAACCGTGTCTCTTTCTTTTTTTTTTTTAATGTTTTATTTATTTTTAGGAGAGAGAG